>OU342437.1:154498-1495748 GCA_910589575.2 Carcina quercana
ACGACAACACTGGTGCACTCATAATCAACAGTTAGTACTAGTGCCGTCTCGTATGGGGCATATTTCAAACTGCTCGGTCATCATGAATAATGTCGTATTATCACCCGGTCTATAACAGACGACAACACTGGTGCACTCATAATCAACAGTTAGTACTAGTGCCGTCTCGTATGGGGCATATTTCAAACTGCTCGGTCATCATGAATAATGTCGTATTATCACCCGGTTTATAACAGACGACAACATTGGTGCACTCATAATCAACAGTTAGTACTAGTGCCGTCTCGTATGGGGCATATTTCAAACTGCTCGGTCATCATGAATAATGTCGTATTATCACCCGGTCTATAACAGACGACAACACTGGTGCACTCATAATCAACAGTTAGTACTAGTGCCGTCTCGTATGGGGCATATTTCAAACTGCTCGGTCATCATGAATAATGTCGTATTATCACCCGGTCTATAACAGACGACAACACTGGTGCACTCATAATCAACAGTTAGTACTAGTGCCGTCTCGTATGGGGCATATTTCAAACTGCTCGGTCATCATGAATAATGTCGTATTATCACCCGGTCCATAACAGACGACAACACTGGTGCACTCATAATCAACAGTTAGTACTAGTGCCGTCTCGTATGGGGCATATTTCAAACTGCTCGGTCATCATGAATAATGTCGTATTATCACCCGGTTCATAACAGACGACAACACTGGTGCACTCATAATCAACAGTTAGTACTAGTGCCGTCTCGTATGGGGCATATTTCAAACTGCTCGGTCATCATGAATAATGTCGTATTATCACCCGGTTCATAACAGACGACAACATTGGTGCACTCATAATCAACAGTTAGTACTAGTGCCGTCTCGTATGGGGCATATTTCAAACTGCTCGGTCATCATGAATAATGTCGTATTATCACCCGGTCTATAACAGACGACAACACTGGTGCACTCATAATCAACAGTTAGTACTAGTGCCGTCTCGTATGGGGCATATTTCAAACTGCTCGGTCATCATGAATAATGTCGTATTATCACCCGGTTCATAACAGACGACAACATTGGTGCACTCATAATCAACAGTTAGTACTAGTGCCGTCTCGTATGGGGCATATTTCAAACTGCTCGGTCATCATGAATAATGTCGTATTATCACCCGGTCCATAACAGACGACAACACTGGTGCACTCATAATCAACAGTTAGTACTAGTGCCGTCTCGTATGGGGCATATTTCAAACTGCTCGGTCATCATGAATAATGTCGTATTATCACCCGGTCTATAACAGACGACAACACTGGTGCACTCATAATCAACAGTTAGTACTAGTGCCGTCTCGTATGGGGCATATTTCAAACTGCTCGGTCATCATGAATAATGTCGTATTATCACCCGGTCTATAACAGACGACAACACTGGTGCACTCATAATCAACAGTTAGTACTAGTGCCGTCTCGTATGGGGCATATTTCAAACTGCTCGGTCATCATGAATAATGTCGTATTATCACCCGGTCTATAACAGACGACAACACTGGTGCACTCATAATCAACAGTTAGTACTAGTGCCGTCTCGTATGGGGCATATTTCAAACTGCTCGGTCATCATGAATAATGTCGTATTATCACCCGGTCTATAACAGACGACAACACTGGTGCACTCATAATCAACAGTTAGTACTAGTGCCGTCTCGTATGGGGCATATTTCAAACTGCTCGGTCATCATGAATAATGTCGTATTATCACCCGGTCTATAACAGACGACAACACTGGTGCACTCATAATCAACAGTTAGTACTAGTGCCGTCTCGTATGGGGCATATTTCAAACTGCTCGGTCATCATGAATAATGTCGTATTATCACCCGGTTCATAACAGACGACAACACTGGTGCACTCATAATCAACAGTTAGTACTAGTGCCGTCTCGTATGGGGCATATTTCAAACTGCTCGGTCATCATGAATAATGTCGTATTATCACCCGGTTCATAACAGACGACAACACTGGTGCACTCATAATCAACAGTTAGTACTAGTGCCGTCTCGTATGGGGCATATTTCAAACTGCTCGGTCATCATGAATAATGTCGTATTATCACCCGGTTCATAACAGACGACAACACTGGTGCACTCATAATCAACAGTTAGTACTAGTGCCGTCTCGTATGGGGCATATTTCAAACTGCTCGTGCATCATGAATAATGTCGTATTATCACCCGGTCTATAACAGACGACAACACTGGTGCACTCATAATCAACAGTTAGTACTAGTGCCGTCTCGTATGGGGCATATTTCAAACTGCTCGGTCATCATGAATAATGTCGTATTATCACCCGGTTCATAACAGACGACAACACTGGTGCACTCATAATCAACAGTTAGTACTAGTGCCGTCTCGTATGGGGCATATTTCAAACTGCTCGGTCATCATGAATAATGTCGTATTATCACCCGGTTCATAACAGACGACAACACTGGTGCACTCATAATCAACAGTTAGTACTAGTGCCGTCTCGTATGGGGCATATTTCAAACTGCTCGGTCATCATGAATAATGTCGTATTATCACCCGGTTCATAACAGACGACAACACTGGTGCACTCATAATCAACAGTTAGTACTAGTGCCGTCTCGTATGGGGCATATTTCAAACTGCTCGGTCATCATGAATAATGTCGTATTATCACCCGGTTCATAACAGACGACAACACTGGTGCACTCATAATCAACAGTTAGTACTAGTGCCGTCTCGTATGGGGCATATTTCAAACTGCTCGGTCATCATGAATAATGTCGTATTATCACCCGGTTCATAACAGACGACAACACTGGTGCACTCATAATCAACAGTTAGTACTAGTGCCGTCTCGTATGGGGCATATTTCAAACTGCTCGGTCATCATGAATAATGTCGTATTATCACCCGGTCTATAACAGACGACAACACTGGTGCACTCATAATCAACAGTTAGTACTAGTGCCGTCTCGTATGGGGCATATTTCAAACTGCTCGGTCATCATGAATAATGTCGTATTATCACCCGGTCTATAACAGACGACAACATTGGTGCACTCATAATCAACAGTTAGTACTAGTGCCGTCTCGTATGGGGCATATTTCAAACTGCTCGGTCATCATGAATAATGTCGTATTATCACCCGGTCCATAACAGACGACAACACTGGTGCACTCATAATCAACAGTTAGTACTAGTGCCGTCTCGTATGGGGCATATTTCAAACTGCTCGGTCATCATGAATAATGTCGTATTATCACCCGGTTCATAACAGACGACAACACTGGTGCACTCATAATCAACAGTTAGTACTAGTGCCGTCTCGTATGGGGCATATTTCAAACTGCTCGGTCATCATGAATAATGTCGTATTATCACCCGGTCTATAACAGACGACAACACTGGTGCACTCATAATCAACAGTTAGTACTAGTGCCGTCTCGTATGGGGCATATTTCAAACTGCTCGGTCATCATGAATAATGTCGTATTATCACCCGGTCTATAACAGACGACAACACTGGTGCACTCATAATCAACAGTTAGTACTAGTGCCGTCTCGTATGGGGCATATTTCAAACTGCTCGGTCATCATGAATAATGTCGTATTATCACCCGGTCTATAACAGACGACAACACTGGTGCACTCATAATCAACAGTTAGTACTAGTGCCGTCTCGTATGGGGCATATTTCAAACTGCTCGGTCATCATGAATAATGTCGTATTATCACCCGGTCTATAACAGACGACAACACTGGTGCACTCATAATCAACAGTTAGTACTAGTGCCGTCTCGTATGGGGCATATTTCAAACTGCTCGGTCATCATGAATAATGTCGTATTATCACCCGGTTCATAACAGACGACAACACTGGTGCACTCATAATCAACAGTTAGTACTAGTGCCGTCTCGTATGGGGCATATTTCAAACTGCTCGGTCATCATGAATAATGTCGTATTATCACCCGGTTCATAACAGACGACAACACTGGTGCACTCATAATCAACAGTTAGTACTAGTGCCGTCTCGTATGGGGCATATTTCAAACTGCTCGGTCATCATGAATAATGTCGTATTATCACCCGGTTCATAACAGACGACAACACTGGTGCACTCATAATCAACAGTTAGTACTAGTGCCGTCTCGTATGGGGCATATTTCAAACTGCTCGTGCATCATGAATAATGTCGTATTATCACCCGGTTCATAACAGACGACAACATTGGTGCACTCATAATCAACAGTTAGTACTAGTGCCGTCTCGTATGGGGCATATTTCAAACTGCTCGGTCATCATGAATAATGTCGTATTATCACCCGGTCTATAACAGACGACAACACTGGTGCACTCATAATCAACAGTTAGTACTAGTGCCGTCTCGTATGGGGCATATTTCAAACTGCTCGGTCATCATGAATAATGTCGTATTATCACCCGGTCTATAACAGACGACAACACTGGTGCACTCATAATCAACAGTTAGTACTAGTGCCGTCTCGTATGGGGCATATTTCAAACTGCTCGTGCATCATGAATAATGTCGTATTATCACCCGGTCTATAACAGACGACAACACTGGTGCACTCATAATCAACAGTTAGTACTAGTGCCGTCTCGTATGGGGCATATTTCAAACTGCTCGGTCATCATGAATAATGTCGTATTATCACCCGGTTCATAACAGACGACAACACTGGTGCACTCATAATCAACAGTTAGTACTAGTGCCGTCTCGTATGGGGCATATTTCAAACTGCTCGGTCATCATGAATAATGTCGTATTATCACCCGGTCTATAACAGACGACAACACTGGTGCACTCATAATCAACAGTTAGTACTAGTGCCGTCTCGTATGGGGCATATTTCAAACTGCTCGGTCATCATGAATAATGTCGTATTATCACCCGGTCTATAACAGACGACAACACTGGTGCACTCATAATCAACAGTTAGTACTAGTGCCGTCTCGTATGGGGCATATTTCAAACTGCTCGGTCATCATGAATAATGTCCTATTATCACCCGGTTCATAACAGACGACAACACTGGTGCACTCATAATCAACAGTTAGTACTAGTGCCGTCTCGTATGGGGCATATTTCAAACTGCTCGGTCATCATGAATAATGTCGTATTATCACCCGGTCTATAACAGACGACAACACTGGTGCACTCATAATCAACAGTTAGTACTAGTGCCGTCTCGTATGGGGCATATTTCAAACTGCTCGGTCATCATGAATAATGTCGTATTATCACCCGGTCTATAACAGACGACAACACTGGTGCACTCATAATCAACAGTTAGTACTAGTGCCGTCTCGTATGGGGCATATTTCAAACTGCTCGGTCATCATGAATAATGTCGTATTATCACCCGGTCTATAACAGACGACAACACTGGTGCACTCATAATCAACAGTTAGTACTAGTGCCGTCTCGTATGGGGCATATTTCAAACTGCTCGGTCATCATGAATAATGTCGTATTATCACCCGGTCTATAACAGACGACAACACTGGTGCACTCATAATCAACAGTTAGTACTAGTGCCGTCTCGTATGGGGCATATTTCAAACTGCTCGGTCATCATGAATAATGTCGTATTATCACCCGGTTCATAACAGACGACAACATTGGTGCACTCATAATCAACAGTTAGTACTAGTGCCGTCTCGTATGGGGCATATTTCAAACTGCTCGTGCATCATGAATAATGTCGTATTATCACCCGGTCTATAACAGACGACAACACTGGTGCACTCATAATCAACAGTTAGTACTAGTGCCGTCTCGTATGGGGCATATTTCAAACTGCTCGGTCATCATGAATAATGTCGTATTATCACCCGGTCTATAACAGACGACAACACTGGTGCACTCATAATCAACAGTTAGTACTAGTGCCGTCTCGTATGGGGCATATTTCAAACTGCTCGGTCATCATGAATAATGTCGTATTATCACCCGGTTCATAACAGACGACAACATTGGTGCACTCATAATCAACAGTTAGTACTAGTGCCGTCTCGTATGGGGCATATTTCAAACTGCTCGGTCATCATGAATAATGTCGTATTATCACCCGGTCTATAACAGACGACAACACTGGTGCACTCATAATCAACAGTTAGTACTAGTGCCGTCTCGTATGGGGCATATTTCAAACTGCTCGGTCATCATGAATAATGTCGTATTATCACCCGGTCTATAACAGACGACAACACTGGTGCACTCATAATCAACAGTTAGTACTAGTGCCGTCTCGTATGGGGCATATTTCAAACTGCTCGGTCATCATGAATAATGTCGTATTATCACCCGGTTCATAACAGACGACAACATTGGTGCACTCATAATCAACAGTTAGTACTAGTGCCGTCTCGTATGGGGCATATTTCAAACTGCTCGGTCATCATGAATAATGTCGTATTATCACCCGGTCTATAACAGACGACAACACTGGTGCACTCATAATCAACAGTTAGTACTAGTGCCGTCTCGTATGGGGCATATTTCAAACTGCTCGGTCATCATGAATAATGTCGTATTATCACCCGGTCTATAACAGACGACAACACTGGTGCACTCATAATCAACAGTTAGTACTAGTGCCGTCTCGTATGGGGCATATTTCAAACTGCTCGGTCATCATGAATAATGTCGTATTATCACCCGGTTCATAACAGACGACAACATTGGTGCACTCATAATCAACAGTTAGTACTAGTGCCGTCTCGTATGGGGCATATTTCAAACTGCTCGGTCATCATGAATAATGTCGTATTATCACCCGGTCCATAACAGACGACAACACTGGTGCACTCATAATCAACAGTTAGTACTAGTGCCGTCTCGTATGGGGCATATTTCAAACTGCTCGGTCATCATGAATAATGTCGTATTATCACCCGGTCTATAACAGACGACAACACTGGTGCACTCATAATCAACAGTTAGTACTAGTGCCGTCTCGTATGGGGCATATTTCAAACTGCTCGGTCATCATGAATAATGTCGTATTATCACCCGGTTCATAACAGACGACAACACTGGTGCACTCATAATCAACAGTTAGTACTAGTGCCGTCTCGTATGGGGCATATTTCAAACTGCTCGGTCATCATGAATAATGTCGTATTATCACCCGGTTCATAACAGACGACAACACTGGTGCACTCATAATCAACAGTTAGTACTAGTGCCGTCTCGTATGGGGCATATTTCAAACTGCTCGGTCATCATGAATAATGTCGTATTATCACCCGGTTCATAACAGACGACAACATTGGTGCACTCATAATCAACAGTTAGTACTAGTGCCGTCTCGTATGGGGCATATTTCAAACTGCTCGGTCATCATGAATAATGTCGTATTATCACCCGGTCTATAACAGACGACAACACTGGTGCACTCATAATCAACAGTTAGTACTAGTGCCGTCTCGTATGGGGCATATTTCAAACTGCTCGGTCATCATGAATAATGTCGTATTATCACCCGGTCTATAACAGACGACAACACTGGTGCACTCATAATCAACAGTTAGTACTAGTGCCGTCTCGTATGGGGCATATTTCAAACTGCTCGGTCATCATGAATAATGTCGTATTATCACCCGGTCTATAACAGACGACAACACTGGTGCACTCATAATCAACAGTTAGTACTAGTGCCGTCTCGTATGGGGCATATTTCAAACTGCTCGGTCATCATGAATAATGTCGTATTATCACCCGGTCTATAACAGACGACAACACTGGTGCACTCATAATCAACAGTTAGTACTAGTGCCGTCTCGTATGGGGCATATTTCAAACTGCTCGGTCATCATGAATAATGTCGTATTATCACCCGGTTCATAACAGACGACAACACTGGTGCACTCATAATCAACAGTTAGTACTAGTGCCGTCTCGTATGGGGCATATTTCAAACTGCTCGGTCATCATGAATAATGTCGTATTATCACCCGGTCTATAACAGACGACAACACTGGTGCACTCATAATCAACAGTTAGTACTAGTGCCGTCTCGTATGGGGCATATTTCAAACTGCTCGGTCATCATGAATAATGTCGTATTATCACCCGGTCTATAACAGACGACAACACTGGTGCACTCATAATCAACAGTTAGTACTAGTGCCGTCTCGTATGGGGCATATTTCAAACTGCTCGGTCATCATGAATAATGTCGTATTATCACCCGGTTCATAACAGACGACAACATTGGTGCACTCATAATCAACAGTTAGTACTAGTGCCGTCTCGTATGGGGCATATTTCAAACTGCTCGGTCATCATGAATAATGTCGTATTATCACCCGGTCTATAACAGACGACAACACTGGTGCACTCATAATCAACAGTTAGTACTAGTGCCGTCTCGTATGGGGCATATTTCAAACTGCTCGGTCATCATGAATAATGTCGTATTATCACCCGGTTCATAACAGACGACAACACTGGTGCACTCATAATCAACAGTTAGTACTAGTGCCGTCTCGTATGGGGCATATTTCAAACTGCTCGGTCATCATGAATAATGTCGTATTATCACCCGGTCTATAACAGACGACAACACTGGTGCACTCATAATCAACAGTTAGTACTAGTGCCGTCTCGTATGGGGCATATTTCAAACTGCTCGGTCATCATGAATAATGTCGTATTATCACCCGGTTCATAACAGACGACAACACTGGTGCACTCATAATCAACAGTTAGTACTAGTGCCGTCTCGTATGGGGCATATTTCAAACTGCTCGGTCATCATGAATAATGTCGTATTATCACCCGGTCTATAACAGACGACAACACTGGTGCACTCATAATCAACAGTTAGTACTAGTGCCGTCTCGTATGGGGCATATTTCAAACTGCTCGGTCATCATGAATAATGTCGTATTATCACCCGGTCTATAACAGACGACAACACTGGTGCACTCATAATCAACAGTTAGTACTAGTGCCGTCTCGTATGGGGCATATTTCAAACTGCTCGGTCATCATGAATAATGTCGTATTATCACCCGGTTCATAACAGACGACAACACTGGTGCACTCATAATCAACAGTTAGTACTAGTGCCGTCTCGTATGGGGCATATTTCAAACTGCTCGGTCATCATGAATAATGTCGTATTATCACCCGGTTCATAACAGACGACAACACTGGTGCACTCATAATCAACAGTTAGTACTAGTGCCGTCTCGTATGGGGCATATTTCAAACTGCTCGGTCATCATGAATAATGTCGTATTATCACCCGGTCCATAACAGACGACAACACTGGTGCACTCATAATCAACAGTTAGTACTAGTGCCGTCTCGTATGGGGCATATTTCAAACTGCTCGGTCATCATGAATAATGTCGTATTATCACCCGGTTCATAACAGACGACAACATTGGTGCACTCATAATCAACAGTTAGTACTAGTGCCGTCTCGTATGGGGCATATTTCAAACTGCTCGGTCATCATGAATAATGTCGTATTATCACCCGGTCTATAACAGACGACAACATTGGTGCACTCATAATCAACAGTTAGTACTAGTGCCGTCTCGTATGGGGCATATTTCAAACTGCTCGGTCATCATGAATAATGTCGTATTATCACCCGGTTCATAACAGACGACAACATTGGTGCACTCATAATCAACAGTTAGTACTAGTGCCGTCTCGTATGGGGCATATTTCAAACTGCTCGGTCATCATGAATAATGTCGTATTATCACCCGGTCTATAACAGACGACAACACTGGTGCACTCATAATCAACAGTTAGTACTAGTGCCGTCTCGTATGGGGCATATTTCAAACTGCTCGGTCATCATGAATAATGTCGTATTATCACCCGGTCTATAACAGACGACAACACTGGTGCACTCATAATCAACAGTTAGTACTAGTGCCGTCTCGTATGGGGCATATTTCAAACTGCTCGGTCATCATGAATAATGTCGTATTATCACCCGGTCTATAACAGACGACAACACTGGTGCACTCATAATCAACAGTTAGTACTAGTGCCGTCTCGTATGGGGCATATTTCAAACTGCTCGGTCATCATGAATAATGTCGTATTATCACCCGGTTCATAACAGACGACAACACTGGTGCACTCATAATCAACAGTTAGTACTAGTGCCGTCTCGTATGGGGCATATTTCAAACTGCTCGGTCATCATGAATAATGTCGTATTATCACCCGGTTCATAACAGACGACAACATTGGTGCACTCATAATCAACAGTTAGTACTAGTGCCGTCTCGTATGGGGCATATTTCAAACTGCTCGGTCATCATGAATAATGTCGTATTATCACCCGGTTCATAACAGACGACAACACTGGTGCACTCATAATCAACAGTTAGTACTAGTGCCGTCTCGTATGGGGCATATTTCAAACTGCTCGGTCATCATGAATAATGTCGTATTATCACCCGGTTCATAACAGACGACAACACTGGTGCACTCATAATCAACAGTTAGTACTAGTGCCGTCTCGTATGGGGCATATTTCAAACTGCTCGGTCATCATGAATAATGTCGTATTATCACCCGGTCTATAACAGACGACAACATTGGTGCACTCATAATCAACAGTTAGTACTAGTGCCGTCTCGTATGGGGCATATTTCAAACTGCTCGGTCATCATGAATAATGTCGTATTATCACCCGGTCCATAACAGACGACAACACTGGTGCACTCATAATCAACAGTTAGTACTAGTGCCGTCTCGTATGGGGCATATTTCAAACTGCTCGGTCATCATGAATAATGTCGTATTATCACCCGGTTCATAACAGACGACAACATTGGTGCACTCATAATCAACAGTTAGTACTAGTGCCGTCTCGTATGGGGCATATTTCAAACTGCTCGGTCATCATGAATAATGTCGTATTATCACCCGGTTCATAACAGACGACAACACTGGTGCACTCATAATCAACAGTTAGTACTAGTGCCGTCTCGTATGGGGCATATTTCAAACTGCTCGGTCATCATGAATAATGTCGTATTATCACCCGGTCTATAACAGACGACAACATTGGTGCACTCATAATCAACAGTTAGTACTAGTGCCGTCTCGTATGGGGCATATTTCAAACTGCTCGGTCATCATGAATAATGTCGTATTATCACCCGGTCTATAACAGACGACAACACTGGTGCACTCATAATCAACAGTTAGTACTAGTGCCGTCTCGTATGGGGCATATTTCAAACTGCTCGGTCATCATGAATAATGTCGTATTATCACCCGGTTCATAACAGACGACAACACTGGTGCACTCATAATCAACAGTTAGTACTAGTGCCGTCTCGTATGGGGCATATTTCAAACTGCTCGGTCATCATGAATAATGTCGTATTATCACCCGGTTCATAACAGACGACAACACTGGTGCACTCATAATCAACAGTTAGTACTAGTGCCGTCTCGTATGGGGCATATTTCAAACTGCTCGGTCATCATGAATAATGTCGTATTATCACCCGGTTCATAACAGACGACAACACTGGTGCACTCATAATCAACAGTTAGTACTAGTGCCGTCTCGTATGGGGCATATTTCAAACTGCTCGGTCATCATGAATAATGTCGTATTATCACCCGGTCTATAACAGACGACAACACTGGTGCACTCATAATCAACAGTTAGTACTAGTGCCGTCTCGTATGGGGCATATTTCAAACTGCTCGGTCATCATGAATAATGTCGTATTATCACCCGGTTCATAACAGACGACAACATTGGTGCACTCATAATCAACAGTTAGTACTAGTGCCGTCTCGTATGGGGCATATTTCAAACTGCTCGGTCATCATGAATAATGTCGTATTATCACCCGGTTCATAACAGACGACAACACTGGTGCACTCATAATCAACAGTTAGTACTAGTGCCGTCTCGTATGGGGCATATTTCAAACTGCTCGGTCATCATGAATAATGTCGTATTATCACCCGGTTCATAACAGACGACAACACTGGTGCACTCATAATCAACAGTTAGTACTAGTGCCGTCTCGTATGGGGCATATTTCAAACTGCTCGGTCATCATGAATAATGTCGTATTATCACCCGGTTCATAACAGACGACAACACTGGTGCACTCATAATCAACAGTTAGTACTAGTGCCGTCTCGTATGGGGCATATTTCAAACTGCTCGGTCATCATGAATAATGTCGTATTATCACCCGGTCTATAACAGACGACAACACTGGTGCACTCATAATCAACAGTTAGTACTAGTGCCGTCTCGTATGGGGCATATTTCAAACTGCTCGGTCATCATGAATAATGTCGTATTATCACCCGGTCTATAACAGACGACAACACTGGTGCACTCATAATCAACAGTTAGTACTAGTGCCGTCTCGTATGGGGCATATTTCAAACTGCTCGGTCATCATGAATAATGTCGTATTATCACCCGGTTCATAACAGACGACAACACTGGTGCACTCATAATCAACAGTTAGTACTAGTGCCGTCTCGTATGGGGCATATTTCAAACTGCTCGGTCATCATGAATAATGTCGTATTATCACCCGGTCTATAACAGACGACAACACTGGTGCACTCATAATCAACAGTTAGTACTAGTGCCGTCTCGTATGGGGCATATTTCAAACTGCTCGGTCATCATGAATAATGTCGTATTATCACCCGGTCTATAACAGACGACAACACTGGTGCACTCATAATCAACAGTTAGTACTAGTGCCGTCTCGTATGGGGCATATTTCAAACTGCTCGGTCATCATGAATAATGTCGTATTATCACCCGGTCTATAACAGACGACAACACTGGTGCACTCATAATCAACAGTTAGTACTAGTGCCGTCTCGTATGGGGCATATTTCAAACTGCTCGGTCATCATGAATAATGTCGTATTATCACCCGGTCTATAACAGACGACAACACTGGTGCACTCATAATCAACAGTTAGTACTAGTGCCGTCTCGTATGGGGCATATTTCAAACTGCTCGGTCATCATGAATAATGTCGTATTATCACCCGGTCTATAACAGACGACAACACTGGTGCACTCATAATCAACAGTTAGTACTAGTGCCGTCTCGTATGGGGCATATTTCAAACTGCTCGGTCATCATGAATAATGTCGTATTATCACCCGGTCTATAACAGACGACAACATTGGTGCACTCATAATCAACAGTTAGTACTAGTGCCGTCTCGTATGGGGCATATTTCAAACTGCTCGGTCATCATGAATAATGTCGTATTATCACCCGGTCTATAACAGACGACAACACTGGTGCACTCATAATCAACAGTTAGTACTAGTGCCGTCTCGTATGGGGCATATTTCAAACTGCTCGGTCATCATGAATAATGTCGTATTATCACCCGGTCTATAACAGACGACAACACTGGTGCACTCATAATCAACAGTTAGTACTAGTGCCGTCTCGTATGGGGCATATTTCAAACTGCTCGGTCATCATGAATAATGTCGTATTATCACCCGGTCTATAACAGACGACAACACTGGTGCACTCATAATCAACAGTTAGTACTAGTGCCGTCTCGTATGGGGCATATTTCAAACTGCTCGGTCATCATGAATAATGTCGTATTATCACCCGGTCTATAACAGACGACAACACTGGTGCACTCATAATCAACAGTTAGTACTAGTGCCGTCTCGTATGGGGCATATTTCAAACTGCTCGGTCATCATGAATAATGTCGTATTATCACCCGGTTCATAACAGACGACAACACTGGTGCACTCATAATCAACAGTTAGTACTAGTGCCGTCTCGTATGGGGCATATTTCAAACTGCTCGGTCATCATGAATAATGTCGTATTATCACCCGGTCTATAACAGACGACAACACTGGTGCACTCATAATCAACAGTTAGTACTAGTGCCGTCTCGTATGGGGCATATTTCAAACTGCTCGGTCATCATGAATAATGTCGTATTATCACCCGGTTCATAACAGACGACAACACTGGTGCACTCATAATCAACAGTTAGTACTAGTGCCGTCTCGTATGGGGCATATTTCAAACTGCTCGGTCATCATGAATAATGTCGTATTATCACCCGGTTCATAACAGACGACAACATTGGTGCACTCATAATCAACAGTTAGTACTAGTGCCGTCTCGTATGGGGCATATTTCAAACTGCTCGGTCATCATGAATAATGTCGTATTATCACCCGGTCTATAACAGACGACAACACTGGTGCACTCATAATCAACAGTTAGTACTAGTGCCGTCTCGTATGGGGCATATTTCAAACTGCTCGGTCATCATGAATAATGTCGTATTATCACCCGGTCTATAACAGACGACAACACTGGTGCACTCATAATCAACAGTTAGTACTAGTGCCGTCTCGTATGGGGCATATTTCAAACTGCTCGTGCATCATGAATAATGTCGTATTATCACCCGGTCTATAACAGACGACAACACTGGTGCACTCATAATCAACAGTTAGTACTAGTGCCGTCTCGTATGGGGCATATTTCAAACTGCTCGGTCATCATGAATAATGTCGTATTATCACCCGGTTCATAACAGACGACAACACTGGTGCACTCATAATCAACAGTTAGTACTAGTGCCGTCTCGTATGGGGCATATTTCAAACTGCTCGGTCATCATGAATAATGTCGTATTATCACCCGGTCTATAACAGACGACAACACTGGTGCACTCATAATCAACAGTTAGTACTAGTGCCGTCTCGTATGGGGCATATTTCAAACTGCTCGGTCATCATGAATAATGTCGTATTATCACCCGGTTCATAACAGACGACAACACTGGTGCACTCATAATCAACAGTTAGTACTAGTGCCGTCTCGTATGGGGCATATTTCAAACTGCTCGGTCATCATGAATAATGTCGTATTATCACCCGGTTCATAACAGACGACAACACTGGTGCACTCATAATCAACAGTTAGTACTAGTGCCGTCTCGTATGGGGCATATTTCAAACTGCTCGGTCATCATGAATAATGTCGTATTATCACCCGGTCTATAACAGACGACAACACTGGTGCACTCATAATCAACAGTTAGTACTAGTGCCGTCTCGTATGGGGCATATTTCAAACTGCTCGGTCATCATGAATAATGTCGTATTATCACCCGGTTCATAACAGACGACAACATTGGTGCACTCATAATCAACAGTTAGTACTAGTGCCGTCTCGTATGGGGCATATTTCAAACTGCTCGGTCATCATGAATAATGTCGTATTATCACCCGGTCTATAACAGACGACAACACTGGTGCACTCATAATCAACAGTTAGTACTAGTGCCGTCTCGTATGGGGCATATTTCAAACTGCTCGGTCATCATGAATAATGTCGTATTATCACCCGGTTCATAACAGACGACAACATTGGTGCACTCATAATCAACAGTTAGTACTAGTGCCGTCTCGTATGGGGCATATTTCAAACTGCTCGGTCATCATGAATAATGTCGTATTATCACCCGGTCTATAACAGACGACAACACTGGTGCACTCATAATCAACAGTTAGTACTAGTGCCGTCTCGTATGGGGCATATTTCAAACTGCTCGGTCATCATGAATAATGTCGTATTATCACCCGGTTCATAACAGACGACAACATTGGTGCACTCATAATCAACAGTTAGTACTAGTGCCGTCTCGTATGGGGCATATTTCAAACTGCTCGGTCATCATGAATAATGTCGTATTATCACCCGGTCTATAACAGACGACAACACTGGTGCACTCATAATCAACAGTTAGTACTAGTGCCGTCTCGTATGGGGCATATTTCAAACTGCTCGGTCATCATGAATAATGTCGTATTATCACCCGGTCTATAACAGACGACAACACTGGTGCACTCATAATCAACAGTTAGTACTAGTGCCGTCTCGTATGGGGCATATTTCAAACTGCTCGGTCATCATGAATAATGTCGTATTATCACCCGGTCTATAACAGACGACAACACTGGTGCACTCATAATCAACAGTTAGTACTAGTGCCGTCTCGTATGGGGCATATTTCAAACTGCTCGGTCATCATGAATAATGTCGTATTATCACCCGGTTCATAACAGACGACAACACTGGTGCACTCATAATCAACAGTTAGTACTAGTGCCGTCTCGTATGGGGCATATTTCAAACTGCTCGGTCATCATGAATAATGTCGTATTATCACCCGGTTCATAACAGACGACAACACTGGTGCACTCATAATCAACAGTTAGTACTAGTGCCGTCTCGTATGGGGCATATTTCAAACTGCTCGGTCATCATGAATAATGTCGTATTATCACCCGGTCTATAACAGACGACAACACTGGTGCACTCATAATCAACAGTTAGTACTAGTGCCGTCTCGTATGGGGCATATTTCAAACTGCTCGGTCATCATGAATAATGTCGTATTATCACCCGGTCTATAACAGACGACAACACTGGTGCACTCATAATCAACAGTTAGTACTAGTGCCGTCTCGTATGGGGCATATTTCAAACTGCTCGGTCATCATGAATAATGTCGTATTATCACCCGGTCTATAACAGACGACAACACTGGTGCACTCATAATCAACAGTTAGTACTAGTGCCGTCTCGTATGGGGCATATTTCAAACTGCTCGGTCATCATGAATAATGTCGTATTATCACCCGGTCTATAACAGACGACAACACTGGTGCACTCATAATCAACAGTTAGTACTAGTGCCGTCTCGTATGGGGCATATTTCAAACTGCTCGGTCATCATGAATAATGTCGTATTATCACCCGGTCTATAACAGACGACAACACCTGGTGCACTCATAATCAACAGTTATCGTGACCACTGGTCTGTCTGTCTGCCCCTGATAATGATATACATATAAGTATACAAGATGCACTTGCAGCTCTTGCGTCTGTTGCAGGCGGTTCCCCCCGCTGCCGGCTGCGCACGCGCACGCGCCCCGCGCCGCGCCCTTCCTGGCGCCCGCACCGCCGCGCAAGCCGCCCCCGCCACCGCCAGCATTCAGGTCTGCCCTCGACCAAGATTTCCTTACCGTCTCGCTGAGGTTCGATTATGTTTCGTTATGTTTATGTTCTGTCCTGCCCTGCATGCTCGCCCCCTCTCGCTCGCACCTTGTTGTCTGGAATTGAAAAAGTATGCAAGATAACTTTACTGGACGGATACTTTAGGAACTAAATGTGTCCGTACTCGATGTTGCAACTGTTATAGAGACGGATATCTACATGCGCCGGTGTCGGACGGCGCCACTGTACTAGACAAATGCAAGTCTGAGTACTATGCTTTTTTGTTCCTTAAACAAGCGTCTCCAAAGTTATGTTGTATTTATATATTATCTCACTGTGGCTTGTGTTGCCAATAAATTAAATACACGGATAACAAATGTAGAGTAATGATTGTTACTGGACATGATTCCACACAACAGCGGGTGATGTTTAACCTGTAATCCTGTTTATGAAATATTGTTTATTTGCTGACATTGATTTTAATCATTTCTTAATGCTATGTATGTACACTCGTATGTGTGAATCTGTCTATGGTCATCTGAACATATCAGTGACAAACAAGTTGTTGTATTGAGACACTGACGAGACTACTGTTGCTGGCCGCATCACCGGTGTACTTTAAAAAAATGTATGATGGGTTTGCACTTGGCCTTCATCTCACCTGATGGTAAGTGACGATGAGGCCGTTGGATGGGAAGCGTGCGCACATTGAATCCTCAACCTAATGAGGCTCTGGCTCTGCTACCTTTCATACCACAACACAACAGTGGTGGTAATACTGCTGTTTGGCGGCAGACTTAGGTAACATGGTGTTAGCTAGCCAGACCGACTACCGATACCCCGCACTGGGAATCGAACACGCACACTCCGGATTTTTAGTGTAAGCGTGCAGCCATTGATTAGGCTATAGAGTAAAAACAAGGTTGTACTGACATCTTGGTGGTCAGGTCGCAGGTTCGATGCCCAGTGCGTGCTATTCTGACAACATAGTGTCCAGCTGTGTTTATATCAGTGTTGTAGTCGTGATGGGGCGCACCACCACTGGAGCACACCACCTGCCATCAGACACGGCCACGCGAAAAAACCTTTTTAATTTCGTTAAATTCGTTCGATACAAGTTTCATACTAAACTTCTGTTGCCATAATCTTTTAAACTAGGAAACCTGGCTTTGTGCAGTAACTATCTAAAAACCGGACATCGGATTTCAATGTCGCGAAATGAGTATCATTAGCATACAACTTTAAAGTGAATCACTATTTTCTTCGATTATTGTTGAAAGCGCCATCTAGGACTGCGGTTACGCAGCTCACTATAAAGTTGTACGTTAACGATATTCATTTCACGACACTACGTACAATTCCATCTCCTATTTTTAGGTAATTACTGCACAAAGCCAGCTATTCTATTTTAAAAGATTTTTTATTAGATTCTATTTTAAAAGACAACAGAAATTTAGTATGTTAGCATTATGAGCGGATCTAAACCACTACACATACATGTATATATTGACGGTCTGCAATATATGTTTACCGACGGTGGTGCTGTGATAATATGAGATGTCCCTTGTTGAGGCTCCCCTACTGTGAACACGGTGACGTTGCAGGCAGCAGCCGCCCCCCATGAAGTCGTGCCTGTCCTGCCACCAGCAGATACACCGCAACGCTCCCATCTGCCCCCTCTGCAAGGCAAAGAGCCGCAGCCGGAACCCGAAGAAGCCAAAGAAGAAATAGTCACGTACACCACTCCGCCCCCGCGCTCCCGCCCCTCCTCATGTCCCCACACCCCCCGCCGCGGCCGGCCCCCGGTGGGACCCCGCGACCGACAACAAGTAACGCACTTTGAGATATATAACAATGTAACAAAGCTAAGAGCGTTTGTTTTCCATTAAAGTTTTTGTCCAGATATTTGTGGAACAGGAACTGATCGAAAAGTTGTGTTTACGATGTGCGTAGCTTCGTGGATGATTGTGTGTTTCGCATGACGATCGACGAGACACTAATCATTAACCGAAAATACATGACTGTCCCATCAACATGACTGTCCCATCAACATAACTGTCCCATCAACATGACTGTCCCATCAAGCTGGCTCCAGAACTGTCTTGTGCTCTATTCCTGGTAAAGAATAGATGAATGTGTAATAAATCAGTAAACTAGACGAAAACCAGCTACAGTTCCATATTCGCTTAGTTACGATTCCACCGGTGTGCTAGAATAATTACGTTTATAGGGAATGGAAACTTCTTTAGATTTGTGTGTGCCCTGAGCGCTCCAATGTAGATTTATTTAATTGAAGAATAGTAGTGAACGTCCGGTGATATTGTGGTCAAACAAGAGACCATCTAACACATGTGGGATGTGTGTTAGACTGTCCCTCATGTGAACATACATGGCAGAGGCACGCCGACGCACTCTGTGAAACTAACTGGTCAACTCCAGACAAATACGAGTACGTATGTATATCGAGCTGCCCCCCTCCACTGTGGCAGACATTGTCGTAGCTGGGGGATGGTCCCTGGAGTAGGAGGGGGTGGCTAGCCGGCTGGATGATGATCAGACATCACACAGTCACAACTGTGGGAGTGGGAGACTGTTGTCGACATGTCTCTCTGTGGTGGCTACTGCGGAGATATCTAGTCGTTGTGTAGTTAAATAGTGTGCGGAATGCGTGTGCTTCTACATTTATAATTGAAAAATGTAACGTGTCATATACATAGGTGATACCGTGCAGCTGTACAGCAGCTGGAGTGCAACTGTAGAGCAGCGCTAGTGCAGCTGTAGAGCAGCGCTAGTGCAGCTGTAGAGCAGCGCTAGTGCAGCTGTAGAGCAGCGCTAGTGCAGCTGTAGCGCCGCATAATTAGTCACAGGAGCTCACTTTCAAATTGTCTGTGTATTACGTGGCATACAACTAGACCCTCTATTCGTTACAGTTCACTAACTGTACCTGCAAGGTATTGTTCCAGGATATCGCAAATTTAATTATATGCAAGATGTATATATGATCGCATCTCCTTGTACATAGCTGTAAGTGTAGTGTTTGTAAATATTAAGTGTATGTAGTCCTTAGATAATTGTTCTTGAAATAATGTAATCACTATGTAAGGTGACACGTGGTCACGTCACGTTACACACACACAGTGGCGCCCTCAACTCGACAAGGTAATGTTTCTTAGTCATCGGTGGTGTAACCAACACATTGACACACGAGACAGTGCGCTAGCCGTCAGTGTCAATCTCACGAGATACGTTTGGTACCGAGACAGTGATAGTGAAGTGTGTCCCCAGCTGACCACGCGGTCTCAGAGGCGTTTTACTTTATTGATACATTATGGATTCGTATTTCGACTATGTGCAGTTACTATCGATAATACAATTAAAAGTGACCACTTTAATTGTTAGACATGATCTAAATGGAATGGTGACACGAGCGGGGGTGCGTGTGTGAGTGAGACGTAAGTACACTAAGGAAGTTGTGCCGTTGCGCTCAAGTAGGTGCACGTACACATTAACAAAACTTAACAAAGCTTCCTTACTAAATTTCTGTTGACATAATTTTTTAGATTAGAATAGCTGGCTTTGTGCAGTAAATATATAAAGCTAGGAGATGGAATTATAGTGTCACGAAATGAACATCAAAACTTTATAGTTAGCTACAATACCCCCAAGGTGGCGTTTTTAATTAATACAAATACAAAATTGCTTATTTTCCTGAGTAATAAGAACACATAAACAATTTACATTATCTCCCGCACTAGGAGACCTGGGTTGCGGGAAGACAATGTTAGAGAACATATTGGAATATTTTACATGAGGAAAATTAATTAACTAATAATTGTGATTCACTTTAAAGTTATGTTAATGATAATCATTTCTCGACATCACAACCCGATGTCCGATTTTTAGATGATTACTGCACAAAGCCAGCTTTCCTAGTTCAAAAGATTATGGTAAAAGAAATGACACGTTCCGCGAATGTAGAGCGCCAAGGCCTGGTCTTGTACACATATAATTTTAATATGCCATTATCAAATAAAAGTAATATAGTTACCATTTTTGTATATTTTGGTTTAGTTTATTTGTACAAAAATATACAAAACGCACGAAACAGGGAAGGCTTGACGTTGAAAACGATGGTGGCGTCAATAAAATGACATTTGACGCTGTCACTTAGTACAAATAGAATGATTTTGTACAATTGAAATAAACGCAAAAATGGAATTCTAGTATTTTTTTCTATACATATTTAGGTTACTACTTGATGTTGTAAATATTGTACAAGCGCAGGCCGAATTCGAAACATCTCATTTAGTATGAATATTTTATCGAGCGAACAACCATAACATGATGTGACGTCAACGTGGTTATCGACCTACGAGTTACTGCTATAGCGAGGAAATGTTGTGTATCTAATATTAAAATAGTTACCGGTATGTGTATGGAACTTTCCTCTGTAATAATCGAACCATACGCCAAAGCCCCGATCCGATCCGGACCTTGCATGACTTCTACATGTACATACAAGAAGACTTCATGTTGATTTAAAAAATAATTTAAACTGTATGGCACTGATTGAAAGGTTGGATATATTATTAGGAATTACTTTTTCTGAATAACAAATTGTATTGAATTAAAAGAAGACCGCATGAAACATCAAATTAAAACTGAATTTGTAATAAATCATAATAATGTCGTGTGTCAACTGGGTCGTGGTTTAGCTGTGCGCCAGCGCAGTCCATATTGAGTTATGAACTGTTGATGTTTCATGTTGGTTTCATGTATAGTCTGGGTTTACATAGCCGTATGCTATGTTGGGGGTGAGCGAGTGAGTCACTTTATTGCATCAGTATTCATTGTAAGTAAACAACAATATGTAGGCGCGTGAGTAGTGTGGATGTATGTACTATGTATGCATATCTTTACAATTTTGATTGTACTAGACTAGGTATATATCTATCTCTAGTGTTTATTAATGACGTGGAGACGCGTGGATAGGTTTGTTTTTACAATAAATGTTGTCTGGTTGTCTGTCGAGGGTTGTTTTATTGTCTTGCCCTAGTTTCGTTCGTTCGTGCAGTGTAATATGCAAGCAGAGGCCGTGGTCCACTCAACACCTATGAAGTAACTGCGTCAGACACTTGTTTGTTATGCACACACACAAACAAAAGTACACCAGGCTGTTACACGACGGGCATTTGTATATTTATTTGTTAACCTACCTAACTTTTAAACGAATTAATTAGTCGAAGTGGTTGTTAAGACCGACGTCGTCTGAGCGTTAGATTGAGGACGCTGAAGGTCCCGAGTTTGATCCCCGGTGGTAAGGACTTTGGTAGAAGAGTTTGTTGCAAGCTAAATCGCATGATTGTCTGAAAAGTAAGATGATTTTGGATGTCACGTAAAGCTATGGATCCCGGTTGTTTGACAGCAGTCGTTAAGGTACAAGTCTTCGAGCGGATTGATGAACTTCTAACAACATCCTATCCCAAAAATGGTCTAGTTTCCTTTGCGTGTGACAAGCACCCTGCTCGACCCACACTCGTTCCTCCCATTCCCTGTGGGCAGCAGCGCGATAACGCTCGCTGCCCCCCCGGTCCTTCACCCGACCAGTCACGGTGCACGCCTCGTGACGCTGAGGAAGCAAGCTGCTGGCCGGCGCACATCCCTCGCCTCAACTGTGCGGGCGATGCCGGGCCGATCACAGTCTGTGTGGCAGTAAGCACCCACGCCCGTCTTCTTCCTACGCCAATACCTGGGGTTCTGTAACCGACCCTAATTGATAAACGGGATGATGATTGTACCTAGCTGGCAATGTAGAAGAAGCCAGCAGCTACCTGATTCCATTTCTCTAATGTATAACAATTAAATGTCTATATACCCACTTTGTACTATTGTTGTGTGAACAGGCGAATCAAATGCATAAATTAACTACATAATAGAATTCCTTAAAGGCTATACAATAATAATAAATATATTGAACGCGTCTCGTGATTAATAATTGAGTTCACGGAACTGTCGCGACAAAGAAGTAATATCGGGGTTATGATGCTATCATGTCGTCGTAGTATAGTGTAGGTATGAGTGGGGGTGGGGGGTGGGGGGGCGAGGCGAGCATGTGACCGGCGACGATGACCTCGCCCGCCCTGGCCGGCGAGATGCGCAGGAGTTCATACTCAACTTGTACTGGATGTACTGACCCAGTCAGTTAAGTAGTGCACCGCGCTCACTTTGATCACATTACAATTTTTTATTTACGAGAAATAGTTTTAAAAGGTAGTAATTGTTTATTACGTTCTATCAATTCTATATTGTATAGCATGCGGTAATTCTTAATTTATTGCTTTCATTATGTCGTAGAAGTTGTCTCAGGTACACATTTCACTCCGTTAAATTTTTTATTTTGTTTGTAATAATAAAGCATTGCATGACTTTCAGACCCGAATCAATGAACGTGATGAGGCGCTTGCTGTGTTAGCCTGCATTACAGAACACAACAGTGCCATTAACACTGATGTTTGCCAGCAGACAGATAACGGTGGACACTAAGCCGCGCAGGCATAGATGTCACTACCACCGAGTACCAGATAGATACGTCGCAGGGTATCGAACCGGCTTCCTCCTGATTGAACAGAGGTTATTTCAAACAACTGCGTCTATCTTATAACTGTATGTGTATGTATGTGTATCATATAGATAGTACTTACATTAGTAGACAAATGCGATGTCCATCAAAGGATAATAATTTTTTTTCACCTCACTAGCTCAGAGATGCTTTCTTGTTTATTCGAAATATTCGTGGATAAGCTTTTTTTCCAAAGAGTTTTTAAAATTCGAACATGACGATGAAGAACCTGACTTTTTCTTTCAATAAAAAATAATGTGTTCTCTTCGAGGTATTATTTCTCAGTTAACAATAAATATAACTAAAAACGTGTTTGCTATGGTTGGTTGGCTAACAGTTTTCCTTTAATCTGCCATTTTCCTCGCTGACTAATATATGTACCTATGCTGTAGTGAGACGAAAAGTTGTGTATTTCGCTCGGCAGCAAAGTTATTTTGCGACTCGTGCCTTGTAAACCCTCGCTACGCTCAGGGTTCTATTTTTGAAACACTCGCTCGGGTTTCAATATGAGAACTCGCACCAAACAACAACTTTGCAGCCTTGCATAACAAATAACTGTTTATGTTGTTGTCGACCTGTCGACCGATACAGGCGATATACCAGATTGTAATGCAATGTAACAAGCTTTCGTTACAGCTTACTGACCGAGCGAGCGATAACATTACTTCATTGACTGACGACTGATTGACACTATTTAATGGTGGATTGGGGATTGTTAATGCGATGATAACAGAAATAATTAAAGCGGATCATTTACAAAAAATACACTTTATTCATTAAACTTATGTACAACGTCCACGCTAGGAATCAAATCACTGATGTATCACATGGATATTATAAACATAAATCCCTAACCATAATTATACTTAACATTATCATAAAGCTACGGTATGGAATGACAGGACACGATACAGGTGATGTGAGTACTAACAGAAGCACAAGTCTTCATAATGTCATGGACGAATGTCTTTATATCGATCTACTACGGATCTCTCCGAGCGAGTGTTGATTGCTTACAATTAAATTATATGGTCTCAAAATATAAAAAAAGTGTGATGAAACAACGACAAAGATACCCATTATGTGGTCTCAGGATTGATAAGAGACGAATTGATAATGACAAAATCGATGGGGGTTTATAATTCTAGAATGGCGACCACGTACCGGGAAACGTGCACCGGTCCGTCCCCCTACTGGCTGTGACGCAGGTTGAGCAGCGCTCGTTTCCCGGCTGATGATGTTCAGTATGATAGTTTACTCTCGCTAGACTAGTGGGTAAGAGGCGGCGGACGCTATGCCGCAGTGGTTGTTTCTGTTGCGTGCCATCTTAATGTACCCCAGCTGCCCCCACGAGCGTCCCCACGAGTTCTTCACCAGCCAGTAGTCGCCCCCCTCCTCGTCAGTGCCGTAACCCACAACCAGAACCTGACGAACGAACACAAACAAACACATTAATTTGATCCATATATTACTAAAATATTAGTTGGGTAGAGCCCGGCGTAGATCCTGGCTCGTACCAAACAGTTACAATTTGTTATTTAGAATTTACGTACGAATGCTAAAAATCATCACCATTGGCTTTTCGGTAAAGGAAAACATCGTGAGGAAACCTGCACACTGCTGAGAAGAAATTCAAAGGTGTGTGTGAAGTCTACAATCCGCACTGGTCCCGCGTGGTGTACTATGGCCCATACACTCTCTGTAAGCCTGAGCCCCTGCAGTGGGCACATACACGCTGTTGATGATGATGCAGACTACCTATACCATGTAATGAACTTCACTCTAGAGGTTGTGAAGACGAAATTCCAGAGACAACATTACAAAAGCGTCTTTTGGAGATCGTAACAAATATGTGGTGTCATATATGACACTTCCGGACCAAATCGGGCGAGACCAAGGAGTATGTAACTCTATGGTTTCCTGAAATATTTGGATCGACTGGAGGAATGTTTAAATTATTTGCAGAGAGAGCTAGCTAGACAGCGATGTATTTACCCCGTGGTCCAGGTTCTCCGAAGAGCAGTTCTCGTCGTAGTAGACGCCGTCCGAGTACAGCTGGAACGTCTCGAGCGAGGCGTCGATGGCGACGGACACGGGCCCCATCGTGGCCACCGCCGACATCAGCTTGTGCTCGTCCCCGGCCGGCACGTCCACGAACCCAGTGTCGTCCGCTCCAGAGTTCTTAGGGTTGTATCTGAACACACACGCGTGCTGTTATCATCACATATGCAGTGGGCTCCCACTTGTAGCAAGAGAAAAAAACCGCCTCACGATCCTCAAATAGCTATTGGCTTGGGGACATTGCACTTGGTGTTAACTCTTGTGATATTCTACCCTGACACGATGTGATGTGATAGCTACCTGCACTTGTCGTCCATGGCCTCGTAGGGGTACGTCTTCTCGGTGTCGATGCCGCCGTTGTCCTTGATGTACTTGAACGCGTTGTCCATGAGCCCCCCGTTGCACCCGTTGTTCCCGTACGCCGTGGAGCAGTCGATCAGGTTCTGCTCCGACAGCGACACCAGGAACCCGCTCTTGCGGAAGTGTTGTCCCTCGAGAGCGCCAGTCTGTCACACATACCTCATATTGGGAACATATGCTCCACCGGGTAACGGCCCGCGGGCGATGGCGTGAAAGGAACATGCCAGGTGAGTGGCAGCATCTAACTATGTAACAACACTTGATTGCGATCACCAACCCGCCAGCCGAGCACGGTGGTTATGTCAAACACCTCCGTGAAAGTATGACGAGATCGATTCATCGTCACCCGGGAATACATCATTCACTGCTGGACATGGGCCTCCTTCAGGGTATGACACATTGACCTTAACCAGGTCGTCAGTCCAACTAGCAGAGGGACGGTCCGGTACACGCTACACTGTCCGTGGTCGCCGTTCGAGAACGTTTACTCCCTATCGGCTATACTTTCTTCCAGCGATGTGGTCTGCACATTTCCTCTTCGGTTCACTGGACCCGTCGAGCTATGTCGGTGGCCCTTTTTCGTATACGGATTCCCTTATTCCGGATGTTATCACGTAGAGAAGTGAGCTCATTCCTAACAGCTGCGCCTGAACGCAGCCGATGATGATGGAATGTTACAGACAGGTATAACTTATCATTGTCTTCAAGGTAAGTATACAATATACAGTATAATGATTACATTAATTATGTTTGTACAGTCTGTGTTGTGTCGCATGAGTACACACGCGTATATAGTTAAATGTGTCATACATACATATGTATAAGTAAGTTCGGCACCTACATGACTCACGGGTTCAACAACGTTCAGCGTTGACGAAACTAATCACAAAAATATATTTATTTAAATAAAAGCTGTTTTAAGATGTGTAAGGTTTCTGTTATTTTTTAAATATTTTATTTGAATTTGCCTGTGGCAACACTGTAGAAGTCGAGCTATCAAATTTGAAATGTCAGTTGAGACTTAGTATAAAACAGAGCGATGACTCACACTGGGTGTTCAGTTGGTTCGGTTGGTTCTAGCGAGCAGGACCGAAAGGTTGTGCCGGTGGTTCGTCAATAAGTTTAGATTTGTATAGTGCTAATAAGTTTTGTGAAGTGTTGCTGTTGAAAGTTTGAACAATATAAGTTTATATATTCGCTGTTGGTTGTTATTTCTGAGATCGTTCCTGACATCTCAGAAGATGGGATCACGACGCTGAAACGCGTAAGTACACGCCTACATTTTGTTTATTGTATCAGTTAGTTTCAAAGAAAGTCACATGTGATGCTAAGTTACACCACGCTATGGCTAAAAAAACCGTACCATGCTGGGGCCATAGCCACGGGATGCCATTTCCTACGAATAGAAACGTAGCAACGAGGGTATGGCTGAGCCCCAAGATGTTGCTAGTTTGTTTAATTTTGCCCACGTGTGGCGTGCCTACAGTGCAGTATGCAGTATGTGGTGGGGTAGCACATGGTCCTTAACATTGATGATATACGAAGTGGCATACAGAGCTGTGGTATGTGGTGGGTTAGCGTGGCCGTTAACATTTGATGATACAACGCGTGCCCCACGACGCTGTGATTCGTGACGGGATAGCGCGAGTCGTTTGAAGAAGAAAAAAAGTTCATGATTGTGAGTAGGGTCTCATCTATCCAGTGCGGGTTTTGGCAGCAGTGATTGAAGGTTATAAAAAGTGGTTTAAGTGTTAAAATTCAGTTAGCTAACTAAACTAACCTTATACTCATGGTTACCCATTGACGATGACGATGATGATGAAGACTGTGTGTTCGTAAGAAACCGTTTACGAGTCATGTCTCTCTTGGCTATCGCTAAGATCAACAATTTTTAAATAAACCATGTTTTCCATGGCACTCATTGATGATGATGATAGTGATGATGACTATGTGTTCATAAGACACGCCGTTGACAAGTTGTGTCACCCTGGGCTATTACTAATACAAAAAATTTAGAAATAGCAGTGTTGTTCCATGGAACCCATTGACTTTCAGATGATGATGATGATTTTGGGTTCATTCGAAAGAATAAAATAAGTTATGGGGTTTCCTAAAGGGGGTCCAAAATCTGGTTATTTTTGTCCTAGGACGCACCGTTTTTGAGTTACGGCCCTCTAAACTATTACTAATGTCAACAATTTTATGTGGCGAGTTTCAAGGTAATTAATGAAGAGAGGGAGCCTGGAAACTCCACGGCGGAGCCGATCACGCGTCAGACGCGACCGTAACGTCAGCGGGGCAAGGGCCACAGCTGCAGCCAGAGCCGCGGACGGCGGTTGGAACTGGGGCATGGTGGCAGTAGAAGCAGCGGACTCCAGTCAAAAGGTCATGTAGTCCTACTTTTCCTATGCCAATAGCCAATGTGCCAATTTAATGATTCTAGGTCAATGGGGTCAAAACCTTATGGGTTTTGATTCAGTCTTCGTCGAAAAATGCGGCTATAACAGCCCTATGTTTTAAATCAAAGTGTTGACTCAAAAGCTTCGTTTTTTCCACATTGTCAAGGGACCAAAGATTTGAGTATTCGATATTAATTTCATCTTGATACCTCTACGCGTTCTTGAGGAGAAGGGTCTTGACAACCAAGGCAGATGGACCACAAAGTGATCCTATCAGGGTTCCCTTTGAGGTACGGAGCCCCTATAAATTGCAACTAAGAGGTATAAGAGCTACCATTACTCTTTTTGTATATGAAACTTTAATCTGATAGTCATATACGTCGGAAGGTGTAATTTTAACCGACTGAAAAACGAAGAGGTGCTCAATTCCACTGTATGTTTCTTTTGTATGTATGTTACGTTGTAAATTGATTTTGATGATTCCTTTTGTTTGTTTGATAGAACATACTTCAGAGGTTGTCCCATATAAGTTTAAGCAAAATTGATTCAGCTTTTTGAGAAAATCAACAAAAAAACAAATATGATGATTCTCCTCTAGAGGTGAACGTTTAGGGGACGAATGCTATATACCCTTAGGGCAGTTGGAATCGTTTTCTGGCTCTTTTTGAAAGCGTTAATTATGTAATCACATATTTGGAAGATTTTTCTAGAGAGACGGATCCTTTGTTCAGTAACGAAACAACATTCTGGGAGGTAAAAGTTTTGGAGGAGATAGACGCTTAATGAAGTAGAGTAGTCAGTGCAATATACATATCAAGAGGCGTCTATCCCGGTGAAAATTGCTTTAGGTCATAATGCGTAGGACATTATGCTTTTATGGAAATTATGTGATTATGTCATAATGCGTTTAGGACATTATGTGGTTATGACATTATCTGGCTACGACATCATTAGATTGGGAATCAGGTCGTTTTGGGACAATATCCTACAGTTTTGGGTGCGATAGTGAATTCGTCCACCAAGTTTGTGATCATTAAAGCAGACAGATGTATGACGCACAGAAAGTGATAAATACATTGCTGGATATGTATTTTGATACACAAATGACTCCCGACCAAATAGTGGATAACCGGGGTTCTTGTTTTACTGCGAACGCAGTGAGAAGATTCTGCTAAACTCTTCTGTAAATCTGGATTCATAGCCATGGGACCTTTTTAAAAATAGATAATGACGGTTTATGGTACCATGTAAATGATGGTAACGATGGGGCTATGACATAATTGTTATATTGGCTACAGATGATAACACTGATATGATGATAGCGATAGAGCTACGACATAATTGTTATATTGGCTACAGATGATAACACTGATATGATGATAGCGATGGAGCTATGACATAATTGTTATATTGGCTACAGATGGTAACACTGATATGATGATAGCGATGGAGCTATGACATAATTGTTATATTGGCTACAGATGATAACACTGATATGATGATAGCGATGGAGCTATGACATAATTGTTATATTGGCTACAGATGATAACACTGATATGATGATAGCGATGGAGCTATGACATAATTGTTATATTGGCTACAGATGGTAACACTGATATGATGATAGCGATGGACCTATGACATAATTGTTATATCGGCTACAGATGATGATACGTTAACGATGATAACGTTGGATGGGTATATCGGCTACAGATGATGAGACTTTAAATATGATAACGTTGTATTGGTATATCGGCTACAGATGATGATACGTTAACGATGATAACGTTGGATGGGTATATCGGATACAGATGATGAGACTTTAATTATGATAACGTTGGATGGGTATATCGGCTACAGATGATGATACTTTAATTATGATAACGTTGGATCGGTATATCGGCTACAGATGATGATACATTAACGACGATAACGTTGGATCGGTATATCGGCTACAGATGATGATAACATTGGATGGGTATATCAGATACAGATGATGATAATGTTGGATGGGTATATCAGATACAGATGATGATAATGTTGGATGGGTATATCAGTTACAGATGATGATAATGGAATGATGATAACGATGGCTTTTCGACAGAGTGATATTGGTTACAGAAAAATGATATTTCTGCTATATAGATTTATCAGTATTTGACTGATACATAAGTAGTTCTCAAAGCTGATGCGTGTATATCATTGTGCTGGTTTTAATGTTTGGATGGTCATGATTGTTACTACAGAATTGTTTATTTTTTGTGGTTCCAGGTCAAGTGCGAGAGAACTCTGATAAGTTTGGAGCTTGACCTGGTGGTTGTCAAAGGAAGGATACGTGAGGATAGCTTCATTTTAAATAAGTTTAGAGCTCGATCAGGTCAACATTAGTTTAAATAAGTTTGGAGCTTGACCTGGTCAGTTTTAAAGGAAGGATAATTAAGGATAGTTTCATTTTAAATAAGTTTAGAGCTCGATCAGGTCAACATTAGTTTAAATAAGTTTGGAGCTTGACCTGGTCAGTTTTAAAGGAAGGATAATTAAGGATAGTTTCATTTTAAATAAGTTTAGAGCTCGATCAGGTCAACATTAGTTTAAATAAGTTTGGAGCTTGACCTGGTCAGTTTTAAAGGAAGGATAATTAAGGATAGTTTCATTTTAAATAAGTTTAGAGCTCGATCAGGTCAACATTTAGTTTAAATAAGTTTGGAGATTGACCTGGTCAGTGTTACAGGAAGGATGATCATAATCACCTTTTTTTTGGTGCTCTTGGTACAAGTCAATGTCTTAAAGTTGAATTACTACTGTTCATGGAATACCGAACCAAAAAAAGATATTTAAGGATAGTTTTAGTTAAAATAAGTTTAGAACTTGATCGGGTCAGCGTTGGTTTAAATAAGTTTGGAGACTAACACTTTAGAGGAAAGATATTCAACGGATGGTCTAAGTTAAATGAGTCTGGAGCTTGACCTGGCCAGTGCTAAAGGATGGATATTGAACGGATGTATTGTGATTTTACTTTCAAATATGATATATGTATTCTGAGATTGTTATTGCTATACACTGATATCGATTGATATACAGGGTGGTCCAAAATGTGACGTCCAAAAATTTTTTTTAGATTCCTTACACCTGGGTGTATCCGAAAATACCCCATGTATGTTCCGCGATTTTTTGTAGTTTAGAAGTTATGATTTTTTAAATGTATATTTCGAATTTTCTGCCGGAGCGACTTAAAATAATCGTAACTTGTTTAATAGTAAGGTTTTTTTATTTATTTTTTCTCGAAAGTGATCGTCTTGAATCACCCTTTCTACTTTATTATCAACTACACAACGTTATTCATTACAAGTTACCGAAAAAAGGGACGAAAGTAAAAATTTTAGGTTTGAGTTGAACGGAGCCAAATTTTCAAAAATTTCTTAATAATACAAAATTAATGTTTCATTGGTTCAAACTAATTTTAAAAACTCCAGCAGTTTGTCAGCTTACCAAATAATAATAAAAAAGTTGTTCTTAATAGGCGATTTTACGACGAAATTGGCTTCAGAACTTAGTTAGGTGAGAATTCATAAAGAAAAAATTTTGTCAAAAAAAAATATTAAGCTTATTTTGTTTTCATTTTTATGGCCTACATTAGCAAGGCATCATCAAAAGCATTCAAATAATTTCAAATTGAACGATCAGTGACACATTAGAAAACATTTTATTTTAAAAAAGCTTAGTTTAGTTTTTATTAATACGGTTATTTTGGTTTATTTTTAGCATCAATAAAAGAAAACACAAATTAAGTTCAACTACTTTATTAAAGAAGATTTTCAAAATGACGCCCTTCAACTTCGATACACAATCGGCAACGTCTTAAAAAGTTATCTTTTAGTCTGCGGAAAGCGCTTGAATTTTGTCTGACTTTCGTCGCTGCTTCTCTCAATTTTCGTCTCAGTTCTTCTTCGGAGTTAGTTTGCTGAGCATAGACAACTTCTTTGTAGTAACCCCAAATAAAAAAATCTATTGGGTTCAAGTCCGGTGAACGTGCAGGCCATTCGATTGGGCCGCCACGCCCAATCCATCTGCCCGGGTATGTTTCATTAAGGTGCCCCCTCACTTGGCGTGCGTAATGGCAAGGAGCACCATCATTTTGGAATATCATGTGCCTTCTTGTTTCCAAGTTTACATCTTCCAGCAATTCAAAAAGGTTGTTCTGCAAAAAGTTTAGATATGTGTCTCCATCCAACCTAGACGGCAGCTCGAAAGGCCCAATCAGTTCTCCATTTACAATTCCCGACCACATGTTTACGCTGTATCGATGTTGAAAATTTGATGCTCTTGCAAGGTGTGGGTTTTCAATTTCCCAGCTGTGATAGTTATGGATATTAAATACTCCAGTGTTTTCAAAACGGGATTCATCGGTCCATAAGATCTTATTAAAAAAATCTGGGTCTTCCTGACACCTTTGTATCATTGTTTCGCAGAAAGCAACTCTTCTAGGGTAATCTGAAGCTTGTAGCTCCTGAACGCGCTGAATGTGGTAAGCGTGGTAGCCTTCTGAAAAAAGAAAAGGACTATTACTCACCACCTAGGCAGGAAGAAGTCTAATACCTGGCATTGTATCTGTGATTTATGTTTTGTGTAAATAAAAAACAAAACGACATACCATTTTTCAATATCCTTAGAACTGAGGTCCGTGGTATTCCAGTCCTTCTGGTTATTGCTCTGGAACTCGTAGAAGAGTCTCTTTCTACAGCTGCGATGACTTCATCTCTTCTGTCCGGATCTACTCTGGGTACTCCTTCGTGCCTTTGGCTACGACCGGGGATACGCCCGGCCATCAGCGTATTATGAGTATTAATAAATACCCTATGGTCCGGGTAATGGTCCAGTATTTCTCCTCGCCGGTCCAGTTGTTGACGATATAGCCTTGCGGCTAAATGACCGTTTCCTTTGGCCATACCATAGTAAAAGTGCATTTCTGCGTACTGGCTTAGACTAAAATTACTCATGTTGCCGTCAGTAACACAAGCACAAGTCAGTCGTAAGGCAAATCGGAGTCCGTAACACAAGCACAAGTCAGTCGTAAGGCAAATCGGAGTCCGTAACACAAGCACAAGTTAGTCGTAAGGCAAATCGGAGTCCAGTAACAAAGCGAAAGTAGGTTCAAAATATCGGTATCGGAAAGAAGCAACGTCAAGTAGTATCACACGCGATGGAAGTGAGTGAACGACTAGCGGACGGACGATACAGTGAGATGCTACGGAGAATGTATGGGGAGAGGGGGGAGAGGGAAGTGCAGGTAAAAAACCCCTAGCGCGCACGGCTGACTTTTGTGGCCAAGACAGTAGGTCTTTCTCTTTCGTACTTCTACGCAACCATAACAGTGCGAAAGAGAAAGACCTTACTGGCCTGGCGCCTTTTGAAACGTGTTATTTATTGCTTTGTGTCATTGTGTGTGATTGGCCTTGAAGTAGATTTTGGTTTAATTCTAGCTTTCATAATTTCATGTCTAAAAACAGAAAATGAAATGTGTCACTGATCGTTCAATTTGAGATTATTTGAATGCTTTTGATGCCTTGCTAATGTAGGCCATAAAAATGAAAAAAAAAATAAGCTTAAACATTTTTTACGACAACATTTTTTTTTTATGCATTCTCACCTAACTAAGTTCTGAAGCCAATTTCGTCGTAAAATCGCCTATTAAGAACAACTTTTTTATTATTATTTGGTAAGCTGACAAACTGCTGGAGTTTTTAAAATTAGTTTGAACCAATGAAACATTAATTTTGTATTATTAAGAAATTTTTGAAAATTTTGCTCCGTTCAACTCAAACCTAAAATTTTTACTTTCATCCCTTTTTTCGGTAACTTGTAATGAATAACGTTGTGTAGTTGATAATAAAGTAGAAAGGGTGATTCAAGACGATCACTTTCGAGAAAAAATAAATAAAAAAACCTTACTATTAAACAAGTTACGATTATTTTAAGTCGCTCCGGCAGAAAATTCGAAATATACATTTAAAAAATCATAACTTCTAAACTACAAAAAATCGCGGAACATACATGGGGTATTTTCGGATACACCCAGGTGTAAGGAATCTAAAAAAAATTTTTGGACGTCACATTTTGGACCACCCTGTATAATGTAGCTGATGTATATGGTGAAACCTTGATTTTGATGTTGGGAATCTATTTTAATTTATTTAATTCCCTAAACCGAAGTTACTAAGATGTTACAAGGATGTTGCAATGAAAAGAAGACCACTAAGCTTAGTCTGGTGATTGAAAATGATTATATTACTACAGAATTAAATAAAAGACGATACTAGAGATGTATGTTCGAAATAAAATTAAAATAGCCCTTAATAGATTAGCAAGTTTTGTTTGTTAGATATTTAAATAGTCTACTTTTAAATGTTACAAGTTCTTTTCTAAGTCTCAAGGTAATTGGTAATTTGTTGTATATTTTGGGAACATTAAGGAAAAAACTGTTACGGTATAGAGTAGTTTTATATAGCCATATACGGGATTGATCACGCCGTTTTGCATTTGTATCCTTAGCAAATAGCTCTGGGTTGTTTTATAAACAGTGATGTCTCGCACACATATAATGAAGGCAATGTTATAATGTCTAGGTTGCTGAAGTAAGGCTTGCAACCTTCAAACTTTTTAAGACCACAAATTGCAAGTGCACACTTTTTGTTGTTGTTTGAATACTCTGGCGGTATCAGTGGCAATGCCCCAAAACAAAAAGCCATATATCAGAGTAGCTGAGACGTAACCGTGATAAGCCATTAGTGAAGCTTTTTGATTCACTTTTCTATGAAACTTAAACAATGCGTAAGAAAATTGACTCGGTTTATTGCGAAAGATATCTACATGTGTTTTTCAGTTCATAATGTTGACAATGTGGAGTCCTAGAAATGTTGTAGTCACGATTTCTTCGATTTGTTCATATATATAACATTAGTGTGTCTCTTTCGATTGTTTATTTGTTTAAAGTTCATTATCTTTGGTTTGTCTAGATTTAAAATCAAATTGTTTATCTGGATCCATTCTATTTTACTGAAGTAAGGCTACTTTGTATTTCGTAAACATTGTGATATACTACTGTACAATCATTTGCAAATGAAACCATAGGATTGTGCTGATTTAAGCATGTCATTAGTATAAATAAGAGAAGAGACCCAGGTACACTACCTTGCGGATCTCCATATCTTATTAGTTTTGGATTAGATCTGTAGGTTATTTCAGTTTTTGTATTACGGCAAATTCTATCTATGTGTTATTTAAATTCAATTATTTTAGCATCCACAAAAAAAATAGTGAACACAGTCAAAATCTTGTCCCAGGTCCATGTATAAAGCTATTGTACATTGTATCTTGCACAGTCTTGAATATATCATACATATAAATTCACATATGGCTAGATCAATTGCAATTTTTTCACGGAATTCCTTTAGCTCCTTTGTAACTTTCAGAATAGTTGTATACATTGGAAGATAATACTTTTGGATTAATTTTAGAAATATTGGGATAAGCGTCATTGGCCTATGATTTTTAATATTTTTCTTATCATCGTTTTATAATGGGGCTTGAAACTGTTAGCTTTAATTTATTTGGAAATACACCCTGTTCTAAGCTTAGGTTAATAATGTAGTTAAGAACTGGAAAAATGTATGTTACATGTAATATAACTTTTGTTGATATATTTTCGTAATGGACTTCGATGAGGATGTGCAAATATTTTTATCGATGCTTTGCTGTTGTGACTGTACTTGGTCTATGATATAATATTATATAGTTTTGCAATTCGATCAGGGTTACATTATCCACTAATGTGTTATACATTCAAGTAGACATTAAAATAGTTTTGTTTGTTTATATGAAAATATCGGATTGTTTAAATGCTTAGTATGATTATCTGTAAAACATTATGAAGCTTTGTTAACATACAGTGTGCCAATGAAATGTCTACTTCTGCCAAGTGTAAGGTTCCACCTGGTCCGTGTATGAGGACATACACGATATCAGGATGGACGAGTGTAAGGTTTCTGTTATTTTTTAAATATTTTATTTGAATTTGCCTGTGGCAACACTGTAGAAGTCGAGCTATCAAATTTGAAATGTCAGTTGAGACTCAGTATAAAACAGAGCGATGACTCACACTGGGTGTTCGGTTGGTTCTAGCGAGCAGGACCGAAAGGTTGTGCCGGTGGTTCGTCAATAAGTTTAGATTTGTATAGTGCTAATAAGTTTTGTGAAGTGTTGCTGTTGAAAGTTTGAACAATATAAGTTTATATATTCGCTGTTGGTTGTTATTTCTGAGATCGTTCCTGACAGATGCCAATGACTAATGATTTTTTTTATATAATCGCTACATTAACTGCCAATTTCTGTACGAACACGCAGCCCGCGATGGATGTTTTAATGAGTCTCTCTGTGCATATATATATATATATATATATATATATATATATATATATATATATATATATATATATATATATATATATAAATATATATCAGTGGCGAAGGGTGGAATTTTGGCGAAGGGAAGCCGATCCAAAAAAAAATGCTTACCGCGTGATTCAAATTCGGCTTCAGAAATTCTCAGTATTTCTTCAAATGGGAAGATGATGAGCAAGTAGTCAGTTAGGCAGCATTCCATACGAATTAAAGCCATAATGGCACACAAAACTCACCGTATTGAACGAAATATGCAAGTAAATCACCTTATAAACACAAAAAAACAGCACATGAACTTCGAACTAAGTGAAATACTTTCTAATCCGTCACATAAAAACCTTCGATACTAACAAGGATTCACGCGTACTAAAGTTTTTTATTCCAAACGGAACAAATCACACGCAAATACGCCTAAATAAGACAATGTGACTCGCGATGAAACTTACTATGAAAATGCTACTTTTTAAATTTTGCATTGTTATAACACTATTAACTTGCTAGAAAAAATGTCTAATTGGCGATGTATTTCCTCATTAAAATTATTGTTTTGAAATTACTCGTATTATAACTCTCTATCTCGCTCCGCATAAGGCGTTCGAAAGAGAAGAAATCGAGTAACTCGAAATAAACCGGCTTATATCGTGAAATAAAAAGCGACGTTTACTACGAGAGCGTAAGAGACAGAGCATTAGTTGACACGGGCGCAGAGTTGATCCTTATAGTGAAGCATAGAGATTACGTGTATGATTCTATGGACGACGTAAGCTGGTGAATTCCGGCTTCCCCTATAATAATAGAAAGAGGCGCGCCGCGCGCCTGTGGTATAGTTTTGGCGGGTTTTGACAATTTATAGATATTGCTTTTTAACCGCGCGCAGGCGTTTTTTGTAGTTATGTTTTGAGCGTATAAAAGTTAATAGTACATTACATTAATGATATGTGGAAAGGATTTTTGAAAGGTAAGCCGGTGGGAATCGGGTTGTATGGACCCTTCGCCACTGATATATATATATATATATATATATATTTAGATCGCAGACGTTTTCCTGCGTCTTTTTATATTCGATACTTATTGCGTCCGCCACTTCTTGTACGATTTCAATGTGTCTAAGAGTGAATATTGTTATTTTATTTGCTTATTAAGGATTTGGTCGTAAGGATATTACGTTTAAACATGGTATGTAGATATTCGATTCTGAACAATTCTCGGTCACTTTGGACGTCTGCTTATGCTGGTACTCATATGGCACACTGTATATTGTCGCATGTACCTCGTGCGTAGTACTATTCTTAGTACGTCTGTTCATAATAGTAATCAAAGTGGTGCGCGTATATTGTCGTATATATCGTGGTTTGTGCATTCTTTCTACGTCCGTTTTTAACGGTAATCATGTGGCGCGCTGTATATTTTCGTTGATATATCCCATATTTTTTGCCTTTCTCTAGGCGTCCCTTTATAACAGCAATCTTGTGGCACTCTGTATATTATATATTCTTGTGCATTATACTCACATATAACGTCCTTTTACTTTTTAACTTGTATTAATTTACCTTCACCGTTTGTAACCTCAGAACTCTTGAATTTTCTATCTTTCTTTGAATGTCCTATTAAGCTACCTAACTCCCACTTTCATTATAAGACTGAAGTGGGTTCTACTTTTTAAAGCACAATTATTGTAAGTAACCAGGTGCCGACAGAACATTGGAGTAAGTAGATGTACCAAAATAATTGTAGTCTAGAGCGTGTTTATTGAAAAGATATTGTAGAAAAGAAGATGACTTCCAAGGCAACATTTTTATATAATATCTGGTTAGTCTTTGAATTACACAGTAGACCACTAATACGCAGATACAATGTTGCTATAATTTATTTTCTACAATTCCTTATCAAGCCCAGGTGCAGTGCCAGACGTGAGAGTAAGTACATGTAGGTAGCTGATTATAGCTAAGTATTAACATAGAGCTTGCTTTTGAAAAATGTACAAGTTGGGGCGATAAGACATGAGAGTAAGCTACTAGTAAGTAGTTGTGGTACCTAGAGATTGATTTTTGAACAGGTACTAGGAGGAGCGGCAAGAGATGAGAGTAAGTACATGTAGGTATCGGTAGTATCTAGAGATTGCTTTTTTAATAGGTACTAGGAGAAGCGGCCAGAGGTGAGAGTAAGTACATGTAGGTAGCGGTAGTATCTAGAGATTGCTTTTTGAATAAGTACTAGGAGGAGCGGCAAGAGAGGAGAGTAAGTACATGTAGGTAACGGTAGTATCTAGAGATTGCTTTTTGAATAGGTACTAGGAGGAGCGGCAAAAGGTGAGAGTAAGTACATGTAGGTAGCGGTAGTATCTAGAGATTGCTTTTTGAATAGGTACTAGGAAGAGCGGCAAGAGAGGAGAGTAAGTACATGTAGGTAACGGTAGTATCTAGAGATTGCTTTTTGAATAGGTACTAGGAGGAGCGGCAAAAGGTGAGAGTAAGTACATGTAGGTAGCGGTAGTATCTAGAGATTGCTTTTTGAATAGGTACTAGGAAGAGCGGCAAGAGAGGAGAGTAAGTACATGTAGGTAACGGTAGTATCTAGAGATTGCTTTTTGAATAGGTACTAGGAGGAGCGGCAAGAGATGAGAGTAAGTACATGTAGGTAGCGGTAGTATCTAGAGATTGCTTTTTGAATAGGTACTAGGAGGAGCGGCAAGAGATGAGAGTAAGTACATGTAGGTAGCGGTAGTATCTAGAGATTGGTCTTTGAATAGGTACTAGAAGGAACGGAGTAAGTATATGTAGAAGTATATGTAGTCTGCCCGCGACCACGGCTGGTGCAACCCCGCCGAAACGTCGGGTGAAAATAAGGTACTAGAAATTTAGTGCTTATTTATTTAGATCGCGTCTAAGACCCGTAAACAACATTATTAAAATGTGTACAAGTCGCGAAAGTCTTAAACAAACAAGTATATGTAGGTAGCGGTAGTATCTAAGGTTGCTTTTTGAGTAGGTACTAGGAGGAGCGGCAAGAGATGAGAGTAAGTACATGTAGGTAGCGGTAGTATCTAGAGATTGCTTTTTGAATAGGTACTAGGAAGAGCGGCAAGAGATGAGAGTAAGTACATGTAGGTAACGGTAGTATCTAGAGATTGCTTTTTGAATAGGTACTAGGAGGAGCGGCAAGAGGTGAGAGTAAGTACATGTAGGTAGCGGTAGTATCTAGAGATTGGTCTTTGAATAGGTACTAGAAGGAACGGAGTAAGTATATGTAGAAGTATATGTAGTCTGCCCGCGACCACGGCTGGTGCAACCCCGCCGAAACGTCGGGTGAAAATAAGGTACTAGAAATTTAGTGCTTATTTATTTAGATCGCGTCTAAGACCCGTAAACAACATTATTAAAATGTGTACAAGTCGCGAAAGTCTTAAACAAACAAGTATATGTAGGTAGCGGTAGTATCTAAGGTTGCTTTTTGAGTAGGTACTAGGAGGAGCGGCAAGAGATGAGAGTAAGTACATGTAGGTAGCGGTAGTATCTAGAGATTGCTTTTTGAATAGGTACTAGGAGGAGCGGCAAGAGATGAGAGTAAGTACATGTAGGTAGCGGTAGTATCTAGAGATTGGTCTTTGAATAGGTACTAGAAGGAACGGAGTAAGTATATGTAGAAGTATATGTAGTCTGCCCGCGACCACGGCTGGTGCAACCCCGCCGAAACGTCGGGTGAAAATAAGGTACTAGAAATTTAGTGCTTATTTATTTAGATCGCGTCTAAGACCCGTAAACAACATTATTAAAATGTGTACAAGTCGCGAAAGTCTTAAACAAACAAGTATATGTAGGTAGCGGTAGTATCTAAGGTTGCTTTTTGAGTAGGTACTAGGAGGAGCGGCAAGAGATGAGAGTAAGTACATGTAGGTAGCGGTAGTATCTAGAGATTGCTTTTTGAATAGGTACTAGGAGGAGCGGCAAGAGATGAGAGTAAGTACATGTAGGTAGCGGTAGTATCTAGAGATTGGTCTTTGAATAGGTACTAGAAGGAACGGAGTAAGTATATGTAGAAGTATATGTAGTCTGCCCGCGACCACGGCTGGTGCAACCCCGCCGAAACGTCGGGTGAAAATAAGGTACTAGAAATTTAGTGCTTATTTATTTAGATCGCGTCTAAGACCCGTAAACAACATTATTAAAATGTGTACAAGTCGCGAAAGTCTTAAACAAACAAGTATATGTAGGTAGCGGTAGTATCTAAGGTTGCTTTTTGAGTAGGTACTAGGAGGAGCGGCAAGAGAGGAGAGTAAGTACATGTAGGTAACGGTAGTATCTAGAGATTGCTTTTTGAATAGGTACTAGGAGGAGCGGCAAGAGAGGAGAGTAAGTACATGTAGGTAACGGTAGTATCTAGAGATTGCTTTTTGAATAGGTACTAGGAGGAGCGGCAAAAGGTGAGAGTAAGTACATGTAGGTAGCGGTAGTATCTAGAGATTGCTTTTTGAATAGGTACTAGGAAGAGCGGCAAGAGAGGAGAGTAAGTACATGTAGGTAACGGTAGTATCTAGAGATTGCTTTTTGAATAAGTACTAGGAGGAGCGGCAAGAGAGGAGAGTAAGTACATGTAGGTAACGGTAGTATCTAGAGATTGCTTTTTGAATAGGTACTAGGAGGAGCGGCAAAAGGTGAGAGTAAGTACATGTAGGTAGCGGTAGTATCTAGAGATTGCTTTTTGAATAGGTACTAGGAGGAGCGGCAAAAGGTGAGAGTAAGTACATGTAGGTAGCGGTAGTATCTAGAGATTGCTTTTTGAATAGGTACTAGGAAGAGCGGCAAGAGAGGAGAGTAAGTACATGTAGGTAACGGTAGTATCTAGAGATTGCTTTTTGAATAGGTACTAGGAGGAGCGGCAAAAGGTGAGAGTAAGTACATGTAGGTAGCGGTAGTATCTAGAGATTGCTTTTTGAATAGGTACTAGGAAGAGCGGCAAGAGAGGAGAGTAAGTACATGTAGGTAACGGTAGTATCTAGAGATTGCTTTTTGAATAGGTACTAGGAGGAGCGGCAAGAGAGGAGAGTAAGTACATGTAGGTAGCGGTAGTATCTAGAGATTGGTCTTTGAATAGGTACTAGAAGGAACGGAGTAAGTATATGTAGAAGTATATGTAGTCTGCCCGCGACCACGGCTGGTGCAACCCCGCCGAAACGTCGGGTGAAAATAAGGTACTAGAAATTTAGTGCTTATTTATTTAGATCGCGTCTAAGACCCGTAAACAACATTATTAAAATGTGTACAAGTCGCGAAAGTCTTAAACAAACAAGTATATGTAGGTAGCGGTAGTATCTAAGGTTGCTTTTTGAGTAGGTACTAGGAGGAGCGGCAAGAGATGAGAGTAAGTACATGTAGGTAGCGGTAGTATCTAGAGATTGCTTTTTGAATAGGTACTAGGAGGAGCGGCAAGAGATGAGAGTAAGTACATGTAGGTAGCGGTAGTATCTAGAGATTGGTCTTTGAATAGGTACTAGAAGGAACGGAGTAAGTATATGTAGAAGTATATGTAGTCTGCCCGCGACCACGGCTGGTGCAACCCCGCCGAAACGTCGGGTGAAAATAAGGTACTAGAAATTTAGTGCTTATTTATTTAGATCGCGTCTAAGACCCGTAAACAACATTATTAAAATGTGTACAAGTCGCGAAAGTCTTAAACAAACAAGTATATGTAGGTAGCGGTAGTATCTAAGGTTGCTTTTTGAGTAGGTACTAGGAGGAGCGGCAAGAGAGGAGAGTAAGTACATGTAGGTAACGGTAGTATCTAGAGATTGCTTTTTGAATAGGTACTAGGAGGAGCGGCAAGAGGTGAGAGTAAGTACATGTAGGTAGCGGTAGTATCTAAGGTTGCTTTTTGAATAGGTACTAGGAAGAGCGGCAAGAGAGGAGAGTAAGTACATGTAGGTAACGGTAGTATCTAGAGATTGCTTTTTGAATAGGTACTAGGAGGAGCGGCAAGAGGTGAGAGTAAGTACATGTAGGTAGCGGTAGTATCTAGAGATTGGTCTTTGAATAGGTACTAGAAGGAACGGAGTAAGTATATGTAGAAGTATATGTAGTCTGCCCGCGACCACGGCTGGTGCAACCCCGCCGAAACGTCGGGTGAAAATAAGGTACTAGAAATTTAGTGCTTATTTATTTAGATCGCGTCTAAGACCCGTAAACAACATTATTAAAATGTGTACAAGTCGCGAAAGTCTTAAACAAACAAGTATATGTAGGTAGCGGTAGTATCTAAGGTTGCTTTTTGAGTAGGTACTAGGAGGAGCGGCAAGAGAGGAGAGTAAGTACATGTAGGTAACGGTAGTATCTAGAGATTGCTTTTTGAATAGGTACTAGGAGGAGCGGCAAGAGGTGAGAGTAAGTACATGTAGGTAGCGGTAGTATCTAGAGATTGCTTTTTGAATAGGTACTAGGAGGAGCGGCAAAAGGTGAGAGTAAGTACATGTAGGTAGCGGTAGTATCTAGAGATTGGTCTTTGAATAGGTACTAGAAGGAACGGAGTAAGTATATGTAGAAGTATATGTAGTCTGCCCGCGACCACGGCTGGTGCAACCCCGCCGAAACGTCGGGTGAAAATAAGGTACTAGAAATTTAGTGCTTATTTATTTAGATCGCGTCTAAGACCCGTAAACAACATTATTAAAATGTGTACAAGTCGCGAAAGTCTTAAACAAACAAGTATATGTAGGTAGCGGTAGTATCTAAGGTTGCTTTTTGAGTAGGTACTAGGAGGAGCGGCAAGAGAGGAGAGTAAGTACATGTAGGTAACGGTAGTATCTAGAGATTGCTTTTTGAATAGGTACTAGGAGGAGCGGCAAGAGGTGAGAGTAAGTACATGTAGGTAGCGGTAGTATCTAAGGTTGCTTTTTGAATAGGTACTAGGAAGAGCGGCAAGAGAGGAGAGTAAGTACATGTAGGTAACGGTAGTATCTAGAGATTGCTTTTTGAATAGGTACTAGGAGGAGCGGCAAGAGGTGAGAGTAAGTACATGTAGGTAGCGGTAGTATCTAGAGATTGGTCTTTGAATAGGTACTAGAAGGAACGGAGTAAGTATATGTAGAAGTATATGTAGTCTGCCCGCGACCACGGCTGGTGCAACCCCGCCGAAACGTCGGGTGAAAATAAGGTACTAGAAATTTAGTGCTTATTTATTTAGATCGCGTCTAAGACCCGTAAACAACATTATTAAAATGTGTACAAGTCGCGAAAGTCTTAAACAAACAAGTATATGTAGGTAGCGGTAGTATCTAAGGTTGCTTTTTGAGTAGGTACTAGGAGGAGCGGCAAGAGAGGAGAGTAAGTACATGTAGGTAACGGTAGTATCTAGAGATTGCTTTTTGAATAGGTACTAGGAGGAGCGGCAAGAGATGAGAGTAAGTACATGTAGGTAGCGGTAGTATCTAGAGATTGGTCTTTGAATAGGTACTAGAAGGAACGGAGTAAGTATATGTAGAAGTATATGTAGTCTGCCCGCGACCACGGCTGGTGCAACCCCGCCGAAACGTCGGGTGAAAATAAGGTACTAGAAATTTAGTGCTTATTTATTTAGATCGCGTCTAAGACCCGTAAACAACATTATTAAAATGTGTACAAGTCGCGAAAGTCTTAAACAAACAAGTATATGTAGGTAGCGGTAGTATCTAAGGTTGCTTTTTGAGTAGGTACTAGGAGGAGCGGCAAGAGAGGAGAGTAAGTACATGTAGGTAGCGGTAGTATCTAAGGTTGCTTTTTGAGTAGGTACTAGGAAGAGCGGCAAGAGAGGAGAGTAAGTACATGTAGGTAACGGTAGTATCTAGAGATTGCTTTTTGAATAGGTACTAGGAGGAGCGGCAAGAGATGAGAGTAAGTACATGTAGGTAGCGGTAGTATCTAGAGATTGGTCTTTGAATAGGTACTAGAAGGAACGGAGTAAGTATATGTAGAAGTATATGTAGTCTGCCCGCGACCACGGCTGGTGCAACCCCGCCGAAACGTCGGGTGAAAATAAGGTACTAGAAATTTAGTGCTTATTTATTTAGATCGCGTCTAAGACCCGTAAACAACATTATTAAAATGTGTACAAGTCGCGAAAGTCTTAAACAAACAAGTATATGTAGGTAGCGGTAGTATCTAAGGTTGCTTTTTGAGTAGGTACTAGGAGGAGCGGCAAGAGAGGAGAGTAAGTACATGTAGGTAGCGGTAGTATCTAAGGTTGCTTTTTGAGTAGGTACTAGGAAGAGCGGCAAGAGAGGAGAGTAAGTACATGTAGGTAACGGTAGTATCTAGAGATTGCTTTTTGAATAGGTACTAGGAGGAGCGGCAAGAGATGAGAGTAAGTACATGTAGGTAGCGGTAGTATCTAAGGTTGCTTTTTGAGTAGGTACTAGGAAGAGCGGCAAGAGAGGAGAGTAAGTACATGTAGGTAACGGTAGTATCTAGAGATTGCTTTTTGAATAGGTACTAGGAGGAGCGGCAAGAGGTGAGAGTAAGTACATGTAGGTAGCGGTAGTATCTAGAGATTGGTCTTTGAATAGGTACTAGAAGGAACGGAGTAAGTATATGTAGAAGTATATGTAGTCTGCCCGCGACCACGGCTGGTGCAACCCCGCCGAAACGTCGGGTGAAAATAAGGTACTAGAAATTTAGTGCTTATTTATTTAGATCGCGTCTAAGACCCGTAAACAACATTATTAAAATGTGTACAAGTCGCGAAAGTCTTAAACAAACAAGTATATGTAGGTAGCGGTAGTATCTAAGGTTGCTTTTTGAGTAGGTACTAGGAGGAGCGGCAAGAGATGAGAGTAAGTACATGTAGGTATCGGTAGTATCTAAGGTTGCTTTTTGAATAGGTACTAGGAGGAGCGGCAAGAGATGAGAGTAAGTACATGTAGGTAGCGGTAGTATCTAGAGATTGGTCTTTGAATAGGTACTAGAAGGAACGGAGTAAGTATATGTAGAAGTATATGTAGTCTGCCCGCGACCACGGCTGGTGCAACCCCGCCGAAACGTCGGGTGAAAATAAGGTACTAGAAATTTAGTGCTTATTTATTTAGATCGCGTCTAAGACCCGTAAACAACATTATTAAAATGTGTACAAGTCGCGAAAGTCTTAAACAAACAAGTATATGTAGGTAGCGGTAGTATCTAAGGTTGCTTTTTGAATAGGTACTAGGAGGAGCGGCAAGAGAGGAGAGTAAGTACATGTAGGTAACGGTAGTATCTAGAGATTGCTTTTTGAATAGGTACTAGGAGGAGCGGCAAGAGATGAGAGTAAGTACATGTAGGTAGCGGTAGTATCTAGAGATTGGTCTTTGAATAGGTACTAGAAGGAACGGAGTAAGTATATGTAGAAGTATATGTAGTCTGCCCGCGACCACGGCTGGTGCAACCCCGCCGAAACGTCGGGTGAAAATAAGGTACTAGAAATTTAGTGCTTATTTATTTAGATCGCGTCTAAGACCCGTAAACAACATTATTAAAATGTGTACAAGTCGCGAAAGTCTTAAACAAACAAGTATATGTAGGTAGCGGTAGTATCTAAGGTTGCTTTTTGAGTAGGTACTAGGAGGAGCGGCAAGAGAGGAGAGTAAGTACATGTAGGTAGCGGTAGTATCTAAGGTTGCTTTTTGAGTAGGTACTAGGAAGAGCGGCAAGAGAGGAGAGTAAGTACATGTAGGTAACGGTAGTATCTAGAGATTGCTTTTTGAATAGGTACTAGGAGGAGCGGCAAGAGGTGAGAGTAAGTACATGTAGGTAGCGGTAGTATCTAGAGATTGGTCTTTGAATAGGTACTAGAAGGAACGGAGTAAGTATATGTAGAAGTATATGTAGTCTGCCCGCGACCACGGCTGGTGCAACCCCGCCGAAACGTCGGGTGAAAATAAGGTACTAGAAATTTAGTGCTTATTTATTTAGATCGCGTCTAAGACCCGTAAACAACATTATTAAAATGTGTACAAGTCGCGAAAGTCTTAAACAAACAAGTATATGTAGGTAGCGGTAGTATCTAAGGTTGCTTTTTGAGTAGGTACTAGGAAGAGCGGCAAGAGAGGAGAGTAAGTACATGTAGGTAACGGTAGTATCTAGAGATTGCTTTTTGAATAGGTACTAGGAGGAGCGGCAAGAGGTGAGAGTAAGTACATGTAGGTAGCGGTAGTATCTAAGGTTGCTTTTTGAATAGGTACTAGGAGGAGCGGCAAGAGATGAGAGTAAGTACATGTAGGTAGCGGTAGTATCTAGAGATTGGTCTTTGAATAGGTACTAGAAGGAACGGAGTAAGTATATGTAGAAGTATATGTAGTCTGCCCGCGACCACGGCTGGTGCAACCCCGCCGAAACGTCGGGTGAAAATAAGGTACTAGAAATTTAGTGCTTATTTATTTAGATCGCGTCTAAGACCCGTAAACAACATTATTAAAATGTGTACAAGTCGCGAAAGTCTTAAACAAACAAGTATATGTAGGTAGCGGTAGTATCTAAGGTTGCTTTTTGAGTAGGTACTAGGAGGAGCGGCAAGAGAGGAGAGTAAGTACATGTAGGTAACGGTAGTATCTAGAGATTGCTTTTTGAATAGGTACTAGGAGGAGCGGCAAGAGATGAGAGTAAGTACATGTAGGTAGCGGTAGTATCTAGAGATTGGTCTTTGAATAGGTACTAGAAGGAACGGAGTAAGTATATGTAGAAGTATATGTAGTCTGCCCGCGACCACGGCTGGTGCAACCCCGCCGAAACGTCGGGTGAAAATAAGGTACTAGAAATTTAGTGCTTATTTATTTAGATCGCGTCTAAGACCCGTAAACAACATTATTAAAATGTGTACAAGTCGCGAAAGTCTTAAACAAACAAGTATATGTAGGTAGCGGTAGTATCTAAGGTTGCTTTTTGAGTAGGTACTAGGAGGAGCGGCAAGAGATGAGAGTAAGTACATGTAGGTATCGGTAGTATCTAAGGTTGCTTTTTGAATAGGTACTAGGAGGAGCGGCAAGAGATGAGAGTAAGTACATGTAGGTAGCGGTAGTATCTAGAGATTGGTCTTTGAATAGGTACTAGAAGGAACGGAGTAAGTATATGTAGAAGTATATGTAGTCTGCCCGCGACCACGGCTGGTGCAACCCCGCCGAAACGTCGGGTGAAAATAAGGTACTAGAAATTTAGTGCTTATTTATTTAGATCGCGTCTAAGACCCGTAAACAACATTATTAAAATGTGTACAAGTCGCGAAAGTCTTAAACAAACAAGTATATGTAGGTAGCGGTAGTATCTAAGGTTGCTTTTTGAGTAGGTACTAGGAGGAGCGGCAAGAGAGGAGAGTAAGTACATGTAGGTAACGGTAGTATCTAGAGATTGCTTTTTGAATAGGTACTAGGAGGAGCGGCAAGAGATGAGAGTAAGTACATGTAGGTAGCGGTAGTATCTAGAGATTGGTCTTTGAATAGGTACTAGAAGGAACGGAGTAAGTATATGTAGAAGTATATGTAGTCTGCCCGCGACCACGGCTGGTGCAACCCCGCCGAAACGTCGGGTGAAAATAAGGTACTAGAAATTTAGTGCTTATTTATTTAGATCGCGTCTAAGACCCGTAAACAACATTATTAAAATGTGTACAAGTCGCGAAAGTCTTAAACAAACAAGTATATGTAGGTAGCGGTAGTATCTAAGGTTGCTTTTTGAGTAGGTACTAGGAGGAGCGGCAAGAGAGGAGAGTAAGTACATGTAGGTAGCGGTAGTATCTAAGGTTGCTTTTTGAGGAGGTACTAGGAAGAGCGGCAAGAGAGGAGAGTAAGTACATGTAGGTAACGGTAGTATCTAGAGATTGCTTTTTGAATAGGTACTAGGAGGAGCGGCAAGAGGTGAGAGTAAGTACATGTAGGTAGCGGTAGTATCTAGAGATTGGTCTTTGAATAGGTACTAGAAGGAACGGAGTAAGTATATGTAGAAGTATATGTAGTCTGCCCGCGACCACGGCTGGTGCAACCCCGCCGAAACGTCGGGTGAAAATAAGGTACTAGAAATTTAGTGCTTATTTATTTAGATCGCGTCTAAGACCCGTAAACAACATTATTAAAATGTGTACAAGTCGCGAAAGTCTTAAACAAACAAGTATATGTAGGTAGCGGTAGTATCTAAGGTTGCTTTTTGAGTAGGTACTAGGAAGAGCGGCAAGAGAGGAGAGTAAGTACATGTAGGTAACGGTAGTATCTAGAGATTGCTTTTTGAATAGGTACTAGGAGGAGCGGCAAGAGGTGAGAGTAAGTACATGTAGGTAGCGGTAGTATCTAGAGATTGGTCTTTGAATAGGTACTAGAAGGAACGGAGTAAGTATATGTAGAAGTATATGTAGTCTGCCCGCGACCACGGCTGGTGCAACCCCGCCGAAACGTCGGGTGAAAATAAGGTACTAGAAATTTAGTGCTTATTTATTTAGATCGCGTCTAAGACCCGTAAACAACATTATTAAAATGTGTACAAGTCGCGAAAGTCTTAAACAAACAAGTATATGTAGGTAGCGGTAGTATCTAAGGTTGCTTTTTGAGTAGGTACTAGGAGGAGCGGCAAGAGAGGAGAGTAAGTACATGTAGGTAGCGGTAGTATCTAAGGTTGCTTTTTGAGTAGGTACTAGGAAGAGCGGCAAGAGAGGAGAGTAAGTACATGTAGGTAACGGTAGTATCTAGAGATTGCTTTTTGAATAGGTACTAGGAGGAGCGGCAAGAGATGAGAGTAAGTACATGTAGGTAGCGGTAGTATCTAGAGATTGGTCTTTGAATAGGTACTAGAAGGAACGGAGTAAGTATATGTAGAAGTATATGTAGTCTGCCCGCGACCACGGCTGGTGCAACCCCGCCGAAACGTCGGGTGAAAATAAGGTACTAGAAATTTAGTGCTTATTTATTTAGATCGCGTCTAAGACCCGTAAACAACATTATTAAAATGTGTACAAGTCGCGAAAGTCTTAAACAAACAAGTATATGTAGGTAGCGGTAGTATCTAAGGTTGCTTTTTGAGTAGGTACTAGGAGGAGCGGCAAGAGAGGAGAGTAAGTACATGTAGGTAGCGGTAGTATCTAAGGTTGCTTTTTGAGTAGGTACTAGGAAGAGCGGCAAGAGAGGAGAGTAAGTACATGTAGGTAACGGTAGTATCTAGAGATTGCTTTTTGAATAGGTACTAGGAGGAGCGGCAAGAGATGAGAGTAAGTACATGTAGGTAGCGGTAGTATCTAGAGATTGGTCTTTGAATAGGTACTAGAAGGAACGGAGTAAGTATATGTAGAAGTATATGTAGTCTGCCCGCGACCACGGCTGGTGCAACCCCGCCGAAACGTCGGGTGAAAATAAGGTACTAGAAATTTAGTGCTTATTTATTTAGATCGCGTCTAAGACCCGTAAACAACATTATTAAAATGTGTACAAGTCGCGAAAGTCTTAAACAAACAAGTATATGTAGGTAGCGGTAGTATCTAAGGTTGCTTTTTGAGTAGGTACTAGGAGGAGCGGCAAGAGATGAGAGTAAGTACATGTAGGTAACGGTAGTATCTAGAGATTGCTTTTTGAATAGGTACTAGGAGGAGCGGCAAGAGATGAGAGTAAGTACATGTAGGTAGCGGTAGTATCTAGAGATTGGTCTTTGAATAGGTACTAGAAGGAACGGAGTAAGTATATGTAGAAGTATATGTAGTCTGCCCGCGACCACGGCTGGTGCAACCCCGCCGAAACGTCGGGTGAAAATAAGGTACTAGAAATTTAGTGCTTATTTATTTAGATCGCGTCTAAGACCCGTAAACAACATTATTAAAATGTGTACAAGTCGCGAAAGTCTTAAACAAACAAGTATATGTAGGTAGCGGTAGTATCTAAGGTTGCTTTTTGAGTAGGTACTAGGAGGAGCGGCAAGAGAGGAGAGTAAGTACATGTAGGTAGCGGTAGTATCTAAGGTTGCTTTTTGAGTAGGTACTAGGAAGAGCGGCAAGAGAGGAGAGTAAGTACATGTAGGTAACGGTAGTATCTAGAGATTGCTTTTTGAGTAGGTACTAGGAGGAGCGGCAAGAGATGAGAGTAAGTACATGTAGGTAGCGGTAGTATCTAGAGATTGGTCTTTGAATAGGTACTAGAAGGAACGGAGTAAGTATATGTAGAAGTATATGTAGTCTGCCCGCGACCACGGCTGGTGCAACCCCGCCGAAACGTCGGGTGAAAATAAGGTACTAGAAATTTAGTGCTTATTTATTTAGATCGCGTCTAAGACCCGTAAACAACATTATTAAAATGTGTACAAGTCGCGAAAGTCTTAAACAAACAAGTATATGTAGGTAGCGGTAGTATCTAAGGTTGCTTTTTGAGTAGGTACTAGGAGGAGCGGCAAGAGAGGAGAGTAAGTACATGTAGGTAGCGGTAGTATCTAAGGTTGCTTTTTGAATAGGTACTAGGAAGAGCGGCAAGAGAGGAGAGTAAGTACATGTAGGTAACGGTAGTATCTAGAGATTGCTTTTTGAATAGGTACTAGGAGGAGCGGCAAGAGATGAGAGTAAGTACATGTAGGTAGCGGTAGTATCTAGAGATTGGTCTTTGAATAGGTACTAGAAGGAACGGAGTAAGTATATGTAGAAGTATATGTAGTCTGCCCGCGACCACGGCTGGTGCAACCCCGCCGAAACGTCGGGTGAAAATAAGGTACTAGAAATTTAGTGCTTATTTATTTAGATCGCGTCTAAGACCCGTAAACAACATTATTAAAATGTGTACAAGTCGCGAAAGTCTTAAACAAACAAGTATATGTAGGTAGCGGTAGTATCTAAGGTTGCTTTTTGAGTAGGTACTAGGAGGAGCGGCAAGAGAGGAGAGTAAGTACATGTAGGTAACGGTAGTATCTAGAGATTGCTTTTTGAATAGGTACTAGGAGGAGCGGCAAGAGGTGAGAGTAAGTACATGTAGGTAGCGGTAGTATCTAGAGATTGGTCTTTGAATAGGTACTAGAAGGAACGGAGTAAGTATATGTAGAAGTATATGTAGTCTGCCCGCGACCACGGCTGGTGCAACCCCGCCGAAACGTCGGGTGAAAATAAGGTACTAGAAATTTAGTGCTTATTTATTTAGATCGCGTCTAAGACCCGTAAACAACATTATTAAAATGTGTACAAGTCGCGAAAGTCTTAAACAAACAAGTATATGTAGGTAGCGGTAGTATCTAAGGTTGCTTTTTGAGTAGGTACTAGGAGGAGCGGCAAGAGAGGAGAGTAAGTACATGTAGGTAACGGTAGTATCTAGAGATTGCTTTTTGAATAGGTACTAGGAGGAGCGGCAAGAGGTGAGAGTAAGTACATGTAGGTAGCGGTAGTATCTAGAGATTGGTCTTTGAATAGGTACTAGAAGGAACGGAGTAAGTATATGTAGAAGTATATGTAGTCTGCCCGCGACCACGGCTGGTGCAACCCCGCCGAAACGTCGGGTGAAAATAAGGTACTAGAAATTTAGTGCTTATTTATTTAGATCGCGTCTAAGACCCGTAAACAACATTATTAAAATGTGTACAAGTCGCGAAAGTCTTAAACAAACAAGTATATGTAGGTAGCGGTAGTATCTAAGGTTGCTTTTTGAGTAGGTACTAGGAGGAGCGGCAAGAGATGAGAGTAAGTACATGTAGGTATCGGTAGTATCTAAGGTTGCTTTTTGAATAGGTACTAGGAGGAGCGGCAAGAGATGAGAGTAAGTACATGTAGGTAACGGTAGTATCTAGAGATTGCTTTTTGAATAGGTACTAGGAGGAGCGGCAAGAGATGAGAGTAAGTACATGTAGGTAACGGTAGTATCTAGAGATTGCTTTTTGAATAGGTACTAGGAGGAGCGGCAAGAGATGAGAGTAAGTACATGTAGGTAGCGGTAGTATCTAGAGATTGGTCTTTGAATAGGTACTAGAAGGAACGGAGTAAGTATATGTAGAAGTATATGTAGTCTGCCCGCGACCACGGCTGGTGCAACCCCGCCGAAACGTCGGGTGAAAATAAGGTACTAGAAATTTAGTGCTTATTTATTTAGATCGCGTCTAAGACCCGTAAACAACATTATTAAAATGTGTACAAGTCGCGAAAGTCTTAAACAAACAAGTATATGTAGGTAGCGGTAGTATCTAAGGTTGCTTTTTGAGTAGGTACTAGGAGGAGCGGCAAGAGATGAGAGTAAGTACATGTAGGTATCGGTAGTATCTAAGGTTGCTTTTTGAATAGGTACTAGGAGGAGCGGCAAGAGATGAGAGTAAGTACATGTAGGTAGCGGTAGTATCTAGAGATTGGTCTTTGAATAGGTACTAGAAGGAACGGAGTAAGTATATGTAGAAGTATATGTAGTCTGCCCGCGACCACGGCTGGTGCAACCCCGCCGAAACGTCGGGTGAAAATAAGGTACTAGAAATTTAGTGCTTATTTATTTAGATCGCGTCTAAGACCCGTAAACAACATTATTAAAATGTGTACAAGTCGCGAAAGTCTTAAACAAACAAGTATATGTAGGTAGCGGTAGTATCTAAGGTTGCTTTTTGAGTAGGTACTAGGAGGAGCGGCAAGAGAGGAGAGTAAGTACATGTAGGTAGCGGTAGTATCTAAGGTTGCTTTTTGAGTAGGTACTAGGAAGAGCGGCAAGAGAGGAGAGTAAGTACATGTAGGTAACGGTAGTATCTAGAGATTGCTTTTTGAATAGGTACTAGGAGGAGCGGCAAGAGATGAGAGTAAGTACATGTAGGTAGCGGTAGTATCTAGAGATTGGTCTTTGAATAGGTACTAGAAGGAACGGAGTAAGTATATGTAGAAGTATATGTAGTCTGCCCGCGACCACGGCTGGTGCAACCCCGCCGAAACGTCGGGTGAAAATAAGGTACTAGAAATTTAGTGCTTATTTATTTAGATCGCGTCTAAGACCCGTAAACAACATTATTAAAATGTGTACAAGTCGCGAAAGTCTTAAACAAACAAGTATATGTAGGTAGCGGTAGTATCTAAGGTTGCTTTTTGAGTAGGTACTAGGAGGAGCGGCAAGAGATGAGAGTAAGTACATGTAGGTAACGGTAGTATCTAGAGATTGCTTTTTGAATAGGTACTAGGAGGAGCGGCAAGAGATGAGAGTAAGTACATGTAGGTAGCGGTAGTATCTAGAGATTGGTCTTTGAATAGGTACTAGAAGGAACGGAGTAAGTATATGTAGAAGTATATGTAGTCTGCCCGCGACCACGGCTGGTGCAACCCCGCCGAAACGTCGGGTGAAAATAAGGTACTAGAAATTTAGTGCTTATTTATTTAGATCGCGTCTAAGACCCGTAAACAACATTATTAAAATGTGTACAAGTCGCGAAAGTCTTAAACAAACAAGTATATGTAGGTAGCGGTAGTATCTAAGGTTGCTTTTTGAGTAGGTACTAGGAGGAGCGGCAAGAGATGAGAGTAAGTACATGTAGGTAGCGGTAGTATCTAAGGTTGCTTTTTGAGTAGGTACTAGGAAGAGCGGCAAGAGAGGAGAGTAAGTACATGTAGGTAACGGTAGTATCTAGAGATTGCTTTTTGAATAGGTACTAGGAGGAGCGGCAAGAGAGGAGAGTAAGTACATGTAGGTAGCGGTAGTATCTAGAGATTGGTCTTTGAATAGGTACTAGAAGGAACGGAGTAAGTATATGTAGAAGTATATGTAGTCTGCCCGCGACCACGGCTGGTGCAACCCCGCCGAAACGTCGGGTGAAAATAAGGTACTAGAAATTTAGTGCTTATTTATTTAGATCGCGTCTAAGACCCGTAAACAACATTATTAAAATGTGTACAAGTCGCGAAAGTCTTAAACAAACAAGTATATGTAGGTAGCGGTAGTATCTAAGGTTGCTTTTTGAGTAGGTACTAGGAGGAGCGGCAAGAGAGGAGAGTAAGTACATGTAGGTAGCGGTAGTATCTAAGGTTGCTTTTTGAGTAGGTACTAGGAAGAGCGGCAAGAGAGGAGAGTAAGTACATGTAGGTAACGGTAGTATCTAGAGATTGCTTTTTGAATAGGTACTAGGAGGAGCGGCAAGAGATGAGAGTAAGTACATGTAGGTAGCGGTAGTATCTAGAGATTGGTCTTTGAATAGGTACTAGAAGGAACGGAGTAAGTATATGTAGAAGTATATGTAGTCTGCCCGCGACCACGGCTGGTGCAACCCCGCCGAAACGTCGGGTGAAAATAAGGTACTAGAAATTTAGTGCTTATTTATTTAGATCGCGTCTAAGACCCGTAAACAACATTATTAAAATGTGTACAAGTCGCGAAAGTCTTAAACAAACAAGTATATGTAGGTAGCGGTAGTATCTAAGGTTGCTTTTTGAGTAGGTACTAGGAGGAGCGGCAAGAGAGGAGAGTAAGTACATGTAGGTAACGGTAGTATCTAGAGATTGCTTTTTGAATAGGTACTAGGAGGAGCGGCAAGAGGTGAGAGTAAGTACATGTAGGTAGCGGTAGTATCTAGAGATTGGTCTTTGAATAGGTACTAGAAGGAACGGAGTAAGTATATGTAGAAGTATATGTAGTCTGCCCGCGACCACGGCTGGTGCAACCCCGCCGAAACGTCGGGTGAAAATAAGGTACTAGAAATTTAGTGCTTATTTATTTAGATCGCGTCTAAGACCCGTAAACAACATTATTAAAATGTGTACAAGTCGCGAAAGTCTTAAACAAACAAGTATATGTAGGTAGCGGTAGTATCTAAGGTTGCTTTTTGAGTAGGTACTAGGAAGAGCGGCAAGAGAGGAGAGTAAGTACATGTAGGTAACGGTAGTATCTAGAGATTGCTTTTTGAGTAGGTACTAGGAGGAGCGGCAAGAGGTGAGAGTAAGTACATGTAGGTAGCGGTAGTATCTAGAGATTGGTCTTTGAATAGGTACTAGAAGGAACGGAGTAAGTATATGTAGAAGTATATGTAGTCTGCCCGCGACCACGGCTGGTGCAACCCCGCCGAAACGTCGGGTGAAAATAAGGTACTAGAAATTTAGTGCTTATTTATTTAGATCGCGTCTAAGACCCGTAAACAACATTATTAAAATGTGTACAAGTCGCGAAAGTCTTAAACAAACAAGTATATGTAGGTAGCGGTAGTATCTAAGGTTGCTTTTTGAGTAGGTACTAGGAGGAGCGGCAAGAGAGGAGAGTAAGTACATGTAGGTAACGGTAGTATCTAGAGATTGCTTTTTGAATAGGTACTAGGAGGAGCGGCAAGAGGTGAGAGTAAGTACATGTAGGTAGCGGTAGTATCTAGAGATTGGTCTTTGAATAGGTACTAGAAGGAACGGAGTAAGTATATGTAGAAGTATATGTAGTCTGCCCGCGACCACGGCTGGTGCAACCCCGCCGAAACGTCGGGTGAAAATAAGGTACTAGAAATTTAGTGCTTATTTATTTAGATCGCGTCTAAGACCCGTAAACAACATTATTAAAATGTGTACAAGTCGCGAAAGTCTTAAACAAACAAGTATATGTAGGTAGCGGTAGTATCTAAGGTTGCTTTTTGAGTAGGTACTAGGAAGAGCGGCAAGAGAGGAGAGTAAGTACATGTAGGTAACGGTAGTATCTAGAGATTGCTTTTTGAATAGGTACTAGGAGGAGCGGCAAGAGGTGAGAGTAAGTACATGTAGGTAGCGGTAGTATCTAGAGATTGGTCTTTGAATAGGTACTAGAAGGAACGGAGTAAGTATATGTAGAAGTATATGTAGTCTGCCCGCGACCACGGCTGGTGCAACCCCGCCGAAACGTCGGGTGAAAATAAGGTACTAGAAATTTAGTGCTTATTTATTTAGATCGCGTCTAAGACCCGTAAACAACATTATTAAAATGTGTACAAGTCGCGAAAGTCTTAAACAAACAAGTATATGTAGGTAGCGGTAGTATCTAAGGTTGCTTTTTGAGTAGGTACTAGGAGGAGCGGCAAGAGAGGAGAGTAAGTACATGTAGGTAACGGTAGTATCTAGAGATTGCTTTTTGAATAGGTACTAGGAGGAGCGGCAAGAGGTGAGAGTAAGTACATGTAGGTAGCGGTAGTATCTAGAGATTGGTCTTTGAATAGGTACTAGAAGGAACGGAGTAAGTATATGTAGAAGTATATGTAGTCTGCCCGCGACCACGGCTGGTGCAACCCCGCCGAAACGTCGGGTGAAAATAAGGTACTAGAAATTTAGTGCTTATTTATTTAGATCGCGTCTAAGACCCGTAAACAACATTATTAAAATGTGTACAAGTCGCGAAAGTCTTAAACAAACAAGTATATGTAGGTAGCGGTAGTATCTAAGGTTGCTTTTTGAGTAGGTACTAGGAGGAGCGGCAAGAGAGGAGAGTAAGTACATGTAGGTAACGGTAGTATCTAGAGATTGCTTTTTGAATAGGTACTAGGAGGAGCGGCAAGAGGTGAGAGTAAGTACATGTAGGTAGCGGTAGTATCTAGAGATTGGTCTTTGAATAGGTACTAGAAGGAACGGAGTAAGTATATGTAGAAGTATATGTAGTCTGCCCGCGACCACGGCTGGTGCAACCCCGCCGAAACGTCGGGTGAAAATAAGGTACTAGAAATTTAGTGCTTATTTATTTAGATCGCGTCTAAGACCCGTAAACAACATTATTAAAATGTGTACAAGTCGCGAAAGTCTTAAACAAACAAGTATATGTAGGTAGCGGTAGTATCTAAGGTTGCTTTTTGAGTAGGTACTAGGAAGAGCGGCAAGAGAGGAGAGTAAGTACATGTAGGTAACGGTAGTATCTAGAGATTGCTTTTTGAATAGGTACTAGGAGGAGCGGCAAGAGATGAGAGTAAGTACATGTAGGTAGCGGTAGTATCTAGAGATTGGTCTTTGAATAGGTACTAGAAGGAACGGAGTAAGTATATGTAGAAGTATATGTAGTCTGCCCGCGACCACGGCTGGTGCAACCCCGCCGAAACGTCGGGTGAAAATAAGGTACTAGAAATTTAGTGCTTATTTATTTAGATCGCGTCTAAGACCCGTAAACAACATTATTAAAATGTGTACAAGTCGCGAAAGTCTTAAACAAACAAGTATATGTAGGTAGCGGTAGTATCTAAGGTTGCTTTTTGAGTAGGTACTAGGAAGAGCGGCAAGAGAGGAGAGTAAGTACATGTAGGTAACGGTAGTATCTAGAGATTGCTTTTTGAATAGGTACTAGGAGGAGCGGCAAGAGGTGAGAGTAAGTACATGTAGGTAGCGGTAGTATCTAGAGATTGGTCTTTGAATAGGTACTAGAAGGAACGGAGTAAGTATATGTAGAAGTATATGTAGTCTGCCCGCGACCACGGCTGGTGCAACCCCGCCGAAACGTCGGGTGAAAATAAGGTACTAGAAATTTAGTGCTTATTTATTTAGATCGCGTCTAAGACCCGTAAACAACATTATTAAAATGTGTACAAGTCGCGAAAGTCTTAAACAAACAAGTATATGTAGGTAGCGGTAGTATCTAAGGTTGCTTTTTGAGTAGGTACTAGGAGGAGCGGCAAGAGGGGAGAGTAAGTACATGTAGGTAACGGTAGTATCTAGAGATTGCTTTTTGAATAGGTACTAGGAGGAGCGGCAAGAGGGGAGAGTAAGTACATGTAGGTAGCGGTAGTATCTAGAGATTGGTCTTTGAATAGGTACTAGAAGGAACGGAGTAAGTATATGTAGAAGTATATGTAGTCTGCCCGCGACCACGGCTGGTGCAACCCCGCCGAAACGTCGGGTGAAAATAAGGTACTAGAAATTTAGTGCTTATTTATTTAGATCGCGTCTAAGACCCGTAAACAACATTATTAAAATGTGTACAAGTCGCGAAAGTCTTAAACAAACAAGTATATGTAGGTAGCGGTAGTATCTAAGGTTGCTTTTTGAGTAGGTACTAGGAAGAGCGGCAAGAGAGGAGAGTAAGTACATGTAGGTAACGGTAGTATCTAGAGATTGCTTTTTGAATAGGTACTAGGAGGAGCGGCAAGAGGTGAGAGTAAGTACATGTAGGTAGCGGTAGTATCTAGAGATTGGTCTTTGAATAGGTACTAGAAGGAACGGAGTAAGTATATGTAGAAGTATATGTAGTCTGCCCGCGACCACGGCTGGTGCAACCCCGCCGAAACGTCGGGTGAAAATAAGGTACTAGAAATTTAGTGCTTATTTATTTAGATCGCGTCTAAGACCCGTAAACAACATTATTAAAATGTGTACAAGTCGCGAAAGTCTTAAACAAACAAGTATATGTAGGTAGCGGTAGTATCTAAGGTTGCTTTTTGAGTAGGTACTAGGAGGAGCGGCAAGAGAGGAGAGTAAGTACATGTAGGTAACGGTAGTATCTAGAGATTGCTTTTTGAATAGGTACTAGGAGGAGCGGCAAGAGGTGAGAGTAAGTACATGTAGGTAGCGGTAGTATCTAGAGATTGGTCTTTGAATAGGTACTAGAAGGAACGGAGTAAGTATATGTAGAAGTATATGTAGTCTGCCCGCGACCACGGCTGGTGCAACCCCGCCGAAACGTCGGGTGAAAATAAGGTACTAGAAATTTAGTGCTTATTTATTTAGATCGCGTCTAAGACCCGTAAACAACATTATTAAAATGTGTACAAGTCGCGAAAGTCTTAAACAAACAAGTATATGTAGGTAGCGGTAGTATCTAAGGTTGCTTTTTGAGTAGGTACTAGGAGGAGCGGCAAGAGAGGAGAGTAAGTACATGTAGGTAACGGTAGTATCTAGAGATTGCTTTTTGAATAGGTACTAGGAGGAGCGGCAAGAGATGAGAGTAAGTACATGTAGGTATCGGTAGTATCTAGAGATTGGTCTTTGAATAGGTACTAGAAGGAACGGAGTAAGTATATGTAGAAGTATATGTAGTCTGCCCGCGACCACGGCTGGTGCAACCCCGCCGAAACGTCGGGTGAAAATAAGGTACTAGAAATTTAGTGCTTATTTATTTAGATCGCGTCTAAGACCCGTAAACAACATTATTAAAATGTGTACAAGTCGCGAAAGTCTTAAACAAACAAGTATATGTAGGTAGCGGTAGTATCTAAGGTTGCTTTTTGAGTAGGTACTAGGAGGAGCGGCAAGAGAGGAGAGTAAGTACATGTAGGTAACGGTAGTATCTAGAGATTGCTTTTTGAATAGGTACTAGGAGGAGCGGCAAGAGATGAGAGTAAGTACATGTAGGTAGCGGTAGTATCTAGAGATTGGTCTTTGAATAGGTACTAGAAGGAACGGAGTAAGTATATGTAGAAGTATATGTAGTCTGCCCGCGACCACGGCTGGTGCAACCCCGCCGAAACGTCGGGTGAAAATAAGGTACTAGAAATTTAGTGCTTATTTATTTAGATCGCGTCTAAGACCCGTAAACAACATTATTAAAATGTGTACAAGTCGCGAAAGTCTTAAACAAACAAGTATATGTAGGTAGCGGTAGTATCTAAGGTTGCTTTTTGAGTAGGTACTAGGAGGAGCGGCAAGAGATGAGAGTAAGTACATGTAGGTATCGGTAGTATCTAAAGTTGCTTTTTGAATAGGTACTAGGAGGAGCGGCAAGAGATGAGAGTAAGTACATGTAGGTAGCGGTAGTATCTAAGGTTGCTTTTTGAGTAGGTACTAGGAGGAGCGGCAAGAGAGGAGAGTAAGTACATGTAGGTAACGGTAGTATCTAGAGATTGCTTTTTGAATAGATACTAGGAGGAGCGGCAAGAGATGAGAGTAAGTACATGTAGGTAGCGGTAGTATCTAGAGATTGGTCTTTGAATAGGTACTAGAAGGAACGGAGTAAGTATATGTAGAAGTATATGTAGTCTGCCCGCGACCACGGCTGGTGCAACCCCGCCGAAACGTCGGGTGAAAATAAGGTACTAGAAATTTAGTGCTTATTTATTTAGATCGCGTCTAAGACCCGTAAACAACATTATTAAAATGTGTACAAGTCGCGAAAGTCTTAAACAAACAAGTATATGTAGGTAGCGGTAGTATCTAAGGTTGCTTTTTGAGTAGGTACTAGGAGGAGCGGCAAGAGATGAGAGTAAGTACATGTAGGTATCGGTAGTATCTAAAGTTGCTTTTTGAATAGGTACTAGGAGGAGCGGCAAGAGATGAGAGTAAGTACATGTAGGTAGCGGTAGTATCTAAGGTTGCTTTTTGAATAGGTACTAGGAGGAGCGGCAAGAGAGGAGAGTAAGTACATGTAGGTAACGGTAGTATCTAGAGATTGCTTTTTGAATAGATACTAGGAGGAGCGGCAAGAGATGAGAGTAAGTACATGTAGGTAGCGGTAGTATCTAGAGATTGGTCTTTGAATAGGTACTAGAAGGAACGGAGTAAGTATATGTAGAAGTATATGTAGTCTGCCCGCGACCACGGCTGGTGCAACCCCGCCGAAACGTCGGGTGAAAATAAGGTACTAGAAATTTAGTGCTTATTTATTTAGATCGCGTCTAAGACCCGTAAACAACATTATTAAAATGTGTACAAGTCGCGAAAGTCTTAAACAAACAAGTATATGTAGGTAGCGGTAGTATCTAAGGTTGCTTTTTGAGTAGGTACTAGGAGGAGCGGCAAGAGATGAGAGTAAGTACATGTAGGTATCGGTAGTATCTAAAGTTGCTTTTTGAATAGGTACTAGGAGGAGCGGCAAGAGATGAGAGTAAGTACATGTAGGTAGCGGTAGTATCTAAGGTTGCTTTTTGAGTAGGTACTAGGAGGAGCGGCAAGAGAGGAGAGTAAGTACATGTAGGTAACGGTAGTATCTAGAGATTGCTTTTTGAATAGATACTAGGAGGAGCGGCAAGAGATGAGAGTAAGTACATGTAGGTATCGGTAGTATCTAGAGATTGGTCTTTGAATAGGTACTAGAAGGAACGGAGTAAGTATATGTAGAAGTATATGTAGTCTGCCCGCGACCACGGCTGGTGCAACCCCGCCGAAACGTCGGGTGAAAATAAGGTACTAGAAATTTAGTGCTTATTTATTTAGATCGCGTCTAAGACCCGTAAACAACATTATTAAAATGTGTACAAGTCGCGAAAGTCTTAAACAAACAAGTATATGTAGGTAGCGGTAGTATCTAAGGTTGCTTTTTGAGTAGGTACTAGGAGGAGCGGCAAGAGATGAGAGTAAGTACATGTAGGTATCGGTAGTATCTAAAGTTGCTTTTTGAATAGGTACTAGGAAGAGCGGCAAGAGAGGAGAGTAAGTACATGTAGGTAACGGTAGTATCTAGAGATTGCTTTTTGAATAGGTACTAGGAGGAGCGGCAAGAGGTGAGAGTAAGTACATGTAGGTAGCGGTAGTATCTAGAGATTGGTCTTTGAATAGGTACTAGAAGGAACGGAGTAAGTATATGTAGAAGTATATGTAGTCTGCCCGCGACCACGGCTGGTGCAACCCCGCCGAAACGTCGGGTGAAAATAAGGTACTAGAAATTTAGTGCTTATTTATTTAGATCGCGTCTAAGACCCGTAAACAACATTATTAAAATGTGTACAAGTCGCGAAAGTCTTAAACAAACAAGTATATGTAGGTAGCGGTAGTATCTAAGGTTGCTTTTTGAGTAGGTACTAGGAGGAGCGGCAAGAGATGAGAGTAAGTACATGTAGGTATCGGTAGTATCTAAAGTTGCTTTTTGAATAGGTACTAGGAGGAGCGGCAAGAGATGAGAGTAAGTACATGTAGGTATCGGTAGTATCTAAAGTTGCTTTTTGAATAGGTACTAGGAGGAGCGGCAAGAGATGAGAGTAAGTACATGTAGGTAGCGGTAGTATCTAAGGTTGCTTTTTGAATAGGTACTAGGAGGAGCGGCAAGAGATGAGAGTAAGTACATGTAGGTAGCGGTAGTATCTAAGGTTGCTTTTTGAATAGATACTAGGAGGAGCGGCAAGAGATGAGAGTAAGTACATGTAGGTATCGGTAGTATCTAGAGATTGCTTTTTTAATAGGTACTAGGAGAAGCGGCCAGAGGTGAGAGTAAGTACATGTAGGTAGCGGTAGTATCTAGAGATTGCTTTTTGAATAGGTACTAGGAGGAGCGGCAAGAGATGAGAGTAAGTACATGTAGGTAGCGGTAGTATCTAGAGATTGGTCTTTGAATAGGTACTAGAAGGAACGGAGTAAGTATATGTAGAAGTATATGTAGTCTGCCCGCGACCACGGCTGGTGCAACCCCGCCGAAACGTCGGGTGAAAATAAGGTACTAGAAATTTAGTGCTTATTTATTTAGATCGCGTCTAAGACCCGTAAACAACATTATTAAAATGTGTACAAGTCGCGAAAGTCTTAAACAAACAAGTATATGTAGGTAGCGGTAGTATCTAAGGTTGCTTTTTGAGTAGGTACTAGGAGGAGCGGCAAGAGGTGAGAGTAAGTACATGTAGGTAGCGGTAGTATCTAGAGATTGGTCTTTGAATAGGTACTAGAAGGAACGGAGTAAGTATATGTAGAAGTATATGTAGTCTGCCCGCGACCACGGCTGGTGCAACCCCGCCGAAACGTCGGGTGAAAATAAGGTACTAGAAATTTAGTGCTTATTTATTTAGATCGCGTCTAAGACCCGTAAACAACATTATTAAAATGTGTACAAGTCGCGAAAGTCTTAAACAAACAAGTATATGTAGGTAGCGGTAGTATCTAAGGTTGCTTTTTGAGTAGGTACTAGGAGGAGCGGCAAGAGATGAGAGTAAGTACATGTAGGTATCGGTAGTATCTAAAGTTGCTTTTTGAATAGGTACTAGGAGGAGCGGCAAGAGAGGAGAGTAAGTACATGTAGGTAACGGTAGTATCTAGAGATTGCTTTTTGAATAGGTACTAGGAGGAGCGGCAAGAGGTGAGAGTAAGTACATGTAGGTAGCGGTAGTATCTAGAGATTGGTCTTTGAATAGGTACTAGAAGGAACGGAGTAAGTATATGTAGAAGTATATGTAGTCTGCCCGCGACCACGGCTGGTGCAACCCCGCCGAAACGTCGGGTGAAAATAAGGTACTAGAAATTTAGTGCTTATTTATTTAGATCGCGTCTAAGACCCGTAAACAACATTATTAAAATGTGTACAAGTCGCGAAAGTCTTAAACAAACAAGTATATGTAGGTAGCGGTAGTATCTAAGGTTGCTTTTTGAGTAGGTACTAGGAGGAGCGGCAAGAGATGAGAGTAAGTACATGTAGGTATCGGTAGTATCTAAAGTTGCTTTTTGAATAGGTACTAGGAGGAGCGGCAAGAGAGGAGAGTAAGTACATGTAGGTAACGGTAGTATCTAGAGATTGCTTTTTGAATAGGTACTAGGAGGAGCGGCAAGAGGTGAGAGTAAGTACATGTAGGTAGCGGTAGTATCTAGAGATTGGTCTTTGAATAGGTACTAGAAGGAACGGAGTAAGTATATGTAGAAGTATATGTAGTCTGCCCGCGACCACGGCTGGTGCAACCCCGCCGAAACGTCGGGTGAAAATAAGGTACTAGAAATTTAGTGCTTATTTATTTAGATCGCGTCTAAGACCCGTAAACAACATTATTAAAATGTGTACAAGTCGCGAAAGTCTTAAACAAACAAGTATATGTAGGTAGCGGTAGTATCTAAGGTTGCTTTTTGAGTAGGTACTAGGAGGAGCGGCAAGAGGTGAGAGTAAGTACATGTAGGTAGCGGTAGTATCTAGAGATTGGTCTTTGAATAGGTACTAGAAGGAACGGAGTAAGTATATGTAGAAGTATATGTAGTCTGCCCGCGACCACGGCTGGTGCAACCCCGCCGAAACGTCGGGTGAAAATAAGGTACTAGAAATTTAGTGCTTATTTATTTAGATCGCGTCTAAGACCCGTAAACAACATTATTAAAATGTGTACAAGTCGCGAAAGTCTTAAACAAACAAGTATATGTAGGTAGCGGTAGTATCTAAGGTTGCTTTTTGAGTAGGTACTAGGAGGAGCGGCAAGAGAGGAGAGTAAGTACATGTAGGTAACGGTAGTATCTAGAGATTGGTCTTTGAATAGGTACTAGGAGGAGCGGCAAGAGGTGAGAGTAAGTACATGTAGGTAGCGGTAGTATCTAGAGATTGCTTTTTGAGTAGGTACTAGGAAGAGCGGCAAGAGAGGAGAGTAAGTACATGTAGGTAGCGGTAGTATCTAGAGATTGCTTTTTGAATAGGTACTAGGAAGAGCGGCAAGAGAGGAGAGTAAGTACATGTAGGTAGCGGTAGTATCTAGAGATTGCTTTTTGAGTAGGTACTAGGAGGAGCGGCAAGAGATGAGAGTAAGTACATGTAGGTAGCGGTAGTATCTAGAGATTGGTCTTTGAATAGGTACTAGAAGGAACGGAGTAAGTATATGTAGAAGTATATGTAGTCTGCCCGCGACCACGGCTGGTGCAACCCCGCCGAAACGTCGGGTGAAAATAAGGTACTAGAAATTTAGTGCTTATTTATTTAGATCGCGTCTAAGACCCGTAAACAACATTATTAAAATGTGTACAAGTCGCGAAAGTCTTAAACAAACAAGTATATGTAGGTAGCGGTAGTATCTAAGGTTGCTTTTTGAGTAGGTACTAGGAGGAGCGGCAAGAGGTGAGAGTAAGTACATGTAGGTAGCGGTAGTATCTAGAGATTGGTCTTTGAATAGGTACTAGAAGGAACGGAGTAAGTATATGTAGAAGTATATGTAGTCTGCCCGCGACCACGGCTGGTGCAACCCCGCCGAAACGTCGGGTGAAAATAAGGTACTAGAAATTTAGTGCTTATTTATTTAGATCGCGTCTAAGACCCGTAAACAACATTATTAAAATGTGTACAAGTCGCGAAAGTCTTAAACAAACAAGTATATGTAGGTAGCGGTAGTATCTAAGGTTGCTTTTTGAGTAGGTACTAGGAGGAGCGGCAAGAGATGAGAGTAAGTACATGTAGGTATCGGTAGTATCTAAAGTTGCTTTTTGAATAGGTACTAGGAGGAGCGGCAAGAGAGGAGAGTAAGTACATGTAGGTAACGGTAGTATCTAGAGATTGCTTTTTGAATAGGTACTAGGAAGAGCGGCAAGAGATGAGAGTAAGTACATGTAGGTATCGGTAGTATCTAAAGTTGCTTTTTGAATAGGTACTAGGAGGAGCGGCAAGAGAGGAGAGTAAGTACATGTAGGTAACGGTAGTATCTAAGATTGCTTTTTGAATAGGTACTAGGAAGAGCGGCAAGAGATGAGAGTAAGTACATGTAGGTAACGGTAGTATCTAGAGATTGCTTTTTGAATAGGTACTAGGAGGAGCGGCAAGAGGTGAGAGTAAGTACATGTAGGTAGCGGTAGTATCTAGAGATTGGTCTTTGAATAGGTACTAGAAGGAACGGAGTAAGTATATGTAGAAGTATATGTAGTCTGCCCGCGACCACGGCTGGTGCAACCCCGCCGAAACGTCGGGTGAAAATAAGGTACTAGAAATTTAGTGCTTATTTATTTAGATCGCGTCTAAGACCCGTAAACAACATTATTAAAATGTGTACAAGTCGCGAAAGTCTTAAACAAACAAGTATATGTAGGTAGCGGTAGTATCTAAGGTTGCTTTTTGAGTAGGTACTAGGAGGAGCGGCAAGAGATGAGAGTAAGTACATGTAGGTATCGGTAGTATCTAAAGTTGCTTTTTGAATAGGTACTAGGAGGAGCGGCAAGAGATGAGAGTAAGTACATGTAGGTAGCGGTAGTATCTAGAGATTGCTTTTTGAATAGGTACTAGGAGGAGCGGCAAGAGGTGAGAGTAAGTACATGTAGGTAGCGGTAGTATCTAGAGATTGGTCTTTGAATAGGTACTAGAAGGAACGGAGTAAGTATATGTAGAAGTATATGTAGTCTGCCCGCGACCACGGCTGGTGCAACCCCGCCGAAACGTCGGGTGAAAATAAGGTACTAGAAATTTAGTGCTTATTTATTTAGATCGCGTCTAAGACCCGTAAACAACATTATTAAAATGTGTACAAGTCGCGAAAGTCTTAAACAAACAAGTATATGTAGGTAGCGGTAGTATCTAAGGTTGCTTTTTGAGTAGGTACTAGGAGGAGCGGCAAGAGATGAGAGTAAGTACATGTAGGTAGCGGTAGTATCTAGAGATTGGTCTTTGAATAGGTACTAGAAGGAACGGAGTAAGTATATGTAGAAGTATATGTAGTCTGCCCGCGACCACGGCTGGTGCAACCCCGCCGAAACGTCGGGTGAAAATAAGGTACTAGAAATTTAGTGCTTATTTATTTAGATCGCGTCTAAGACCCGTAAACAACATTATTAAAATGTGTACAAGTCGCGAAAGTCTTAAACAAACAAGTATATGTAGGTAGCGGTAGTATCTAAGGTTGCTTTTTGAGTAGGTACTAGGAGGAGCGGCAAGAGATGAGAGTAAGTACATGTAGGTATCGGTAGTATCTAAAGTTGCTTTTTGAATAGGTACTAGGAGGAGCGGCAAGAGAGGAGAGTAAGTACATGTAGGTAGCGGTAGTATCTAGAGATTGCTTTTTGAATAGGTACTAGGAGGAGCGGCAAGAGATGAGAGTAAGTACATGTAGGTAACGGTAGTATCTAGAGATTGCTTTTTGAATAGGTACTAGGAGGAGCGGCAAGAGGTGAGAGTAAGTACATGTAGGTAGCGGTAGTATCTAGAGATTGGTCTTTGAATAGGTACTAGAAGGAACGGAGTAAGTATATGTAGAAGTATATGTAGTCTGCCCGCGACCACGGCTGGTGCAACCCCGCCGAAACGTCGGGTGAAAATAAGGTACTAGAAATTTAGTGCTTATTTATTTAGATCGCGTCTAAGACCCGTAAACAACATTATTAAAATGTGTACAAGTCGCGAAAGTCTTAAACAAACAAGTATATGTAGGTAGCGGTAGTATCTAAGGTTGCTTTTTGAGTAGGTACTAGGAGGAGCGGCAAGAGATGAGAGTAAGTACATGTAGGTATCGGTAGTATCTAAAGTTGCTTTTTGAATAGGTACTAGGAGGAGCGGCAAGAGAGGAGAGTAAGTACATGTAGGTAGCGGTAGTATCTAGAGATTGCTTTTTGAATAGGTACTAGGAGGAGCGGCAAGAGATGAGAGTAAGTACATGTAGGTAGCGGTAGTATCTAGAGATTGCTTTTTGAATAGGTACTAGGAGGAGCGGCAAGAGATGAGAGTAAGTACATGTAGGTAGCGGTAGTATCTAGAGATTGGTCTTTGAATAGGTACTAGAAGGAACGGAGTAAGTATATGTAGAAGTATATGTAGTCTGCCCGCGACCACGGCTGGTGCAACCCCGCCGAAACGTCGGGTGAAAATAAGGTACTAGAAATTTAGTGCTTATTTATTTAGATCGCGTCTAAGACCCGTAAACAACATTATTAAAATGTGTACAAGTCGCGAAAGTCTTAAACAAACAAGTATATGTAGGTAGCGGTAGTATCTAAGGTTGCTTTTTGAGTAGGTACTAGGAGGAGCGGCAAGAGGTGAGAGTAAGTACATGTAGGTAGCGGTAGTATCTAGAGATTGGTCTTTGAATAGGTACTAGAAGGAACGGAGTAAGTATATGTAGAAGTATATGTAGTCTGCCCGCGACCACGGCTGGTGCAACCCCGCCGAAACGTCGGGTGAAAATAAGGTACTAGAAATTTAGTGCTTATTTATTTAGATCGCGTCTAAGACCCGTAAACAACATTATTAAAATGTGTACAAGTCGCGAAAGTCTTAAACAAACAAGTATATGTAGGTAGCGGTAGTATCTAAGGTTGCTTTTTGAGTAGGTACTAGGAGGAGCGGCAAGAGATGAGAGTAAGTACATGTAGGTATCGGTAGTATCTAAAGTTGCTTTTTGAATAGGTACTAGGAGGAGCGGCAAGAGAGGAGAGTAAGTACATGTAGGTAGCGGTAGTATCTAGAGATTGCTTTTTGAATAGGTACTAGGAGGAGCGGCAAGAGATGAGAGTAAGTACATGTAGGTAGCGGTAGTATCTAGAGATTGGTCTTTGAATAGGTACTAGAAGGAACGGAGTAAGTATATGTAGAAGTATATGTAGTCTGCCCGCGACCACGGCTGGTGCAACCCCGCCGAAACGTCGGGTGAAAATAAGGTACTAGAAATTTAGTGCTTATTTATTTAGATCGCGTCTAAGACCCGTAAACAACATTATTAAAATGTGTACAAGTCGCGAAAGTCTTAAACAAACAAGTATATGTAGGTAGCGGTAGTATCTAAGGTTGCTTTTTGAGTAGGTACTAGGAGGAGCGGCAAGAGATGAGAGTAAGTACATGTAGGTATCGGTAGTATCTAAAGTTGCTTTTTGAATAGGTACTAGGAGGAGCGGCAAGAGATGAGAGTAAGTACATGTAGGTATCGGTAGTATCTAAAGTTGCTTTTTGAATAGGTACTAGGAGGAGCGGCAAGAGATGAGAGTAAGTACATGTAGGTAGCGGTAGTATCTAAGGTTGCTTTTTGAATAGGTACTAGGAGGAGCGGCAAGAGATGAGAGTAAGTACATGTAGGTAGCGGTAGTATCTAAGGTTGCTTTTTGAATAGGTACTAGGAGGAGCGGCAAGAGATGAGAGTAAGTACATGTAGGTAGCGGTAGTATCTAAGGTTGCTTTTTGAATAGGTACTAGGAGGAGCGGCAAGAGATGAGAGTAAGTACATGTAGGTAGCGGTAGTATCTAAGGTTGCTTTTTGAATAGGTACTAGGAGGAGCGGCAAGAGATGAGAGTAAGTACATGTAGGTAGCGGTAGTATCTAAGGTTGCTTTTTGAATAGGTACTAGGAGGAGCGGCAAGAGGTGAGAGTAAGTACATGTAGGTAGCGGTAGTATCTAGAGATTGCTTTTTGAATAGGTACTAGGAAGAGCGGCAAGAGAGGAGAGTAAGTACATGTAGGTAACGGTAGTATCTAGAGATTGCTTTTTGAATAGGTACTAGGAGGAGCGGCAAGAGATGAGAGTAAGTACATGTAGGTAGCGGTAGTATCTAAAGTTGCTTTTTGAATAGGTACTAGGAGGAGCGGCAAGAGATGAGAGTAAGTACATGTAGGTAGCGGTAGTATCTAAGGTTGCTTTTTGAATAGGTACTAGGAGGAGCGGCAAGAGATGAGAGTAAGTACATGTAGGTAGCGGTAGTATCTAAGGTTGCTTTTTGAATAGGTACTAGGAGGAGCGGCAAGAGATGAGAGTAAGTACATGTAGGTAGCGGTAGTATCTAAGGTTGCTTTTTGAATAGGTACTAGGAGGAGCGGCAAGAGGTGAGAGTAAGTACATGTAGGTAGCGGTAGTATCTAGAGATTGCTTTTTGAATAGGTACTAGGAAGAGCGGCAAGAGAGGAGAGTAAGTACATGTAGGTAACGGTAGTATCTAGAGATTGCTTTTTGAATAGGTACTAGGAGGAGCGGCAAGAGATGAGAGTAAGTACATGTAGGTAGCGGTAGTATCTAGAGATTGGTCTTTGAATAGGTACTAGAAGGAACGGAGTAAGTATATGTAGAAGTATATGTAGTCTGCCCGCGACCACGGCTGGTGCAACCCCGCCGAAACGTCGGGTGAAAATAAGGTACTAGAAATTTAGTGCTTATTTATTTAGATCGCGTCTAAGACCCGTAAACAACATTATTAAAATGTGTACAAGTCGCGAAAGTCTTAAACAAACAAGTATATGTAGGTAGCGGTAGTATCTAAGGTTGCTTTTTGAGTAGGTACTAGGAGGAGCGGCAAGAGATGAGAGTAAGTACATGTAGGTATCGGTAGTATCTAAAGTTGCTTTTTGAATAGGTACTAGGAGGAGCGGCAAGAGATGAGAGTAAGTACATGTAGGTATCGGTAGTATCTAAAGTTGCTTTTTGAATAGGTACTAGGAGGAGCGGCAAGAGATGAGAGTAAGTACATGTAGGTAGCGGTAGTATCTAAGGTTGCTTTTTGAATAGGTACTAGGAGGAGCGGCAAGAGATGAGAGTAAGTACATGTAGGTAGCGGTAGTATCTAAGGTTGCTTTTTGAATAGATACTAGGAGGAGCGGCAAGAGATGAGAGTAAGTACATGTAGGTATCGGTAGTATCTAGAGATTGCTTTTTTAATAGGTACTAGGAGAAGCGGCCAGAGGTGAGAGTAAGTACATGTAGGTAGCGGTAGTATCTAGAGATTGCTTTTTGAATAAGTACTAGGAGGAGCGGCAAGAGAGGAGAGTAAGTACATGTAGGTAACGGTAGTATCTAGAGATTGCTTTTTGAATAGGTACTAGGAGGAGCGGCAAGAGGTGAGAGTAAGTACATGTAGGTAGCGGTAGTATCTAGAGATTGGTCTTTGAATAGGTACTAGGAGGAGCGGCAAGAGGTGAGAGTAAGTACATGTAGGTAGCGGTAGTATCTAGAGATTGGTCTTTGAATAGGTACTAGGAGGAGCGGCAAGAGGTGAGAGTAAGTACATGTAGGTAGCGGTAGTATCTAGAGATTGCTTTTTGAATAGGTACTAGGAAGAGCGGCAAGAGAGGAGAGTAAGTACATGTAGGTAACGGTAGTATCTAGAGATTGCTTTTTGAATAGGTACTAGGAGGAGCGGCAAGAGATGAGAGTAAGTACATGTAGGTAGCGGTAGTATCTAAAGTTGCTTTTTGAATAGGTACTAGGAGGAGCGGCAAGAGATGAGAGTAAGTACATGTAGGTAGCGGTAGTATCTAAGGTTGCTTTTTGAATAGGTACTAGGAGGAGCGGCAAGAGATGAGAGTAAGTACATGTAGGTAGCGGTAGTATCTAAGGTTGCTTTTTGAATAGGTACTAGGAGGAGCGGCAAGAGATGAGAGTAAGTACATGTAGGTAGCGGTAGTATCTAAGGTTGCTTTTTGAATAGGTACTAGGAGGAGCGGCAAGAGGTGAGAGTAAGTACATGTAGGTAGCGGTAGTATCTAGAGATTGCTTTTTGAATAGGTACTAGGAAGAGCGGCAAGAGAGGAGAGTAAGTACATGTAGGTAACGGTAGTATCTAGAGATTGCTTTTTGAATAGGTACTAGGAGGAGCGGCAAGAGATGAGAGTAAGTACATGTAGGTAGCGGTAGTATCTAGAGATTGGTCTTTGAATAGGTACTAGAAGGAACGGAGTAAGTATATGTAGAAGTATATGTAGTCTGCCCGCGACCACGGCTGGTGCAACCCCGCCGAAACGTCGGGTGAAAATAAGGTACTAGAAATTTAGTGCTTATTTATTTAGATCGCGTCTAAGACCCGTAAACAACATTATTAAAATGTGTACAAGTCGCGAAAGTCTTAAACAAACAAGTATATGTAGGTAGCGGTAGTATCTAAGGTTGCTTTTTGAGTAGGTACTAGGAGGAGCGGCAAGAGATGAGAGTAAGTACATGTAGGTATCGGTAGTATCTAAAGTTGCTTTTTGAATAGGTACTAGGAGGAGCGGCAAGAGATGAGAGTAAGTACATGTAGGTATCGGTAGTATCTAAAGTTGCTTTTTGAATAGGTACTAGGAGGAGCGGCAAGAGATGAGAGTAAGTACATGTAGGTAGCGGTAGTATCTAAGGTTGCTTTTTGAATAGGTACTAGGAGGAGCGGCAAGAGATGAGAGTAAGTACATGTAGGTAGCGGTAGTATCTAAGGTTGCTTTTTGAATAGATACTAGGAGGAGCGGCAAGAGATGAGAGTAAGTACATGTAGGTATCGGTAGTATCTAGAGATTGCTTTTTTAATAGGTACTAGGAGAAGCGGCCAGAGGTGAGAGTAAGTACATGTAGGTAGCGGTAGTATCTAGAGATTGCTTTTTGAATAAGTACTAGGAGGAGCGGCAAGAGAGGAGAGTAAGTACATGTAGGTAACGGTAGTATCTAGAGATTGCTTTTTGAATAGGTACTAGGAGGAGCGGCAAGAGGTGAGAGTAAGTACATGTAGGTAGCGGTAGTATCTAGAGATTGGTCTTTGAATAGGTACTAGGAGGAGCGGCAAGAGGTGAGAGTAAGTACATGTAGGTAGCGGTAGTATCTAGAGATTGCTTTTTGAATAGGTACTAGGAGGAGCGGCAAGAGGTGAGAGTAAGTACATGTAGGTAGCGGTAGTATCTAGAGATTGGTCTTTGAATAGGTACTAGAAGGAACGGAGTAAGTATATGTAGAAGTATATGTAGTCTGCCCGCGACCACGGCTGGTGCAACCCCGCCGAAACGTCGGGTGAAAATAAGGTACTAGAAATTTAGTGCTTATTTATTTAGATCGCGTCTAAGACCCGTAAACAACATTATTAAAATGTGTACAAGTCGCGAAAGTCTTAAACAAACAAGTATATGTAGGTAACGGTAGTATCTAGAGATTGCTTTTTGAATAGGTACTAGGAAGAGCGGCAAGAGAGGAGAGTAAGTACATGTAGGTAACGGTAGTATCTAGAGATTGCTTTTTGAATAGGTACTAGGAAGAGCGGCAAGAGATGAGAGTAAGTACATGTAGGTATCGGTAGTATCTAAAGTTGCTTTTTGAGTAGGTACTAGGAGGAGCGGCAAGAGGTGAGAGTAAGTACATGTAGGTAGCGGTAGTATCTAGAGATTGGTCTTTGAATAGGTACTAGAAGGAACGGAGTAAGTATATGTAGAAGTATATGTAGTCTGCCCGCGACCACGGCTGGTGCAACCCCGCCGAAACGTCGGGTGAAAATAAGGTACTAGAAATTTAGTGCTTATTTATTTAGATCGCGTCTAAGACCCGTAAACAACATTATTAAAATGTGTACAAGTCGCGAAAGTCTTAAACAAACAAGTATATGTAGGTAACGGTAGTATCTAGAGATTGCTTTTTGAATAGGTACTAGGAAGAGCGGCAAGAGAGGAGAGTAAGTACATGTAGGTAACGGTAGTATCTAGAGATTGCTTTTTGAATAGGTACTAGGAGGAGCGGCAAGAGATGAGAGTAAGTACATGTAGGTAGCGGTAGTATCTAGAGATTGGTCTTTGAATAGGTACTAGAAGGAACGGAGTAAGTATATGTAGAAGTATATGTAGTCTGCCCGCGACCACGGCTGGTGCAACCCCGCCGAAACGTCGGGTGAAAATAAGGTACTAGAAATTTAGTGCTTATTTATTTAGATCGCGTCTAAGACCCGTAAACAACATTATTAAAATGTGTACAAGTCGCGAAAGTCTTAAACAAACAAGTATATGTAGGTAGCGGTAGTATCTAAGGTTGCTTTTTGAGTAGGTACTAGGAGGAGCGGCAAGAGATGAGAGTAAGTACATGTAGGTATCGGTAGTATCTAAAGTTGCTTTTTGAATAGGTACTAGGAGGAGCGGCAAGAGATGAGAGTAAGTACATGTAGGTATCGGTAGTATCTAAAGTTGCTTTTTGAATAGGTACTAGGAGGAGCGGCAAGAGATGAGAGTAAGTACATGTAGGTAGCGGTAGTATCTAAGGTTGCTTTTTGAATAGGTACTAGGAGGAGCGGCAAGAGATGAGAGTAAGTACATGTAGGTAGCGGTAGTATCTAGAGATTGCTTTTTGAGTAGGTACTAGGAGGAGCGGCAAGAGGTGAGAGTAAGTACATGTAGGTATCGGTAGTATCTAGAGATTGGTCTTTGAATAGGTACTAGAAGGAACGGAGTAAGTATATGTAGAAGTATATGTAGTCTGCCCGCGACCACGGCTGGTGCAACCCCGCCGAAACGTCGGGTGAAAATAAGGTACTAGAAATTTAGTGCTTATTTATTTAGATCGCGTCTAAGACCCGTAAACAACATTATTAAAATGTGTACAAGTCGCGAAAGTCTTAAACAAACAAGTATATGTAGGTAGCGGTAGTATCTAAGGTTGCTTTTTGAGTAGGTACTAGGAGGAGCGGCAAGAGATGAGAGTAAGTACATGTAGGTATCGGTAGTATCTAAAGTTGCTTTTTGAATAGGTACTAGGAGGAGCGGCAAGAGATGAGAGTAAGTACATGTAGGTATCGGTAGTATCTAAAGTTGCTTTTTGAATAGGTACTAGGAGGAGCGGCAAGAGATGAGAGTAAGTACATGTAGGTAGCGGTAGTATCTAAGGTTGCTTTTTGAATAGGTACTAGGAGGAGCGGCAAGAGATGAGAGTAAGTACATGTAGGTAGCGGTAGTATCTAAGGTTGCTTTTTGAATAGATACTAGGAGGAGCGGCAAGAGATGAGAGTAAGTACATGTAGGTATCGGTAGTATCTAGAGATTGCTTTTTTAATAGGTACTAGGAGAAGCGGCCAGAGGTGAGAGTAAGTACATGTAGGTAGCGGTAGTATCTAGAGATTGCTTTTTGAATAAGTACTAGGAGGAGCGGCAAGAGAGGAGAGTAAGTACATGTAGGTAACGGTAGTATCTAGAGATTGCTTTTTGAATAGGTACTAGGAGGAGCGGCAAGAGGTGAGAGTAAGTACATGTAGGTAGCGGTAGTATCTAGAGATTGGTCTTTGAATAGGTACTAGGAGGAGCGGCAAGAGGTGAGAGTAAGTACATGTAGGTAGCGGTAGTATCTAGAGATTGCTTTTTGAATAGGTACTAGGAGGAGCGGCAAGAGGTGAGAGTAAGTACATGTAGGTAGCGGTAGTATCTAGAGATTGGTCTTTGAATAGGTACTAGAAGGAACGGAGTAAGTATATGTAGAAGTATATGTAGTCTGCCCGCGACCACGGCTGGTGCAACCCCGCCGAAACGTCGGGTGAAAATAAGGTACTAGAAATTTAGTGCTTATTTATTTAGATCGCGTCTAAGACCCGTAAACAACATTATTAAAATGTGTACAAGTCGCGAAAGTCTTAAACAAACAAGTATATGTAGGTAGCGGTAGTATCTAAGGTTGCTTTTTGAGTAGGTACTAGGAAGAGCGGCAAGAGATGAGAGTAAGTACATGTAGGTAACGGTAGTATCTAGAGATTGCTTTTTGAATAGGTACTAGGAGGAGCGGCAAGAGGTGAGAGTAAGTACATGTAGGTAGCGGTAGTATCTAGAGATTGGTCTTTGAATAGGTACTAGAAGGAACGGAGTAAGTATATGTAGAAGTATATGTAGTCTGCCCGCGACCACGGCTGGTGCAACCCCGCCGAAACGTCGGGTGAAAATAAGGTACTAGAAATTTAGTGCTTATTTATTTAGATCGCGTCTAAGACCCGTAAACAACATTATTAAAATGTGTACAAGTCGCGAAAGTCTTAAACAAACAAGTATATGTAGGTAGCGGTAGTATCTAAGGTTGCTTTTTGAATAGGTACTAGGAGGAGCGGCAAGAGGTGAGAGTAAGTACATGTAGGTAGCGGTAGTATCTAGAGATTGCTTTTTGAATAGGTACTAGGAGGAGCGGCAAGAGATGAGAGTAAGTACATGTAGGTAGCGGTAGTATCTAGAGATTGGTCTTTGAATAGGTACTAGAAGGAACGGAGTAAGTATATGTAGAAGTATATGTAGTCTGCCCGCGACCACGGCTGGTGCAACCCCGCCGAAACGTCGGGTGAAAATAAGGTACTAGAAATTTAGTGCTTATTTATTTAGATCGCGTCTAAGACCCGTAAACAACATTATTAAAATGTGTACAAGTCGCGAAAGTCTTAAACAAACAAGTATATGTAGGTAGCGGTAGTATCTAAGGTTGCTTTTTGAGTAGGTACTAGGAAGAGCGGCAAGAGATGAGAGTAAGTACATGTAGGTAACGGTAGTATCTAGAGATTGCTTTTTGAATAGGTACTAGGAGGAGCGGCAAGAGGTGAGAGTAAGTACATGTAGGTAGCGGTAGTATCTAGAGATTGGTCTTTGAATAGGTACTAGAAGGAACGGAGTAAGTATATGTAGAAGTATATGTAGTCTGCCCGCGACCACGGCTGGTGCAACCCCGCCGAAACGTCGGGTGAAAATAAGGTACTAGAAATTTAGTGCTTATTTATTTAGATCGCGTCTAAGACCCGTAAACAACATTATTAAAATGTGTACAAGTCGCGAAAGTCTTAAACAAACAAGTATATGTAGGTAGCGGTAGTATCTAAGGTTGCTTTTTGAATAGGTACTAGGAGGAGCGGCAAGAGGTGAGAGTAAGTACATGTAGGTAGCGGTAGTATCTAGAGATTGGTCTTTGAATAGGTACTAGAAGGAACGGAGTAAGTATATGTAGAAGTATATGTAGTCTGCCCGCGACCACGGCTGGTGCAACCCCGCCGAAACGTCGGGTGAAAATAAGGTACTAGAAATTTAGTGCTTATTTATTTAGATCGCGTCTAAGACCCGTAAACAACATTATTAAAATGTGTACAAGTCGCGAAAGTCTTAAACAAACAAGTATATGTAGGTAGCGGTAGTATCTAAGGTTGCTTTTTGAGTAGGTACTAGGAAGAGCGGCAAGAGATGAGAGTAAGTACATGTAGGTAACGGTAGTATCTAGAGATTGCTTTTTGAATAGGTACTAGGAGGAGCGGCAAGAGGTGAGAGTAAGTACATGTAGGTAGCGGTAGTATCTAGAGATTGGTCTTTGAATAGGTACTAGAAGGAACGGAGTAAGTATATGTAGAAGTATATGTAGTCTGCCCGCGACCACGGCTGGTGCAACCCCGCCGAAACGTCGGGTGAAAATAAGGTACTAGAAATTTAGTGCTTATTTATTTAGATCGCGTCTAAGACCCGTAAACAACATTATTAAAATGTGTACAAGTCGCGAAAGTCTTAAACAAACAAGTATATGTAGGTAGCGGTAGTATCTAAGGTTGCTTTTTGAGTAGGTACTAGGAAGAGCGGCAAGAGATGAGAGTAAGTACATGTAGGTAACGGTAGTATCTAGAGATTGCTTTTTGAATAGGTACTAGGAGGAGCGGCAAGAGGTGAGAGTAAGTACATGTAGGTAGCGGTAGTATCTAGAGATTGGTCTTTGAATAGGTACTAGAAGGAACGGAGTAAGTATATGTAGAAGTATATGTAGTCTGCCCGCGACCACGGCTGGTGCAACCCCGCCGAAACGTCGGGTGAAAATAAGGTACTAGAAATTTAGTGCTTATTTATTTAGATCGCGTCTAAGACCCGTAAACAACATTATTAAAATGTGTACAAGTCGCGAAAGTCTTAAACAAACAAGTATATGTAGGTAGCGGTAGTATCTAAGGTTGCTTTTTGAGTAGGTACTAGGAGGAGCGGCAAGAGATGAGAGTAAGTACATGTAGGTATCGGTAGTATCTAAAGTTGCTTTTTGAATAGGTACTAGGAGGAGCGGCAAGAGATGAGAGTAAGTACATGTAGGTAGCGGTAGTATCTAAGGTTGCTTTTTGAGTAGGTACTAGGAGGAGCGGCAAGAGAGGAGAGTAAGTACATGTAGGTAACGGTAGTATCTAGAGATTGCTTTTTGAATAGATACTAGGAGGAGCGGCAAGAGATGAGAGTAAGTACATGTAGGTAGCGGTAGTATCTAGAGATTGCTTTTTGAATAGGTACTAGGAAGAGCGGCAAGAGATGAGAGTAAGTACATGTAGGTAACGGTAGTATCTAGAGATTGCTTTTTGAATAGGTACTAGGAGGAGCGGCAAGAGGTGAGAGTAAGTACATGTAGGTAGCGGTAGTATCTAGAGATTGGTCTTTGAATAGGTACTAGAAGGAACGGAGTAAGTATATGTAGAAGTATATGTAGTCTGCCCGCGACCACGGCTGGTGCAACCCCGCCGAAACGTCGGGTGAAAATAAGGTACTAGAAATTTAGTGCTTATTTATTTAGATCGCGTCTAAGACCCGTAAACAACATTATTAAAATGTGTACAAGTCGCGAAAGTCTTAAACAAACAAGTATATGTAGGTAGCGGTAGTATCTAAGGTTGCTTTTTGAGTAGGTACTAGGAGGAGCGGCAAGAGATGAGAGTAAGTACATGTAGGTATCGGTAGTATCTAGAGATTGCTTTTTGAATAGGTACTAGGAGGAGCGGCAAGAGGTGAGAGTAAGTACATGTAGGTAGCGGTAGTATCTAGAGATTGGTCTTTGAATAGGTACTAGAAGGAACGGAGTAAGTATATGTAGAAGTATATGTAGTCTGCCCGCGACCACGGCTGGTGCAACCCCGCCGAAACGTCGGGTGAAAATAAGGTACTAGAAATTTAGTGCTTATTTATTTAGATCGCGTCTAAGACCCGTAAACAACATTATTAAAATGTGTACAAGTCGCGAAAGTCTTAAACAAACAAGTATATGTAGGTAGCGGTAGTATCTAAGGTTGCTTTTTGAGTAGGTACTAGGAAGAGCGGCAAGAGATGAGAGTAAGTACATGTAGGTAACGGTAGTATCTAGAGATTGCTTTTTGAATAGGTACTAGGAGGAGCGGCAAGAGGTGAGAGTAAGTACATGTAGGTAGCGGTAGTATCTAGAGATTGGTCTTTGAATAGGTACTAGAAGGAACGGAGTAAGTATATGTAGAAGTATATGTAGTCTGCCCGCGACCACGGCTGGTGCAACCCCGCCGAAACGTCGGGTGAAAATAAGGTACTAGAAATTTAGTGCTTATTTATTTAGATCGCGTCTAAGACCCGTAAACAACATTATTAAAATGTGTACAAGTCGCGAAAGTCTTAAACAAACAAGTATATGTAGGTAGCGGTAGTATCTAAGGTTGCTTTTTGAGTAGGTACTAGGAGGAGCGGCAAGAGATGAGAGTAAGTACATGTAGGTATCGGTAGTATCTAAAGTTGCTTTTTGAATAGGTACTAGGAGGAGCGGCAAGAGATGAGAGTAAGTACATGTAGGTAGCGGTAGTATCTAAGGTTGCTTTTTGAGTAGGTACTAGGAGGAGCGGCAAGAGAGGAGAGTAAGTACATGTAGGTAACGGTAGTATCTAGAGATTGCTTTTTGAATAGATACTAGGAGGAGCGGCAAGAGATGAGAGTAAGTACATGTAGGTAGCGGTAGTATCTAGAGATTGCTTTTTGAATAGGTACTAGGAAGAGCGGCAAGAGATGAGAGTAAGTACATGTAGGTAACGGTAGTATCTAGAGATTGCTTTTTGAATAGGTACTAGGAGGAGCGGCAAGAGGTGAGAGTAAGTACATGTAGGTAGCGGTAGTATCTAGAGATTGGTCTTTGAATAGGTACTAGAAGGAACGGAGTAAGTATATGTAGAAGTATATGTAGTCTGCCCGCGACCACGGCTGGTGCAACCCCGCCGAAACGTCGGGTGAAAATAAGGTACTAGAAATTTAGTGCTTATTTATTTAGATCGCGTCTAAGACCCGTAAACAACATTATTAAAATGTGTACAAGTCGCGAAAGTCTTAAACAAACAAGTATATGTAGGTAGCGGTAGTATCTAAGGTTGCTTTTTGAGTAGGTACTAGGAGGAGCGGCAAGAGATGAGAGTAAGTACATGTAGGTATCGGTAGTATCTAGAGATTGCTTTTTGAATAGGTACTAGGAGGAGCGGCAAGAGGTGAGAGTAAGTACATGTAGGTAGCGGTAGTATCTAGAGATTGGTCTTTGAATAGGTACTAGAAGGAACGGAGTAAGTATATGTAGAAGTATATGTAGTCTGCCCGCGACCACGGCTGGTGCAACCCCGCCGAAACGTCGGGTGAAAATAAGGTACTAGAAATTTAGTGCTTATTTATTTAGATCGCGTCTAAGACCCGTAAACAACATTATTAAAATGTGTACAAGTCGCGAAAGTCTTAAACAAACAAGTATATGTAGGTAGCGGTAGTATCTAAGGTTGCTTTTTGAGTAGGTACTAGGAGGAGCGGCAAGAGATGAGAGTAAGTACATGTAGGTATCGGTAGTATCTAAAGTTGCTTTTTGAATAGGTACTAGGAGGAGCGGCAAGAGATGAGAGTAAGTACATGTAGGTATCGGTAGTATCTAAAGTTGCTTTTTGAATAGGTACTAGGAGGAGCGGCAAGAGATGAGAGTAAGTACATGTAGGTAGCGGTAGTATCTAAGGTTGCTTTTTGAATAGGTACTAGGAGGAGCGGCAAGAGATGAGAGTAAGTACATGTAGGTAGCGGTAGTATCTAAGGTTGCTTTTTGAATAGATACTAGGAGGAGCGGCAAGAGATGAGAGTAAGTACATGTAGGTATCGGTAGTATCTAGAGATTGCTTTTTTAATAGGTACTAGGAGAAGCGGCCAGAGGTGAGAGTAAGTACATGTAGGTAGCGGTAGTATCTAGAGATTGCTTTTTGAATAGGTACTAGGAGGAGCGGCAAGAGATGAGAGTAAGTACATGTAGGTAGCGGTAGTATCTAGAGATTGCTTTTTGAATAGGTACTAGGAAGAGCGGCAAGAGAGGAGAGTAAGTACATGTAGGTAACGGTAGTATCTAGAGATTGCTTTTTGAATAGGTACTAGGAGGAGCGGCAAGAGGTGAGAGTAAGTACATGTAGGTAGCGGTAGTATCTAGAGATTGGTCTTTGAATAGGTACTAGAAGGAACGGAGTAAGTATATGTAGAAGTATATGTAGTCTGCCCGCGACCACGGCTGGTGCAACCCCGCCGAAACGTCGGGTGAAAATAAGGTACTAGAAATTTAGTGCTTATTTATTTAGATCGCGTCTAAGACCCGTAAACAACATTATTAAAATGTGTACAAGTCGCGAAAGTCTTAAACAAACAAGTATATGTAGGTAGCGGTAGTATCTAAGGTTGCTTTTTGAGTAGGTACTAGGAGGAGCGGCAAGAGATGAGAGTAAGTACATGTAGGTATCGGTAGTATCTAAAGTTGCTTTTTGAATAGGTACTAGGAGGAGCGGCAAGAGATGAGAGTAAGTACATGTAGGTATCGGTAGTATCTAAAGTTGCTTTTTGAATAGGTACTAGGAGGAGCGGCAAGAGATGAGAGTAAGTACATGTAGGTAGCGGTAGTATCTAAGGTTGCTTTTTGAATAGGTACTAGGAGGAGCGGCAAGAGATGAGAGTAAGTACATGTAGGTAGCGGTAGTATCTAAGGTTGCTTTTTGAATAGATACTAGGAGGAGCGGCAAGAGAGGAGAGTAAGTACATGTAGGTAACGGTAGTATCTAAGGTTGCTTTTTGAATAGATACTAGGAGGAGCGGCAAGAGATGAGAGTAAGTACATGTAGGTATCGGTAGTATCTAGAGATTGCTTTTTTAATAGGTACTAGGAGAAGCGGCCAGAGGTGAGAGTAAGTACATGTAGGTAGCGGTAGTATCTAGAGATTGCTTTTTGAATAGGTACTAGGAGGAGCGGCAAGAGATGAGAGTAAGTACATGTAGGTAGCGGTAGTATCTAGAGATTGCTTTTTGAATAGGTACTAGGAAGAGCGGCAAGAGAGGAGAGTAAGTACATGTAGGTAACGGTAGTATCTAGAGATTGCTTTTTGAATAGGTACTAGGAGGAGCGGCAAGAGATGAGAGTAAGTACATGTAGGTAGCGGTAGTATCTAGAGATTGGTCTTTGAATAGGTACTAGAAGGAACGGAGTAAGTATATGTAGAAGTATATGTAGTCTGCCCGCGACCACGGCTGGTGCAACCCCGCCGAAACGTCGGGTGAAAATAAGGTACTAGAAATTTAGTGCTTATTTATTTAGATCGCGTCTAAGACCCGTAAACAACATTATTAAAATGTGTACAAGTCGCGAAAGTCTTAAACAAACAAGTATATGTAGGTAGCGGTAGTATCTAAGGTTGCTTTTTGAGTAGGTACTAGGAGGAGCGGCAAGAGATGAGAGTAAGTACATGTAGGTATCGGTAGTATCTAAAGTTGCTTTTTGAATAGGTACTAGGAGGAGCGGCAAGAGATGAGAGTAAGTACATGTAGGTATCGGTAGTATCTAAAGTTGCTTTTTGAATAGGTACTAGGAGGAGCGGCAAGAGATGAGAGTAAGTACATGTAGGTAGCGGTAGTATCTAAGGTTGCTTTTTGAATAGGTACTAGGAGGAGCGGCAAGAGATGAGAGTAAGTACATGTAGGTAGCGGTAGTATCTAAGGTTGCTTTTTGAATAGATACTAGGAGGAGCGGCAAGAGATGAGAGTAAGTACATGTAGGTATCGGTAGTATCTAGAGATTGCTTTTTTAATAGGTACTAGGAGAAGCGGCCAGAGGTGAGAGTAAGTACATGTAGGTAGCGGTAGTATCTAGAGATTGCTTTTTGAATAAGTACTAGGAGGAGCGGCAAGAGAGGAGAGTAAGTACATGTAGGTAACGGTAGTATCTAGAGATTGCTTTTTGAATAGGTACTAGGAGGAGCGGCAAGAGGTGAGAGTAAGTACATGTAGGTAGCGGTAGTATCTAGAGATTGGTCTTTGAATAGGTACTAGAAGGAACGGAGTAAGTATATGTAGAAGTATATGTAGTCTGCCCGCGACCACGGCTGGTGCAACCCCGCCGAAACGTCGGGTGAAAATAAGGTACTAGAAATTTAGTGCTTATTTATTTAGATCGCGTCTAAGACCCGTAAACAACATTATTAAAATGTGTACAAGTCGCGAAAGTCTTAAACAAACAAGTATATGTAGGTAGCGGTAGTATCTAAGGTTGCTTTTTGAGTAGGTACTAGGAGGAGCGGCAAGAGGTGAGAGTAAGTACATGTAGGTATCGGTAGTATCTAGAGATTGGTCTTTGAATAGGTACTAGAAGGAACGGAGTAAGTATATGTAGAAGTATATGTAGTCTGCCCGCGACCACGGCTGGTGCAACCCCGCCGAAACGTCGGGTGAAAATAAGGTACTAGAAATTTAGTGCTTATTTATTTAGATCGCGTCTAAGACCCGTAAACAACATTATTAAAATGTGTACAAGTCGCGAAAGTCTTAAACAAACAAGTATATGTAGGTAGCGGTAGTATCTAAGGTTGCTTTTTGAGTAGGTACTAGGAGGAGCGGCAAGAGATGAGAGTAAGTACATGTAGGTATCGGTAGTATCTAAAGTTGCTTTTTGAATAGGTACTAGGAGGAGCGGCAAGAGATGAGAGTAAGTACATGTAGGTAGCGGTAGTATCTAAGGTTGCTTTTTGAGTAGGTACTAGGAAGAGCGGCAAGAGATGAGAGTAAGTACATGTAGGTAACGGTAGTATCTAGAGATTGCTTTTTGAATAGGTACTAGGAGGAGCGGCAAGAGGTGAGAGTAAGTACATGTAGGTAACGGTAGTATCTAGAGATTGCTTTTTGAATAGATACTAGGAGGAGCGGCAAGAGGTGAGAGTAAGTACATGTAGGTAGCGGTAGTATCTAGAGATTGGTCTTTGAATAGGTACTAGAAGGAACGGAGTAAGTATATGTAGAAGTATATGTAGTCTGCCCGCGACCACGGCTGGTGCAACCCCGCCGAAACGTCGGGTGAAAATAAGGTACTAGAAATTTAGTGCTTATTTATTTAGATCGCGTCTAAGACCCGTAAACAACATTATTAAAATGTGTACAAGTCGCGAAAGTCTTAAACAAACAAGTATATGTAGGTAGCGGTAGTATCTAAGGTTGCTTTTTGAGTAGGTACTAGGAGGAGCGGCAAGAGATGAGAGTAAGTACATGTAGGTATCGGTAGTATCTAAAGTTGCTTTTTGAATAGGTACTAGGAGGAGCGGCAAGAGATGAGAGTAAGTACATGTAGGTAGCGGTAGTATCTAAGGTTGCTTTTTGAGTAGGTACTAGGAAGAGCGGCAAGAGATGAGAGTAAGTACATGTAGGTAACGGTAGTATCTAGAGATTGCTTTTTGAATAGGTACTAGGAGGAGCGGCAAGAGGTGAGAGTAAGTACATGTAGGTAACGGTAGTATCTAGAGATTGCTTTTTGAATAGGTACTAGGAGGAGCGGCAAGAGGTGAGAGTAAGTACATGTAGGTAACGGTAGTATCTAGAGATTGCTTTTTGAATAGGTACTAGGAGGAGCGGCAAGAGGTGAGAGTAAGTACATGTAGGTAACGGTAGTATCTAGAGATTGCTTTTTGAATAAGTACTAGGAAGAGCGGCAAGAGATGAGAGTAAGTACATGTAGGTAACGGTAGTATCTAGAGATTGCTTTTTGAATAGGTACTAGGAGGAGCGGCAAGAGGTGAGAGTAAGTACATGTAGGTAGCGGTAGTATCTAGAGATTGGTCTTTGAATAGGTACTAGAAGGAACGGAGTAAGTATATGTAGAAGTATATGTAGTCTGCCCGCGACCACGGCTGGTGCAACCCCGCCGAAACGTCGGGTGAAAATAAGGTACTAGAAATTTAGTGCTTATTTATTTAGATCGCGTCTAAGACCCGTAAACAACATTATTAAAATGTGTACAAGTCGCGAAAGTCTTAAACAAACAAGTATATGTAGGTAGCGGTAGTATCTAAGGTTGCTTTTTGAGTAGGTACTAGGAGGAGCGGCAAGAGATGAGAGTAAGTACATGTAGGTATCGGTAGTATCTAAAGTTGCTTTTTGAATAGGTACTAGGAGGAGCGGCAAGAGAGGAGAGTAAGTACATGTAGGTATCGGTAGTATCTAAAGTTGCTTTTTGAATAGGTACTAGGAAGAGCGGCAAGAGAGGAGAGTAAGTACATGTAGGTAACGGTAGTATCTAGAGATTGCTTTTTGAATAGGTACTAGGAGGAGCGGCAAGAGGTGAGAGTAAGTACATGTAGGTAACGGTAGTATCTAGAGATTGCTTTTTGAATAGGTACTAGGAGGAGCGGCAAGAGGTGAGAGTAAGTACATGTAGGTAACGGTAGTATCTAGAGATTGCTTTTTGAATAAGTACTAGGAAGAGCGGCAAGAGATGAGAGTAAGTACATGTAGGTAACGGTAGTATCTAGAGATTGCTTTTTGAATAGGTACTAGGAGGAGCGGCAAGAGGTGAGAGTAAGTACATGTAGGTAACGGTAGTATCTAGAGATTGCTTTTTGAATAGGTACTAGGAAGAGCGGCAAGAGATGAGAGTAAGTACATGTAGGTAACGGTAGTATCTAGAGATTGCTTTTTGAATAAGTACTAGGAAGAGCGGCAAGAGATGAGAGTAAGTACATGTAGGTAACGGTAGTATCTAGAGATTGCTTTTTGAATAGGTACTAGGAAGAGCGGCAAGAGATGAGAGTAAGTACATGTAGGTAACGGTAGTATCTAGAGATTGCTTTTTGAATAGATACTAGGAGGAGCGGCAAGAGGTGAGAGTAAGTACATGTAGGTAGCGGTAGTATCTAGAGATTGGTCTTTGAATAGGTACTAGAAGGAACGGAGTAAGTATATGTAGAAGTATATGTAGTCTGCCCGCGACCACGGCTGGTGCAACCCCGCCGAAACGTCGGGTGAAAATAAGGTACTAGAAATTTAGTGCTTATTTATTTAGATCGCGTCTAAGACCCGTAAACAACATTATTAAAATGTGTACAAGTCGCGAAAGTCTTAAACAAACAAGTATATGTAGGTAGCGGTAGTATCTAAGGTTGCTTTTTGAGTAGGTACTAGGAGGAGCGGCAAGAGATGAGAGTAAGTACATGTAGGTATCGGTAGTATCTAAAGTTGCTTTTTGAATAGGTACTAGGAGGAGCGGCAAGAGAGGAGAGTAAGTACATGTAGGTAGCGGTAGTATCTAGAGATTGGTCTTTGAATAGGTACTAGAAGGAACGGAGTAAGTATATGTAGAAGTATATGTAGTCTGCCCGCGACCACGGCTGGTGCAACCCCGCCGAAACGTCGGGTGAAAATAAGGTACTAGAAATTTAGTGCTTATTTATTTAGATCGCGTCTAAGACCCGTAAACAACATTATTAAAATGTGTACAAGTCGCGAAAGTCTTAAACAAACAAGTATATGTAGGTAGCGGTAGTATCTAAGGTTGCTTTTTGAGTAGGTACTAGGAGGAGCGGCAAGAGATGAGAGTAAGTACATGTAGGTATCGGTAGTATCTAAAGTTGCTTTTTGAATAGGTACTAGGAGGAGCGGCAAGAGAGGAGAGTAAGTACATGTAGGTATCGGTAGTATCTAAAGTTGCTTTTTGAATAGGTACTAGGAAGAGCGGCAAGAGAGGAGAGTAAGTACATGTAGGTAACGGTAGTATCTAGAGATTGCTTTTTGAATAGGTACTAGGAGGAGCGGCAAGAGGTGAGAGTAAGTACATGTAGGTAACGGTAGTATCTAGAGATTGCTTTTTGAATAGGTACTAGGAGGAGCGGCAAGAGGTGAGAGTAAGTACATGTAGGTAACGGTAGTATCTAGAGATTGCTTTTTGAATAAGTACTAGGAAGAGCGGCAAGAGATGAGAGTAAGTACATGTAGGTAACGGTAGTATCTAGAGATTGCTTTTTGAATAGGTACTAGGAGGAGCGGCAAGAGGTGAGAGTAAGTACATGTAGGTAGCGGTAGTATCTAGAGATTGGTCTTTGAATAGGTACTAGAAGGAACGGAGTAAGTATATGTAGAAGTATATGTAGTCTGCCCGCGACCACGGCTGGTGCAACCCCGCCGAAACGTCGGGTGAAAATAAGGTACTAGAAATTTAGTGCTTATTTATTTAGATCGCGTCTAAGACCCGTAAACAACATTATTAAAATGTGTACAAGTCGCGAAAGTCTTAAACAAACAAGTATATGTAGGTAGCGGTAGTATCTAAGGTTGCTTTTTGAGTAGGTACTAGGAGGAGCGGCAAGAGATGAGAGTAAGTACATGTAGGTATCGGTAGTATCTAAAGTTGCTTTTTGAATAGGTACTAGGAGGAGCGGCAAGAGATGAGAGTAAGTACATGTAGGTAGCGGTAGTATCTAAGGTTGCTTTTTGAGTAGGTACTAGGAAGAGCGGCAAGAGATGAGAGTAAGTACATGTAGGTAACGGTAGTATCTAGAGATTGCTTTTTGAATAGGTACTAGGAGGAGCGGCAAGAGGTGAGAGTAAGTACATGTAGGTAGCGGTAGTATCTAGAGATTGCTTTTTGAATAGGTACTAGGAGGAGCGGCAAGAGGTGAGAGTAAGTACATGTAGGTAACGGTAGTATCTAGAGATTGCTTTTTGAATAGGTACTAGGAGGAGCGGCAAGAGGTGAGAGTAAGTACATGTAGGTAGCGGTAGTATCTAGAGATTGGTCTTTGAATAGGTACTAGAAGGAACGGAGTAAGTATATGTAGAAGTATATGTAGTCTGCCCGCGACCACGGCTGGTGCAACCCCGCCGAAACGTCGGGTGAAAATAAGGTACTAGAAATTTAGTGCTTATTTATTTAGATCGCGTCTAAGACCCGTAAACAACATTATTAAAATGTGTACAAGTCGCGAAAGTCTTAAACAAACAAGTATATGTAGGTAGCGGTAGTATCTAAGGTTGCTTTTTGAGTAGGTACTAGGAGGAGCGGCAAGAGATGAGAGTAAGTACATGTAGGTATCGGTAGTATCTAAAGTTGCTTTTTGAATAGGTACTAGGAGGAGCGGCAAGAGAGGAGAGTAAGTACATGTAGGTAGCGGTAGTATCTAGAGATTGGTCTTTGAATAGGTACTAGAAGGAACGGAGTAAGTATATGTAGAAGTATATGTAGTCTGCCCGCGACCACGGCTGGTGCAACCCCGCCGAAACGTCGGGTGAAAATAAGGTACTAGAAATTTAGTGCTTATTTATTTAGATCGCGTCTAAGACCCGTAAACAACATTATTAAAATGTGTACAAGTCGCGAAAGTCTTAAACAAACAAGTATATGTAGGTAGCGGTAGTATCTAAGGTTGCTTTTTGAGTAGGTACTAGGAGGAGCGGCAAGAGATGAGAGTAAGTACATGTAGGTATCGGTAGTATCTAAAGTTGCTTTTTGAATAGGTACTAGGAGGAGCGGCAAGAGAGGAGAGTAAGTACATGTAGGTATCGGTAGTATCTAAAGTTGCTTTTTGAATAGGTACTAGGAAGAGCGGCAAGAGAGGAGAGTAAGTACATGTAGGTAACGGTAGTATCTAGAGATTGCTTTTTGAATAGGTACTAGGAGGAGCGGCAAGAGGTGAGAGTAAGTACATGTAGGTAACGGTAGTATCTAGAGATTGCTTTTTGAATAGGTACTAGGAGGAGCGGCAAGAGGTGAGAGTAAGTACATGTAGGTAACGGTAGTATCTAGAGATTGCTTTTTGAATAAGTACTAGGAAGAGCGGCAAGAGATGAGAGTAAGTACATGTAGGTAACGGTAGTATCTAGAGATTGCTTTTTGAATAGGTACTAGGAGGAGCGGCAAGAGGTGAGAGTAAGTACATGTAGGTAGCGGTAGTATCTAGAGATTGGTCTTTGAATAGGTACTAGAAGGAACGGAGTAAGTATATGTAGAAGTATATGTAGTCTGCCCGCGACCACGGCTGGTGCAACCCCGCCGAAACGTCGGGTGAAAATAAGGTACTAGAAATTTAGTGCTTATTTATTTAGATCGCGTCTAAGACCCGTAAACAACATTATTAAAATGTGTACAAGTCGCGAAAGTCTTAAACAAACAAGTATATGTAGGTAGCGGTAGTATCTAAGGTTGCTTTTTGAGTAGGTACTAGGAGGAGCGGCAAGAGATGAGAGTAAGTACATGTAGGTATCGGTAGTATCTAAAGTTGCTTTTTGAATAGGTACTAGGAGGAGCGGCAAGAGGTGAGAGTAAGTACATGTAGGTAGCGGTAGTATCTAAGGTTGCTTTTTGAGTAGGTACTAGGAAGAGCGGCAAGAGATGAGAGTAAGTACATGTAGGTAACGGTAGTATCTAGAGATTGCTTTTTGAATAGGTACTAGGAGGAGCGGCAAGAGGTGAGAGTAAGTACATGTAGGTAGCGGTAGTATCTAGAGATTGGTCTTTGAATAGGTACTAGAAGGAACGGAGTAAGTATATGTAGAAGTATATGTAGTCTGCCCGCGACCACGGCTGGTGCAACCCCGCCGAAACGTCGGGTGAAAATAAGGTACTAGAAATTTAGTGCTTATTTATTTAGATCGCGTCTAAGACCCGTAAACAACATTATTAAAATGTGTACAAGTCGCGAAAGTCTTAAACAAACAAGTATATGTAGGTAGCGGTAGTATCTAAGGTTGCTTTTTGAGTAGGTACTAGGAGGAGCGGCAAGAGATGAGAGTAAGTACATGTAGGTATCGGTAGTATCTAAAGTTGCTTTTTGAATAGGTACTAGGAGGAGCGGCAAGAGATGAGAGTAAGTACATGTAGGTAGCGGTAGTATCTAAGGTTGCTTTTTGAGTAGGTACTAGGAAGAGCGGCAAGAGATGAGAGTAAGTACATGTAGGTAACGGTAGTATCTAGAGATTGCTTTTTGAATAGGTACTAGGAGGAGCGGCAAGAGGTGAGAGTAAGTACATGTAGGTAGCGGTAGTATCTAGAGATTGGTCTTTGAATAGGTACTAGAAGGAACGGAGTAAGTATATGTAGAAGTATATGTAGTCTGCCCGCGACCACGGCTGGTGCAACCCCGCCGAAACGTCGGGTGAAAATAAGGTACTAGAAATTTAGTGCTTATTTATTTAGATCGCGTCTAAGACCCGTAAACAACATTATTAAAATGTGTACAAGTCGCGAAAGTCTTAAACAAACAAGTATATGTAGGTAGCGGTAGTATCTAAGGTTGCTTTTTGAGTAGGTACTAGGAGGAGCGGCAAGAGAGGAGAGTAAGTACATGTAGGTAACGGTAGTATCTAGAGATTGCTTTTTGAATAGGTACTAGGAGGAGCGGCAAGAGGTGAGAGTAAGTACATGTAGGTAGCGGTAGTATCTAGAGATTGGTCTTTGAATAGGTACTAGAAGGAACGGAGTAAGTATATGTAGAAGTATATGTAGTCTGCCCGCGACCACGGCTGGTGCAACCCCGCCGAAACGTCGGGTGAAAATAAGGTACTAGAAATTTAGTGCTTATTTATTTAGATCGCGTCTAAGACCCGTAAACAACATTATTAAAATGTGTACAAGTCGCGAAAGTCTTAAACAAACAAGTATATGTAGGTAGCGGTAGTATCTAAGGTTGCTTTTTGAGTAGGTACTAGGAGGAGCGGCAAGAGATGAGAGTAAGTACATGTAGGTATCGGTAGTATCTAAAGTTGCTTTTTGAATAGGTACTAGGAGGAGCGGCAAGAGATGAGAGTAAGTACATGTAGGTAGCGGTAGTATCTAAGGTTGCTTTTTGAGTAGGTACTAGGAAGAGCGGCAAGAGATGAGAGTAAGTACATGTAGGTAACGGTAGTATCTAGAGATTGCTTTTTGAATAGGTACTAGGAGGAGCGGCAAGAGGTGAGAGTAAGTACATGTAGGTAGCGGTAGTATCTAGAGATTGGTCTTTGAATAGGTACTAGAAGGAACGGAGTAAGTATATGTAGAAGTATATGTAGTCTGCCCGCGACCACGGCTGGTGCAACCCCGCCGAAACGTCGGGTGAAAATAAGGTACTAGAAATTTAGTGCTTATTTATTTAGATCGCGTCTAAGACCCGTAAACAACATTATTAAAATGTGTACAAGTCGCGAAAGTCTTAAACAAACAAGTATATGTAGGTAGCGGTAGTATCTAAGGTTGCTTTTTGAGTAGGTACTAGGAGGAGCGGCAAGAGATGAGAGTAAGTACATGTAGGTATCGGTAGTATCTAAAGTTGCTTTTTGAATAGGTACTAGGAGGAGCGGCAAGAGATGAGAGTAAGTACATGTAGGTAGCGGTAGTATCTAGAGATTGCTTTTTGAATAGGTACTAGGAGGAGCGGCAAGAGGTGAGAGTAAGTACATGTAGGTAGCGGTAGTATCTAGAGATTGGTCTTTGAATAGGTACTAGAAGGAACGGAGTAAGTATATGTAGAAGTATATGTAGTCTGCCCGCGACCACGGCTGGTGCAACCCCGCCGAAACGTCGGGTGAAAATAAGGTACTAGAAATTTAGTGCTTATTTATTTAGATCGCGTCTAAGACCCGTAAACAACATTATTAAAATGTGTACAAGTCGCGAAAGTCTTAAACAAACAAGTATATGTAGGTAGCGGTAGTATCTAAGGTTGCTTTTTGAGTAGGTACTAGGAGGAGCGGCAAGAGATGAGAGTAAGTACATGTAGGTATCGGTAGTATCTAAAGTTGCTTTTTGAATAGGTACTAGGAGGAGCGGCAAGAGATGAGAGTAAGTACATGTAGGTAGCGGTAGTATCTAAGGTTGCTTTTTGAGTAGGTACTAGGAAGAGCGGCAAGAGATGAGAGTAAGTACATGTAGGTAACGGTAGTATCTAGAGATTGCTTTTTGAATAGGTACTAGGAGGAGCGGCAAGAGGTGAGAGTAAGTACATGTAGGTAGCGGTAGTATCTAGAGATTGGTCTTTGAATAGGTACTAGAAGGAACGGAGTAAGTATATGTAGAAGTATATGTAGTCTGCCCGCGACCACGGCTGGTGCAACCCCGCCGAAACGTCGGGTGAAAATAAGGTACTAGAAATTTAGTGCTTATTTATTTAGATCGCGTCTAAGACCCGTAAACAACATTATTAAAATGTGTACAAGTCGCGAAAGTCTTAAACAAACAAGTATATGTAGGTAGCGGTAGTATCTAAGGTTGCTTTTTGAGTAGGTACTAGGAGGAGCGGCAAGAGATGAGAGTAAGTACATGTAGGTATCGGTAGTATCTAAAGTTGCTTTTTGAATAGGTACTAGGAGGAGCGGCAAGAGATGAGAGTAAGTACATGTAGGTAGCGGTAGTATCTAGAGATTGCTTTTTGAATAGGTACTAGGAGGAGCGGCAAGAGGTGAGAGTAAGTACATGTAGGTAGCGGTAGTATCTAGAGATTGGTCTTTGAATAGGTACTAGAAGGAACGGAGTAAGTATATGTAGAAGTATATGTAGTCTGCCCGCGACCACGGCTGGTGCAACCCCGCCGAAACGTCGGGTGAAAATAAGGTACTAGAAATTTAGTGCTTATTTATTTAGATCGCGTCTAAGACCCGTAAACAACATTATTAAAATGTGTACAAGTCGCGAAAGTCTTAAACAAACAAGTATATGTAGGTAGCGGTAGTATCTAAGGTTGCTTTTTGAGTAGGTACTAGGAGGAGCGGCAAGAGATGAGAGTAAGTACATGTAGGTATCGGTAGTATCTAAAGTTGCTTTTTGAATAGGTACTAGGAGGAGCGGCAAGAGATGAGAGTAAGTACATGTAGGTAGCGGTAGTATCTAAGGTTGCTTTTTGAGTAGGTACTAGGAAGAGCGGCAAGAGATGAGAGTAAGTACATGTAGGTAACGGTAGTATCTAGAGATTGCTTTTTGAATAGGTACTAGGAGGAGCGGCAAGAGGTGAGAGTAAGTACATGTAGGTAGCGGTAGTATCTAGAGATTGGTCTTTGAATAGGTACTAGAAGGAACGGAGTAAGTATATGTAGAAGTATATGTAGTCTGCCCGCGACCACGGCTGGTGCAACCCCGCCGAAACGTCGGGTGAAAATAAGGTACTAGAAATTTAGTGCTTATTTATTTAGATCGCGTCTAAGACCCGTAAACAACATTATTAAAATGTGTACAAGTCGCGAAAGTCTTAAACAAACAAGTATATGTAGGTAGCGGTAGTATCTAAGGTTGCTTTTTGAGTAGGTACTAGGAGGAGCGGCAAGAGATGAGAGTAAGTACATGTAGGTATCGGTAGTATCTAAAGTTGCTTTTTGAATAGGTACTAGGAGGAGCGGCAAGAGATGAGAGTAAGTACATGTAGGTAGCGGTAGTATCTAAGGTTGCTTTTTGAATAGGTACTAGGAGGAGCGGCAAGAGATGAGAGTAAGTACATGTAGGTAGCGGTAGTATCTAAGGTTGCTTTTTGAATAGATACTAGGAGGAGCGGCAAGAGATGAGAGTAAGTACATGTAGGTATCGGTAGTATCTAGAGATTGCTTTTTTAATAGGTACTAGGAGAAGCGGCCAGAGGTGAGAGTAAGTACATGTAGGTAGCGGTAGTATCTAGAGATTGCTTTTTGAATAGGTACTAGGAAGAGCGGCAAGAGAGGAGAGTAAGTACATGTAGGTAACGGTAGTATCTAGAGATTGCTTTTTGAATAGGTACTAGGAGGAGCGGCAAAAGGTGAGAGTAAGTACATGTAGGTAGCGGTAGTATCTAGAGATTGCTTTTTGAATAGGTACTAGGAAGAGCGGCAAGAGAGGAGAGTAAGTACATGTAGGTAACGGTAGTATCTAGAGATTGCTTTTTGAATAGGTACTAGGAGGAGCGGCAAGAGATGAGAGTAAGTACATGTAGGTAGCGGTAGTATCTAGAGATTGGTCTTTGAATAGGTACTAGAAGGAACGGAGTAAGTATATGTAGAAGTATATGTAGTCTGCCCGCGACCACGGCTGGTGCAACCCCGCCGAAACGTCGGGTGAAAATAAGGTACTAGAAATTTAGTGCTTATTTATTTAGATCGCGTCTAAGACCCGTAAACAACATTATTAAAATGTGTACAAGTCGCGAAAGTCTTAAACAAACAAGTATATGTAGGTAGCGGTAGTATCTAAGGTTGCTTTTTGAGTAGGTACTAGGAGGAGCGGCAAGAGATGAGAGTAAGTACATGTAGGTATCGGTAGTATCTAAAGTTGCTTTTTGAATAGGTACTAGGAGGAGCGGCAAGAGATGAGAGTAAGTACATGTAGGTAGCGGTAGTATCTAAGGTTGCTTTTTGAATAGGTACTAGGAGGAGCGGCAAGAGATGAGAGTAAGTACATGTAGGTAGCGGTAGTATCTAAGGTTGCTTTTTGAATAGATACTAGGAGGAGCGGCAAGAGATGAGAGTAAGTACATGTAGGTATCGGTAGTATCTAGAGATTGCTTTTTTAATAGGTACTAGGAGAAGCGGCCAGAGGTGAGAGTAAGTACATGTAGGTAGCGGTAGTATCTAGAGATTGCTTTTTGAATAAGTACTAGGAGGAGCGGCAAGAGAGGAGAGTAAGTACATGTAGGTAACGGTAGTATCTAGAGATTGCTTTTTGAATAGGTACTAGGAGGAGCGGCAAAAGGTGAGAGTAAGTACATGTAGGTAGCGGTAGTATCTAGAGATTGCTTTTTGAATAGGTACTAGGAAGAGCGGCAAGAGAGGAGAGTAAGTACATGTAGGTAACGGTAGTATCTAGAGATTGCTTTTTGAATAGGTACTAGGAGGAGCGGCAAGAGGTGAGAGTAAGTACATGTAGGTAGCGGTAGTATCTAGAGATTGGTCTTTGAATAGGTACTAGAAGGAACGGAGTAAGTATATGTAGAAGTATATGTAGTCTGCCCGCGACCACGGCTGGTGCAACCCCGCCGAAACGTCGGGTGAAAATAAGGTACTAGAAATTTAGTGCTTATTTATTTAGATCGCGTCTAAGACCCGTAAACAACATTATTAAAATGTGTACAAGTCGCGAAAGTCTTAAACAAACAAGTATATGTAGGTAGCGGTAGTATCTAAGGTTGCTTTTTGAGTAGGTACTAGGAGGAGCGGCAAGAGATGAGAGTAAGTACATGTAGGTATCGGTAGTATCTAAAGTTGCTTTTTGAATAAGTACTAGGAGGAGCGGCAAGAGAGGAGAGTAAGTACATGTAGGTAGCGGTAGTATCTAAGGTTGCTTTTTGAGTAGGTACTAGGAAGAGCGGCAAGAGATGAGAGTAAGTACATGTAGGTAACGGTAGTATCTAGAGATTGCTTTTTGAATAGGTACTAGGAGGAGCGGCAAGAGGTGAGAGTAAGTACATGTAGGTAGCGGTAGTATCTAGAGATTGGTCTTTGAATAGGTACTAGAAGGAACGGAGTAAGTATATGTAGAAGTATATGTAGTCTGCCCGCGACCACGGCTGGTGCAACCCCGCCGAAACGTCGGGTGAAAATAAGGTACTAGAAATTTAGTGCTTATTTATTTAGATCGCGTCTAAGACCCGTAAACAACATTATTAAAATGTGTACAAGTCGCGAAAGTCTTAAACAAACAAGTATATGTAGGTAGCGGTAGTATCTAAGGTTGCTTTTTGAGTAGGTACTAGGAGGAGCGGCAAGAGATGAGAGTAAGTACATGTAGGTATCGGTAGTATCTAAAGTTGCTTTTTGAATAGGTACTAGGAGGAGCGGCAAGAGATGAGAGTAAGTACATGTAGGTAGCGGTAGTATCTAAGGTTGCTTTTTGAATAGGTACTAGGAGGAGCGGCAAGAGAGGAGAGTAAGTACATGTAGGTAACGGTAGTATCTAGAGATTGCTTTTTGAATAGGTACTAGGAGGAGCGGCAAGAGATGAGAGTAAGTACATGTAGGTAGCGGTAGTATCTAGAGATTGGTCTTTGAATAGGTACTAGAAGGAACGGAGTAAGTATATGTAGAAGTATATGTAGTCTGCCCGCGACCACGGCTGGTGCAACCCCGCCGAAACGTCGGGTGAAAATAAGGTACTAGAAATTTAGTGCTTATTTATTTAGATCGCGTCTAAGACCCGTAAACAACATTATTAAAATGTGTACAAGTCGCGAAAGTCTTAAACAAACAAGTATATGTAGGTAGCGGTAGTATCTAAGGTTGCTTTTTGAGTAGGTACTAGGAGGAGCGGCAAGAGATGAGAGTAAGTACATGTAGGTATCGGTAGTATCTAAAGTTGCTTTTTGAATAGGTACTAGGAGGAGCGGCAAGAGATGAGAGTAAGTACATGTAGGTAGCGGTAGTATCTAAGGTTGCTTTTTGAATAGGTACTAGGAGGAGCGGCAAGAGGTGAGAGTAAGTACATGTAGGTAGCGGTAGTATCTAGAGATTGGTCTTTGAATAGGTACTAGAAGGAACGGAGTAAGTATATGTAGAAGTATATGTAGTCTGCCCGCGACCACGGCTGGTGCAACCCCGCCGAAACGTCGGGTGAAAATAAGGTACTAGAAATTTAGTGCTTATTTATTTAGATCGCGTCTAAGACCCGTAAACAACATTATTAAAATGTGTACAAGTCGCGAAAGTCTTAAACAAACAAGTATATGTAGGTAGCGGTAGTATCTAAGGTTGCTTTTTGAGTAGGTACTAGGAGGAGCGGCAAGAGATGAGAGTAAGTACATGTAGGTATCGGTAGTATCTAAAGTTGCTTTTTGAATAGGTACTAGGAGGAGCGGCAAGAGATGAGAGTAAGTACATGTAGGTAGCGGTAGTATCTAAGGTTGCTTTTTGAATAGGTACTAGGAGGAGCGGCAAGAGGTGAGAGTAAGTACATGTAGGTAGCGGTAGTATCTAGAGATTGGTCTTTGAATAGGTACTAGAAGGAACGGAGTAAGTATATGTAGAAGTATATGTAGTCTGCCCGCGACCACGGCTGGTGCAACCCCGCCGAAACGTCGGGTGAAAATAAGGTACTAGAAATTTAGTGCTTATTTATTTAGATCGCGTCTAAGACCCGTAAACAACATTATTAAAATGTGTACAAGTCGCGAAAGTCTTAAACAAACAAGTATATGTAGGTAGCGGTAGTATCTAAGGTTGCTTTTTGAGTAGGTACTAGGAGGAGCGGCAAGAGATGAGAGTAAGTACATGTAGGTATCGGTAGTATCTAAAGTTGCTTTTTGAATAGGTACTAGGAGGAGCGGCAAGAGATGAGAGTAAGTACATGTAGGTAGCGGTAGTATCTAAGGTTGCTTTTTGAATAGGTACTAGGAGGAGCGGCAAGAGGTGAGAGTAAGTACATGTAGGTAGCGGTAGTATCTAGAGATTGGTTTTTGAATAGGTACTAGAAGGAACGGAGTAAGTATATGTAGAAGTATATGTAGTCTGCCCGCGACCACGGCTGGTGCAACCCCGCCGAAACGTCGGGTGAAAATAAGGTACTAGAAATTTAGTGCTTATTTATTTAGATCGCGTCTAAGACCCGTAAACAACATTATTAAAATGTGTACAAGTCGCGAAAGTCTTAAACAAACAAGTATATGTAGGTAGCGGTAGTATCTAAGGTTGCTTTTTGAGTAGGTACTAGGAGGAGCGGCAAGAGATGAGAGTAAGTACATGTAGGTATCGGTAGTATCTAAAGTTGCTTTTTGAATAGGTACTAGGAGGAGCGGCAAGAGATGAGAGTAAGTACATGTAGGTAGCGGTAGTATCTAAGGTTGCTTTTTGAATAGGTACTAGGAGGAGCGGCAAGAGAGGAGAGTAAGTACATGTAGGTAACGGTAGTATCTAGAGATTGCTTTTTGAATAGGTACTAGGAGGAGCGGCAAGAGGTGAGAGTAAGTACATGTAGGTAGCGGTAGTATCTAGAGATTGGTCTTTGAATAGGTACTAGAAGGAACGGAGTAAGTATATGTAGAAGTATATGTAGTCTGCCCGCGACCACGGCTGGTGCAACCCCGCCGAAACGTCGGGTGAAAATAAGGTACTAGAAATTTAGTGCTTATTTATTTAGATCGCGTCTAAGACCCGTAAACAACATTATTAAAATGTGTACAAGTCGCGAAAGTCTTAAACAAACAAGTATATGTAGGTAGCGGTAGTATCTAAGGTTGCTTTTTGAGTAGGTACTAGGAGGAGCGGCAAGAGATGAGAGTAAGTACATGTAGGTATCGGTAGTATCTAAAGTTGCTTTTTGAATAGGTACTAGGAGGAGCGGCAAGAGGTGAGAGTAAGTACATGTAGGTAGCGGTAGTATCTAAGGTTGCTTTTTGAATAGGTACTAGGAGGAGCGGCAAGAGAGGAGAGTAAGTACATGTAGGTAACGGTAGTATCTAGAGATTGCTTTTTGAATAGGTACTAGGAGGAGCGGCAAGAGATGAGAGTAAGTACATGTAGGTAGCGGTAGTATCTAGAGATTGGTCTTTGAATAGGTACTAGAAGGAACGGAGTAAGTATATGTAGAAGTATATGTAGTCTGCCCGCGACCACGGCTGGTGCAACCCCGCCGAAACGTCGGGTGAAAATAAGGTACTAGAAATTTAGTGCTTATTTATTTAGATCGCGTCTAAGACCCGTAAACAACATTATTAAAATGTGTACAAGTCGCGAAAGTCTTAAACAAACAAGTATATGTAGGTAGCGGTAGTATCTAAGGTTGCTTTTTGAGTAGGTACTAGGAGGAGCGGCAAGAGATGAGAGTAAGTACATGTAGGTATCGGTAGTATCTAAAGTTGCTTTTTGAATAGGTACTAGGAGGAGCGGCAAGAGATGAGAGTAAGTACATGTAGGTAGCGGTAGTATCTAAGGTTGCTTTTTGAATAGGTACTAGGAGGAGCGGCAAGAGAGGAGAGTAAGTACATGTAGGTAACGGTAGTATCTAGAGATTGCTTTTTGAATAGGTACTAGGAGGAGCGGCAAGAGATGAGAGTAAGTACATGTAGGTAGCGGTAGTATCTAGAGATTGCTTTTTGAATAGGTACTAGGAGGAGCGGCAAGAGATGAGAGTAAGTACATGTAGGTAGCGGTAGTATCTAGAGATTGGTCTTTGAATAGGTACTAGGAGGAGCGGCAAGAGATGAGAGTAAGTACATGTAGGTAGCGGTAGTATCTAGAGATTGGTCTTTGAATAGGTACTAGAAGGAACGGAGTAAGTATATGTAGAAGTATATGTAGTCTGCCCGCGACCACGGCTGGTGCAACCCCGCCGAAACGTCGGGTGAAAATAAGGTACTAGAAATTTAGTGCTTATTTATTTAGATCGCGTCTAAGACCCGTAAACAACATTATTAAAATGTGTACAAGTCGCGAAAGTCTTAAACAAACAAGTATATGTAGGTAGCGGTAGTATCTAAGGTTGCTTTTTGAGTAGGTACTAGGAGGAGCGGCAAGAGATGAGAGTAAGTACATGTAGGTATCGGTAGTATCTAAAGTTGCTTTTTGAATAGGTACTAGGAGGAGCGGCAAGAGATGAGAGTAAGTACATGTAGGTAGCGGTAGTATCTAAGGTTGCTTTTTGAATAGGTACTAGGAGGAGCGGCAAGAGAGGAGAGTAAGTACATGTAGGTAACGGTAGTATCTAGAGATTGCTTTTTGAATAGGTACTAGGAGGAGCGGCAAGAGATGAGAGTAAGTACATGTAGGTAGCGGTAGTATCTAGAGATTGCTTTTTGAATAGGTACTAGGAGGAGCGGCAAGAGATGAGAGTAAGTACATGTAGGTAGCGGTAGTATCTAGAGATTGGTCTTTGAATAGGTACTAGGAGGAGCGGCAAGAGATGAGAGTAAGTACATGTAGGTAGCGGTAGTATCTAGAGATTGGTCTTTGAATAGGTACTAGAAGGAACGGAGTAAGTATATGTAGAAGTATATGTAGTCTGCCCGCGACCACGGCTGGTGCAACCCCGCCGAAACGTCGGGTGAAAATAAGGTACTAGAAATTTAGTGCTTATTTATTTAGATCGCGTCTAAGACCCGTAAACAACATTATTAAAATGTGTACAAGTCGCGAAAGTCTTAAACAAACAAGTATATGTAGGTAGCGGTAGTATCTAAGGTTGCTTTTTGAGTAGGTACTAGGAGGAGCGGCAAGAGATGAGAGTAAGTACATGTAGGTATCGGTAGTATCTAAAGTTGCTTTTTGAATAGGTACTAGGAGGAGCGGCAAGAGATGAGAGTAAGTACATGTAGGTAGCGGTAGTATCTAAGGTTGCTTTTTGAATAGGTACTAGGAGGAGCGGCAAGAGATGAGAGTAAGTACATGTAGGTAGCGGTAGTATCTAAGGTTGCTTTTTGAATAGATACTAGGAGGAGCGGCAAGAGATGAGAGTAAGTACATGTAGGTATCGGTAGTATCTAGAGATTGCTTTTTTAATAGGTACTAGGAGAAGCGGCCAGAGGTGAGAGTAAGTACATGTAGGTAGCGGTAGTATCTAGAGATTGCTTTTTGAATAAGTACTAGGAGGAGCGGCAAGAGAGGAGAGTAAGTACATGTAGGTAACGGTAGTATCTAGAGATTGCTTTTTGAATAGGTACTAGGAGGAGCGGCAAAAGGTGAGAGTAAGTACATGTAGGTAGCGGTAGTATCTAGAGATTGCTTTTTGAATAGGTACTAGGAAGAGCGGCAAGAGAGGAGAGTAAGTACATGTAGGTAACGGTAGTATCTAGAGATTGCTTTTTGAATAGGTACTAGGAGGAGCGGCAAGAGGTGAGAGTAAGTACATGTAGGTAGCGGTAGTATCTAGAGATTGGTCTTTGAATAGGTACTAGAAGGAACGGAGTAAGTATATGTAGAAGTATATGTAGTCTGCCCGCGACCACGGCTGGTGCAACCCCGCCGAAACGTCGGGTGAAAATAAGGTACTAGAAATTTAGTGCTTATTTATTTAGATCGCGTCTAAGACCCGTAAACAACATTATTAAAATGTGTACAAGTCGCGAAAGTCTTAAACAAACAAGTATATGTAGGTAGCGGTAGTATCTAAGGTTGCTTTTTGAGTAGGTACTAGGAGGAGCGGCAAGAGATGAGAGTAAGTACATGTAGGTATCGGTAGTATCTAAAGTTGCTTTTTGAATAGGTACTAGGAGGAGCGGCAAGAGATGAGAGTAAGTACATGTAGGTAGCGGTAGTATCTAGAGATTGCTTTTTGAATAGGTACTAGGAGGAGCGGCAAGAGATGAGAGTAAGTACATGTAGGTATCGGTAGTATCTAAAGTTGCTTTTTGAGTAGGTACTAGGAGGAGCGGCAAGAGATGAGAGTAAGTACATGTAGGTATCGGTAGTATCTAAAGTTGCTTTTTGAATAGGTACTAGGAGGAGCGGCAAAAGGTGAGAGTAAGTACATGTAGGTAGCGGTAGTATCTAGAGATTGCTTTTTGAATAGGTACTAGGAAGAGCGGCAAGAGAGGAGAGTAAGTACATGTAGGTAACGGTAGTATCTAGAGATTGCTTTTTGAATAGGTACTAGGAGGAGCGGCAAGAGGTGAGAGTAAGTACATGTAGGTAGCGGTAGTATCTAGAGATTGGTCTTTGAATAGGTACTAGAAGGAACGGAGTAAGTATATGTAGAAGTATATGTAGTCTGCCCGCGACCACGGCTGGTGCAACCCCGCCGAAACGTCGGGTGAAAATAAGGTACTAGAAATTTAGTGCTTATTTATTTAGATCGCGTCTAAGACCCGTAAACAACATTATTAAAATGTGTACAAGTCGCGAAAGTCTTAAACAAACAAGTATATGTAGGTAGCGGTAGTATCTAAGGTTGCTTTTTGAGTAGGTACTAGGAGGAGCGGCAAGAGATGAGAGTAAGTACATGTAGGTATCGGTAGTATCTAAAGTTGCTTTTTGAATAGGTACTAGGAGGAGCGGCAAGAGGTGAGAGTAAGTACATGTAGGTAGCGGTAGTATCTAGAGATTGGTCTTTGAATAGGTACTAGAAGGAACGGAGTAAGTATATGTAGAAGTATATGTAGTCTGCCCGCGACCACGGCTGGTGCAACCCCGCCGAAACGTCGGGTGAAAATAAGGTACTAGAAATTTAGTGCTTATTTATTTAGATCGCGTCTAAGACCCGTAAACAACATTATTAAAATGTGTACAAGTCGCGAAAGTCTTAAACAAACAAGTATATGTAGGTAGCGGTAGTATCTAAGGTTGCTTTTTGAGTAGGTACTAGGAGGAGCGGCAAGAGATGAGAGTAAGTACATGTAGGTATCGGTAGTATCTAAAGTTGCTTTTTGAATAGGTACTAGGAGGAGCGGCAAGAGATGAGAGTAAGTACATGTAGGTAGCGGTAGTATCTAAGGTTGCTTTTTGAATAGGTACTAGGAGGAGCGGCAAGAGATGAGAGTAAGTACATGTAGGTAGCGGTAGTATCTAAGGTTGCTTTTTGAATAGATACTAGGAGGAGCGGCAAGAGATGAGAGTAAGTACATGTAGGTATCGGTAGTATCTAGAGATTGCTTTTTTAATAGGTACTAGGAGAAGCGGCCAGAGGTGAGAGTAAGTACATGTAGGTAGCGGTAGTATCTAGAGATTGCTTTTTGAATAAGTACTAGGAGGAGCGGCAAGAGAGGAGAGTAAGTACATGTAGGTAACGGTAGTATCTAGAGATTGCTTTTTGAATAGGTACTAGGAGGAGCGGCAAAAGGTGAGAGTAAGTACATGTAGGTAGCGGTAGTATCTAGAGATTGCTTTTTGAATAGGTACTAGGAAGAGCGGCAAGAGAGGAGAGTAAGTACATGTAGGTAACGGTAGTATCTAGAGATTGCTTTTTGAATAGGTACTAGGAGGAGCGGCAAGAGGTGAGAGTAAGTACATGTAGGTAGCGGTAGTATCTAGAGATTGGTCTTTGAATAGGTACTAGAAGGAACGGAGTAAGTATATGTAGAAGTATATGTAGTCTGCCCGCGACCACGGCTGGTGCAACCCCGCCGAAACGTCGGGTGAAAATAAGGTACTAGAAATTTAGTGCTTATTTATTTAGATCGCGTCTAAGACCCGTAAACAACATTATTAAAATGTGTACAGGTCGCGAAAGTCTTAAACAAACAAGTATATGTAGGTAGCGGTAGTATCTAAGGTTGCTTTTTGAGTAGGTACTAGGAGGAGCGGCAAGAGATGAGAGTAAGTACATGTAGGTATCGGTAGTATCTAAAGTTGCTTTTTGAATAGGTACTAGGAGGAGCGGCAAGAGATGAGAGTAAGTACATGTAGGTAGCGGTAGTATCTAGAGATTGCTTTTTGAATAGGTACTAGGAGGAGCGGCAAGAGATGAGAGTAAGTACATGTAGGTATCGGTAGTATCTAAAGTTGCTTTTTGAGTAGGTACTAGGAGGAGCGGCAAGAGATGAGAGTAAGTACATGTAGGTATCGGTAGTATCTAAAGTTGCTTTTTGAATAGGTACTAGGAGGAGCGGCAAAAGGTGAGAGTAAGTACATGTAGGTAGCGGTAGTATCTAGAGATTGCTTTTTGAATAGGTACTAGGAAGAGCGGCAAGAGAGGAGAGTAAGTACATGTAGGTAACGGTAGTATCTAGAGATTGCTTTTTGAATAGGTACTAGGAGGAGCGGCAAGAGGTGAGAGTAAGTACATGTAGGTAGCGGTAGTATCTAGAGATTGGTCTTTGAATAGGTACTAGAAGGAACGGAGTAAGTATATGTAGAAGTATATGTAGTCTGCCCGCGACCACGGCTGGTGCAACCCCGCCGAAACGTCGGGTGAAAATAAGGTACTAGAAATTTAGTGCTTATTTATTTAGATCGCGTCTAAGACCCGTAAACAACATTATTAAAATGTGTACAAGTCGCGAAAGTCTTAAACAAACAAGTATATGTAGGTAGCGGTAGTATCTAAGGTTGCTTTTTGAGTAGGTACTAGGAGGAGCGGCAAGAGATGAGAGTAAGTACATGTAGGTATCGGTAGTATCTAAAGTTGCTTTTTGAATAGGTACTAGGAGGAGCGGCAAGAGATGAGAGTAAGTACATGTAGGTAGCGGTAGTATCTAAGGTTGCTTTTTGAATAGGTACTAGGAGGAGCGGCAAGAGATGAGAGTAAGTACATGTAGGTAGCGGTAGTATCTAAGGTTGCTTTTTGAATAGATACTAGGAGGAGCGGCAAGAGATGAGAGTAAGTACATGTAGGTATCGGTAGTATCTAGAGATTGCTTTTTTAATAGGTACTAGGAGAAGCGGCCAGAGGTGAGAGTAAGTACATGTAGGTAGCGGTAGTATCTAGAGATTGCTTTTTGAATAAGTACTAGGAGGAGCGGCAAGAGAGGAGAGTAAGTACATGTAGGTAACGGTAGTATCTAGAGATTGCTTTTTGAATAGGTACTAGGAGGAGCGGCAAAAGGTGAGAGTAAGTACATGTAGGTAGCGGTAGTATCTAGAGATTGCTTTTTGAATAGGTACTAGGAAGAGCGGCAAGAGAGGAGAGTAAGTACATGTAGGTAGCGGTAGTATCTAGAGATTGCTTTTTGAATAGGTACTAGGAAGAGCGGCAAGAGAGGAGAGTAAGTACATGTAGGTAACGGTAGTATCTAGAGATTGCTTTTTGAATAGGTACTAGGAGGAGCGGCAAGAGGTGAGAGTAAGTACATGTAGGTAGCGGTAGTATCTAGAGATTGGTCTTTGAATAGGTACTAGAAGGAACGGAGTAAGTATATGTAGAAGTATATGTAGTCTGCCCGCGACCACGGCTGGTGCAACCCCGCCGAAACGTCGGGTGAAAATAAGGTACTAGAAATTTAGTGCTTATTTATTTAGATCGCGTCTAAGACCCGTAAACAACATTATTAAAATGTGTACAAGTCGCGAAAGTCTTAAACAAACAAGTATATGTAGGTAGCGGTAGTATCTAAGGTTGCTTTTTGAGTAGGTACTAGGAGGAGCGGCAAGAGATGAGAGTAAGTACATGTAGGTATCGGTAGTATCTAAAGTTGCTTTTTGAATAGGTACTAGGAGGAGCGGCAAGAGATGAGAGTAAGTACATGTAGGTAGCGGTAGTATCTAAGGTTGCTTTTTGAATAGGTACTAGGAGGAGCGGCAAGAGATGAGAGTAAGTACATGTAGGTAGCGGTAGTATCTAAGGTTGCTTTTTGAATAGATACTAGGAGGAGCGGCAAGAGATGAGAGTAAGTACATGTAGGTAGCGGTAGTATCTAAGGTTACTTTTTGAATAGGTACTAGGAGGAGCGGCAAAAGGTGAGAGTAAGTACATGTAGGTAGCGGTAGTATCTAGAGATTGCTTTTTGAATAGGTACTAGGAAGAGCGGCAAGAGAGGAGAGTAAGTACATGTAGGTAACGGTAGTATCTAGAGATTGCTTTTTGAATAGGTACTAGGAGGAGCGGCAAGAGGTGAGAGTAAGTACATGTAGGTAGCGGTAGTATCTAGAGATTGGTCTTTGAATAGGTACTAGGAGGAACGGAGTAAGTATATGTAGAAGTATATGTAGTCTGCCCGCGACCACGGCTGGTGCAACCCCGCCGAAACGTCGGGTGAAAATAAGGTACTAGAAATTTAGTGCTTATTTATTTAGATCGCGTCTAAGACCCGTAAACAACATTATTAAAATGTGTACAAGTCGCGAAAGTCTTAAACAAACAAGTATATGTAGGTAGCGGTAGTATCTAAGGTTGCTTTTTGAGTAGGTACTAGGAGGAGCGGCAAGAGATGAGAGTAAGTACATGTAGGTATCGGTAGTATCTAAAGTTGCTTTTTGAATAGGTACTAGGAGGAGCGGCAAGAGAGGAGAGTAAGTACATGTAGGTAGCGGTAGTATCTAGAGATTGCTTTTTGAATAGGTACTAGGAGGAGCGGCAAGAGGTGAGAGTAAGTACATGTAGGTAGCGGTAGTATCTAGAGATTGGTCTTTGAATAGGTACTAGAAGGAACGGAGTAAGTATATGTAGAAGTATATGTAGTCTGCCCGCGACCACGGCTGGTGCAACCCCGCCGAAACGTCGGGTGAAAATAAGGTACTAGAAATTTAGTGCTTATTTATTTAGATCGCGTCTAAGACCCGTAAACAACATTATTAAAATGTGTACAAGTCGCGAAAGTCTTAAACAAACAAGTATATGTAGGTAGCGGTAGTATCTAAGGTTGCTTTTTGAGTAGGTACTAGGAGGAGCGGCAAGAGATGAGAGTAAGTACATGTAGGTATCGGTAGTATCTAAAGTTGCTTTTTGAATAGGTACTAGGAGGAGCGGCAAGAGGTGAGAGTAAGTACATGTAGGTAGCGGTAGTATCTAGAGATTGCTTTTTGAATAGGTACTAGGAGGAGCGGCAAGAGGTGAGAGTAAGTACATGTAGGTAGCGGTAGTATCTAGAGATTGGTCTTTGAATAGGTACTAGAAGGAACGGAGTAAGTATATGTAGAAGTATATGTAGTCTGCCCGCGACCACGGCTGGTGCAACCCCGCCGAAACGTCGGGTGAAAATAAGGTACTAGAAATTTAGTGCTTATTTATTTAGATCGCGTCTAAGACCCGTAAACAACATTATTAAAATGTGTACAAGTCGCGAAAGTCTTAAACAAACAAGTACATGTAGGTAACGGTAGTATCTAGAGATTGCTTTTTGAATAGGTACTAGGAGGAGCGGCAAGAGGTGAGAGTAAGTACATGTAGGTAGCGGTAGTATCTAGAGATTGGTCTTTGAATAGGTACTAGAAGGAACGGAGTAAGTATATGTAGAAGTATATGTAGTCTGCCCGCGACCACGGCTGGTGCAACCCCGCCGAAACGTCGGGTGAAAATAAGGTACTAGAAATTTAGTGCTTATTTATTTAGATCGCGTCTAAGACCCGTAAACAACATTATTAAAATGTGTACAAGTCGCGAAAGTCTTAAACAAACAAGTATATGTAGGTAGCGGTAGTATCTAAGGTTGCTTTTTGAGTAGGTACTAGGAGGAGCGGCAAGAGATGAGAGTAAGTACATGTAGGTATCGGTAGTATCTAAAGTTGCTTTTTGAATAGGTACTAGGAGGAGCGGCAAGAGATGAGAGTAAGTACATGTAGGTAGCGGTAGTATCTAAGGTTGCTTTTTGAATAGGTACTAGGAGGAGCGGCAAGAGATGAGAGTAAGTACATGTAGGTAGCGGTAGTATCTAAGGTTACTTTTTGAATAGGTACTAGGAGGAGCGGCAAAAGGTGAGAGTAAGTACATGTAGGTAGCGGTAGTATCTAGAGATTGCTTTTTGAATAGGTACTAGGAAGAGCGGCAAGAGAGGAGAGTAAGTACATGTAGGTAACGGTAGTATCTAGAGATTGCTTTTTGAATAGGTACTAGGAGGAGCGGCAAGAGGTGAGAGTAAGTACATGTAGGTAGCGGTAGTATCTAGAGATTGGTCTTTGAATAGGTACTAGAAGGAACGGAGTAAGTATATGTAGAAGTATATGTAGTCTGCCCGCGACCACGGCTGGTGCAACCCCGCCGAAACGTCGGGTGAAAATAAGGTACTAGAAATTTAGTGCTTATTTATTTAGATCGCGTCTAAGACCCGTAAACAACATTATTAAAATGTGTACAAGTCGCGAAAGTCTTAAACAAACAAGTATATGTAGGTAGCGGTAGTATCTAAGGTTGCTTTTTGAGTAGGTACTAGGAGGAGCGGCAAGAGAGGAGAGTAAGTACATGTAGGTAACGGTAGTATCTAGAGATTGCTTTTTGAATAGGTACTAGGAAGAGCGGCAAGAGATGAGAGTAAGTACATGTAGGTAACGGTAGTATCTAGAGATTGCTTTTTGAATAGGTACTAGGAGGAGCGGCAAGAGGTGAGAGTAAGTACATGTAGGTAGCGGTAGTATCTAGAGATTGGTCTTTGAATAGGTACTAGAAGGAACGGAGTAAGTATATGTAGAAGTATATGTAGTCTGCCCGCGACCACGGCTGGTGCAACCCCGCCGAAACGTCGGGTGAAAATAAGGTACTAGAAATTTAGTGCTTATTTATTTAGATCGCGTCTAAGACCCGTAAACAACATTATTAAAATGTGTACAAGTCGCGAAAGTCTTAAACAAACAAGTATATGTAGGTAGCGGTAGTATCTAAGGTTGCTTTTTGAGTAGGTACTAGGAGGAGCGGCAAGAGATGAGAGTAAGTACATGTAGGTATCGGTAGTATCTAAAGTTGCTTTTTGAATAGGTACTAGGAGGAGCGGCAAGAGATGAGAGTAAGTACATGTAGGTAGCGGTAGTATCTAAGGTTGCTTTTTGAATAGGTACTAGGAGGAGCGGCAAGAGATGAGAGTAAGTACATGTAGGTAGCGGTAGTATCTAAGGTTACTTTTTGAATAGGTACTAGGAGGAGCGGCAAAAGGTGAGAGTAAGTACATGTAGGTAGCGGTAGTATCTAGAGATTGCTTTTTGAATAGGTACTAGGAAGAGCGGCAAGAGATGAGAGTAAGTACATGTAGGTAACGGTAGTATCTAGAGATTGCTTTTTGAATAGGTACTAGGAGGAGCGGCAAGAGATGAGAGTAAGTACATGTAGGTAGCGGTAGTATCTAGAGATTGGTCTTTGAATAGGTACTAGAAGGAACGGAGTAAGTATATGTAGAAGTATATGTAGTCTGCCCGCGACCACGGCTGGTGCAACCCCGCCGAAACGTCGGGTGAAAATAAGGTACTAGAAATTTAGTGCTTATTTATTTAGATCGCGTCTAAGACCCGTAAACAACATTATTAAAATGTGTACAAGTCGCGAAAGTCTTAAACAAACAAGTATATGTAGGTAGCGGTAGTATCTAAGGTTGCTTTTTGAGTAGGTACTAGGAGGAGCGGCAAGAGAGGAGAGTAAGTACATGTAGGTAACGGTAGTATCTAGAGATTGCTTTTTGAATAGGTACTAGGAAGAGCGGCAAGAGATGAGAGTAAGTACATGTAGGTAACGGTAGTATCTAGAGATTGCTTTTTGAATAGGTACTAGGAGGAGCGGCAAGAGATGAGAGTAAGTACATGTAGGTAGCGGTAGTATCTAGAGATTGGTCTTTGAATAGGTACTAGGAAGAGCGGCAAGAGAGGAGAGTAAGTACATGTAGGTAACGGTAGTATCTAGAGATTGCTTTTTGAATAGGTACTAGGAAGAGCGGCAAGAGATGAGAGTAAGTACATGTAGGTAACGGTAGTATCTAGAGATTGCTTTTTGAATAGGTACTAGGAGGAGCGGCAAGAGATGAGAGTAAGTACATGTAGGTAGCGGTAGTATCTAGAGATTGGTCTTTGAATAGGTACTAGGAGGAGCGGCAAGAGATGAGAGTAAGTACATGTAGGTAGCGGTAGTATCTAAGGTTACTTTTTGAATAGGTACTAGGAGGAGCGGCAAAAGGTGAGAGTAAGTACATGTAGGTAGCGGTAGTATCTAGAGATTGCTTTTTGAATAGGTACTAGGAAGAGCGGCAAGAGAGGAGAGTAAGTACATGTAGGTAACGGTAGTATCTAGAGATTGCTTTTTGAATAGATACTAGGAGGAGCGGCAAGAGGTGAGAGTAAGTACATGTAGGTAGCGGTAGTATCTAGAGATTGGTCTTTGAATAGGTACTAGAAGGAACGGAGTAAGTATATGTAGAAGTATATGTAGTCTGCCCGCGACCACGGCTGGTGCAACCCCGCCGAAACGTCGGGTGAAAATAAGGTACTAGAAATTTAGTGCTTATTTATTTAGATCGCGTCTAAGACCCGTAAACAACATTATTAAAATGTGTACAAGTCGCGAAAGTCTTAAACAAACAAGTATATGTAGGTAGCGGTAGTATCTAAGGTTGCTTTTTGAGTAGGTACTAGGAGGAGCGGCAAGAGAGGAGAGTAAGTACATGTAGGTAACGGTAGTATCTAGAGATTGCTTTTTGAATAGGTACTAGGAAGAGCGGCAAGAGATGAGAGTAAGTACATGTAGGTAACGGTAGTATCTAGAGATTGCTTTTTGAATAGGTACTAGGAGGAGCGGCAAGAGATGAGAGTAAGTACATGTAGGTAGCGGTAGTATCTAGAGATTGGTCTTTGAATAGGTACTAGAAGGAACGGAGTAAGTATATGTAGAAGTATATGTAGTCTGCCCGCGACCACGGCTGGTGCAACCCCGCCGAAACGTCGGGTGAAAATAAGGTACTAGAAATTTAGTGCTTATTTATTTAGATCGCGTCTAAGACCCGTAAACAACATTATTAAAATGTGTACAAGTCGCGAAAGTCTTAAACAAACAAGTATATGTAGGTAGCGGTAGTATCTAAGGTTGCTTTTTGAGTAGGTACTAGGAGGAGCGGCAAGAGATGAGAGTAAGTACATGTAGGTAGCGGTAGTATCTAGAGATTGCTTTTTGAATAGGTACTAGGAGAAGCGGCCAGAGGTGAGAGTAAGTACATGTAGGTAGCGGTAGTATCTAGAGATTGCTTTTTGAATAGGTACTAGGAGGAGCGGCAAGAGATGAGAGTAAGTACATGTAGGTAGCGGTAGTATCTAGAGATTGGTCTTTGAATAGGTACTAGAAGGAACGGAGTAAGTATATGTAGAAGTATATGTAGTCTGCCCGCGACCACGGCTGGTGCAACCCCGCCGAAACGTCGGGTGAAAATAAGGTACTAGAAATTTAGTGCTTATTTATTTAGATCGCGTCTAAGACCCGTAAACAACATTATTAAAATGTGTACAAGTCGCGAAAGTCTTAAACAAACAAGTATATGTAGGTAGCGGTAGTATCTAAGGTTGCTTTTTGAGTAGGTACTAGGAGGAGCGGCAAGAGATGAGAGTAAGTACATGTAGGTATCGGTAGTATCTAAAGTTGCTTTTTGAATAGGTACTAGGAGGAGCGGCAAGAGATGAGAGTAAGTACATGTAGGTAGCGGTAGTATCTAAGGTTGCTTTTTGAATAGGTACTAGGAGGAGCGGCAAGAGATGAGAGTAAGTACATGTAGGTAGCGGTAGTATCTAAGGTTGCTTTTTGAATAGATACTAGGAGGAGCGGCAAGAGATGAGAGTAAGTACATGTAGGTAGCGGTAGTATCTAAGGTTACTTTTTGAATAGGTACTAGGAGGAGCGGCAAGAGAGGAGAGTAAGTACATGTAGGTAACGGTAGTATCTAGAGATTGCTTTTTGAATAGGTACTAGGAGGAGCGGCAAAAGGTGAGAGTAAGTACATGTAGGTAGCGGTAGTATCTAGAGATTGCTTTTTGAATAGGTACTAGGAAGAGCGGCAAGAGAGGAGAGTAAGTACATGTAGGTAACGGTAGTATCTAGAGATTGCTTTTTGAATAGGTACTAGGAGGAGCGGCAAGAGATGAGAGTAAGTACATGTAGGTAGCGGTAGTATCTAAGGTTACTTTTTGAATAGGTACTAGGAGGAGCGGCAAAAGGTGAGAGTAAGTACATGTAGGTAGCGGTAGTATCTAGAGATTGCTTTTTGAATAGGTACTAGGAAGAGCGGCAAGAGAGGAGAGTAAGTACATGTAGGTAGCGGTAGTATCTAAGGTTACTTTTTGAATAAGTACTAGGAGGAGCGGCAAGAGAGGAGAGTAAGTACATGTAGGTAACGGTAGTATCTAGAGATTGCTTTTTGAATAGGTACTAGGAGGAGCGGCAAGAGATGAGAGTAAGTACATGTAGGTAGCGGTAGTATCTAAGGTTACTTTTTGAATAGGTACTAGGAGGAGCGGCAAAAGGTGAGAGTAAGTACATGTAGGTAGCGGTAGTATCTAGAGATTGCTTTTTGAATAGGTACTAGGAAGAGCGGCAAGAGAGGAGAGTAAGTACATGTAGGTAACGGTAGTATCTAGAGATTGCTTTTTGAATAGGTACTAGGAGGAGCGGCAAGAGATGAGAGTAAGTACATGTAGGTAGCGGTAGTATCTAGAGATTGGTCTTTGAATAGGTACTAGAAGGAACGGAGTAAGTATATGTAGAAGTATATGTAGTCTGCCCGCGACCACGGCTGGTGCAACCCCGCCGAAACGTCGGGTGAAAATAAGGTACTAGAAATTTAGTGCTTATTTATTTAGATCGCGTCTAAGACCCGTAAACAACATTATTAAAATGTGTACAAGTCGCGAAAGTCTTAAACAAACAAGTATATGTAGGTAGCGGTAGTATCTAAGGTTGCTTTTTGAGTAGGTACTAGGAGGAGCGGCAAGAGATGAGAGTAAGTACATGTAGGTATCGGTAGTATCTAAAGTTGCTTTTTGAATAGGTACTAGGAGGAGCGGCAAGAGATGAGAGTAAGTACATGTAGGTAGCGGTAGTATCTAAGGTTGCTTTTTGAATAGGTACTAGGAGGAGCGGCAAGAGATGAGAGTAAGTACATGTAGGTAGCGGTAGTATCTAAGGTTGCTTTTTGAATAGATACTAGGAGGAGCGGCAAGAGATGAGAGTAAGTACATGTAGGTAGCGGTAGTATCTAAGGTTACTTTTTGAATAGGTACTAGGAGGAGCGGCAAGAGAGGAGAGTAAGTACATGTAGGTAACGGTAGTATCTAGAGATTGCTTTTTGAATAGGTACTAGGAGGAGCGGCAAAAGGTGAGAGTAAGTACATGTAGGTAGCGGTAGTATCTAGAGATTGCTTTTTGAATAGGTACTAGGAAGAGCGGCAAGAGAGGAGAGTAAGTACATGTAGGTAACGGTAGTATCTAGAGATTGCTTTTTGAATAGGTACTAGGAGGAGCGGCAAGAGGTGAGAGTAAGTACATGTAGGTAGCGGTAGTATCTAGAGATTGGTCTTTGAATAGGTACTAGAAGGAACGGAGTAAGTATATGTAGAAGTATATGTAGTCTGCCCGCGACCACGGCTGGTGCAACCCCGCCGAAACGTCGGGTGAAAATAAGGTACTAGAAATTTAGTGCTTATTTATTTAGATCGCGTCTAAGACCCGTAAACAACATTATTAAAATGTGTACAAGTCGCGAAAGTCTTAAACAAACAAGTATATGTAGGTAGCGGTAGTATCTAAGGTTGCTTTTTGAGTAGGTACTAGGAGGAGCGGCAAGAGATGAGAGTAAGTACATGTAGGTATCGGTAGTATCTAAAGTTGCTTTTTGAATAGGTACTAGGAGGAGCGGCAAGAGATGAGAGTAAGTACATGTAGGTAGCGGTAGTATCTAAGGTTGCTTTTTGAATAGGTACTAGGAGGAGCGGCAAGAGATGAGAGTAAGTACATGTAGGTAGCGGTAGTATCTAAGGTTGCTTTTTGAATAGATACTAGGAGGAGCGGCAAGAGATGAGAGTAAGTACATGTAGGTAGCGGTAGTATCTAAGGTTACTTTTTGAATAGGTACTAGGAGGAGCGGCAAAAGGTGAGAGTAAGTACATGTAGGTAGCGGTAGTATCTAGAGATTGCTTTTTGAATAGGTACTAGGAAGAGCGGCAAGAGAGGAGAGTAAGTACATGTAGGTAACGGTAGTATCTAGAGATTGCTTTTTGAATAGGTACTAGGAGGAGCGGCAAGAGGTGAGAGTAAGTACATGTAGGTAGCGGTAGTATCTAGAGATTGGTCTTTGAATAGGTACTAGAAGGAACGGAGTAAGTATATGTAGAAGTATATGTAGTCTGCCCGCGACCACGGCTGGTGCAACCCCGCCGAAACGTCGGGTGAAAATAAGGTACTAGAAATTTAGTGCTTATTTATTTAGATCGCGTCTAAGACCCGTAAACAACATTATTAAAATGTGTACAAGTCGCGAAAGTCTTAAACAAACAAGTATATGTAGGTAGCGGTAGTATCTAAGGTTGCTTTTTGAGTAGGTACTAGGAGGAGCGGCAAGAGATGAGAGTAAGTACATGTAGGTATCGGTAGTATCTAAAGTTGCTTTTTGAATAGGTACTAGGAGGAGCGGCAAGAGATGAGAGTAAGTACATGTAGGTAGCGGTAGTATCTAAGGTTGCTTTTTGAATAGGTACTAGGAGGAGCGGCAAGAGATGAGAGTAAGTACATGTAGGTAGCGGTAGTATCTAAGGTTGCTTTTTGAATAGGTACTAGGAGGAGCGGCAAGAGATGAGAGTAAGTACATGTAGGTAGCGGTAGTATCTAGAGATTGCTTTTTGAATAGGTACTAGGAGGAGCGGCAAAAGGTGAGAGTAAGTACATGTAGGTAGCGGTAGTATCTAGAGATTGGTCTTTGAATAGGTACTAGAAGGAACGGAGTAAGTATATGTAGAAGTATATGTAGTCTGCCCGCGACCACGGCTGGTGCAACCCCGCCGAAACGTCGGGTGAAAATAAGGTACTAGAAATTTAGTGCTTATTTATTTAGATCGCGTCTAAGACCCGTAAACAACATTATTAAAATGTGTACAAGTCGCGAAAGTCTTAAACAAACAAGTATATGTAGGTAGCGGTAGTATCTAAGGTTGCTTTTTGAGTAGGTACTAGGAGGAGCGGCAAGAGATGAGAGTAAGTACATGTAGGTATCGGTAGTATCTAAAGTTGCTTTTTGAATAGGTACTAGGAGGAGCGGCAAGAGATGAGAGTAAGTACATGTAGGTAGCGGTAGTATCTAAGGTTGCTTTTTGAATAGGTACTAGGAGGAGCGGCAAGAGATGAGAGTAAGTACATGTAGGTAGCGGTAGTATCTAAGGTTGCTTTTTGAATAGATACTAGGAGGAGCGGCAAGAGATGAGAGTAAGTACATGTAGGTAGCGGTAGTATCTAAGGTTACTTTTTGAATAGGTACTAGGAGGAGCGGCAAAAGGTGAGAGTAAGTACATGTAGGTAGCGGTAGTATCTAGAGATTGCTTTTTGAATAGGTACTAGGAAGAGCGGCAAGAGAGGAGAGTAAGTACATGTAGGTAACGGTAGTATCTAGAGATTGCTTTTTGAATAGGTACTAGGAGGAGCGGCAAGAGGTGAGAGTAAGTACATGTAGGTAGCGGTAGTATCTAGAGATTGGTCTTTGAATAGGTACTAGAAGGAACGGAGTAAGTATATGTAGAAGTATATGTAGTCTGCCCGCGACCACGGCTGGTGCAACCCCGCCGAAACGTCGGGTGAAAATAAGGTACTAGAAATTTAGTGCTTATTTATTTAGATCGCGTCTAAGACCCGTAAACAACATTATTAAAATGTGTACAAGTCGCGAAAGTCTTAAACAAACAAGTATATGTAGGTAGCGGTAGTATCTAAGGTTGCTTTTTGAGTAGGTACTAGGAGGAGCGGCAAGAGATGAGAGTAAGTACATGTAGGTATCGGTAGTATCTAAAGTTGCTTTTTGAATAGGTACTAGGAGGAGCGGCAAGAGATGAGAGTAAGTACATGTAGGTAGCGGTAGTATCTAAGGTTGCTTTTTGAATAGGTACTAGGAGGAGCGGCAAGAGATGAGAGTAAGTACATGTAGGTAGCGGTAGTATCTAAGGTTGCTTTTTGAATAGGTACTAGGAGGAGCGGCAAGAGATGAGAGTAAGTACATGTAGGTAGCGGTAGTATCTAGAGATTGCTTTTTGAATAGGTACTAGGAGGAGCGGCAAAAGGTGAGAGTAAGTACATGTAGGTAGCGGTAGTATCTAGAGATTGCTTTTTGAATAGGTACTAGGAAGAGCGGCAAGAGAGGAGAGTAAGTACATGTAGGTAACGGTAGTATCTAGAGATTGCTTTTTGAATAGGTACTAGGAGGAGCGGCAAGAGGTGAGAGTAAGTACATGTAGGTAACGGTAGTATCTAGAGATTGCTTTTTGAATAGGTACTAGGAGGAGCGGCAAAAGGTGAGAGTAAGTACATGTAGGTAGCGGTAGTATCTAGAGATTGCTTTTTGAATAGGTACTAGGAAGAGCGGCAAGAGAGGAGAGTAAGTACATGTAGGTAACGGTAGTATCTAGAGATTGCTTTTTGAATAGGTACTAGGAGGAGCGGCAAGAGATGAGAGTAAGTACATGTAGGTAGCGGTAGTATCTAGAGATTGGTCTTTGAATAGGTACTAGAAGGAACGGAGTAAGTATATGTAGAAGTATATGTAGTCTGCCCGCGACCACGGCTGGTGCAACCCCGCCGAAACGTCGGGTGAAAATAAGGTACTAGAAATTTAGTGCTTATTTATTTAGATCGCGTCTAAGACCCGTAAACAACATTATTAAAATGTGTACAAGTCGCGAAAGTCTTAAACAAACAAGTATATGTAGGTAGCGGTAGTATCTAAGGTTGCTTTTTGAGTAGGTACTAGGAGGAGCGGCAAGAGATGAGAGTAAGTACATGTAGGTATCGGTAGTATCTAAAGTTGCTTTTTGAATAGGTACTAGGAGGAGCGGCAAGAGGTGAGAGTAAGTACATGTAGGTAGCGGTAGTATCTAGAGATTGGTCTTTGAATAGGTACTAGAAGGAACGGAGTAAGTATATGTAGAAGTATATGTAGTCTGCCCGCGACCACGGCTGGTGCAACCCCGCCGAAACGTCGGGTGAAAATAAGGTACTAGAAATTTAGTGCTTATTTATTTAGATCGCGTCTAAGACCCGTAAACAACATTATTAAAATGTGTACAAGTCGCGAAAGTCTTAAACAAACAAGTATATGTAGGTAGCGGTAGTATCTAAGGTTGCTTTTTGAGTAGGTACTAGGAGGAGCGGCAAGAGATGAGAGTAAGTACATGTAGGTATCGGTAGTATCTAAAGTTGCTTTTTGAATAGGTACTAGGAGGAGCGGCAAGAGATGAGAGTAAGTACATGTAGGTAGCGGTAGTATCTAAGGTTGCTTTTTGAATAGGTACTAGGAGGAGCGGCAAGAGATGAGAGTAAGTACATGTAGGTAGCGGTAGTATCTAAGGTTGCTTTTTGAATAGATACTAGGAGGAGCGGCAAGAGATGAGAGTAAGTACATGTAGGTAGCGGTAGTATCTAAGGTTACTTTTTGAATAGGTACTAGGAGGAGCGGCAAGAGATGAGAGTAAGTACATGTAGGTAGCGGTAGTATCTAAGGTTACTTTTTGAATAGGTACTAGGAGGAGCGGCAAGAGATGAGAGTAAGTACATGTAGGTAGCGGTAGTATCTAAGGTTACTTTTTGAATAGGTACTAGGAGGAGCGGCAAGAGATGAGAGTAAGTACATGTAGGTATCGGTAGTATCTAAAGTTGCTTTTTGAATAGGTACTAGGAGGAGCGGCAAGAGATGAGAGTAAGTACATGTAGGTAGCGGTGGTATCTAGAGTTGCTTTTTGAATAGGTACTAGGAGGAGCGGCAATAGATGAGAGTAAGTACATGTAGGTAGCGGTGGTATCTAGAGATTGCTTTTTGAATAGGTACTAGGAGGAGCGGCAATAGATGAGAGTAAGTACATGTAGGTAGCGGTGGTATCTAGAGATTGCTTTTTGAATAGGTACTAGGAGGAGCGGCAAGAAATGAAAGTACATGTAGAGGTAATATTTAGAGATGTTTTTTTTTTAATATGAACTAAGAGGAGCAGCAAGACACCGGCGTATATACATTTAGGTTTATAACTAAGTGGCAGATGAATCTGTTATCTGTGTGTGTCTGAACTTATAGAAACTTCTTTAAACAGGTCTTAAGTATTATGTATTTTTACAGCAAACTGACTCTATTTTCACAGCCAGCAGGATCTACACAGAGGGAGAAAGGCGCGATGCTATATTATTATTATTAGTTTTTTTAATGGCTTCTGCAGGTTAGCAATTTAACCAATAGAAAAAAGTAAATCAAACGTCAACATTTTAAGAATTAAAAGTTTTTTATTTAAAACAAATATTAAACAAAAATCACAAAATATTGACACATATTAAGGAGGCTTCACATGGTAAAATTAAGTTATTAATTAGAATTAAATGAAAAACGCCTGGACTGAGATCACAAGTCAATTTGTAGGTTAGAAAGAAGATACTAGCAAGACTGAATCAACAAGTTACACAATTAAAATAGAATAAAGTATGCTTTAGTGTGTGTATTCTACCTATTTCTTGGAATATGTATTCTGCACAAAAACTTTTATTTTCAGCCAATCTTTATTCATTAAAAGTTCTGAATGCTGATCCTTTAATTCTTCGCATTCCTTTCGTTTCGGCGGTTGTTTATTTTTGATATGATGTTTGAAGAATGCAGTAACTACTTTCTTTTGGGCAACGGTCCACGGCACTAAAGTTCTCTTCTTTCCTTTTTTAATATTTAGTAGTTGTCCTGATGGAACTTGGGCGTCAGTCTGATTCTGAATCCTGGACGATCCTGGCTGCGGTTCATCATGTAGAGACTGACTTGACACTGAGGGGTCTGGTAAGTCATAATCTAATACATCTTCATTTTCAACGTTTTCTCCTTCTAATTCTTCATTCAAGTCCAATTCTATGTCGTTTAATTTTTTTCCTTTGTATAAATCAGCTTTTCCGTCCTCCATTAGGAGTAAGAGTTTCGATATCTTTGCAGTTTGGTAAACATCATCTGGTAGCCTATACGATTTTTTGTGCACTTCATTGGTGTGGCCCATAAACGTAGCCAGCTGTTCTATATCATTTTCTGACATGCAAAACACTTGTGACAATGTCGCCAAATGTTTCCTCAGCCTCGTGGATGAAATAGCCTTAGGGTTTTTTGCGCCAGATTGCTTCGCTAATCGTTCCAAGACCTTATATCCATAGATGGAATTTTCGAAGCCTGGGTTCCCGAAAAGAAGTTTGTTAGATGTTGAAACAAACTTGTCCCTTACGGAAAGCAAGGTTTTGATGTCTTTTTGAACCTCTTCGGTAAACAGTACAGGAACTCCACGGCCACGCTTTCCTCTTATTACAACTCTTTTAAATTTCTTGACAAGTATCCGTTCTGAAGTCGTGAGAGCCCGGTCGAATTCTTCATATTTTTCGTTATTCAGCATAGAGTCATTTTCCAAGTAGTCATGAAGGTATAATCTCTGCAACTCCCCTGGCCGACGTCGATTCAGTAACAAAACTCTACAATATACTGTTTCCAATAGCTCTATGTAAGTTGCAACGGTGTATGATCCCTCATTGATATTTTTAGCAGCTTGGTCAGATTTCTTTTGTAGATATGCTTTTAATATTTTTAAATCATTTGCCAAGGGTATTATAGTAATTTTGTTCCATTTCTTTTTATTTAGGTCTGTCGCAGCCTGGCTTGAAATGTCAAATTTCCAATTGGAATCTATTAGCTGAATCAATGTTTTTAGGCCTGCTTCTACTTCACCCGTGCGGACTTCGGTATATGGGCCTTGCTTCTTTAATACCATCATTATTGCCAAATTACAGCACTGTTTAATACTAGTAGCTATATTCATGGCAAATGTTGGTGAGTCAAATCTGTCTTTTTCAGAGTCAAATTTACCAACAATTTTAGTAGCTGCCACGAAATCATCATAGTGTTCCGGCTTAAGCGCGTCGAAGAAATCGTTGATTGTTGGTTTAATTTTCTTTAGTTCAATCAACAGCTTTGCCATTTCTCGCATTTTTCGTGATACAACGTTGACAAAGTGCTTTTCTCTGTGAGTCTTTAAGTATTGCGATGCATATTCACAGATAAGCACGTCAGACTTGGCAACAAGTGATATCTTGTCGGCTCTCATTCTAGGAAACACTGTGGTTTTCAGTTTCTCATCTACTTTCAAATGTCGCAGCAACAAATTTTGTGCTTCTGATTGGACATTTTTATTGGACTTTCCACTGCATTTCTTCTTGTGCTTCCATAACAGTTTTTTTGAGTAGAAGCCTAAGCAATCAGTGCAAGGTAAATAATCTGTATGCTTTTGTTTTCTCATCGGTTTTGTAACATTTACCGAGTTTTGAATATAGTTACCTTTTTTCCTAAGTTCTGTAATTTTGTGTTTTCTTTCTATGCTGTTTTTCGGGTAAGAAGTAATTCTTTGTACCTCTGTTTCGTGCATGTGTTGTCTTAGCAAATGTCTTGCAAAATTCAAAACTAAATTTTCACAGTAAAAACAAAAATCTCTGCCTCTAATTACTTTATTGGGTTTTAGGTTTTCTTTTTGGATCTGGGTAGTGTTAGGAGCTTCCTCAAAATAACAGTCCGTTGTTACATCGTGTACTGAAGGAACAGAACAGATCTCATTTTCAGGTACTGAAGGAATAGTATCAATCTCATTTTCAGGTACTGAAGGAATAGAATCAATCTCACTTTGAGGTACTGAAGGAATGGTATGTATCACATTTTCAGGTCGAGGTCTAATAAAATTGTTTGGAACGGAGATAACTTCGCGATAAGGAGAGTTGCTAACATAGCTGAGGTCACTTTCTGCATTGTTTTGCAAAATATACGTCATTGAAGTATCCAGAATGCGTTTCTCCAATATTGCTGGTGATGAATACTCCTTGTAATCTGACAGGGATGGCAGATCGTTATTCACCGGGTCGGCTGATTTTGATGAATCTCGGCAGTCCATGGAATATTCATCTTCCGAACTAGTCTGCAAAAAAATATTCAGTTGTCAAAGAAAAACTTAACTTTAGATCTAGAAATGCTCTATTCGTCCAAATGGGTTCTAGCTACATGGTAGCATTTTTACAAGAGATAGAAAATGTAAGGGAACACCAGAGTAATACATGTAGGTAGCTGTAGCAACTAGATTCTTTTTAGGGTTCCGCACCTCGAAAGGAAAAAGCAAAACCCTTATAAGATCACTTTGTTGTCCGTCCGTCCGTATTAAATTTAAATATATATCAAATACTCAGGTCTATAATACCTTTGAGCTGTAACAAAATTAAACTTATATACCTACAGGTTTTTTTTAAGTACTAGGTGGAGTGGCAAGAAGTAAGTGCATGTAGGTAGCTGTAGTATCTAGAGATTGCTTTTTGTATAGGTACAAGGTGGGGCGACAAGACATAAGTCTAAGTACATGTAGGTAGCTGGAGTATCTAGATTGTTTTTGTGTAGGTACAAGGTGGGGCGACAAGACATAAGTCTAAGTACATGTAGGTAGCTGGAGTATCTAGGTTGTTTTTGTGTAGGTACAAGGTGGGGCGACAAGACATATGACAAGTACATGTAGGTAGCTGGAGTATCTAGATTGCTTTTTGTATAGTGCTTTTTGTATAGGTACAATGTGGGGCGACAAGACATAAGTCTAAGTACATGTAGGTAGCTGGAGTATCTAGGTTGTTTTTGTGTAGGTACAAGGTGGGGCGACAAGACATATGACAAGTACATGTAGGTAGCTGGAGTATCTAGATTGCTTTTTGTATAGTGCTTTTTGTATAGGTACAATGTGGGGCGACAAGACATAAGTCTAAGTACATGTAGGTAGCTGGAGTATCTAGGTTGTTTTTGTGTAGGTACAAGGTGGGGCGACAAGACATATGACAAGTACATGTAGGTAGCTGGAGTATCTAGATTGCTTTTTGTATAGTGCTTTTTGTATAGGTACAATGTGGGGCGACAAGACATAAGTCTAAGTACATGTAGGTAGCTGGAGTATCTAGGTTGTTTTTGTGTAGGTACAAGGTGGGGCGACAAGACATATGACAAGTACATGTAGGTAGCTGGAGTATCTAGATTGCTTTTTGTATAGTGCTTTTTGTATAGGTACAATGTGGGGCGACAAGACATAAGTCTAAGTACATGTAGGTAGCTGGAGTATCTAGGTTGTTTTTGTGTAGGTACAAGGTGGGGCGACAAGACATAAGTCTAAGTACATGTAGGTAGCTGGAGTATCTAGGTTGTTTTTGTGTAGGTACAAGGTGGGGCGACAAGACATAAGTCTAAGTACATGTAGGTAGCTGGAGTATCTAGGTTGTTTTTGTATAGGTACAAGGTGGGGTGACAAGACATATGACAAGTACATGTAGGTAGCTGGAATATCTAGGTTGTTTTTGTGTAGGTACAAGGTGGGGTGACAAGACATATGACAAGTACATGTAGGTAGCTGGAGTATCTAGATTGTTTTTGTGTAGGTACAAGGTGGGGTGACAAGACATAAGTCTAAGTACATGTAGGTAGCTGGAGTATCTAGATTGTTTTTGTGTAGGTACAAGGTGGGGTGACAAGACATAAGTCTAAGTACATGTAGGTAGCTGGAGTATCTAGATTGTTTTTGTGTAGGTACAAGGTGGGGTGACAAGACATAAGTCTAAGTACATGTAGGTAGCTGGAGTATCTAGGTTGTTTTTGTGTAGGTACAAGGTGGGGCGACAAGACATATGACAAGTACATGTAGGTAGCTGGAGTATCTAGATTGCTTTTTGTATAGTGCTTTTTGTATAGGTACAATGTGGGGCGACAAGACATAAGTCTAAGTACATGTAGGTAGCTGGAGTATCTAGGTTGTTTTTGTGTAGGTACAAGGTGGGGCGACAAGACATATGACAAGTACATGTAGGTAGCTGGAGTATCTAGATTGCTTTTTGTATAGTGCTTTTTGTATAGGTACAAGGTGGGGTGACAAGACATAAGTCTAAGTACATGTAGGTAGCTGGAGTATCTAGATTGTTTTTTGTATAGGTACAAGGTGGGGTGACAAGACATAAGTCTAAGTACATGTAGGTAGCTGGAATATCTAGGTTGTTTTTGTGTAGGTACAAGGTGGGGTGACAAGACATAAGTCTAAGTACATGTAGGTAGCTGGAGTATCTAGATTGTTTTTTGTATAGGTACAAGGTGGGGTGACAAGACATAAGTCTAAGTACATGTAGGTAGCTGGAATATCTAGGTTGTTTTTGTGTAGGTACAAGGTGGGGTGACAAGACATATGACAAGTACATGTAGGTAGCTGGAGTATCTAGGTTGTTTTTGTATAGGTACAAGGTGGGGTGACAAGACATAAGTCTAAGTACATGTAGGTAGCTGGAGTATCTAGATTGTTTTTTGTATAGGTACAAGGTGGGGTGACAAGACATAAGTCTAAGTACATGTAGGTAGCTGGAATATCTAGGTTGTTTTTGTGTAGGTACAAGGTGGGGTGACAAGACATATGACAAGTACATGTAGGTAGCTGGAGTATCTAGGTTGTTTTTGTATAGGTACAAGGTGGGGCGACAAGACATATGACAAGTACATGTAGGTAGCTGGAGTATCTAGATTGCTTTTTGTATAGTGCTTTTTGTATAGGTACAATGTGGGGCGACAAGACATAAGTCTAAGTACATGTAGGTAGCTGGAGTATCTAGGTTGTTTTTGTGTAGGTACAAGGTGGGGCGACAAGACATATGACAAGTACATGTAGGTAGCTGGAGTATCTAGATTGCTTTTTGTATAGTGCTTTTTGTATAGGTACAAGGTGGGGTGACAAGACATAAGTCTAAGTACATGTAGGTAGCTGGAGTATCTAGATTGTTTTTTGTATAGGTACAAGGTGGGGTGACAAGACATAAGTCTAAGTACATGTAGGTAGCTGGAATATCTAGGTTGTTTTTGTGTAGGTACAAGGTGGGGCGACAAGACATATGACAAGTACATGTAGGTAGCTGGAGTATCTAGATTGCTTTTTGTATAGTGCTTTTTGTATAGGTACAATGTGGGGCGACAAGACATAAGTCTAAGTACATGTAGGTAGCTGGAGTATCTAGATTGTTTTTTGTATAGGTACAAGGTGGGGTGACAAGACATAAGTCTAAGTACATGTAGGTAGCTGGAATATCTAGGTTGTTTTTGTGTAGGTACAAGGTGGGGTGACAAGACATATGACAAGTACATGTAGGTAGCTGGAGTATCTAGATTGTTTTTGTGTAGGTACAAGGTGGGGTGACAAGATATAAGACTAAGTACATGTAGGTAGCTGGAGTATCTAGGTTGTTTTTGTATAGGTACAAGGTGGGGCGACAAGACATATGACAAGTACATGTAGGTAGCTGGAGTATCTAGATTGCTTTTTGTATAGTGCTTTTTGTATAGGTACAATGTGGGGCGACAAGACATAAGTCTAAGTACATGTAGGTAGCTGGAGTATCTAGGTTGTTTTTGTGTAGGTACAAGGTGGGGCGACAAGACATATGACAAGTACATGTAGGTAGCTGGAGTATCTAGATTGCTTTTTGTATAGTGCTTTTTGTATAGGTACAAGGTGGGGTGACAAGACATAAGTCTAAGTACATGTAGGTAGCTGGAGTATCTAGATTGTTTTTGTGTAGGTACAAGGTGGGGTGACAAGACATAAGTCTAAGTACATGTAGGTAGCTGGAGTATCTAGATTGCTTTTTGTATAGTGCTTTTTGTATAGGTACAAGGTGGGGTGACAAGACATAAGTCTAAGTACATGTAGGTAGCTGGAGTATCTAGATTGTTTTTGTATAGGTACAAGGTGGGGTGACAAGACATAAGTCTAAGTACATGTAGGTAGCTGGAGTATCTAGATTGTTTTTGTGTAGGTACAAGGTGGGGTGACAAGACATAAGTCTAAGTACATGTAGGTAGCTGGAGTATCTAGATTGTTTTTGTGTAGGTACAAGGTGGGGTGACAAGACATAAGTCTAAGTACATGTAGGTAGCTGGAGTATCTAGATTGTTTTTGTGTAGGTACAAGGTGGGGTGACAAGACATAAGTCTAAGTACATGTAGGTAGCTGGAGTATCTAGATTGCTTTTTGTATAGTGCTTTTTGTATAGGTACAAGGTGGGGTGACAAGACATAAGTCTAAGTACATGTAGGTAGCTGGAGTATCTAGATTGTTTTTGTATAGGTACAAGGTGGGGTGACAAGACATAAGTCTAAGTACATGTAGGTAGCTGGAGTATCTAGATTGTTTTTGTATAGGTACAAGGTGGGGTGACAAGACATAAGTCTAAGTACATGTAGGTAGCTGGAGTATCTAGATTGTTTTTGTATAGGTACAAGGTGGGGTGACAAGACATAAGTCTAAGTACATGTAGGTAGCTGGAGTATCTAGATTGTTTTTGTGTAGGTACAAGGTGGGGTGACAAGACATAAGTCTAAGTACATGTAGGTAGCTGGAGTATCTAGATTGTTTTTGTATAGGTACAAGGTGGGGTGACAAGACATAAGTCTAAGTACATGTAGGTAGCTGGAGTATCTAGATTGTTTTTGTATAGGTACAAGGTGGGGTGACAAGACATAAGTCTAAGTACATGTAGGTAGCTGGAGTATCTAGATTGTTTTTGTATAGGTACAAGGTGGGGTGACAAGACATAAGTCTAAGTACATGTAGGTAGCTGGAGTATCTAGATTGTTTTTGTGTAGGTACAAGGTGGGGTGACAAGACATAAGTCTAAGTACATGTAGGTAGCTGGAGTATCTAGATTGTTTTTGTATAGGTACAAGGTGGGGTGACAAGACATAAGTCTAAGTACATGTAGGTAGCTGGAGTATCTAGGTTGTTTTTGTGTAGGTACAAGGTGGGGCGACAAGACATATGACAAGTACATGTAGGTAGCTGGAGTATCTAGATTGCTTTTTGTATAGTGCTTTTTGTATAGGTACAATGTGGGGCGACAAGACATAAGTCTAAGTACATGTAGGTAGCTGGAGTATCTAGATTGTTTTTGTGTAGGTACAAGGTGGGGTGACAAGACATAAGTCTAAGTACATGTAGGTAGCTGGAGTATCTAGATTGTTTTTGTGTAGGTACAAGGTGGGGTGACAAGACATAAGTCTAAGTACATGTAGGTAGCTGGAGTATCTAGATTGTTTTTGTATAGGTACAAGGTGGGGTGACAAGACATAAGTCTAAGTACATGTAGGTAGCTGGAGTATCTAGGTTGTTTTTGTGTAGGTACAAGGTGGGGCGACAAGACATATGACAAGTACATGTAGGTAGCTGGAGTATCTAGATTGCTTTTTGTATAGTGCTTTTTGTATAGGTACAATGTGGGGCGACAAGACATAAGTCTAAGTACATGTAGGTAGCTGGAGTATCTAGATTGTTTTTGTGTAGGTACAAGGTGGGGTGACAAGACATAAGTCTAAGTACATGTAGGTAGCTGGAGTATCTAGATTGTTTTTGTGTAGGTACAAGGTGGGGTGACAAGACATAAGTCTAAGTACATGTAGGTAGCTGGAGTATCTAGATTGTTTTTGTGTAGGTACAAGGTGGGGTGACAAGACATAAGTCTAAGTACATGTAGGTAGCTGGAGTATCTAGATTGTTTTTGTGTAGGTACAAGGTGGGGTGACAAGACATAAGTCTAAGTACATGTAGGTAGCTGGAGTATCTAGATTGTTTTTGTGTAGGTACAATGTGGGGCGACAAGACATAAGACTAAGTACATGTAGGTAGCTGGAGTATCTAGATTGTTTTTGTGTAGGTACAAGGTGGGGTGACAAGACATAAGTCTAAGTACATGTAGGTAGCTGGAGTATCTAGATTGTTTTTGTATAGGTACAAGGTGGGGTGACAAGACATAAGTCTAAGTACATGTAGGTAGCTGGAGTATCTAGATTGTTTTTGTGTAGGTACAAGGTGGGGTGACAAGACATAAGTCTAAGTACATGTAGGTAGCTGGAGTATCTAGATTGTTTTTGTGTAGGTACAAGGTGGGGTGACAAGACATAAGTCTAAGTACATGTAGGTAGCTGGAGTATCTAGATTGTTTTTGTATAGGTACAAGGTGGGGTGACAAGACATAAGTCTAAGTACATGTAGGTAGCTGGAGTATCTAGATTGTTTTTGTGTAGGTACAAGGTGGGGTGACAAGACATAAGTCTAAGTACATGTAGGTAGCTGGAGTATCTAGATTGCTTTTTGTATAGTGCTTTTTGTATAGGTACAAGGTGGGGTGACAAGACATAAGTCTAAGTACATGTAGGTAGCTGGAGTATCTAGATTGTTTTTGTGTAGGTACAAGGTGGGGTGACAAGACATAAGTCTAAGTACATGTAGGTAGCTGGAGTATCTAGATTGTTTTTGTGTAGGTACAATGTGGGGCGACAAGACATAAGACTAAGTACATGTAGGTAGCTGGAGTATCTAGATTGTTTTTGTGTAGGTACAAGGTGGGGTGACAAGACATAAGTCTAAGTACATGTAGGTAGCTGGAGTATCTAGATTGTTTTTGTGTAGGTACAAGGTGGGGTGACAAGACATAAGTCTAAGTACATGTAGGTAGCTGGAGTATCTAGATTGTTTTTGTGTAGGTACAAGGTGGGGTGACAAGACATAAGTCTAAGTACATGTAGGTAGCTGGAGTATCTAGGTTGTTTTTGTGTAGGTACAAGGTGGGGCGACAAGACATATGACAAGTACATGTAGGTAGCTGGAGTATCTAGATTGCTTTTTGTATAGTGCTTTTTGTATAGGTACAATGTGGGGCGACAAGACATAAGTCTAAGTACATGTAGGTAGCTGGAGTATCTAGATTGTTTTTGTGTAGGTACAAGGTGGGGTGACAAGACATAAGTCTAAGTACATGTAGGTAGCTGGAGTATCTAGATTGTTTTTGTGTAGGTACAAGGTGGGGTGACAAGACATAAGTCTAAGTACATGTAGGTAGCTGGAGTATCTAGATTGTTTTTGTGTAGGTACAAGGTGGGGTGACAAGACATAAGTCTAAGTACATGTAGGTAGCTGGAGTATCTAGATTGTTTTTGTGTAGGTACAAGGTGGGGTGACAAGACATAAGTCTAAGTACATGTAGGTAGCTGGAGTATCTAGATTGTTTTTGTGTAGGTACAAGGTGGGGTGACAAGACATAAGTCTAAGTACATGTAGGTAGCTGGAGTATCTAGATTGTTTTTGTGTAGGTACAAGGTGGGGTGACAAGACATAAGTCTAAGTACATGTAGGTAGCTGGAGTATCTAGATTGTTTTTGTGTAGGTACAAGGTGGGGTGACAAGACATAAGTCTAAGTACATGTAGGTAGCTGGAGTATCTAGATTGTTTTTGTGTAGGTACAAGGTGGGGTGACAAGACATAAGTCTAAGTACATGTAGGTAGCTGGAGTATCTAGATTGTTTTTGTGTAGGTACAAGGTGGGGTGACAAGACATAAGTCTAAGTACATGTAGGTAGCTGGAGTATCTAGATTGTTTTTGTGTAGGTACAATGTGGGGCGACAAGACATAAGTCTAAGTACATGTAGGTAGCTGGAGTATCTAGATTGTTTTTGTGTAGGTACAAGGTGGGGTGACAAGACATAAGTCTAAGTACATGTAGGTAGCTGGAGTATCTAGATTGTTTTTGTGTAGGTACAAGGTGGGGTGACAAGACATAAGTCTAAGTACATGTAGGTAGCTGGAGTATCTAGATTGTTTTTGTGTAGGTACAAGGTGGGGTGACAAGACATAAGTCTAAGTACATGTAGGTAGCTGGAGTATCTAGATTGTTTTTGTGTAGGTACAAGGTGGGGTGACAAGACATAAGTCTAAGTACATGTAGGTAGCTGGAGTATCTAGATTGTTTTTGTGTAGGTACAAGGTGGGGTGACAAGACATAAGTCTAAGTACATGTAGGTAGCTGGAGTATCTAGATTGTTTTTGTGTAGGTACAAGGTGGGGTGACAAGACATAAGTCTAAGTACATGTAGGTAGCTGGAGTATCTAGATTGTTTTTGTGTAGGTACAAGGTGGGGTGACAAGACATAAGTCTAAGTACATGTAGGTAGCTGGAGTATCTAGATTGTTTTTGTGTAGGTACAAGGTGGGGTGACAAGACATAAGTCTAAGTACATGTAGGTAGCTGGAGTATCTAGATTGTTTTTGTGTAGGTACAAGGTGGGGTGACAAGACATAAGTCTAAGTACATGTAGGTAGCTGGAGTATCTAGATTGCTTTTTGTATAGTGCTTTTTGTATAGGTACAATGTGGGGCGACAAGACATAAGTCTAAGTACATGTAGGTAGCTGGAGTATCTAGATTGTTTTTGTGTAGGTACAAGGTGGGGTGACAAGACATAAGTCTAAGTACATGTAGGTAGCTGGAGTATCTAGATTGTTTTTGTGTAGGTACAAGGTGGGGTGACAAGACATAAGTCTAAGTACATGTAGGTAGCTGGAGTATCTAGATTGTTTTTGTGTAGGTACAAGGTGGGGTGACAAGACATAAGTCTAAGTACATGTAGGTAGCTGGAGTATCTAGATTGTTTTTGTGTAGGTACAAGGTGGGGTGACAAGACATAAGTCTAAGTACATGTAGGTAGCTGGAGTATCTAGATTGTTTTTGTGTAGGTACAAGGTGGGGTGACAAGACATAAGTCTAAGTACATGTAGGTAGCTGGAGTATCTAGATTGTTTTTGTGTAGGTACAAGGTGGGGTGACAAGACATAAGTCTAAGTACATGTAGGTAGCTGGAGTATCTAGGTTGTTTTTGTGTAGGTACAAGGTGGGGCGACAAGACATATGACAAGTACATGTAGGTAGCTGGAGTATCTAGATTGCTTTTTGTATAGTGCTTTTTGTATAGGTACAATGTGGGGCGACAAGACATAAGTCTAAGTACATGTAGGTAGCTGGAGTATCTAGGTTGTTTTTGTGTAGGTACAAGGTGGGGTGACAAGACATAAGTCTAAGTACATGTAGGTAGCTGGAGTATCTAGATTGTTTTTGTATAGGTACAAGGTGGGGTGACAAGACATAAGTCTAAGTACATGTAGGTAGCTGGAGTATCTAGATTGTTTTTGTGTAGGTACAAGGTGGGGTGACAAGACATAAGTCTAAGTACATGTAGGTAGCTGGAGTATCTAGAGATTGCTTTTTGTATAGGTACAAGGTGGGGTGACAAGACATAAGTCTAAGTACATGTAGGTAGCTGGAGTATCTAGATTGTTTTTGTGTAGGTACAAGGTGGGGTGACAAGACATAAGTCTAAGTACATGTAGGTAGCTGGAGTATCTAGATTGCTTTTTGTATAGTGCTTTTTGTATAGGTACAAGGTGGGGTGACAAGACATAAGTCTAAGTACATGTAGGTAGCTGGAGTATCTAGATTGTTTTTGTGTAGGTACAAGGTGGGGTGACAAGACATAAGTCTAAGTACATGTAGGTAGCTGGAGTATCTAGATTGTTTTTGTGTAGGTACAATGTGGGGCGACAAGACATAAGACTAAGTACATGTAGGTAGCTGGAGTATCTAGATTGTTTTTGTGTAGGTACAAGGTGGGGTGACAAGACATAAGTCTAAGTACATGTAGGTAGCTGGAGTATCTAGATTGTTTTTGTGTAGGTACAAGGTGGGGTGACAAGACATAAGTCTAAGTACATGTAGGTAGCTGGAGTATCTAGATTGTTTTTGTGTAGGTACAAGGTGGGGTGACAAGACATAAGTCTAAGTACATGTAGGTAGCTGGAGTATCTAGGTTGTTTTTGTGTAGGTACAAGGTGGGGCGACAAGACATATGACAAGTACATGTAGGTAGCTGGAGTATCTAGATTGCTTTTTGTATAGTGCTTTTTGTATAGGTACAATGTGGGGCGACAAGACATAAGTCTAAGTACATGTAGGTAGCTGGAGTATCTAGATTGTTTTTGTGTAGGTACAAGGTGGGGTGACAAGACATAAGTCTAAGTACATGTAGGTAGCTGGAGTATCTAGATTGTTTTTGTGTAGGTACAAGGTGGGGTGACAAGACATAAGTCTAAGTACATGTAGGTAGCTGGAGTATCTAGATTGTTTTTGTGTAGGTACAAGGTGGGGTGACAAGACATAAGTCTAAGTACATGTAGGTAGCTGGAGTATCTAGATTGTTTTTGTGTAGGTACAAGGTGGGGTGACAAGACATAAGTCTAAGTACATGTAGGTAGCTGGAGTATCTAGATTGTTTTTGTGTAGGTACAAGGTGGGGTGACAAGACATAAGTCTAAGTACATGTAGGTAGCTGGAGTATCTAGATTGTTTTTGTGTAGGTACAAGGTGGGGTGACAAGACATAAGTCTAAGTACATGTAGGTAGCTGGAGTATCTAGATTGTTTTTGTGTAGGTACAAGGTGGGGTGACAAGACATAAGTCTAAGTACATGTAGGTAGCTGGAGTATCTAGATTGTTTTTGTGTAGGTACAAGGTGGGGTGACAAGACATAAGTCTAAGTACATGTAGGTAGCTGGAGTATCTAGATTGTTTTTGTGTAGGTACAAGGTGGGGTGACAAGACATAAGTCTAAGTACATGTAGGTAGCTGGAGTATCTAGATTGTTTTTGTGTAGGTACAAGGTGGGGTGACAAGACATAAGTCTAAGTACATGTAGGTAGCTGGAGTATCTAGATTGTTTTTGTGTAGGTACAAGGTGGGGTGACAAGACATAAGTCTAAGTACATGTAGGTAGCTGGAGTATCTAGATTGTTTTTGTGTAGGTACAAGGTGGGGTGACAAGACATAAGTCTAAGTACATGTAGGTAGCTGGAGTATCTAGATTGTTTTTGTGTAGGTACAAGGTGGGGTGACAAGACATAAGTCTAAGTACATGTAGGTAGCTGGAGTATCTAGATTGTTTTTGTGTAGGTACAAGGTGGGGTGACAAGACATAAGTCTAAGTACATGTAGGTAGCTGGAGTATCTAGATTGTTTTTGTGTAGGTACAAGGTGGGGTGACAAGACATAAGTCTAAGTACATGTAGGTAGCTGGAGTATCTAGATTGCTTTTTGTATAGTGCTTTTTGTATAGGTACAATGTGGGGCGACAAGACATAAGTCTAAGTACATGTAGGTAGCTGGAGTATCTAGATTGTTTTTGTGTAGGTACAAGGTGGGGTGACAAGACATAAGTCTAAGTACATGTAGGTAGCTGGAGTATCTAGATTGTTTTTGTGTAGGTACAATGTGGGGGGACAAGACATAAGTCTAAGTACATGTAGGTAGCTGGAGTATCTAGATTGTTTTTGTGTAGGTACAAGGTGGGGTGACAAGACATAAGTCTAAGTACATGTAGGTAGCTGGAGTATCTAGATTGTTTTTGTGTAGGTACAAGGTGGGGTGACAAGACATAAGTCTAAGTACATGTAGGTAGCTGGAGTATCTAGATTGTTTTTGTGTAGGTACAAGGTGGGGCGACAAGACATAAGTCTAAGTACATGTAGGTAGCTGGAGTATCTAGATTGTTTTTGTGTAGGTACAAGGTGGGGTGACAAGACATAAGTCTAAGTACATGTAGGTAGCTGGAGTATCTAGGTTGTTTTTGTGTAGGTACAAGGTGGGGCGACAAGACATATGACAAGTACATGTAGGTAGCTGGAGTATCTAGATTGCTTTTTGTATAGTGCTTTTTGTATAGGTACAATGTGGGGCGACAAGACATAAGTCTAAGTACATGTAGGTAGCTGGAGTATCTAGGTTGTTTTTGTGTAGGTACAAGGTGGGGTGACAAGACATAAGTCTAAGTACATGTAGGTAGCTGGAGTATCTAGATTGTTTTTGTATAGGTACAAGGTGGGGTGACAAGACATAAGTCTAAGTACATGTAGGTAGCTGGAGTATCTAGATTGTTTTTGTGTAGGTACAAGGTGGGGTGACAAGACATAAGTCTAAGTACATGTAGGTAGCTGGAGTATCTAGATTGTTTTTGTGTAGGTACAAGGTGGGGTGACAAGACATAAGTCTAAGTACATGTAGGTAGCTGGAGTATCTAGGTTGTTTTTGTGTAGGTACAAGGTGGGGCGACAAGACATATGACAAGTACATGTAGGTAGCTGGAGTATCTAGATTGCTTTTTGTATAGTGCTTTTTGTATAGGTACAATGTGGGGCGACAAGACATAAGTCTAAGTACATGTAGGTAGCTGGAGTATCTAGGTTGTTTTTGTGTAGGTACAAGGTGGGGTGACAAGACATAAGTCTAAGTACATGTAGGTAGCTGGAGTATCTAGATTGTTTTTGTATAGGTACAAGGTGGGGTGACAAGACATAAGTCTAAGTACATGTAGGTAGCTGGAGTATCTAGATTGTTTTTGTGTAGGTACAAGGTGGGGTGACAAGACATAAGTCTAAGTACATGTAGGTAGCTGGAGTATCTAGATTGTTTTTGTGTAGGTACAAGGTGGGGTGACAAGACATAAGTCTAAGTACATGTAGGTAGCTGGAGTATCTAGGTTGTTTTTGTGTAGGTACAAGGTGGGGCGACAAGACATATGACAAGTACATGTAGGTAGCTGGAGTATCTAGATTGCTTTTTGTATAGTGCTTTTTGTATAGGTACAATGTGGGGCGACAAGACATAAGTCTAAGTACATGTAGGTAGCTGGAGTATCTAGGTTGTTTTTGTGTAGGTACAAGGTGGGGCGACAAGACATATGACAAGTACATGTAGGTAGCTGGAGTATCTAGATTGCTTTTTGTATAGTGCTTTTTGTATAGGTACAATGTGGGGCGACAAGACATAAGTCTAAGTACATGTAGGTAGCTGGAGTATCTAGATTGTTTTTGTGTAGGTACAAGGTGGGGTGACAAGACATAAGTCTAAGTACATGTAGGTAGCTGGAGTATCTAGATTGTTTTTGTATAGGTACAAGGTGGGGTGACAAGACATAAGTCTAAGTACATGTAGGTAGCTGGAGTATCTAGATTGTTTTTGTGTAGGTACAAGGTGGGGTGACAAGACATAAGTCTAAGTACATGTAGGTAGCTGGAGTATCTAGATTGTTTTTGTGTAGGTACAAGGTGGGGTGACAAGACATAAGTCTAAGTACATGTAGGTAGCTGGAGTATCTAGATTGTTTTTGTGTAGGTACAAGGTGGGGTGACAAGACATAAGTCTAAGTACATGTAGGTAGCTGGAGTATCTAGATTGTTTTTGTGTAGGTACAAGGTGGGGTGACAAGACATAAGTCTAAGTACATGTAGGTAGCTGGAGTATCTAGATTGTTTTTGTGTAGGTACAAGGTGGGGTGACAAGACATAAGTCTAAGTACATGTAGGTAGCTGGAGTATCTAGGTTGTTTTTGTGTAGGTACAAGGTGGGGCGACAAGACATATGACAAGTACATGTAGGTAGCTGGAGTATCTAGATTGCTTTTTGTATAGTGCTTTTTGTATAGGTACAATGTGGGGCGACAAGACATAAGTCTAAGTACATGTAGGTAGCTGGAGTATCTAGATTGTTTTTGTGTAGGTACAAGGTGGGGTGACAAGACATAAGTCTAAGTACATGTAGGTAGCTGGAGTATCTAGATTGTTTTTGTATAGGTACAAGGTGGGGTGACAAGACATAAGTCTAAGTACATGTAGGTAGCTGGAGTATCTAGATTGTTTTTGTGTAGGTACAAGGTGGGGTGACAAGACATAAGTCTAAGTACATGTAGGTAGCTGGAGTATCTAGATTGTTTTTGTGTAGGTACAAGGTGGGGTGACAAGACATAAGTCTAAGTACATGTAGGTAGCTGGAGTATCTAGGTTGTTTTTGTGTAGGTACAAGGTGGGGCGACAAGACATATGACAAGTACATGTAGGTAGCTGGAGTATCTAGATTGCTTTTTGTATAGTGCTTTTTGTATAGGTACAATGTGGGGCGACAAGACATAAGTCTAAGTACATGTAGGTAGCTGGAGTATCTAGATTGTTTTTGTGTAGGTACAAGGTGGGGTGACAAGACATAAGTCTAAGTACATGTAGGTAGCTGGAGTATCTAGATTGTTTTTGTGTAGGTACAAGGTGGGGTGACAAGACATAAGTCTAAGTACATGTAGGTAGCTGGAGTATCTAGGTTGTTTTTGTGTAGGTACAAGGTGGGGCGACAAGACATATGACAAGTACATGTAGGTAGCTGGAGTATCTAGATTGCTTTTTGTATAGTGCTTTTTGTATAGGTACAAGGTGGGGTGACAAGACATAAGTCTAAGTACATGTAGGTAGCTGGAGTATCTAGATTGTTTTTTGTATAGGTACAAGGTGGGGTGACAAGACATAAGTCTAAGTACATGTAGGTAGCTGGAGTATCTAGATTGTTTTTTGTATAGTGCTTTTTGTATAGGTACAAGGTGGGGTGACAAGACATAAGTCTAAGTACATGTAGGTAGCTGGAGTATCTAGATTGCTTTTTGTATAGTGCTTTTTGTATAGGTACAAGGTGGGGTGACAAGACATAAGTCTAAGTACATGTAGGTAGCTGGAGTATCTAGATTGTTTTTGTGTAGGTACAAGGTGGGGTGACAAGACATAAGTCTAAGTACATGTAGGTAGCTGGAGTATCTAGATTGTTTTTTGTATAGTGCTTTTTGTATAGGTACAAGGTGGGGTGACAAGACATAAGTCTAAGTACATGTAGGTAGCTGGAGTATCTAGATTGCTTTTTGTATAGTGCTTTTTGTATAGGTACAAGGTGGGGTGACAAGACATAAGTCTAAGTACATGTAGGTAGCTGGAGTATCTAGATTGTTTTTTGTATAGTGCTTTTTGTATAGGTACAAGGTGGGGTGACAAGACATATGACAAGTACATGTAGGTAGCTGGAGTATCTAGATTGCTTTTTGTATAGTGCTTTTTGTATAGGTACAATGTGGGGCGACAAGACATAAGTCTAAGTACATGTAGGTAGCTGGAGTATCTAGATTGTTTTTGTGTAGGTACAAGGTGGGGTGACAAGACATAAGTCTAAGTACATGTAGGTAGCTGGAGTATCTAGATTGTTTTTGTGTAGGTACAAGGTGGGGTGACAAGACATAAGTCTAAGTACATGTAGGTAGCTGGAGTATCTAGGTTGTTTTTGTGTAGGTACAAGGTGGGGCGACAAGACATATGACAAGTACATGTAGGTAGCTGGAGTATCTAGATTGCTTTTTGTATAGTGCTTTTTGTATAGGTACAAGGTGGGGTGACAAGACATAAGTCTAAGTACATGTAGGTAGCTGGAGTATCTAGATTGTTTTTTGTATAGGTACAAGGTGGGGTGACAAGACATAAGTCTAAGTACATGTAGGTAGCTGGAGTATCTAGATTGCTTTTTGTATAGTGCTTTTTGTATAGGTACAAGGTGGGGTGACAAGACATAAGTCTAAGTACATGTAGGTAGCTGGAGTATCTAGATTGCTTTTTGTATAGTGCTTTTTGTATAGGTACAAGGTGGGGTGACAAGACATAAGTCTAAGTACATGTAGGTAGCTGGAGTATCTAGATTGTTTTTTGTGTAGGTACAAGGTAGACCGACAAGATATAAGACTAAGTACATGTAGGTAGCTGGAGTATCTAGGTTGTTTTTTGTATAGTGCTTTTTGTATAGGTACAATGTGGGGCGACAAGACATAAGTCTAAGTACATGTAGGTAGCTGGAGTATCTAGATTGTTTTTGTGTAGGTACAAGGTGGGGTGACAAGACATAAGTCTAAGTACATGTAGGTAGCTGGAGTATCTAGATTGTTTTTGTGTAGGTACAAGGTGGGGTGACAAGACATAAGTCTAAGTACATGTAGGTAGCTGGAGTATCTAGATTGTTTTTGTGTAGGTACAAGGTGGGGTGACAAGACATAAGTCTAAGTACATGTAGGTAGCTGGAGTATCTAGATTGTTTTTGTATAGGTACAATGTGGGGCGACAAGACATAAGTCTAAGTACATGTAGGTAGCTGGAGTATCTAGATTGTTTTTTGTATAGGTACAAGGTGGGGTGACAAGACATAAGTCTAAGTACATGTAGGTAGCTGGAGTATCTAGATTGTTTTTTGTATAGGTACAATGTGGGGCGACAAGACATAAGTCTAAGTACATGTAGGTAGCTGGAGTATCTAGATTGTTTTTTGTATAGGTACAAGGTGGGGTGACAAGACATAAGTCTAAGTACATGTAGGTAGCTGGAGTATCTAGATTGTTTTTGTGTAGGTACAAGGTGGGGCGACAAGACATAAGTCTAAGTACATGTAGGTAGCTGGAGTATCTAGGTTGTTTTTGTGTAGGTACAAGGTGGGGCGACAAGACATAAGTCTAAGTACATGTAGGTAGCTGGAGTATCTAGATTGTTTTTTGTATAGGTACAAGGTGGGGCGACAAGACATAAGTCTAAGTACATGTAGGTAGCTGGAGTATCTAGATTGTTTTTGTGTAGGTACAAGGTGGGGTGACAAGACATAAGTCTAAGTACATGTAGGTAGCTGGAGTATCTAGATTGTTTTTGTGTAGGTACAAGGTGGGGCGACAAGACATAAGTCTAAGTACATGTAGGTAGCTGGAGTATCTAGATTGTTTTTGTGTAGGTACAAGGTGGGGCGACAAGACATAAGTCTAAGTACATGTAGGTAGCTGGAGTATCTAGATTGTTTTTGTGTAGGTACAAGGTGGGGTGACAAGACATAAGTCTAAGTACATGTAGGTAGCTGGAGTATCTAGATTGTTTTTGTGTAGGTACAAGGTGGGGTGACAAGACATAAGTCTAAGTACATGTAGGTAGCTGGAGTATCTAGATGGTTTTTGTGTAGGTACAAGGTGGGGTGACAAGACATAAGTCTAAGTACATGTAGGTAGCTGGAGTATCTAGATTGTTTTTGTGTAGGTACAAGGTGGGGTGACAAGACATAAGTCTAAGTACATGTAGGTAGCTGGAGTATCTAGATTGTTTTTGTGTAGGTACAAGGTGGGGTGACAAGACATAAGTCTAAGTACATGTAGGTAGCTGGAGTATCTAGATTGTTTTTGTGTAGGTACAAGGTGGGGTGACAAGACATAAGTCTAAGTACATGTAGGTAGCTGGAGTATCTAGATTGTTTTTGTGTAGGTACAAGGTGGGGTGACAAGACATAAGTCTAAGTACATGTAGGTAGCTGGAGTATCTAGATTGTTTTTGTGTAGGTACAAGGTGGGGTGACAAGACATAAGTCTAAGTACATGTAGGTAGCTGGAGTATCTAGATTGTTTTTGTGTAGGTACAAGGTGGGGTGACAAGACATAAGTCTAAGTACATGTAGGTAGCTGGAGTATCTAGATTGTTTTTTGTATAGGTACAAGGTGGGGTGACAAGACATAAGTCTAAGTACATGTAGGTAGCTGGAATATCTAGATTGTTTTTTGTATAGGTACAAGGTGGGGTGACAAGACATAAGTCTAAGTACATGTAGGTAGCTGGAGTATCTAGGTTGTTTTTGTATAGGTACAATGTGGGGCGACAAGACATAAGTCTAAGTACATGTAGGTAGCTGGAGTATCTAGATTGTTTTTGTGTAGGTACAAGGTGGGGTGACAAGACATAAGTCTAAGTACATGTAGGTAGCTGGAGTATCTAGATTGTTTTTGTGTAGGTACAAGGTGGGGTGACAAGACATAAGTCTAAGTACATGTAGGTAGCTGGAGTATCTAGATTGTTTTTGTGTAGGTACAAGGTGGGGTGACAAGACATAAGTCTAAGTACATGTAGGTAGCTGGAGTATCTAGATTGTTTTTTGTATAGGTACAAGGTGGGGTGACAAGACATAAGTCTAAGTACATGTAGGTAGCTGGAGTATCTAGATTGTTTTTGTGTAGGTACAAGGTGGGGTGACAAGACATAAGTCTAAGTACATGTAGGTAGCTGGAGTATCTAGATTGTTTTTTGTGTAGGTACAAGGTGGGGCGACAAGACATAAGTCTAAGTACATGTAGGTAGCTGGAGTATCTAGATTGTTTTTTGTATAGGTACAAGGTGGGGTGACAAGACATAAGTCTAAGTACATGTAGGTAGCTGGAGTATCTAGATTGTTTTTGTGTAGGTACAAGGTGGGGTGACAAGACATAAGTCTAAGTACATGTAGGTAGCTGGAGTATCTAGATTGTTTTTGTGTAGGTACAAGGTGGGGTGACAAGACATAAGTCTAAGTACATGTAGGTAGCTGGAGTATCTAGATTGTTTTTGTGTAGGTACAAGGTGGGGTGACAAGACATAAGTCTAAGTACATGTAGGTAGCTGGAGTATCTAGATTGTTTTTGTGTAGGTACAAGGTGGGGTGACAAGACATAAGTCTAAGTACATGTAGGTAGCTGGAGTATCTAGATTGTTTTTGTGTAGGTACAAGGTGGGGTGACAAGACATAAGTCTAAGTACATGTAGGTAGCTGGAGTATCTAGATTGTTTTTTGTATAGGTACAATGTGGGGCGACAAGACATAAGTCTAAGTACATGTAGGTAGCTGGAGTATCTAGATTGTTTTTGTGTAGGTACAAGGTGGGGTGACAAGACATAAGTCTAAGTACATGTAGGTAGCTGGAGTATCTAGATTGTTTTTGTGTAGGTACAAGGTGGGGCGACAAGACATATGACAAGTACATGTAGGTAGCTGGAGTATCTAGATTGTTTTTGTGTAGGTACAAGGTGGGGTGACAAGACATAAGTCTAAGTACATGTAGGTAGCTGGAGTATCTAGGTTGTTTTTGTGTAGGTACAAGGTGGGGCGACAAGACATATGACAAGTACATGTAGGTAGCTGGAGTATCTAGATTGCTTTTTGTATAGTGCTTTTTGTATAGGTACAATGTGGGGCGACAAGACATAAGTCTAAGTACATGTAGGTAGCTGGAGTATCTAGGTTGTTTTTGTGTAGGTACAAGGTGGGGCGACAAGACATATGACAAGTACATGTAGGTAGCTGGAGTATCTAGATTGCTTTTTGTATAGTGCTTTTTGTATAGGTACAAGGTGGGGTGACAAGACATAAGTCTAAGTACATGTAGGTAGCTGGAGTATCTAGATTGTTTTTGTATAGGTACAAGGTGGGGTGACAAGACATAAGTCTAAGTACATGTAGGTAGCTGGAGTATCTAGATTGTTTTTGTGTAGGTACAAGGTGGGGTGACAAGACATAAGTCTAAGTACATGTAGGTAGCTGGAGTATCTAGGTTGTTTTTGTGTAGGTACAAGGTGGGGCGACAAGACATATGACAAGTACATGTAGGTAGCTGGAGTATCTAGATTGCTTTTTGTATAGTGCTTTTTGTATAGGTACAAGGTGGGGTGACAAGACATAAGTCTAAGTACATGTAGGTAGCTGGAGTATCTAGATTGTTTTTGTATAGGTACAAGGTGGGGTGACAAGACATAAGTCTAAGTACATGTAGGTAGCTGGAGTATCTAGATTGTTTTTGTGTAGGTACAAGGTGGGGTGACAAGACATAAGTCTAAGTACATGTAGGTAGCTGGAGTATCTAGATTGTTTTTTGTATAGGTACAAGGTGGGGTGACAAGACATAAGTCTAAGTACATGTAGGTAGCTGGAGTATCTAGATTGTTTTTGTGTAGGTACAAGGTGGGGCGACAAGACATAAGTCTAAGTACATGTAGGTAGCTGGAGTATCTAGATTGTTTTTGTATAGGTACAATGTGGGGCGACAAGACATAAGTCTAAGTACATGTAGGTAGCTGGAGTATCTAGATTGTTTTTGTATAGGTACAATGTGGGGCGACAAGACATAAGTCTAAGTACATGTAGGTAGCTGGAGTATCTAGGTTGTTTTTTGTATAGGTACAATGTGGGGCGACAAGACATAAGTCTAAGTACATGTAGGTAGCTGGAGTATCTAGATTGTTTTTGTGTAGGTACAATGTGGGGCGACAAGACATAAGTCTAAATACATGTAGGTAGCTGGAATATCTAGATTGCTTTTTGTGTAGGTACAAGGTAGACCGACAAGATATAAGACTAAGTACATGTAGGTAGCTGGAGTATCTAGGTTGTTTTTGTGTAGGTACAAGGTGGGGCGACAAGACATATGACAAGTACATGTAGGTAGCTGGAGTATCTAGATTGCTTTTTGTATAGTGCTTTTTGTATAGGTACAAGGTGGGGTGACAAGACATAAGTCTAAGTACATGTAGGTAGCTGGAGTATCTAGATTGTTTTTGTGTAGGTACAAGGTGGGGTGACAAGACATAAGACTAAGTACATGTAGGTAGCTGGAGTATCTAGATTGCTTTTGTGTAGGTACAAGGTGGGGTGACAAGACATAAGTCTAAGTACATGTAGGTAGCTGGAGTATCTAGATTGTTTTTGTGTAGGTACAAGGTGGGGTGACAAGACATAAGTCTAAGTACATGTAGGTAGCTGGAGTATCTAGATTGTTTTTGTGTAGGTACAAGGTGGGGTGACAAGACATAAGTCTAAGTACATGTAGGTAGCTGGAGTATCTAGATTGTTTTTGTGTAGGTACAAGGTGGGGTGACAAGACATAAGTCTAAGTACATGTAGGTAGCTGGAGTATCTAGATTGTTTTTGTGTAGGTACAAGGTGGGGTGACAAGACATAAGTCTAAGTACATGTAGGTAGCTGGAGTATCTAGATTGTTTTTGTGTAGGTACAAGGTGGGGTGACAAGACATAAGTCTAAGTACATGTAGGTAGCTGGAGTATCTAGATTGTTTTTGTGTAGGTACAAGGTGGGGTGACAAGACATAAGTCTAAGTACATGTAGGTAGCTGGAGTATCTAGATTGTTTTTGTGTAGGTACAAGGTGGGGTGACAAGACATAAGTCTAAGTACATGTAGGTAGCTGGAGTATCTAGATTGTTTTTTGTATAGGTACAAGGTGGGGTGACAAGACATAAGTCTAAGTACATGTAGGTAGCTGGAGTATCTAGATTGTTTTTGTGTAGGTACAAGGTGGGGCGACAAGACATAAGTCTAAGTACATGTAGGTAGCTGGAGTATCTAGATTGTTTTTGTATAGGTACAAGGTGGGGTGACAAGACATAAGTCTAAGTACATGTAGGTAGCTGGAGTATCTAGATTGTTTTTTGTATAGGTACAAGGTGGGGTGACAAGACATAAGTCTAAGTACATGTAGGTAGCTGGAGTATCTAGATTGTTTTTTGTATAGGTACAAGGTGGGGTGACAAGACATAAGTCTAAGTACATGTAGGTAGCTGGAGTATCTAGATTGTTTTTGTGTAGGTACAAGGTGGGGCGACAAGACATAAGTCTAAGTACATGTAGGTAGCTGGAGTATCTAGATTGTTTTTGTATAGGTACAAGGTGGGGTGACAAGACATAAGTCTAAGTACATGTAGGTAGCTGGAGTATCTAGATTGTTTTTGTATAGGTACAATGTGGGGCGACAAGACATAAGTCTAAGTACATGTAGGTAGCTGGAGTATCTAGATTGTTTTTGTGTAGGTACAAGGTGGGGTGACAAGACATAAGTCTAAGTACATGTAGGTAGCTGGAGTATCTAGATTGTTTTTGTGTAGGTACAAGGTGGGGTGACAAGACATAAGTCTAAGTACATGTAGGTAGCTGGAGTATCTAGATTGTTTTTGTGTAGGTACAAGGTGGGGTGACAAGACATAAGTCTAAGTACATGTAGGTAGCTGGAGTATCTAGATTGTTTTTTGTATAGGTACAAGGTGGGGTGACAAGACATAAGTCTAAGTACATGTAGGTAGCTGGAGTATCTAGATTGTTTTTGTGTAGGTACAAGGTGGGGTGACAAGACATAAGTCTAAGTACATGTAGGTAGCTGGAGTATCTAGATTGTTTTTGTGTAGGTACAAGGTGGGGTGACAAGACATAAGACTAAGTACATGTAGGTAGCTGGAGTATCTAGATTGTTTTTGTGTAGGTACAAGGTGGGGTGACAAGACATAAGTCTAAGTACATGTAGGTAGCTGGAGTATCTAGATTGTTTTTGTGTAGGTACAAGGTGGGGTGACAAGACATAAGTCTAAGTACATGTAGGTAGCTGGAGTATCTAGATTGTTTTTGTGTAGGTACAAGGTGGGGTGACAAGACATAAGTCTAAGTACATGTAGGTAGCTGGAGTATCTAGATTGTTTTTGTGTAGGTACAAGGTGGGGTGACAAGACATAAGTCTAAGTACATGTAGGTAGCTGGAGTATCTAGATTGTTTTTGTGTAGGTACAAGGTGGGGTGACAAGACATAAGTCTAAGTACATGTAGGTAGCTGGAGTATCTAGATTGTTTTTGTGTAGGTACAAGGTGGGGTGACAAGACATAAGTCTAAGTACATGTAGGTAGCTGGAGTATCTAGATTGTTTTTGTGTAGGTACAAGGTGGGGTGACAAGACATAAGTCTAAGTACATGTAGGTAGCTGGAGTATCTAGATTGTTTTTGTGTAGGTACAAGGTGGGGTGACAAGACATAAGTCTAAGTACATGTAGGTAGCTGGAGTATCTAGATTGTTTTTGTGTAGGTACAAGGTGGGGTGACAAGACATAAGTCTAAGTACATGTAGGTAGCTGGAGTATCTAGATTGTTTTTGTGTAGGTACAAGGTGGGGTGACAAGACATAAGTCTAAGTACATGTAGGTAGCTGGAGTATCTAGATTGTTTTTGTGTAGGTACAAGGTGGGGTGACAAGACATAAGTCTAAGTACATGTAGGTAGCTGGAGTATCTAGATTGTTTTTGTATAGGTACAAGGTGGGGTGACAAGACATAAGTCTAAGTACATGTAGGTAGCTGGAGTATCTAGATTGTTTTTGTATAGGTACAATGTGGGGCGACAAGACATAAGTCTAAGTACATGTAGGTAGCTGGAGTATCTAGATTGTTTTTGTGTAGGTACAAGGTGGGGTGACAAGACATAAGTCTAAGTACATGTAGGTAGCTGGAGTATCTAGATTGTTTTTGTGTAGGTACAAGGTGGGGTGACAAGACATAAGTCTAAGTACATGTAGGTAGCTGGAGTATCTAGATTGTTTTTGTGTAGGTACAAGGTGGGGTGACAAGACATAAGTCTAAGTACATGTAGGTAGCTGGAGTATCTAGATTGTTTTTTGTATAGGTACAAGGTGGGGTGACAAGACATAAGTCTAAGTACATGTAGGTAGCTGGAGTATCTAGATTGTTTTTGTGTAGGTACAAGGTGGGGTGACAAGACATAAGTCTAAGTACATGTAGGTAGCTGGAGTATCTAGATTGTTTTTGTGTAGGTACAAGGTGGGGTGACAAGACATAAGTCTAAGTACATGTAGGTAGCTGGAGTATCTAGATTGTTTTTGTATAGGTACAAGGTGGGGTGACAAGACATAAGTCTAAGTACATGTAGGTAGCTGGAGTATCTAGATTGTTTTTGTGTAGGTACAAGGTGGGGTGACAAGACATAAGACTAAGTACATGTAGGTAGCTGGAGTATCTAGATTGTTTTTGTGTAGGTACAAGGTGGGGTGACAAGACATAAGTCTAAGTACATGTAGGTAGCTGGAGTATCTAGATTGTTTTTGTGTAGGTACAAGGTGGGGTGACAAGACATAAGTCTAAGTACATGTAGGTAGCTGGAGTATCTAGATTGTTTTTGTGTAGGTACAAGGTGGGGTGACAAGACATAAGTCTAAGTACATGTAGGTAGCTGGAGTATCTAGATTGTTTTTGTGTAGGTACAAGGTGGGGTGACAAGACATAAGTCTAAGTACATGTAGGTAGCTGGAGTATCTAGATTGTTTTTGTGTAGGTACAAGGTGGGGTGACAAGACATAAGTCTAAGTACATGTAGGTAGCTGGAGTATCTAGATTGTTTTTGTGTAGGTACAAGGTGGGGTGACAAGACATAAGTCTAAGTACATGTAGGTAGCTGGAGTATCTAGATTGTTTTTGTGTAGGTACAAGGTGGGGTGACAAGACATAAGTCTAAGTACATGTAGGTAGCTGGAGTATCTAGATTGTTTTTGTGTAGGTACAAGGTGGGGTGACAAGACATAAGTCTAAGTACATGTAGGTAGCTGGAGTATCTAGATTGTTTTTGTGTAGGTACAAGGTGGGGTGACAAGACATAAGTCTAAGTACATGTAGGTAGCTGGAGTATCTAGATTGTTTTTGTGTAGGTACAAGGTGGGGTGACAAGACATAAGTCTAAGTACATGTAGGTAGCTGGAGTATCTAGATTGTTTTTGTGTAGGTACAAGGTGGGGTGACAAGACATAAGTCTAAGTACATGTAGGTAGCTGGAGTATCTAGATTGTTTTTGTGTAGGTACAAGGTGGGGTGACAAGACATAAGTCTAAGTACATGTAGGTAGCTGGAGTATCTAGATTGTTTTTGTGTAGGTACAAGGTGGGGTGACAAGACATAAGTCTAAGTACATGTAGGTAGCTGGAGTATCTAGATTGTTTTTTGTATAGGTACAATGTGGGGCGACAAGACATAAGTCTAAGTACATGTAGGTAGCTGGAGTATCTAGATTGTTTTTGTGTAGGTACAAGGTGGGGTGACAAGACATAAGTCTAAGTACATGTAGGTAGCTGGAGTATCTAGATTGTTTTTGTGTAGGTACAAGGTGGGGCGACAAGACATATGACAAGTACATGTAGGTAGCTGGAGTATCTAGATTGTTTTTGTGTAGGTACAAGGTGGGGTGACAAGACATAAGTCTAAGTACATGTAGGTAGCTGGAGTATCTAGGTTGTTTTTGTGTAGGTACAAGGTGGGGCGACAAGACATATGACAAGTACATGTAGGTAGCTGGAGTATCTAGATTGCTTTTTGTATAGTGCTTTTTGTATAGGTACAATGTGGGGCGACAAGACATAAGTCTAAGTACATGTAGGTAGCTGGAGTATCTAGATTGTTTTTGTGTAGGTACAAGGTGGGGCGACAAGACATATGACAAGTACATGTAGGTAGCTGGAGTATCTAGATTGCTTTTTGTATAGTGCTTTTTGTATAGGTACAAGGTGGGGTGACAAGACATAAGTCTAAGTACATGTAGGTAGCTGGAGTATCTAGATTGTTTTTGTATAGGTACAAGGTGGGGTGACAAGACATAAGTCTAAGTACATGTAGGTAGCTGGAGTATCTAGATTGTTTTTGTGTAGGTACAAGGTGGGGTGACAAGACATAAGTCTAAGTACATGTAGGTAGCTGGAGTATCTAGGTTGTTTTTGTGTAGGTACAAGGTGGGGCGACAAGACATATGACAAGTACATGTAGGTAGCTGGAGTATCTAGATTGCTTTTTGTATAGTGCTTTTTGTATAGGTACAAGGTGGGGTGACAAGACATAAGTCTAAGTACATGTAGGTAGCTGGAGTATCTAGATTGTTTTTGTATAGGTACAAGGTGGGGTGACAAGACATAAGTCTAAGTACATGTAGGTAGCTGGAGTATCTAGATTGTTTTTGTGTAGGTACAAGGTGGGGTGACAAGACATAAGTCTAAGTACATGTAGGTAGCTGGAGTATCTAGATTGTTTTTGTGTAGGTACAAGGTGGGGTGACAAGACATAAGTCTAAGTACATGTAGGTAGCTGGAGTATCTAGATTGTTTTTGTGTAGGTACAAGGTGGGGTGACAAGACATAAGTCTAAGTACATGTAGGTAGCTGGAGTATCTAGATTGTTTTTGTGTAGGTACAAGGTGGGGTGACAAGACATAAGTCTAAGTACATGTAGGTAGCTGGAGTATCTAGATTGTTTTTTGTATAGGTACAATGTGGGGCGACAAGACATAAGTCTAAGTACATGTAGGTAGCTGGAGTATCTAGATTGTTTTTGTGTAGGTACAAGGTGGGGTGACAAGACATAAGTCTAAGTACATGTAGGTAGCTGGAGTATCTAGATTGTTTTTGTGTAGGTACAAGGTGGGGCGACAAGACATATGACAAGTACATGTAGGTAGCTGGAGTATCTAGATTGTTTTTGTGTAGGTACAAGGTGGGGTGACAAGACATAAGTCTAAGTACATGTAGGTAGCTGGAGTATCTAGGTTGTTTTTGTGTAGGTACAAGGTGGGGCGACAAGACATATGACAAGTACATGTAGGTAGCTGGAGTATCTAGATTGCTTTTTGTATAGTGCTTTTTGTATAGGTACAATGTGGGGCGACAAGACATAAGTCTAAGTACATGTAGGTAGCTGGAGTATCTAGATTGTTTTTGTGTAGGTACAAGGTGGGGCGACAAGACATATGACAAGTACATGTAGGTAGCTGGAGTATCTAGATTGCTTTTTGTATAGTGCTTTTTGTATAGGTACAAGGTGGGGTGACAAGACATAAGTCTAAGTACATGTAGGTAGCTGGAGTATCTAGATTGTTTTTGTATAGGTACAAGGTGGGGTGACAAGACATAAGTCTAAGTACATGTAGGTAGCTGGAGTATCTAGATTGTTTTTGTGTAGGTACAAGGTGGGGTGACAAGACATAAGTCTAAGTACATGTAGGTAGCTGGAGTATCTAGGTTGTTTTTGTGTAGGTACAAGGTGGGGCGACAAGACATATGACAAGTACATGTAGGTAGCTGGAGTATCTAGATTGCTTTTTGTATAGTGCTTTTTGTATAGGTACAAGGTGGGGTGACAAGACATAAGTCTAAGTACATGTAGGTAGCTGGAGTATCTAGATTGTTTTTGTATAGGTACAAGGTGGGGTGACAAGACATAAGTCTAAGTACATGTAGGTAGCTGGAGTATCTAGATTGTTTTTGTGTAGGTACAAGGTGGGGTGACAAGACATAAGTCTAAGTACATGTAGGTAGCTGGAGTATCTAGATTGTTTTTTGTATAGGTACAAGGTGGGGTGACAAGACATAAGTCTAAGTACATGTAGGTAGCTGGAGTATCTAGATTGTTTTTGTGTAGGTACAAGGTGGGGCGACAAGACATAAGTCTAAGTACATGTAGGTAGCTGGAGTATCTAGATTGTTTTTGTATAGGTACAATGTGGGGCGACAAGACATAAGTCTAAGTACATGTAGGTAGCTGGAGTATCTAGATTGTTTTTGTATAGGTACAATGTGGGGCGACAAGACATAAGTCTAAGTACATGTAGGTAGCTGGAGTATCTAGGTTGTTTTTTGTATAGGTACAATGTGGGGCGACAAGACATAAGTCTAAGTACATGTAGGTAGCTGGAGTATCTAGATTGTTTTTGTGTAGGTACAATGTGGGTTGTGTCTGGACCGAGACACCCGAGCTGGCAGAGCCCGAGGAAGAAGCCTCCAAGATGCGAGACATTATGATATCGGTGTGCGATGCCGCAATGCCTCGCGTCAGGTCGGCACCAGGATCGGGACAAGTCCATTGGTGGTCCGATGCCATAGCCCAGTTACGCGAAGCCTGCCTGCATCACAGACGCCAGTACCAGCGGACACGTAGACGGCGAAGAGCCACTGCAGAGGAGCGAGGGTTGGCGTATAGTGCGTACCGGAACGCGACAATGGCACTCCAGGAAAGTATAGCCGACGCCAGGTCCCGGTCATTGGCTGAGCTCTTAGAAGGCCTAGACAGGGATCCATGGGGGCGCCCGTACAAAAATGCAATGGGAAAGCTCCGACCATGGGTCCCACCGCTAACTGCCACACTCGATCCCGGACTGGTGGAGAGGATAGTCGATGGGCTCTTTCCTCGGAACAGTGACATACTGGGGAGCCTTGAGCCACGTACAAGCTCATCTGACTGGCACGACGAGCTCTCAGTCTCAGAGGCGGAGCTCCGGATGGCCATAAGACGTCTCGCCGCGCGGAACACCGCTCCAGGTCCTGATGGGATTCCGGGTCGGGCCTGGGCAGTAGCCCTGAGCGTGTTGGGTGGCCGGTTGCGGAACCTGTTTGACGCCTGCTTTAGGGATGGATGTTTCCCGGCATCATGGAAAAAGGCAAAGTTGGTCCTTTTGAGGAAGACTGGAAGACCTGCGGAGTCTCCCTCTGCCTATCGTCCCATATGTCTGCTCGACGAGGTTGGCAAGCTTTTTGAGCGAATAATTGCCTTTCGGATCAACAAACACCTGGCACGGGATGGTCCGGATTTGTCCGACAGCCAGTACGGCTTCCGACAGGGTCGCTCGACAGTGGACGCAATTCTCTGCGTCAGAGCGCTGACGCAGCGGGCTGTGTCCAGGGGCAGTGTAGTCTTGGCTGTAAGCTTGGACATAGTTAATGCGTTTAACTCTCTGCCCTGGAACACAATCAAGGAGGCACTCATTTACCACCAGGTGCCTTCCTACCTCCGGAATGTGATAGGAGCTTACCTATCGAACAGGCTCATCCAGTACCCAGGACGGGATGGCATCTCTCACCAGAGGGAAGTCGTTTGCGGGGTGCCTCAGGGGTCGGTGTTAGGCCCACTTTTGTGGAACCTCGCATACGACAGTGTCCTGCGGACGGAACTCCCCTGCGGCGTCAGTGTCGTCTGTTATGCAGATGACACTTTAGTTTTGGCCGAAGGGGAGACTTTTGAGAGGACTAGGGGGCTTGCTGAGCTAGGTGTGGCCTGCATCGTGGGGAAGATCCACGGGTTGGGACTACTGGTAGCGCCCCAGAAAACTGAGGCCCTTTGGTTTCACAATCTCCGGCGGGGGGTGGAACCAACCAGCTCGTCAGTGCAGGTGAGCGGCGTGTCTGTACCGGTGGGACGGTACTTGAAGTACCTTGGCCTAACCTTGGACAGCCGCTGGAGCTTTGAGGAGCACTTCAGACTCCTTGTCCCCCGGATTCATAAAGTGGCGGGTGCTATGCACAGACTGCTGCCAAATCTCGGGGGACCTCGGGAAGAAGTTCGGCGCCTTTATGCTGGTGTCGTGCGGTCTATAGCACTTTATGGTGCACCCGTGTGGGCGGACAATCTTACGAGCGTCCGGCGCCGTAAAACACTGAACGCCGTACAGCGACAGATGGCAATACGGATCGTGCGTGGATACCGCACGATATCGTACGAGGCGGCTACTGTTTTAGCGCGATTCCCGCCCCTGGATATTCTGGCGGACATGGATGCGAGAGTCTATGACCAGATTCGCGTCCTGCGCGAAGAGGGTGGGGTAGCCCCGAGGGAGGTCAAAGTGCTCAGGAGGAGGGCTCGGCGACGCGCTCTAAAGAAGTGGCACGAGCGACTCAAAGAGCCACAGAATGTGCGCCAGCGCGTCGTCAGCGCGATCCTGCCAAGCTTCCAGGCTTGGCTGGACAGAGAGGGACGTGTCACCTACCGGCTGACCCAGGTGCTCACCGGACATGGCTGCTTCGGTGAGTACCTGAACAGAATTGGAAGAGAGCTCACACCACAGTGCCACCACTGCGGGGATGACCGGGACTCTGCGCAGCACACGCTCGAAAACTGCCCAGCATGGCAGGCCGAGCGGCAGGTCCTAATCGACGAGGTGGGCGGAGATCTCTCTCTGGCTGCCGTAGTAGCGGTAATGCTAGAGAGGGATTCTGCGTGGAGAGCAGTGGTCTCCTTCTGTGAAACCGTGATGGTTCAGAAGGAGACCGCCGAGCGGGAGCGCGAGCGTGCTGACCCCGCCAGGAGGAGGAGACGAAGGGGTGACAGAAACCTTCACCCTGTAGTCACGCCACCGTAGCCCTGGATGCAAAGGGCAAGGGACCGGAGGCAGCCTGAGTGGGGGCTCCGGCTGTCCTGCTCCGATCCCGAGAGGGCAGTGGAAATGGCGTGGCCCCTTTTCCACTGCGGAGTCCGCTCTGCGAGAGTGCAAGGGCTGGCACACCAGCCCGGGAAGAGCACAATGCATCGCGCGAGGGGAGCACTGGCGACGTTCCTTTGGAGGACCCAGAGCTCCCTGATATGCGCAGCGGTTGGCCACCGAAGGGGTTTAGTGAGTAAGAATCTCACATAACCCGACTCTTCCCCTAAGGAGTCGGGTATCTTTTGAAGATTCCCCTTCGTAAAAAAAAAAAAAAAAAAAAAGGTACAATGTGGGGCGACAAGACATAAGTCTAAATACATGTAGGTAGCTGGAATATCTAGATTGCTTTTTGTGTAGGTACAAGGTAGACCGACAAGATATAAGACTAAGTACATGTAGGTAGCTGGAGTATCTAGGTTGTTTTTGTGTAGGTACAAGGTGGGGCGACAAGACATATGACAAGTACATGTAGGTAGCTGGAGTATCTAGATTGCTTTTTGTATAGTGCTTTTTGTATAGGTACAAGGTGGGGTGACAAGACATATGACAAGTACATGTAGGTAGCTGGAGTATCTAGATTGCTTTTTGTATAGTGCTTTTTGTATAGGTACAAGGTGGGGTGACAAGACATAAGTCTAAGTACATGTAGGTAGCTGGAGTATCTAGATTGTTTTTGTGTAGGTACAAGGTGGGGTGACAAGACATAAGTCTAAGTACATGTAGGTAGCTGGAGTATCTAGATTGTTTTTTGTATAGGTACAAGGTGGGGTGACAAGACATAAGTCTAAGTACATGTAGGTAGCTGGAGTATCTAGATTGTTTTTGTGTAGGTACAAGGTGGGGCGACAAGACATAAGTCTAAGTACATGTAGGTAGCTGGAGTATCTAGATTGTTTTTGTATAGGTACAAGGTGGGGTGACAAGACATAAGTCTAAGTACATGTAGGTAGCTGGAGTATCTAGATTGTTTTTTGTATAGGTACAAGGTGGGGTGACAAGACATAAGTCTAAGTACATGTAGGTAGCTGGAGTATCTAGATTGTTTTTTGTATAGGTACAAGGTGGGGTGACAAGACATAAGTCTAAGTACATGTAGGTAGCTGGAGTATCTAGATTGTTTTTGTGTAGGTACAAGGTGGGGCGACAAGACATAAGTCTAAGTACATGTAGGTAGCTGGAGTATCTAGATTGTTTTTGTATAGGTACAAGGTGGGGTGACAAGACATAAGTCTAAGTACATGTAGGTAGCTGGAGTATCTAGATTGTTTTTGTATAGGTACAATGTGGGGCGACAAGACATAAGTCTAAGTACATGTAGGTAGCTGGAGTATCTAGATTGTTTTTGTATAGGTACAATGTGGGGCGACAAGACATAAGTCTAAGTACATGTAGGTAGCTGGAGTATCTAGATTGTTTTTGTATAGGTACAATGTGGGGCGACAAGACATAAGTCTAAGTACATGTAGGTAGCTGGAGTATCTAGATTGTTTTTGTATAGGTACAAGGTGGGGTGACAAGACATAAGTCTAAGTACATGTAGGTAGCTGGAGTATCTAGATTGTTTTTGTATAGGTACAATGTGGGGCGACAAGACATAAGTCTAAGTACATGTAGGTAGCTGGAGTATCTAGATTGTTTTTGTATAGGTACAAGGTGGGGTGACAAGACATAAGTCTAAGTACATGTAGGTAGCTGGAGTATCTAGATTGTTTTTGTATAGGTACAAGGTGGGGTGACAAGACATAAGTCTAAGTACATGTAGGTAGCTGGAGTATCTAGATTGTTTTTGTATAGGTACAATGTGGGGCGACAAGACATAAGTCTAAGTACATGTAGGTAGCTGGAGTATCTAGATTGTTTTTGTATAGGTACAATGTGGGGCGACAAGACATAAGTCTAAGTACATGTAGGTAGCTGGAGTATCTAGGTTGTTTTTTGTATAGGTACAATGTGGGGCGACAAGACATAAGTCTAAGTACATGTAGGTAGCTGGAGTATCTAGATTGTTTTTGTGTAGGTACAATGTGGGGCGACAAGACATAAGTCTAAATACATGTAGGTAGCTGGAATATCTAGATTGCTTTTTGTGTAGGTACAAGGTAGACCGACAAGATATAAGACTAAGTACATGTAGGTAGCTGGAGTATCTAGGTTGTTTTTGTGTAGGTACAAGGTGGGGCGACAAGACATATGACAAGTACATGTAGGTAGCTGGAGTATCTAGATTGCTTTTTGTATAGTGCTTTTTGTATAGGTACAAGGTGGGGTGACAAGACATAAGTCTAAGTACATGTAGGTAGCTGGAGTATCTAGATTGTTTTTGTGTAGGTACAAGGTGGGGCGACAAGACATATGACAAGTACATGTAGGTAGCTGGAGTATCTAGATTGTTTTTGTATAGGTACAATGTGGGGTGACAAGACATAAGTCTAAGTACATGTAGGTAGCTGGAGTATCTAGATTGTTTTTTGTATAGGTACAAGGTGGGGTGACAAGACATAAGTCTAAGTACATGTAGGTAGCTGGAGTATCTAGATTGTTTTTGTGTAGGTACAAGGTGGGGCGACAAGACATATGACAAGTACATGTAGGTAGCTGGAGTATCTAGATTGTTTTTGTGTAGGTACAAGGTGGGGTGACAAGACATAAGTCTAAGTACATGTAGGTAGCTGGAGTATCTAGATTGTTTTTTGTATAGGTACAAGGTGGGGTGACAAGACATAAGTCTAAGTACATGTAGGTAGCTGGAGTATCTAGATTGTTTTTGTGTAGGTACAAGGTGGGGCGACAAGACATAAGTCTAAGTACATGTAGGTAGCTGGAGTATCTAGATTGTTTTTGTGTAGGTACAAGGTGGGGTGACAAGACATAAGTCTAAGTACATGTAGGTAGCTGGAGTATCTAGATTGTTTTTGTGTAGGTACAAGGTGGGGCGACAAGACATAAGACTAAGTACATGTAGGTAGCTGGAGTATCTAGATTGTTTTTGTATAGGTACAAGGTGGGGTGACAAGACATAAGTCTAAGTACATGTAGGTAGCTGGAGTATCTAGATTGTTTTTTGTATAGGTACAAGGTGGGGTGACAAGACATAAGTCTAAGTACATGTAGGTAGCTGGAGTATCTAGATTGTTTTTGTGTAGGTACAAGGTGGGGCGACAAGACATAAGTCTAAGTACATGTAGGTAGCTGGAGTATCTAGATTGTTTTTGTATAGGTACAAGGTGGGGTGACAAGACATAAGTCTAAGTACATGTAGGTAGCTGGAGTATCTAGATTGTTTTTGTGTAGGTACAAGGTGGGGCGACAAGACATAAGTCTAAGTACATGTAGGTAGCTGGAGTATCTAGATTGTTTTTTGTATAGGTACAAGGTGGGGTGACAAGACATAAGTCTAAGTACATGTAGGTAGCTGGAGTATCTAGATTGTTTTTTGTATAGGTACAAGGTGGGGTGACAAGACATAAGTCTAAGTACATGTAGGTAGCTGGAGTATCTAGATTGTTTTTGTGTAGGTACAAGGTGGGGCGACAAGACATAAGTCTAAGTACATGTAGGTAGCTGGAGTATCTAGATTGTTTTTGTATAGGTACAAGGTGGGGTGACAAGACATAAGTCTAAGTACATGTAGGTAGCTGGAGTATCTAGATTGTTTTTGTATAGGTACAATGTGGGGCGACAAGACATAAGTCTAAGTACATGTAGGTAGCTGGAGTATCTAGATTGTTTTTGTATAGGTACAATGTGGGGCGACAAGACATAAGTCTAAGTACATGTAGGTAGCTGGAGTATCTAGATTGTTTTTGTATAGGTACAATGTGGGGCGACAAGACATAAGTCTAAGTACATGTAGGTAGCTGGAGTATCTAGATTGTTTTTGTATAGGTACAAGGTGGGGTGACAAGACATAAGTCTAAGTACATGTAGGTAGCTGGAGTATCTAGATTGTTTTTGTATAGGTACAATGTGGGGCGACAAGACATAAGTCTAAGTACATGTAGGTAGCTGGAGTATCTAGATTGTTTTTGTATAGGTACAATGTGGGGCGACAAGACATAAGTCTAAGTACATGTAGGTAGCTGGAGTATCTAGGTTGTTTTTTGTATAGGTACAATGTGGGGCGACAAGACATAAGTCTAAGTACATGTAGGTAGCTGGAGTATCTAGATTGTTTTTGTGTAGGTACAATGTGGGGCGACAAGACATAAGTCTAAATACATGTAGGTAGCTGGAATATCTAGATTGCTTTTTGTGTAGGTACAAGGTAGACCGACAAGATATAAGACTAAGTACATGTAGCGGTAGTATTTAGAGATTGCTTTTTTAAATATGTACTAGGAGGAGCAGCAAGACACCAGCGTAAGTACAAAATGTGTGTATGCATTACTTACAACGTAATTTGGAGGTGGAGTGTAGTTTGATTCTGTTCCAGAAAAGTCATCACTTAAATCAGATTTATCCTGCAAAAAATAGTATATGTTAATCCTTAGCCCCATTAAAAATAGATTCATATCTTAAAATGTAAAACATCTCCAACACACATTATATAGGGTTATTTATTTCAGTGCTTATTAATATGGTAATAAAATTACACCGTCATTTACAACAACTTTTTGGAACATGGTCCACAACTGGTGTGATTTTTGACTTTTTTGATTTTTTTGATTTGTGACCTAAGAAAAAGTGCACAATATTAATTGATAACTATGTAAGTAGCTCTTTTAAAACCAGTTTCTAATTAACTGTGAAGATTGTAACAGAAATGTGTAGTCAAATTTTAGGGAGTTGTTAGGCATGTCATTTTAAACAACTTTACTATGAAACCGATTTGATCTGAGCAATTTCATTTTTCACTTCTTACGTTTAGTGCCGGACGATCAGCTGATTGGCTGATACAAACATACAAACATAAATACCTAATTACACACCTTATCTCCTTATAATTATGGACTCCACTAATGTCCTATCGAGACGAATAGGCTTTAATCGAGTAAATATCTTACCTCCAGGTCCAGGTCCAGGGTAGAATTATTGCGAGTTTCATTTGTTTTTTCTGTAAATAAAGCAAATAAGATAAATAAGATTATGTTTAGTGACAGACTGACAGTCAGACGGACAGCAGATGGCACTCTCCAGGTAAGTAGGTAGGAAACCCTTAATACTAAAAAAAATTGTTTTGATATGCCTCTGAGACGAATTATTTCGCAAGTAGGGTAGGTACATACAATGACCGCGCAGCTGTGCCGCCGCAGTCGCGTCGTAGTGTCTGCGCGATTCCCTGTCTACTTAGATAGGTACCTAAGCTTATGTAAAAAGCCACCTGAACACGAATACCCGAGTAGGTACCGATAAATCCGGCAAATCAACTGATAGATTAATTCAGTTGGTACCTACTTACCTATTGACATAAAACCGCGTTTTCATTGTGCTCGTTCTGGCATACCATAGGTACCAGTCTGGCATGCCTTGCAACTTGCATGCTACTTAGTTGAGGGTTTCATTGTGCAAATGTCATACCCCATGTAGTGTGACGTCATACATGTACCTATGCCAGCACAAATACAAGGGAAGCGCGGCTTGGCCGCTAAGTGAACTTTAACACCGAAACGTATAAAGTATTTAAGAATAACAATTTGAAATTATAACATTTTTTTTTTACGTTTTATGGGCTTACTCTTGACCTCAATCGAGTCCGCGATAGACGAGATGAGGTCGAAGATGGAACGAGCTCGCCCAGAAGATGCCTGTTTACTCTCACTTTGAAGAGGCTAATAATAATATAGCGTCACTTCCCTTCCCATACGGGGTCGCAGAGGCACAATAATTGTAGCCACGCTTAACAATTTCGATAGGTACCTAATTACATACCAACTACACCTAATGATACTTTGAAATGTACTTACTTAAAGCCAATTGTAAAATCCTAGTACTTCTCTTCATTTTCTCCAAATCCAGGAAGAACTTGACACATATATTTCTAATTAATTCAAACACTTTCACTTTCACTGCGATGTCATTACAGAGGCCGGCCCGCAAATGAGTTGATTGATATTTAAAACAAAAACATGTCAACCACGTGCGCTTACCGACCCCTCACCCCGCGCACCGATCGCGGCCTTGACCCGACCCTCTGGCGATTCGTGATTTATAATTTGCGGACGCAATTTAATCCGTCCTTCATATTGACAAAAACTTTTAAAATATTTGCGATATACGGTATCACTTTAAGCGGTGAAATGCGTGGTGAAAAAAATGTTGTATACGGCGTGACGATATACGCCGCTCGGAGCGACCTCGCGGTGTGCGCGGCAGCTCGCGGAACTAAATTATACGCCGGATTTTAATCCCAAGTCAAAATTACGTCCATGCGAAATTTTGCCCAGACACTCTTACGATAGTATGGCATCAATAGAATAAAAATCGAGACTGGTCAATCTTGCGTCCGTATACAGGACGCAGTAAGTTAGTCGGACGCAGCATAATCGGTAAAAGTAGTCATGTCTGACGCAGGATAGGCGGTGAGATATATATATATATATATATATATATATATATATATATATATATATATATATATATATATACATCTCTCTCATGTATGGAAAGTCGCGTGTTTTCAAGTTTTCACGCGGTTTTATTTCACATTATTCGACGCAACATATGGTCGCTAATATCACACGCTCAGGCATAAGCACTGTGGTCAAGCGGATTCGAATCCCAAACGGATACAAAGTATTAATTTTTTTTTATTGATTCAAGTTTTTTTGTTTTTAAGTCGAACTAAAAAGAAACTTTAACTTTTGGCCAAGAACTCTGAGCAAAGCTCGTTCGCCCAGGTAATAAGGTTTAATACGCAATTAATATGTATATATTTAGTTATTTACATGAGCTTTAGTTGCCTCGCAATCCTCAAGTTTAACATACGTAGTTAATGTCCGCCCCTTCACCTAACCGTTGGTGGCGAGTTTCTGACGTTGTTCTGACGCAATCCGTATGTATACGACTAGGTACATACAAGTACCTATACACAGTCAACCTAGCCACAGACACATTGCCGGTGTCAACAAGGAAGGAACCAGTCTGCATCGTTGTTTATTGCTCTACAATATAATGCGCGTCGCATTCACAATCAATCGTACCTACTCGTACACACCAGCATAACAAACTTATTTCAATGTGTTTGTTTCCCTGTGCCGTTCCTTATCTAACAGACCTACAAATAACAATTGTCAAAACAAATATATGTAGTGACGGAATTGATGAGAGGTCAGTTTTATCTACATATGTTTAGATATGCAAGTACGTGGTCAGTCACTGGCTGGTCACGCGCCGGGCGCCGGGCGCACCGCGCTGATAGCCTGATAGATAGTTGGATATACCCTCGATTGAGGGTCACTAAACACACATTTGACTAAATATAGGAAACTGGTGGCAAACCTGCATGATTTGTAATATTTATAATGGACCTGAGGATGGACATAGGATAGGTAATACATTGTTAGGTTTCTTTACGTGGACCTATCGAGGTAGGCTAGCTCAATGACGATTCGATAGAGTGTATTACAATACACGTTTACCTATATAATAGAAGCCTATGTCTGTCTAGGTGTACCCGAGGCTTGTTGTTATTAATAATAGATTGTATCCCACGGGTGCAAAATATTGTTTTACGTCGAGGGCGCTAGTTTGAATCCTGAGCGCAGTGAAATAATTTTGCGACCGAATGTTGCACTACAGTTGTTATCACCCTCTAGTATTACAAATATGAATAGAATAACAATAGTACATTTATTTGTTTACATGCAATTAGGATCATTAAACATAACACACAAACGATTAGAGGCTAATGTTTATGTTTGAACAATTATGGAAGTGAATCGTAAAAGTTTTATTACGAGGGGCATACCGAAATGATCGGGAATATAAAACAATACATACAGGAAATAACTAAATTTATTTTTATTGCTTTTCGAAGTATTCTCCGTTGCAGTTAATGCACTTTTGCATTCGTTCGAACCAATTATTATAGCAGCAATTCCAGTCCGAAGTTGACATGGTCAAAATCGTCGATTTGTATGCTTCCACTGCTTCTTCTGGACCTTGAAACCGCTGACCACGCAATAAATCTTTGATTCTAGGGAATGTAAAGTAATCATTGGGACTCAGATCAGGGCTGTATGGAGGATGATCCATTAATTCAACGTTTTCCTGCTTCAAAAACTCGCTTGTTTTCTGAGCGGTGTGAGAGCTCGCATTATCGTGATGGAGGATTATGCGTCGTTTCGGGTTACCTCTACGGAGTTCGGATATCATCTGTGGCAAACAAACCGTTGTATACCAATCAGCGGTAACCGTTCTCCGTTCCTCTAAGGGAACTGTGACTACATGTCCTGTTTTCGCGACAAACGAAGCGACCATTTTCTTCGATACGCTGCGAGAGCGGACAACTTTTGTTGGCTTGATCTCACCTGCGAAGACCCAGACAGCCGACTGATGCTTTCTTTCTGGCTCATATGAATAGATCCATGATTCATCACCAGAGACAATGTTATAAACTGCTTTTGACTTTCCTCCGTTGAAGCGTTGCAGAGTAGACCGGCACCAATTGACACGAGCCGCCTTTTGCTCTTCGGACAAATTATGGGGCACCCAGCGGGAAACTAGCTTTCTCACTCCCAGTTCACCATGTAAAACAGTTTGTATCGCAGTCATACCTATCCCTAAAGTAGCCCGAATCTGCTCATATGTAATATGTCGGTCATCCTGTATCATTCGGCGCACAACAGCGACATTTTCTGGTGTAACCGCTGTTTTTGGCCGGCCTGTGGAAGGTACGGTGCCAAGAGAAGCACGTCCACGCCGGAATTCAGAATACCAGCGATATATTGTCGTCTGGCTAGGCGCTTCACTCTTGAATATAGATATAAGCTCAGCGAGACATTGTCCCTGAGATAATCCTCGTCGAAAGTTGTAAAAAATTATGGCACGGAAACTTTCTCTTGTAAGCTCCATTTTTTTATCGACCTATCAATTTCAAACTGATATTGTTCTTTAAAAAAAAATTTTTTTTTAATTCTGTCAATTGTATTCGATTTTCAACTAACCAGTGTTTATTCATCAAAAAGAGTTTTTAATCTAATTAAATCGAAAGTACTCGATTACCGATCTTTTCGGTATGCCCCTCGTAGGACCACCCGTTGCAGTTGTACGATTTATCGCGCCGTTTACCGCTTGATAATTAGAAATATATTTCTCTTTAATTTGTTCCGCGCGCGGTTTACTTTATCAACAGGTTTTGCCCGCTACTTCTTCCGCCTGAACTTTGAAAGTATCCCACGGGAATTACTGGCTCGGTCGGTATCCTTTTCCATCCCTTCAACTATCCCTATATAAAAAATCCGTCTGAATCTTTTACGACGAAGGACAAACAAACTCACTTTCGCATTTACAACATTAGTAAGCGTGGATACATCTGTGTACGTTGATGTTGTTGCTGGACTCATGGGGACCGAAACATTTACTAACAACGTCCACATTACACATTGAAATTACTCAGAGTCGGTTAAATAGATCTTTGGTCCCTGTTTACTAACAGAACCAACCATCTGTTTGAATAGACGTGATAAACAGATATTGTAATTAGTTAGTAATCGACGGAGGCGATGCGTCGCGCGCAACAGCTTCACAACAAAGATGTAATTACTACCTCGAGTCTACAGCAGGAAGCGAGTGACGTGTTGATATTGTATACATCAATGACTACCACAGCGACCGACGACACGAGCAGAAACAATAGATCGATGTGTGACTGGGCAGGTGTCATCAACACAACACAGCTCTGACATGCGACACGGCGGGTGGTTGATATCCGCAACAAAAGCTTGGTAAGACACTAGTGTGAATGATCTGTGTGCAGTCGGCATCATCGTGATGATGACAGAGTGAACGTAACCGCGAGATATGAGTCACACAACAGTTTTTTAAGCATCTCGAGAATTAGAAACATGTTATGATCTGACACACCCAAGATAATTAATTAAACTTATATGAATTACGATAACAAGTAAATTATAAAGACAGTAGACGCTTAGGTTAAATGGATGTAGTGCTGTTACTTTAATACGATAAATACGTCTGTAACGACAAGTAGTGGAGTGACACTATAAACATAATAAACTGTTCTCCCGGCAGAACATACATAATATAATGTGAAACTTAATTAAACCGTTACATTCACTAACAAATAGAATTTACTTAGTCTTAGTCGTAGTACTTAGACAATAAAATCTGGAATTTAATAAAAAAATGTGCCCAGCCAAAACGGTTTGTAATCTCTGACATGTCAAAAAATGACAGTTTTCAGAATTCTACGCAGTAAAATAATTGAGGTTTATGTTATATTATTGCTTCTTAACAGAAGCTACATGGTTTCATTATAAAGTTTACTATCTGCATGTTATTCACGCAAAAGTGAGTTTAAGTAGCGAGTTGTCAGAAACAGTTCTAGAAATAACTAGAAAGTTATCGAACGAATTTATGACTAACCACTACGAACGCTCCGGACACGCATTTGTACAAACAAACACACATGTAGTTCTGGGACTCGTGTGTCACTCGCCCGCCCATGTTGCGCCAAGGAACAAGTCGTTCATGTTACTGGGAACACTGCGTGTTTATGTGCGACGAACAGTAACCACTGCTCCTTCATCTCGCGTAATCTTAGCAGCAGAGGATACGCGTGTAACTCGGCAAATGAATAAATGATTCATAGTGTGATCGTCGCTGGAGAAGCGATTCTTATTCGCATATAAACTAAATATGTAATACAAAAACAAATGTGTTGCAATCAATGTACATAATAAACACACATGTTTTTATATTATTTAGTTTCTATACGAATACTTCTGCTGTCCATATTTCCGTCTGTCACATAGCTGGATCTCTCGAACCGTAATACACTTACAATTTTGTTTGAAGTAAAAGTTTGCATGCCAATGTAAGAAACCAACATGTTTGTAATAACATCAATTTATACCACATTTAAGCACAGTAAATAACTTGAACTTGATTGTGGATTAAGTAACTATGTGTAATGTATGATCGTCAATGATATACTCACGGTGCTGAAGGACCAGCAGGACCCGCACTTGCCCTGGTCCTTGACGTCGGTGACGGCTCCGTGCTTGGTCCAGTCCACCTCGTCGGGTAGTTGAACGTTGGCGGGCGCGATGTACGCGGCCCCCCGGAACTCCGCACCCTTCATCAGACCGCCGCGACGTCTGACAACAATTATACATAAGGACTACAACAAAAGATTTACTAACACATACAACAAATGCGACGTTCCTCGAAGGTATGGAGCCCCAGACTCCATTAGTACATTTAAAAGGTTTTTTTAATAGTGTACAGGTGCTGGCCGTATTTCAAACATATCTTTTAGCGCAAAGGATTGTTTTATAACACATACATCATTTCATTCTTTAGATTGAACTGTGTTTTAGCTTTTTGTACAACGTTTTGTATTACTTTCTTGAATAATTTAATTAAACTTTCTCAGGAGTCAAAAGCCAAAGTCAGCCGCCAAACAGCAGTGTTTATAGCACTGTTGTGTTCCGGTATAAAAGGTAATAGAGCCAGCGCCTTATTAGATAATTATTGGTGCTCACGCTTTAACATCCAACGGCCTTATCGTCACTACCATCAGGTGAGATGAAGGCCATGTGCAACCCCATCATAGATACATGTTTCCTAATATCCCTGCATCAAACAAAAAAGTTCCAGTGGTCCTGGTCAACAATGTTTTGTAACCACTGCCCTGGCTACTGTACTACTGTACTGGTGACAGATACACGCAACTACATAGGTAGGGTAGGTAGAAGCATGCATTGTTGAGATACATGTCTCTCAAACAACACTATCGGAGTAGCGGCGGAGTCTTATCTACGAGCGAGTGTCACCCAGTTCACGGATGATCATATTCAACAACTGGTCCAAACAAACGACTACACCAAACACTATCACCAACAAATACAAAGCAATCTCACTAGACAGTTGACGGTACCTCTCACAACTGCCCACTCACAACTATTGTACTAGTGGCCCGCCCCGGCTTCGCACGGGTGCACATTAAACATTTTGGTAAAAACGTAAATGTATCTTTTTGCAAGACATATGTAGTTTTTTCTGATCAAATTACTATTTATATTTTTAGTGTTTCAATTTTACATTTCTATATTTACTTTTTTGTAGATATTTATTAGACTACTTCGTTGTCCGTTTGTGTGTCTTTCAAGACCCTTTTTCTCGGGAAGGCGTAAAGGTATCAAGTTGAAAATAATATCGAATAATCAAGTCTGCAGTCTTTTGGATCTGTAAAAAAGTCAAACGTTTAACTAACAATATGTGTCTGTTTAAGCCGTACTTTTATACCATTTCCTTTAAGAATGCAAGGGAATCGAAACTTATAAGATGTCTTCACAGCTTTTTTGTCATTAGACAATACAAACATGTTTTCTTTAGAGGTTACTCTTGAAAGAGCGACATATAATTGGCCATGTGAAAAACACTCAACGCTCAAATCTAAGCCTGCAACGTTGAATTTTTGACATCAGTTTGGTATCCGTCCCGGCGCTCATTTTTCTGTGTGTATTTGGTTTTTTAAATTCGTTATATCTTTTGAATGGAACGTCCTATTTCAATAATTCAAGAAGCTATCTACAGATATTGAAGCAATCTTGAATATGAAATGACTTATTTTGATAAGGGTTAATATAAAGGTATGGATAACATGGTCTGATTTTGGTCGGCATTTCTATCAACTAAAAAAATGGATAAAGTAGTTATAGTGACATAACTACAATAGTTAGACATATACCATCGCGGACTTTTTTGTTGATCTTTCTAAGGTGTACAATACAGTAGTACATTATTTTGATCTATCTGGTAGGGTTTAGCCAGCGTTTGCAATGTAAGCGCAAAAAGATGTGTTTATTTACGACATCACATTAGAAACCCCTAAATAATATTTGCTCTACTATATTATGCATGTATTATATATATAAACCTTCCTCTTGAATCATTCTATCTATTAAAAAAAACCGCATCAAAATCCGTTACGTAGTTTTAAAGATTTAAGCATACATACATACATACAGACAGCGGGAAGCGACTTTGTTTTATACTATTTAGTGATTAGTGAAGTGATGATAGTGTTCATTAGGGATGTTCTTAGACACACAGTATTCATGTATGCGTATTTATACGAGCTTCTTTCCAATCATCTAAGAAGTGAAACTCATGACGGAACGTAACGATTTATCAACAGCTGAACCGCCTCTATTGTTGGATAAATCATGTTAAAGTGTAAAAAATAACCATCTGTAATATTATTATAGATTATTTGGCGTGACACATAAATCTGCATATATTAGACATATATTTTCTTTACTTTGACATAGTTGATAATAACTTATTGTTTATTGTTTGACATTTATTTTATATAACTTGACATTTGATATCAAACAGTGATTATATGCTCCTAGTTTGATATATCGGATATATCTTTTGACATTCAGTGTACACTTTGTAATTTTTATATTTTATTTTATATGAACTTGAAATTGTTACACTGAAATAAATATAATGTATACATACTTGGGTTGTGTTCGGTTGAATCCGTTCATAGTGTGCACAAACTCGTGGTGTAGCATGTCTCCGTACTTATTCTGCTTGAGCCTGAAGGTGACGAGCCCCTGCTTGTATCGCTGGTTATGCTTGGCGACCTTGTGCTTGTTCTCTGCGTAGATCTTCATGCGGAACTTGTCTTCCACTTCGCTGTCGTACTGCTTGCCATGCTCCATCTAACACAATACAACACACTCAAATGATAGATATTCTATCTATGTCAAACAGAAGTTACAGTGAAGAGAATGGAATTTTGTATCTGTCTGTAATGTGAGCTCACCTTGAATGCGACCCACTCCTCGCGCACGAGGTCGAAGAACGAGACAGCACTAGCGGCCGACACCACCAACACCAGCACCACCAGAGTCTTCATTTTCACAGATGCTCTGAGACAAACACAGTAACGGCTATAATACACGCACACAAACACACACACTGTGTGGACTATGCCACAGACTATGCTTCACAATAATTATAAACAACCCACACCGTATTCTCATTGTTTGCTTCCTAGCCCTTTCACCGAGGCGATCTATGGGAAAGGCCCATATTCAGTCGTGGACTGATGACACCAGATGACACTGATGTATTATGATCAACATGGTATTTAATTTATTACTATAATTGCAGAATGCAGTTCGAACATAGTCACTCAAATAAAGATAAAATTGCAAATACTAAATTATGACAAAAAACATAAGAAAATTTAAACTAGACTCCGAATATCATAAAACTAATTTATAACACATTAATTAAAATAACTACAGAGAACTAGCCCACTGCATATACATTGCAATACAATACTGATACTAATAGCAGTTATAAAAAGTTTATTAAATTAGTTATATTGAGCTTCTTGTATGTAACCATTAAAAATAATATTTAACTTAATATATCCAAAACAATATTGACATGGTAAATATTAAATTTATAAAACTGGCTTATGTCCTTCTCTGACTCTGTTATTAACAAATAAATCCTCTCTTATGATGTAAAGGAAATGAGACAAAAAAGTCACTTTTGCCTTTATAAAAGAGGATCACACAAGGCATTTGGGTGGTAAAAACACCCAGAAACTAATGAGTGAATAATTTTGAAATAATCTAAAAGAGATAAATACATAATAAACATCAATAATCATAAAAAATAGTCAAAAGTACTCTAATTTCTTTAATTATTTATTATTAATAAAATTAAAGGTAAATACTACCTAATTAATTGTGATTAACACGAGAGAGATATATCTATTGTTGTATTGAAACCTGTGATTTTAAAGTCTGTCTGTGACATGAATTAAAATAGAAACTGTGAAAAAAACTGTAACGATTAACTAAGTCCTGCTCTAATTCTTACCGTCCATTTGGCTTTTTAATCGATTAAAGTAATAACACTGGCAGACAACAACATATATGGTGGGTAGACTAGCTTAAGTTCTGGTTTAAGATACTTTGAAATCATCTAAATATTAAGCTGTTGATTAGCAAAACCAATTAATTAAAAGTACTAAGCAAAATAATCTTATTAAAACCAATTTACCAATCATCTACGCAGTGCGAGGACGAGCGTGCGATTTGCGAACAAAGAAAGAAGGCGTTTTAACTGTTGTCTTCTGAAGTTTGTTACTTTGTAAATAAATATTTTTTAAACTATTAAATATTATACTCACCAAAAGAATTCGCGGATATATTTATTTTAAACACACAACAATTAAAATTACGTTTATTCGCTACAAATATTGTGCGATTTTTATTAAGCTTGACTTGACACTACTTGTCCACACTGAGGCAAAATCGTTTATGTTTTGGTCTGCTGTGGTTTTGTGGGATTTGTGCAGAGAAACGCGTAGCCGAGTTAAGCCGAGTGAAGTGAGCGTAGGTTGAGCAGACAAACAAAATGCTAGTCATCCATTCTGTGGCCAAAGTTCAAAATCGTACACAAATTCAAATTGTTTGCTTGAACATTGTTTTCGCCGTACCAGTGGGTCAGAATAACTTTTTTCTTGCAACCTATTTTGACTAATAAAAAATTAAAATCATACTTTTAGTACGTACAGTCGAGTACAAAAATATGTATCAACTTTTGTACCACGCCACATTCAATCTTCCTTGTGTTCCTACGCAGTGTGTTGAGGGAAATGTCAATTAAAAGTGAACGTGACAAGGTTAAAAAGTGAATACATATTTTTGTACTCGAGTGTACAATATTTTACCGTGAGATGTATCTGAAGCCAAAAATATATCGTTTTTATAGAAATGCCTGTCAGTGTCAAATCTGTCATTGTCATCTGAGCATGTGTCAATTGTAAAAATATTTCTCAGTTCTCGTGGAACAGTGAGATGTGAGGTTATGTATTTGGAATTAATAAAAAAATGAAACAAGATAATAATAGCAACCAAAAAAAGCAGGGAAGGCGGAAAAAAGTGCAACTGTTTAAGCCAAGGAAAAAAAGGAGCGCAGAAGAAGATGCTGCTATTCAATATTTACAGGCCCAGTACGACAAGGTGAATCGTTATAATACAAACCATAGTATTATTATAAATAAAATCTAGCCCAGGCACATGAGTAAACTGTGGTATAGGTCCCTATATTCCCTTCCTCCTAAAATCCCTAAACCCTATGAAATCCCTGCTTTGTTATGCTGACGCTTGCTTTGTTAATATTCGGAGTTAATTTATTGTTCATAACTATATTAAATTGTAAACAACAGTAACTCAGACAATATCCTCACTGTTTAACCCTACTACAAGACACTGGCAGTAATATTTGCCTTCCTGTGGAGGTTGTCACCATACCACTAAATATTGAATTAAATATTATGTATACAAAATTCAGTTTTTGTGTTTACTTATTGAGCGATAGTGGAAGGGTCTGAAAAGGAATATAGACTACTTTTTCATAAAATAAAGATCAAACAAGTAGTTCCTGTAGAATATTTTCTAAAGTTGATACAATAGAAGTAGCAGGCTGTTTTAAAATACTGCATTGTATTGTCCTCATCTGTTGTAAGAATTATTAAAATAATGTAATTTTAACTTTCAGATTGTGGTCGATGAGATAAAAACTTTCAAAGACCTGCCTCTGTCTCAGAAAACTTTGAAAGGGCTAAAAGAAAACAATTATGTTACACCTACTGAAATACAGAGACAAGCTATTGTGTATGCACTACAAGGAAAGGATATTTTGGGAGCTGCCAAAACTGGATCAGGCAAGACATTGGCATTTCTAATACCAATATTGGAAAAACTGTTTTGTAAAAAATGGACAAGATTGGATGGTGTGGGGGCTCTGGTGATCTCTCCAACTAGAGAACTGGCTTATCAAATATATGAGACTTTGCGGAAGGTGGGATATCTTCATGATTTCTCAGCTGGACTTATCATTGGAGGTCAGAACTTAAAGTTTGAAAGGAAGAGAATGGATCAAGTAAACATACTGATCTGTACTCCAGGCCGCCTGCTGCAGCATATGGATGAGAACCCGCTGTTCAGCTGCGACAACATGCAGCTGCTGGTGCTAGATGAGGCAGACCGGTGTCTAGATCTGGGCTTTCAAACCACTATGAATGCAATCATAGAAAATCTTCCACCAGAGCGACAGACATTATTATTTTCTGCAACACAGACTAAATCTGTAAAAGATTTGGCTCGCTTGAGCTTATCATTCCCAATGTATGTAGCCCCGCACGAGCAAGCTGCCACCGTCACTCCGGAGTCTCTGCAGCAGAGCTACATAGTTTGTGAAATAGATGAGAAACTGGGCATATTGTGGTCCTTCATAAAGAATCACTTAAAACAGAAAGTGCTAGTATTCATGGCCACCTGCAAGCAAGTCAAATATACACACGACCTGTTCTGTAAGCTACGACCTGGTATCAGTCTACTGGCACTGTATGGGACCCTGCACCAGGAGAAAAGAGAAAAGATTTATAATGAATTCTGCAGAAAATCTAATGTTGTATTATTTGCTACTGATTTAGCATCGAGAGGTTTGGATTTCCCCAGAGTGAACTGGGTTATACAAATGGACTGTCCTGAAAATGTACAGACTTACATCCATCGTGCCGGCAGGACAGCCCGGGGGGCATTTGGGAAGGGTGAGGGACTGTTGATGCTTCTGCCTCATGAAGAAAAGATTGTGGAAGATCTCAAGACAAATAAGATCCCCATCAACAAAATAGCTGTTGACCCATCGAAAATAGTTGCACCACAAAGGAAAATAGAAGCTTTGTTATCAGATAACACTGAACTTAAACAGACGGCACAAAGAGCTTTTGTTAACTACTTGAAGTCTGTCTTTCTGATGAAGAATAAAGAGATTTTTAATGTTCATCTTCTAGATACTGATGCATATGCCAGATCTTTAGGCTTGATAGTGCCACCGAGAATAAAATTTTTACAGAAATATCAGAAACACAAAACTAACGATAAAGTGAGCACTGAATCAACCGATAATAATGTTATTGAGAAACTGAAAGCTAAAAGTGATGAAGGTGATGAATTTGATCAAAGTATAGTGGATAATGATGATATGAAACAAGAATTTGTAAAGAATGTCATACAAAAAAGAGGAAAGGACCTCAAGAAAGAAATACCCAAATTGGACTTTCATAATGATGACGAGAGTGATGAAGATGACTTTCTAAAATTAAAAGAGGTTGACTTAGATATAGAGCCTGCTTCAGTCGATGACCTAATCATCAAGTCAAAGAAAAAATCTAAACCAATAACAAAAGCTGCTCTGGCAAAAAAGATATTGAAGAGAAAAATAAAAGTTAACACACAAGTTAAATTTACTGAAGAAGGTGAGGCTATAGATGATGAAAAGAAAGATGTGAAATCAGAACTAGCCAAACAGTTCATTAACGAGGACGTCGGTGGCATAGACATAGAGAGAGCTAAGGAGGTGTTGCAAGAAGAAGACAAATTTGACAAGATAAGGTTCAGAGAAAAAGTGAAAGCAAAACACAAGGAACAGAAACGAAAAATTAAAAACAAGAAAAAGGAAGCGGAAGGTGAAAAGGATGACTTTGGTTCACAATCGGAATCAGATGGACCAGACTTGTCCTGGCTGCCAGACCCTGACAAGGTATATGGTAGTGTTGGAGCTGATTCTGCTAGTACTGACGGGGATAACAAATATGATAGCTCTACAAGTGAAAATGAACAATCAGAACAAGAAGACAAACACCACAGGTAAAACCTCACATAACTAATAACTATTATTACTTTGATTTTAAGCTTCACTAAAACTATCAAGGTATATTGCTAATCGGTAGTGTCGGCAGTTTCAATAGTCAGAAATGGAAGATATGATGGAGGCCTTTGCTCAGCAGTTGGACAGTACAGAGAATAATAATCTAATACATATATAAAATTTCCATGTCACAATGTTAGTTACCGTACTCCTCCGAAACGGCTTTACCGATTCTTACCAAATTTTATATGCGTATTCAGTAGGTCTGAGAATCGGCTACTATCTATTTTTCATACTCCTAAGTGATAAGGGTTGTTCACCCTTAAAAATTTTTATCAAATTTTTTTTTTATTTTTTTTATAATTTGGCATTAAAAATACATACAACCCTAAATTTTTACTTTTTTGTCACCAACCCCTATTTTTTTATAGCCATTTTAATAATTTAATCATTTTTCATCCCTCTCGATAACTGATCAATTATACTGTATAGTATAACTATATAGTTTTTATCTGTACTTCGATTAAAATTTCCCTTAGCTTATGGCAAATCTAAAATTTATTTTATGAAAATATACATTTAGAAACAATTTATAAGGCAAAACAACGTTTGCCGGGTCAGCTAGTATCATATAAAAAGCTCCTGTATTCTATCCTCATGAATATTTTGACAAAATAAGAAGAGTTACACTAGCTTATTGTTTTTGTTTTGTTTCAGGCCCATGAAGAGGAAACTGGTGGAAAGTAAAGGAATTCCACAAGAGAGTGTTGCACCAAGAAAAGTGAAGAAAATACAGGAAATATCAGCCTCACTGTCAGTAAAAGAGGCTGAGGCGCTTGCCATGCAACTGCTTCATGCGAAACCATAATAATAAATCTTTCAGCAATGTATCTTTATTAAAAATTTCAAAATTCATAACTATCTTTTCTTTCTTGTGTTCATATTGGTTCATAAACTAGAGCCTTGGCGTCACATGTCTATGCCACGTGGAGGGAAAGTATTGTTGCAAGCTTGCAGTTTCGAGGGATTGAGGAAAACACGTATCCAGAGTTCCAGAGTTTATTGGCAACACAGGTCCACAAACCAATCTTCAAAATCACGGGTCCCCGACAGAGCACGTCCTAGTCTTCTGTACTGAGTCCGTACCTGTAGTATGTATAATTATATTAACACTTCACTTCGAATGTAGTTTACTACTTCTGGTTCACTTTTCTTCGCTGTTCACTTAGAACTGAGCTGCCGTCCGAGCCCATTCTGCGTTTTTTCGACGTTTCCAGAACCTTCGCCGTGACCTACCTTTAATTGCTTACTTCGGGAATTTTCTACGTATGCCGCGAGTTTCTAGTAACTTCGCTACTCAACACGAAGGAGATACGTAGATTGTCCTCTCTTCACAATCGCCAGTCCTTATGTGTAAATTATATTGAGTAAAACTATTTGAAACTATTTGAGATCCTTCCACGCTATTCCTTTGTTGCTACTCGACACGAAAGAGATAAGACTAGATCCATCTGTCTCTTTCAAATTCGTTTCAAGAACTTGCTACGCTACTCGACACGAAGGAGATAGTAGATCCGCCTCTCTCTTTTCTTACTCCTAGACTGTTCAAGTTCCGTAACACTGTCCGCCTGTTAAGAATGCTCGTACCGAGCATTATTACTTCCATGATAACGCGCCAGCGGATCTCCGTGTATAACCTTCAGTGGGCTTCTCGGTGTCTTCCGAATTCGGTAGAGGAAGTTCCGTGACAGTATCTTAAATATTGTAGGTGGAAAATTTTACTAAAAAAGACTATTTTGATTTTAAAGATAATAAAATCACTTCAGCAAAATTTTCTATCTACAATATTTAATATACTTTTCCTCCATGTGACGTAGCCATGGAACGCCCTGTATCTAGAAGCATTTAATTACTACCCTGTATCACAGTGGCATAAAGTGTCTAAAGTAAAACGTTTCTCGAAGGCTAAAAGAGCTCAATCTAAAGCCCTGACAGAGAAACGGGTACGCTCAGAATTGTACGAGCGAGGTTTTTAACTATGGAAATAACACTCCCAAAAATTCCAAATCTGTAGAGTATGCCGTGCCGTGAAGATTCACGGTCCAATCCAAGTCCAATCACGATATTGGGAGATTGGTACGAAAGTTGCCAATCATGTTGTCCAGTGTAAGGTGGAATATATTTATTATTAGAAATCCGTAGCTACAAATCAAGACAAGGCTTGATAATAGAAAAATGTATTAAAAAAACCACGATTAAAACACCAAAGTTAAAATATTTAATGGTTACCAAACGAACATATTAGTCTGTGAAACGAACCTTAGGCGACAGGCGACATTACCTGTCAAATAAAGGACTGATCGTTCTTTGCACTTTTATGTGACTTTTATCGAAGAAGCGCTAGAATCTGTACCTAAGTTAATAGTTTTTTTTATGGATTTAGATTAAATACAATATCATTTGTACTTAATAAGTTTAATTATGTTTTGGAGCGGTAATTATATTGTAGTTAGAGAGTTAAATTTTCTTCTCAAAGAGGAGGTAAGTGCGTTGTTGAAGAATTTATGGTTAGGACGAGCCTTTACCTTACCTTACTTACATTCTGAGGCTTCAATATTTACACGCGTTAGTTGAGTCGTGAAGGCTTCTTAAAATGTAGGCGATTTGTTGTGTAGCCGGCGTGCGTGATGGTCGACGGAGGCGGTCGGCGGCCGTGCCTGTTGTGTTGATGTGCATTGAGACGTGTGTTGTTGCAGAATGTGTCGCTCAGCCAGGTGCTGGAGGCAGACGACATCCTGCAGGAGTGCAAGGCGGACAACAAGGGACTCATACAGTTGTATGTAGCAATCTGTATAGATTATCTTTGTTCTCATTCCTTTGTTTTTGAAGTAAACAAATTCCTGTTTCAGTCTTACAAAGCCGGAGATCCTGGCGGAGCTGATAACTCTGATAACAGAGGAGCCGCCAAAGAACGTGGAGCTATCACAACAGTATCGACATGCGAGCATCGCCTGTGAGGTTCTCACTAGCCACCTGTCTATGCTGAGCGACCGTCTGTCGCTGGACGCCACTCAGATGCACCGTCTATGTGACTTCATCAACCGTGAGCCCCCACTTAATCCGCTGCTGGCCTCCTACTTCAGTAAAACTGTGGAGATGTTGCTTGAGCGGAGCCCCAAACAGGTATGTTGTTGTCATTTGACATACCACCAGTTTCATTTTTTCTGCTTAAGGTGGTTGTATCCCAAGTACGTGCACATTTCCAGGTTATTGATAAGTTAACTTGTTACATAAAATACTTTATCATTGCCAACTGCAACTGCTGTAGAGACCTCCACACTCATAAGGTCCCTCCCTGAAAAATTCCAGACAAGACATTACGGAAACTGAATGTTTTATGGACAGAGAAATAAAGTATTCTCAATCGGCCCTATTCATAAATCATTCTCTCTTTCTAAATTGTTCTTTCACAAAAGGTGCATTTCAACTACTTAAGTACGGGGTAAAGTACGGTCGCGGAGCAGGAAGAATTTCGTACAATGACCTCTTTACCTACTGACAGTGGTCACAAACATTTTTATGTGTGGTTTGCATGAAATATTTAAAGGATAGAAATAAACTAGCTTATTAAATATATCAATTATTTATTTAGATTTTACATTACAGCAGTATCAAAATCGTCTTAAAATTATCAATTTGGTAGAAATAAAAAAATCATAAATCCGAATCCGATTCGTCTGTATCGGAGTTACTGCTTTCTGATGACGTCTCGCCTGTCACATTTATAACAAAAGAATCGACAGTTTTGTCTACATTATCATCTAGTCCACCTAGTTTCGATTCCTCTTTTTTAACGTGACTTATGCAATTTTGCAAAAAATCAACGAAACCACTTAACAATTAAAACACGACAACAAAAACTAACAAATAACAACAAACTAAGATAACTGTGTTTCAAAATTGAACGAGCACTAACGCATCCCAAGATGGAATGTCGTTCGTTATTCAAAAATTATGAATCATGTCAAATACTTTTCATTGCGACTCAAGGCCAACCAAAAAACCAGACGCAAACAAGAACAAAACTTATGGTCTCAATGAAACGGTTTACAATCCCTGGTGACAGCGGTCATTGCATCTGTGCGAGCGAGACGCATTATATTTACGCGGGAGTGACAGAGATGGGTAATAATAGGTCATTGTATGAAATTCTTCCTGCTCCGTGACCGTACTTTAGTAGATATTGTGTCGCAGTCGCATCTAGATAAAAAAACTCAACTCAACTGCTATCCAAGAATTATTTAACCGAATAGAATTTTTCTCTATTAGCAAATCATGCAATTTACACTCGAGATTGTCATAACTTTTCTTCTTCAATCTATTATGTATGTGTCACATGGCAACCCTATCACAACCAATTATTATAATATTAAATAACTATAGCTAAGAATTGTCTAGCTGGTTCATAGCTCGCTACCTACTGGTATCTCAGAAGTAGGGTCACACAGAGTAGATTATGTGATCCACACATCCATGGGTACAAATATTATCTTCAATGAGACCCTTTCTGCAGTCACTAAACATCAGGTGATGTTGTGGTGAAAATCGAGCCAACTTAATTTCTAAATTATTGTTAAAAAGTGCCTTGTCTATGGCAAAGTTGCATACTTAACAATGCAACTGTTAGCATAAAGCATCTGATTAAGATAAAATATCTCTTCATTCACTTTGAAATTAAAAAATGTTAGTGTCATCTTATAACACAGCTAATTATGTGAGTTGTGCACTGTCAACCACTAAGTAACACTGTTGTGCAATCAAACAACCATCAAGCTGGTGATAGAGGAGGTTCAACTTAGAATTGTGTTTCTGAATGTGCTGTAAACTTGCATTGTATCTATTTTATTATTATTCAAAATATGAGTAAGTTGAGCATGTGTGTGACAGAGACTCGATGACTCGTGTGATGTGATATGATGGTGTGATTGTCAGGACTGGTACCTGTACCACATTGTGTGTCTGCGGGTGCTGGACTTCCTGAAGGCGCGTCGGGACTTCCTGCCGAACCTGCTGCGTCACGTGCGCACCTCCGCCATCGCCGACACTTTCAAGTACTTCATCCGGCTAGACGACCTCTTCAACAAGATCATCATGGAGGTATCTATCATACACACACAACCATATTATCAATTCAAATTAACTATAATGGGGCTATATAAAACTTTAGTACTGATCGAACAAGTAGTAAATGCGAACGTGCACACAGTTGAAATTGCAGACAAAAGCTAGTAATAAATGAACGTTACCTTGTTACCTTGCATGTGTGTACTCCGTGATGAAGTAGAGTGATGGTGTAACGTGTGTGTGTGTGTGATGTCAGTGGTTCGAGGAGCACCAGCTCCTGGAGAGCTTGATACAGATCGTGTGCGGCACCTACGTGCCGGAGCCGCTGTGTGCTCGCGACCAGCCCCCCGAACACCCGCCCGCCGCACACGACGAACCACCCCCACCCCCCGAACACAACCACAAGGACGCCGGCACCAACGACAACGAACACCCGGGTATGTACCGTCCAACGCTCTACACTACATAGTCTTGATGTATATAGAACTCGATCAAGCTTATACATCACTAGCCACAAGCCCCGTCTGCCAAAGGGCAGGTGAGCCTATATGTATGAAACATTATATGTTTATAATCATCCGGGAAGCGTCCACTGCTGGACATAGGCCTCCTCCATGATATGCCACATTGACCGGTCCCGAGCCACTTGCATCCAACGACCCCAGCGACCCTAACCAGGTTGTCGGTCTAGCCCATGTTACTCAGGGATAATGTAGCATTCTTAACGGAGAAATAATTTTAGAAATCGGTCCAGTAGTTTTTGAGTTTATTCGTTTTTAGAGAGAGAGAGAGAGTTTAGAGAGTAGACATTACATTCGCTTACCATCAGGTGAGATCGTGGCCGAGTGTTGATCTATGTTCAGTTAAAATAATACAAATCTTTCCTCTTTATAATATTAGTGTAGATGAAGATGCAGACTGAGCGATATACAAATAGTTATATTGTTTTATGCGGTGCGAATGAATGTGAACCTTACATACGACGACAAACTGCTGCGTGTCCTTTCAACGTCGCCCGTGTTGACGTCAGTTGCAGGCACCCCGGACGAGAATCTGAACGTTGCGGACGCGGAGGGCGGGGCGCCGGCGCCCCCCGCGGGTCCTGCGCCCCCGGCCGCGGCGCCCCCTGAGCCGGAGGCGGGGGGCGGGGGACGCGTGGCCTCCGACAACGCAGCCATGTTGCTGATCGAGGTGGTGGGGTCGGGATGCGCGGACGAGGTGCGTCACGCCGCGGGGACGGGTCAGCTGTGAGACATTGTTTTTACATAACTAACGTTGTCGTGTGTTCAGGGGGTGTGCGGGGGCGCGCGGACCCGGACGGCGTGGGCGCTGGGGGGGCGGCTGCAGAGCGCGGGGTGCGTGCGCTCCCTGCTGCAGCACATGTTCACTGCGCCGGCGCACGCCGCGCGGCACGCCCTCGTCAACGGGTGCAGGCTGCTGCAGGCGCTACTAGAGCACGACCAGATGATGTGAGGAACAACACAACACCACATATCTATAACCTTTCCTTTTAGTTCGTAATACAACCCTCGACTCAGTTATGTTGTACTCATTCTAATGTTATTTGGAACCAAGTATGTAACAGTATGTGTGTGTGTGTGTTGAGTCCGGGGTCGGGGTCCGGGGAGCGCACGAGCGTGGAGCTGGGCGTGGCGCCGCACTTGCCGCTACTGCACCAGGCGCTGCGGCCGGGCGCCGCGGGCGGAGCGATGGACGGAGCCGTGGGAGCAGCGAGGCTAGCAGTCGCCGCGCTGCTGGCACACCTCACGCTCTCAGAGGTCGAGGAGGTGGCCACCACCATGCTCACACTAGGTATATACGAGCCACGTCACACCATACACACGCCACACTCTGCGGCTCGCAGTCGCCGCGCTGCTGGCACACCTCGCGCTCTCAGAGGTCGAGGAGGTGGCCACCACCATGCTCACACTAGGTATATACGAGCCACGGCACACCATACACACGCCACACTCTGCGGCTCGCAGTCGCCGCGCTGCTGGCACACCTCGCGCTCTCAGAGGTCGAGGAGGTGGCCACCACCATGCTCACACTAGGTATATACGAGCCACGGCACACCATACACACGCCACACTCTGCGGCTCGCAGTCGCCGCGCTGCTGGCACACCTCGCGATCTCAGAGGTCGAGGAGGTGGCCACCACCATGCTCACACTAGGTATATACGAGCCACGTCACACCATACACACGCCACACTCTGCGGCTCGCAGTCGCCGCGCTGCTGGCACACCTCGCGCTCTCAGAGGTCGAAGAGGTGGCCACCACCATGCTCACACTAGGTATATACGAGCCACGGCACACCATACACACGCCACACTCTGCGGCTCGCAGTCGCCGCGCTGCTGGCACACCTCGCGCTCTCAGAGGTCGAGGAGGTGGCCACCACCATGCTCACACTAGGTATATACGAGCCACGGCACACCATACACACGCCACACTCTGCGGCTCGCAGTCGCCGCGCTGCTGGCACACCTCGCGATCTCAGAGGTCGAGGAGGTGGCCGCCACCATGCTCACACTAGGTATATACGAGCCACGGCACACCATACACACGCCACACTCTGCGGCTCGCAGTCGCCGCGCTGCTGGCACACCTCGCGATCTCAGAGGTCGAGGAGGTGGCCACCACCATGCTCACACTAGGTATATACGAGCCACGGCACACCATACACACGCCACACTCTGCGGCTCGCAGTCGCCGCGCTGCTGGCACACCTCGCGATCTCAGAGGTCGAGGAGGTGGCCGCCACCATGCTCACACTAGGTATATACGAGCCACGGCACACCATACACACGCCACACTCTGCGGCTCGCAGTCGCCGCGCTGCTGGCACACCTCGCGATCTCAGAGGTCGAGGAGGTGGCCACCATGCTCACACTAGGTATATACGAGCCACGGCACACCATACACACGCCACACTCTGCGGCTCGCAGTCGCCGCGCTGCTGGCACACCTCGCGATCTCAGAGGTCGAGGAGGTGGCCACCACCATGCTCACACTAGGTATATACGAGCCACGGCACACCATACACACGCCACACTCTGCGGCTCGCAGTCGCCGCGCTGCTGGCACACCTCGCGATCTCAGAGGTCGAGGAGGTGGCCACCATGCTCACACTAGGTATATACGAACCACGTCACACCATACACACGCCACACTCTGCGGCTCGCAGTCGCCGCGCTGCTGGCACACCTCGCGATCTCAGAGGTCGAGGAGGTGGCCACCATGCTCACACTAGGTATATACGAGCCACGGCACACCATACACACGCCACACTCTGCGGCTCGCAGTCGCCGCGCTGCTGGCACACCTCGCGATCTCAGAGGTCGAGGAGGTGGCCACCACCATGCTCACACTAGGTATATACGAGCCACGGCACACCATACACACGCCACACTCTGCGGCTCGCAGTCGCCGCGCTGCTGGCACACCTCGCGATCTCAGAGGTCGAGGAGGTGGCCACCATGCTCACACTAGGTATATACGAGCCACGGCACACCATACACACGCCACACTCTGCGGCTCGCAGTCGCCGCGCTGCTGGCACACCTCGCGATCTCAGAGGTCGAGGAGGTGGCCACCATGCTCACACTAGGTATATACGAGCCACGTCACACCATACACACACACGCCACACTCTGCGGCTCGCAGTCGCCGCGCTGCTGGCACACCTCGCGATCTCAGAGGTCGAGGAGGTGGCCGCCACCATGCTCACACTAGGTATATACGAGCCACGTCACACCATACAATCGCCACACTCTGCGGCTCGCAGTCGCCGCGCTGCTGGCACACCTCGCGATCTCAGAGGTCGAGGAGGTGGCCGCCACCATGCAGTTACACTACACGGCTATAGCTTCTATCAGTGGACGGCGCGCCGGGCTGGCAACTTGTACATATTGTGTTACTGAATGCACGCGTGTGTTGCTGGCAGGCACGCCGGGCGCGCTGGTGGACATGTTCTTCGAGTACCCTCACAACAACTTCCTCCACGCGCACGTGCTCACCCTCGTCAAGCACGCCCTCAACAACCGCGTCTACCGACAGCAGTACGCAGCACACGTGAGTCACACTAGCTACTTGCTTACACACCTGACAACCCACCCACCTACTTACTGCATCACTAGTTTCCTTAAAAAAGAAAAAATTCTGTCTTACTCGTATGCTCAGTTTGGTTATGGCTATCGCTCTGGAACTTCAACAGAAAATGCTGGGAAGATTATAAACTAATGGGACACTGTTGAATTTTCCTAAACCTTGCAAAAGCATTTGACACTGCGTCAATCACAATTCTAGTAAACAGATTAGAACATATCGATTTGAGAGGTAAATCTCTCTAAATTTTTCGGGACTACCTCTGTGAACGCACCAAAATACTTAAAATTGGATAAAACCTAGGCTAGGCTTTGCTGACAAAAAGTTAATATTTTTCTGAAAACAAAGTAATAACAAAACGAATAATAAAAAAATAAAACGTATGAGTATAAATAAACGTATAGTACGAGGGGCATACCGAAAAGATCGGTAATCGAGTACTTTCGATTTAATTAGATTAAAAACTGTTTTTGATGAATAAACACTGGTTAGTTGAAAATCGAATACAATTGACAGAATTAAAAAAAAATTTTTTTTTAAAGAACAATATCAGTTTGAAATTGATAGGTCGATAAAAAAATGGAGCTTACAAGAGAAAGTTTCCGTGCCATAATTTTTTACAACTTTCGACGAGGATTATCTCAGGGACAATGTCTCGCTGAGCTTATATCTATATTCAAGAGTGAAGCGCCTAGCCAGACGACAATATATCGCTGGTATTCTGAATTCCGGCGTGGACGTGCTTCTCTTGGCACCGTACCTTCCACAGGCCGGCCAAAAACAGCGGTTACACCAGAAAATGTCGCTGTTGTGCGCCGAATGATACAGGATGACCGACATATTACATATGAGCAGATTCGGGCTACTTTAGGGATAGGTATGACTGCGATACAAACTGTTTTACATGGTGAACTGGGAGTAAGAAAGCTAGTTTCCCGCTGGGTGCCCCATAATTTGTCCGAAGAGCAAAAGGCGGCTCGTGTCAATTGGTGCCGGTCTACTCTGCAACGCTTCAACGGAGGAAAGTCAAAAGCAGTTTATAACATTGTCTCTGGTGATGAATCATGGATCTATTCATATGAGCCAGAAAGAAAGCATCAGTCGGCTGTCTGGGTCTTCGCAGGTGAGATCAAGCCAACAAAAGTTGTCCGCTCTCGCAGCGTATCGAAGAAAATGGTCGCTTCGTTTGTCGCGAAAACAGGACATGTAGTCACAGTTCCCTTAGAGGAACGGAGAACGGTTACCGCTGATTGGTATACAACGGTTTGTTTGCCACAGATGATATCCGAACTCCGTAGAGGTAACCCGAAACGACGCATAATCCTCCATCACGATAATGCGAGCTCTCACACCGCTCAGAAAACAAGCGAGTTTTTGAAGCAGGAAAACGTTGAATTAATGGATCATCCTCCATACAGCCCTGATCTGAGTCCCAATGATTACTTTACATTCCCTAGAATCAAAGATTTATTGCGTGGTCAGCGGTTTCAAGGTCCAGAAGAAGCAGTGGAAGCATACAAATCGACGATTTTGACCATGTCAACTTCGGACTGGAATTGCTGCTATAATAATTGGTTCGAACGAATGCAAAAGTGCATTAACTGCAACGGAGAATAATTCGAAAAGCAATAAAAATAAATTTAGTTATTTCCTGTATGTATTGTTTTATATTCCCGATCATTTCGGTATGCCCCTCGTATGTGTATGTTTGAAGTGTCCGACCTGTGCCTCGATAAAACCAAATATGTAACAATCTTCTCCATTTTACCACACTTTGAAAGTACACAACTGTTTTAGTGCATTAGCAAATGCAAATGCATTGATATGCTGAGAACTATCACAATCACATACTCGGGCATCACCCTGGATGACCATTTAAGACTCTCATCTCACTCACATCTCATTTGTATCTTCAAGTCCTTGAGACACATCATGCCACTAGAACAAGTGATTACAATTCATTTATATCACAAACCCAACCCCCTGTGGCTACATCTTATCTTGTAATTTGTATTTGTCCATAAATATTTTTGTATTTATTATATTACATGATATTCTTTATGTCATTTTGACATTCATTTGTTATGTTATAGTGAGAAAGGTGCACAGTTGTACTAGATCAAGCTGTGTTATATTGTTGTCAGCTGTTGGTGGAGTGCGGGCTGGTGACGCGGCTCATGGACGTGTTCGAGGAGAACGAGGACAAGAAGTGAGTGTGTGTTATGTTGTTGTCAGCTGTTGGTGGAGTGCGGGCTGGTGACGCGGCTCATGGACGTGTTCGAGGAGAACGAGGACAAGAAGTGAGTGTGTGTTATGTTGTTGTCAGCTGTTGGTGGAGTGCGGGCTGGTGACGCGGCTCATGGACGTGTTCGAGGAGAACGAGGACAAGAAGTGAGTGTGTGTTATGTTGTTGTCAGCTGTTGGTGGAGTGCGGGCTGGTGACGCGGCTCATGGACGTGTTCGAGGAGAACGAGGACAAGAAGTGAGTGTGTGTTATGTTGTTGTCAGCTGTTGGTGGAGTGCGGGCTGGTGTCGCGGCTCATGGACGTGTTCGAGGAGAACGAGGACAAGAAGTGAGTGTGTGTTATGTTGTTGTCAGCTGTTGGTGGAGTGCGGGCTGGTGTCGCGGCTCATGGACGTGTTCGAGGAGAACGAGGACAAGAAGTGAGTGTGTGTTATGTTGTTGTCAGCTGTTGGTGGAGTGCGGGCTGGTGACGCGGCTCATGGACGTGTTCGAGGAGAACGAGGACAAGAAGGGAGTGTGTGTTATGTTGTTGTCAGCTGTTGGTGGAGTGCGGGCTGGTGACGCGGCTCATGGACGTGTTCGAGGAGAACGAGGACAAGAAGTGAGTGTGTGTTATGTTGTTGTCAGCTGTTGGTGGAGTGCGGGCTGGTGACGCGGCTCATGGACGTGTTCGAGGAGAACGAGGACAAGAAGTGAGTGTGTGTTATGTTGTTGTCAGCTGTTGGTGGAGTGCGGGCTGGTGACGCGGCTCATGGACGTGTTCGAGGAGAACGAGGACAAGAAGTGAGTGTGTGTTATGTTGTTGTCAGCTGTTGGTGGAGTGCGGGCTGGTGACGCGGCTCATGGACGTGTTCGAGGAGAACGAGGACAAGAAGTGAGTGTGTGTTATGTTGTTGTCAGCTGTTGGTGGAGTGCGGGCTGGTGACGCGGCTCATGGACGTGTTCGAGGAGAACGAGGACAAGAAGTGAGTGTGTGTTATGTTGTTGTCAGCTGTTGGTGGAGTGCGGGCTGGTGACGCGGCTCATGGACGTGTTCGAGGAGAACGAGGACAAGAAGTGAGTGTGTGTTATGTTGTTGTCAGCTGTTGGTGAAGTGCGGGCTGGTGACGCGGCTCATGGACGTGTTCGAGGAGAACGAGGACAAGAAGTGAGTGTGTGTTATGTTGTTGTCAGCTGTTGGTGGAGTGCGGGCTGGTGACGCGGCTCATGGACGTGTTCGAGGAGAACGAGGACAAGAAGTGAGTGTGTGTTATGTTGTTGTCAGCTGTTGGTGGAGTGCGGGCTGGTGACGCGGCTCATGGACGTGTTCGAGGAGAACGAGGACAAGAAGTGAGTGTGTGTTATGTTGTTGTCAGCTGTTGGTGGAGTGCGGGCTGGTGACGCGGCTCATGGACGTGTTCGAGGAGAACGAGGACAAGAAGTGAGTGTGTGTTATGTTGTTGTCAGCTGTTGGTGAAGTGCGGGCTGGTGACGCGGCTCATGGACGATGCTTAGAGTCTCGAATATCTCTTGAACTAAGTATCGCTTTTAAATGGTAATTGAATAAAAACTAAATAATAATATTGAACGCGCTGGGTTTTTCTTTGTTTATTTTATTCGTGGTTTGACCCTATTGTCAATAAAACGATTGATTCGGGCGGGAAAGGAAGAGACAAGGACTCACCTGATGACGCACCGCTTCTGGATCTTGAGTGGCCACTCTGCGATGATCCCACAGTTGGTAGGATGATGATGGTTATAATTATGCACAGTAAATCACTGATTTGGTATAACAGTTTAGCACAGAACACTATTTGATAAATTCAATGTTATGTCGGCGGTATGCGGACGCGCACTGGCACGGACTCACCGCCGTTGGTGAGACAAGGATGGGGCGAATTTGGAATCATGTGTTAGAGAGAGACACCGTTAATTTCAGGAGGGAAATCAATGTTCTACTGACAATATGGCGTAAACATCCCCCCGGGCTTGACAGGATCCCATCCTTCAAATACACCCCAAAGTATATTATTTATATATTATTATTTTATTTATTAATATTAAAATTAATTGTATTGAGTATTTAATAACTACGATATTGAGTGGACTGTATATTACTAATTTTTATTGTTATTGAGCAATAGTGAAGGTTTCTCCTTCACTATTGAACTTGATTGACTATGAAGAATTGGATGCTGACTATAATAATTGATATCAACATTATTAAGCCTTCCTCCTACGCTTAAAGTCCATCTTTAATAAAGGCATTGAGTTTTAGAAATCGTTGCGATAATATTCTTCCCGACTGAGATACATTAATTTCCTCAGCGAAAACAACCTCAGCTGGATCAAACTGCTTGACCGGACACTCGATAAACCGTGCTCGAGCGAAATGCCCATTGAACCACAGCGGACGATCAACCAGATGATCAGGTACTACGTCTCCTGACAGACTGACAGCGAGATTACTTTTTCCAGGGCTGTAATAGACCTGCCCTGTATCCAATCGACTTGGATCATTTTCAAGCAAAGGCGCGGGGATACTTGTCACGACCTCGGATGAGTTGCTAGAGAATTTTCCTAGCTCAACTCCACCAGATGTAAATAAGTCGATAAGCTGATTTGACAGCTCGACTCCTTCATTTACCGAAGAGCAGCTGGTATCCAAGCTGTCCATGTATAGTTCCCTTTCAGCCACCGCGGCGGCAGTGGGGAAGCGGTCTCGTTCGTCCATAGCAAGCTGTCGCACTGTACGTATAGCAAGGTAAGGACTACAACATAACCCGAACGGCACACGGGACATGTCAAAGATCTGTATCGGATCATTAGGATCAAGTCGATAATTGAATGACCTTTGAAAGCGCGTGTTGTTGTCGTCCACCAATATGCGTGAGTACATTTGACGAATGTCAGCACTAATTGCTATTTGGAGCAAGCGAAATTTCGAAATCATTTTGAACAGATCATTTTCGTGCACTAAATCATTCAATGATTTTCCCGAGGAAGTTGGATTACTCGCGTTCAAGTCAACATGCAAGGTAGTTGAACCTTTATCCCTGCGATCCACCACAGCATGGCGAGGAATCACGTATTGCTCCTTCGTAGGTTCGACCTCAGATATAACACCGACTGGTTTTAAATAATCCTTTTGTAGGGATTCTACGAACACGTTATCACATTCCTTCTTAATCGAAGGGTTAGATAACAATTTGCGCTCTAATGATAAATACCTACGCTCGGCGGAGTGCATCGAGTCGCCTAGGGCGCACGGATCGGTACGAACCGGATGCGGGACCACACAGTGCCCGTTCGAGTTTCGATGGGTAGTTTCACTATTCAGTGTCTCGCATTCCTGTTTGTGAGGCGTGAACAAATTTGTCACATTTGGAACTTGTTTTAATTCTAAAAACTGATTTGTGCAGTTTTCCAGAGACTCATCTGACGTTCTAATGAAATAAGAACGCACGATATTATTAGTGGGACTAATGACCGGGGCCTGACCTACAATTACGTAACCTAATGAGGTTTCTATAGCGACAGGTTCGCCGGCCGTCCGGGAGATAATGTTCGGGCCCAGTATGCGGCCGAACACGTCAGATCCTAAGATAAGATCAATAGGTGCGGGGATATTGTAATCATTATCCGCTAATGGAATATTATTTAAATAATCCAAGCGAGTGGTATCGATCTTCGCGGTAGGCAATTCATTCGTGATACGATTTACGACCAACGGCTGAATTGTTAACCGGACAGAGTCGTCATACCGAGACCGGAGCGTCAGACACGTCACGCCGGCGATAGGGTTAGTAATGTCCCCTACGCCTGAAACAGACCTTTGTTGGGATGGGTGTATTTCGATATTTAATCTTTTACAACATTCCATTGTGATTAATTCATTTTGACTCCCGTTGTCTACCAAAATTCGTAACGTCGAAATATTCCCACCCGCGTCTAAGGTATGACACACAGCAGTGCCCAGCAATATGCATGAGTCACGCCTCCGCTGTTGTCCGACAGTCGAGCACATGACAGCAGGGCCGGCGTCAGACGTGTCGCTCGCACTCGTGGGGAACTGCTCCGTCACGACCGCCGACGTTGTACAATTAGTGGTACTCGCGGCATTACTGGTCGATGACGTATTATCATTATTTTGTGAAAAATGTAGTAAACTATGATGACTGCGAGAACATTCCTTACACCGCTTAGTGACGTTGCAATTAAGAATAGTGTGTTTGTTACTCAAACAATTAACACACAATTTATTTGCTTTAGTGAATTTATATCTTTCAAGTGGACTAGTCGCCAAAAAGTTGGGACATTTATACAAATGGTGGTGCTCACTTTTCCCACACGACAAACATTTATCTGGTTCATTAATGTTAATAAAAGTTTTAATATTAGACCGAGACGGTGAAACATTTTTCTTACTTCCCTGAGTACGGCCCTGCTGCATACTTGGGGTAGCCGCATTGTGAGCTCGCTGCATCACATGTGATTGGTTGCGCACAAAGTCAACGAATTCACCACAACTCGGAACGGACTGATGGTCATCGAATTTTAATTCGAATGATTTCACTGCTTCTAGTCCGATCTTTTTACACGCAATGTGTATGAAAACAAAGTCCTCGAGGTTAGGATATTCTAATTGTTTTAGCGCGGAGTGAAGTGACGAGAACTTGTCAATAAAATTTTCTAAATCCGTGGGAGAATTTTCTATAACATTAGGCAAGCTGAATATTTTATCCAGATATGAAGCGGCTAACATTCTTTTGTCATTGTATTTAGTTACTAACGCCTTCCATATTACTGGATAATTCTCGGCTGTGGGTAGAATTCCTTGACAAATGCTAAGCGCTTTGCCGCTCAATTTGCCCGTCAAGTATTGAATTCTTTCACCGTCCGTTAAATCCTTGTTTTCGTGAATCAACGACCTAAACTGTTCGTAAAAGATGGGCCACGCCTCACTTTCCCCGTTAAAGGAATTAAGCTCCAATCTGGGTAATTTAAGTGATTGTCTTTCATTAGAATGGGTATTAGTACTCCTAGGTTGCGTCAATTGATGAATTTTATATTTAATTTGAGCGTATAATTGTTCAAAACTCAATAGCAAGTTATAATCAGGACTTGGACCTTTCTGTGCTGAAATCAAATACTCATTCCTATTTTCTATCGTGTTCAAGAAATCTGTTCGTAATATATCAACAGTGAAGCTATCTGCAAGAAATAAATCGATTTTGATGGGATCTGTCCCTACGTTCTTACTCGCCTCATAAATGGTTTGAATTCGCGAGTAATGTGCATTCAATTTATTCTGATAGTTCAACAGAACACGATCTTCGGTCTCGGCCTTACTTTTACCCGCACTTGTCATTTTAATTTTAACTAGTGGGTGGTTCCACAAAATTAATAAAATTCAGATTTTAATACAAGGAAAATGGATTAAATCCTGCTCGTTTGGACCAAATGAACGCGCTGGGTTTTTCTTTGTTTATTTTATTCGTGGTTTGACCCTATTGTCAATAAAACGATTGATTCGGGCGGGAAAGGAAGAGACAAGGACTCACCTGATGACGCACCGCTTCTGGATCTTGAGTGGCCACTCTGCGATGATCCCACAGTTGGTAGGATGATGATGGTTATAATTATGCACAGTAAATCACTGATTTGGTATAACAGTTTAGCACAGAACACTATTTGATAAATTCAATGTTATGTCGGCGGTATGCGGACGCGCACTGGCACGGACTCACCGCCGTTGGTGAGACAAGGATGGGGCGAATTTGGAATCATGTGTTAGAGAGAGACACCGTTAATTTCAGGAGGGAAATCAATGTTCTACTGACAATATGGCGTAAACAAATATGTTTACGTTTAATGAGGAGAGCAGCTGTATTTGACAGCATCAGTAATTGTTATACTGTCGTTGTTGACAGATGCGTGTGTTCGGCACGAAGCGGGTACATGGGCCACGTGGTGGGCATGCTGCGCCGCGTGTCCCGCGCGCTGGACCCCGCGCTCAGCGGCGCGCCGCCCCCCGACCTGCCCCCGGACGTGATGCGACGCTGGCAGAGCTTCCACGAGCACACGCTCGCGCCGCTGCTGCACCAGCACGACACGCCCCTAGTGAGTACTGACCCGACACCCCCGCTGCTCCCCGATGCGGATACTCACCTGACGACATCACAAGCCCATGTCCTTTGTTTAGATAATTACTGCACAAAGACAGCTAGGTATTCTATTTGAAAAGATTATGGCAACAGAAAGTTTGCATGAAACTTTTATTGAGCGAATAAACTTGAAGTAAACTATTCGGTAATTAAATCCGAAATCTTAATTATTGGGCACCGGTTTTGAGAATGGCTCATTCTGCTAAGTAACACCAGATATTTTCTGAATGTCGTCCTCGCATCTTTAAATAACTTCTTTAGTTTACTGTGTAACCTCTCCTTTTATAATAATCCATCTCGACAACTTGATGTGAACAGTGTCCGCCATCTTAGATTTATGCTGTTACGTTTGTTTTCAGGGCGGCTTCTACCCTTCAGAGAACATATATGAGGTAAGAGGTCATCTTCATACACCTGTATATATGTCGCAGTTGGATTACGTAAATAAGCTGGTTTACATAACCACTAGGAATTTCAATAAACAGCTTCGTTAAGCTGTTTTTCATAATAGCTGAACTTTGACACGCGAATAGAATGAATGTTTTGCATTCATGAATGCAGCGAGGCAACGTTTAACGGCTTTGTACAACTACATGTAATATAACGTCGGATTGTAAAATTTTGTCGCAACATTTGCAAAACGAAATCTACTATCGAGTGTTGGTTTGGTTTGCAACATTTGAGTAATGTCGCAGTGACTGTGTGTGTGTGTGTCGCAGGTGGAGCACCTGGCGGACACCGCGCTCTGCTACCAAGTGAGTGACAGTAGGCAGACGTCTGCTCCCCTTGTTGTACATTAGTCCACCCTGTACTGTGGACCGACCGCTTAAATGAGTCCTCGCCCGCGCGGGACAGAGGAGCGAGAGCGGGCGGGCGAGGACTCATTTAAGCGGTCGGTCTATAGTTAGATATAGTTTGTTGATATTATTACATAGTACCGCTCCCACACCTCGTCCGCTTCACAACCAGGTCCCTTGTCCAGGCGATTGTCATTCATTATTAACCGATTTTAAAAAAAGAGGTTATCAATTAGACCTGTATGAATGTAATAATTCCAGAACTGCCTAATTTTTGTATATGTTAGTCTATATCAGCTTCTAAACAAGTGTGATAAATTTTAAAAGTGTATGTATGTTTGTCCTCGCATATCTCTGGAACTACAAGATCAATTTAAATAATCACTTTTTTGTTGTATATATTGTTAGTTGAACTAGGTATTGTTCCACTTAGGGAAGACTGCAAATTTCATCAAAATCAGTTCAGTAGTTTTTGAGATAAGGAATGTTAATTGTGTTATAGTTAAAAGTTTGTTATCTCAGAACTTTCGACTAGGTGAACCGATTTAGATGATTTTTTATTATTTGAAACCTGGTGCTTCCCGTGTGGTCCCATTTTGGTCCAGTTCTGAGAATGGCATCCATGAGAAAACGATATACACCTTAAATTTGCCCTAATAACAGTATACTTTGTGGGCAGTTGAAATAGGTTTGTAGTTCTTTTTGAACGAGTTCACTTGTATATTGTAATATTTGCAAGGCATTTCAAGGGCATTCCATTATTGAACTATCATCCACCGCGGACGGCTAATTTAATGCGCATAAGGTAGCATATATTATAATAAATAAATTTAACTTTCTTTTCATCACCCTCATGTCCAACCTGCGGAGTCCACTGCTGAACAAATATCCCCCCCATGCCGCGCCCCCGCCCCCGCCCCTCCGCTCTCCTCATCCAATCACGTCCGTCTACTGTACGTAAGTCGTCTTTACACTTACCCGGAGGGCGGCCTGCACTACGTTTGCCTAGATGTGGTCTCCACGCGAGAACTCGTCTGCCCCACCGATTATCGTTGCTTAGGTTCCACCGATGATCGTCACAGTAGGTCTGATTAAGTTAACTGCGACTTCAGCTTGCTGATCCGACAACCTGTGTCGGTAACTTCGCATCTTTGACGGATCTTATATTAACTTCTACTTAAGTTCGTATTGATATTTGTAGTATGTAATGACCCGGAGTGTATGATGTCTCGAGATATCATTCATGAATTCTAATTTTGCTGATATACTGTTTTTAAAATGTATGCAGAAAATAAATTATATCGTTCTACAAATATTTTTTAAATATTTCACAAGTTAATTGACCACCGGGTCTCGGGGCTATTATTGACGACTGAGATGAACTGGCACCGCGCTCGACCCGCAACGAGAGAGACGCAGGCTCGAATCCCGCGCGTGGCGATGTCTCTTACGTATATGTATGGGTTTAAGAAACAGCGGTCGTTAATGTAGAATGTAGTTCTGTGCCTTGCTTTATATTGACTGTGTGTTGAGTGTGTGTGTGTGGTGTGTGACGGCTGCGCCTGTGTTGTGTTACAGTTCAACGACATGTCTGCCGCGGGCCTGGACGAGGACATCGCCCCGGACGACGCTAGCGAGGTGAGTGACGTCACACACACACACACCCTCTCACTTCCCCTCTATACACACAGCCACGCTCCTTCACCTACCTTGGGGGTTTCCTATATGTGATTTGTCTGTGAGTCAAAGCAGCAGCGAGACCCCAGAGGCAGCTTCCGATTGAAGCTACCGTGTTGTGACATCGCAACGTTTGTCTACTCTAGTCAAACGATGGAAAAAGATTATTTACAAATTAAACATTTTGCTTAAAACGTAATTGTATAAAGCTAATGTACACAGTTTACAATTAAACTGCTGTTAGCAGGTTCAAGGTGAATAATTATTGACAAATGAGTAAATCATGTGTGAAGCAGTTTTATAGATTCGCCCGTGACCAAACAATGATTCAATGGTCGACTATGATGATCCAGTGATTGTACGAGTGTGTGCGTGTTGCAGGTGTGCGTGTCGGGGGCGGGGTCGGGGGCGGGGGGCGGCGCGGGCGCACGCACGCCCGCCGGCGACGCGCTCCACACAGACCAGGTGACTACAGACATGAAATAATATTTATTTATATCTGGCATTGATTAACGCTAAAGGTACTAACGCAAATGGTTCGTATCCGAAAAAAGGGTCAGGTATCAGCTGAGGCGACGTATGTCATATCGAAGATGGCCTCGTTCTCTCTGCGGGACGGGTGCAGGTTATCTGATGTACAGATCTCTGCGGCGGGAGACGTGGTTTGGGGGTTGTGTAATTTTGTATACGATGTATGTGATGTATTTGGTTTAACAATGAATTGCGTCGTCCGCCATGGAATGACCGCGCGCCTCGCCTCCACGCTCGACGCGAGTACAGCTCCGCGACGTGCGTGTGTGTGTGCGAGTGTGTGTGGTTGATGATATGACATGACACGTGTGTGCGTGCTTGTTTTCAGGAGTCGGAGATGATAGCCAAGAAGAACTTCATGCAGCTGGCGCGGGAGAGGTTCAACGACGAGTGAGTTGTACATACTAACACGTAGTCACGCATGTCCAGCGGTGGACACCACGCGGGACACTGCACTATGAACATGAGCGACTCCGACAATGAATGATGGTCCTGTTGTATGTCGCTGACACCGCTCGGCATAGATTACATATATATGTTTACTTAATCTTGAACATTAACTGTAACAATCAACTTACGGTGTTTTTCGAGTGCGGTGTCCGGCGCGACATACACCTGTGAGTGCGTATCATCAATACAGATATCTCGTTTAACGGTAACCCGCTCAGAATGATGACATACTAAACTGTTGACATAATCTTTTAAAATGCAATAGCTGGCCTTGATAAGTAATTAAATAAAATAGGAGATGAAATGACAGTGTCGCGAAATGAATATTTAATGATATTCGCAACGTACAGCTTTATTGTCAGCTACAACAGCCGTTACGCAGCTGATGTCTCCAACATGGCTCTTACAACAATAATCGTGTTATTCAATACGTTGTTGTATGTCGATGATTTTCGTTTATAATATCATCATGTTTATAATTACTGCACAGAGCCAGCTATTCTAATTCGGTTTAAAGAATTTACTATCAAAAAGACATTTTGTCACTTATATGAGACCTTATATAATAATTCAAACACATATTCGTGTGTTGCGGCAGTTACATCTATTTTAAAAATTATTTAATCTAAGTTACATTTCAACAATGAAGTTTGTTCTTAAACAAATGTAAAGTACTATTTGTGATGTGTTTGTGTAATTTGTTGAGCAAGTGTGCTCCCTCGTGAGCGACAGGTCTCCTGCCGGAGCTGGTTCTCGCCAGTGCTCGCCGGGAAGCACCGGGTGATCAGCTCTTCGCGCGACGTGATTGTGTGTTTGTTTGTTTGAAAGTGGCGTGTGTGTGAGTTGTGTCGTGCAGTAGTTTGTGCATGAGTAAGTGTAGCTGTTTTATATTCATTGGTTCCCTGTATACTTGTATCGTAGGTGTTAGGAAATCGCAGTGGTTTAGGACTTTAATAATTTTGTTGTGCAATACCTGGATATCACTTAAGTTGGACTTTCCTGCGTTACCCCATATCTCGATCAGGTCCAGCAGGTGTGGTTTAACAGGTGAGTCATATACTAGCAGGCGGGCTCTTCCAGAGAGACATCGCAGCAGGGCAGGTAGCTCCGGTCTTATGTACTCGATGTGAGCTCTCCATGTCTGACATGTCTGTCTGTCTGTTGCTGTCTAAACGCAAACCGAGATATTTTTCTTCGTTTGCTTCTTCTATAGATTCCCCATTAATAGTGAGTTTCATGTAACATGTTTTTAGCTTTGAATACTATATAAGATGTTTTGGATGTATCAATAGTTTGCAAAAGAGATTGCATTCTTTATGCAGACGATACCTGCTTATTCTATTTAATTGAAACCACGTGTGCAGGATGTTAAGATCATTTTGGGCTAACCCAATGACATCATAAATAGAATAAGCAGGTATCGTCTGCATAAACAGTTTTTAGTGCTTTTATGAATAAGGGCTTCCAGTTTAACATAATCATGTCTTTCCCCTACGTCCTGTTCAATAATTTTCTTGGCTGTATATTATTATATTTTAAAGATTATGGCAACAGAAGTTTAGTATGTAACTTTGATCGATCGGAATCCCGTTAAACATAATACTTGTCTTGTGAGGGATGTGATAATAACCAACTCAGTAAGTCGGTATGTGCTCGCGGGTGTACTCTCCGACTCGTAGCTTTTTTTACGGAGGGGGATTCTTCAAAAGTAGCCCGACTCTTTATGGGAGGAGCCGGGATATGTAGGATTCCTACCTACTAAACCCCTCCGGTGAACACCCGCTGCGCATGTCGGAGAGCTCTGGGTCCTCCAGAGGAACGCCTCCCCGACCGCTGCAGGTGTGCTCACATACATATCTCCGTGTTAGAGATACGCTCGTGTTCGGATACACAACTGTCGATTTTGAACGCGATCGGATCAGGGACTGAGAACTTCAAAATGGGGCCACTTTTTTGTGTGTAATGTCTAATTGTGCGTGTGTGTATTGTTTCAGTATGTGGGACGATGCGCCCGAGGACGACGAGGGGGTTGGCATGAGCGAGCTCGGCGGTCGGGAGGAGGGCCGGCTGGGGGAGCTGGCGAGGCAGGACCTGCTCGCAGACGTGTCCCGTGAGTACCAAACCTACAATTCCCCCGCAAAAATGATGCCTATACGGGCAGGGGTTATTTTTCAAATTTTGTCTTGCACTTAATAAAAAAGTCCTGTCAATGTTCTGTCAAAGTTCATGGCAAAAACAGTTGTGCACCTCTGACCTGGATGGACAAATAAAATAATGTAAACTCTTTTTTTTATTATTTACTTAAATCAGATATACATCCATAGAGTTAGTAATGTATAACTATATCGTGAGACATGATGCTGGGACACTGGTGCATGTAATGACAACCAGTGTCGCAGCGTCGGTCCGTCGGTGTGTTGCGGAAAAATAATAAACTGTGAACTGACGAGTGACGCGCCCTGCGTCCGCGCACCCCGACACATTACAACTTGTGTTTCATGTTTTTTTCTTTTTATTGACTTGTGATATATTAAATGTCTTTTTTTAAAATGATTTTTTAACATCTTTTTACCGTCAATTTGCCACAATTTTATAAATTCTGCATAATGCAAATACGAGTACGTTCTGCATAAAATAAACTGCAGAGAAAACTGCTTTCATTGAATATGTATGTAAGTCCCATAGTGTTAGCCATTTGATGAATGTCATTTTCCCTGCAACTCGTTCACTATCTTCCACAAATATTTCATTCATAGTTTCAGAAAATTGTGGAACTTTATGTCATTTTCATGTTAATTTCATTTATTTGAAATGTCCGAAATATGTAGCCAAATATCAGAGTAACGTCATCGTTAGAAAGAGAAGCTGTCAATTTGTTGGGATCAAATGTAAATTAATGTCAGCTTGCATGCGCCGGTGGTGTGTGTGTGTTGACGTATGTGTCGTGTCGTCAGCGTGGGAGTGCGCGGGGGACCCCCCGCCGGAGGAGCAGTGGGCAGCGTTCAGCAGCGCTGCGTTCGTGACCCCCGCCCCGGTGGACCCCTTCGCCGCGCCCCAGTCGCCGCAGCCCCCGCGTCCCAACCCCGCGGACTTCAGCGCGGACTTCGATGCGGAGTTGACGCCGTACTGGTCCTCGGACGCGTGCGCCCCACAGCAACACGGTACCTGCCCACACGGTCACAACTCACGCTTGACCATATTACATCACACAGCACAGTTTTTATGTTTCGAATCAGGTATTTAATTCAGAATGACCCAAAACCTTTTAAAAGACAGAATATAACACTCATAGCAAAATTTAATATTCAGTAAACTTAGCTTAGGTTATTCGTAAAATCAAACTTAAAATGAAACGTAACGTATCCACGTGTCGTGTTCACGTGGATGTATGGAGCTCCTTTGTACCGAGGACGAGCCTCCAGCCACACGACTGCACCTGTCCCGGTGCAGTGCCTCGGACACTACCCTCATCTGACAGTCGGCAACTCGTCTAATTCATCTTACCTCGGAGAGCTTAACGACACGCACGGAACGACAGGTGCTGGTACTACTATTATTATGATACACCAGTTATACATGCTGTGTTTCAGAGGTTGGTGTGGGGGAGTCTGGGGAGCTGGGGGACGCGGGCGCAGAGCTAGCAAACAACCTGCTGACCGCCATGAGCTCGATGACGCCGGAGGTCATAGCGAACATCGTCAACGCGAACATGCCCACAGACGAACACCCACACGACATACAAGACGGCGACAGCTGTCACCGACCGGTGGTGGTGGCACAAGACGAGCGTGGCTCTCCGGCTGACACCGAGACCACGACCACGCCTGCAGAGAGCACGCCCGCGCCCGCGCCCGCCGAGACCACGCCCGCATCCGCCGCAGAGAGCGCGTCCAGTGTCGAGAGCCCCCCAGACTGCAGCACCAGTGACGACAGAACTCAGAGTTGATGGACGGTGTCGAAATGAACGCAGGGACGCGGGCGCGTGCGTGCGTGCGTGCGTGCGTGCACACGCTACAACTCGACACGTATATGTTATGTATTGTTGAAGAAGACGTCACTCTTCGGGAGTTACATTGTTTTTGCGAATGGAAAAGTTTTGTTAAATTTGGTTTTTAAAAGAATTTAAAAATCGTTGGAACAATATTTGATTCCGTGCTAAAAGGTGCTAATACAAACTAAAGCGATACATCCTCGCGGGAGCGCTGCGCCCGCGCCGCGCCGGGGCTCCAACACCGACCACTCTACATAACGAAGATGTGACGTGGCGGAGTGCCGCAGACTGCAGGAACACTCGCCTCGGCGCTGGCTTGTGTGTATACGTCTCTATCGCACGCATATAAATTGAACGAACGTTATCCCTCTCCTTCACGTTGCTAGGACGGTCCGGGTCCACTACAGACGACCCGTGTGTGTGTGTGTGTTGCACGACGTCACGCAGCATCGTGCAGTGTAGTGCAGTGTCGTACACACGCTCGTGTGGCAAATAAATGTTCTTCAACTAGTTCACTGCAGTATCAATCGCACGCGTCGACTGTATATAGCATGTAAATATACGTTTAATATTATGGAACTCCCTCGCACTCGATTCCCATACAAATGCGTCGTTCCTGTTTGTTGGTTGTGGTCAGTGGTTCAGTGAGCATGGTCGACGATGAACACTGGGCCACGTTGCTAGATGATCGTCGCCGACCTGCACCCCACAGGGTCCGCGTCCACGTCGCATATCTACTCTGATATCATGTTGACATATCGTATCGCGCGCTCCCCGCCCGCCGGCGACACGACCGGCGTGCGCGGCGGCGGCGGCGGCGGGCGCGTCCAGCTTATGTAAATAATATGCAATGTACGCATGCACCGAGTATAAACGGGTACTTGACGACAAATGACATTGGGGACGCATTGTGTTTTATACCGTAACGGACATGATGAAGCTTCTCCAAAATATAAATACGTAATAATTTATATTTTTGTTTGGATTTTGCAAGAATTGAAAGTCTCAAAGATTGCAAACAATGTAGTTTTTGGAATAGTAAAATGTGTGGTAAAATGCTTATCACATTTACGGTTTAAAACATTTATTTCTCATTGAGATTATAAATCACTTACATGAAAACCGTAAAATAAAATATACAGTTAAAGTAGGGTAGTTCAACGGTACATGGTCCATTTAGTTTTTTCATTCTATCTATTCACGCGGTCTGTCAAATTAGACCAATATATATATATTTTAAGTCAAATACCTAATTGTGCTGACGTCATCGGCCTTATCTAGAGTGTTCTGTACTGTAGTGAGTAGACCGCAGTGTGACGTGGCCGGGGTACGGCGAGTGGGCGCGTGTGTGACGTCGCGTGTGACATATCTGTACATTTGTATTTGGCTTACGTGTTGGCATCTCGCTCCTTCGAAGTGTTGTTGATTACGTCTGAGATTGGTGTGCCGAAATATGGACGAGACACGTGGTGTACAGATAAACCTTTCCATAGGATTAAGTACCTACACCTTGAACAAATATTTGTAAAAATTTATGTTTTATTAATAAAGAACACGAGCGGTGTGATGGTGGTGTCATGTGATGTGTGCCAAATGGGTGTGTGAGGGGGGTGTGTGTGTGTGGCCACGTCACAGTAGATACATTTTGTTGCGAGGGTAACGTTCAATTGGCACGTGTCTTATCTGTGTGTGTGTATCTACTAAGTAAGTGTTTTGTTAACCGTAAAAAAAGAAGCGTTTACATGGAAACTACTTTGCGAAGGAACAGGATATGTGACGTAATAATGTATAAGCAGGCGGAGACTCAGCATTACTGGTGCGGTGTCCCCCTCGTGTCCATGCCACGACACCGGCGGCAGGTCCGCGGGGTGGTGGGACACACTGCGCTAGTTGGACGCACGCGGGCCGATGTAAATTGTAGCAAATGTTACGTGTTCTTCATAAACTTACTTTATAAAATTGTTTAAACTTTGTTACTATAGTGTGGGCGCGAGTGCTGCCCTCCTGACGGGACTGACCGCCACTCCCGCGCACGTGGCGTGGCGTGATTATGTAAAGTCGATGGCTGGTCGTGTGCAGCTTGCGAGATACATGTTTATTTTATATCCTTTCTATCTAAATGGCCGCGAGGTGTACTGGGTCGCGGACATGTACCTCGGTCTGCCAGGCCTCTGCGGTTGTATTATTAAGAATGTGCAATAAAGTGTATTTGATTACAATTCAGGTTTTTAACTGTTTTATTACTTTCAACCGCCTTGTTACGACAAGCTGCATCGACCTAGAATCGAGTGAAGCACGTGCGTGCTGCCAGCAGGGGTCGCGGGTCGTGTTCGCGGGTGATGACGATCCGTTGTAAACTAACGGTGCGGTGATGACTCGTTACAAATATATTTTATTGTATGTTAAAACGCGAATATTTAAAAAAATCAGTTGAAACGCCCATTTGTTGCATGTATTTGATACCAGTGTAGTTCCATCGCCAACTTGCAGTGCTGTGATGAGTGCGTGATATTTCTCATTGATAACGATTATTATATATAAGCATAATGTACATATATACGACTGTAGCATGTACCTGTATGTCGTTGCGTGTAACACGTGCCGTGCAACATGCCGCGCGCGCACTCGACTCCCATCAGAAGTCGCCTGCACAGATTGTCGAGATTCCATACAAGTACTTACAAGAAAAATAGTGTTGCTTCTAGAAACAGATGTTCTTACATTTGATTCCCGTTCGCCGTGTGACAGTTTACAACCTCGATGGTAATGTTCACGTTATGGATGTGTGCAGAGTGCGCGGCCACCATATACGTATGTCTAGACGACTGTTTGTGTGCTAGTGTCTGAGTGCGCCATGCACCGAGTGTCGCACCGGCGGGCGGCCACGTTGTGCCCCAGGGTAGTTTCTACTTTTTGTCTCTTGCAATCCCTGCGTCCATCCGTTGATGGATCTAAGTACACTTTTTCTTCACTTGAGTCCATCATGCCAGTTAATTCCAAATATATTTTGTTTTCTAAGACACTTCAAGGTGCACGAATGCATCAAAGAGTATTCCACGTGTGTGTTCCTTGATGGCTACAGGTGTACCTTAGTGTCTTACAATTCATTATTTGGAATTAACTGGCATGTTGGACTCAAGGAGAAGAAGTGTACTATGTTGGATTCGCAATCCAGAGGCCCCGGGTTGATTCATCTATCTTTAATCGGTTTGGTTGGTGGTAGGGCATTTCCTGTGTCCGCCTGGTTAGCTACCCTGTTATCTAAATCTGCGCCAAACAACAATGTTAATAATAGCACTGTTGTGTTCCGGTATGAAAGCAGAGCTGGCGCCTCATTTTGGTGGGTTGAAGCTTCTGTGTGCGCACGCGCACCATCTAACGGCCGTATCGTCACTTACCATCAGGTGAGATGAAGGCCAAGTGCAAACCATGATGGGTTTAAAAAAGTACACTTTTTCTTGTAGCGGTCCATGTCAGATGTCACATTTGTATGACAGGCTGTACACGCTCATGTCGCCGTTTACCGCACGATGCTGTTTTATTTGATCTCATAACTAATGTATTCACAGTCCATTATATTATACAACTTCACAGGGCTCTTGTATATTTTGTTGACACGGACGGACCGTTCCCCCGGGCGGGAATGTCACTGTTACACACACAAGCTTCCGCTGTGTATATCCCCACCCAGCGGTAACGTGGTGCTGAGTGCGTCACGTCACGTGTGTCACGTCACGTTACAGTGACTCGTATTATTGTAGAAACGATACATAATATTTAATTTGTTTCCATTGTTTGGCTGCTAAGCTTGGCAGTTTAATTTTTGCGTAATGTATATTGCGAATATGATAGTTTTATATTCAGTTTGTGTACAATTTGTATTTGTGCGGTGTCGCGTCTCACGCCGGCCCGTCCTCGCGAGGCGGGTGCGGCGCGGGGCCGGCCACCGACATGGATGTTGTCCTATATATAGTGAGTAATGGCGAGTACCGTAACAACATCCTGAAATAATGCATCCCTTGTCGCGGCCGCAGCAATTTGCCTCGTACATATTACATATGGAAGAACAAAACTGATCTGAACAAAAGGACGCGCTGTCCACGACTGTCGCCCCAGCTGAACATATATCGATATAATAGTTTATCGGTACTCAAAGTCCTACAGTCAAACAATATTCATAAACCTGACGAAAATGTAGCCACTACTGCACTCTTGCGGTCGGTCGGGCACGTCACAGACGTTTTCGTGGTATGTTCGAACTATTCCGACGGCAGGCGAATGCATTCTTTTAGGAATATTGTACAGGTTAGTCTAAATAAATATAACACGAGTAACTCTTGGGGAGGACTATAGTGCAATAATAAATTATTTCCAATAAAATTTGAAAATATTGTAATAAAATTTTGATAGCCGATTAATTATATCGTGAGTTTATTTAGACTACTGTACAACGAAGTTTGTCGCCAGCATGCAGCGTGCGCGCAGGCGTGCGCCTGCCACGACGTATTAACGAGAACTGTGCCTTCCGGGCGCTCGGGGGCGCGGCCTCCTCACCCCACCCTACCCCGGCACGCGCCCGACAAGCCCGAGACATATTAAATGCTCGTAATGTATTCAATTGTGTATTTATATTATCATAGTTAAAAGTTTTATTAAAAAAGTTGCTCAATACACGAATGTTTCGTTATTTACCAAACCTCCAACCCGTACAAGTGCAAGAGGTAGACTATGTTGAAATTAAAGTTTTAAACTGCTTCTGCTGAAAGTTTCTTGAATTACGATTTCGTTTTGTAGATAATTAGGTACAGTTTTGAACAATTTGGATGCAAATAACAGCAGCAATAGAAAGCGCATCGAAAGCATGATGGGTTTGCTTTATATCAAACGTAGTTCATGTGACTGAAGGCGACATGAGGTCCAAGTACAAATTGCCATTATAGTAATACATAAAAACAATAGAGGTCATCATCATTTTAGAGATTAATGCTGAACATAGGCCTCCGCCGTAGTATTTATTTATATAATAAATAGCCAGCGCATCATGCGCTGTGGTGCATACAACGACCGCTCGCTTGCATCCAACAACAAACACCGGCCAAGTGACCACCGAGGGTTCCGAACAGAATTGTGACCACTTCTTAACTCGTATATTTCCTAATTCCTCAATGTCAGTACCTAGTCTTCAACTCATCAGAGCTTTTATGAAATTGACGTATTACGAAACTGTGAAATTGGAATTATGAATTAAGGAGACTGATGAATATTTTCGTCACAGATATAAAAAAGTTTTTTTCGAAACTCACTTATCAAAGCACCCAAAATGAAGATATTACTGACCTATCATTCGGTTGCTACGGAGGGGATGAATCACATCCCCCGTGTGGGTGCGGCGTGCTCGTGCCGCCGTCACTGGCTATCATATCGCATCACATATTATGTACTCTTACAATACACCTGTGTACAGTGCAGTTCGTAGAGGCCAGGCCACACAACTGAGCTTCATAAACTAACATACGGAACAGGGATTATACAAATAAAACGAGACGAATAGTTTTTGATATAATTTTTTATATTTTCATAATTTATATATATAATGACTATAATCATCTACCAAACTAAATAATCAATATAATTCAACAGCATCCGTTATATACAATATGTATAGTTATACATTAATTTCATCATTTCAGAACAATTAAAAAGAGACTGTCGTCGCTCGAGTTCATACAAAACCATGTCGGGGTGAACTGCGACGCTAACGAGTCATATTTTGCCACAAGTTTTGTTTTATCTTTTAATTATTTATTTATTTATTTACAAATCTTATTATTAGTTTGTTTAGTCCCATTATTTTCAAGCGAATGCCGTTTAGGATGGAACCACGATCGTGGTGCCGTGATGACGTCACGACACACGAGCGCAGGGAGAGAGGGCGGGCGCATGCGGCGAGTTCACAGTCAGAGCAGCGCGCTGGCGCCGGCTAGCTGCTCCGCTGGCCGCGACGCTCGTCTAACAACTAAGTATGATAACGACGCCTGGGGGACTGTTTCATACAGCGACAATTCGTAATAAACTGACACATGTCACGTCATTTTCGCGCGCACTGCCCATACGTCAGTTTATTACGAATTGCCGCTGTATGAAACAGTCCCGAGGTAACTAACTACGTGTAGGTATGTTGACACAATAACAAGGACTAGACGTTCATATGGCGAAGCTAATACAAGTTATACGACATTATAAAACAACGTGAGCAACAAGTCACCGGTACGTTGACAGCTGGGGGCGGAGTTTGTGGGCAGTACGATCGACTGGACAATCAGGCCCGGAGGGCTGGGTCCTGTCGCTGAGACCGAGGACCCTGGGCGGGCTGGGGCCTTGTAAGCCTAGGGGTAAATTTAGTACAATACTCGACTCCCGCGCACCAAACGTGCACGTGCCGACATACAAACTCCGCCTACTGTTGTACGTTTTATAAACAAGGAAACACGTATAGAATAAGCTAAACATACAACGTATTTGAACGATAAGAGCACCTAGGTGAAACGAGTTCTGCACAGAGCGGGATGGCAGAATTGAGGGTATTATGTAGTTAACTTCGATATTCTCCAAGATTTACAAATCGATGCCATAACATGACTTTAATTGAATACAGTCTGAATTACCTCTATGTATATATATATATGTATATTGTGTTGAATGTATAAAGTAGAAGCGACGCGTCGCGTCAATGATCGTCGACACGACGTGTCGGGGGCTTACACGAGTGGGCACCTACTGATACACCTAATCTGATATGTGAGCCGGTTATATCAGGTACTTATTACACTGGTCTATACTTAGCAGGTAGAGTAGGGGGGTGGGGATATATACGAGTACAATCGCTATCCTGCGCGGTCCTCGGTACAGACAACATTCCAACATTCGAATAAAACATCTGAACAGCATCGTGCAACTTTAAAACCAGTAAACTCGACTATGAAAATACACGTTTCTACAATAAAATATATGGAATCCATCGTAAGTAGTTGTGTAACAAAATAATTTGGTTAAAACACGTTTAACGTACAGCACGTGCGCGTCGCGCGCCATTAACTCCAAATAAAATAGATATAAACATCGTAACGATCAATAAGTATGTATCAATAGTAACACAGCGGAACATCATTAATGTTTGGCATCAGTGTAGCGCAGTGCAGCGCAGGCCACCGGCAAGCAGCACGCGGCACGCGCTCCGGGGCGAGCCCGTGCCAACACGACTAGCGGTACTATACATAGAGAGAGGGTGCGCGGGCGGTGGAGCGCGGGGGGCCGGCCACCGCGCGTACTAAACCATTATTGCCATGCGATACATATTACACAAGAGCGCGGGCGCCGACACACACCACACTGTGTAGCTGCATATAACACGAACAGCCCACATCGACTCCTGCGCACACCACCGCATCAACGACACGCACTCAAGAGCAACGCACACACACACACAGAGTTATTTATACAAGTTATATTAATCGCTTAATGCTTATGTTATGTATCACCACGGATACGACACCTATTGGTCTGGTTGTCGAGCCTGTCAACCCGCAAGTATTGCTATCGTTGCATGCAAGGTGCACGGAAACACACGCGCCTACCTACGTACATACATATAAATGCGACGTAAACAGACAGAGAGAGAGAGAAAGTAGTGTCGAGGAGAGGCCGCGGCGCCCCCGCGACGTCCGCTGATTCCGGCGCCGCGCCGGGGACACGTTGCAGCAGTAACAAAGAAACATCGTGTGAGTAACAAAAATTATTGTCATTCAATGCTTAAACTTGCAATCTTTATAAATATTCATTTCATTAGTTAATTATTAGATACTTTATACAGGTCAACGTCGACTACTACACATATCTATCCTTCATATAACAAACATAATTTGTTTATTTTCTTTTCATATTTATAAAATTTACATCCACTACTTGTATATTATACCAAGTAGGTGGTAACGTTAGATAATCTCAGGTTCGCCGCGAAACACGATATTGTGCGACTCGCACTCGCTGCACGCGTCACAAGTGACTGCTTTATTAATGACAGCTGGCTTCTCGCGCTCGACCAACGCCGCACAAGTGGGCATTTTGTAAAGACAACACTTGCATTCGCTGCAAGCCAAGCAAGTGTCTACTCTGTGAAGACAGCTGGTCAATTCGCACTGACAGCATGCGAGGCAAGTGCCTGCTTCATTGATGACAGCTGAGTTTCCCACGCTCGACGTACTCGTCACAAGTGGTCACTTTGTACAGACGTCACTAGCATTCGTCGCAAGCCAAGCAAGTGTCTACTCTGTGAAGACAGCTGGTCAATTCGCACTCACAGCATGCGAGGCAAGTGCCTGCTTCATTGATGACAGCTGAGTTTCCCACGCTCGACGTACTCGTCACAAGTGGTCACTTTGTACAGACAGCACTCGCATTCGTCGCACGCCAGGCAAGTGTCTACTCTGTGAAGACAGCCGGTCAATTCGCACTCACAGCATGCGAGGCAAGTGCCTGCTTCATTGATGACAGCTGAGTTTCCCACGCTCGACGTACTCGTCACAAGTGGTCACTTTGTACAGACAGCACTCGCATTCGTCGCACGCTAGGCAAGTGTCTACTCTGTGAAGACAGCCGGTCAATTCGCACTCACAGCATGCGAGGCAAGTGCCTGCTTCATTGATGACAGCTGAGTTTCCCACGCTCGACGTACTCGTCACAAGTGGTCACTTTGTACAGACGTCACTAGCATTCGTCGCACGCCAGGCAAGTGTCTACTCTGTGAAGACAGCCGGTCAATTCGCACTCACAGCATGCGAGGCAAGTGCCTGCTTCATTGATGAATGCTGAGTTTCCCACGCTCGACGTACTCGTCACAAGTGGTCACTTTGTACAGACGTCACTAGCATTAGTCGCACGCCAGGCAAGTGACCACTCTGTACAGATGGCGTGCGTTTCACGCTCGACATACACCGTACGACGTGACCACTCTGTACAGTCAGCTGGTGCGACCTCCTTGACGCAGGCCTACAGGCTAACACGGAACAAGACCTCTCTACAGTATGGTATAAAAAGATTTCATTAGTATAAGTTATTTAGTTGATGTACTATTTACATTATCACATGCCGCGCGAAACAATACTGCGCTACGTACGCGGGGCGGGGGCGGGGGCGGGTGTCAGCGCCCCGCCGCCCCGCCCCCGCACACGAGCCTCCCGGCGAATACCTTTGTGCGTTCATTAGAAACACGCTTAATAAGAGTCTAAAGTTAAGGGTCATAAGATCACTACGGGTAGCTAAGCTCTAGCCTCGGACCTCCTCGACGGGACCAGCGGACCCGACACACTATTCAAAATATTCCGAATAAATTCGTAACAACTTTGAAACTATGAAGACACGTTCCATCGGTTAAACCTACGATTAGTATATTTTGTACAAGGGCGGGGGTGGGGGCGGGGGTGTGTGGGGGCGGGTAGCTCACAGCTGGTACCACTTCTTGTCCTTGTATTTGAGCATGAGCTGGTGTGCGGAGGAGGAGAACTGTGCGGACTGGTCGTGCATGCGCTCGGTGCGGTCCTCCAGCTGCGACAGCTTGTCCCCTCGCTCCATGACGAGCTGGTGGGCCCGCGACACCTCCGAGGCGGCGGTGGACGCGCGCGCTCCCAGCTGCTGCAGGTTGTCGCTGGGGCCGGGGATGTGGCGCGCCACCGCACGGCTCGGCTTGCCCGCGCTAGCCTCCCCGACTATACACAAACACCAATTACTCTGATTCAGTTACAACAACATCACGTTTGAACACTACGTTATTTACATATGTAGTATGTAGTTTAAATGTAGAACCATTGCATTTATGTTTGTTGCGATTCTTTTAAAACTCAAATGTTATTACGAGAGCCTTTGTCATTTTATTGAAGTTTGTTAAAAATTTGGAGCCTTAAAAAACTTTTGCAGCTGCTTAAAGAATGTACATTTCATTGACGTCAAGAACAAAACGTGTTGTAAAAATATAAAATTTAACTGTGTAGTGTAGTTGTTGGAAGATGTGTGAAGGCTTTTTTTTACAGAGTATAGATCGCCGCTTGTCCACGATCTCACCTGATGGTAAGCGACGATGTGGCCTGCGATGGTGCGCGCTTAGCTGCGTACGTATGCGACAGTTGTGGTGGACACCGTGACCACTTGCCACGTCACCGCGGCGATGGTGAGCCAGCGTTGCTGTATTGTATAGTGTATAGTGTACTCACACAGCTCCTCTCTGTCCAGGGGCCGGGAGCCACCGCCGAACAGGCCGCGGAAGAAGCTCTCCTTGGGCGGCTCGGGCATGTCGCGCGCCAGGAACAGCTCCCCAAGCATCTCGTTCAGTTGTTGGCTGTAAACAACACGCACGTGACACCGTGACGAACGCTCGCGAGTTGACACGCCACACCACAGACGAGGTTTTTAGAGAGACGTCGATACATAAAGTGGCTTAATATCCAACTTAATGTTATCCCTCTGTGCCTCTGCAGGTGGTGTACACACGTCCGGGGAGGGGGGAGGGTAGGTATGCGTACGCACCAGAACTCTGCGTCGATGGTGAACTTCTGTATCTCGGTGGGCGAGGCCAGGTACAGCCCGTGGCCTCGGTTGCTGAAGCAGAACGTCTTCGCTATTCTGCAAAGTCACAAGTAATTCATTACTGTGCGCTCTCCACTCTCCACGCGTCTCTCTGCACTGGACAGTATGTACAAAACTCAAGAACAACCAGTGATTGGTGGATTTCAACATTAATTATACGAGTAGGTCGTCGTGGTGCGCGTGCGGCGGTCCCGCGGCCATTGTCAAGGCATTATCTATATCACTGGGAACTGTTGTCTGCGGTAATTATGAATGTTTGCCTCACCTGCCACGAGCTCTGCCAGGTCCGCGCGCTCTAGACAGGGACAAAGTTACGCAACGAGCTAAACACAACGGTACAGTACAGCGCGGCATGCAGCTCGCACCCGCACAGAGGTGCTCTGTACAAAATATAATGAACATAACATTCAAAACGACCATGCAGAGTTCATGCACACAAATACTACAGCAGATAAACGTTCCAGCCGTGCCGTGGCGTGCCGTGGCGTGGTGGACAGAGACAGATCGCATGCGGAGATAGGATACGTGAGAGAGATAGATGACGTGGCTCGACAATACGTAGTGTGTGTGATCGGTCGGTTGGGTGGGTGGTAGTTTGGTGTGACAGTGTGTAGTGGCGGTGATCACAGTGTGTTGTGTGTCCTAGGTGTCTAGTATCTGCACTAGTGAAGCTGGGGATGAAGCAGGCACTGGCCGGGGTCAGTAAGCACATGGACAGACACGGCCGGGTGGTGGCGGGTGGTGGGTGGCGGGTGGTGGGTGGCGGGTGGCGGGGTTACAGAGGAACGCGTCACGCCACGGTGTGACATGCTCGAGGATGCATCGGTCGCTAGCGTGCCGTAGCGAGCGAGCGGGCGACACTTACTGGTCAGTGTCCTCGTTAACAATCAGTTGCTGGCCCCATATGGAGAGCATTGGGTCTACGATACCCCTCTGTTTGGTCTGAGTCTGGAAGCTACCGGGAACACAGGCAACGGTCAGTAGCGTCGGCGGAGGGGGGCGCGCGGCGCGCCCCGCCCCTCTCTACGTGGGGGTGGGGGGTGTTGGTGGGTCGATGAGGCACACATCGAGTTACGTTCTATCGTTTATATATATATATGTATAGAGAAGGGAGTCGCGCCAGTCAGACATCGTGAGTCGAGTCAGAGGTGAGTATATCGCGTCCTCGTGTGGTGGTACGCGCGATGTACGTTGTTCATGGTGGTTGGTATTGTATAGGAGGTCGTGTCGAGTGTCTGCGGTCGATACATTCAAAAATAGATGAAGAGTGACAAATATCGGAAGCACAGAGGTGTTCGACAGAATTGCAAAATTTTGACTACTTTGTGATAGGAAAGTAGCGCGACGTAGCCTCTAGTAGCTGAGTGCGGGACATCTGGAGTGTAGGCGCGCCCGCCGGGGGCGGGGCAGGACGCCCGAGCGCCCGGCGGGCGCGGGACGCTGGCTCCCAAATGATAAAGTAGCAATGTCCGCCTCCTGCTCCGGCGCATGGTGACGGATGATAGCGGACGGATATCGTTACCAATGAAAGATCGGTTAAAAATGACAGCATTCTCATGCTGACGAAAAACTGCGAAGCTCTCGATACTCAGCTAGAATAATGTCGTATATAATGTATAAAACGTCTAATAAAAGAAGCCGTTTATCATTTAGTGCCGCCGTCGGTGCAAGGAGCCCTCTAGTGGTGGCCGTGAGTCACGGACGACTATCGTGTGCCTGACAACAACTGGTCCTCTCACTCGCACTCTCGCTCACTAGCATTCACTCTCTCTCTCTCTCTCTCTGTGCTCGTATGTCGTGGGGCGGGGGCGACATGACGCGCAACGACAATGTCACTTGCATAATCAACTGTGAACACGTGTAGCCAGTCTGTCACGGTGCAAGGGCCGGGGATGGCGACAGCTGGTGACAGTCAGTCAGTATGGACAGCGTGGCAGCGTGGGGCGGGGAGCACCACTGCGCCCGCTGCACTGCAGCCGACGAGAGGTGATACAGGTTATGCAAGTGAACTAGCATTTTCAATTCCAGAGACAAAACTGACAGGTCAGTCTGAAAAATGAAACCGTCGGTGGAAAATGAACATCTTTTTAAAAGCTTTTATTTATGATACATTAGTAATGATGGGTTCACATCACTACAAACTTGATAACGTGTTGACCTGTCAGGTTCATATCTCGAACTTGAATCTGACTATAGTGGTTGTCGTCGCGTCAGGTGCGCGTGGGGGGTGGTGCGCGGGGGTCGGGGGCCGGTGCGTACCTGAGCTCGGAGAGGGGGAGGAAGTCCACGTCGACGAGGGGTCGGAGCGAGGGGAGGCTGTACGCCACCAGGTGCCCCGTTGACAGGTAGTTGACCAGGCACACGCTGTCTGTAACAATACCAGCGCCAGATAACTAACTACTCACATGTGCACTCTGCATTATCGTTGGAATCGTAATTTTTATTATTATTATTTTTATTATTATTATTTATTCAGAACACAAACAGTCGTTTACAAAAAATTATATAAACATTTTATACACAAAAAGACCTGGAGGTTCATTTTTCGATACGTTTGATCTACTCGGTACAAGCGTTGATACATAATATTCAGTCTACTAATATATTAAAATTACTATTTAAACAACAAACACATACAGTATGTTAATATGAGTTATATAAAACAATTACTACAGCTTGGATTTTACAAATTTTTTAAATTGGGATATGGAGCTTATGAACACTATTCCACTAAGGTGCTCATTATAATGTTTGGAAACTCGTCTGAAAAACGTGTTTTTAGCATAATTGGTACGCGCGAAGCTTACGTGAAAGAGTGTGTGTGCTGGCCGTAGGGAAGGGTGGGGGATTTTGTAAAATATATTTTGTAGGAGATTGGGACAGTTGGTAATGTTTTTAAGTATTTTAAAGAAAAATATTGCATCCAAATAAGTCCTTCTTTTGTTTAGGGATAGCATGTTATGATGTCTTGCTGCTTCAACGGAGTTATCATGAAATGTTCCTGTTCTGTAGCTGAGTGCCTTTAGGAAGATGTTTTGTATCCTCTCTATGCGATCTTTGTGTACCTGGTATTGTGGAGACCATACAACAGAGCCAAACTCTAATATACTTCTTACAAACGCATAGAAAAGGATTATATAGGTCAAAGGACGCTTAAAGGGCTGTCCTAAACGAAGAATCATGCCAAGATTTTTATAGAATTGTTATTTATAGAATTGTTGAAGTTGTTCAATGATCGGGCCAACCTATAAATAAGTCATGCCAATGTATGTAACTACATCACGTGCAGCGCCTGCCCGGACACCGCTCTAGGCGGTAGAGAGCGAGCGCGTGCCCTGGCTGCTTATTAAGTATAATACCCGGCGAGGAGTGTTGGTGCCGGTATTTATACAATTTACCAATGTATACAATATTACATGTACAACAGCCTAACGTTACTAAAAATAGTAAAACTTGTTGCAATTAGTTGTAAACTACTAAGGCGTCATTGTCAGCAACTGTCATCTGTCACAGCCCGGCCGAGGGTACATGGTAGTGTGCGTCATTTAATAATACACAAATGTCCACGGTGGGAGCGTCTTTACCACTCCACCCTATTTCTTTATTCTAAACGAGTCTGGGGTCCCAAGATAGCTTTAGAGTCCGTAGGAAATTCATCCACCTTCAGTGGGCGCGTTTCAAGTGTACCGCTGTAGATCCTGGCTGAAATAAAAACAGGAATAACAGTGGGAGCGGACAGGTGGGAATGTTTTGTTGTAAGCAGAATGTCTTTTACCAACTAGCAGCATGTGCAATGCCTTCAAAAGTTTCATTAAAACTCGCATATAAAATACAACTACCCGCCTCGTCTCGAAGGATCCAAAACCAAATATTCATTAATAACATTCCTACGATAATCTCAAATATAAACATTTTTTAAATAATTTCATATAAAACATATCTACTTGTTAACATGTAGTCATACGTGTGTAGCACACGTGTGCGTGAGTGTACCTTTCAAGCTGACTATCTCAGCCTTGACCACGAAGTCTGCGTCGACGATCTGCTGCCGGTAGACGCAGTTCTGGCTGGGCAGCGCCACGACGCGCGCCTGCTTCTCGCTAGATATCACCACGAACTGTCTGTCGCCGGCGGTGCACGGCTCCACGCCGACCGGCGTGGGACTCATGCGGCTCCCGCTCACGGGGCCGGAGCCGCTGCCGGAGCCCTGCTTGGTGGGCGTGCGCTCGCGGCGCTCTCGACTCTAACAAACAACACATGAAACAGTATATTCATGGAGTATATACTTTACAGTTTACAATAAAGTATATCTTCTCTGCGACCGTGACGACACGGCGCCCTGTACTGTCAACCGCTGCCAACTAGAGACGTGTAACAAAACAATTCTGCATGTTTTAATTATTATTATTTATTTAAGTCAGATATACATCCATAGTGTTAGTAATCTTAATGTTAATTAATACTTAATGAATTGAGTAATAAGACGATGAGATTGTGCAAGTTCACAAGGGATTCACTAAACATAATAATTGCGTCATTTACCAAAAAATACTTAATTATAAAAAATCACCCCGACATAATACAATAACTATCCATTTTCACCGTATCTTTGTTTCACCTTATTCGCTAGCTTTACTGAAAAAGCCTTGCCTACTAATAATGTTGTAAGTATTCGTCCTGTATAAAGAGATCATCAATGTCATGGCCGAATGATGTCCACAAGCGACATCAGTTGTGTATGATAACTTCATACACAACTGTGTAGAATTATGCTGGGGCAAATAAAATGATTATCTATCGAACTAAGAGTATCAAAAAAAATTTAATCGACAATAACCGCACGGCGCAATCTGATTGGCGATTGGCAAAAAATTGGAAGATGTATTTGCCCTGTATAGGGTGCTTTTAGGTTGCCTTAATATTATTCAACATCATCAACAGCCTGTACACGTCTCCACTGCAGGGGCTCAGGCCTACTCTCCTACAGAGTGTATGGGACATAGTCCACCACGCGGGACCAGCGCGGATTATAGACTTCACACACACCATTGAATTTCTTTCCTTCTTCTCAGGAGTGTGCAGGTTTTCCTTCACCGAATCTTTTATAATTCGAACATAAATTTCAAATAATAAATTGTACCTCATTGGTACGAGCCAGGACCGAAGCCTCGATTGTTCAGACCTCGATTGTTCAAGGACTGACGCTCTCCCCAACTGAGCTACCACGGCCAGCCAATATTGTTGTTGAGTTTCAGTGACCGTGTGTCAAACAACACTACTTGTACAATATTTATTTTATGCATACGAGTGTGAGCAGTAGTCCTCCTTTAAATTAATTGTATTCAGATATCAGTTGACTGACATTTGATCCGTGGAGGATATTAATTATAAAATACTCACGTCTTTACTTTCGTCCTTCCAACTCTCGTAGGAGTAGGGGATGAGTGCGCCGTTGCAGTCGAGGAACGACATGGCCAGGATGGAGCCCTTCAGTCGGAATATAGGGCCTCCTGTAACACGTCGCGGTCATGTTCAGTAATCAGTGGAGCAGTGGGGAAACAACGACCGCTGACCGCTGACTGGTGGACTCCGGATCAATCAGTTGTCCCATGTTAATATAATTATTTTTTCGTCACTGCTCGGAATTGCTACAAGTCGTATTAAGATCGACTTGTAGCAATTCCGAATTACTTTCGATGAAATGATTAATTTAAAGTATCGCAATATAAATATAATCGGTCTCTGGAATCCCCCGTGGGCCCGCGCGGGGGCCCACGAGTAACGTATGATCTGAGAAGTATTGGCTTGTTTAACTGACATAATAATCAGCCATCATTTGTTAGAAAAATTTACAGATCAAATTAAAAACAATTTATTGCACTTTCTTAATTCCGAGACATATAAAAAAATATAACAAAAACACGAATTATTAAAGGAAGAGAGAGATGTGGTGTGTGCGGTGTTTTTGTGTTGTTGGTGTGATGCCATGTGTTGGTGATGTGGTGATGTGTGTATTGGAGTGTGATGTGTTGTGTGTGCGTGTTGGTGGTGTGATATGTGATGTCATGTGTGTTGTGCTACGTTGTACTGACCACTGGTGGAGATGACGACGGGCTGCGTGTGTCGCAGATCTGGCTCGGGCAGCGCAATCATCACGGTGAGCACCGCGCCCTGCGACGTGCCGACCCACAGCGTGGCTTGCAGCAGCGTTGGGTCTGAAATACGAGCACACACTGACTATCACTGACACGCGTGATACATATTATGCTGCGTGGCTCACAGACAGTTGTCACGGGCGATTGCAGTCAACCGTGCAACTATTGTGATTTAAGAAAACCCACTCATAAACAACACGAACATTGTAAATACAAACAATGCTATGTTCATTGCTTGCTTCATTGAGACGTGTGTTGGCACGTTTCTATCTTAATACCCTATCGTCACATGTCATATGGAGAGATAAGGGAAGGTGAAATTCTATTGCGTATTTAAAATACGAGTATATATAATATGTATGAATCCGTCATTAAAAGAAAATGTAATTTCCGCTCTGCTCATTTGCCAGACATTGCAATGGAGACTGATATATCTAGTTGCACTTAATTGATAGTTCTCGGTTCCGCATCAAGCACCCCGGTGCAGTGGTAAAGAGTGGCACGTTCACATTTTCAGTATATCACAGTCAGTCAGTCTGGCAGTACGTTAGAGTGTGTCAACGATTATCAAAAGCTTCAAATTGCAGTGTGATCAATTTTCTCAGACCATAAAAATGCCATGAAATACATTTTAAATATTTGTTTGTCAAAGTTTGAACAAAATGATGTTTATTTAGACACTGCAGACGTCGGTGTGAGGTGTGAGTGAAGAGTGAGTGTTTGTGTGTGTGTAGCTCACCTGACTTCTTGGTGTAGCTGTCGGCGAAGGCGAGGCACTGCACGCCCTCCTGGGAGATGTTCTCGAGGCTGGACATGGAGCTCGAGCGGGACCGTGAGAACGAGCTGTCCAGCTTGTCTACGCGGCCCGTACACAACAGACACACGCTTTATTGTCACCGCACGGAGTTGCCGGGCCCCGCACGCGCAGCGAACAGCGCGCGGGGCCCGCGAGCTGGCGGACGACTCCACACCCAACCCGGACCCCCCACTACATGAACCCCAACTTTGAAGTACCCCTCGTTCCTTCCTCAAAGCAACTGTATTATATTTTCTCTGTCACTGTAACTATAGTTTAACTATCGATATGTTTTATGGTATAAAACTTGACTTCTATACATTTTGGTATGCCCTGACAAGGATCATGTACCTCGGTAGTACCGGGGCCGATCAAAGATGTACAGTGCTGACGTCGGTCGGAGTCTGGGAGTCTGGGGGTCGGTCGTCCGCCGGCTCGTCTAGTGTACGTCTACATAGAGGAGGGGTTGAGTAGTCGTAGTGTGTCGTTCGGTGCTGGTGAGGTTAGTTGACCCACTGTGCGTGTAGACGTGGCAGCATGCGTCATGCAGCATGCGGCCGTGGACACGGCACGCTGAGGTTAGGTTAGTTTACTGTGAGGGCAGAGTGTGGACTAGCGACGTCGGTGCCACAGGTAGATGCACTGTCCACCCTCCGACCTACAGATGGTTATGATGTCAGTATTTATATTGTATTGTTTATGATCACATCGCTAGCGAGCTCGGTGTGGGCGGCGCGTGGGGCGGGCGGGTAGCACACCACACCGTCGTCCACACACATGGTTAGATCGGGCTACGTACACAAGCGTCACGTGGACACACACACAGACAGACAGGCAGGCAGGCGTGAGGTCGCGGCGCATGCACTAGTGCTGATAGTAAGAGAATATCGGAAGCATACATAGACAAAACGACAGCCGTACATAGAGGCAGCCAAAAACGAGCCACATAAACTGTTTGCTTTGTGGTCGAGCTAGAAAAGAAAAACAATATACTCAGTGACGTACTCGATAGCTTAAGAAGTATTAAAATGATTATTTAACAATACATAAGTAATAAATGTGAAGAGAGATCCGGGGGGGCCGGAGGGGGCCGGGCGGCGCGGAAGGCAAATAAACATAACGTGAGCGCGAGTGACCGACGAACACAGTCCGTCCTTGTCCAATCAACAATGCAGTACAGTATACGAGCAATAATACAAGAACACAGTCGGTCACGTGTCCAGGACGATGTCTGAAGCCTCGCTCATGTCAATGCGCATTCATAGAATACAGGTAGGTAGATATATAGAACCGTTCCCGGCCAGCACCGCGCCGACATAAAACAACAATATAGTTTTGAGTAGTAAGTCACCTTTCGTTTACTCTATGAGTCATGCGAGCACTGCGCACGCGAGTGCAGCGAGTGAGTGAGGAACGTGTGCGAGGGAGAGAGAGAGAGAGAGAGCATCACAACAGACAGTCACATGTAAACAATTTGAAACGGACGCATTATTCACTATCTAGGTGCGTGTCGGGTGTCGGTCGCCGGGTCGCGGGAGGCGACGCCGCCGCCGTGGCTAGCTACCGATCCAACAAAACTTATGTAACTAAATAAGTAAATAAAAGTGATAATCGATGCAAATGTTGTTTGTATACCATTGGGTTGCATAATGTGTAAGTAGTCCATAGATGCGAGAGACTGCGGAATAGTTGGTTCTGTACCGACAAATAAACCACAATAGGTTACAAGCATGTCATGGCACGCGACGCACGGTGCGCGCGCGGGCGGGCACGCACCGTGCGTGCGGCGCGCGTACACCATACACAGTTGTGGCATCATTCTAGTACCGGAGATGAAGAACACAGGAGAACACTACTCGGGTATAACATGGATCAACTAAACCATAACAAACGTGAATGGAAACAAGGTGAGGTACTTATATATGATTACCTATTAAATGATTCCGATCTGAAATTTGAAATTTCATAAATAAATGATACATAATTAATAAATCGCAACACAAGAGGGAAAACACAAATGTAACAGATGTACCTCCTACATGACAGGTGTGACATCATGTGTCAGACTGGTAAATATATATTTATGATCAATTCCAATGAATAGAAACTGGAGGGTCTTGATACTACAATTTCAAATGTTTACGAACTTGAAGATAACAACAACCCCGTTCCTCATATTGCTGGTACATAGATAGATAGGTACATATCATTGTACATCTTCAAATTCACAAAATCAAGAGCAATCACGTACGTATTGTACAAGTGTTGAAAGAAGTAGAGAGTATAGTGAGTGTGACAGAACTAATACAAACTGAAGACGAACGAAACGAAAACAATAGAAAAGAAATAAACGAAACCCAACGAACAAGCAAGAACAGAGTTACCGAATTGAAAATAAAGTGGTCCCCTTGACTTGATTTCAGGATTCTTGGTCAGCGAGAAGTACCCTATAGGTATTGTGAGGCTACCACCAAACTAACCAGGTACCAGAGAACGCCCGCACTTGTAATCGAACTGACGACCTTACAGCCGCTACGCCGCGAGCGGGGTGAACTCAAGCGTTGTAAATTAACCTCACCAACTGAGATTACAATTCAAATATTCTAAAACGAATTACTGATAAACCATGGCGCGTGGATGGTGGTGCCATCTATCGCCACACAACGGTAATAAAATCTATTGTATGTTCTCCACAGGGTGAACGACCTGTTTGACCACTCTTGCGTAGCTGTAGGCTATAACTATTCATTATTTTATTGGTTTAAATTTTTTACGTTTCTGTGACATAGCTGCTAAGTTTCTTGTTGGGAACGATTAAAATATAATCGCGTGAATATGTAGCAACGCGAGACTTGATTCGTTGTCCGGAGGAGAATGGACCCGCGCGGCGGGGGAGGCGGGGAGGCGGCGTCAGGGGGCGGACCACCAGATACAGAAACGCGAGAAACAAACAGAAAACAACAGAATCAGAAGAGAAATTGCGACTGTTTCATCAGGGAAGGAGACGAGACTGAGTGATGTCATTAGAAGGTGACTGTACTACCAAAACTGCAATACTGTCGCGTGTTGAGCAGAGAGTGTTGCGGGGCGGGGGGCGCGGCGTACACGTCGGACGCGGTCGACAGGCACTTGTGTAGCTTGCGGGTACCTTGCGAGCGGGAGCGGCGCACGCCCCGCGCCGCGCACCCCCCCGCCGGCGCAGGACCCGCGCCCGCGCCCGCGCCCGTGCCCGCACCCGCGCACGCAGCACCCGCCACCGCAGACGACGCAGCCGGCCCGTTCATCTACAACACACCACCACCACCAGCCCACCGAACAACACACACACACCCTCACACACGCCAACAATATACATACATTGACAGTCACTGTATATCATTGGTCTACCACCCTCCACCCGCGGACAACAATACGTAGATACATGTTATATACATATATAGACAGGTCGCGTGTCGGACGGGGACGCTGCGCGGCGCTGCGCTGGACCGTCCAGGGTTACAGTACAAGAGTGCGTCAGTGATCTCTGTGGGAGCCCGGCCCGGGTTAGTACCTATGGCAGTCTGGTCACGTCGCGTTAGTAGGTAGTGTAGGGAGGCGGGAGGCGGGTACTACGTACTGTTCACAAGGATCCTGGTGGGCACGCGGACCACGCCCTCCACTGTTTTCTCTTCGTTTGGACATTCAGCTCTCTGGCAAAGCCGCGAGAGTAACTCTCCTGGAGAAAGTGTATCAGTTAGCTACCGAGCGGTGTTTGTGGGAGAGCGGGCGCGCGGGCGGGGGCGAGCGAGCGAGGCGCCGACGACTACGTCACACAGAGATCACCTACGAGGCTGCGTTACCGAGTAACTCCGAGAACAGATAGCTAAGGCAGTTGTTGTCGTCGTGCGTCGAGTCGGCGCCGGCGCCGGCGCCCTTGGGACAGAGAAACGACGCGTGAGTGGTGGGGCGAGCGGCCGCTCTGTACGTCACATGTAAATATACTAAAACATAATAAATAAAAAGCCAAATATCACAAAAAGCGTAAAGCATTAAAATAACCTTGGAATACACTCTCGTTATAAATAAATTATATAATACTCAAAATCGTAATTATTCAGATACATATTTAATTAAACATATTTTATTTATCTGCTTTATATGACACTTCTTTAGTATACGTGTATAAATCTAACTACCATCACCTCTACCGAACTAAGACTGCTATTAAAAAGGTTCTACTACGGAGTTAGTGGTCAACCATGAGGAGGAAAACGCCAAGACATTACCATTCCAATACAATCGAGAACAATCTGGTATCTACACTATGTTACTGTACTGGTAGCGGGTCGTGTAAGCGGGCGCGGGGCGCGGGGCGGGGCGCGCGGCGGTGCCGCTGCGCGTGCGACTGTACCACGGGGATGTAGTACTTACTGAAGCGTCGCATGAGGCTGCCGGTGAAGGTGTGCGGTGGTGCTGGCGCGGGCTGCTGCTGGCGACGACGGAGGTCCCGCACACCCTCGCCACGGCCCAGGTTGGGCACGGACAGCAGGCGCTGGTCGCGCGGGGCGGGCGGGGCGCGGGCGCGGCGAGGCGGGGGCGCGGGCGCGGGCGACGCGTCCGGCAGCGGCAGGTCGCGTGGCCGCGCGGGGCGGTCCTGCTCGAGCCAGCGCGCCTGCAGCTCCCGGTGCATGCGGTCGTACGCGTCCGAGCCTCGCTTCTCCTGTATCTCTCGGTGCATCCTCTCGAACGCGTCGGAGCTCCCGGTGAGGGGCGAGCCGCGCTCCGGGTCCGAGCCCTCCGCCTCCGCGCTGTCCGGGGACTCAGAGTCAGGTGCCCCCTCACCCTCCCCGGACGCGGGGCTAGTCTCCGTCAACGACTCTTCGGTCTCGGGGGGCGCCACGAACGCCGACTTAAACTTTAGATCTACTTTAGAGAGCTGTCGCTTCAGGTTGAAGGTCTTCCAGGTGGTGGACTTGCGTCGCGCGTCTTGCGTCGGCTGGGGCGGGTCTCCGGGGGGCGCAGGATCGGTGGGGCTGGCGGCGCGGGGCGAGGGGCGACCCTCCTCCAGCTTGTGGGACACGGGAGGGGAAAATACATAATAAAGGTCACCACGACCACCGGACCTGGCGCACGATGGCCGCGCGAGCTGTGGAGGGCTGTTGCGGCGCGGCCTCCCACCACAGGTGTCCCCGAGCGTCGTCCGCGCGCCGTGCGGGCCGGTGATGGGTCAGCGAGGAGTTCTTTCGTGCAATAGATTCAAGAACGATCGAAAGAAGAGGTTCCAGTGCGGGGTATGTCGTATGTGAGTACCGATGGAGAGCGAGCGAGGCTAGCCTGGCGCGGGCGCGGGCGGCGGGACAACGTCAGTGGCAGTACAACATATGCATGTGAGGACAGTGATGACAGGCGAGAGTGTACAGAACGTCTACCGGTGCCATGCTGGAGTCACTACGCGCTCGGGGCGCCGCTAGCTAGAGAGATGTTCTCAACTCAACGAACGCAACACAAACAAAGTAAGGTCTACGAGCTCGGCGCGGCGGCAGCGCCGGCCCGGCGTGCCAACTCAGGGGTCAAACAATAAAATTGCAAATCAAACTTAATGTGAAATAAAAAATATAATATATTTGAGCGGCTTCCGGAGCGTCCTCGAGCCGTCGTGTACCTACGTGTCCCAGCAGCGGGCGTGTCCGCGCCCTCGTGTACCTACGTGTGTCCCGCGGTGTGCCCGCAGCGCCCTCGCGTCCGGGCGGCGGCGGTAGACTACCGACTAACGCTTGCTATTGTTAGTTTAGACGGATCTCTCAGTCAGTCCGACCGTCGAGCCTGTGTCTGTTGACGCGCGTGTCCAGCTCAGCGCTGGCCGCGCGCGACGAAGCCTAAGCCCTTATCTCACTATCGTGAATTGTCGTGGTGTCTGCAGTACCTTCAACGTTGCTAGTGATACTGCTGTGTATGCTGCTTAGTATCATTAAAAGAGTTCAACGACTCAATTCTTCAAAAAACAATGCTGTATGTACGTCGCCTTGAATTAACTGCATTCTGGCTAATAGGGTGGAGCAGGGGGAGCTGCTGGGGTTATACAATTTTCCAGGTATATTGAATAAGGGATAGTGAGATAAGGGTTGTCGTACCGTCATCAATGGATGGGGGTGGGGTGGGTCGGTCCTGACACCTACCTGGTCTAGAGAGGGCGAGCGTTGTCGCTCTGAGCGCGTGTGGGAGCGCGCCCAGGGCTCGGCGGGCGCGCTCGGCCCCGCGGCCGGGTGGTACAGCGCGGGCACGGGCAGCGCGCACACGAGCGCTCGTCTCGACACGTCCACCACCACCACGCCGCGCTCGCCTCCCCACGACATGCTGCAAACACACACATACACTACACACTCACTTAACATGACCTCCAACAAATCATCCGGGAAACGTCCACTGCTGGACATAGGCCTCCGCCACGGTATGACACATGACCGGTCCCGAGACATTGTCCAAGGCATGCGAAACAGAGAAGGTAATGTAACACAGCAGCGAATATATTTCCTTTATTTAGACCAATTTCACATCAAGTAAGATGTGAAAGTATGCAGAGTCAACACGAGAAATAAGAACCGTTGTAAGATTGTAGTTATGTTTGCGATGTACGTCACTGAGGAAGTTCACCATCGCGACGCACGTTGTCGAGAAGGTTCTCCAGTTCGAACCAGCTCACGTTTGTATAGCATGTTGCCACGCGATGTCTCACAGTACATAGATTTAATAATAATAATAATAATAAAAGTATTTATTCTCCAAAAAATTTAGGTACAATTTACTTATAAACTACTTATGTTTAAAAACTTGGACAAAATTAAGTGTAAAGGCCTCCGTTGCTGAACTAGGTAGAAACCTGTATTTCAGCATCCAGCGCCTCACCCCTCCGGATTATATAATTTATAAGTTCAAATAACCAATATTTGGTTTATTACTTAAGCACTAAGTTATACATATAATAAAGTATGTGTGTGAGTGTGTGCGTGTACCTCTCGGTGTGTAGGGTGAGTGTGTGCGTGGATGGTGTGAGAGGGTGTGTGGTGTATTTTATAGTTAGAATTACATATAATATTATTTGTAGTATACTACTTTGAGTTTATAAAGTTAATATTTTTTGTGTATATTAGTTATCCTAAAATAGATATAGTTTATAATAAGGATGTATTTTTAAGAGATGATTTTCAGCAATTCCTCCGTGTCATCATAATTGTTACTCTGCAGCCAAATAGAAACCTTTCGTTTGCATAATGTTTTAGATAGAGGGTAGATTGACAGATTTTTGTTTAGTTTATTATATAAGAATGGGCCGAGAAAACAGAAAAACTTCTGTACGAAGGTAGTGCGCGGTTTTATGTGTGCGGTGCAAACTTCATAATTCCTCCGTTTGTTTAGTAATTGAGGATTGTACGATATGTTAGAGTGTTGTTTTAGTACAACAGCTAATACAAACATCTGACGGATTGTTAGAACTTCGCAGTATTTATACAGAAGAGTAGTCGGGTAAAGGAAGGGTTTGAAGGTGCAAACTTTTAGAACAGCACGTTGTGCTACTTCAAGGTTTTTAATGGTTGTTTTATTGGCACCTCCCCAAGATACAATGCAATAGCTTAAAATGGATTGGCAAAGGGCATAGTAGGTTTCTTTGAGTTTTTTAGGTTCTAATATATGTCTTAAAGTCTTGTATATTGGTAATAATTTACGGATTCTAGCTGTCAGGTTTGTTATATGGTTTTTGAAGCTAAGATTTGAGTCTAACAATATTCCCAGATATTTTATCGATTGTGTAGCTGCAAGCTTAATACACGAGCAAGAATTGTTGGTATCCTGATAACATGGCTGTGCACAAATTTTTAGGTTGTTGTCAGGAAGCGAAAAATTGCGTATAGCAAAAGTCATGTACATGGTTTTATCAGGATTGAGACTGAGTTTATTATTTTGAAGCCACTCCAATACGACATTAAAACCTTTTTGAGCTGATTTGTATACTTCGTTACATGAATCTTCGGCAAATACCAGTGCAGTGTCATCTGCGTAGGATATTAAAGTGCCTGAGGGCAGTGTAGTACCACAGAGGTCATTAATAAATACTAAGAAAAGGGTTGGTCCCAATATGCTCCCTTGAGGGACTCCATAGGTTACTGTAAGATCCCCGCTTACAAAACTTAATATATATGTATATTCTACAAGTCAAGTTTGGATGTTGAATTGGGTTAGAAATTAATTTATTAAGATTCATTCCCCTAATCTCTAATACAAATAATATTTTAACATCAGAAGCATCCTTAAAATATTTTCTTACTCGATCAATTGCATCAATTAATTTTTTATTTTATTACAATTAACCGCCTATAAAATTTTATATAAAAAAATATAATATTTGTTTATAAAAATTGCCGTTTATTTACTAAATAAATATAAAGAACTTTCGCACATAGAGTACATCACGATAATGAACTTCGCAACTTTGATGTACAACTATGATTTTAAACAAATGCTACAACAAAAATAAAGAATATGGTAGTTACAAATAAATAAATATACATTTAACTAAGTTTAATATTTATACTAACACACTGTGACAGCGACAAGGGTCTGCGCTGCTATACAGATAGGAAATGGTTGCGGTAGTTCTTATATTAACCCTTACCGCGCTTACATTCTACGGTTACATCAATTTAAGATATTCCATTAGATGATTGATACTCTAGACTTATGAAGGCATTTTTTATTAAACATGACAGTGGAATCATAATATCAAGAATCAATTCGACGGGTATGTTTTTATATGTTTGTTACCTCAGGACTTTTGACTGGGTGAACCGATTTGGATGATTCTTTTTTATTTGAAATGCGGTGCTTCCCGGGTGGTCCCATTTCAACTTGGTACATTTTTGACAATGGAATGAGAAAACTTTTTAACTCTTAAATTTGCCTTAATAAAAGTAGACTTTTGTGGCAGTTGAAATCGGTTTGTAGTTTCTTTTGAGCGCATTGGCTTGTTCTTTGAAATATTGTCAGTGTTCGTTTAGTTATTATACTGATGGACGTCACACAGTGTACGAGGCGGTACTGACAGGCCGTATGAAGAGTTGATGGTCAGCGCGGCGATGGGGTGGGGCGGCCCCTGCTGCAGCGCGACCATCGCCGGCTGGAACCCCGGCGCGCGCCGCACGCCGCCCGTGCCCGCGCCCCCGCGCACCCGCAGCGAGCACGACCCCCCGCCCAGCCACACGCCAGACTGAAACACAACACGTCCCGTCATCACACACACACAGACATCAACTACAACAGTACATGTGTGACTGTTAGATCTCTTCTTTGACTCGCGCACATGAGTCAACTTTTTTTCTATAGCACATTAATCTCGTTTTTCTTTGTTTTGAAACAGATACAATTGCTTCCTCCTCCTTGTTGACGCTGTGTGACGGATGCAGCATAGTGTGTGCGTAGCAGTCACACATACGTACCCGCCTGCCCTCCACCGACGAGTCCGGCGCTTCGCCCCCGCGGCTGAAGGACATGGACCTCGCTCCACCCTCGGGCTCCGGTGACGGCTCCTCCTCCACGCACTCGGCGATCACCGGCACCTCGAGGACCTGACAAACACCAGCTGTTACCATCGGCAGACAACACACACACACACGTGGAGCACTCCACGAGACGTCAACCAGCGCTGTGTGTTGCATACAACATTACATCTGGCGGTTATTGCAATGGTGAACAATTTCCGACGTTACCGGTATACGACCGGTAGCTTAAATGGCAAAGCGTTCGCCCGCACTGGCGAGGGACGTCAGTTCTAAACCCACTCGTGTCGAAATTGTTTCACTATTGAAAAAATAATAATTCAAATAATAATAATGAATTAAGCGTCCAGCTCCTCATATAAATGTCTGTACGTCCGTGAGTCTCGTTCAGTGAATCGTTCCACCCTACCTAAAGTATATGCAAGTTGGTTGGTTCAGTCCTGTGACTCGCCTCGCCGGCTGGTAGGCGGTACGTACATGCGTCTCCCCGTGCGTCTCTGCCTTGCGGAACTTGAACAGCACGACGTGTCCGTGGGGCAGCGCCACCGCCAGCCGCCGGGACTCCGCACACAGCGCCACCTGCTGCACCGCCAGCGGCGCAGACTCATCCTCGTACGAGCCCCCGCCCCCCGCCCCGCCCGCGCGGCGCTCGAACACTGCAACGTCACACACACTATATATAGACCGCGAGGATAAAAAAGGTTGATAATTTCTGCTTTTTGTGTGTACAAAAAGGGTAGTACGCAGAAGCAAATTTAGCTTTTAGTTTCATTAAATTCACCATATCGTGGTATCGAAGAGAAATCTTTTACAGATACCCAACTCATTAGAAGAGCCGGACGATGTACAATTGTTATCTCTTAAAACCTATGGCCAAGGGTGGAAGGTTTGTTACGGGTTCCACAGTGCTGGCGTCGCAGAGGGAGGGGTGTGCGAGAGCAGGAGGAATATATTTATATTGATTCCGCCCTCATCAGACACGCCAGTCACATGGACTCACAGCTGCAACTTACTGCCGGCCGGGGGCTCTGCATTTACATATAGATCATCATCATCTAGGGGCCTTTCAATTGAGGGTGAGCATGTGTTCTAGAAACGCGATCGCCTCGTCTAGGAACCGGAGACATCTCAGGGTCAGAGGTGGAGTGAAACCGCTCATTTACCACTTCAACCCGGGGGGTTCTACGCGCTCCCACACAGCGATGGAGGGCTTTGTCAACGCATTACAATGTAAGGCGTAAATCAATTATTATACTATTTAGAGTTGATGTAAAAAGCATGATACTGACCTTTAGAACATTTTAATTTGTACAAAATTTGTAAGGTCCCTGCACTAGCATCCCAAAATTTAACACTCCCGTCCGCGTGCCTGGAACACAAGCATTGTCAGATTTAAAACTGTTGTTAAAACTGTAAAGCTCTAAAAGTTGTATCCATATATCGTCACAGCCACACCAAGTAACCTTGGCGATAGATAACGATATCGCAGGTCTTTTTTATGTGTGATGGGTTTGCACTTGGCCTTCATCTCACCTGATGGTAAGTGACGATAAGACCGTTGGATGGGAAGCGTGCGCACCCAGAAGCCGCAATATAATGAGTCGCTGGCTCTGCTACCTTTCATACCGGAACACAACCGTGCTATCAGCGGTGGTAACGGATGGTAACATGGTGGTAGCTAGCCAGGCGGACACAGAAAATGCCCTACCACCAACCAAACCAACGCGGTGTGTTAGTACAACATTTATCCATTGCCACGGTTCAAAATTCTTGGTGTCGCAGTGTCTGTCACAGAGTGAAGGAGCACCCGTCACCGCGTGAGGCGACGCTGTACCGACGTGACGTGCGCGACGCGCGTTGTGTCTCACCCCGTGAGTATGATCTCGCTGTAGGAGCACGAGGCGGGGGCCCACTCCCCGCCGTTGATGGGCCACAGCTTGTCGCTGAACCCGGCCGGCTTCTTGTTGCTCGCCCGCCCCACCGAGTAGAACGCGGGGATCTGCAACGTGACCGACACCACACACGCCCGGTTATACCACAACGAACAGTGCAATTGTTAATGTTTCATAACAATCTCTGTATTAAAATTTAAATTAAAGGGAACTTGTTGAACACATTCATCAACAGCCTATATACGTCCCCACTGCAGGGGCTCAGGCTCCTACAGAGAGTGTATGGGCCATAGTCCACCACGCGGGACCAGTGTGGACTGGTAGTCTTCATACACACCTTTGAATTTCTTCTCAGGAGTATGCAGGTTTCCTCACCATGTTTTCCTTCACCGAAAAGTCAATGGTAATGATTTGTATCATTCGTACATAAATTGCAAATAACAAATTGTAACTCATCGGCGTAGCCAGGATCGAACCCAGACCTCGATTGTTCAAGGACTGACGCTGTACCTATGGAACTACCACAGCTTTTCGTTTCGTTACGTCTTTTTGTTTAACACCGTGACAATATATTTTGAGTGTTATATCGCGATCACTTGTTAACTGACCAGGTCCGAGGGGCAGTCCGCGAAGTATGAGCAGCAGGTGACCGGGGACTCGTGCACGTCCATGGGGTACGGGTTCTCGAAGCAGGGGTACCCGGGGGACAGCAGGTCGATCACCACCAGGTCGTTCTGCAGCAGAACCACGATCGCGTACGGCTCCTGGTACTCTGGAACACAGACACAGCTCGTCAAGCACAGCACGCGATGCGTACGTACTGGCGTACCACGTACGTTCTATTTTCATACAAAATTTAAATGATATAAATGAAAATACTTGACGAAAATGTATCGTTCATTCATAAACAAGTGACGCACACAACGATAACTTCGTGCTGCGTGATATTACTTGTGTGTAGTGTGAGTCGATACATTAGATTTTATTACATAAGTAATTAATTATTTAAAACTATTAAATAAGTGTGTATTATATTATTGTAGCGTGTAATAGTTTATTTTAATTTATTGTATTGTATAATATACTTATGGGTAACCTGAAATAAATGAATAATAATAATGTTACATACCAACGTGTAGATTTTTAAAATATTTTTTTATACGTGATCAATATGATTTGTAGGTTCAACACTGAAATATATGTCACTAATAACATAGCACCTTATATAGCGGTCCATCACTCGTGTTCACCGAAGATAGATCCACGCTTGTCCACGGTCACACTTGATGTTAAGCGACGATGTGGCCTCCGATGACGTACGTGGCTCTAGTTATACCTTTGTGTGAATACGGATGCCGGCAGTGCGTTCCACTCCCTGTCTGTACGCACAGCTGCGGGCACTCACCGGCGGTGTGCGGGCTCTCGCACAGCGTGACAAAGTCCACGACGCTGTGCTCCATCTCGAGCACGGTGGTGCTCTTGCCGGAGAGCACGGTGATGCTGTGCGTCTTGCCAGCCTTGTCCGTGGGCAGGCCACCGGAGAATATCACCAGGCTCTCCCTGCAACACACACAACACTACTGTCACTATACTATATACACACACACACACACACGTATAACCGCCTCCGCGGACTAATGCCTGAATGTTGGTAAATATTGGTCTAAGAATGCTCGGTTTCATTGGTGGTAGGTCATGTTCTATGTGCGCCTGGCTAGCTACCGCCGTGATACATAAGTCTGCCGCCAAACAGCAGTGTTAGTAGCACCGTCTGTTATGTTCCGGTATGAAAGGTAGCAGAGCGTCCAAGACCATCCAACGGCCGTATCGTCACTTAGCATCAGGTGAGATAAGAAGAATAAGAATAAATAAGAATAAGAATAAATTTATTTATAAAAATGTACAAAATGTTTTCTTAAATCTAATTGGCTAGAATATTTTATTGAAAACGAAAGCCTCTGCAGCTAAACTAAGTTTTGAAAAACTTGTATTTTAGCATACAGTGCATCCCTCATAAAAGCAGACGGAACGTCTAGCCGCCATTATAAAACAGATCCATTTATATTTATTAAGCAAAATCACTTATTCTAGGTTCCACAGCACTGTGGAAGTGAGTCCTCTCTGTGTGTAAGGTGAAATTGTGAGTGTATGGTGTGAGAGGGTGTGTAACAGTAGTAGGTTTTAATTGATTATGTCAAACACAAGGTAAGAGTTAAATTTTTAACAAAGGCCTTTAACTAACAATATGCAAAAGTTCTTCAGTTTTATCATAACTTAATGATTTCAACCATAGAGAAAGTTTCTCTTTGCAAAGCTTGTTGTTTAGGGGGAAAATGTCAAGTATATTATTAATTTTATTGTACAGGAAGGGGCCCAAGAAACTATAAAAACGACGGATAAAAGTAGTTTTAGTTCTATTTGATCGATCGCACACGTCATATTTCCTACGTTTATTCAAATTTTTAAGTGGATCATAAAACTGGTCTTTGTGTTTTTTAAGAATGATGCTTTGAATAAATAGTTGGCGGACAGTTAATACGTCACAGTATTGATACAGTAATGTAGTTGGGTATAAGAAAGGGTGGAAAGTACAAACTTTTAAGATAGAACGTTGAGCTACTTCTAAATTTTTAATCGTAGTTTTGTTAGCACCTCCCCAAGAGGAAATGCAGTATGTCAATATGGATTGGCAAACGGCAAAATAAATTTGTTTTAGAAGTGAAGGCTCAGCTACGTGTCTCAGAGACTTGAACAAGAAAATTAGTTTACGTACTCTACCACATAGCGAAGCTATATGATCCTTGAAATTCAGATTGAGATCGACAGTTATTCCCAAGTATTTCACTGATTTGGTTTGAATCAAGTGTTTACAAGAGCAGGAAGCAGGGTCAAATAACTCACATGTGTGAGATATAATGTTAAGAATATTACATTGTTGGGATTTAATAGAGAAGGGTATGACTTTAGTTTTGTCAGAGTTTAATGTAAGGACATTATTTCTCAACCATTTGGAGATGATATTAAAACCAGCCTGAGCAGCATTAAATACCTCAAACCAAGAGTTTGCTGCAAATATTAAAGCTGTATCATCTGCGTATGAAACAAGTTGACCTGAGGCAAGTTGGGTTTGACAGAGATCATTAATATAAATTAAAAACAGGGTAGGTCCGAGAATACTACCCTGAGGGACGCCATGTGTGACTGGCCGATCACTACTGAAGTAGTTACCTACTCTTACCCGTTGGAATCTGCCTGAGAGGTAGCTTTCAAACAATTTTAACTGCGTACCTCTGACGCCAATTTTTTCCAGTTTGGTCAGAAGGATGGGAACAGAGACCGTGTCAAACGCCTTGGCTAGGTCTAGAAAAATTCCCAGACACTTCTTGCCATCATCCAAATTCGTGGCGATGAATTGAGTGAGTGAGTGTACTGCGTCCGCAGTTGATTTTCCAGCTCGGAAACCGAACTGGTTGTCAGATAATAATTGATTGGTTTCAAGGTAGTTGGTTAATCTAATATTAACAATTCTCTCTAATATTTTTGATATTGATGGCAGGATTGAGATCGGTCTGTAGTTGCCTACACAGTCTCTGGCACCACCCTTATGGATTGGAATTACAACAGATTTCTTTAATACGTCAGGGAAAACACCAGTGTGCAAGCATTGGTTTAGCATGTAAGTTAGTGGGGGGACTAGAATGTTTTTGAAGTCTTTTAGAATTTTGTTTGATATTTTATCCCAACCAACTGCACAATCTGTTTTAAGGTTCATTATAAGCCGTTCGACTTCAGTTTCATCAGTACAGTTAAGAACAAATGAGTTGGAAGATCTATCTGTCTGGGCAAGAGAAGAATTAGAAGAAATACCGTTAGATAAATTATCAGCTAGTACTTTTCCAACATTAACGAAATAATTATTAAGTTCATTTACAGAGGTAAGAGGATCTGCTGTAATATTTAATAGTTCGTTATGGTCGACTTTATTATTCGTCGTTCCAGTGATGTCTTTGATAACTTCCCATGTTTTTTTGGGGTTATTTCCAGCTTTGCGTAGTTTGTCCCTTTCATATGCTCTTTTCAGTTTTTTTAATAAAGTATTACAAAAATTTCTGTAACGTGTATATGTTAGTTTATGATCCTGATTGTTGGGAGAACGTCGAGACTTTGTGTGTAGTTTGTCTCTATGACGCATGCATCGAATCAGTCCAGGTGTGATCCATGGTTTAAGGACCCTTTTACGCCTAGGAACAAACGCTGAAAAGGAGTTTTTATCAATAATATCAGATAGCGTTTCAAGATGAAGGACAAGTGCATATACATCAGTGATATTACATATATACGTATAAAGGAATACGACCATGTAGTTATAGAGGAGCCAACTCATAGAACCTACAGAGGCAGGTTCCAGGGCCACCAAGGACAAACACCCTTACAACGCCACTGGACACGGATGTCCTAGAGGTACGCAACAAGGATCTATATCGAAACATCAGCAAAGACATCGGATCCGGTAGTGAACAGCGACCTCGTTCGTCTCTCTCAATCACTCTGGTTGGAGTGTCTAGTGATATATATCTCTCTCTTTCATCGGTTTGTACTCACCCCGTTCTCGATGTTTTCCACTCGAGCCTTTGAATTGGTTTACATGGTTCTAATTTGCCGTCTTTGTTCGCCTTCGCTGAAAAGGACAACAGATATGTGAAGTCTGGCGACAGAAGAGAGCAGCACCCCGGTGCTGCGGCTGCGACGTATTCTCAGGTAGTAAATGTCGAATAACACGCAGTATATTTAACTAATGCACTTTACAAAGATGTTCAGTTGTGGACTAATGTCCATAATTAATAATAATGGTATCGACCAGCTAGAATGACCATCGTGTACCATCCTTGAGCACACCGTCGCCACTCAGCACCAGGTAACGTTGTGGTCAATAAGCAAGTGTATAAAGAGTGGACATGTGGACATTTTATGTAAAGTGCGTGATAAACGCACGATGTTGTTGAGTCGATGATGAAACTTGTACTGTGGCTGTTCCCAAACGATACAAGCTCTCTTACACACCGTATTGCCAGTTAAGGAGCACGAACAGTCCAAATTACAACTCTGTCCTTGTTATTACGATGTGATTGTTGTGCAGGAAACATATATGAACCCCGTGTAACTAATGTGTTACTGCTGTATACGTGCCTAACACTATTAATGAAGGACGGGAGCGGAGTATACCAAAAGCACACTCCCGTCCCTTACAGTTTTAATTTACGAACACTATGGCATCATTACCACAGACTTGAGGGAGTGCCATGGACTGGACACAGACTAGCATTAACGTTAAGGGATGCCAGGCAGGACTGTCGGTCTCCTCGACCTGTGCCGAACATACTCCATCGTCAAATGACTCGCAAACCCTTCCATCAACAGGCAAACTTGTTTGATGTATTGAGTCCAGACCAGAAGGAAGTCTGCACAACTCAAAGTTGCCTCTTCTAAACATAAAGATGTGGAAGTGCGGAGCAGTGGTGCTGTCGTGTGCCACGCGCGTGGACGTCACGTGCTGTTCACCGTGTGGGTAGGAGAGGGAGGTCGGCCGCGGGGCGCGCGTCGTCCACGTGGCCAGGGCTCCGTCCGCGTGCGCAGTCATCAGCTTGCCGTCGTACTGCCAGGCGGCGGCGCGCACGCCGTCTCCCACGCCCCCCGTGCCCAGCGTGCCCCGCCACTCGGTCATGCGCGCGCGCAGGTCCCACACCACCACCAGGCCCGTCTCGAACGCTATCAGAAGCTGACACACACAGAGACACAGCATGTCAATTGTATTATCACCTGACAACGTTGCGTTCGGTTGAGCTGTAGCTTTATTTCGCACCTCAAAATTACATCGACAACCGGGAAACGTCCACAGGTGGACATAGGATTCGCTTATCTCTGTATTTTGCGTCGAATGTATGTTGTTATAAAAAAAAGATTGTCCCCAAGTTCAAAACAAAGTTTTATTTTAGAATACAGTCGAAAATTTTGATGGGCTTTTCAGCGGACACTCCTCGACTGCCGGCGGCGGTGCGGTCATCAGGGATTCAATAAAGGACACGTTCTGCAATATTATCGCCTCCCGCGAACACAGGGATCGTATAAATTTAAACCGCTGTCATTTTGTAAAGCTAACGATCTATTTGGAAAGTAATCTGAGCCTCGTAGTACCCCATTAACTGATAATACGCATCGACCCGCAATGCGAAACGGCACCCGCAGAACATTGCCTCCTCCCATACCCAGACAGACAGACCTGTATATATATATACACCTCATGATCAATGTAGGCAGGGTGCGTCGGGAAAGTCCCTAATGTTTCAAGATTCACTTTATTGACCTAGTAATATGAACATTACACTCGGCACGTCAAAATGTCATATATATCCATATTAAAAATTTTCGAATATTGAACGCGAGGTCCGTAAACCTATATCATTATATAGATAGGAAAAGATGGGGATCTAGATTAATTGAAACTGATGAGATGATTATTGGTAACTTAGATATGACAAGCTTACCTTGCTAGCGTCCAACGGGTTATCACTAATTTCTACAACGGATCCCGGGTGGTTCTGTCTCGTCCTGAAACAGACAGATCAGTTCAACAGTACATACTTATATATTCTTAGCAAGAGTCCAACGATGAGGAGAGGCGCGGAGTGTAGTGTCCGCGGGGGGGGCGGCAACAGGTACCCTCCACCGTCCACCCCACCGCCCCCGCCTTGCGCCTGCTACTGACGGTCCCCAGTTGACAGTTTTACAAGTAATTTGAATAAATACATTGTCACATGTAATATCGACATTATTGGATGACCGATCCACTTACGCCTGTCTCCTAGTGAAGGAATGCATTATAGGAACAGAAGTGGATTCAGTTTGTTGCCCCCGCGTCCCGCCGCCCCGCCTGCCGGCAGACACGCGCCGCGCCGCGCGGCAACACTTGTTGCACCACCCCCACCCCACTCAGCCCGGACTCCCTCTCACCGAGTATCAGTTAAAGTTGAGTCAAGTGAACAACTAACTTACAGAGATGACATGTTATTGGAGGAGGATAGATACCGCAAGTGGTCCAGACAGACGACAATTTAATTTATAGGTATTATGAGGACGGCTATATATTTTTGTGTCTATCTAAAATGTTTTTCACCTTTCTTTTTTGAATGGCGTTTAAAGTGGAGCTGAAGAGCTATGAATGATGTCATCATAATCATCCAGAAAACGTTCACAGCTGGACATAGGTCTCCTCCATGGTATGACACATTGACCGGTCCGGAAACACATTTCCCAGCACGTGATCGGCACTCAAGAAGTTTAACTCCCCATCGGTTATCCGTTCTTTCGAAGGCCTGCCCATTGCCACTGGCCGGCAATGAATGCTGAATGATGTAGACCGTGTTATCACGGCTACACGTGTGTGTGTGTGTGTGTCTCCATCTGTCACCAGGACGCGGATGTGAAGGGAACATCACTCGCTGCGCCGTTATTTAATTTGTTTGATGTATCGTCGCTACCGACGTGCGGAGCCACTGCCGGCGTGTGGCTGTGCGGGATTGATGTGGCACGCGGCGCCGGCGCCGGGAACACCCTCGTCAGGGACCGTGTTATTAAACTGAATTTAATAACTGTTTCCGCCTGCACAGGGGTCCCCGTGTGTAATATAATTGTACAGACGAGAACCTCAACACGGTGCTGCCATTCATTGTTGATCTATGTAAACACATTACGTCATCAGTGTCAAGGATCTAGTGTTTGTGGACGCGCCTCTACAGTACGAGTACCTTGTTATATTTGAGTCATTTACGAGTGATAAATAAATTACGTTAGTCCCGCCTGCGATCCACCCAGGTGGAGCCAGCAACGCGGGTCATCAGAGCAAATTAGAATGGAGGGTATACAACTATACATAAATTATAAAACACAAGTATTATTAGAAATTATGGTGCCGATAAAATACGAATCTTTTCAGACAAATTATATGTAAATGTCAGTTTTGCGTGATACTCGTTTCTATGGCGAGTGCGGTTGCGACAGACGATCGAAGCAGTCCGTTACATACTGAGTGTACATAGAAGACAGCTGGGTGGGCCTGAACCGATCGCGGGCCGAACAACCTTTCTCGCAACTCCGATCGTACGAGTGGATTCATCTCAACACAATCCCACAACAATGAGTAGCAAACATGCCAGGCCAACATGTAACCGCGGCTAAATAAAGTCAGCAATCACAGGACAGTATAACAAGCACCTGTTCACTCTAGGTATCACCGACTGCAACAATGTGCAGAGCATGCATGGAGGCCGAGGAGACAGCTGCTCACGTCCTGCTGGAGGGCGGAGGAGGCAACACTGCGAGCAAAGTACCTCGGAATACCGAGGTCGCTCCCAGAGGCTTTCAACAACACAAATAAGTTGTTGTGCTTTCTTTTGCTCTCTCTCGAGGTGGCAATGCCAAGCTAAGTGGATATATAGACCGGGCCCACGACGACGAGCTCGCAAATATACCGAGCGCCTCCGTTACAGTTTGGGCAAATAGAATTACTACGAATGAAAAAATTTATATGTATCCAGTTTTTAGTTACGCAAGGACCAACTCGCGGGACAGATACTCTAGGTAAATTGTTTCGAGTATCCCTTACCCGGGACCCTCGACGACCATTTTGGGTTGTTGCGGCAGATATCAAATGCGATGAGACGTTCTCATTCCTGTGTTTTGAATCATTGATTACATTCCAGCTGACGTGGCTCGGCTCAGTGTTCGCTCGTGTTTGTTTATCGGATGGTCGGTCTCGGTCCGTGTAGACACGAGCGCGGCTGGGGCCTGCCTCGAGCAAGGAGGCAGGCTCTACTCAATATACACTCTCTGGGGTTGTTTGCGAAACCCGCTCAGCCCCGGGCACACCGCTGACACAACAAAACTATCGATATTAGTTTACAATACCCCGCATCGAGGTCTAGGAACATGAGCCAGGTGGACAAGTAAGCCATCCTAGATATAAACTAATAACCGCACGACTCGCCCATGTGTTGTTGCAAACTTTCATAGTGACAGGTGATTCATATGTTAGTGATACACTACACGTCATCGAAGGCATCAATAAATCTAGTTTGCAGTTCCCCATCTGATGATTTTACAAAACGTTATATAGTTATGTATAATGGGCTTGCAATTGGCTTTAAATCACCTGATGGTAAGTGACGATTGGAATGGAAGGCGGGAAGCGTGCAAATTCACATTTTGCTACCTTTCATACCGGAACACAACAGACAGTGCTATTAACACTGCTGTTTGGCGGCAGACGTATGTAGCATGGTGGCGCACGCGTCAAGCGTCGGTGGCGCAATGGATAAGACGCGGACTCTCAATCTGAGGGTACCGGGTTCGAATCCAGCCGTGTACCTATGAGTTGTTTTTCAATTCAAGTACATTATCCGATTGCTTAACGGTGAAGGAAAACATCGTGAGGAAACCTGCATGTCTTGAAAAAGGCATGTGAAGTCCGCCGATCCGCACTGGGCCCGCGTGGTGGACTATGGCCCATACACTCTCTGTAGGAGGGTAGGCCTGAGCCCCAGCAGTGGGGACGTATATAGGCTGTTGATGAATGTATGTAGCATGGGGGTAGCTAGCCACGCGGACATAGAACATGACCTACCAACAATGAAACCGATTACCGATAGGTAACTAGGAATAGGACACGCACTAGGAATCGAACCTGGGACCTCCGGAGTGTGAACCGAAGCGTCCGAGGCCACGGAGGTGGCTACTGATGTAAATTTCAAGTTCCTATCCCAGGGCTTAAGCAACTTTAAATCCTTTTTCATCTTTTAAATTTAGAATTTTGGAAAATCGCTTTTAGTGTTACTCTATAATCTACGAGTATATCCTGTAACAGTGAGCTGTTTCATCCAGTCACAATCTCTGTGTATATGAAGATGAATGCTGTTGGTCGCAGTGTGTCGTTTGTCTCACTCTCACAATAGGGAGGTACCTCATTTTCCTGTTCAAGAGACGCTGCAGCGAGGCCGTTATGATACTCCCCTGTGCCTACTTTTGCTACGGTTCCTTTTTCGTTTTGATTTATCTACCCTCCTAGGGCGTTATGAACAAGCAAGATATTATGTAATTCTGTATAAAACTTAGAACAAGCAGTTTCACATATCCTCTAGCTGGTTTACTAAACAGCTCCGTTTTGTAAAACAGCTGAACGACGCTCAGCGGGATTGAATGAAAGTTTTATCAATAGAGCGGTCTAAAGATAGACGGTTTCGTAAAACAGCGTGAAATAAAATAAAATATTGTAAAATTTTAGTTAAAAAATTAATTAATGGCGTCCGATGCAGAAATTAGTGATCAAATTTAACGAATAAAACATATTTTCTTAAGAACATATGTCAATGACTCCAACTTACGTGAAATCAATGATTTTAATGATTATATTTAATCATACCCGCCATACAACACCAAACGATTGTTGTGACTGCGGATAATCCATTCTGCAAAACGCTGCTGTGTTACATGCAACGCAATGACTATCCAGCTGGACGTTGTACAGCTGTTTATTAAAACAGCTCATTTAGTAACCCAACTGCGACTAATATACACATAACTTGCATATGTATATTTAATACAGTTGTAGATCCCTAGATACAGTAATTGTTCGAGGGCGGCGGTCGTCGGAGGCGCGCGGCCCGCCAACCAGCGGACGGTATTTGAATTGTGGTTCCGGCACCAAGTAATAGGGCTGGCACACGCTCCAGGGCCTGCTATAATGATCCTCATTGTCTGTGAATCTAGCACCTACAATAACTGCGGAGCGACGCCCGCGCCGCCGCCGCCGCCGCCGCCGGCGTTACAACTTCACCAATTAACATCGGTGTTTATTGTACGTAGAGAACGTTACAATAACAGGTATATAGTTACTGTCTGCCGTGCTGGTGCCATGGCTACCGGCAGGTTCGGGCGGCACTGAGTCAACACAGACGGAAACTGTAGTTTCAGGAGTTAATTACTGAGTCAGCTGTAGTTTGTAGAGGACACTAGATACATCTCGGCACGTGCTCGTATAACTACTTCGCCTCGCGCGCTCCGGGACAAAGCTACGAGTACAGCAAATAAATAGATGTGTATCAGATAACTGCGTCCCCGCCCCCGCCCGGTCCCGGCGCCCGCCCCGGCCCCCGCCCCGGCTTACACCATTATAGAATAACCCATTATAGAGACAAAGTAGTGTAACGTGTCGCGCGGGGGCGGCGGGGGGCGGCGGGCGGGGGGCATGCTCCCAAGTGAAGATCTTCATAAAACCGTTGATGTGCGCCGCGGGATGTGAACTTTATTAATATTGCGGTGTAAGGAACCCCGGTCGTGATACAGCTCGTAAACTGTGTACATTACGTACTGCGACGTACCTATGGATCGGAGGTGGCGTGGTGTCACTCGAGCACACCTCGTCGAGGCTCCCACTAACACGCCCGCGTCATCTCGTGTCGCATGCTTTTTTCTTGACCAACTCTTTTGTAAGGCCAGGAGACAGTCGCAAGAAATTCTTCCAATCACAAAGTGTTCAAGCGCCATAGATAGACAAATAACGCCACAATGTTATATCCCGGATAGCTTGATATTGAACAACATTCAGTTGTTCCGATTTCGGGGTATTTTTAAAAACAATTCAGTTAAATGGTTTGTACACGTCATCCACATTAATGGAAACACGCTGGATCGCGTCCGCCCTCGCCCCCACCGCGGAGCGCCCGGCAGGCAGCGACGCTCCCACCGCGCCCGGGGCAGAGACGCCTACGCGGACCGTTCCCACTATTTGTATGATTTAAAAGCGCCGTAAAGGAGTCGTTTTTCAAAACATACCCTGATAAGAACAGGTACTGGAATGAGTATGAAATTATGTAATTTTGTTCAATCTTCAGCTACTTATGTCCTAATTTGTTACCAGAAATAAACGATAAGAGAGAATGCAAAAATAAGATAGGCCGGTGGTTCGGGAGGGCACGGGACGGTGATCATATTTGATTTCTTATATAAGGTTTACTGACAAGTAGACCTGTGTTGTCTCAAAATGACCTGCACAAATTTTTTAATTTACCTTAGACTAGAAAGTTTTTAAATATTATAGTAATTTGACATATTTTTTAGCAATGACATATTAATTTTTAAATATAGTGTAATAGAATTTGTAAGCGTAATAATATTAATATATATTTTGCAGCCAAATTTTGTTAACATATGTGATCTGACATTAATGTAATTTTAGCATCCTGTACTGTACCATATTTTGTGCAAATATAGATTTCATTTCATTAAATAAAGAAAAAAGAAAATTATAAGTTCATTAAAGTCCTCTGATAGCAGTAGCACAGGCCGCAAGCGTCTGAGATCCGCGTAAACTCTACAATAAATATTTTTTGAAGGAAATGTAGTTAGTTAGTTAGAAATGTAGTGTGGGTGGGCCACATGGCTTAGCTTAACCTCGTCACAAACAAAGCACCGCTCAGCTCTCTCAACAAAGACCTCGCTTCGTTCAGCAAGTTTGAATTGACAATGAATTGAGTATCTATCTTATGGCAGGTTGTCTGTGTGTCGGGTGTAAACCACCGGCACGCACCTGCCAGGTGTACTCGCGGCTGCCGGCGACACAGACAGACAAATTCTGATGAAATAATGACGTTCTGGTGTGGAGGGGGTGCCACGTGACGGCGACGCGTCATGATAGATTGGATATATCTTCAAAGCGCAGGTAATCTGACTGTAACATATTCCACACAATCCAAAAGCTACACGGTTCACTTTGATCAAACAGTTTCAGAGTGCTAGTACCGTCACTGTACACGGCACACTGAAAGATCGGTCCCTCCCAACCTACTTGAAGTAGCAACTTGCAATGTGTAAAATCGATCAAAGAAGATTTTAAGGAATTAAATCCCCCTGGCACTGGAGCCACTGGCCAGAACCAGTAACATTGAAAAATATATCCATTTAACGATTTTAAAAAACCGGCGAAGTGCAATTCGGACTCGCGCACGAATGGTTCCGGCAAAAATCACGTTTGTTGTATGGGATATAAGATAGGTACCACCCTTAAATATTTATTTTATTCTGATTTTTAGTATTTGTTGTTATAGCAATTGTAGAAAATTTCAAACAAACTGTCTAACTATCACGGTTCATGAGATACAGCCTGGTCACAGACAGACGGACAGCGAAGTCTTAGTAATAAGGTCCCGTTGGTTACCCATTGGGTACGGAACCCTAAAAAATCACTACAGAAGAACCACGCGAGCAAAACTGCGACTGACATACTAGCCTTTCATAAAGACTCGAATTTTAATAGTGACACTTATTGAGAAAGTTCGTTAATTGAATTTCAAATACTACCACACAAACCTGGGAGCGCGTCAACACGTCGGCCGCATAGTTATACAGTAGAGTAAATCCGTAGTTAGTTCATAACATTTCCGTCGCAACCATGCAGACGTCAGACTAAACTGTATAACGTACATTATCAACTACATGGCGTCAAGTATGGTAAGTCAAGTATATAAGCGCTCGTAGAGGTGAAGCGGCTATAATTTGTAAATTGTTGTAAACTGTTTGAAGGAGATATTACAAACTAATCGAGGAGGAGGAGGGAGTTTCAAGACAGCTGACAGTTACCGTGCCAACAATGGTAACTAGATGGCGCTGCCTATTGATAACAAGAGGTGCTTTATACTTTTTGAATAGCTGCCATGAAAGATCCCCATTTTCAAGAAACTACATTATCTACAGATGGATAATAAGCTCCGTCGGGTATAAACTAAACCTCAACAGTTTAAGTCGGGGTCGCGGCGCGGGCTGCGGGCCCCATGCCGCCCCGTGACACCCCGTGCCCGAGCGGGGACCTGGGAATTAAATTGAAAGGTTATTACGCTTTCATGAAAAAATTGCAATTTGCTCGCTTTCCCGAGCTTGTAATGTGTGCACGCTACGCGCTATTCAAGAGCTGTGAATAAGCTGTAAATTGACAATCACGGGTTTTCGTCGCACATTCATTCATTAAGTTACTGTTCGAGGATTCCAATTACGATGTCGGTTTTTTAGATTTATCTAGAGAAATGTTGTAAATTTAACTTTACTTGTACACTGATTGAAAACATTAGATACCTAAATCTATTAAATGGGTCGACCTATAACTCCTCAGCGCTGCGTACTAACAGCGTTCATGTATAATTCAGAACCGCAGCCACTAATTGACTGAAACTAATTACAAGCGATCTTGTTGAGCTGATCAGCTGTGAGTTCACCATCAAGTTGATACAAACAGGTGTCGGGAGTTGGCTACGAGACAGGGGACTAGTGGAGGGTCCTCGCCTCGCGCTGGAGCACCCTTCAGAGACTGCCAGACAAGTGATTAATGGTGAAAATTATTTTTGACTGTGTTAGACTTGGCAACACGATTCGGAACTAATTAAAGACTACTCGTCACTGTAACAGTTGTAACACTTGAGTTGTATCGAGTGTGACACACAAAGTAATACAGCGTAGTATCTATAGTGTACGTATGTATAGTGCCATCATGAGGGACGTGTGGGCGTGGTTGTCTGTGGTCACCCGAACATGTTACAAACACAACGGGTTAGAGAAGGACCTCGAATAATTACACACAAAAACACTTTGAACAATCGATGAATCAAACGTAATCGCTGGGGAGGGTTGTGGTCGCACTGCCACGCCCGCGCCTGCGCCTGCGATGCTACGCTGACACCAAACCTGATTACTAATCGCAAAATACATTACTCTCGATTGCTAATTATCGCCACCTCAAATCCTGTCTGCAGCAATAAACGAACCCCTCCACATCGATGCCACCGATACAAAGCGGACGATCGTCGTCCACTGGCGCCCCACAATGGCGCCGGAGCCTCCCATAACGACGCATACACTCGTAAAACATTAAAGCTACGAGCGCACGTATCTAAATCGATGCCATTCTCACATAGCTATTGAAAACGATCGGTGCCATTAAAAAACCAATTTGACCGGAGATACTCGTGATTCGGTCAGTGCACGGGAGCCGGCGGAGGTGCCGGGCCGGCGGGCGCGGCGCCGCCGGTGCCGGACACGACCGGACCGGACACATAGCCTACACACGGCTTCGAAGATTACAAACAATATCATCAATTGTTAACGACAATTCATCCGGTTAGAAATTGACAACAGAACAATACAGAGATGAATAAAATAGATTTCAAATTATATTTTGTCTAACAACAAATCGGTATCGTGCAACGCAGCCGGGTGCGGTGTTGTCTGCGAGGCGAGCACATTGTCAACACGTGTTGAGTATACGCATATCACTACTATATGTATAAGAAAAAAATACAATAATATAACAACAAATAAAAATTAGTTGCACGAGCCCAGGACTGTACAAACAGAAAACTTAGAAAATTGTGCTGAAACAGTGTACCTCGACGCGACTCGACCATATTATGTGACTAGAGTGCAGTCCCAACTGTCAACTTCAAGAATGTCCTAGCTGAAAACGATCACGATGGAATGAAAAATAAAAACCACCACCAATAAGAGTTCACCACCCCGGATCGACGTCACACGCACTACGAGGTGTTACGAGTATCACATCCGCGCGAGGCGTCACGGCCGCGACACGACACGTTTACGATGCCACATTCAGCGAGATATTGGCATAAAAGAACAATCTCGTCGTCGTCAATTGTTGACAGTTGATGTCGGTTTTACTTACATATAAACTTCACCGACAACATTCCATCAGGGAAAATTCAATAAGATATAACTTCAATAATCGTGTTTAGGTTCGAAGCTGTACTAGCTGTTTGGACAACGCTGGTACTGCCTTGTTCCAGCTGTTTGCGAACATCCCAAGTATACACAAAGAGAATTTAATGTATTAAATAAAAGAATTTTCACATTTGATTAAAAGAAATATGACGAATGCTTCTTTGTTATTAACTGGTTTCCAAATCAAATATAAAACTGCCACGTTATTGAAATTTGCTTGAATTTATGAAAGAGGACATGGTTTGAAAATATATTTTACTCAAATTCTCTACAATATCACGATAGCCGTCAACTGGCTTGAATTTGGACGGTTTTCGGACGGAATTTGAACATAAAAGAAAATGAGAGCATTCTTTGGATGTCGCATCGTATTTCATGGTAATATTATGTCAAGAGGATAGGAATCAACGTTGGATTCTCGTCATTATCTATCATTCATTTTATTACATGACCTAGTAAACGTTTTCATGGAGAGATTGTGGTCATATAAAAATCACGATATTCATTTATTGGAACATACAGTAAAATGTCTAAAAAGAATGAGAGCTGGGAATTTATCATTAATGAACTATTGTTTTGACAGTCTCTAGACTCTATTAGCCTGAATTTAGGGAGTGATCTCCGAATGTCATTTCTAGATGTACACTCGAGTACAAAAACATGTATCCACTTTGGAACCATGTCACAATCACTCTTGCTTGTTCGTATGTAGTGTATTGAGGGAAATGTCAGTTAAAGGTGAATGTGAACATATTTTTGCACTGGAGTGTACCTATGTATCTACGCACTGCCTGCCCGCCAGGCTGTCCTATCACCTCGAAGGTACGACGCTACAGTTGATGGTGCAGGAACGTTTCTCTACTGTACAGTAGGTACTAACTGGAACTGCGCATTCAACTGTGAATATCTGTCCTGAACACTAAACTGGCAGACAACAAGCCCAGCAGCGCCGCGCCCGCCGCCCTTATATTGCAGGGTCTCCTGTAATATTTACTAATAAAGGACTCGCTAATTACCTGAGGGGGTCATTAATTATGTGTAATTACCTCCCCCGCCCCCGCACCTCGCGCTTTGTAGTGCGTATTATATAAGAGAGGGGAAAATTCAACATCTCCTTTTTCTTAAAAGCTCGTCGATAAATTCAAAACGAGTCCAAATAATCTTAAAGCCGTTCTAAACTCGATGTCTGTCATCTTGTAACTATCGATTTGCAAGTGAGACTTTTAGACAAGTTTTTAGTTTATTGGTATCTTTGAGTCAGAATAAGCACCCTTCCATCTCACGGCTTTATCTGCACTGATTGTGGGACAAATGCCGATTGTTGTTCCATGAATTTTTAAACGTATGTCGATCGTTCGTGTTGCATGGTACCAGGCTTACCGGGGGCGGTGTGCCAGGCAGCACTGCGCCGGGAGACGGTTGGTCGGTGTAGTGTTACGTTAATACTATAATAATTGAAACATAAAGACTGCCCGACATTAAATGTGTCGCACCACTGCGCGCGGCTCCAAGCTGTGCGTCTGTGCAACCAGCTCTCCGCAGATGTGACAAGTATAGAGAGTGACACGCTCTTCAAATCGGGACTCCTGCGTCTGTTGTTGGAGAAGTGTTACTACAGTTTAGATGAATTTGTATCCGACAAAACAAAGTGACACGACTTTTGATGGCTCCAATTTTTTTTTTAAAATATGACAATATTTTAATCTTTTTTGTGTGTATTCGATATATTATTTTGAAAAAAAAATTGACATTAATAATTAATCTTATCTTATTTTATGTTAGATATAGGAATGTCACATACATTTTTTTGTTATAGACGAAATAAACTATGAAATAAGTAAGTAAAGTACTCACACTTCAATGGCCTTGTTCCAGTTGATGACGTACCCGCTGAGCACGAAGGTCTCTATGTGGACGACGTGCACGTTCCCGCGCTCCGTGCCCACGTGCACCCACTTGGAGCCCAGCGGCAGGTGGAGGCACGTGATCCTGGCAACACACACACACACACGTCAGTTGTACCACACGACACCGCTCGTCCGGACGCTGGGTGCAGCGACACCTGCGATTTTATAATTCTTTAGAATGTACGATAGGTTCACACTTGACGATAAGCGTGCGTATCCAACAGCCTCAGTCTAATAATGCTGATAATAATATTGGTAGGGTAGAATAGAGCACGGTGGTTTTTTTTTTCTTAGAGCGGTTTCCGCACTCAGCCATGTAGTGGCCATTGTGGTTATGTAACGTGGACGGATTTCAGACACAATTGTAATTGTTCATGAATAAACACACTTGAAATTATGCGCGTACGAATGTTAGGTTACGACATGGACGAAAGGAGCACATATATAATACGTAGTACTGGGTAAGCAGGCAGGGGTGGCGTGTGTGCACTACATAACATGTGTACAACTCTGCGCAAGAGAATACACAGACAGAATTACCAAGGTGACGATGGTCCAGAATACGACCAGGAACCTTCGGTCTGTAGTCTACTAGATCATAGACTTACTTTATCCTAATAATTTGTACTGTACCACTCGTAATGTAATAACTAAATCTGTTAGCGCGAGGCTACCTAACACAAATATTTCTATATTTAAAAGGTAGTCTCTACTACTATTTACTGTAATATTTATGAGATTATGTAAATAAAACATTTTTGATTTTTGATAGCGGCAGCAGTGAGTTCCACGTCTTAGTTTTATTCAGGGATAAAGTACAATAAAAATTGACTCTCACTAAATGCCACGAGTACATACTGCCCGGAGGCGTTAGATAAAACTATGTTCTGGTATGCAATTCACTAAGGAGAAGGAGAGCGGTTTGTCCTTATTGAATTGCACCCACCGATGCGATGGACCTTCTCTGACAAATCATTTCAACGATAAATAAATAATATTTCGCACATAGCAGGCTGTAGCATTCTGCTACGACATCTGTGTCATCATCGTAGTAGAAGTGTAGCAGGCGCCTACGCGGTGTAGCACCCTGCTACGACCAACGTCTACACTGCATTGGCAGGCGTAGCGCGTAGCAGCAGCTACATTTAGATTATTATTATCACATATTTCGTTCCTGGTTTTTACTTACTTTAATAAGCGGACCAATCTAAAACTCAACAACAACATCAACACATTTCGGTAAGTTTATAGTGCACTTGTTCACCCAGCAACCAGGACCTAGAGATTCTATATTTGGTCGGAATATCCAAATTCACTTAATGATCAGTTTCGATGGAAACCACAGTTAATTATCTACGATAGCGAGGTTATGACCGCCACTCTGCACGTACTGCGCTCTGTAATTACAGTTAATTGTGTGATCTGACTCCAGTTATTGGCAATCCCGTCGTTCTCCCTCTCTCGCTCAAACTAATTGCTCATCTGTGTAGTGCTGTTTCCCTCGTATTGTAACTGTTACATCGATTGCCTATTAATTTGCTACTGTCACGTCTCAGCGGTCGTAAGGCTGACATCATCACAGACGCGGATGGAGGCCACCAGTACTGCAGGGAGACCAGACCCGCAGCAATGTACTGTTTGTATATGTACATGACAATGATTTACATTACGAAGGAAAATAACAAAATAACATACCATTTAACGGAATCCTAGTTGGTTGAAAATTGCACACGGTACTACTCCAGTATATAGTTGACAGCATTTGAAACGTTAAACATGATGCAACTTGGATCTAGTAACGATGCATTCAGGTAACAGAGACAGAGTAATAAGGGAGCCAGAAAAGGGGGAGAGAGGGAGAGAGCAGAGACAGGTATCGTGACGTGTCAGAGATTCACGCCAGCGAGGCAGACACGCAACAACCAGTAACCGTCGGAGCAGGACAGACTAACAGGACAGAGAAAACTAAACAATCCACATCACCGGGATAGAGGTAGACAAGACATTACAGCATCCGACACAACACCCACACACAGCATACAACAGCATCACCAGACAGATATGAAAGCTAACAACTTGTCCCAGCTCGAGCGAGGCTCCGCTTCAGTATTGTCCACATAATTGAGTACCTCGAGATTCATTTATAAATGGACACCCAGAACAGACGTTTCCAGCTGGCACACCTCTACAGGACCACTAGACAGACCTGTGCGCAGACACAGAGACAGACGCACAATGCGACAGTGATCTATCGTGGTGGCACTCACCCCTTGAGCGCGCTCGTCTGGCGCGACAGTACGAGCCGGTACCTGCAACAACGCGCACAACCCTCACACGTGACCTCTACATACATGTACACACGCTCAGGCGTGCGGGGCACTGAGACCACAGTGATAGTCTGTAAGCACATCAAAGAAACTTGTACAGCAATTGTGATTTAGTGACGGCAGGAAATACTACTTAAGAACGTTAAACACGAAATATATTATTTAGACAAATAATTCATCATCATCAGCCAGGAAACGTCCACGGCTGGACATAGGCCTCCTCCATGGTACTCCACAATGACCGGCCCCGAGCCACTTGCATCCAGCGACTACCCGCAACCCTAACTAGATCTTCGGTCCATCATCTAGTAGGGGGACGGCCCGGTACCTGGTTGCCACTCGTCTTACTCCCCATCGGTTATCTGTTCCTCGGGCGATGTGGCCTGCCAGATAAATGACATATTCACATATAGCATCACACTTCGGAGGAAAGCCACTGAACACTACATCGATCCGCTCGAACCATCGACAATCACCATCACGTTAATTCATCATTTAATCTGCAGGTTAGTAAGTCATTGTAATGTCAGCATAATTAAGCACAACACGACAGGACGCGGTCGTCTCGGTAACGACAGCGATTAACCGTGGACCATTAACGTGTCCCTGATCTGCATGTGTATCAGACAGGTGCCGACCTAACGACAAACTTTATAATTGAAACGCAAGGTGCGCAAACAACAGACAATAGCTTCAATTAACGTTTAAATTTTACGTATGTCCGCGCCCGCGCTCGCGCCCGCAGGAACGCACAAAATCATTTAAAAGAATTAATATCCTCGCTAGAACGATGAGATGAAGTCTGCTGTGGTCAGTTGTAACCAATTGACAGATATATTATTAATTTTATTGCTGTATTCGGTTGAACCACTTCCATTAATTTATTCTACGTATTATTCATTTCATTGCAATGCCAGACCGCTTTGTTCTGTAACAGCCTGTCTGTACAGCGAGTAGACACTTAGAGGAGGCCCATGCCCAGCAGTGGACGTTTCCCAGCTGATGATGATCCTTCAAAGAAATTTTTGAATTTAATCAATTATTGTAAACATTTATTACTTAAATTAGAGCAAAATGATTTGTATAAGAGCAGTGGTACGGGGACATGTTGTTCCTACGACAACACTACAGTTAATATGTGGTCGACACAGCACGTCCACAGCACGTCCACAGCGCGGGGCCCCAGCACGGTGCACCTGAATCACTTATAACCTATATAAGTCACGAGTCGTAATTACTTTATTTTACAAACTAATTAAAATCCTAATTGCTTTAACAAAGTTAATCGGAGCTTCATTGAAATAAAACAGCGGATCACAATTTCAAAACGTTATTGTTTTCAGAATTCCCGGGCGCTAGAGGACTGGTTTTGAGAGAGATCGAGAAGTTCTATGGACAGCTGTACACATCGTCACGGAGACCAGGCGCAAGCCCGGTGAGTGACCGAAGAGCCAAACTGACCCGACACTATACCGAAGATATCCCGGACGTCAGCCTGTATGAGATTCGAATGGCTCTCAAACAACTCAAAAATAACAAGGCGGCAGGTGAAGACGGAATCACATCAGAGCTTCTGAAAGCGGGTGGAAAACCGATACTTGTAGTCCTTCAGAAGCTCTTTCAGTCCGTCATACACGAAGGCTGCACGCCAGAAGCGTGGAGCAGAAGCGTGGTGGTGCTCTTCTTTAAGAAAGGCGATAATGCCTTACTGAAGAACTACCGACCGATATCCCTTCTGAGCCACGTTTATAAGTTGTTTTCGAGAGTCATTACGAACCGACTAGCACGCAGGTTTGACGACTTCCAACCTCCCGAACAAGCCGGTTTCCGAAAAGGCTTCAGCACCGTAGACCACATACATACGCTCCGGCAGATTATACAGAAGACCGAGGAGTATAATCGGCCATTATGCCTGGCGTTTGTGGACTACGAGAAAGCCTTTGATTCAATCGAGACTTGGGCAGTGCTTCAGTCTCTCCAAAGGTGCCACATTGACTATCGCTATATCGAAGTGTTGAAATGTTTATACAATAAAGCCACAATGTCCGTCCGAGTACAGGATGAATGCACAAAACCGATCCAAGTGCAGAAAGGTGTAAGACAGGGTGACGTTATATCCCCGAAACTCTTCACCACTGCACTGGAAGATGTTTTCAAGCTTCTGAACTGGAAAGGACTGGGCATCAACATCAACGGCGACTACATCACTCACCTTCGATTTGCAGATGACATAGTCATAACGGCAGAATCCTTGGAGGATCTGAAGGTAATGCTCAATGACCTCAACAGAGTTTCCCAACAGGTAGGTTTAAAAATGAACATGGACAAGACGAAAATCATGTCAAATGTCCATGTTGCACCTATGCCGGTAGTGGTTGGGAACACTACAATCGAAGTTGTAGACGAGTATGTATACCTGGGACAGATCGTTCAACTAGGTAGGTCCAACTTCGACAAAGAGGTCAACCGAAGAATCCAACTCGGCTGGGCAGCGTTCGGGAAATTACGGCATATCTTCTCGTCCAAAATACCTCAGCGTCTAAAGACAAAAGTCTTTGATCAGTGCGTGTTGCCAGTGATGACATACGGAACCGAAACGTGGTCTTTTACTGTGGGCCGAATAAACAAGCTCAAAGTCACTCAGCGAGCAATGGAACGAGCTATGCTCGGAATTTCTCTACGTGATAAGGTCCGGAATGAGGAAATCCGTAGACGAACGAAGGTCACCGACATAGCTCGACGAGTCAGTGAGCTGAAGTGGCAATGGGCAGGCCACATCGCTCGAAGAACCGATAACCGGTGGGGAGTAAAGGTTCTCGAGTGGCGACCACGTACCGGGAAACGTCTACCAGGCCGTCCCCCCACTAGATGGACCGACGACCTGGTTAGAGTCGCGGGGAGTCGCTGGATGCAGGTGGCTCGGGACCGGTCGATGTGGCGTACCATGAGGGAGGCCTATGTCCAGCAGTGGACGTTTCCCGGCTGATGATGATGATGATGAGAGGACTGGAACTGCTTCCAAGCAAATACTGGTACCACACAGGTTCTTTTTTTTTGGCTCCTGTCCCGGGCCCTTTGGTTGGCATACTATCTGGGATTCGACAAACGAAACATGACATTTTTTGAAATCGATTAAGACATGTAAGGAGGCTTCGCGTCGGCTCAGCTTTAATATAATGTTTGCAACGTTGCCTTGTTTTGATCCTCAGGAGCGGGTGCTAATGAACAGTTCCGTACCAGAGCTCCATGAGAACAATAGAAATATTAAATTACAAGCTCCCGGCGCCGGCGCCCGCCCCCTGCCCGCCGCCCGCCGCCGCCGCGTATTGAGCTCATTACGTCTAACTAAATGGTTGTTCAATGTACTTGACTATAACACTATCAAGTTGTATCAGGCATCCTATACGTTAAGAGGCCATAGAGCGACAGTGGCGCACTCATTCACTCTTTGCTACATTTATCCGCAGTGATACAATTATTTCAAAAAACAAACCGGACTTTTTGTAGTTAATGCGGGTTTACGGTATCTGTGAGGATAACTGACAAAGGGAGTACGTTGGGGTGCGGGTGCGGGGGCTAGAGAAAATAACAGCGTCGTAATTAATGGAAGTGCCTCATTACAAGTTGGTATTGTTTTAGGTCTGGTCGGACGATAGCCTGCGCCTGCGCTGTGGGCTCCAGGGAGAGATCGACGAGCCGGTGAGGTAAAGGAGTGTGTTTATATAGTGTTTACTCAGATGTAATAGTATATGTAAGCGACGTCACCTGCTAGGTACGTACCGGTGCTATCATTTTCATGTTTCTGCTATTAATAACCGTCCAAGTGCGTGTCGTGTCACGTGACATGGTACCCCTATGAAGCTACAAGGGCTACAACTATCCAGTATGAATCGTTATTATTTAATACAATACGTATTTAACCCATGCTAACAATGCTGTTACGTTACAGCATTGTGTTACATTGCTCGATATCTCATTGCTAATTTTGACACAACCGTTAGATGCCTACATCAAACTTGTAGTGTGCGGTGCTCTAGCAAACGTATTGCGACTCTTTGTTAACAATATCTATCATCATGTGTTGTCTCGAGCTCGCGCGACGGGGCCCTCGGTCCTACGCTAGACCTTTACAAGGGATTTGGTTACAAAGCGACAAATCCGTCACCATGGCGACCGTCCGCTCGCTTTATAATTAATTTCCATCCCCTCCGCAGCCTGGAGACAGGATGAATGGTCCCTAATAAATATGATCCTTATCCTTAACAAACAGCTCTCTGAGATGCCGGGCGCGGACTGCTCGCGGCGCCGGCCACCGCACCGACCGGCGCCACTATCATTATTACAACTGTACAACAACAGCTAAAACATAATGAAATAAACTAAACGAATTACTTCCGAGTTGATTATAGAGCGGGGGCCAGCTAATTTGTATAATAATTAGCTATTCTGCATAATGGCTTGTTTGCCGAGAGCCGTACCGGGTGAACGGGGTAGCTGCCAATTTTATCGGATCTGCAGGTTCGACGAGGTGCTACATTTATTTACAGAGTACATAGTTGTGGAAAGATCCTCCGGTTGCTCAAGAAGGGAAGGGGAGACGTGGGAGACTTCTTTGGTCACAGTGCGTCAGATCTTGTGCGAAAACTGAGTTCTGGGAATGTCAAATTTCATTTGTTTTGTTTTTGTTCGTATGTCTCCGAACAGTTGAACCCAGCTCATTCTCTTCAGGAGATGTTTCTATCAACATTGTTATTATTATTTTATTGTATATTTCGTATTTCTATTGATGCATTTGGTTTAACTTCGCAAGCCTCCTGCGGTGAAATATGCGTACTCGAAGTAATTTACTGTAACATCTATTGTGACGGAAATCAACGATAACATTTTATGGTTATTGGAGGCAACAAATTATAAGACGACCTTTTCATTATAGATATGAAACGTTAAAAGGTTTACGGCATTTACAAAATGTAGGGCGACGACCGTGGTAGGGTCATGCGACCTGCAGACAATTTACTATCATCGATACGGTAAATGGATCCGCATGTTCGAGGCCGCGGGACAGCAGTTAAGATGTGATAGGCGGGATACGGCGGCGACGTGGGATTGCAAAAAACATAATTATACGTGTAATGTGTGAACAACAACTCATCTCGGATACCTACCGACCCTCGGGGTTGATGGCTACCACTGTACTGTCCAGCTAACAATCTACCACCGTGACTGCAGTCTCCAGATAAACAGTAGTGTTAATAACACTTTTGTGTCTAGGTAACGAGAGATAAGACCGCCAGAGCCTTAAATAACTTGCGGCGTCTGTAAGTGCAATGGCAAATGAGGCTGTGTGCAGTGCGGAAGCGTTATCGGTGGTTGGGCTGGCCTGCAGGGCTAGTACGAAGGCCAACAGATATCGACCAGGTATCGGCATTCTGATTAACAAAATGGCGTCCAAGCGTTCCAAGAATGCACTACACGGTTAGGCAAGAAGTGTTTCCGAGGGTTGCTCCTACATAGAGGCTTGGTGAGCTTCATTGAGTGCCCTCTCAATCGACTGTTCTGGCTCACAGTGAACAAGGTTCTGATGTTGCTCACATTGTAGTGAGGTTACCTCGTTTCCTTTGCTCTTCCAGTGTTGACAGATTTTTTAAAAAGTTTAATAAAATTTACTTGAATATGAAACAAAAGAGATCTGAATGACAAGATGCGAGAATAGTGAGTGGACTCGACGACGACTGGATGTGACAATGATCTGTGACATCGAGACCAGAGCGCGGCGTACAACTACTAACAACAACAACCAACCTAGTCAATCAAACATCAGTCATTCAACAATTGGTCTCAACATGCTGATGTTTTCCGTGGGCTAGTGGAGACCACACCTGGATATGATCCAGAGGTCACAGGTTTCCAAATCACGTCTGTTGTATGGGAGCCCCCTTAAATATTTATTTTATTATGGCTTTTAGTATTTGTTGTTATATCGGCAACAGAAATACCGTACATCATCTGTGAAAATGTCAACTGTCTAACTATCACGGTTCATGAGATACAGCCTGGTGACAGAGAGACGGACCCTTTGGATACGGAACCCAAATCGAAAGACTGTCGTTCACACATGGTCACCACCAGGCGTGCTTGTGGACAAGCCTATGTTCTTCTCTCTTACACTATACAGTAACAAATAAGAACACAAACAATACGACAGTACTACTACTAACTATAACAGAATTCTTCACAAAGTTGGTATATGTACTCTGGGTATATCTTTTTTAAAGAAAAAAGTTGGAGAGGTATTATGCCAGTAATCGTTTCCCTGTGATATTTAGGCATTGAATTTTATTGTTTTTAATATAAAAAATTTGATTTATCGTCTTGAGCTCAACTGTAATATAAGTATTTAACATTAGCATGTAATATTAGATAGTATAGTATGAGACTGTTTTTTAAATAAATAAATAATAATAAGGGAGACAGGGAACGAAACTTGGATGGTTCTGTCTGTAGAGTCAATGATGAGCCCAAACAGTTCCGTGTTGTTTAGAGAGAGGGAGACAGTTATTGTAGTGATATTGTCACTCACCTCTCCCGCTGGAACTTGAGGCTCTGCACACGCTGCGGGGACTTCTGTCTGAAGGTCCACAGGTGTAGCTGGTCATCAGCGGTGGCGGTGACCAGCGCGCCCTCGTTGATGATGAAGCGCGCGTGCAGCACCGCCTCTCCGGCCTCGTGGCGAGCGTGCGCGTCCACGCCGGGACCGCCCAGACTGCGCGTGCGACCGTCAAGGAAACTCATACCATTCTAGGGCATATCAATGTACATTTCGGTTGAAAGTTGTGGTAACAATTTCATAGCGCCGCACGGCAGCCAACTCATAATGAATGATTTATTATGCTTATTAGCAGGCTGGCAGCTCTACCTACCAGACAAATACCTCTATATTGAAAGCTTCAATGAAGCCCTGACAGAGACGTGTTCATAGTAGATAGCTTCAGTTCTAGTATACACCTACTTTTAAACTGGAACTCCGATTCTGTACCAAAATAAGCACTAAAAAGTTAAAAATGAACCTTTAACGGGCGCCTTCCTCCACATGTTGGTCCATCAAGGATATCACGTTATAATATCTACACAGTACAAGTAATAAAACAGCTAATCGATGCAATCAAATTAAAATGAAGCCCTCAAGACCGACCCCGTAATCGAGGAACAAGGAGCTCCGGCGCGCTTCATTAATCTGCAGAGAGCCAGCACGCTGCGGTGGGCGGTGGGCGGCGGGCAACGCAAAACGTCTATAAAACTAATGTCCCCTGGCGACGAGGTCCCGATTCTTTCAGTGCATTTCATGGAGTGTCTGTCATAACGCATTAGTTGGACCAACGATCTCCACGAAGGCACCGCGTGCGGCCGGCAGACTGCAGCACAGCGGAACCTCATCGACGTGTGCAACGAGTGCACATAGCGCATGCCTTTTGTACGAGAACCCACAGAGTGCTGCAGACATGTGCTCAATGTTCTGTCACAAACTGTGAGAGGGGAAGATACAGTGATATTTTATTGGTTGTAAACATTACAAGAGTAATATAATATCATTAAACGTCATTGCATAGTTATTAACAGTTAGTCGGAGCGGCAGTTGGAATTAAATAGTAATTATTGGACGTAAATGGGTTTATAACGTCATCTTTCAGTGGCTTACTTTGTACAACACTTATCAACTCTTCAATTCGTTATTCAGGCAACTGAATATTGAACAAGAGGGAATAAAGCTGATTCTCAGTGGAAGCACTCAGGGAACACGGACATACGAATACACGAGGTATTGAAACACAATATCTGTTTCGTTTCAGATTTCTTTCACATGTGTCCGAGGTTCGGATTTTGAATTTTAATTGGTCGTCCATGGCTGGTTGGTACCTTGGAATTTCGTATTCATACAAATCCAAAAGCACTCCGAAACAATCTATCGTTACCAAAACAAATAGTTTAGCTGTTGGTAGAAGGTATATTAGCTAGTTTTGCAGTGCTCTCGACACAAACTCTCTTATAGGGCTATCGTTTGTGCAGCTACGAGCTGCTCTATTGCTAGAAGGAATTCACTTGTTCTATTATGTCCAAAAGTCTCTACATACTTTATTGAATTTAATAAATATTATATGCCTATTTTATTTAAATATGAAAGTCTTCCCTGACTGAGTAACTGACACACCAATGACCAGCTAGCCCAACACCGCATGATCTAGATTCCAGCACCTAGGAAGGAACTGCACTAAGGAAGGAATCTCGACCCTCCCGCGCCCCACGCCTCGCGCCCGCGTCCTCTGTATAATATGTACCAGAGTATAATATCCATCGCTCACATAACAAATGAAGGCAATTTATATTCTATCCCACCGTATTAATGTTATACATTCGCTAAATCAAATCATGCCGGCTACAAGCTGCGGGGATGTTATTAATTTCCGCTCAAATATTGATACGAGAAATTGGGTCGGAGACAAGCGGCCTCCTTGAATTTCCTTCTATTCTCTAATGGATTTTTTTCTTAAACAGTTGTTAGAATGAAGTTCATTAGAAACAGAAGAAAAGCACTTTTCGTATTGAGGGTAAATTGTCCTTTGTACGAATTCTGAACGGGCGACGGCAAAAACTACGTCGCCATGAGAGAGAGGAGGCCCGGCCCATCCCGCCCCGCCCAGCCCACTTTAGACATCCTTCATTGAAATTATCAGTTCGTTTGATTAAATCATCTCTTTGAATTTAAATTTTAATTGTCTTTTAATTAAACATTTGTTTCGACAGGAGACATTGTTTGACCTTTGAAGTGCGTTGCTCTCTTCTGTGCCTACGGTGTACTTGTATATGAAATGGGTGTACCTGATGTTGGGTCGTGTGGTGATGATGAGGCGACGAGGCGTCAAGATCGAGCACAGAGCACGCAGGGCTGACCGTGCCAATATGACAAACGGAGGAACATTCTTAACACCTTCAAGTCAAGCGCCTCAGGAAAAAGCGAAGAACGAAATTATTGTAGGTCTTACAATCATTGTAATGTCGCCGATCAGAGCGCGGAGGTCGGACATTTCTCAAACAAAAAGGAATCGTCAATGTTCCGGTTCCCGGAGCTCCGCGACGAGCGCATTCCAGTAAACGATATGCGTGCGGGGAACCGATGTCACACGACAAATACAAATATGTGTATTTATTGTTGTACGTTACGAATTATACTGCGGGGGCGCACAATGGGGGCGCACACAGGCAACCACTGATTGAAGTCTCCGACAAAAGCCACTGGAGAGAATTGCAATACTTCCTGGCCTACATTCCCCGGGCAGTAAAAGTAACGAGCGGCACGCATCGCAGCGCAGGAAGCTGGCACACAGCCTCGCGTCCCATTTACATGTAATACTGTGTGATCCTCTCCGCCGCGACGCGACGCGACGTAACCGCACCGTTGTTACGTGACGTATCACGTCGCACCCGTCACGGGAACGAGCTCCGGTCGCGGGACACGACGTTTGCTCACAGCGGAAGACTGCAATAACAACACGCGCGGGACCCATCGATCGCGTTCGATCACGGCACGTGGAATCTCTGGCTCTGATCGACGGGTGTCAGTCGGCCCGGCTTCCGACGTCACCGGCAGCACCGATCCATCACCGTAACGACTTTTTAATAAGCCGAAAAGGGAAACTCGAGACAGTGATCGCCGAGGAGACAAGAACTCAATCAAACTCTCGTGGGCGGCGATAAATCAGACGAGTTACTATCTCGAGGCAGTATTGATGCGCGTCGAACGAGCCTGCCTCCACGATCTGTATAAGCCGAGAGATCTTCCAGCAGCAAACAATGAACGCAAAAGGTGTATTTAATTAATTCAATGAGCCAAAGTGGAGTGCGTGTTTCTCGAAGCGTTATTTGATTTGACGAGGGTCGGGGCACGACATCCAACGTCGGGCGCAGCTACTCGTACATAAGACGTTTCATGTAAACTTAACTATTTCAGCGATTGTGATCTACGTTCATTGTAATGAGCCGGACACTGTCAACGGAGGACTCTAACAGGAGACGTCGCGGAACGTATTAAGGAAGCTTTACTATTAAACGAGATGCTGACTTTAGAAACCTAGAGCAGTAACAATGTAGCGACATCTGTAAATGACAACAATTATACAGCGCAGACATAACATCGCACAACGACCTGCGCCGCGTTCAGAGGCGTTATTTGACATTGAGAATTAGGTTGAAAGCTTAGCACTAGATTACCACGTAATTGGTTGGTAGAGCTCCGGCGCGCGAGCAGACACAAAGCTCTAAAGACATAACGGAGCGAAAGTAATTCTATAACGCACATGTTAATATCAGTTGGTTAATGAATGCACGCGGGGAACACGGGAGGTGTCGGGGCTGAGGTCGCGGCGCACCGGCCCGCGTCTCCCAGATGTTCATAAACATTCATATTTTGTTCGTGGCTCTACTAGCTCGGGGGTGCTCAGGGCGGGTGTTTTTTACTGAACACAAATTCAACAAACACGAAATAATATATATATACATACTGTATACACTTCACTTACCTTACCGACCGACTTACCGAGATGGTAGTCACAAGTAAATGCAACGAACTATTTCGATAAGAAACTCTACAACGGTTGTAATTTTGCAAAAACAATTTCTAAATCAGTGTTCAATGTCAAGGAGAAGAAAACAAGGTGAACGAATAGATAATGAGTGCATTACATTGTGCTCAGTGAGAACATCTACACCGAGCACTGCACCGCCCCGCACCGCCCCCGCTCGCAGTGCATCACGACACAACCATTAACTGCATATATTTATAGTCAACAATAAAAACTAAGTGTTTATCTCTATTTTAGGGTCCAAAAGGCAAAAGGTCTAAAAAATCTCGGCACCCTTTAGATGTAGAAAGTCGTGAGCTACACATGCGATCATCATCGTGACAACACACCCGCGCCTCCCTACGTGTTTAACTAATGGCTGGTAGCGAACGGACCCAGCGGACAAATAACTCTATGGTTATCATAAATTACTGACAATGTTTGACTCAAATGATAGCACGGCTCATCATAATCGGCTGCGTGAGTCCACCGTTGGACTTGAACCTCCCTCACAAAAAATCCCTTAGACGACAGGGGGTGTTTCCATTCCAAAGCCTCGACCACACTGCCTGACCGCGGGTACGTATAATTAAAGAGTCCACCGCACCGAGACCTAGCATAATATGTACGGAACCTTGGAGCTCGGAGCTATACTCCCACTTGCCTGGATAATATAAACATATAGCAACAATGTCGTTCACCAGCAGGTCAAGTATCATGTTATGATTGACCCCGACCGAGCGAGCGACCGAGCGACCGACTGGTCAACTGATGGAGCATCGAACTGAGATAACAACATAGTAGCGAGTGGTGATAGTGGACAGCGCGCGCGCAGGTGTCACTACCTGTGGCACGCGGCTCCACACTCCCGGGCTCCGTACTCGTTAGCTAGCTAGCCCGTTGTCAACGAACATGCATGTCATGTTTATTTTATTTATTTATTTATTTACAACAATGACAAATTAGTAAAGCTTGTTAACACCTAAGTTTAAACGGACCAAAGTGACGACCAAAAACGTGTTTTTGCTATAGCAGCCCCAATAGGTCAAGCCTGTAGCAGGGCGAGCTACTTAATTATAGTTGTTCAATTTTTAATTTGTAAAACAGTAATAAAAAATGTATTAATTACATCAAATAAACTTGCCACGAAGATCTACGAATTAGAAGAGAATTCTAATTCAGTTAATTTAAGGTAACACAAGGTACATGGTTTACTTTAGTTTCACTTTTATGATACTGAAAATCCGAAGGTGTAAGCAAGACTAGTGAGTCGATTCAGATTTGCTTCAAATTATTTAGTATCCATGAAACTATGCAGACAATACAGTAAGGACACCATCACGATGATCTGACCATGGCGCCACGAGGTGGAGAGAGGGGCCTCTTGAATAACAATTAAGTTTGGGGGAGGCCCTATTAAAAAAAATACATGAGGCGAAGATCGGAGCCCTTCAGCTCTATTGCAGTTTTATAGAATGATCTCTGAACGTATTTGATTCGAAAGTAGTCGCGAAAGTAATCAAGTGCACGTAGCGACCGCCGCCGGAGCGGGAGACGGCGCGGCGGGGTCACAGGGCACCAGATACCGAGCTGCCGGTGCCGCGTACACCACGGTGTGGGGGTCACCTTACAAAACAAACTAAAACGTTAACCATTGAGTAAACGGCACTGAATCTGTCATTTTGGTACAGGTCAGGGCTTCAAGGCAGGGTTCTGCAGAAAACTAAAATTATTTAGAAAAAGCTAGTTAGTTTGTTGTTAGCCCTTCCTTTAAGTCTTAGCGAGAGTCAGAATGACTACTGTTTGTATAGGCATAGTATATTTTGAATCACGATCGAACTAGTAGTTGCCGTGGGATATATGTATACAGAAGACCACGCGAACAGGGCACAACCCAGTAAATAATAAATGCTCTAAAGTAAGGCACCCTTGTTGTTGTTTCGTCTTTATAATAGGATGACTCCTTGACCGATGCCATCACCCACCGCGAAGCTCAGTGATTATGCGGAATCTCAGAGCGACGTCACGATGACAGGCTCATGGAAGTACTAAACATGTTGACTTCACCGGGTGGTGAAGAAGAATGATGAACATAAGAGAGTACGCACCTGACTGCCTCTCACGTCACGTGTCCTGGTCATGGTTCGCTTCTAAAATGTCAACATAACTGATATTTATTCCCGAGTTCTATGCCTTGGAGAACGTGAAGAAACTAAATAGTGACTGCCGCCAGCAGAGCTACGAGTAACAGGAGTTGGATTTATTTTTAAACTCACGCACAGAACTGCAGTTTAGATTTAGGCGCACGTTCCAGTACATAATCTTCATAATCTTTATTGACCATGTTCCCCGTACATTTATTTACCATTACATAGTTCCTTCCAAAGCTATCATATAAAGTAAGCAGTAAATCTGCTTAGACAAATTAAAGCAACATTTGTTGCGATTGTCAAGATTTTCTGCAGACTCTCCATGTTCCTCACATGCTCGTGTCACATTGTTTGTCAAAAAGGATACATTCTAAGGTTGCCTCCTTTGTCCCCGATGGCGAGCAGCTTCTGCACGGGGTCCCAGGCCAGCGCCGTCGGAGAGAACGGGAACCCGTGGCGGAATGTCTGTGGACAGCGAGAAACACGCCCGTTAAACAATAACAATCAAAACAGGTAATCACAAATATCGTCTCTGGAATGGACGAAGATTGATTACCCCTTCGTGTTAGCTTCCGTACAAACAAACACGGTTTCATTAATACGGATCAATCTGTATTTGCCAGCTTGACGGATTATATTAAATTCGAATAAAAGATAGTCCAAATCCTAGACGTGGATGAAGTCGCGAAAAGTAGCTCATTAAAACCAGCTTTTTACCGTGACTGCCTAACGGCATATAGTTTTGACAACTCATATATTTTAGGTTGACAGTACTTTGGAGATGAGCTGTGACGTCAGCGCGCGTGCAATCGGCCTGTCTCAAGGGGCCGCCGCCGCCGCACACCCGAGTGAATGTCATCACCTGCGACGTAAACACGCGATACGGCGTGATAGCCGGCGTCCGAACGCCGCACATAAACAACGGCTCCGGTATATAAGGGGGCGCGAGGGTTGAGGGATCAGTGTGCAAGCATCTCAGCGATCATGAAGTTGTTGGTGGTAGCGGCGGCCCTGGCTCTCGCCTCGGCGTCCGTGGTGCGCGATGACCTACTCGACGGCTGTGTCATCGGCAAGGACCTTCTGAGTGAGTTGACTCATCTAACGTAGACCAACTGTCTCTATCCTAAAGCTTCGATACGGCTGAATGGAGATTAGACATATGTATGCCTGAGCACGACAAGGGCAGGATTCCGTTGTTATTTCAAATTTGTTTAGAAACAGTAACCTAACGCCCTTGGAAACAGTAGTCTTACCGTAAATGGACTCGGAGATAGTGGAGTCCAAAGGGGATTAAAACGGTGCCTGTATATTTACCATCGACCTAATCTGGTCATGAAACCAGAAAGTAGATAGTTGAACTCTTCAATGAGTACCAGTGAACCCTTGCTTTGTTATGGTGAGTCCGATATGTTACACTTGGTGACGGAGGGCTGATGACGGAGCCGGGAGGGAGACAGCGGTAAGTTTTAATTGCTACGTGTAAATCAATCCTATATCCTACCCTAGCACGGGTATTTTTCCTATTTGGGAGGATATAGTCTCGCACCAGTCTTAGTCTATTGTCAAGTGCTTCGTTCTATAGGTGCAATTAGTAGGACAGTCATATTGTCAAACTGTAATAATAAAAAATAATAAAAAAAATAAAAAATCAAGTTTTATAAATACTTTGTACTGAAATGGTTGTATTTAAACAAAAACAGGCTGTATGTTTGTTAAATAAATGGAAGATATTTGTTTAAGTTTATTTGTGGTCTCATCAGCGAACGTAGACATCAAGACGAAGGAGCTCTGCATCCTGAAGCTGCTGAACCACATCCTGCAGCCGACGGTGTACGACGACGTGCGGGACATCGCCAGAGAGTGGGTCGTCGAGGAGAACACGGACAAGTATCTGGTACGGACACCAGGCATAGCTCAAAATATATACATAACATACTGCAACACAAACAAACTGATAGTCAGGTTATTTTCGAAAAATGTACGCCTGCTAATCTAAGTACATAACATGTTTATTTATTGTGAATACATTTAGGCTTATATACCACTTACATACGTGCTATCCCTAGTGCACATGTCTGATACTAGGAAATACATCTAACTTAAATGCTTATTACTTATGTCATATATTTAACATCATCAAAATCTCACGTCTATACTATTTAAATATTTTTCAGAAAGTGGACGTCGTGAAGCATTTCATCGAGCGCTTCAGACTGGGCATGCTCCCTCGGGGCGAGGTGTTTGTTCACACCAACGACCGCCACATGGAGGAGGCGGTGCGCGTGTTCCGCCTGCTGTACTTCAGCAAGGACTTCGATGTGTTGGTGCGCACCGCGTGCTGGCTGCGCGAGCGCATCAACCCCGGCATGTTCGTGTACGCACTCACCGCCGTCATCTTCCACCGCTCCGACTGCCACGGCATCTCCCTCCCCGCACCATACGAGATCTACCCGTATTTCTTCGTCGACAGCCATGTCATCAACAGCGCTCTCATGATGAAGACCTCGAGAGCCATGAAGGACCCGTACATCCAGAACTACTTCGGGATCACGGTGACCGACAAGAACCTCCTCGTGATCGACTGGCGCAAGGGCGTGCGCGACGTCCTCTCCCAAGACGACAAGCTCCGCTACTTCACGGAAGACGTGGACCTCAACACGGCCATGTACTACTTGCACATGAACTTCCCCTGGTGGATGACCGACGAGGTGTACGGCCTGCAGAAGGAGCGCCGCGGAGAGATTGTCATGTACATGTACCAGCAGCTGCTCGCGCGCCTGCGCCTCGAGCGTCTCGCGCACGGCATGTGTGACATCAAGATGTTGAGACTCAACGAGCCCCTGCACACCGGGTACTGGCCCCGCCTGCGACTACACAACGGATGGGAGATGCCCATGCGCAGCAACAACGTCGTGTTCTTAACCAAGGACAACATCAAGGAGAAGCTGCTTCTCGAGGACCTCGAAAGGTTGATTCGTGAAGGTATCCTCAAGGGCAAGATTGAATTGGTAAGATATTATTTTTATTGTGCACTTCTATTCAAACTTACATATTTAAATCTCATGTGCTAAATAAAACTAACCAAGGAATGTTATTTTAGCGTGACGGCACAATGATCAACCTCAAGAAATCTGAAGACATCGAGATATTGGCCAGGCTAGTCCTTGGTGGACTCGGCATGACACACGACGACGCCAAGCTCATCCACCTGGTCACCTTGTTCAAGAAGCTCCTTACCTACAACCTTTACAACACCAACAAGTAAGTTCGACGCCGATGTGTATTGTTCTTTATGTATTGTGTGTGTTCTTGTTGTAATTGATGGTTTATTAATTTGAGAAATGTATTTGTTTCAGACACACGTACATCCCGACCGCTCTGGACATGTACACCACTTGTCTCCGTGACCCTGCCTTCTGGAAGATCATGAAGCGCATCACAGACTACTTCGTGTTGTTCAAGAAGCTCCTGCCCGCCTACACGCACGAGGAGCTCGGCTTCCCTGGCGTCAAGGTGGAGCACGTCACCACCGACAAGCTCGTCACCTTCATGGACGAATACGACATCGACATCACCAACGCCTTGTTGCTCGACGAAACCGAGATCCAGAAGAAGCGATCCGACATGGTCTACGTGGCGCGCATGCGTCGCCTCAACAACCACCCCTTCAAGCTGACCGTGGACGTCGTGTCGGACAAGGCCGTCGACGCAGTCGTGCGCGTCTTCCTCGGACCCAAGTACGACTGCATGGGTCGACTCCTGGACGTGCACGACAAGAGGATGGACATGGTCGAGATCGACAGCTTCCTGTACAAATTGGAGACCGGAAAGAACACAATCGTTCGCAACTCGGTGGAGATGCACAGCGTGATCGACGACAGGCCTTGGACGCGCCACATCTGGGACAAGGGAATGGACACGTCAACCATCATCAACAGCGGCCGCATGATCGACAACTGGTGGTACAGGTCACGCGTGGGTCTCCCGCGCCGCCTGCTGCTGCCTCTGGGTCTCCGTGGCGGACTCCCGCTACGTCTGTTCGTGGTGGTGACGCCGGTGCGCACCGGCCTGCTGCTGCCCACCGTCGACATCAGTGCCATGAAGGAGCGCCGCGTGTGCTACTGGACCGTGTGCGTCGACACGATGCCGCTCGGGTTCCCCTTCGACCGCGACATCGTCGGCGAGTTCGAGCTGCCCAACATGAAGTGGTCCGACGTGCTGGTGTTCCGTAAGGACATGTCGACCGCCAACTCCGTGAAGGACGTGGACACCACCGACATGGTCCTCAGGCGCGACGACCTCACCTACCTCGACACCGACATGCTGGTGAGGTACCGCGACCTCATGCTCATGGAACACACGAGGATGTGATGTGTATCATAGATACCTTATATTTATTTATAATTATGAAGCATTATTAAAAAGCATTATGTGCCAACTTTCTTGAATCTTATTCCGTATCTTTAACATGTTTCTTTGCAGGCCCGAATCTCGTCGGTATCGTTAGCATATTACACAGCTGAATATTTAACAGAACACTGAATCCAGTATCGAGATTACAAATTTTTACAACGTCGACGATGACACCACCCTCGTCACGCATAAATCCATTGTTAACAGCTCGTTGGGATTCATCGCGACGAAGACGCGACGTATAGCCGGTTCACGGCATACAAGGTTCAGGGACGAGGAACACAAAGAGCGACATCAAAGACTCCGTGGGTCGCGAGATCAACTCAAAGACAGTAATTACAACATAAACTTGATAAATGTTTTCAAACAAAACAGGAGTGCGTAGGGCGGGGGCGGGGCCTAGCAGTGGACAGTAGTCATTGTACGGAATTCATCCCTTTGATCCGGCAGCCCTTTGAGACCATCCCTTTCTCAACTCTTACAGACTCGCAGACGACCTCACGCGTCTGTCCTGCTCGGATATTTGAGAAATGTTCTAACCATTATAGTTTAATTAAATTTATGTCGTTAGAGAATATGCTAGAAACCCAAACATTATATAGAGTTAAAACATTGTATACTAACCGAGCTGCTGTGTAGCGAGGCGGGGCAAGAACGCTTGAGTTCCGAGGCCGAAACTCCATCAGTTGGGAGATAGATGAAACGATCTGTTAAATGGTATAATGTGAGCGTGAAGAGAGCGGCGCGGCTAATCCCCGGGGACCGGCGGCGCGCCACCTCTATGAATTAACCAGAGACGTTCTGTAAGCGGTGAGCTTGACAGAAGTAAAGCTCTAGTATTCTCATTTAGAAGCTCTCATTCAGAAGCGTCGGTGGCACAATGAATAAGGCGCGGACTCTCAATCTGAGGGTTCCTGGTTCGAATCCAGCCGTGTAACTATGAGTTGTTTTTCAATTCAAGTACATTATCCGATTGCTTAACGGTGAAGGAAAACATCGTAAACAGCAGGTAGCACCGGCTAGGTTCCTGTGACAGGCACATACCGCTCCTGTTCACTTTGTACCGCTCTTTTGCCATCGCACCCGAGCTATAAGCGCCCGCTGCTATAAGCGAGGCACAAAGCGTCGCTGTGAAACATGCAGCTCACAGTGCACGCCCGCGTATGATTGACCTACTTCCCAAATGTGTTACAGAGAGGAATCCAATATGAGAATACTTCGTGCACGATGCCACAATACGTACGTGCGACGTACGATGCAAATAATATAGACCGATGAAATAGCTGAGCCACGAGAGCAATTGGAATTTGCGTACTCGACATGGTACTTGATACAGCTGTGAAAAAGCCATATTTCGATTCCATAAAATTTAAAAAAAAAGGTGATGTCAGAGAAGAAAAGAAAAATACAAAGTTTAATTTCTATATCCACCTATGGTAGGGCCTGATAATTCTGCCTAATATTAGATCACTCCAACGTATCGTCTGAGCAAAACATTAATTCCAGCGTCCGACACGCCAATGTCAAATATTGGACCACGTGCGACCATCCCCGGCCGGCAAATTGCCTCAGCGGACGATCTCGATATCTACTAATTTGTCGTGATAGTTATCTATTAGGGCCGATCAGATATTGATAGCTGTCCGTAGCATCTCGAGGCGGGTTGACGAGGCGGAGGCACGCGAGCTGCATCCAGGCGGGTGTGCTCGCCGGACGCAAGTGGGACGATTCATCGCGGGAACAGCGCAGTTCAGATATCACAAACTTATACGACTACAGAAGAAATCCACGTAATAGAATCTCTTGAAAAACTAACACTATACTATGTATGTATGTTTTCTCGTCAGAGAAACTATACGACTATACAGAATATGTTGCTTTTCGAAGTTGCGGTTAAATATACTTCGATGGTAAATAACAACTTGGAATGATAGAAAACATCCGCCCGATCGATATCCATTACTCGCGCCATTGTTACAGCCTTGTTTGTATTGTGTAGCAAAAACGGAAATGGACGTCGAAAGTAACAACGGGCTCGCGTAAATTACACATTTACTGTATTAACAGTGTAACAGTGCAGTAAACATTGTGCTAATCGTCGGCGTAATGCAGCGGCGACATGAGCTAGCTCGTCGCGGGCGCGACATGTTGCCCGCAGACAGGGCGTTATTGGTGATACCGTGGAACGCCGCGCGGTATTGCACGGTAGACACAGCACGGGGCTCGGCACGCGGGGGACTCGTGACGGTCCGCGGGCCGTTTGTTTTCTAATGGCATCAATACCCTCTGTATTAGTCAGCATAAGGAAGCCAAGGTTGCGACATCGAATCAGCAAAGACATAAAATATCCATCCAAAATTATGAATAGAATGCTCACTTAAGCACTTTCCCAAAGTGAAACGATTGCCTCTACAAAGAGAAATATGAGAAACAAAAATTTTAAGTTTGATATATTTACCATGATCGAAGTTAATACTCGTATGATCGACATTTTAAATTATGACATGACAATGACATAAGGTACCGTCCACCCACCAGTCCACCACTATCCTAGATCTTCGGAGGGACGCGCCCCCCTCGCCGAAATATTGGTTTCGACTAAAATAAGATGAAGATGTAGGAATCGACCCGCCTGTTGCATTGACTCGTGTTTAAAATAGTCAGTCACCGTTAGTTCCACGAGTAAATAACTAACTGGAATATCTCCGATCACCCTCGCTCGGATACCTCCTTCCCCGCCCGCCCCGACCTGTCGCACATCAACTGTTGCTCTGCTTCCGGACAGACGCTCCAGCGAGGCTCTGTTAACATGGCTGACGTAATATTGTATTATTGCTTTGTTTGCTGCCGACGTTAAGGATGATTTACTCCTGGCGGCGGCGGCTTGTTTTTATATGGCTCGTTACTTGTCTGAAACATTCGCGACACAGAACGCCAGAGGCATACATTAGCTTTGTTGGTATAATGTAAAGAAATGAAAAGAACGTAAAAGTAAGTATTTACAGCAATATCTGTTAGCGAGATCAGAATTACCCGCAGAAAGAGAATTAAAAATCAAAGGAGATAATTCTTGCAGCCGGCCCGGAGCGGCGGCGGGCTCGAGGCGTCGAAGCTGTCAGCGTTCATTCACTCGTTCATTTGTTCAGTCGTCGAGCCTGTTCGGTGTTCAATCGTATTGCAATCATTTTCCAATTCTCTCGTTCGTTCATTCATTCGTTCCTCTCTGCAGGGTCCGCATTGTTTATCTGTCGAGCGAGTGCGGTTCCATTAATTTTGTTACTTCACAAAGAGTGGGCTGGATGACGCAACGAACTTCAAAATATCACTGAGTACTTGTGAGTGATCGAGTCTCGCGTCACGTCACTAGCACAACATCATTGACACTATATTTCAATTTGAGTCTCACCGGTTTGTTGTTCTTAACGTACTAAACTAAAATATTAATTTGAGCCCTCAAAGCGTTCGAGCCTATACAAGTGTAATGAGGACTTGTTGTGTCATTGTCGATTGATTGGTAAACAAACTAAACTGGAACATTTATTGGATACTTTTCAAAGCACCCCCAAGTTAATCGTTTTGAAAAGGAACGTTCAAAGCGAAAGTGCTTAACGAAAACGTCGAAAAGACCAAAGTTTGCGACTTTGCCAGATGAAGTTTGTAAGTCGACAAACGTTCTGCGGGGTCGGGACCATTGTGCGAGTGTTGGCCGCGAGCGAAACAATACCGACAATGTTGAATACAAATCACAGCTACACTCTACGCACATATAGCTGCTACACAAAATATTCGTTTGACAGTTTACAAGGACATATTGGACCATGCCTTTGCATGGGTGCAGTATGGCAACTATGGGTAAATTACACCGACCGAATACAGCGACCTCTACATACCGTATACCATCTTACATTGACCTTTGATCATAAACTAGTCAAAAAGCAAGCGTGTTTTTAGCAAAATCTTATATACGTAGATATCTACCGCAAGTAACTGCTTCAACATTCACAGCATACTCCAAGCAAAACATGTGAGCGGTCTCTGAAACTCTTTTAAGTTTCTCTAAGATGCCGCCTCACGAAAATAATCAAACCAAGCTCCATCGCTTGGATATGGCGAGTCTTGAAAAGCACTGTGAAGCTTTTCAATCTCATCGTTATACCTCAAAGAAGTTCGTGCCAAAGGAGTCTCTAGTATAAAAGACAAGAAACTGTATACTGAAGTACTAGATATTAGCTCGTAGAATATTAATTAGACGGGATTTTATGTTTGCTTGGTTTTATAGAATGGTAGTTATTTAAATCAGAGATTCGACGTTATTTGGAAGACTTGCCTCTGCACCGGCAATCCAAGTTGCCAATTTTTTTGAGTCAACCACATATTGAACAACGTCTTGCTGAGGCATGGTTTATTTAGTCCGCACTTCGATCTAGACGCCTGTTGCCAGCGTGTTCCAGATGTTCCTTTGTCTCAACACCTGCCGCCCACCGCCCGCCGCCCACGCCGGCTCTAACATTCCCGAAGAGTGTCGATCCGTCACTAGCTCCCACAAAGGCGGCGGCGCTCGTCCCCGCGAGCGGCGCGCGGTGACGGTTGCGATGCTATGCACGGGACACGCTCAGAAAGGATCTGAGCTCATTTCTAATTACAGCTCTTTGTAAAACGCTATATAACTCCCTAATTAAACCTGCAATAATATGTTAAAAAACGTTAAAAGACTGTATGAAAGAAACGAAATTAAAAAAGCAGGTTCAAATAATAAAAAAATTTGGGAAGTTGTCAAAAGAGCCACAAATCTAAACAAACGTACTCCTTCAACGAATGATTTGCTGTCCCTTTCATCGACACCTGAGCGTTCGGTGGAAATGGTCAACAAGTACTTCGTAAATGTCGGGGCTACTCTTGCAGAAAAAATACTAAAAACTGATTACTCCGAGCCTCGAATTTCAGCTACAAGTAAAGACTCATTTGTTCTTTTGGAGACTGACAATGAAGAAGTAGAAAGACTCATCATGTCTCTAAAAACAGACTGTGCACAAGGTGTGGACAACATACCTAGCAAAGTTTTAAAACTTAATAAACAACTCCTTGTACCTCCAATCACCTACTTGTGTAATCGGTGCATTAAAACTGGAATCTTCCCCAGAATCCTTAAAAAGTCAGTAATACGGCCAATTTTCAAGAGTGGTAGCAGGGACCGTGTCAACAACTACCGACCAATATCCATACTGCCATCCATTTCAAAAATACTGGAACGTATCATTAACAAACGACTTACGCAGTACCTGGAATCAAGCGGCACTCTCTCTGACCAACAATATGGTTTTCGCAGTGGCAAATCTACTGACGGAGCTGTTAATGAACTTACTGACTTTATAGTTCATAACATGGATGCTGGTAAAAAATGTCTAGCAATATTTATTGACCTAGCTAAAGCTTTTGACACGGTCTCTATCCCATTATTGATTAAAAAACTTGAATGTCTGGGAATACGAGGCTTACCACTCAATCTATTTAAAAGTTACCTCACCGAAAGAACCCAGTGTGTCAGGATTGATAATTACACAAGCACGGAAGAGCAAATCACATATGGCATACCGCAAGGTAGCATACTGGGGCCAACGCTATTTCTTACCTATATTAATGATCTATTCTCCAACAAACTACAAAATGGAAAAATTCTGTCCTTTGCAGACGACACAGCGCTGATTTTTACAGGCGATAATTGGAATGACACATTCAACAACGCCCAGTCAGGTTTCAATACAGTATTAAAATGGCTACATAGCAATTTACTCACAATAAACTCAGATAAAACAAAAGTTGTAACCTTTGCCATCCGCGACATCTCACTACCATACAACACTAACCTATCAATAATTGCTCACTCATGTCACTCAAACATCAATTGCAACTGTCCCAAACTAGAATCTGTGTGTACAATTAAATACTTAGGGGTAATAATAGACCGTAACCTAACTTTTCGACCTCATATAGAGAATCTGACAGCACGATCTCGAAAGTTAATATACGTTTTCCGAACGCTACGTCACATAGCTGACTACGATACCATACGCACCGTATACTTTGCATTATGTCAATCCATTCTCACGTATTGTATAACAGCATGGGGCGGGGCGGCGAAAACGCATATGATGGCTTTAGAAGTAGCGCAAAGAGCTATACTGAAAGTGGCAACCTTCAGACACTTCATGTTTCCCACTAAAGAACTATACGACAGTTGCAAAATACTGTCGATCCGCCAGTTATTCGTTCTCTACACGATCATGAAACAACACTCTAAGCAAAAATATGACCCGAAGTTCGAAACGACCAAAAGACGACATGATATAGTATGTCTATCAAAAAAATTTAAAACAACTTTTGCACGAAAATTTAGCATACACATAGGTCCAAAAGCTTACAATACCGTTAACAGAATATTAAATATATATCCGCTCTGTAAGAACCAATGTAAAAACAAAATTACAAATTGGCTTCTCACAAAGGACTACGATTATACCGAAGCCTTGGTTACACCCTCTGAAACTAGAATATATTAAATCAACGCAAACACACACACACACACACACACACACACACACACACACACACACACACACACACACACACACACACACACACACACACACACACACACACACACACACACACACACACACACACACACACACACACACACACACACACACACACACACACACACACACACACACACACACACACACACACACACACACACACACACACACACACACACACACACACACACACACACACACACACACACACACACACACACACACACACACACACACACACACACACACACACACACACACACACACACACACACACACACACACACACACACACACACACACACACACACACACACACACACACACACACACACACACACACACACACACACACACACACACACACACACACACACACACACACACACACACACACACACACACACACACACACACACACACACACACACACACACACACACACACACACACACACATATTCATCTCACTCACTCACTTCTTTTACTATATATATATTTTTTTGAATGTAAAACTATTTTTTTAATAATAGATAATTTACAATATACTATATTTCACTATATGTCACTTAAAAAACACATGTCCGGTGGTGGAGACCTGGTTCCTGTAGCACAGGGGATCCTAGTTCAGGAGCCAGTCTTCACAAAGTTACGAGACCATAGAATTAAGTGATTTATGATTTGTGTACAAACTTTGTGGAGAAAAATAAATATGCTTTTATTATTTATTATTATTATTATTAATAGAAACCTGTGAGTCCCCTCACAATCCAATGGTATCAAAGCAAAAGAGGGTTGGATTTTGTATCAATATATGTAAGTATATTGTAAAGAGCATTTCAACATAGCATCGCATAAATCAACACTAAAACATTACGTACAGTTAGAAACTGTATTTGTTGACGTGATGCACAAAACTGCACACAAAATGTGCACACTATATTTTATCTTTGTATCAACTGAAATATGTATGTTACGACGTTGCATACTTTAACCGTTTAAAAAGGGAGAATCGGTGAAAGTTGTAGCAATAACAGAGCTGGCTAGCTGCCCGCCCCCCGCCCCCAGAGACCGGTACCAAGTAACTTATCAAAACATTCCACGGGACTCGCTCCACGCGATTAAGTTAAATCGATTAACTTGGTAAGAATCGACGTTGAAACTCTATAATGAAATAAAAATGTTAATTCTGTAGACTCTTGAATTAGTTTCACCGGCGCCGACCGGTTCAAACGGTCTTTAAATCTACATGAAACTGCGGGGGCTTTGTCGATATTCAACAACTGTTCGTAGCGACGCTCTAGAATGATATTGAATTGGTGTTGTAGATTAGAAAATTCGAAGTTAGTCGTCGAAATAACATAAATATTATCAGTGGCGGATTAAGAGTTTCGGAGGCCCAAACACAAAAGTTACGAAGGCCCCTTTGTTGCTTGAATTTGGAGAGGCAGAAAAAAAATGCCTTTGTCAAACTCGTCCTGATAATAATTTTGATTATACCTCTAAACATGTATTGAAATGCAATGAAATGAAATTTTATTGATGAATGTTGTTGTTAAGTAGTGATACGTTTTTTTAAATACCGAATATTATATGAGCAGTGCAATGTCCATTTGACAACGTGAAATGTATGTACATAGGTTCGGCAGAGCACACGGCCGTGTGCCAATACCTGCGTAAATACGCACCGCTGTATATCTCTGGAACGTGTCTTGTATATAATATGCGCCTTATATGTGCTCGTCCTCGGTTCCTTCAAAGTAAAGTATGGTGATGAAGCAGATTAGATTATCATTAGCCATGCGGTTAAGAACAACATCGACATTGAAAGTAAAAAGTAAAAGAAATAAAAAATACTTTACGAAAACATTGCTATTTAAAAACTCAAGGCACTGTCTGTTCAGTGCAACGTACAGTGGAGAACAATAGTTGTCGCCTAGTTGTGTTTACTGGTACGGGGAGGACCGGATGTCTTTTGTGTGGCGCTGTACTGCCTGTGCAAAGCACACCCGGGCTTAGTGTGTCCGCGCCGTTCCGATAGTGGAACACGGCAGAGGTAGGAGGCACACACATGCTCGTATCGACAAGGGGTAGAACGTGGCGCGGTTTGTACTGAACTAGACTACGACTTTTTACAATAGAAGTTGCTTTTATATGATTTAATCGCAAAGCAAACGAAAGTAAAGACGGGTAGTTGCTACCGGCGGTGAAGTGGGATAGCAAGCATGGGTGAATGTGACATGGTACATTTGTGGGTACATATTGTTGTAGTCGAGTGTACGTGAATATATATCTACAATACCTACAGGAGAGTGTCTACATCAAACGTAAGTCCCTGCATTAATATGTAGGTGTCGTCCTCTGCCAAAGCCTGGGGTGCGCTATCCAAGGCACAGACGACACGAGTCTCGTGCACCTACGTCACCGTGCGCTGACTGGACACATCGCGGGTGCCGGCGGGGTGGCGGCTCAGCTGTACTTACGTGGTGACGAGGGTCGTCCGGAGCCGGCGCGCGCTACTCACGTCTCCACACGAGCGGGCGGCCTAGTCTCTGGGAACACACGCCTGCTGCCTCAGCGGGACATGCCTGCACTACATCATACCGCTACAATAACTGTATCTCACCTCCAGCTCCCGTCGACCGCTCTCTGGACCGTGTTCATAGACCCGAGTCAACTTGAACTCTCACAAACTTGAGTACGGTTTTAATCATACAGTTGATTTATTTAAATTACATAATTTATTCTCGTAACTGTTGCTCGCTTGTGGAATTATTCACAAACATTGCCATAATTTTAAGTGAAAGCATATTATACAGTTATATTTATATGCCTATAATTTTTGCTGGTATATTGTGTTGTATCCGTTCCTTTATAATTTAATGTATATGTGTACATACACATGTAGTCTGTTCGAATCTGTTGTCCCATAATTTTGTAATCTGCGATGTGTATACAAAAAAATCAAAATTAAGATGAAAATGTATGTCTTCTAAAAGTGACGAAATTGTAACGTTACCTAGACAGCCACACAACACAGTGTTTCTGTGATCTAGAGACATATATACCAGACGTGTACTGAGTTGATTTAACGTATAGTTAACCTAATCGATGATGCGATGTTCAGGACAGTTGTAAATCATTAGATATAATAAGTATAGATTTTATACCGACTGACTTGGATGCAACAGAAAAAGTTGACAGAAAGACAGATATAATTTATTAAGATATATACAAATTTATTATACCAACGGTAAGTCAAACAAAGGCATCACAACGCAACAAATGTGAACATTCTGGCCGTGAGACTTCGCGCAGGGCGCGCCGCCCGCCCTGAGCAGGTGACGGAGTGGCCGCACCAGAAAACAATCGTCGAGTACAGAATGAGAATATACTCGTTGTTACTCGGGCGGGCCTTATTTCCCGGCGCCGCGGCGCTCCCGTCCCCGGCTCCCGGGGGAAATCACAGCCAGGCACAAATCTATTACGTGCCGCCGAAGCCCGGTGTTACACGCCGCATTAGTGACGAGGTATACCACACACCCGCCCGCAAGAGACTACAGAACGTACACGTTTTTACTGAAGCCCTGTGATGAAAATTACGTTGTGTTTTATAACATATTTTTTAATAAAAAAAATATGATTGCCAACAGACAAGCTGTTTTATATTAGACGCACGAGAAATGAGCTTTATTACGTTGTCGGTACAGCCGTAATCGCTCGTCACACAGATGACTCGTGAGGACTTGTTCACTGGAGGGCAGTCTCCGATATTAATTATGTGGTCTCGGTATATTACTTGTTTCATAAGTAGAGCCTTTGGTTCCAGCATTATTTGCTGATATAATTATTTCGTATAATTTAAGTGATTGTAAATTAAAGTTATAAAAAGGCAATATACAAAATAAAAATGATAATGACTTCGCTACAAGTTTATAGCCCTGACTGTGTCACAAATACATTCACATCACACTCAACGCTAATTACATTTACTAGCAAACAATGAATTAACTCCAAGTTACATATGTAAGAGTGAGTGTTGAACAGGCGAGCAAGTTGTCTGCTAACAAACATTCACGTAATCTGAACGTCACACGTGTTCGTCGCTGGCGGCGCACCGGCCGGCACAGTGGTAGTGTTTGCTGAAGCGTACACAAGATTCAAGATTCACTTTATTGACCTAGTAATATGAACATTACACTCGGCACGTCAAAATATTACTAATATGCATACTAAAACTATACTTAATTAGCCTAATTATATTAACCTAAACATTTAACTAGAAATGAACATTTCATTGGTGAGACGTAATTCTATGAATTCGTTAATAGAATAGAAGGAACTGATTTCGAAAAATGATTTTAGTCATTCCTTGAATTCGCTAAACGGCAATCGGCAAATGTCAAGTGGGAGTTTATTGTACATTATTATTTTTATGTGGCGACCTTGTTTCAATACTTTATTCAACGACTACCAGTAGTATGAGGGCAGGTTATCTAGGACTGTAGGAAACAGGTGGACAGCAAGAGAACGTAAAGTTTAAAAATAATTATTATGTTGCCAGTGATGACATACGGAACCGAAACGTGGTCCTTTACTGTGGGCCGAATAAACAAGCTCAAAGTCACTCAGCGAGCAATGGAACGAGCTATGCTCGGAATTTCTCAGACGAACTGGGGTCACCGACATAGCTCGACGAGTCAGTGAGCTGAAGTGGCAATGGGCAGGACACATCGCTCGAAGAACGAATCACCGATGGAGAGTATAATTTCTCGAATGTCGACCACGTACTGAGACCACTCGTACCGGGCTTCCAGTCAGCCGTCCTGACCGATCCACAGCAGATGATCTACGACGCACAGACAATCGACGTGGCATAAATTATTCATAAACAGTTGCGCGTTACATTGCCTCTCCAGCACGACCGCCACGTAAACATTTCCCCAACAACCATTCAAACGATCTCAAAAAGCAGTCATCAACTAATTTCGTTCCCCGAGTTCTGTATTACGGGGTACTACGGGCTCGGAGGCACACAAACAAAACGGTAACAATCGTCCGCGTTCCGTTACTGCGGCTCAAGTAATTAAAGAAGAGGGAACGGAACGACTCGCAGCAGTTGTTATTGTAACGTGAGAGGAATCACTAAACACGAGCTAGATGGTAATAATCTGCGCGCCGTGGCCGCTCCCTACCTAACACTGCCACGGGTAAAAACAAATACCGAACTGCGAAATGAAAGATAAACTTTCATGTTCAATTCAAATTAAATTTTTGGGAAGCCTACAATCATCGGTGTAGAACGATAAATTACAACATTCACTCGACCTAGAGTGCTGTTAGGTAGTTAGCTTTAAAAATTGAGAATAGATTTCGTTCTGCTGTATAGCAATTTAATAAAGAAAATATGAGAAATTGTAGATATTTGTAAGGCACAATTGAATAATTATTCTTTCCCGCCAGTTTTAAGGAAAATCAACACGTCTCCGGGGGCTCTTTGTGTCGCAGCAACAACGAGTGGAAACAAAACGATCTAGAACAATAACAAAAGCTCCTCGACTTGTAGCGAGCCGACGGCGCTGAGCTTCAGGTTAACTCTGCGAACAATGCGATCCACGAACGTTCGTTTCGGGACCGCGCCCGACGCGATCCTTGAATCGGAATTACAATTTTACCATCAAATTAAAGTATTAAATTTCCTCGAAGCTACGAAATCTTTTGATTGATATAACACGGCTCGCGTTGTTGCTAACATTACATTAGGCAGAATGAAGACTGTCCTTTATGTGAGGTTCTCTAGTAAACAACGCGATTTTTAAGTACAAGTACAATGCACGCACTTTCTCTTAATATCACTCGGTGCTAAGTGACGATATGGCGGAAACGGAAAGCGTGTTCGTGCGTGAAATGTCAAATAATGTGTCGAGGCTATTTTGTATTTCACTGCCGCAATACAACAATGCTACTAGCACTGCTGTTAGTCGGTAAACTTGGATAACATGTTATCCAGGCGGACATAATAAAATGCCCTACCTTCAATATTTTTTCTGGAATTTGACGTGCTGAAGTTGGGTCCACCTTGATTTTGGTTTTGAATTGAGTCACCCTATCACTGTATGAATAGGCATAGTTTATATAGTATGTTAGATGTAGGCACCAGATAAATAATAAATAGTTTCACAACAGTGGGTACTGCACACAAGTGTCGAGATAGTAGCACGTTGGCGACGTTCCAGTACTGACAACAGACGTCGAGATCCGGCGGGAGGCGGTGTTTCCTGTCCGGCACGGCACGGCACGGCACGGCACGGCACGGGACGTGGCGTGTACCACTCGTGTCAGCAGCGCAGAAACCCGCACATTTCAAGGCCGTTGCGTTTGTGCGGCTTCTCCGCTGTGCGGAAACTAAATACTGTTACAATATTGTCATTGGCCTACATTAGATGTATGTGAGTATGTGTGCGGAGGTCGGACACTAAGGCCAAGGGCACTACCGTATCTTTTTAACCCCCGACGCAAAAGAGGGGTGTTATAAGTTTGACGTCAATGTTTGCCTGTCTGTGGCATCATAGCTCTCGAACGGGTGGACCCGATTTTGATGAGTTTTTTTTAACGTGAAATCAGGTATTCTTGTGTTGGTTCTTAGCTATATTTGGTAAAAATAGATTGAGCAGTTTGTTGAGTTTTTTTAAATTTAGTTCACTTGAACTATGAACTAACAACCCTGTAACGCAGCAGAGGTGACATATGTAACAACGTGTCGCACGCGTGTGCAGTGACACACTGTATTTGTCAGACGCTACACTTATCATCATATTCAGTCCAGCGCTGAGCATGAGCCCAGGTCAACACAAGGACCATGATCACCGAGCTTGCCGGGCGGATTGGTGATCGTAAGATGTTGTTCAAATGACACATTACTGCAATTTCTCCTGACGCTTTTACGACATCCACGGGGTGACATGGGGTGGGACTATACTAAAGACGTATATGCGTGTGTGCGGTTGTAATCGAACACTGCCAGGTGAGTCAACAAGCGTCGCTGGTGTTTGTTGACGCCGGCGCGGGCACCGGCACCGGCACCGACGACGCCGGGCGAGATAGCACGCACACGCGCGTGTCACGAGGCAGATACGTACGACTTGATTACAAGACAACATTTAACATCATCTCCACATACAAGATAATTCATAAAAGCGAGACAAAAATGTATGCGGTCATAAATTACTAAACACGGACTTCAATCGACAACGAAATATTCGATATTTGAAAAAAGATTTGTTAGCGTGAAGTGAGTATTTCAGCTCAAAATAGTAGGCACATGGAGGGACTTTCCCTTTTCACCCTCACGGGTTAAATATTTTTTTCAAACTTAAATGTGACCGTCCTTAGCCTATATAAAATTCAAATAGGAATTTATTATTACATTCGGTTGCCAATTGGTGGAGAGCACCTCTGCATCTTTGTTGAATCCATAGACATCGATGTTGTTGGAGCACCAGTAATCGTCTGTTAGAGGCGATAAATCTTGATCAATGGGGAATTATTAATTGTGTCGGTTGAACTGTGAGCATTAATTAAGGCTATAAATCACCCGCTCAACCGGCGCGGCGCAGCGCGGCCCACTGAGCAGATGGGCTTTGCATCCCTACGAGGTCGAGACACCGGATACACAATCAAACATACAATTATTTATTATATACATTTTTCTGAAATTTTCCTTTAACAGTAACTAATGATAAAACCGTGTTATAATGGAAGGTCGCTCACCCAAAGTCTCGAAATAATAAGGGCTATCATTTCTTCTATCCGGTAACAGCTGTGCAATGCGATATGCGCTCTACAACTGGTGATAGGGCAATAATTTCACATCAAACCATTAAAAGCCTTTATATGTTCCCACTGCAGCGTCTCAGGCCTAGCTGCTCTCCTACAGAGAGTGTATGGACCATAGTCCACCACGCGGGACCAGTGCGCATTGGTAAACTTCACACAAACCTTTGAATTTCTTCTCAGGAGTGTGCAGGTTACCTCACTATGTTTTCCTTCACCGAAAAGCCAATGGTACAGATTTGTATCATTCGTATATACATTCCAAATAACAAATTGTAACTCATTGGTACGAGCCATGGTCGAACCCAGACCTCAATTGTTCAAGGACTGACGCTCTACCCAACTGAGCTACCATGGCTGGTTGGCAATGCTTTACTACACATTAAGTAAATCCATGCATTACACCTGCTGTGGCACCGGCCGGACTTGACCACGGTCACCTCTCTCTCTCTCTCCCTCCGTTGCTACGTGCTTATGACATCTTTATATTGTCGTTGAATAACCCGAAGAAATTATTTCCAACCTCAAATGACACTACCGACGAAAGCAAAGCAACACAAAACATACCAAATATCTGTCCAATACTCTTCTAACTTACATATTGCAAAGCTAAGTGTTTGACATCGGGCTGTTGAACTGTTTAACTGACACAGACTGTTTTAAAATGAAATGTTGTTGGATTGCCTTTATATCATGAATGAATATCTCACGCCGTATAATAAATGTACACCCATTCACGCCCCAGATGTTGTCATGTTTTACACTACTTTTCTCATTTTCTTATCTTAAGGATTAATAATATCTCATTAAACTGGTGAACCATGTCGTTGTCGAGCAAGGCGCGCTCTGCGGCTCCCCTGGTGTTGGTTGTTCGTCGGCCGACCAGCAGCTGCGAGCAGCTCGTGTGTGGTTACGCGGTCACTGCTCGCGGTTCAACTGGGTCACTCACACAATTAAAGTTAACCAGGGTTCAACAAAGGACGTTTCGTTTAGCTGCTCTGTTTATATACAATGGGACCGACACAAACCAATAGCCGTAGCCGGCAGCGATACATATAAAGCTTCCTGCAGACGATTTCTTAAACGATGTAACGTCACAAGACAGAAAAACAATATGTCAATCTTTTGACAACGTAAATAGCTTGCTGGTTGGTGAGGGAACGAAATATGTGTGTGAGGTGAGGAGAGCGGTCCTCCGCGCTCCTCACGGCGTTATTGTATCGTTCGTCTGGTCCTCGCGAACCCCTATACGCGCCTTTCCCTACTTATATGAAGCGAGTTTTATGTCGCGGCCACGTGAAAAACACTGTGATAATAATACTCGTATTTGCAAGATAATCAGTTTCATAAAAACAACACACTATTCTTTTCTGAATAGAGATCTACATTACACGCCAGCACCTCGGGCCTGGCTGGCACCATGAAAAACTACCGATCAAAATCCATTTTAAATTCCAATTCATACAATTTGCATCCAATCCCAAACCAAAGTTCGTGGTAGATATCCAGCTCCTAGCTTGAGATTATATTACGAGTAAGTTAAGCAGCAGAAGACGTTTCCCAATGCACGATGATGAGGGTGTATGAATAATCTTCACGAAACGTTGTATACAATCCGTGTCCGCTTACACTCGTAATGTGACGCAAGCAGCTCGGCACTCGTTTCATCCCCGCTTATAAATTCCGTACCTTCCATTGCGGGCGCTGCAATCCGCGACGCTCGTCTTTTATAAAAACTTCATACTTGGAGTGTTGGAGAACACCAACGACTGAGTTTCAAGTGACGAAGCCGTCACAGAAATATAAATCACAATAGCAGTAACATCACCAATGCTGGCATTGACATCAACACACTATTTAAGCTCATGCTTGTTCCTACAGGTTCACCAGGATGCGGGTTGAGCCCAGCGTGCGTGGAGACCGCTACAAAAATATAGACAAGTTTCTACAGGTTTTACAAGTTCCAGGGTAATTTTGGTGGAAATCATGGCGCCCGTAACAGCGCTGAATCGGAAGTTCAATTAAAATTATTTGTTTTCAATGTAAATTTGTTATAATTTTTTTGACCGCAACTCCATCAGCATTAGGTACAATACAATACATATTAATCATAAATTCACCTACAAGCGGCTACGATTTCATAGCAGGTGTAGTTTATCATCCTCTATACATGTTTTATCAATATAGTCGCGACGTCCGACCACCTCTATCGGCGCATGTTAGATTTCTGTGTGGAAGATGTCGAGCGCTGATTTGCATCAATTTGTAACAAGTTAACTTTCCGAGGGAACAAATGTTCCCATAATGTTTAAATATAAAACATCTCAAGAGTTTTTGTATTCCAGCATAAGAAATTACAAAGTTGCCGTCGGGAAGCGTTTCCTTTGTCTGCGTCAGTTATTGATTGAAGTCGCGAAGTGCGCATCTAATTAATATAAATTGTTGATGTGTTCAAATATTTTGTCAATAAACATTTTTGTATTTATTGTACTCACCTAAGCAGGTAAGTGTTGCATTTTTAGACAACTATGGTCCATTGTTAGGGCTCCGCACCTCAAAAGGAAAAAAGAACCCTCCTAGGATCACTTTGTTCTCCCTCTGTCAGTCAAGGCCCTTTTTCTCTGGAACGCGTGGAGATATCAAGTTAATACTGAATACTAAGTCTGCCGTCCGTTGGATCTGTAAAAAATCTATCTGTATTTGTATAGGTCAACGCAATAAAAAGATATAACTGTATTTAGACCATTTCCCGTGGATCAAGAATATTTAAATTTGGCAAGAAGCAAGGTCCTACAGCACAACCATAGGAATAAATCTGAAAACCAGGATTTTTTAATGATAACAAAGTAAAAATTGATTTTTTTATGTTTACAAACTTAACTTTGTAGTTAAAAGCCATACATTGGGTATGTAATTTGGCTGCAAAGTAAAGTTGGTTTTCAATCATAATTAAATTTTCGGTAGGGCATTATTGGGTGCATATTACCGTACCTATTGTTTATGATTTTCAGTGTGTTAATTATCCATATTCTGTACGGAGCCCTCGGTGCGCAAGTCCGACTCGCACTTGACCGGTTTTTGTTAGTAATATCCTATTAGCTACATTAGTACTCCACTACAGATTTCGTAATCTTAATAAGATGTCATTCAAAACTATAATGTTCATTTGTCGTATAGAAGAATAATGCGATATACTCCTCATCATATTATCTTCTGCGTGTCCTCGTTCTCTATTTCATTACGCTGTACATTACCACAGATAATAAAGGCCGCACCACACTAGTTTGCAGCCATTGTCCCGCCGCGCCGCAGCCCTCGCGCTGGCGTCCCGCGCTCGAGACAAAAGGCCCGCCGCCGTGTTGTAGCCGCTTTGATACGAGTACTGACATTCATTCCACTCGGGCACTTCAATTATGTTGGTTGGCACCGACTTCACGCACGCCACCCATCGGCTGCATACAGAAGCTCGCTATATAGTTTAGCAGCATTTATACAGCTATTTGCTTATCAAAGGAGGCAACAAGGTGCTCGGGCAATTTGCAAACTGATAACGAAAAATGTAAGAAACAAAACAGAAAGTTGAGACTGAATTATCATTTTTATTAAATTATTTATAACTCAAAACCTTTTACGTTGTACAAGTTTTAATTGGAATCGGATTAGACAACTTAGTGGTTATTATTTGTGGCAAAATGTTTAAATATTGTTTCTAGGGCTCCGTACCGCAAAAAAAAGAACCCTTATAAGACCACTTTGTTGTACGTCTGTCTGTCAGACCCTTTTTCTCAGAAACGCGATATGACAACAATATATTGGGCTCATTGGGGCAAACTGAGCGGCGACGAGGCGATAATGTGATTCCGACCTAAATTAATTAAGCAACAGCAATATTAATTAGTCACCCTCGGTGTCTTTCGGCACTAATTACAAATTGAATAATGGGTTCCAAAGCTGGTAGCGTTTCGCGTGTATTAATTCATGTAAATCGTAGCAAACGCGACGAGTCATCGGAGCGCGCCGGTCGTCGGCATGGCAACGGTCAGCAATGGCGCCCAATTAGCGGCGCCACTGTCGCGTGAAGCGCGCACGGCCCGCGACACCCGCGACGCCAGGCCGACTATAGTGTGGTGACATCTTTATTGCATGCTTTTTTGTTTACGTTTAATTTTATATGAATACGATATATATATTTAAACTATGCAACCACCTGCTAATACGGTTTTTACCAAACATAGCTAAGAACCACCGCAAGGGAAATTGCTACTTGCTTTCACATAAAACAACAGACAGACATTGGCGTCGCATGTATATAATATAATAAGGGTAAATAAATCTAGTCGCCGCGTAACGACATTATTTGGCGGCGGCCATTTATTCGATTCTGATCGCAGTTTCAACAAAAGGCATGACAATGTTTCACAAATGTCTATTAGCGTAACAGCGCTACAATTGCTACGCAAAATGCTACGCGATGTACTACGAAAGCTAGCTAGCAATTGCTACGAAGTGTTACGACAGCTACGACAAAATCAAGTATTCGTACTGTATAAAGTCGTCTATTGGAAAAACCGGCCAAGTGCGAGTCGGACTCGCGCGCAAAGGGTTACGTACCATCATCTATAAAAACGGCAAAAAATCATGTCTGTTGTATGCGAGCCCCCCTTAAATATTTATCATGAGATACAGCCTGGTGACAGACGGACAGCGCAGACTTAGTAATAGGCTCCTGTTGGTTATCCTTTTGGGTACGGAACCCTAGAAGTGACGTAGACACCGCGGCAGTTAACTTTGATGACATAATGAAGATGATTAAGCCTTCATTTGTTCCTGTGGAGCGGCTCGCTTGAACGGAGCGAGGCACACGCGCGCCCCGCGACGACGACGCGGAGCTAAAGCAAAACTGACACGACAACCTCACTCTAATGAGGTACTCTATGATTACCCACTATTCGATACATACAAAAACCACTGAGATTATTATTATCAAAAGGTATGATTAAATTGCTTTGGAACCAATTCGTATCCAAAGTACATACAGATGGCCTACGGTCGGTGCGGGTTCTATTCCCCGCCTGCATACCAACGATGCCATTACCGAGTCCCGCACGCCGGGCCAGCGAGCGCGGACAGTCGGACCCGGTGCCGTATCTACATCATTGAACTGTGCTCTGTTCTCAAGGACACAAGCGTATTGTTATGGAGGTAAAATACAGTTTCCCAAAAAAATTGTTCACAGAATAGTTCTAGAAGTGACTAACAAACTAACCTAATTTCTCTTTTCAAAAGAATATAAACCAAAGGTGCAGTGTAAGGTAGGTGGTGTCTCGACATAGCAAGCTGTTTCCCAGAACGTTGACCGGTCACTGCGGTGCGGGGGTAGCTTCTGAGAAAGTGATCAACATCAACCGCCCCGCCCCGCCCGCTAGGTTCCACGAACACTAAAATTCGCTCGAATCTAAAACCATTTCCCTAGAAGCATTCAGCACAGCTCTAATTTAAAGCTCATTCTGTGGATGTGAAATTTAATAAACCGTCCAATTCTAAATTCAAAACATATAATTACGGATGTAAGCGGAACGTAACACAAAAACAAAGCTAATTGCCTCAACCAATATAATTATCCTCCAGTTGAAAGATTCGGTTCAATCGGGAGGGAAAGAGGCCCACTCTAATGACACGCTTTACATTAGGTACGCTTGTACGTAACTATCTAACTAACTACGAGTATGTGTGTAAACAAATCTAACAAATCAAGTCAATTTAAAACTACTTCTAAACGTCGTGCGATTTGAAACTTTACAACTATAGTACTAATATAGTGTAATTCGGATGACAATACAATATTTTGGCACCATCTGGATGATCTGACTCTGGAATCAGGACTTGGATGGAAAAATTCAACCCTGGGCCCCTCGATTTTTTTAAATAAGAATGCTTGTCTTATGTTGGAAATCTTGACCATCTAGATTTCAACCATAGTTTAAATTGTTTGACAGTTAATGGGGCGACGCGACGTCAATGTCACTCGTGTATTGGTCAAACGAAGGAAAAATAACCTACAAATTTACATCAAATCAAATAAACAACAAATGAAATCAATGTATTTGTGCATCATAGGTATTAAACAACGGTAGATATGTTGAGCCAAATGCGTCATAAAAATATTCACATATACTATTGCCAGTAATGATGAATAAAAATAATCGAATAATAATAAACAAAATGATACAAATTAAATATCAATAACTTCAAAGCAAATTTATTCTAATTACATTAAGTGAACATTAAACTTTTCCTGTATAGACTCGTTTTGTTAGGGTTTCTTTTGAGAAGACCTTAAAATAATAAAAGAAGAGTAAACCTTTAAAACATAAATGCAAATAAAATACAGACGGTCCGTTCGTACGTCCACAGCGGAGTGTAAGGCGAGGTAATTAATCTGTGACTCTCCGATCTTAGATCAGTACGATTTTGGATCAGTTATGAGGTCCTCGTGGAACCGCTGCCGCATGCGGTGCGCGACAACCGATAGTCAACTTTTATTAAAGCAAATATTAACAAGTAGATACTTTCAAAATGAACTATAAACCGACTTCCCCTAATGCCCTAAAAGTCAACTTTTATTAAGGCAAATTTAATATTTATATCGTTTTCTCATTCTCTCTCGTATTCAGTATTGTCAGAACTGGAACAAATTGTAATTGGACCACACAGGAAGCACCAGCTTTCAAATAAAAAAATAATCATCCAAATCGGTTCAGACAGTCAAAAGTTCTTGAGATTAAAAACATACCCGTCGAATTGAGAACCTCCTTCTTTTTTAAAAGTCGGTTAAAAAGAATCATCAAAATGTGTTCACAAATGGCGGAGTTATAGCGTAACATACATTTTTTAAAAATACACTCGAAATGAGTCCCTCCTGTTTTGAAGTCGGTTGCAAATAAAACAGAGTAAACAATCGTGTGTTCGACGGTATGCTGTGATGCACCGCCCGCACCTCGGCCCGGCGCAGTTGTCGCGGCGTCGTCATGTTGAAATGATAAACGCGCAAAGTTAAAATTTATTTAACAGCTTTGATATTCAAATGTTTGTGAATAATTCATAGAGTTTTTGTTTAATGAAACGCGGGTCCTCTGGGAGGGCCATCGCTGTTTACCTCCCACTATAATCCTCTTACGGAGGGCAGCCCTCTCCCAGCTCACCGGGCCCGCTCGGACCGGACCTACACTACAGCGGCGGGTGTTTTATTAATAATAAGTAGGGTAAAGTAAACAACATTTAAATTTAACGTACATTGTTAAGAGTGTAACAATAAGGAAAGTTATGAAGCCAGAAAGATAACTGGAAATGGGAACCGTTCCCGCCTTTGTTACCCGGAGTTATTAATGTTAAAAGGGCGTGGTTAATCTGTCATACATCGAATAAAGGGGGAACAGTGTTGTTAGAGCCATTTGTCATTCAGCGTTGACGGTATTCAGATCATGATATAAACCTGAAGGTGTAGACAAACGAATTAATATTGAACGAGGGAGCAAAAACCTTTCGTTTTAGTACCGACTACTAAAATCAAGCTTTCACTAAAATCCTGAATGAGCACGTCACGGTGCCATACAAAACGTTGCAAGCACGAAATGAGACTGAAACAGTATTTTCCTTTGATAAATCATTTTAGCAAAATACACTCGCAGTTTCCTCGGTCGCCGCAGGTCGCCGCGCTACGGCGGGCGGCGGACGGCGGGCGGCGTCACTGATTTATATTGAAAAGCCGATTCGAGTTGACATCTCATGAACGCAATATAAAATGTCGTCCGGTTTACAGTCACTTTGATTCCGACTTCTGTTTAAAGTACAGGAAGGATTACCTTTATATAAAGTATGTGAGATGATAATGATGACCGGGCGGGCGAGTTTACTAGGCGCTTAACGGCTGTTACCGACACGTAATCGAAATATTCAGGTCAGACATAAAACACCTCAGCCGCAGCTTAGTTCAACGTAGCATATTTAATGACGTGGCCGTCACGCTGAGAGATCTTATCGGCCCACGGACAGAGATATACGGCCATTAAAGTGGTCCAAGCGCGCGGTATGACACCTAGTTGTGAGAGGATTTACGTCTAAAGGCGGGTCGCATCCGTCGAGAGGGGCCGGTGCTCCAGACGGGATAGCTCGCGTTAAAGGGGACACTCGTCTTCATTATCTTCTAGTTGATGAAGTGTGTTTGGCTGTAGTAAACTCGCTGGTACTGACTGGACAGCGCCGCCCGCAGCGGTGCGCTCCGTGTCGCGCAGAACCCTCGTCCCGACAACGACGCAGGACATGTATCTTATATGTTATGTTTCTTTTTGTGTTACCTCTCTTGCTGTCGTCAGTTAAACTCATTACATTAATTATTTTTACTATATTATTACTTATATTGTTGTGTTTGTATTGTTACATTTGTCGTCTCTATGTCTGAAGAAACCTTTTGTGTGTGTAATGTTCATGCTCGCGCCGCCAGCGAACACCACTGTACATAAGTCCAGCCAAAGAGTAGTTGTGTTCCAATTATATGAGGTAGCCAGCACCTCATGAAGTCACAACTTCTCGATAAGCACGCTTGCATTACACAGCACTGCCGTCACTTATCATTGGGTAAGATGCAGGCCTCCCCTTGACCAGTGTTACATTTATTTTAAGATACTATGCTATAAATTATTGTAAATCTGACGTTTCATCAATTCTGTTCATTCGCCTTGGTGTGTTCACTCCTCCCCGGCGATGCGGTCAGTGTCAGCGGTGTCAGGGAGCAGTCTCTGAGAGCCGCGTGTGTCTTATGATAGATTATCAGCCACACTACCAATAAGAGCACACGCAAGGCTCCCAATGACACTCCTCTCTTCTAGTCTTCTGATGGATGCTTCGTGGCGAGCAGCTTCCCTTGCTTCATGTCGCATATTTAAAAAATAAACATAAATTTCCTTGATCCTTTGAAACGTACAAACTACAATCGAAGCAAGGATATATCCTCAGGTAAACTCAAGCGAGCATAAAGCGGCACTGATAACGAGCCAGGAAAAACATATTTCAAAGAAAACAGCGGAAAACAGAGACAGCCTGCCGACTCGGCAAATTGAACCTGTCGACTATTAGCCCCACTTTGAGACGTGTCAAGAGGAGGAAATATATCATCCGCGATATAAAAAGGCTCGACGTTCGGTTCTGTATTTTCTGAGGGGCTTTTACAGGCTAGTTTCGGGATGATACCTTCTATTGCTGATATTTTAGCAATAATTGACTGCATCTACATTTACTACTAAAAATCAAACCAAATTATTTATTTAAAATGTTTTTTCAGACGAACGGGCTTCTTTGACGGCCTTGTTACGACGTACGGCGACGTAAATAAGACAGCTTTGAGTTTATTTCTCCTTTTCTTCTCTGCATCAAAAATATTTCTAACAAAGTTGCTTTGAAAATAGGAAATTGGAATTCAAATATAAAAGGAAAGGCACATTTTCCGCTGATGATTCTCATTGTTCATTCAGAACAAATAACTTGAAACCAACCGAATATTACTTAAATTAACCATTCAAACTGATTCATACAGTAGTTATTCGGAACACCGACTGGAGATTGCTTTTTCCCAACAAGTTGATCCCACCCAGAGACCGCCGCGGCGCTGCATGGATAGTGGAACTAACAAATCGCAGTTAACTCGATTGCGGCGGTTCGTGGTTCTGCGGGACGGGACGGGACGGGTGGTACGGTTAGGTTAAACTCACCAAATTGGATTTTTAGTGGAGAAAGGAACGAGGAAAAGATATAAAAAGATTGCGGTAGGGCGGGCGCGGGCGCGGGCGCGGGGCGGACTCTCCGTTACACGGTTATTTGTGTACGGATCGCTCTTTGTGGACTCGTTATATCTCTCACACAGTTCCGTTATCAGTTTTCGACACGGGGAATATTGTTCCGATCGATATAATGTAATGTCACGTCATGCAGCACATCAACATATTGTTGAGATACTCGTGTAAGTGCCTGCGCCTGCGCAATGTAGCGCTTGTCTTGTGCGCTTGATAGGGGCTCCCCGCGTGTTCGTTCAATTAGAAACAGTATGTGAAGTCACTGAGTTTAATTTACTTATTGGGAGGCGCAATGATTTTTATTACAACAATTTCTACGTGTCTTACATACGACGTGTACATCGAGAATGTTAAAACAAAAGCATTTTTAATTCAAAACATTATTGACATTATTCTGTCCAGCTAGCTATGTCATGCGCCATACATTCACCCTGAAGAGATTGTAGTTCCTTAGTTCATAAATTCTTACACTTCATCTCACCTGATGGTAAGCGTGCGCACCCAGAAGCCTGAATGTACCGAGGCGGCAGCTCTGCTACCTTTCATACCGGAACGCAACAGTGTTATTAACACGACATAGGTAGCACGGTGGTACCCAGCCAAGCGGACGTAGAAAATGTCCTACCACCAACTAAACCGAGTACATATAGGAATCGAACCTGGGGGATCTCCAGGTTGAACGGGACGGTCTTTGGGTTTTAAGCAATCAATTTAGTAAATTGAACTTCATCTGCTCAGATGACAGTGGCAGAAGCGCGCCGCCCGACGGGATTTAATGAAGTAATTAAGCATTAGTGAAGTTCAATAATTGAAACCGTTACAGGTTGACGAGCGTGTCGCTGCCGTGCTCCGAGGGGCGGGGCGGGGCGAGGGGTGGACCCAGTAAATCTGTCCGCGGCACGGGACGGAAATTAAATCTCAATAACGGACCAAAAACGGAGCAATTTCCTGTTTGTAGCAAGACGTGGGTGTCGCCGCGGACGGCAAACTACTTCCGGCACAGGGGCGTGCGGGGCGCGGGGCGCGGCGATTACAACAATTTGTGATTTTTATCAACTTCCAAACTGTATCTTAACAGTTCATAATGCCCCTTCATCTACCGCCGCTTACGGAACCATTCAGCTCACAAGGAAGTATGGGAAAAATATGTAGAGGCAGCGCGGGTGATCCCTGCCCCTCCCACATTACATACAACGACCTGTGTTGTGTCGTGGATGCAATATGTATCACGTAGAGGTACGTACGAGTATGTGTATGTGCTTGTGGTTCGTGTACATACCAGCGGCATGTAAATAGTTTTTAAAAAGTTTAAAAATCTAGAAATGTCAAAACATGTGAGGTAAAAATTTGTACAGTTTTAGATTTTTCTCCATGCAAAAAGTTTAGACCGTTATATACAAGGCAAAAATTTAGACTGTATATCAGGTCATAGTTTCCTATTAATTGCTATACTTAAGATTTATATGAGTCCGTCATAATGAGGGTCGCGTCGCGGCGCCCAAGGTCCGTCCGACCGTGCTGTGTGCTACTGTAACGAAATAGCACGAAAATAGGGAGTTCCGTATTTTTGAATCATTAGATTCTGGTGTTACCGATTTAACTCAAAATTTGAAATGTTATCCGTTTTACGTAAAAAATTTAAAGCGGTAATTATCGCAACGCAAAAGAAACTTTAAATTTTACAGAATACATACATTGTTTGGGCACTTTGGTGAGGAAATTTGTAATGAAAATCAGTAGTAATCTAGTGATGAATGAGGAAACGTGGCGCGTCGAGAGAATCAAAAATATAGCTTTGTACGTACGCAGTAGGTTAATGTGTAAGTAATGTTGAGTTGAGGGAGCGAGGGTCCCGCCGAGGTATGTGTGTCAAGGGCGCGCTGCAGCAGCGCGGAGGTCCCTCCCATATATACATGCATACGCCAACATAGCGCGCTCGGGTGAACCGATGTAGTTTATGTAGGGTCGCCAGTCGCCACGGGTTCACTTCGGCGTTTCCCGCATTCTTCGCAGTCCTGGGGACCTGCACGCGGCGTGTTGGTGGTTCAGACCGCCGCATCACCACGACACTCACGGATTACAATAATAAACCTGTGTACTCACACACTGACAACATAATTAAATTGGAATGAACTACGAGTAACATAAATCTTTGAACATTAGAAGTGTCATGTTTCTAGTGACCCATATATTTATTGTAACTTAATTAATAATGTCACACTCAATTAATCGCAGTATCAAACACAATCGGCCAGCGTCTAAACAATAATAAATTTTCATTGTCGAGAATTCTTTTGTGTTCGAAGCATCAAAATGCTATCCAGGGCATTGGTACAACAGTTCCGCGGAGCCCGGAGCGCGGCAGGCAGCTGGCTGGCAGTCGGCAGCTGGCACAAAATCTGCCTATTATGTTAATCACTGTAAATAAACAATGGCGAGTGCCATCTATCCGGATTACGCCGGATGAAACCGGTTCACGCCGGATACACTCTTTGTTCTGAGCGCGGAAGCGGACGACTACAGAATACGAGGCAGACGATGTCGCTTCGTGGTTCGATGTTGCAGAGTTTTATGTCATCATCATCATCTAGGCCACGGCCACGGCCACAGGCAGTCATAGGCCTTGTCCATGGTCGGTCATCAAAAACACACGACGCAATAGTCGAATCAAGACAAATTAAATAAAATGAAGTCTAATTATAGAAGTGATACAACATATACAATTATATTTTTAAATAGGCCCGGACGCGACGCGGACATTTGTGAGGCAGTTTGATGTCCAGCAGTGGACTAATGCAGCTGGTATGACGTAATGGCACTTGAGATTGTTCTTCTACAAGTTAAATATGTGTTTAAGTATCACTGAGCACGAACAAGTCCTATCTGACCCGTCAACAGCTCGGAGCGTCGCGCGTCGCGCGGTTACAAAACATTCCAAACAAAGTTTAAAACATGATATCTTTGTGTCGCCGACGTGAGGCAGCGCGGTACACATTAGTTAGTTGTTCTACACATGGACGCATGTCGTCTCAAAACAACTGACCTTGGAAATACCACGGGGAACGGGGGACAGGTTATATGGTATATACAGGTGCAGACCAAACACGAGCGATTATTTTGAAAAGAGTACAGTTTGCACACTTTCGAGAGGTCCGCGCATACAAAAGCTTCAATGAATAAATAAGTAGAAAAAGAATTTTTCTCTGGTTTCGTTATAATCTTAGTCAAAGAAGAAAGCTAATCTCCCAGTATTTGCTAATACTCTAGATACTATAGTCTAGATTAAGTATGCATTATCTCAGCAGGAGCGGCAGCTATTTAAATAACCAAGTATTTGTTCTGTTTAACATACTCGCGAGAGAGTGAGGGAATGAGTAGGCAAGTAGCAGTGCCCCGCCCCGCGGCTCTAGTTGAAAACGAATAGTCTCTGCTGAGGAACTGATTAATTATTAAATGTACTGAACAAACTGCTCCCTGTGGGGCGGACGGAACTAACCCGCACTAAGATTCCGTTACCGGCCGCTACTCGACATATTTATATTTGACAAATCAACACTGTATGAATATTTAAGCACAATGCGCACTGAACTAAGACACGTACTAATCGTTAATATTGAGGCTCTAGTCTAAGGCTCTAACGCAGCTTCAGTCATAACTGTAGCTTGTGAACACTCACATATCTATTATTGTTATACATGCTGAGTTGTTTTTCAATTCAAGTACATTATCCGATTGCTTAACGGTGAAGGAAAACATCGTGAGGAAACCTGCATGTCTTGAACAAGGCATGTGAAGTCCGCCGATCCGCACTGGGCCCGCGTGGTGGACTATGGCCCATACACTCTCTGTAGGAGGGTAGGCCTGAGCCCCAGCAGTGGGGACGTATATAGGCTGTTGATGAATGATGCTGAAAACAACAACTACAACAACTAACAACAACAATCGATTCAACAACAAACAACCTTACGAATCGGAATGGATTATATAAACATCCAAACAATACTTCTGTATCACAAATATTTAAACTGAATAAAGTAGTTATTATGATTGTAGTGTGTCTGTGCGGGGAGAGCTGACTACACGTGATATAATGTAACAAGAAGCAACAGCGATAGTGAGACACACGGCCGGCTGCGGCAGGACCTGACGTCAGGAGGACCAAACCAGAACCTATATCGTCGTAGTAACAGCATCACGTCCCCGAGACGACGCACACTTACAAAGTTGCTAAAGTTATTAAACGTTATCTAAATGTAAGAGCATAAGCGTCGGACGCACGCTCCGGACAACGATACTTTCATTGTAGCTCCTACTGTATGTACTGTACGGTAGGTGCGGGGTGTTACACTCAGTGAACAACAACACTTGTATAAAGTGACGTTGTTCACTAAGTTACACAACTCAGCACCCACAGACGATAGTGAACATATGATTTTATCATGAGAAATGTTTCAGATTCGCGTGCAAAATCAAACAAAAAACGTGGTATTTTAGTATCCAAAAAGATCATGCAGATTTTATTCTAAAGCATGGGCTGACTGCAAAGAAATGTCGTGATATATACATCAAACGGATGACGTTTGTACCCAATTTGTACCTATACAATACACGCGCGTAGTACTACAGACCCCTGAGCCGCTTACTTTGTTGCGGGGAGAGGTGAGGTATCGCGGATCGGGGGGGGGGGGGGGGCGGAGTGAGCATCTGTTCTGTACGTAGTATATACTCTGTGCCTAAACTGTTCTCTAAACTAAACAAAGATCCGCCACCTTTTTCTTCTAGCCTATTAAAATATAGTACGTATCTGATATCGTCATCTGAGGGAACGTCCCAACTCAATCAACGCTTCAATATATCCTATTTCTCTTGGAGTGTCACTGAGGCAGGCAAGTACCTAATCGAGATTTGTATCGCGACAGGTGAACGGTGCCAGTGTGCCCGCCCCGCCCCGCCCCGCCCCGCTTTATGACAGTCTTTTATTCTGTCAGATTAGATTGCTTTGAATGGGGCGACTTGGGATACATCAATATGCAATCAATATTCACTGTTACTCGTATTTACCTACAGTTAGTTTCATGACTCACTGTTGATTGTTCTAATTTTAGTAGTTCTAATAAAAAAGGTTTTAAGTACTTTTTTCTTCAAATAATCTCCAGAAAGATTTATATAAATGTAATCACAATCAATTTTCCTATTTAGAAGTTTTGAAAATATGCTTGTACGAATGCTTTCTTTATTGATGTCACTCGAAGACAGTTTTTGCTCCAGAAAAGGTTTAAACTCGCAAGTGCTAGAGAAAAGCGGACCAAAAAGTATCGAGTGCGACCCAATCTCCCCCTAACAGTTGGCTGGCCTGCATAAAACAACATATGACAAACGGGGAACGTTAAACGTACAGCAATTTACAAAATAAACTTGTGTGTCGGGCATCTGTCGTCGAGCCCCGCGACGGCGTCCAAATCCGTCGAGTTGACAACTTTAACTGCTCTCGTTACGATGATACCCGCCCATTAGCGTGATGAGGGTGGCTGCACTGTGCCGTGCTGCGTGCCAACATTAAGGGAATTAACTTGTGATGAGGTATGTATTTCAGAAAAATTGCGGATCAAAATGAAAGAGTAGGATTCAGCAATCAGCGGGTTAGAAAAAGAAGAGAGCAACAAATAATACTCTGTAGCAGTGGCGAAGGGTGGAATTTTGGCGAAGGGAAGCCGATCCAAAAAAAATGCTTACCGCGTGATTCAAATTCGGCTTCAGAAATTCTCAGTATTTCTTCAAATGGAAAGATGATGAGCAAGTAGTCAGTTAGGCAGCATTCCATACGAATTAAAGCCATAATGGCACACAAAACTCACCGTATTCAACGAAATATGCAAGTAAATCACCTTATAAACACAAAAAACAGCACATGAACTTCGAACTAAGTGAAATACTTTCTAATCCGTCACATAAAAAACATCGATAGTACTAACCTAGGAGCATTTAATCACGTACTAACAAGCATTCATGATTCACGCGTACTAAAGTTGTTTATTCCAAACGGAACAAATCACACGCAAATACGCCTAAATAAAACAATGTGATTCGCGATGAAACATACTATCAAAATACTACTTTCTAAATTTTGCATTGTTATAACACTATTAACTTGCTAGAAAAAATGTCTCATTGGCGATGTATTTTCTCCTTAAAATGATAGTTTTGAAATTACTCGTATTATAACTCTCTATCTCGCTCCGCATAAGGCGTTCGAAAGAGAAGAAATCGAGTAACTCGAAATTCACCGGCTTATATCGTGAAATAAAAAGCGACGTTTACTACGAGAGCGTAAGAGACAGAGCATTAGTTGACACGGGAACTGTGGTATAGTTTTGGCGGGCTTTGACAATTTATAGATAATATCTGTAACCCGGTGGGAATCGGCTTGTATGGACCATTCGCCACTGATAGATATTGCTTTTTAATTGTGCGCAGGCGTTTTTTGTATTGCTTTTTAATTGCGCACAGGCGTTTTTTGTATTGCTTTTTAATTGCGCACAGGCGTTTCTTGTAGTAATATTTTGAGCGTATAAAAGTTAATAGTACATTACATTAATGATATGTGGAAAGGATTTTTGAAAGGTAAGCCGGTGGGAATCGGGTTGTATGGACCCTTCGCCACTGCTCTGTAGTCAACTCATCATTGTCCCAGCCTCGTTCCGTTTCTCAACCGTGGCCGTCTACTTGAGCCCGAGGTATCGGAGTAGGTTCTAGTTATTATGACCCTATTCTAGACCCTATTTTTTGTGCTTGCAGTGTTGTACGTTCATGTAGCTGCCCGGAGGCATCTATATAACTTGTCTTAACAACTGATGTCAAAGACAACACCCGGGATCCACAGCTGTACGCGCCTTACAAAGCACTGCTTATTTGTTAGACAATCATGTGATTCAGCCTGCATTGTCCTAACCAAACTGTGAAAAGTCTCACAAAATATTTGACAATGTCCTTACCGGGAATCGAGCCCGTGACTTTCCGCGTGTGCTGCGCGTGAGTAGCCACGGAGGCCGTCACTCAGTACTCAACTCATTGTTACTATTTATTATTGAGCCTTGATATCAAGTGTCGACAACGTGTCATATATTTTTTACGATTAATATGGTTTCGTTTGACCAGAGCTTAGGTGCATGATGTTCAGCGACCATGTGACGGTATAGAAAGGTGACGTCAGATATTACAAGACTACGTACTCGTATGTGCCTGACCACACACAACGTCAAATCATTGATCTGTCTCGAACTACTGGCCAGGCTAGGACCCCGTTTGCTGGATCAAATAAAATAACTGATATTTTGATGTTAATGACAATGTGATAACATTAATTACTATGTCAATAAATGAATATAAATAATGTCTCGTGTATTCTCTACATCGACTTCTTAAATTAATAATCACTGACTACGAATGAGGCCAGGGCGCGGGCGACGACAAACTTGACGTCTGAATAATTCACGTCGCGTCGCGTCCTCTCTCAGACATAAAAATATAATCGTCTCTGGAGCTAAAGGCTCGTTATTATTTCATTGCGTTAAATTTGAAGTAACAGACCAAAGGTCCTCGGCGGAGGCTGGCTGCGCAGGAGACATGACTCACATGTGCTATCTTTTTGTTGTTCTCAATGCGATACATTTGCGCCTGGGTTACAGTGAATACAATTATGGATTGAATTCAAATCAATTTATTTTGAATGTTAAAAACGGTTCATAATTTATTACTAATGGTTTAGAATTTCCAGCAGAACAAGAGGGAATCTTTTATAGTTTCGTTGAGAAAAAAGCATTAGTTTTTAAACAAATCAAACATATTTATACCACAGATGCCCCGTTATTTTACAAACAGAACACGTAGTATTATATAAACATTTCCTACCCACGGCAAGGTATCATGCCTCGTGTACCGCGGCCCACGAGATATCCATCACGGTCACGAAGCCCCCTACACCCCACCCACCCCGTCCCTCCAATACTATTCAATAACCGTTATTTCCTAGTAGTATCACTATGTGCCGAGTACTGGGGACACGTCACCGGCGCTGGAGTCCCTCATATACAGGGGGCTCTCTCCAGTGATAGATGAAAACACTATCCTACTAATATTATAAGTGTGAAAGTTTGGATGTTTAGATGTTTGGATGTTTGTGACGCTTTCACCGAAAAACTACTGAATGGATTTGAATGAAACATTTACAATAATATAGCTTATACATCAGAATAACATATAGGCTATAATTTCTAAAGACATATTGTGTAAATTGTACAAAATCACACTTATAATATTAGTGGGATTACATGGACAATTTAGGCATAACAAAAACGCGTTGCCTAGCAACCGACCACAGAATATGTAATACGTATATACAAACTTTCGCGTTTATAATATTAGTGTGAAGACTATTTGAATGTACTACGTCAGATATTGACATTTATTTTGTTTCTTGTATTAGACTACGTAACAGAATAAACACTATTTTGTACTTTATGCTGGAAATGGAGATAGTTGACTTCTATCTATGCCTATCGAACAAGTAGAATAAATCCTGAAGTACACGCGGACAAAGTCGCGGGCGGAAGCTAGTATTTTAATATGGGACAAAGGATTCGGCACATGGAAGGGGCGGGCGAGGGGGAGAACGATGTGTTAGTGATCAGAAACGTGATAAAAACGAAAAAAGACTACTTTTATTACGGCAAATTTAAGTTATATATCGTTTTCTCATGAATGCCATTCTCAGAACTGGACCAAATTTGAATGAGACCAAATGGGAAGCACCAGGTTTCAAATAAAAAAATCGGTCCACCCAGTCAAAACTTCTATGATGCCCACAAGAACACACGGTGACATTATTTTAATTTCGAAGCCATTGTGGTTAAAATGAACAGTTTTATGATATAATTGTAACAGTAATCCGTTTAAAGAATCCCTTCAATACGAGTACGAGCATCAAGGTTCTCTCAATCCAACAACCACGACGCAAAGTTTGTTCACAAACTTCCGAGTTTTATTGTTTTTCTTCTAATTGTCGAATTAACGGCCGGAGTTCATAAACTCCTCGATTATGTTCTTGTCTGGGTTCCTTGTAATAACTTCACAAAGGAGAAGCTGTGATTGTGATGAGGAGCGGATTACTTCACATGTATTTATTGTATCTCTAGCTTGTGGACTTCACAAATTATTTCACGGAAACGACGTGTTCAATTCGGATAAACGTATTCTATGTCCTGTTCCGTACATTCTGATATCGCTATTCAAATCATCAAGTCATTATCACTGTCCGTTATGACGTACAGGAAGCACAAACAAACTCGCTTTCGCATTTATAACATTAAGTACACCTCGGTAGATTATTCACTTACTTAGTTATACGTGTACAATAAAGTTACAGGAACAATCTAAGAATACGTTATTAAATCGATCGCCTGATAATGTCATGTTCTATTACTGACGTCATCAGTGAAAGAGAGATCAACCACGCTAGATTCAGGATCACCTCAAGTGCTCTCAAGCCCTTTGTCAAGCGCTAAGCCTTGAATATAAATGGTGACACAAAGCTGGTTTCAATATCGCCGGCCCCGCGTTATCGGCAGGACCGCCTACGTAAATCACGCTCGGCCGGCGGTGGAGCCCGAGGCCCGGGATGGAGCCCGACCCCACGGGACAGAACCAGCTCATACTTTTTACAGGCCGTAAATTTAACACAGGCTGTCCCGTCGCGCGTACGAGCCAGCCCGCATTCTTATTATACTTTATAACATCTTATTTATGTTGTACGTAATCTATAGATTGGTGAGATGTACTCCAACATTACAGTACGTGCGTGTGTGAACAGTGACACGCGCGAGTGTAATACTTCATTATTTCGATGGTTACAGAGCACATTAATGAAATAGTGCTTCCATAGAGATACGATGTACGTCTATGAATACTCATCATCAGGCGGGAAACGTCCACTGCTGGACATAGGACTCTTTCATTGCCACATTGCCCGGTCCCAAGCCACTTCGACCCCCGCGACCTTAACCAGGTCGTCGGTCCCTGTAGTAGGAGACGGCCCGGTACGCGATCCCCACTCGAGAAGTTACTCTCCTCAATACTATTAGAGCATATTAATTACGTATTCTCTACATGTGACTTGTACATAATAATAATCAAGTAACATTCACTAACTCTGTCGCATTAAATTCTTTGTTCTTTTTCATTCCTTCAACAGTGCATCAACTGTTACATAGCGGATGCATGGTGTTGACTCCGCGTGACACACGTAGTAATACCAGTAGAAGGGAGTCATGTTTATACAAAATGGCTAACATTACTAAACTACGAGTAGCTTGTGACGTCATATGCTATAATTCATCTAATACAAAGTTCGCGAGTCGGTAGATAACAGTCAAAACACCGTTTCCTCGACTTGTAGTTTATCTATTATTTAGAGTTTATAAGTAAATACTCGTATACATTCAAGTCATGTTACCCTTCTCTTATCGTGATTGGGTAAAAAGATGAATGTCTTTAAAGGAGCTTCGTCATTCTTGAAACGACTTGTCCGTCGAACAAAATGCGTGAAGAATTTCTGCGTAGCAAGTCGCTACGAGCAGCGACGGCACGTAGCGTTCGTAGCAATATCGCATAAACGCTACGTGGCGGAGCTCACAAGTCGTTCTAACACTATATCTTAATATTCACAAAGAAATATGTACCATGTTATATATAGGGACGTATTGCAGTTTCATGACAATCTTTTTGAACGTGAAAATGATGATCATATAATTCTTTGTGTGTATAACATAAGTAAAAAGAACGGCGTGCAAAATGAACGTTGTTTAACGTACGCGCCGAGCCATTACACGTCGCGTCGTTCAAAAATATGAAAATAAAGAACGTACGGAACACAGCCGGCGCTCGGTGCCCGCTGTGGCCGGTGACGACCGACCCGGCGCTACACGTCACTTTGTACGAGTGTCGACGTTGAACACAGAACGCGAAAATAATTTCAGTTGCAAAAAGAACGTCGTCGTCACGTCGTCGTCAATTATAGGGATATACTTGGCTATTCATTTAATTTTTTTTACCTTAATATATTTTTAGATAAGTAGCATTAACACTTCTTTTGCAATGACATTGAGTTTTCTATCGAGCTATTTGGGCAGGGCGCCGGCCATTCACGCGGGCAGACCGCTCACTCACCGTGCGTGCGGTGCGTGACGTCGTCACATTGTTGTTCTGGGGCTCACCTGTGGACAAAGGTAATCACATTAGAGCGTCACGAGAGTGCGGACGGAGGCAGGGGTGCAGGGGTGGGTGGATGCTGGGATCAACGATCTGTCACCGCTGACAGATTGCCTCAAAGATGAAATGTGTTAAACTAAATTTAAGCATCATGTTCGATGCAAATAAATAATCTTCATAGTGAGGAGTCTTATAAAAATGCAGAGAGACAAGTGAAAAGAAAGACGCGATGTCGGCGGAATACCCAACTACGAATGCAGTAGAAACGTAAGAAATAACTTAGGACTGAGACTTCAGGCGACGCTTGTTCGTTCTGCGCATTTCCTCTGTGTACGGCATCACCCGGGACTCGAACCGGAAACACCTTTGTCGAACACCACCGCCGTGACTTGCAGGAAATTAAGTCCTTCCGACGAAGCGAATCGAACGTTGTTAGCGAAGCGAGACGACGTCGACCGATGCGAACTTGCAAACACTCACAGAACTTGCTCAGTAGATAGACATGAATGCCCGGTGAAGCGCAGTAGAGGTGACGGCGAGGGAACAGCGGGTCAGTTTGCACGCAGCTCGAGGAAGTCAGTTCAATGAATGGCGTTTTGATGTTTGCAATTCCTCGGAGCGGAGCGGATATATATTATTCAAAAACGATTAATCGTCAAAATTAAACACAACTATTAGTCATCTCAACGACATGGCTGTGTCAGGAGATGCGGATCAAAATAAACGACGCGCTGACTTGTTGATTATACAAAGCTTATAACTGTAACACAATTTCGAAACTCATGTATGTTCCCTACATGACTTTCATAGCTACCTAACGGTATCTATTAATTTAATTTCTTGATTATCCTATCCTAGGAAGGCTTAATGAAGCATATAAATTATGCGTTCACAGGATACCCTACACTACACACAAGTCAGTCATAGATACAACTTTACGTGAGATATTAGATCATATCAGAAAAATTAAACATAAAAATTGACTAAAATATTTTCTGTAGAGGCAGGTATAGGTTCCGAATGCTTCGAGACACAGAGTATTCAACCGACAGATTGCTGTCAGAACTTTCAACAAAGTTCAGCTCCGAGTTTGGACATACAATCAATTGTGGGTAACCTAGCATTTACATCCCCCGCCCGTCAGCTGTTCCCCGTCCCCTCTGACATCTGTATTCGCTACGAATATATTTCTACATTGGTAACACGCGGAGAATGGCGCCCGCCTTAGATTCATGTGACACCGGCAGCGGGGGTGGGGGGAGCTTGTCTTGTCAATTTTTCATGCAGTTTCGTTGACGTCATTTTACATCGCTTATTCATATGGCAAAAATCTTGAATTTCCTTTTCCTCAATGAACCACTGCAAAAAGATTTATCATCGTACAAGACTGTGTTACAAGTACAACTTTCACATAGTAAAAAAATATATACAACCTCTCGAGCACACAGTATAATATATGTATATTCTTAACTGCGACACGGTGTCTGACCCTCGCGCACCTTTTTCCTTTTTGCTTACGAATCACTCCTAGTTTTTCCATTGTACCCTCATCTCGGGAACAGTGCCGGCCTAATGATGGAGGCGGGAGAAACCAGAGCGCTTTGTAGATGTTAGCTATGAACAGAATATTTTGAACCTCTGAAAGTATCGTAGAAACTAAAAGAATACGTAAACTGTTAAATTGTTTGTCGCGAATCAGGAGATTGCATCCGCAGTGCCGGGGAACGGTTCAATAAACAAATCAAATCAGAGAAAAGCTTTTCACGGTAACGGGATTTCGCAGAATGGCAATTTATATTTAAACCGAACGTTTTCCGCTAACTTTTTCCATTTATATTCGTGTTTAAAATGAATGCGTATTGTTGGAGAGGGGACCGCGGGGGAATATTGAAGCCGCCGATGCCGCGCGCCCCGAGCCGCGCCATTCGTTCAACAACTCCTGATATGAACCCACTGCGAACCCACTACCGACCGATATGCGGTGTTCAGTTCTGTCACGGTTTTTTATATATATGTAGCGTGGATAAAATAAACGCATTCTTACCATTGCTATTGTTAATTTCACGTAAAATCAATCAAAATATTTGCACGACCTAAAAACGTATGTTACGAAATAAAATGCGACAAATGTTGTACTGTTTCTTGTCCAGCTTCTCTCAAAGACAAAACGAACGGTGGAATTTAATTCAATTGACACAAATTGCAACTCGATTTGCAAACAAACAAGCCGGTGAACAATGGCGGCCGCAGCGTCGCAAATAAATTAGGAGATCGATACATGTCTGCAGGCACGGTCGCGTACCAGTTAAATAGGTCGCGTTGGAACATAATCGCGAGAATGATCTCTTTTCGACGATCATCGGTCACTGTCCGGCGGTGGTCGGACTGGAGGCGGTGCACCGAATCAAGAGATAAATGAGAGGTCGTCATTAGAGGACCTCGGGGACTCCGAGCGCCCGCTAGAGATTGATGAGAGAGTGTGTGCACATAGAAACGAATAATAACCTTTCCAGTACTTTATGTCTACGTAATTTATTGGCAAACCGCGGAAGGTGCACAGATCTGAGTTCGCCAAAACTCATTCCGTCATTCCTAAACGAGTGCCAAAGATTTTTAGGGTGCAACTCACTGAAGAACTCATCTGGTTTGTTTATTGAAGAAGTCAGATATAAGGAAATACTTTATTCCAAGCTGAATATTTATCAAGCACAAGCCACATACAGGACCCAACTCGGGAAGCGGTGACCATCTCACCCTGATGATGTGACAGGACGATCACGTCGCTGATTTTTAGCTAGTTTGTGTTTTATTGTAATTGTATTAAGTAGCACATGCTTGTAACACGACATTTTTAGTTGCTATGCCTGTGTCCTGGTCAACGCAAGTCATCCCTCGGGTGTAGGAGTCATACACCCCCGAGGGGCGGAGAGAACACCGCTGTAGAGTGCTCCTGTGCAACGCTGCCTCACTATCACTACCGTCAACACATTCAAAGTTGTAGATAATGCTGTAAATAAATGTTTGTTAAGTAATTACTTATACCTTCCACCTTGTAAGCACCATCATTACTGAAAATATATTTTCATTTCATATAGTAATGGTCTGAAGGGGTCAACTGCCCGCCTGCGCGTATTACCTGGCGGGTCTACTAGCGACATCTGGCGAACAAAAACACAGAATAGTACAACAATTTTATCAACTTCTGGTCTGCTTACTAATAATAGCAGTTTCTCAAGGAGCGAAATAAGAAATATGCCAAAAATATATTAAATATTTCGTTAGAAACTTATTTTCAATATGCACCAGCTTGAAGCAAACAGGTATGAATGAAGCACGAGGCACGTCGGCAGGGAGGGCGCGCCCGGTCATACGTTCACTACAAAGGCATAAGGTCGCAATAATGGAACCTATCACTATCATTTACAAGCGAACGTTGGAACCGGCCCCCGTCGACTACACGAGGTGTACCACACGGCGCGGCGGTGCTCCATTGTGGCGTGTCCATTGATCAAGTTGGCCATTCATACAAGAAAATGGAGAAAGTTGACGAACAGGACGCTACACGAGTTTCTCTATACGGAAGTTTACAGAGTTGATACTACCTACCTATACACTACAGTAAAGAACTCAACTACTTGTGTTTGTGTGTATAATGAACGACACACTGCTCTATCTGGAGTTGTCGTAGTTGATAATGGGCGCGGTGAGGGTATTGTAATGACAAAATTTCCATGTTTCACCTATGCCGTGTGCCGTAGTGGTTGGGAACACTACAATCGAAGTTGTGGACGATATACCTGGGACAGATCGTTCAACTAGGTAGGTCCAACTTCGACAAAGAGGTCAACCGAAGAATCCAACTCGGCTGGGCAGCGTTCGGGAAGTTACGGCATATCTTCTCGTCCAAAACCTCAGCGTCTAAAGACAAAAGTCTTTAATCAATGCGTGTTGCCAGTTTGTTTGGTGGTTGGACACCATCGTACCACCGCCTGGCTTGCTGTCGTGTTATCTATGTTTGTGCACGCTTCTATTATACTGCGATGGTGACTTGAAGGTCAAATACAAGTACAGCTGTGTACACAGAAAATGAGATTTTTTAAATGCTTCAGGCAATTGTTCATAAGGAGGGCAGCGTATAGTGTGACATGTTGCTAACGTACTCAGCCCTCTACCATTCAACTAATTCAGAGATATAAATACTTTAAAATCGTAAATGTAATTCCAGACAAACTATTAGTCTCGGCTCTCTCACACACTCGGTAACTAATAGCAGTGTGAATTTAATCAGCAACTGAAACAGCGCCGACGCCGGGGGCGGCGCGGGAATCACCGCGGGATCCGGGTCCCTGTGTCGGGTAATCCCGGCGTGATGCTCCGGGAGCCCCCGGGCTACACGCCGCGCCGCCGCTGGCGCCCCATTACCTCTGAACGCGGCGCGGCTGTTAGCTCGCCTTATTTATTGCAGAGCGTTTCCAATAGGCTTTAAACTGACATCGGCGTTGATTACGTAAAGCGATCTCTAAAGCCACACGTGTCACGATTCAATCTCGTTCCACCCGCTGTGGTTCGTGTGACACACAACGTGTGTGTTATTTTCGAATCTGTGGGAAGTTCTCAGTCAGTCAGTTGATCACTGAAACAAAACAAGTCGGAAAGTTACATATTCATATTTTGGCCATTAAAATAAAAATATTTTATGAATAATATTAGAAATTATGTGTATTTCCCGTAACTATTTCAGATTTCAAGTGGATATCACTAGTGTTTGATGAGATAATCGCTTGTGACAGACTGAGAGACAAAAGGGACTGTTTTTTTAAAACGTTCTGAACCTAAAAAGACATAATACAATATTGTGATAATTATATTTGTTCAAGATTCTACCAAATTGACAAAATTAAACCCTGTTGTATTGAATGACGGCAGAGTGTTGCCAGGTGCACAGTATCGTGTACCGCACCGACACGAGCTCTACAAAGTGTCAACAACAAGAAACTTGTTGCGGGGGGTCGCCCCGCGCCCTGCACCCTGCTCGACGTTGTCGGTGTCGCCGCTGCGCGGTCGCCTGCCTGTTAACGACACCGTCTTAGTTCTTTAGAAATAAGACCAACGTTTCTGGAAGCAGACACCACATCTTGTTGGTATTTAGTGCTCCTTTTTATTATGCAAAAGAAAATAATATTATATATCTTCTTATATATATACAATGTGTTTGCGCGTGGGGTTCATCCCCCTCACGGTAAATGATAACACGTGTAAGTAATGAATAAGGAAGAGTGCTGATACAGCGTCGAAGGCCTAGTGGAGTTCCGGGTTTGAATCCAGCCGTGCACCTATGAGTTGTTTTTCAATTCAAGTACATTATCCGATTGCTTAGCGGTGAAGGAAAACATCGTGAGGAAACCTGCATGTCTTGTGAACAGGCATGTGAAGTCAACCAATCCGCACTGGTCCCGCGTGGTGGACTATGTTCTATACACTCTCTGTAGGAGAGTAAGCCTAAGCCCTGCAGTGGGGACGTATATAGGCTGTTGATGTGCTCACACAGATGTATAGGTCTTCACTTATTGGCGAAACCAAATAGATCATCGTCATATTCCTGTGCGTTTAGATTTATGCTGTGGTTCTACTCGTACAGGACACCCTACTCATTCAGTATACATCATACATTACATCATACATACATACATTTTGTACTTGTTTATAATGATTTAAGACATCGGCAAATTAATACTACAAACAACGAAAGGTGTTCCAACTGATTGTAACTAAGCAGCATGTTGGATAACATACGTCATCAAGTCGTAACTTAAACAGCGGCAGTTACAAAACTTCGTCTAGGGCAGTCCCGCGTAAAACGCGTAATTCCATCAATTACGTGTAGGGCGCGGCGGCTCGAGTAATTGTCCTCGTACAGACGCGTATCTACAACGCGCCCTTGTGTCGCTACATACAAATTATTTGCAACAGATTCAAGTTAAACTCACGACAAGGGGCCATTATACAAAACTAGAGGTTGTCTTTCAAAAGGCTTCCCAAGCTGTAACTAACGAGCTAGCGTATCCTTGAAATACCTACTTTACATGTCTGTAAAGGGAACTCGTGAACTATGAACTTAATTATTTATTACTGAAATCATATTGTTATCTTCTATATAGGTATAGACTAAGTTTAATTTAGGTTTAGTATTTAAATTTAATGGGTTATTAGTAATTTTTAATTAATTATTTTCTGTTCTGCAATAAACGTTTTTGAAGAGTTTATCTTCTTATATAAACTTCTGATCTATGCTAATTTGTAGTGTCCAATTTTTTTCAATTTCTGTATATTTTAAAAGACATCAATTATAAAAAATTAACAACACACTAGACCGACGCGCCACATCCCGTCGCTCGATCCCGCTGTCACTGTACTACTGTTTCCCAATATATATATATATATATATATATATATATATATATATATATACTGTCAATCAGCGTGACCACCCGCTTGTAGAGGTACACTAACTAATGTTCAATGGCGATCACCAGATACCTCCGTTGTCTGCCATGTGTGACAGACATGTCTCCTAATCAGACAAGTCGACGTTTTCACATACCAGCAGATACATGCACGAGTGTATACATATACTACCGGAGTCTCCAACGCTATATGAACCAGTTGAACCGCCTCCTGGTTAGTGAAACGTCACCTCTCTCTGACCGCCTGACTGGCTACCACCACGATGGCTATATCCCCGCCAGGACAGCACCGCCAGAGAGCACGAGTATGTCCCTCGCATAAACAACTCGAGCTACATAAACCGCTAACAGCCGAAACAGTTACCGCTGTCGAAACGTAATTGTGAAACGAGACGCGTCGCCGGCGCACAGAACAAAGTTGTCAAGTGCAAATTAACGTCAGCAGCAGCGTCAAGTCAACAGTTAAATGTGATTTAATTACGGCGCGCTTGGAGAAATACAAAAACGTATATTACAATTTAAAACATAAAACAGTTCTAGTTTAGACACAGCGTCACGTCCCTCTAGGCGAGGGGTGCTCTCCCCGAGAACTGGGGAAAGAAATCCAATCGATTAGACTTTGATTCTGCTCCCGGAGAAATAACTCAATATTTATCTGAGAGCTGAAGCTGCGCTCAGCGTATTTACACTGCGGACTGTACAAGGAGCATTTTATACGACTCCAGCCTGGCGTTGCTGCAGCTAGCAATGAAATGCAAATTTTTATTGCACATATTGCCACTTAGGTCTGCGGTGTGCTTCAGAACAGCGCATATCTTTCCTTGTGTGGCGTAAGAGGATACTATTGGAAAATTCCAGGAGAAGTTGTTGTTGTTCCTTTGCCACTGCAAACGTTCATTAAAAAGCTGAAATAGAATCTCGCACGGATTGACGAGTACCAACTGGTTCCATCTTGCCAGTAAGATAATCCTCGTGCTCCATGGACGACCAGCGGCGCAACAAGTTCTCTGATGCGACAAAAGTGCGATTTTAAATTGTATAGAGGCATAGTAATACAGCTAATTTTATTTGCGTTCTCAGGGTAACAGAGGTAGACTTAATCCTTGTAAAAAAAATGTATGATGGGTTTGCACTTGGCCTTCCTTTCACCTGATGGTAAGTGACGATAAGGGCGTTGGATGGTAAGCGTGCGCACACAAAAGAACTGTGTAATGAAGAAACTGTGAATCGAACCCGGGTCCTCCTTAGTCAAAGTGCAAACAAAGCCTTTATACCACGGAGGCGCTGGAACACCTCAGCCAGCGGCAGGTGTCGGGCCGTGACGGAGCCGGTGTAAGGTCAAGATAATCTGAATATGTATGTATGTCAAGCCGCGAGGAGTTGGCAGACAATCCTTGTTTCCCGAGGCACACCGTTGCTGTAAGAATACTCTCTAACTAAGTCCACGTTGTAATGTTGCTTCTAGGCCCGCTTCAAATGTTAAATGAGTTTGGTTTCAAATACCGACGTCAGTGTAACACAGTTAAAATGGTCAGTGAATCTGTAATTGTTACAGAAACAATAAAAGGAAGTTGAATGCCAGGTTTACTTCACACCACACATGTAATTTAAACAAAATGCCAGAGTGTGCCGCGGAGTTCCGATTACTATAGGTTTTTATTACTACACACATATTATTATCTTTTCTGGTTTTTTTAAATACTTTATTAAAGTTCTCTTTACTAGACTGTGTTTAATTTTAAAACTACTTTTACTACTCATTATGATACTTTTTTCTTCATATTTTGTTCTTGCTCTGACTGATTACATCAGATAACACACTAAAAGATAATTGTGTCCGTCTCGTTTTGAGAAGAGGTCATTGACAGGTTCTGTTCTAACTGTTCGTACTGTTCAATTCAAGTGAGATATTGTTACTGAGAACTAACATATGATGATGGTACGTACGGTACCTCGCGTCCTCCGTGTATCACCGGCGTGAGCGGCACAATTAGTTGAGAGCTAGTAACAACACACACAGATACACACGAACACACACATGTGGTATGTTGATGTCGGAGGTAGAGTAGAGTTGTAGTCGGTGCCACACAAAGGTGTGCAGGACTTTGTTAGCGGACTCAATTATCCGGGAGAGTGGGCAGATTACAGCGAGCTTTGTTTGTCGGTGGACCGCCGGGCGGGCGGCGGGCGGCGGGACGACTGTTGCCAACGGAGCTATACCTACCCGACGATGTACGTACGACGACGGTCGGTTGCTGCTATGCAGGCTCGTCATTATAGACATTTGAAGAGAGGGAAAGAGATCCTAGTGATAGTGAGCCGTGGTTGGAAGCGAACAAGTCTATCCATCTATCTATCGTCTATGTATACTGTAATGTTAAATGCGAAAGTGACTTTGTTTGTACGTTTGTCCTTCCTTTATGCAGTAACGGAGAGTCTGAATGACTGGATTTGTTTGTATAGGGATAGTTGAAGGGTTTTAAAGAGACATAGGCTACTTTTATCCCGATGGAACAAGTAGTTCCCGTGAGAGAATTTATATAAAATCAAGTAAATAAAATCACCCCATTCTCTAAATATCACTGTCACCTTAGTGCAATCCCCGATACATCCGACAACATGGTGAGTAGGCTAAATGCCTAATATAGACATTCCGTAGTGAGGAATGGTTCAAGAAGCAGCAATATATTTTTTGATAGAAAAAAGGAATAAAAATCTGTGCTGTGTCCAAGATGTGGGAGATTTCGAATTTGATGTCAGAAATAAGAAACTAAATCCCGGATGAGTTCAGAGGAAAGTAAATTAATACTACTACGTAAATTAAATACAAAAATGTACCGAGCGGCAATGAACGCAGACTGACAGGAAACGGCGCTTAACCCTCTCGCCTTATTCATGCAACTCGAGCCGCACACCGCACACCGCACACCGCACGCCGCACGCCCGGACATGAGGCCCCCTCCTCCCTGCCCGCCGCCCGCCTTCCCCACCGCTCGCAGCAAACACTTTATGAAAAATCCGTGAAATCCGTTGTTATATCGGCGTCGAGTTGAGAATATACAACGAGTGCGGTAGGAGCCCGCAGAACAAACATGCGAGTATAACACAACACACGAGCGGAGTATATATGTCGCAGGAGAGTGCCGGAGCAGGCAAGTGCCAGGCGGGATCCGGGCGGGGTGCATGACAGTTTAATGATGCTTTTCTGGGGAAGAATAAAAGGGTAAAAGAGGTTCCCTTGATTCATATTCGTGGTTAAGCCGAGGGTGTTATGTGGGGCAAGTTGAGACAATGAGCCGGCGCGCTCCTCCCACAAACGTTCTTAAATGTTTATCTTGTTGTTTCGTTCTATCTCGTCTGCCGGACGCTTTGTAAAAGAGGCGGTAAATTTGGTGTCATCTACACAATGTATAATTCCTGTACGTATATTGAATCCTGTATTGTTTCTAGCATCCACATTCCTAAAACAAAAATCACTACAACGACATGACATTACCACGGGAAAGTGATCGCAGAATCATCTCGGTGACTAACAAGTGGACGATACTCAATAATATCATACAAAGCCCTGCCAAGTCTGTCTACCAACTCCAGTAGCGACAGGAGCAGTGTAACTCGAGAGTGCTCAATACAGAGGCGGCAGCTGGAGTAATGTATCCTTCGCCTGCCGTAGAGCAGGCAGCTGCCGTGCCAGGCGGACGGGAATTACCCTAATTTGTATCTGGCGAGCTGCCAGTCTCCGGCGCCGGCGCCGGCGCGTGACCGTTGCTACAGCTGTTTGTCGTTTTATTCACAGCGCGATCACACTGATTGCCGCTAATTCCCGCGTATGTACAGAACCCCTACCAAGAAAAGTCTTAAAATAAAATATATCATATTTTGGCAAAAGTTATGTTGTTGTTTTATGTCGCTAATGTTGTTTGTCCTTCCTCAACGATGTTTTTTTGTGTGTATAGTGACAATTGAAGGATAGGTAGGCGACAACAAGTAGTTCCCGTGGGAATACTTATTTAATTAAATTATTTAACAAATCGGATCTAGTTTCGCATTAGTTCGATGTGCAGTATCTCACAGTGAACGATGTCAACCCTTGGTAGGGATATTGATTTAACTCTGAACAGGTACCGGTCTGCAAGCACGCTCGTCAATGTAGTAATCATCACTCCAGGCTGCCGTCCTCATTGGGTGGCAGCTTGGCGTGGGCTTTCAATACTCAGACACAATTAATTGGGGATTTGAAGCGAATACCACGCTTAACGTATGGTACACAGTATACAAATTAACAAAAACTTTAGGGAACACAATTTAATGCGCTTTTTAGTGCAGTGTTAGAGTTTAATATTCAGACAAAATAATCAGTTTACAGTACTACATTTAATATTAATGCAACAAACAACGGACCGGCAGCTGCAGCGAGTACGTCCCGCTCATATTGAATTCATGCGAACGGAAAGTGAAGAGAATTTAAATTTCAACCTACCGCAACCTCCCCCGCCCAGACGACAGGAAGTGCACCCCTCCCACCCAGCTCCGCTCTGACGGCCAGTAGCACCTTCTCTCCACTGGCCTACTGGCAGGAACATGGCAGTCGTATCTTCCTACGTGTGGTCGCCGGCTGTACGCGTTTGAGGACAATTTGTACACGGGTTGTTATGTGCACGGGAGCTCATGCACGAGTCGAGGGTGTATCCATATTCATACCAAATAAAAACAACGATAACAGCAATAAAAATTAGTTTAAAAAAGTCATTTTCAGTGAAACCGTGTGCCATGTCGAATGGACGCCAGGTAGAGGGCGTTTAAATATAATATCTCGATATAATATAGCACGTGATAAAAGAATTTTTTCGTGCGGAAAAATATAAGCCCAAAGTTTACTTGAGGCGCTAGATCGTTTTTTTTTTACAGCATACCTGCTGTACGTCGGAACATACTCCATATCCTTTCTTAGGAACATTCAACGTATGAAGCATAATTTTACCCGATTTGAAAACTACGTGATTAGGTTTTTTGCGTTTAGCAGGCTGCAACTCCTGTGGGACTTGGATGTATTTCAATGATACCTGCGATATGACGGACGCTGTACATCGTTATAATTGAATGGACGCACTGTTCTCGCACGCTCGACAGTGAACAGCTGCAAGAGAGGGTCACAAAGGGGTCACCGAGGTGCGCAGTCCCACTCGCTGCACTGCCGCCGCGCGACGCTCGCACCCCCCCAGTGCTCAGTGCTCGACACAAGCGCACCGACATGCAGTGCGTGGACGTAGCGTAGGTAGCCACAGTACATATCATGCATGTCCATGTTAGGCCACAAAGAGTAACAGAACACATTCTTCGACAGGCCTTCAGCGTCATTTACGAATACAAGATTTATTAAGAGAGTTAGCTTAGGAACATGTACCCAGTACTGTAAAATTGCCTCAATAGACTAGTTTAATTAATATATGTACGTATATATGGATCGTATGGCTTTTATGTAGGTTGCAAGCTCTGGCAACTATCGCAACCTAAGGATCTGATATACAGCAAATGTTGTAGGTAAAAAAGGTAGTAGAAAGGTATGTAAAGGTAGGTATAAAAAGGTAGTTCAACAATGAAATATGAAAGTACATTGTCAAAGCGGTTGGTAAATCAGTGGGAGTGCCGTCGTCGCGGCGCGGGCGGCGGCCCGACGAGCAGGTGAAGTGACACTCAGGCGTCTCCCGGCCCGCGCCGGCCGGGCCCGGCAACGATCAACCCCACCGAGGACACGAGTTCCCCGAAGGTCCTCTCCTAGCACAAAAAGCGCGACATTTACGACAAAACTGTTCGAGGACTCTCCGGGACTCGTTTGCGAAATTGTCCTTTTGATAAAATGAAAAACATGAATGTATTACGTTATTTGCAAAAAGGTTGAAGAGCTACGCTTTTATATCTCAGTCGCAATTCGTGAAACAACTTTCGTAGCTATGTGCATGTACTTAAGTGGTTCAAATGGGACACAAATGGATTGTAGATACGAAATCCTTTAAGACTAAGTATATACATAGGTAAATAGGGAGATGTGTATTCAAGTATTTTGTGAATTCACAGAAATGATAAATAGGTCGACGGTGTTCGCGAGTCTCCCAAAGACAAAACAAACAAATTGAAATTGGATTATGATATTACGAAACTGAAAGACGCTCGTTTCGCTGAGAGCCTGCGATTGAACAACTTCCATATTTCAATGTTCGACGGGTTCGCTTGTATTTATGTTTGTACCAGGCCGGTTGACACTAGGGCGGGCGGGCGGCCGGAGGGAGCGGAAAGCGAGGAATTGAAATTTTGTTGTGGAATTGGAACGGACGTGAGCACAACCTCAAACATACACATTTTTATGTGAACATGTAGTAAAATGTTAAGTCTCCGATACATGTACAAAAAATATATCAATAAAAATTAAAACCTTTACGAGTATAAAAGCGCGATAGAAGCCAACGCCGCAACCTTCACAATATTTGTTTGTCCTTGTCTGTATGTTGGTACGCGTATTACGTACAAACTACTGCACGGAATTCAATGCAGATTCAAAGTTATATAGCTGAAAGTCTAACTTAAAATCCGAGCTATGTCAATCAGTACACTGCACCCGTGCGAAGCCAGGGCGGAGCGATGGTATATACATACAGGCTTTCCAACATCTTTACTGGAGACATAACAAATACTACCAAAGACATGTTTTACGGTATTGATACGAAATCTACGTTTGGCACATATAAAAGATTCGTCTTAGGTAAAACCGCATCCCCTTTAGTTAAGGTATCTCAGCAAATTGTTTCTCTGTATAATTGTAAAACACACATCTTGTTTTGAAGTTAATGTTTAGAATGCGTCAAAAGGTGACTTACATGATGGACGCAACAGCTACTGTAAGTTCCGATTCCGCACTAACAAAAGGTCCCCACCGGAAGTCACTTTGTGATCATGAGGAGCTGGTGTGCGAGTAGTTCACCTGCACAATGGTTCTTATCGTTACTTTTAATCTATTTGTCGTCACCGATAGTGACGTATAATATATAAAACACATCAAAACAGGTGCAACAAACCACTCTAGAACTGGTGGCAGCTATTAGGTGGGATAACTTAATGGATCGTGTGAATTACCTTAAGGGCAACCTTGTCGCAATAGACTTAGGTCTTGGCTGACAGAGGTTGTTGCTTGCGCACTGTCGGCAGTGTAGTACGTGCAGGTACTGACGGCAACTTCAGCCCAAGTGAACAATACAATAGGTGGATCATATTCAACATGACTTCACACATATCTTTGAACATAACAGAAGCAACTAAACACTATAGAACAACTGAACGAATATTGCTAAGTCACATAGCACACCGGTAGCATCCACATAACTGACACCACAACATAGAGCATCATGAGTTACCGGGAGGTGCGCTGCGCATGCCCGGATCCCGACCCCGCGGCGTGTGCGCCTCATTCATTGTCGAGAGCATCATGAGACAAATAATTCTTATTGTACGATATCGCGTGTGCGGAAGTGAGTTTGTATTTTATACAACGAAGAAAGTTTTATACTTATCACTGTAATCGAAAGATATTCACTAATATTTATTTAAAAGCAACTGTCATGTCATATCACTTTAGAGTTTTATCGTTTTGCTTGTGTGTACAGTACATGCCATGGGCGGTCTCACTGGGTTGTTCCAATCACTGCAGCAATATTGTTTTATTTTGGCCACATTATTAAACCAAACACCATAAAACCACTATGTAAGCTTCAACCTGTTGCTCAGTACCGCATTAAGTGCTTTATAAATCATTCCCCATGCCGTGACTCAGCTGCGCGGGAGTAGCTCGCGAACTAACGGGTAAGTTTGCAATAATTGTTGAGACGTTTCAGATTTTAGCGTCAAAATTCATGTAGAAAGCATTGTATGTGAACGAGCTATGTAATTAAGATGACAAGAAACATTCACCAGATTCATATTGAACGAAACATACTGTGGAAGCGATCGACGTAGGTTTTGTGTCTGTACAATCAGCTGCATAAAATATTAATTGGCTTAATATCCCCAGCAATAATAACAGTTTATTTCAGAGCAAAGCCGCAGGTGCAGCGATATACTTTGAATATCCTGATTTATATATTTGTGTATAGCAAATCACTACTCATTGTTCACAGTTCTCCAAAATCTGTCAGCTACGAACAACCACGACAACTTAAATAATATTTTTATTACATTTTGTAACCCTGCCGTTGTATCGTGTTTTGTTCCCCGTCGGTGCCGCACCCACCGTCCATGCCCGCGGGTCCTGCGCACTTGCACACGGCCGCTGGCAGCGCGCCAGCCGGGCCAGCGGGCCTGGTTTGGCCTGGTGTGATTTACTTCGACACGCGTCGGTCGCGGCGCCCTACTGCCCTCACGAGCCTTCACTATAATAAACTTGCGGTTCTTGTTACATTTACAACGTTTATATCGGTGTTGGACGCTTTAACATTTCCTCAATCAAATACGGCATAAGATGTCGATGAAATGATTTTACGTGTACATAATATTCAGTTTAAACATTTGTAACAATTTCTTATTTCCCAATTCGTAGCTATACGCCCCGCAGCCCCGCCGCCCCGACACTCTTGTGATCCCCCACCCCAGCTAATTATCATTACTGCGACAGATTTTTCAACCGACTTCAAAAAAAGGAGGTTTTCAATTCGACAGGTACATTTTAATGTATGTTACAGAACTTTCGACTGGATGACCCGATTTTGATGATTCTTTTATATTTGAAAGCTCGTGCTTCCCGTGCGGTGCTATTTCAATTTGGTGCAGTTTCGACAATGGCATCTATGCAGTCTAAGTAGCAATGATGTTTTACAGTAATGCAAATTAACGTAACCAGCGCTTCTTGACTAAAGCTTCTGGATAGGCACGCTGCCATCACACAGCCTTATTATCATCAGCCAGGAAACGTCCACTGCTGGACATAGGCCTCCCTCATGGTACGACACAACAACCGGTCCTGAGCCACCTGCATCCAGCGACTACCCGCAACTCTAACCAGGTCGTCGGTCCACCTAGTAGGGGGACGACCCGGTATACGTTTCCCGGTACGTGATCGCCACTCGAGAACCTTAACTCCTTACCGGTTATCGGTTCTTCGAGCGATGTGGCCTGCCCGTTGCGACTTCAGCTCACTGACTCGCCGAGCTATGTCGGTGACCTTCGTTTGTGTACGGATTTCCTCATTCCCGATTTTTTCACGAAGTGAAATTCGGAGCATATCTCGTTCCATTGCTCGCTGAGTGACTTTGAGCTTGTTTATTCGGCCCACAGTAAAGGACCACGTTTCGGTTCCGTACGTCATCACTGGCAACACGCACTGATCAAATACTTTTGTCTTTAGACGCTGAGGTATTTTGGACGAGAAGATATGCCGTAACTTCCCGAACGCTGCCCAGCCAAGTTGGATCCTTCGGTTGACCTCTTTGACGAAGTTGGACAGCCTTATAATCAGATGCAAATAAATTGCATAAAAATGATAGATCTTGTAACAAGGCCGCATCTGTATTCACAGGTACCTTTGCCATGATCCATAAATTCCTTGAGTATTTAGAGCCGGAGCTGGCGGGGGCGGGCGGGGGCGGGCGGTAGGTATCAGCGGCAATAACTTGTCCTATCCGAGATATCCGGCTAGCTCGCTCGCTGGCTGGCCGGCCGCCAGAGGGTGGCGGGTTCGATTCCGACGCATAATGAATGGTTATTGCGGTTTAAACTTACATCATTGGGGGATTAACTGTAGGAACCGCTTAAGATTTGTTTAACTTGCCAAGTTGAATTGGGCTTGAAGAGTGCAATAACAACGACACCACGCGAATACAAACTGAAATACATTTTCGTTTCGATTCATGTTTCTGAACAATATTTCCATAGATAGAAAAAATGATCTGCTAATCCTCACCGTGATTAACAGCTCACCTATTAGAACATCTTATTTGGGGAAAATACTGTTACTCATTGCTTTATTGATACATGCCACTCGTTAACTAAATTATGCAATATTTCATGCATTTATAGATTGGTAAAAAAAAGTAAAAAGCGGGGTTGTCACAGACATCTAAATAGAATAGGAACAATTGTAATAACTTTCAGTGTAATGTAAAAAAATATAGAATAGCTTTTTAAAAAAGATTTAGATTACTAAACTTGATAACGCACTAAAGTTTAGAACCATTTTTCTTCTGGAAATTTCTGACGATTTCTGAGGTGCCTGGTCACCTGCACGTTCCACGTGATCCAGAGACCGTACCGCTTGTTGTGATCCTCACATCCCCATCACAGCAGCCTAACAGTAACAGTGCCAGGGACTCAGTACTCGCAATTATTCTCTTTTCCTTACGAATGATGTCTGATTATTCATGAAGCGCGTAATTAATATTTATGCTTCGCTGGTTATGTTTTAATGAGAAGTAAGAAGCTGGGAGTATAAGTACTGAGTAATAAGTTATATTTGATCATGGGCCACACCTGGTCCCTTGGTAAGCTGAAGTGAACAGGCAGGTCACATTCCTCACATCCTCTGTAGTAGATTCCCTTTGAAAATATCCACTTTGAACTTGCCTATAATTGCTTTTGCACTCTAACATTCCGCTTCGTGAGAGGGTCCCACTAATTTAAATCAGAAACGCTATTAACTTCTTTGAAAATTGTAACAAAGAAAAATAAAATATGTTTTCTTAAGTTAGGAAAGTCTCGACGTATCCCACCGGAGACATAAAGCTCTTCGACTTATTAAATTGTCACAAAATAAACCTACATCTACGAAATTAAGGAAAAAGTCGTTCCTGCAAACCTGTGAAGGATTTTCCCTTTGGGTGTTTCCAGTATAAATGGACCTCAGCGTGGACAGAGTGTATCGCGGAGTCCGGCGGTGCCGTGTGTACAACGAGGGTCTCGTCTGCTGGGCGGGCCCTGCTGGCGCCATGATGGATGACGGATGCTTGTTGGCGAGCTCTGATTGATCGACCAGCAGTGAACCCTCGCGCACACAACACACACACACACACACTCCTAAATAACTACCATCTATGAATATAAAGCTGTTAGGTGCTGCCACGTTCCCTCCGATACATACATGCACCACGTTCAAGTTGGTGCCAGAGACTCGAGGCGGCGCTGTATATCTTGAGCGACATCGCACCGAGCAACTAGTATAATCCGGTTGTGGAGGAACTTGGAAGTCTCTTCGCGAGCACCATGTCGACAGACACTATCTGTAGCTGTAGATACTCGGCGGCGGGTCGAGCGATTACATATTACATACAAAGGCATTAATGCGGTGGTCGTTTACAATATAAAATGTACATTCGAGTGATACAACTGTTCCTGCGTCGCCCGTGTACCGTGTACCGTACACTCCGACATGTATTATACATGACGCGTAACAACAGCAATTTGTATCCGCGCTACAGGGTTCTTACACTTTATTACTCATCAAGCGGAGACAAACTCGAAGACGAACTCAGATAAGGGGCGAGGTACAGTTTAAACAGCCGCCATTACAGCGGGGCTCAGCTGCGTAAAAACGCCCCAGAACGGAGGCTTCGGAGGATGTGTCGCGAAACACGCCCTCAGAGAACAATTCCGAGTCAAACGGGCGTAATTTATTCGATAACTCCAGATCCCGGCCAGCTAGAGACGACCGGCTATCCGGAATCCGGTATTAGGGGCCAATTATGTTATTGCCCCTTGTAAAGGAATATTCCAGTTATCTCAAACTCCGGCGGGGCCGACCTCGGAGCACTCCCAGTCCGTTGGTTTAGGGAACAACTATTTATCATTTCGGCTCCAGGTTTACGAGCGAACACACGCATGAAACAATGGATTGAATCGTCCAATAAACACGGCATGAGCTTATCGATGTTTCCGTCGCTCACGACAGCTAAGACACAGCTTCGCCGGAGCTCCCCGGGCGGCGGCGGCGGCGCGGGGGCGGCAGACAAAAACAACAGAACCTGCACAAAGTTGGTAAAATATGACTCTTCGGGAGCGAATACCTAACGAGCGCATTATATATAAACTTTAGTGTAAGGTCACCGAGCACAATGGCACAGAATTGATACATTAATCCGAGGTTTCTGCAGGCGGGCACCAGCACGAAGTTAACACACAAAAAGTCACTTTTGAGAAGTTTAAAGTTGAGGTTATTATCATTATTGTGTTATAAACCTTACAAGAATGCTCTTCTTATGATCATATTGTTTGCATTTATGAATTTTAGATTTATAACAGCGGAATCTCAGCTATGAATTGTGCGTGTCAGAATTAGGCTAAACAATTCTCCAAGAGTTTACATGAAAGCAAAAACTACGATGCAACTTCTACCAACAGCGCTTTAGACATACAAATATACGAAACACCGACTCCGTAACATAAATAATATAAAGCAGGCATCGTAAACTCGCCGGTCGCTTGCTACACCACCGGTCCTGTGACTCGATATCCTCACAGACATCCGATATGGTTGCGTCTCGACGTATAAAAATCACAAATCCTTTTGCAGATAAAGTTGTTCAAAGCTGAGATTTGGACATCCTCGGACCTCGCCACCCGAACAGACTGAAATATATTTTATCAGACTTCTGAAAACATATCACGGGCCTCAGGTACAAACACTATCTGAGAGAAAGAATATAAACGGATGGAATAGAAAAATATAACCGCGATCCTGCCAGAAATAATACACTGGCTTTGTCTGTTTGGTCAAGATTTAGGCTTAATTTATCGATAACACAGGGTCGTAAGTTGCAGAGCTCATTGCTGACGGTATACTACACAACTGTTATTTATACACAAACTTGATCAGTAGTTGAGAACATTGAAAACGTTGTAGACATTTGTAACTTTTATTTTATGAAATAAATAGAATGCTGCATTTCATACTGTATATATCCAAAAAATTAATTGTAAGGGAACGTATTGGTATGCCATGGCCAGCCGTGGTAACTCAGTTGGGTAGAGCGTCAGGCCTTGAACAATCGAGATCTGGGTTCGATCCTGGCTCGTACCAATGAATTACAATGTGTTATTTGGAATTTATTTAAGAATGATATGATAAAAATCATTACCATTGGTTTTTCGGTGAAGAAAAACATCGTGGAGAAACCTTCACACTCCTGAAAAGAAATTCAAAGGTGTGTGTGAAGTCTACCAATCCGCACTGGTCCCGCGTGGTAGACTGTGGCCCATACACTCTCTGTAGGAGAGTAGGTCTGAGACCCTGCAGTGGGGACGTATATAGGCTGTTGATGATGATGTATTGGTATGTGTGTGTAAGAAGAAACTCTGTGATCGACGTGGTGGTACAAAGTCCCCGCCGCCCCGCGCCGCGCCCCTGTGAGCCGCAGCTCGACGTACTAACATTATTATTTGAAAGGAAGACAGAGTCGCGGAAGCTCTCGAGGGCTCTGCGTTTATATTCGGCCAGTTAGTGTCGCAGTAATAAAATTAACATAACAATAGCGGTGAGACCTGCGCTACGTCACGGCAATCGTGTCGTGTCGGACCCGTCGTGTCGTGTCGTGTCGGGAGGCCCAGGGTCCACGCCCGCTGGCGACAAAACTTCACGGTAAAAATAATAATAAAACTACCAACTACCAACATCTACAGCCATAGAGCAAACAGTAACAATAATTATATGAGGAGCTAATGTACCGGTGGGGACCGAATAGCTCCAGGATATTTGGTTTCATCGCAGAATGCTGTAGTGAAGTCTTTTAAATAGGTTATTTACAAGTTATTAAAATCCGTTAGCTGAAAGTAGCTGTAAATTTTAATATACATCATTCATTCCATAATTTCCACTCTTAGATGCAGAACAGCCAACTTTTATTGAAATTTAGGAATTAATTAAAATAAGTTTATATTCGTCGAAAATATGTAATGTACTCGCAAACGATGTTTGCCCCTCTGAAGTTAGCTTTATGGAATTTCGAATATGTATAGACGTAATTTGTGTCTACTATTTTCTGTAATAACTATCCCTAGATGACATAAAACACTATGTCATTTTTTTCCAACCGCTAGCTTGCCTTGCCTCCCATTTAAACGTTAATAAAATTGCTATTCCCAGCCTTTTGTAGCTAACTTCAGAGGGGCAAACATAGTGTGCGAGTACTGCAACATACACACATAAACATTTGGACGAATCAAGAACCTCCAATTTTATAAATGTATGCATGCGACACCAAGTGATACACCTCTTGGATCTCACTGATCATTTAACTTCAACCTTGATCACGCGCACTGCTAGGGAATCGAACGCACTGCCTTTGTAGAGCTTCACACACAACATTGAAGCCAGTGTCGGAGTCCCGGCGCCCGGCGCACGGCACATTCTATCCTAACCCATATCTACGCTCATATAAGTACGTCTGAATGGGAGGTGTGGGAGGTGTCACGGAGAACAGATAAACACTGAGTAATGGCATTATCAAGTACGAAACTGTTCCAGCTTCAGGTTCATTAGCTATTCTCTACATAGTATAAAACGAAGTCGCGGTTGTAGTCTGTCTGTTCATACGATCACTTTTTTAAACCACCCAACGGATTTGTATAAGGCTTTCATTATTATGTATGTTTTCTGCCGGCTGGTTCATATGTATAATACATGCATATTGTAATACCGCACAATGGCCAACATATGGCTAAGACAAAGGCCTAAAGAAAAGTTCGTGATGATATATGTCTGCTTGAAACGAGCTTCCCTCATAGATCTTCACTTAACACGGAATTTCCATGAGGGGATTTTCTATTATCAGCACGATATCAATTTCCCTTTCAAATTAATTCATAACCTGTTGAAACTTTGATAGTCCTGATCAACTATTTCCTACAACAGGGGTACTTCAGCAAAAGAATAATATTTTTACACTATTTAAATACACCACGCCAAGGCCGATCATTTAATTCGAGGTTTCCTTTTAATGTGTAACACAACAATTCACCGCTAGCAAAATAAATCATCAAACTGTAGAACCAACTACATCCCTAAGCGTGTTTTGATTGTGTCGTAGTCGCGAACCTGCCGTGGACTACGGTCGCCGTAATAAATAACTATAAAGTACAAAATAACAATCCGCAGTTAACTGCCGCTAACGAGATATTAATTTGAACAGAGATCGACTGTGGCTGAGTGGCGAGTTAGTTTGTAGAGTTAGTGATGAATCAAACAAAACTACATTTACTAACTAAATATAGTGAGCAAAGTTAGTAATGAAGTGGAGCGGACGGGGCGGGGCGGGGCGGGGCGGGCGGGGCAAGCGAGAACCGACCACTGATAGTAGTTACAATTGCTTGGAGACACAGAGCGGAGAGTATTATAGATTTATTGCACAAAGATAGTACGTACTTTCTGCGTATACTCCAGAAATAATCACACGGAAAGCACTGAATAGTCTGAGATATCATCATCATCATCAACAGCCTATATATGTCCCCACTGGAGGGGCTCAGGCCTACTCTCCTACAGAGAGTGTATGGGCCATAGTCCACCACGCGGGACCAGTGCGGATCGGCGGACTTCACATGCCTGTTCAAGACATGCAGGTTTCCTCACGATGTTTTCCTTCACCGTTAAGCAATCGGACAATATACTTGAATTGAAAAACAATTCATAGGTACACGGCTGGATTCGAAAAGAAAGTCTGGGATATAAACATGTCAAATTTAATCACAATGTATCGCTGCGCGGTTGATGCACCACAAGATGTTAGTGTGTTGTATAAAGGCTGCGGTGTGGACCCGCACGAGGACACACAACGAAACGTCATTATAAAGAATGATGACGTCTGCCCGACACATACAGTTCAATCTACTAAAACACACCACCAACATAAGTACAGCTCGATACCGAAGCGGCGAGGACACGAGCCGGCCATACAACACGTCCCTGCAATAGGAATCTGCAATGCATTTCTAACTCTAGCTGGGCTCAGCGTTTCCAAATTCACCCACTTTAACTCTATTACAACTTCTGACAGAAGTGACAAGTCGTAGCTCGTAGCGCTACGAGGGACCGCGTAGCACAATCGTAGCAGCTACAGTAGTGCTACGAGACATGTAGCATTGCATCGTAGTGTATTAAGGAAATTTTCATTTATGAATCTGAGAACAGGAATGTATTTGCAATTGCGAAATTAACCCAGTTCAGTTTTGTTTTTAGTAAAAAAAATATTATGTGTGTTATATATATTATATACATGTGGATCCTAATAATGATATTTTAAAACATTCCTTACTCTCTTCTCTTATCATTGACATCCACCGAAAAACATCTGCTGCTTATTCATTATTATTGTTTCATTCTTCAGAAGTCCTACTCGATATAGTTCAATCCGAAGAGGGAAGCTATACATTCCCAGAATAAGCTGATCTCGCATTGTATATGCTTGACGCACCAGCTGATATTGTAAAAGCTTGATGTGTAGCTGTGCGTACAAGCGTTCTTGTTATATTCTCGTAGCAAAACGCTACAATCGTAGCACAAACTTAGTAGCGGCTCTACAAAGGGAACGTAGCAGAAGGACGTGTTAAATTATACAAACTTGTGAATAGATGTACAGAAATTATATTTGTAGAGAAGTGGGCTTTATGTACGACGCAAACTCAAGTTCCCAACTTGAGATCACGCACCGACTTGAGATGAGTTTGTTGCCGACGGGAGTAATATCCGATACCTGCGTATTGACTCGGTATACATATATACCTGCATACATAAGCTACCCACGAATAAAGATACATATTGACTTCAGTGAATAAGCTTCAGATATATAAATAGCTATCGTTAATTAAGAAGGTTCACAAGTAAGTGAACTATAAGCTTTCAACTTGAGGAAATTTGTGTGTAAATGTACATAAATTCGCTGCACAGAAATATTAATCGTGGCATTCACCAAAGTAAACACAGAGTTGAACAAAAACTTTGCGAGATGTTTCTATTTGGCTATAGAATTAATATAATTTGACGTCAGTTTTATATCTTCTGCCCGTTTCAAAGAAGAACAAATGAATATGTTTTACAAAACAGAATAAGAGGGTACTCCGCTTAAATATATTAGATAATACGATCAGAGCAAATAGTTTTACCAACAAGCCGTACATAAATGAAGACAACTCTACATAATTAACGAGGAGGTTAATTTTCAAGCGATCGTCCAATTAGATTTACGTCAGATATCTGTGCCCGGCAACGTCGCTCCCGCGGGTTGCCGGCGTATTAATTATATTAAAGGGATCACAGAGCTTGTAGCCGCCGGGGACCTCGCTGCCTCCGTCACTTGAGAGAGAACAGGCGCTGCTGCTCGTGACTCTCTATTACAGTGGCTACACTGTGATTATCTTGATTATAGAGACGGACGATTTTTTTCCTATACTTCTCTATGGCTGCTATATTTTTATCATAATTATTTTTACTATTTTTTAATGTTGTGTATGTCATACAATGTCTGCTTGCTGCTTGCATGCTTGGCTTGGGAAAGCTGGTAATCATGGCTTAACATGCGCAGGCACTAGCCACGCTGCTGACACCCCGTGCATGTTGTCATGTTCAACACCCACGGGAAGGTGCTGTGTTATTATATCTTAAACAACTACCTGAATCATATGCCATGTCGAAAGAAATAAATTATGATTAATTCCACTTGAAAGCTGTAAAAACACGGAACCCCCTGGTTGCGGGCGCGAGCCGCTAATGTCGGCTACTTAAGTATTTTCACCGTCGTTCAGTGGACATTAATCACCTCCAGACATCTCTAAACCTACCCCCCTCTCCGCCCCACTTCCCCTCGTGTAAGGTATTCCAAGGATAATGGCTTAAGTACTGTGTTTTGAATACTACATAACATGTCCTACGAAATGGCTTTTAAGTAGGTACTTTAGTAAATTGTACAAAAGTGCGTTGCCAGATGGAATATGTACGTCGCAGTGGATGTTACTTTAATGTCAGCGAACGATGGCGTGCTGCTTCGTAGACTACTTTACATAGAACAAAGATTACGTACGCAAATGGTTTAGAAGTCGTGGTAGCAATCATCGTTGATTTTATAATAAACCGAATACGGCAGGACAGGGTTATCTACAACAAGCCTGGCAACCATGTGGCTAAAGACTGGTTTTGTGGCATGTTGAGAGTTCGGTATTTATGTGCACTTATTCAGTGGCATGTGCACACACTGCATCTCACCGACTGTATACTTGGGTAAAATAGAGCACACCGCACCACTGAGTACCGGCGCATATATGTGTTGAGAGTAATTTAGGATTAATCTGTCTCGCGTATTATCGACTAGATACACTCTGCATCGTCCTCCCCGCAGCGCAGCATCCCACCCAAATTTGATTAATTACTCGGCCGCGCTTGCCTCAGTAATTCACCGAACGACGATGAAATCGGGAAACATGCGAGCCCGGGGATCCCTCTCCATGCTGGATCAGAGGAGATTTACATTCAAACGAAAACCAATATTTACGAGATCGCATCGCAAATATTGCAATGCGGGTTTACTGGCATATACATGCCGGACGAGGTGCATTTGTGCGTCCGGATGTCCGCGGCCGGGTACCGGGCCGGGGGACGCCCGCGGTCCGTACACGCTCGTTACTGATGCGGCAATGCTCGGGCATGGTCCATTAAACTGGTTGTGCTTTAATATGCATAAATACATACTACTAATATTATAAATGGTAAAGTGTGTTTGATAGTTTGCTTGTTCTGTCTTCCTGTAGTAAAGGAAGGTCAGATGCCGCAATTGTTAGCATAGGGATAATTGAAGGGACGTAAAAAACATAGGCTAATAGCATACTTTCAGAAATCCACTCGAACGGAGTCGCAGGCTAAAGCTAATATTTTCAATTTTTTCATTACAAGTGAAATGAACTTACTGTTAGCTATAGATAAACGTGGCTAAATATATAACCACACTTGTCATTTTCTCGCAGTTTGGGTGTGGAAGTTTGGAATTGGAACACCCCACGATAGCCTGTGAGTGCCGAAAAAGGCGAAAAAGCGGAGTGGTTGTGGCAACGCCCCTCGCGGAAAACACGGTTTCATCTATGAGCAAAGACCCACGTCTAACAGTGGTCATGAAACCGTGGAGGTAGTGGTAGTGACGGTACGGCAGGAGCCCGGCGTTACCACAGTACACCAGCTCATTACATAGAGAAATAGAGAAACACATGAGATACTGCTTTCATATGTCGTACAGATAATGACAATAGTATGTTAGGAGGTCGTACAAGGGGCTCATGTCATCCTAATTAACTTCGCATCGCGGCCTAGGTCGAGTGTACAATGTCCTCGTCTATTGGACGCGAGGAGGGTTACGACAACAAAATGACAAATCGGTTTTCTTTTGGCAGCCTTATTAACTGTCTCGACCACCGCTTCCAATTTTTCTATTTTTCTCGCCTCATCTCTTTCTGACAGAATCGAATGATCTTTAAACAAATACTACAAGTACAAGAGGCTTTTGGAAACGTGCTTACACAGAAGTATCAATTTAATGAGAAGCTTGCTCAGTTATTCCGAGTTGTGAGACGGACCGGACGGTAGAACGACACAATCTCCGACTCCGACAGTCCAAAGTGTGCTCGGGGAGGGGCATGAATATACATGACTGCACGAGTGTCTGCAGGCAGGCAGTAGGGCAGTCGCGCGACAGTGGCGACGCTCGCGCGGAAAGAAGCCGGCCGGCGGCGCTCAGTTTAAAATACAATTTCAAACAGCAATTGATTTAAAAAAAGAACATAATGGTGTAATTTATAGATATCTACAGAGCCACAGCGCGTCGCTCCATTCAGACCAGCGATGTAAAGGCCTCAGGGATGAATTATTTCCGCGGTATTTGAATATAATCTCGATGCCTGATGTATTATTTATAGATATCCAGGTGTCACAGGATATAAGTTCTCTTCTCGGGCGGTGGATTCAGTGACCCGCGACAGCATATTTGTTACAACTTTAACTTCAAACTACTTGATGATATATGATGTTGAATAACCTTTTGACAGATTTACGAGGGGCATACCGAAAAGATCGGTAATCGAGTACTTTCGATTTAATTAGATTAAAAACTCTTTTTGATGAATAAACACTGGTTAGTTGAAAATCGAATACAATTGACAGAATTAAAAAAAATTTTTTTTTTAAAGAACAATATCAGTTTGAAATTGATAGGTCGATAAAAAAATGGAGCTTACAAGAGAAAGTTTCCGTGCCATAATTTTTTACAACTTTCGACGAGGATTATCTCAGGGACAATGTCTCGCTGAGCTTATATCTATATACAAGAGTGAAGCGCCTAGCCAGACGACAATATATCGCTGGTATTCTGAATTCCGGCGTGGACGTGCTTCTCTTGGCACCGTACCTTCCACAGGCCGGCCAAAAACAGCGGTTACACCAGAAAATGTCGCTGTTGTGCGCCGAATGATACAGGATGACCGACATATTACATATGAGCAGATTCGGGCTACTTTAGGGATAGGTATGACTGCGATACAAACTGTTTTACATGGTGAACTGGGAGTGAGAAAGCTAGTTTCCCGCTGGGTGCCCCATAATTTGTCCGAAGAGCAAAAGGCGGCTCGTGTCAATTGGTGCCGGTCTACTCTGCAACGCTTCAACGGAGGAAAGTCAAAAGCAGTTTATAACATTGTCTCTGGTGATGAATCATGGATCTATTCATATGAGCCAGAAAGAAAGCATCAGTCGGCTGTCTGGGTCTTCGCAGGTGAGATCAAGCCAACAAAAGTTGTCCGCTCTCGCAGCGTATCGAAGAAAATGGTCGCTTCGTTTGTCGCGAAAACAGGACATGTAGTCACAGTTCCCTTAGAGGAACGGAGAACGGTTACCGCTGATTGGTATACAACGGTTTGTTTGCCACAGATGATATCCGAACTCCGTAGAGGTAACCCGAAACGACGCATAATCCTCCATCACGATAATGCGAGCTCTCACACCGCTCAGAAAACAAGCGAGTTTTTGAAGCAGGAAAACGTTGAATTAATGGATCATCCTCCATACAGCCCTGATCTGAGTCCCAATGATTACTTTACATTCCCTAGAATCAAAGATTTATTGCGTGGTCAGCGGTTTCAAGGTCCAGAAGAAGCAGTGGAAGCATACAAATCGACGATTTTGACCATGTCAACTTCGGACTGGAATTGCTGCTATAATAATTGGTTCGAACGAATGCAAAAGTGCATTAACTGCAACGGAGAATACTTCGAAAAGCAATAAAAATAAATTTAGTTATTTCCTGTATGTATTGTTTTATATTCCCGATCATTTCGGTATGCCCCTCGTATAATGTGATAGATTCTCCTAGCACAGGGATGATAAACATTTACGTATCAACGTGACATTTTTATAAAGAAATGTTTACTCACTCAAAACTCTTTAGTTAATACAAAAAATAAGAACATTTAGCAATCACTTCTATTTTTTTTCTTAGTGCGCAATGAATTTTGTGACGTGCCCAAAATATTAACGTGTCGCGTGGCATTGGTTCCCCGTCCCTGTCGTAGTCCTCATTGTTGACACGGTAAATAACTTTTCAATAACACAAACACACACTATATACACATACACAGAAACTGGGTATTCAATTCCTTGAAACAAATATCATTGCGCACTCTCGCTCAATTCGTTTCCATGAATAATATGTATCACATCATCCGTTACAACAAAGCTTCCCCAGCGGACCTGAATCTAAACTAAACCCCAACAGTAATCTGGAAACAAACGTAGCTGAACTAACGCCATACGTTCAGTTGGGACACAAAAATATGATCCCACTCTGAGCTGCGCGCCGCCCGCGCCCGGCTCCCGCCAAGTGCTGCGTATCCATGACCGTACACGAAGGAAGTTAACAAATCGTTGGCCATAACAGTCACATTCCACTACGCAATCCTTGTATTGTATGTATTAGGACTTGAAAAACCATCTCGTTACGTTTTTTGCCGGCGTTGTTTGACTTTGCTTATATGAGTCTTATTATTGGAGGGTAATCTGGATTACTGCTTGCTGCCTCCAATGTTGGAGCTTTATTGGACATTCTGTGAGGTGATTCATTGTTATGTAGACAAATACAAATATGCTCACGAGAAGATATGCAAGATAAATATATAGATCAACCAAATAAAGCTTGACTATAGACTATGGCTTGTAACTAATACCTGACACTGGTAAACATGCATGGCGACAAAGATTCCTGACATTCTTACACAGTAGTTCCCTCGCAACAGACCTGTACAGTCCTGCTCACGTTTTGTATAGTAAGTATAAGCAGGGCCGGATTTCCCTCAAGGCCTGGAAGGTGGCATAGAGGCCCAGCCAGCCCAGGGGCCCAGCGGGACCTGCACATAAGCTTAAAAGCATGACTAGCCTTACCAAACACTATTGGATAAGTCAAGAAAATATTTTTAAAAGTCTAAAACCTATATTACTCATTCGAGCTATTCAAAAGTTGGATTAGGGAATATGCATGAATTTTTTTTATGTCTTAAATTAATCATTTACATCTTTATAACATAGAAAAAAATATAAATAGGCTTGAAAATAGTCAAGTTATTTTTTAACGTGAAATTTAAAACATTGAATAAATTTGAGCCGTTCAAACGCCACCATTTTGCGCGCGCTTATGATGACGTCATTGGTCATGTCCTGTTTGTTTACTGTAGTAGCGTTTCAGTTACTTAATACTTATTTTCAGTTTCAATTGCTAAACAAATCATGGAAGAAGTTAAAAAACCTTCTTACAAGTATTGTATGGTACCGAAATGTTATATATGTATGGTACGAAACTACCATTATTACACCAGATAAAGTGTTTTTTTCGTATTCCACGCGATGCAAAATTACGAAAACAATGTGAGATGTTAATATTAAAATAGGTATAATGATATAGACGTAAATTAGGAGTTTAGGAACAATTTTAAAGACAAATGGTTATGTATAGGTTATGTTTTGTTGTATTATTTAAACGAGAACAAAAATATATGTTATTTACTAATATATACCATGTAACATAATAATTACCTTGCAGCTTTCACTCCTTTCATCTCTGCGCTCGTAAAATCGAGATTTGATGCATAAAATGCTGACATCATAAATGCATCTATTTTCGGTAGATTATCCGATTGTGCTTTGACAAAACCACTTTCTGTCATCGTTTTACATTGACTACAAATATATATTCACTGAGTAATCACACGCAAATACCATTTGAAACAATTTTTTTCACAAACACTATTGACACAGTATGCATATCGACGCCGATAAATGCAAGAGGTGACCATTGACGTCACATTTCGTTTTGACCAATAGTGACGCGTTGTGTAAGTTTGAATTTCCCTCCCGTATTTTTCACTTTCTTTGTAATATTTTCTGGGTTTTAATAATAACTAAATAAAAATATCCTCTGAGTATAATGTGAAGACAATAAACAATCGAAAAAAAAATATTTCAGCCAAATTTAAATTTCATGCATATTCCCTATTGTGGTCTTACTTTTACACTTGTTTACGACATTGAGAGGGGCTCCAAGTATCTATTGCCTAGGGGCCCTCAAGTCCGAGCCTGAGTGTCACTTTATTGGAATATATGTGGGAAGCAGTGTTTGTTATAAAGGTAAAAGGCTGATAGGATAACAAATACCATCCTGTGAGTGTCATGGACGGCGACTAAAAGATAACTTAATGTGCAGCACCACATAGAGATATATAAGCAAGAAGTCACATTCTACGGTTTTATTAAGACAATATAGTTGTATTATAACGTGCATTGCAAAGCTGCTTCGATACATTATCTAAATACTGACCGTACACGGAAAACAAATATTGACGTAAGATATTTGTGCGTTCATTTTTCCCGCGCGCGCCATAAATCGAGTTTGTGCGCGAATAAACGCGAGATAAGTGTCTGCAAGTAAAGCAAACAGAGCTGGAATTGTCTTTGTGCGCAGCCCCGGCCACTGTTGACACTAGCCGGCTATTATGGGTGAATCTGTTTACGGTATAATTCGGTGTTTTTATCGTTTAGCGGCTGCGGAAAGGACCTGTTTGCAGAACGCTTTCACCACAAATATTTTTCTCTGAGCTGATGTTTGTTTAAAATATAATTTCGATGGGAGGTAATAGCGTTTCAGCCAGTTGAAGCGGATATTATTGGTTTCATTATTTAGATCGTATTTGGGATGAATATAAACTTTATTAACATACAGCAGAAAGAGTAAAACAAAACACAATGTCATTTTAAAAAAAGGAATTCTTTTTGCGCAAAAGCACCCGAGGTTTGGTTTATGTCGCTCATTTCTTTATTATAAAATACTTATTGTAAAACATGATGTATCATATATACGTACGTATTATAATGAATGCTTAAAAATGACCAAATAAAGTAAAATGACAGTTACAATATTGCAGACACTGAAACATATCATAGAGCTGTCATAAATGTAAATACATAACTCGATTTCAATCTAATTCGATCAGTTTTTTGACATATTACGTCTACGTAAATTAACTATTTAAACATGCCTTAACAACACATACAACGATGCGCGTGCCTTCATCAATCACAAAGATAAGCTACATACATTCAAAACATTAACACAACCCTCGTTTTGAGTCCTTGCCAAAATTATTTTGTTCAATGACTTATAAACAAGACCTGCCATCGCGTCACGGAGAGCGGGCGCACCGTCGACTACATCTCCATTACCGGCTCCCATAATACAATATTAACACATAACATCCAACCCTTTTTCCTGTGACACAACTAAAGTCACCCTAGAGCGTCTCCCTGCGACCCATGTAAAATCTTTTAAGAGCACCGCCAGGTCGGCGTCCGGTCGTTGCGCGGCGTCCGGCGGGATCATCCGGCACTCGGCCGCCGGAGCACGACCGACCACGTTACGACTATTAGCACGCTCGGCGACTTATCTCTATATGCACACACTACTGTTATTACGACGTTTGCATCATGAAAAGGAGTCCCTGGTACCTACTTATGTTTATATCATAATTTTCATATTATAAAACAAAGTCCCCCGCCACATTTGTCTGTTCGCGACAAACTCAAAAACTACTAAACAGTTTTTTTGTGGTTTACACATCAACAGACTGATTATTGAGGAAGTTTTCGATGTATAACAAGTTAAGATTTTGTGTGTATTGGTTGGAATATGATGCAAAAAAGGTATATATTCTAATGCTCGTGCGAAGTCGACTCGAATTGTTAAATCGGATGTGCACAGTATTTGGGGTCAAGACAAGACACGAGTCAAGAATACAGTATAGTCTACTGCACTTTTAGGGTTGAAGCAATGACAATGAAAGACAATAGAAGGTTGCTTTATTATCTGTAGCAGTCTATGGAAGTGGCATGTATATAGTTTTTATATCGTTGTCGGGCGTCACCTGGCTGCTGTCAGCGGGTTTTTCGTTGAAGTTGCTCTTTTAGGGAATTAAATGTTTTTGTTTGTGAGCGAGGCGAGCGGCTCCTGTGCGGTGTACTGTACTATACCTGTATGTATTTGGTGTATTTTGCTGATATCATATATATCTCTACTGGACACTGCATTGGTGCACATTACATGTTGAATATAAACTTTGTGTAACAATTCATCAATATTTTCCAGTTAATTTATGTATTTGTCTCATTATACTGAGGCCACAAAATATCACAGTCTGGTTATTTACGAGTCCAGTTCCCGTACAGCTGACCCTGGCCTTCGGGTGATGCAATATATGTTAGACAATGCATAATATTACAATCCATACAATAATATCAATAGAAAGCGATACAAAACATCAAGTGTAGTACAATCCATACGAATTACGAAGAGAATGTATTTCTTTCTTTCTTCCTATCGTAACGGAGAGTCAGAACGACTACATTTTTTGTATATAAGGATAGTTGAAAGGCCGAAAAAGGACATAGGCTACTTTTATCCCGATCGAGCATGCAGTTCGCGACGCCGGACGACGCCGCGGGGAGAAGATAGTATTACAATAAAAAGTTCGTACTAGAATTCCCACCTTACTTAGACACACCAAGCCTCCCTAGTAGTTTCTTCAAATCCGCTCACACTATAACCCACATATCAACATCATACACCCCCAACAATACACTCACAGCGGCTAGAGCGCATCGACCAAGATTTATAGTCTAGCGATATATCTTATCATGCGCCCAGAATCGAGCGCTGTCAGCCGCTAGATCAGCGCGCGTGACGCCAGAGCTTACACTCACTGTGTAAAGCTGAAAAGCAGGAAACTGGGTATTTGCATTTTCAGGAACTGTTGGCGAGAGCAGCTTTTAGGGAGCTCGGTTGTAGCGCTTAACACTTTGGTATTTGCTCTTAAATTTTAGTACACGTCGTCGCTCGTGAAAATTACGAAAAATATTTATACAGAGGTGGATTTAAAATATGGAATATTTCGCGGGGACTTGCAGCTCTTGCGTAGCACATAGTACCATCAGGAAATTCTTTTATATTCCGATAAAAGAACACGGGTTTATGAAAATAATTATGCTTCGGTGAATAACTAGCTTTTGATGAGTAAAACTATCATAATCGCCAGGATCCGTCCACAGCTGGACATAGGCCTCATTCATGGTACGCCACATGGACTGGTCCCGAGCCACTTGCATCCAGAGACAGTAGAGGGACGGACGGGTACACGCTACCCGCTTCATATTTATCGAATTATTCAATGGAATCAATAATATTATCCACTTTCTTGGGACCCCTCAAATTCAAGTCCTTTTCACTAACTTTTAATAAAACATGAATAAAGAAAACTTGAATATTTGTATTCAATGTAACCGCAGAGAATGACTTTGCGCAATACCCTTGTACAAGTGAAGGTTATTTATATTGTGGACGGTGAGCGGGGTGCGACGTGCGCCGCCGCCGCCGCCGCCGCCTCCCCCGCAACAAACTACTCGTACATCTTTCATCGTCAATAACAAATAGCCGCAGCGCACCAGCGACACGCACTCCTCAACAACAACAACCTGACAATATAACTTCCCATCCCATCCCATCCCCGACAGTCATATACTCACTGCAAGGCGATTCTGTAGTTTTGTAATTATTTAAATTGCCTTATATGCTTGTGGTTTGCTAATATTAACTCTACAACGATAAGTTTAAAAAAATTGTGACGGGTTTCCACTCGGCCTTCATCTCAACTGATGGCTGATGGTAAGTTTATCAAATAGTACTTTTAAACCACATTACAAAAAATATTTTTAGTATTTGTATATTTTGTATGTATATGTGACAATCTATATCAACTACTCGTACAATGCAAAAAAATAGGTCGACGAGTCAGTGAGCTGCAGTGGCAATGGACAGGCCACACATCGCTCGAAGAACAAATAACCGATGGAGAATAAGAGTTCTCGAATGGCGACCACATACCGGGAAACGTGTACGGGGCCGTCCCCCTACTAGATGTACCGACGGCGTAATTAAAATCGCGGGGAGTCGTAGGATGCATGTGGCTCGGAACCGGAAAATGTTGCGTACCATGTCGGAGGCTTTTGTCTAGCAGTGGACATTTCCTGTCTGATGATGATGATGTCACATATTAAAGCAGGCTATTTCTGCTGTCGTGTATTTAACATTTCCGTGGCCAACGTCCAGGCGGCTGGAGCTGTCTCAGCTGCCCGTCTGCAGCAAAACAGTAATATTTCAATATTGCTTCGCTCACAATCGGTCTATTTGAGTTTAGCTTAAACTAATTTCTACTTACGCATGCCAATAAGCAATTATTGTTGACTGCCGACTGCCGGCAACAGTTGTTGGTTTACCTGGTAACAAATCAAATGCAAATTGTAAATGAAGACATGCGTGGGAGTTCAGTGAAGTTACGATAGACATCAGTAACTGTGGCTGTGTCGGGTAAGAGCAGGCATTGCGTACAACTTAGATCTGTGTTTAAGTCTGCTCTTGTTAATGGGTCTAGATATTTATTGAACAAAATTAATTGTAATGTTTTGTTCATTAAGGCATACACAAAGAATTATGTTATATTAGCCATGAAAAGCCATGGCAGCTCAGTTGGATAGACCGTCAGTACTTGAACAATCGAGGTCTGGGTTCGATTCTGGCTCGTACCGATGAGTTACAATTTGTTATTTGGAATTTATGTGCGCGAATGATAACAATCATTACGATTGGCTTTTCGGTGAAGGAAAACATCGTGAGGAAACCTGCACACTGCTGAGAAGACATACAAAGGTGTGTGTGTGAAGTCTACCAATGCGCACTGGACCCGCGTGGTGGACTATGGCCCATGCACTCTCTGTAAGTCTGAGCCCCTGCAGTGGGGACATAGATATATAGGCTGATGATTATGATGATAAATTTTACAGCAACATATATTTTTAATAGCACTTTGATTTAGCGACAGCACCGCATCGATCGTTGAGGCTTCTGTATGAGAAAGCTTCGATGCTACCTTATCATTACACACGGCCGGCAGCGGATTAATAAAGTTATCATGATATAAAATGCAGCTCTGGTGCAAAATTTTAAAAGTTGCAGCCGCGCATTGCGGAGCGTTGTTCAGACTGCCAACTACGTCACGTATTAAGTCTCGGATCTAGAAGCAGCTAGAACCAGCGACGTCGTTAACTTGCTGCTTTAAAACTACTTAACTCCAGCGCCGAGTGACAGAGTACGTGCATACAGCACTGTGGTACATATAAAACAAGGTCGGGGTAGTGTCACTGTTGATACCTCACGAAAGGCTGAACCGATTTGTATGATCCTTAATTTTCTGGATTTGTCTCCCCCAATAGCAGAGTAACTATTAAAGCTTGGCATAAATTTACATAAAAATCATACATTTTGCATGGAACGCAGACGAAGTCGCGGGCAAACCGCATATTATCGTTGTAACTATGAATGTGATCGTGTTCTAGAACCACGGGTATATCAGTAGATGTACATATCGAACGGGCTTTCCATGTGGGGATTTGACGTAATCACCACGTTTGTCAGGCGGAGTATGTAGATACTACTACCTAGCCACTTAACTTTCACACTAAGTCATTGTTTACGAGGCCCGCGGGATGACATGGGATGGTGGTCCTTGGGTGTTGATTGCAAACAACCGTACCGTGTCTCGCAGTACAAGTCATCTTCCTTGACATCAGTCTCCTTGTTGTGACGTCTTTTTAATTATCACTCGAGTTTTGTCTTCAAATTAAAAATGTAGAGCACACCTGCGAGCGGTTAGTTTGGCTGAGTTTACGATGTCTAGACGTAGACTAATATATACCTTCAATATCTCTTTGAAACTTTATTAAAGCTTTGTAGACTCAACTTAACCTAGAGCTTTGTAATAAAATAAAGCTAGTGACCCGTGCCGGCCTCGCATGACTTAATTTAGTTTTATAAACTGCGACTATACATCAATATTTTATGCACCTGGCTCAGAGCGAAAATTACACACACCAGCCATGAAGGAGTATCTGATGTGTTTATGTGTTATGATAATTGTTCACCATCATTGTCGTTCAGGTCAGAATGTAAAGCAGGATCCAAGCCGAGAGACGGACAACTGTAGCTAACTATTCGCTAAACGACGCAAGTTTTGAGACGAAACTCACGTAGAATTCGTAATACTTAACACTACTTAGTCGGTAGACATGAATTTCTCGAGCTCTCAACGCAGTGATAAAGTTTCTTTAAAAGGAATTTAAAACTGCCCGGAGTTTACTGCCGGCACTCTGCCGACTTCAATTCAAAAGACGTCACGTCTCATATTGGATTGCGGCCGCTGTAAACCTGAGAGCGAGCCAGTGTCGGAAGGTATTATCTAGCTGAATGAGGACATCATCCGGGTGGGGGTGTTGATATCTGAGAAAGGTTGCGTTTTATTTGGTCGGTTGTCTTTGGAAACTAGGTGCGGTTACGATACTGTTACATGTAATGGTGAAAATAGATTTAATTCAACTGTTATGCTTATATCCTGCAGTGAACAAAATGTAGGTAATTTTATTCATATGTTTGTCACTGTAGGATATAAACAAGGCTTAAGGCGTGAGTGAGCACCCTTTCCACCCAACTAAGATAAAAATAAAGTGAAGCCTGTATGAAGAAGAAAGAAAGCCGAACAAGCCGTGGTAGCTCAGTTGGGTAGAGCGTTAGCCTTTGAACAATCGAAGTCTGGGTTCGATCCCCAATGAGTTCCAGTTTGTTATTTGGAATTTATGTACGAATGATAAAATCATTAACATTGGCTTTTCGGTTAAGAAAAACATGGAGAGGAAACCTGCATACTCCTGAGAAGAAATTCAAAGGTTTGTATGATGTCTACCAATCTACACAGGGCCTGAGTGGTGGACTATGGCCCATACACCATCTGTCTGAGAGTAGGCCCCTAGTAGTAGTAGTAGAGCCCCTGCAGTGGGGACATATATAGGCTTTTGATTATGATGATGAGAAAAGCCTAAACCAAGTTATACAAAGCCTTTACCGGATTCCTTATTTAACTGGTATGTGTCGGTGGCCGGCGCGCTGCCGGCGTCGTCGGCTAATGTGCGGACATTAACAACACTGTCCGGACAACTTGCTACTTGCGACGCGACATTACTTTTTGTGAGGTTCGGACACGTAGCGTAGAAGCACAAGTTTGTAGCTTCTTACCAATATGACAATGACGGACGAATGCCCCGTGTTCCCGTGGTTCTCCCACACACACTTTTTTTTTGCTTGACTCCGTTAGTACACTCGAGCCAAACGACACACTGGTCGTATTTTTTGACAAAGCACCTTCTCGATAAGCATCACGGAAACGTTCAACAAACTTCCATTAGTGTCATGTTGTAGGACTTCCTCAGTGACCTTGATATAATGCACCCCGGGCGTCTTCACTCCACGCCCGGTCCACGCGGAGAACTGGGACTCGAAGAGTTGGGTGGAAGCTGTCACCTTACACAGTCTAGCCGCTAGACTCTAGCGCATCCGATGCAGGTACATTGAAGGGTAATTACACTGTGGACACTACGAACAAATGTAAGGTCACGTTACCTTGTTATGTAAGTGGACGCGCTGCGCTCCTTGTTTTGAAGCAGTTGGTATGTGACACAACAACGGACACAAAATAGAATAAGCTTATATTAGTCCTCATTTGTAACGTAAGCGAACTTCATGTTGATTTACTGACGAACAATTTTTAAGTTTTGTTGAAAAGATAAGTCATTATGTCACTACACAATAAAGTAAGTAATTAACTGCATTGATAGATAATTAAGAATCATCACTAACAGTTGCCGCATGATCATACATGTCCTACAACGCTACACCCATAACGTCTCGTCCTACATCACCTGCCCCCACCAACTCTACATTAGATGTGTTCAAATACAGTGGTCACTAGAGAAGCATGATCTATTCGAATCTATTAATGCAAGTGTCTGAAATAAATAAGCAATAACTCCAGAAAAACTCTAGTGAAAACCACATGAATACAGTTGAAGGGCCGTTAATCTCATGCTTCGACCCGCCCTCATTAATTATGAATCTGACCTTTCCCATTCATATAATATGCACAGATACATCGAGGGCTCTCACGAGCCGAGATCGCGGTTACAGAGATGATTTCATACAAAAATATAACTGCTACCACTTGAATTCGTACCAAAATTGAATTAAAGCCAAAACCTTGAACGAGAAATAAATCACTTGGCTTCCACTTAACCCCGGAGCTGTCTACTTCATCAGAGTGCAAGGCTCCCCCCTCCTGGCTAGTACTAATGGCTGCAGTCCCCGGCCGGCACTGACGGGTATTTACCGTCCGCCAGGGGAGGGATCAACCTGCCGACTCCGTAGCGTCGACCGTGCCAGGGGAATTACCGGACAACAGTTTAAAAACGCTTCACGGTCGAAACACCCTCCGAGAAACGGCTACGTTTTATATAACGTGAATAATTGGCGCTGGAAAACTTTTTTTACGATTGAACAAAATGATCTCTTTAATGAAGAACCTCGCAAATACAGGAAAGACCTAGCGATTATCTCAACGAGGGAAACGTTAACTCTCGAAATTAGCACAATTAACCGCTTAATTAGAGGCCGGCGTTACTTACAGATTTTAATCTGGAAAATAAAAGGAAAGTCCGCAGTGCGATACCCTAGGCCGAGACAGGTGGGGCCGCCGGGGATAAACTCAGCGTCTGGCGATGTGACAGTGACAGAGAGCTTGCCGCCGCCGCAGCCTGCCCGCCTACCGCCGGGGAAGATCACCAACGCCCGTGGCTCTCACCTTTGCCTTTTTATTCCCACTCCGTGTGGAGTAAGATCAAATCGTCATTTTTTCATCTCCGACTCAAAGAATGAATACTGACAGGCTCCTTTTTGTGGGAAATCTCAGGATAAATGATTACGTATAATAGCCACGTCCCGAACAGTTTATCACTCGCCTGGATCTCTTCATTTTAATGGTATGATTCTGCGTAATTTATCTGCGCTCGAATGAATGAATTTGTGGAGGCGACTCGAATTAAATTTGAATTTTTACAATAAGGTACCTCCGTTCCTTTGAATTGTATTATCAATTCAAATTCTGCAGTAAAACGAGCGCGAGACTCTTAAATGACTGCAGCTGTGTTTAAGGAAAGTACACTTCCGCCGCGGCGTAAAACATCAAATGAAAAATCTTGTTTCTCTTTTTGTGTTTCAGTTTAGCGAGTTGAAAAACCCTTTCATTTCCGTGGCTGAACTTTTTCCGCTGAACTTTGACACAAATTCTATTTTACGTGTAACAAACCTCGAACGCGGCTCAAACTTTACACCTCCTCTCTGTTGCAGTGTGTCGCCCCGCCCCGCCCCGCCCCGCCCCGCCCCGCGCAGTCGTGCCCAGCGACAACTTCGAAACTATTTGCGTTTGCCAAGTGGAAGAATTGTGACAATCATTTCCATGTTGTAGGTCGCGGCGGCGCGTGCCCAGTGCAGTTGATACCGTGCCCACTGTGCTGCGGCTGCGCTCCCTGAGGCGGGCAGCGCGTTGTAAAACTTGAAACATTAACGTAGCCATTTCCCAGACAGCAGTGAAGATAGGTAAAGTTCCGTCGAACCGTTCCGTTCCGCGCTGCCATCGCCTCGTTCTACAACGGAATTTCTTATTAAAGTAAATATAATAAACTTCCCTTTGTATCTTTCAAGATCGTTTCACATCATTTTCTCAAGATGGACTCTAAGTTGTTCTCCAAGTGTAGCGTACAGACCGCAACAGACGTTTAAAAAGTAACTTTAGTAACATTAAGAACAAAGTTTGCGGCGACGGCGGCTGCAAGGCAAAATGCCCACTATCTAGAGTCCTACATGGTTCAAACTTAACTTGAAAACGGTATCTCGTGAATGTCTGGTAGTGCGTTGAAAGGTGATAATGGTTGCTCAATGGTTGACACATCACATTTTGGGTTTCAATCACCGTCTCACCTAACGGTGACTATTCGGCCGATGGATGGATGGAAATAGTAATTTGCTTTAATATAGTGCAGATAAACTAAACTCGCTTTTGTCAGTAAAGCACTAAAAGTAAAAGTTTGTTTACACAAATATCCCAAACTCGATGGGTTTATTATCATTTGAAGCGTTCCACTGTCTACCTCTTGACTTCATTATCAAGACTTCGTCATTAAGTATAATGTGTTGGACTTGTCAAAACAAACAAATCGAGCTCAAACTCGAGGCGTTGACCCATTCAAGAGTTGCTCTATCCACCTCCTGGCTGCAGGGCCACAGCAGCTCGATGGTACCAAATTATTGTATTGTTATCTGAAATACAATATACATGACATATTTCAAATCTGTTCGGCGTAAGTTAATATTGACTTGCTAGATTTGTTTACATACATACTCGTAGTTATGCTCGGAATTTCTCTACATAGCTCGATGAATCAGTGAGCTGGAGTGACAATGTGCTGGCCACATCGCACGAAGAACCGATAAACGATGGGGAGTAAAATTTCTCGAGAGGCGATCAAATACCGGGAAGCGTGTATAGGGCCGTCCCCCTACTAGATGTACCGACGACCTAGTTAGGGTCGCGGTTAGTCGCTGGATGCAAGTGGCTCGGGACCGGCCAGTGTGGCGCACCATGGATGCGGCTGACGAGGATGATGAAAATGAAAATGAAATGAAAATATTTTATTTTATAAACCAAAGTAGTAAATTACATTTAACTCTGGAGCTTCCTGTTAGGCATAGAAATACCTGTGGTAGGAAGCCCCGCTCCTCCGCTTTACACCGTGTTTTAAATTTATAAAACTTATACAATATAAACAAAAACTTATATACTATTTAAATCTAATTAATTAATAAATATTTCAGAGTGTGTGTGTGTATGTGTGTGTGTGTGTGTGTGTGTGTGTGTGTGTGTGTGTGTGACGTATGGCAGGTGGATCATTATTTTACTATGTTACTGACTCGAGAATACTTTCTGTTTCTTCATAGTCCAAAGGCTTTATCCAGGTTTGTATGGCATGTTTGCAATCAAAATATGTGCGGGGGTAAATATCCAATAATTTGTTAACTTTATTATACATGTGAACAGACTGTAACAATATTTGTCGTTTTGCGAACATTGTGTTACTACGCGAATAAGAGATAATAGTATCTCTATATATAAGAGATATAGTAATGATGATAGTATCTATATAGCATACATATTAATTAATCAAAAAACATGTAATCCGAATAAAAAGTAGTTATCAGAAGCCAATTGTGCATCGACAGTGAGATGAGATTGTTCAACACACGACTGTTGAATTGAATAAGCACAAAAACAATCTGATTTCTACTACAGATAAAATATCACCGGAAATACCGAACATGACTTCAATCGAAGCACACGCGAGGACAACCAAATATTACTACATTATCTGAATGTGATCTGCAAACAATCCCCCGCCGCACGCCTCACCCCGCCTCCAGGAAATTGGAACAATAACTCAGAGATAAGGGCGTGTGAAGTTCAAAGGTTTCTTTTTGGTAACTTCCCTTCGACGGTAACGCTGCATTTGTTCAGAATTAATGGCAACCGAGAAACTCTCAGACAAGTTCAACTCTAACTTTGGTAAAGGATAACTAATGGTTCCCTCCGCCTGGAATACTTTACTGACAATATAAACTATAGCTCGCCTCTACATCTCTGTAAAATATTCTACTCACACCTTATTCAATACACTGTTTTACCAAAGTTGGAAACCGTTCTGCAATCTATATTTTTCCCTAACCATATTCTTTGATGTACAAGAAGCTAATTTTTCCTACAAAAATTGCTTTTTTATCTTTCTAATCGAGTGTAGTAAAAAAGATCGATTTGAATCACATTGAACATTCGAGCTAGATGAAAAAAGCATGCTCCGCCGCCGGTAAATTAAAGTACCTACTAAAGAGACAGCATCTCCGCTCTAATAATTTATGAGAACATCTTTTAATAACCACCCCCACTGAACTGCTCTATCGTTTAATTACTACATAAATATATAAGTACAAGGCGGCCAGTTGGTCTCGCTGCATGGCTAATGCTCTGCGGTGTAATGCACTACCTACAGTTATTGCACTGTTGTATTAATTATCCTGTGGATTAGCCAAGTTTTAATAAACAAAGGTCTTTGCTAATATCGAACATACGCAGTATTCTATCTTGAGTGGTTAGGGTAGCGTTGGTTTGGGAAATAGTTCAGTTAAGAATATAAAAAAGGTTATACTTTCTCACTTCTCGATTGCCTCCGTTGTAGATAGCCACGGCAAAGTACATTTCTATTGGGGCATTTTACATAAGCACCACTTTTGCCTGGTGGGTCGATCTACGACAGCGCCATCCATACAATCATCACAACCTACCCAAGCGACATCTAGTGTTTAACTTAACTCAAAAAAATCAAAAATCAAAAATGTTTATTTCGTTTACAACCTTTGTATGTATACAGTACGTGGAGGCTCTCCTTTTAAGTATATATAATACTTGTATTAGGAGGCCCCACTCTTCCCCGCGTAAAATAGTTGCAGCAGAAGGCTGATTAATAAACTATATAAAAATGTAACAATATTTGACCTTAAGAATAATTTATGGAAAAAATATTAAAACTACTAGAATTATATCTATAAACATCTTAAAACTAAGGTTGTGGGAATGTGGTGTGTGTGTGTGTGTGTGTGTGTGTGTGTGTGTGTGTGTGTGTGTGTGTGTGTGTGTGTGTGTGTGTGTGTGTGTGTGTGTGTGTGTGTGTGTGTGTGTGTGTGTGTGTGTGTGTGTGTAAGTTGTTGGGATCGGTCAGCATGTCCACTCTTGCTACGTCACAGCCTCGATAAGAGACTCGGTCTCTTGGTACGTTAGCTGTGTTAGGTAGTTAGTTACTAGTTTTTTTGCTTCGAAAGGTGTTTTAGCATATAAGTTTAGGTTTATATTTAACTTGTTGTATAAAGCCGCTGACAGGTTTTTATATTGTTTATGTCCAAAAGTCGTTTTAACGTGGTAATATGGAATAACATTTTGGATGCGTCTGCTTAGTGTGTTGGTTGTTACGTATGAAAGTGACTTGTGCCGTTTTAAAATTGTGAACAAAATGTATAACTATAATATTGTACCGGCGGCCGATGTATGTAGCGGTTCTTACACATACGTAATACCACACACCTGGAACGAGTTTGCACCACAGCTAAACATCGGCAATCGGTAACTGTAACAGCGTAGGAGTTAGGTTGCAGTTCAAGTGGTAGAGGAGGTATTGGGTCAGAAATTCCTGAGTGTATCGTACTCGATGCTCAGTTATTCATGAGTACATGTCGTAAGCGCGCGAGTATTACCGACGCGTAATATCCGGACTCGTTATTTATACTGCGAGTAAATACAAATTTTACTCTCATTAATATGTAGCTATGGATTAAGTACAAGTATTAATAAAACATGGCTCCTTTGTTCGCGAGCGCCGCCGCCACGCTCGGCTGGCGAGGGCGGTCGGACACTTTACTTACTAAAGGTACGATACAAAGGAATATTTCCGCACCTATACTCGCATCCACTCGGGACAACTACTTTAAACTACGAGTAAGTTTCGAGCGACAGAATTACGCATTCATGAATATATATGAAACTCTTAGCTTGAAGAGTTGCCCGAGTATTCCTAAACGTGTAGCAATATTTAAATTTCTCGAGTCCTTAAATGTTGATTGAAGCATGCTCAACATATACAGAGCAAGCCGTGGACAGATTTGACTCAGTTAACATATTCCAATGTATTTAGATATAATTATACCGTTTATTTAGGCCACATTCACAAATGTACTTTAAAGTCAAAAAAGTCATTTGAATAACTTAGAAAATTTTCTTTTATTTGCCATTTGTTGCTGCAAAATTTTGCGATAAAATGTACTCAGAATCATAGACATAAGAATTTCAAGAGAACAAAAAATATTGATTTACAAAATCATCAAACATAACGAACCTTTCAAACACCGATCTCACTCCGGTCATCCATCAACAGTTGTTGGAAAAGCATTAATATACGGCAAGCGGCCATTAGTCCAACTGTTGCTTCGTAGGGCGGGCGGGCGGACTCGCTCGACGGTGACGTCATCGATAACATTCCGCTAAAGTGAGAACAACTTCATCAGACCCTCGAGTCACGAGGGCTCCAACACAACTGCATAACTTAATTTTTATCCACAGCGAATCGTTATGGACTGCTGTATTCGAGAAAGCGCTATACAGTGAAGAATGGGGGAATGTTGCTCGACAAAATTATTTGGAAAAATTCATTCAAATGATCTGGCATAGACCTTTGATTATAGGCAGGTACGCGCTACATCGGAAGATGATAAAAAGGAATGATTTGAAAAAGAAGAAGATACTTGTATATCACATCTTCGACGCAAGCGATTCCTCATCACATAAGAAAAACTTACTAAATATCACGTATGAAAATGCAACACCATACAACGAAACCAATACAAACAAAAAATAAATCAGGATAATCCATCACTGCTGCACAGACCAGCCACCGACTGGTGCAGATATGAAGCGGGCCAGCTTCATCAATACTGCATCACAATGTGTTCCTATGAACAGTAAGAAGCACCTCATCGAAGCATTGATCAGTGGGAGCGATGGGCGCGGTAATAAAGCGGCACAGCGCAACTGTTGCGCCCGGTAAATAATTGATCTTCTACGTGGAGCTGTCTTCGTAAATACTGTATGAGGGATGGCGTGATTAAGGCACTTCGTGTCCGATCACCTTTGCCGCTGTATGAGTGATGCGGGACCTTGCAGAGATTCATATTGAATGTGAACTTACGTGTATGTTCATTCTTGTAAGTTGCTCTACATTGAAAACGGGAATTTTTCCTCTTTAAAAAACAAAGACAGCGAAATGTGATTCTATACTGTAGCTCGACCTTTCAAATCATAGTATGGCCTGCCTACGTCGCGTCACGTCTCGTTGGTGATCAGCTAGAAATGGTTGATCCCTGCTGATGTTGTAGGTGAGCCGCCTTATAACGAGCTCATCCCGTATTAACCGCACCCCGCGCCCCGCGCCGCGCGCCCCGCGCCGCGCGCCCCGCGCCCCTCGTCGGTGATGCTGCTCCACTAAGTGCGGTTAAGTGCTGCTTACGTTTTAAACTCGCCGCATTTGTGGATGGAGGGGAACAGTTTGGTGCTACACATATAACTATATTATTTCATCATCATCATCAACAGCCTATATACGTCCCCACTGTAGGGGCTCAGGCCTACTCTCCTACAGAGAGTGTATGGGACATAGTCCACCACGCGGGGCCAGTGCGGATCGGCGGACTTCACATGCCTGTTCAAGACATGCAGGTTTCCTCACGATGTTTTCCTTCACCGTTAAGCAATCGGATAATTTACTTGAATTGAAAAACAACAAACTATATTATTTACGAAAGTATTATTATGCGCACTTGACAATTTTGACAGAACAATCTGTTAACAAAGAAAAGCTTGCGTTTGCCACTTACATAAATCAGTGTTGGTTCAATCTTATAAAAGACAAACAATCTTGAAAACAAGGTCGGAAACAAATTTAATTTTGTTGCTTTGATACAAAACATTGTACAAAACTCTTATGTCAACCGACATACAACTTGGAAGTACAAGGCAAGATTCTCCCAATTCAAACCCCCATTCATCATTTATTAAATGTTATATTATAAATACTAGATTATAAGTCTGAAAACTGATTACGTAAACATTTACTGATTCACCTAGCAAGATAAGATCACAACTTAAACCTATTTATCAAAGTTTCGAGCAATTCTTTTCCAAACACAAACGCCTGCCAAATCGCGTGCGAAAACGGCAAGGTGTCAGAGTCACAGCGAGCGAGCGCATTGTGGATCCGTGGCATTGTACCTGTTGGGTGAAGTCAGCGGGAATTCTCACGATTCGTTCAATTTTCAGCTCATGAAATATCCTCAGAGTTGGAGAAATGCGAAATGCATCTACAGCTGAATCGGACGCGAGTATTATTCAAATCGAACGATGCATGAGATCTCTGACGTTTCTAAATTTCTACAGACGGCAGAGTCACGTCGACCATCTTGGAATCTGTGACGTAACAATATAAAGTTCATGTTACATGGTTCCGTTTATGAAGCACTGTGGTAATGCTATCGCGTGATGAATCGCTACAAGCCCTTGCCATAAAACTGTACCGGAAACTAAAACTAATTGTCAGATGTAGCGATAACTAAGATTTACCGCTCACAAACAAAACGCAATGTTGCTACGATTGGCTACGAATACGTCGCGAATTCTTGCTGCTGATAGTCCAAAGAGATCCTCTTAGTTTTGAGAGAAAAATCTTTGCTGACGCGAGCTAATATGGAAGAAAGAAATACATATACCAATTTGAACTCATCGCTTCAGAAACCGATATCAACTTTTCAGATAAAAAGCTAGGTATTAAAAAAATCGTTCGCCAACTGAAGTCAATATAGACGTGGCGCCGGAGCCAAGCGGTAACATCTGGCGGGTAGTGTCGGTTTAAAAACAAAACGTCCAAGAAAAGATGTTCCATTTTCTTCTCAAATCGAGATGACGTGTCTGTCTGCTTCGCTACCATAATGTAGGATTATCGGACGTACGAGTATAACAAGTACAGTTTAGTTCGGAGTTTTTACACCTTTGTACTGAGATAAGTTCATATTTCGCTAAAATATTGTCATAGAAGCGATTTGCGAACCTGCTTCTCAAGGCGAACAACAAGGTAAATTGCGCTGTGCTCTCGGAACATCTCGGAAATAATTTGGGTACTATTTATTATATTCCCGTATACAATAAAATTGAAAACTAATAGACATATTTTGGTTTTCCCGGAACCTTCTTACTCGCTAAGACCTACCATGTCACTTTACGCTGCTAACCAAGCACATAAATTGCAGAATGCAAATTAATTGAACGCACTAAAACAATAAATCCCTGAGCTATTATTCATCATTCCCATTTGATTCCACCTTCGTAATAGTTTCAAACACAATCAACTTTTTTCCTTCCCTCCCGCGGAGCTCGTGAACGAAAACAATAAAAAATAACGAAAAGCAATAGCTGGAGACTGGAGTGGCAACACTGTCGAGATGGAGCTAGTTCTATGCCACACTCATTAACAACGGCCCTCGGGGGACGAAAAAAAAACGCTTTCATAAGCGCCTTCTGTTTCTTCGTTCCCAACAGGAAAATGTAATCGTGGTAATTTTGAAAACGGAAACAAACTCTAGTTTATTCGATAGTGAAACTCGGGGCAGAGTGATGTTGATGGTACATGGCCTAAAGAAATGTGGTCGTATATATTTGTTGGCATGTTTGGGACTGTAATATAGTGTTCAGTTGTGACCAAAAATAATCCTTGTGTAAAATTATATTAAACATGTTTTGTAATAGTTGAATTTCATCATCCAAAATAAACAGCATAACTCCGGACAAGACCTACTTTCTATAGCAACTTAATACACAGACTGCCATTGACAGAGAGCCGTCACAGGAAGATGCTGAGTAAACTGCATTTAGCAAAACCATCTCAAGTTAAATTTACATTGAAGACTGCCAACTTGGCTACATTACACTCGTACCAGCAAGGCATGGATATAATTACATGCAGATTTATACTGTTTTTACATACCGGCTTCTGCTAACACAGCGAGCAGTAAACTCGAAGCGGTAAACTATTAAAATTGAACGCGGGGTGCGAGCAAACTTGGCTCTGGATACTCACGGTAGCTGAGCCCTGTGCGCCTCGTGCTATAAGCAAATATTTTTCTTGCACCGAGGCCGCACCCCTCGCTCTGTGCTCGAATTGTCTCTCTAATAACGTCGGACGTGTGCCTCGCCTCCTCCGACACATTACACTACACTAAAACAAAAAGTTTGGAATGCATCGTGAACTCGCAGCAGAGTAACATTATCCTGAATACAATTTTATATTTAAAAAGTTTCTGTTTTACGCAGGACAGGCTTTGTTTTAAAAGCCCTGTTAGGAATTTACAGGGAAGTTTTGTCTCCTCGATAATATTGATTGAAGACATGCTGTCAATACGTAACAAGTTACCATGTATTTCTGCCTAGTATCCTCCACCTTTTGGCCACCAGCAATGGAACGAGCTATGCTCGGAATTTATCTACGTGATAAGGACCGGAATGAGGATATCCGTAGACGAACGAAGGTCACCGACATAGCTTGACGAGTCAGTGAGCAGAAGTGGCAATGGGCAGGCCACATCGCTCGTAGAACCGATAACCGGTGGGGAGTAAAGGTTCTCGAGTGGCGACCACGTACCGGGAAACGTCTACCAGGCCGTCCCCCTACTAGATGGACCGACGACCTGGTTAGAGTCGCAAGAAAGTTCCCGGCTGATGATGATGATCCACTACCTAACTTCAACCTGTCCTTTTCCCAGTTATTTCCCTTTTCTTCTTTTGTGTTAATACCTTTTTAACATTGTACAGTCTCTTCACTTGACACTGGCAGAACCATCACCTCCATGATGAAGACATAATTTCGAAGGTGATTCGTAACGTATAGCATAAACTAAATTTGATATGACGGTGGCTAGTTCCGATTTTTTGCTACGACGGTCCAAAAAATCGTATATTTTGTTTTTTTGTATGTGTTTTATAGTGGTGTAGTACTATGGCGCACACAGTGAGGGTCTCGCCTTATTCCCAGTTGAACCATCCCTGGTTCATATCTACTGCAATACTAGATTAATCAAGGATGACATTTGCCGTTGTGATAAAAAATTCAAAAGTAGCGATAAAATGTACACAGTACCGTGATCTTTTCTCACGCTCACTTTTAACAAATAGCTAGAAGAGAAGACGTCTCGTGCACTTTTAACAACCTAAATGAGCGCAAACCGAAGCCGCACAAAATGTTGATAAATTCCACCGAATAAAAATAATACATATATTATATAAACGTGAGTTTATGATCTGTCACACATAGAACATGCGTAACTCGATTTCACTAATTGAATACAAACAACCGTTAACATTAATTCTGCGAGTGTACCCGAGCCGCGCTCAAAGTAATAATTACGATGTGTCTCGTTTTAAATATGGGGTCCAACGTAAACGAAATTATAAACTAATCGGACCCTGAGATCCCGGGGCCTGGGGGCTGCGGGGGGCGCAGAGGGAGCGGGGATGTCGGTGAATTAAAAAAGGTTCCGGTGATTAATCGCTGAACTCTTTTACGTTTAAACGTAATCCTGTGTCCGTCTGCAGGTTGTACGAATACTGTTGATTGTTTGATCAGGAACATGTATTTGCTGCGCAAACTCTTTTTAATCCACTAAAGGGAAACCTTTCGATAACGTATGGCACCCCGTTCTTAGCTTTATAAACCTCTCACTTTGAAATGTCATCATCAAATGTATTATTTTTTGTACAAGAACATTTAAAACGCAAAAAATATTTTGGTAACATTCATCAGGAAGTGGGTCAAAGGAATCGAGTTTTGCGCATGACACGGATCAGATATTTATAGAGACGTCCGTAAAATTAATCCATATATATTTTAATTCAACAACATAGTAAAGAAAGAGAGGGCAACAAATCAAAACCACTCAAAACGTCGAGCCTCAAGTGGTCGTGTATAAACCTGCCATTTACATAGGTCACGACCAACATACATACATGAGTGCTTGCGCAGTACTGTTGTATATATTGGAAGGCTTTAATAAATAGTGATTTACAATTACTCTGCGTTGAGGCCTTGTATATAGGACGCGGGGCTGTCTGGGGCAGCATAGCACGCATGTTCCCGCCCGACCGATACCTTTACGTAACTAATTGAAAGCGTATTTCATATTCAGCGACATTCACCCGCGAGTGCTCGCGACATCAACACATTCAATTTAAAATAATACACGATAACCCCTCCATGATTCCTTTTTTGAATTGTGATTTTTATAGAATAGAATGTTACGGTTTAAGACATTTATTTCACAAAAAAGAATACAATTCACTTGTATTGTGAAATACAAGATACAGTGGGTATTATAGCAATTATTATTTACTAGTGGGTAGGTTGGATATTAAAATACACCTGTCTTATATATAAAAACAAATCACATGAAAAAATGCTACACTATTACATGTCAAAACAATAGTCGACAGCCATAGAGACTTCATAGACATTAGGTGTGGGTTCACAAGTCAGAAAAATCTTTAGAAATGTGATGTTTTACAACGCGTTTGTATATAGTGTGAATCAGGGTACATTTATGGATAGAAAATATCGATTACAGTTCAAACCAAACTCTACTTCCAGATATACAGACATGACAGTATTTTATATTAGAAATTTAATATTTAATATTATAAAGGGACATAACAAGTCAAAGGCATAGATAATCAAAAATGTATGTGATGTATGCAATCAAATAAAAAAATCTATAACAGTTTGTCTGAAACAAATACATGAAATCATATAAAATGAAAACAGCAAATCCTAAAAACTTTAAGAGACTTCATCAAACTGCCACACAAACGAATTCCCATCTCCGACTCGAGCTGAAACACAAGTTAGAAAAGTGTAAGCCGCAGTGGAGGACGAGCAACTTGTCCCCAGTCACTCGGAAACTTGGTGCACTAGTAAAAAGTGGTAGAAAAACTCTTAACACGAATCCGCTAAGTGAGTGGAAGCCATGGGGAAACGATCGAGAAAAATAAGAAAAGAAAAATTTAAAAGCTCGACTGCGTGGTCCCTCTGGTACAAACTTAACACATGCCTACGAGTACAAAACCAGAGCGCTCGGAATGGCTTTTCCGGCACACACATACTTTATTTTTGCCATCTCTCGTGTTTCAGAGAGCAACTGTACCGTAGCTCTTGAAATGTACTAATTGTATTTTCTTTGAACAAACACTGTATGTTGTCTTAGCTCACATCACGCGTTACGTTACATTCAGACTGCCATCATGCTCCTGTGCTGTTACAAATGTGTGTTCTTACACTCGTACAGAAACAAGTCCACCAATATTACAATTAGGCGAATGTTCAACGTTCATAATGCACCTTCATCATCAACAGCTTTTATACGTCACCGCTGCAGTTCAGGCCTACCCTCATACAGAGAGTGTATGGGACATAGTCCACCACGCGGGATCAGTGCGGATCGGCGGACTTCACATGTCTGTTCAAGACATGCAGGTTTCCTCACGATGTTTCCCTTCACCGTTAAGCAATCGGATAATGTACTTGAATTGAAAAACAACTCATAGGTACACGGCTGACTTCGAACCCGGAACCCTCAGATTGAAAGTCCGCGCCTTGTCCACTGCGCCACCGACGCTTGTGTGAATGCACCTTCATCAACACCATAACCACCCTGTCAGATTGTGACTAAACCTTGGTATGTATTCCCGGTGAGTTTGTACAGATATTGCAATTGCATTGAATGCGACGTCTCGTAGTATACGAACGTGCACCCACTAGCCGCTAAACGCCGCCGGTGCGTCACGATAATTGGACGAGTGTGAAGTTGTGTGGACGCGGGAGTCAACTACAATGTGTGGGTCGTCAGCTTCCTCATAGAGCTATGAGAATTCTACGCATGCCAAATTTTAAAGCAATTTAGGTGCAATCAAACTTTAGCATTCATAATTTAGCAGCAATCATGACTCAGTTACAGCGAGTTGTTTTTAGTGTGTCAGCTGGAGACATGGGTCTCCAGCTGACACATGCCAGGAAGGCAAACCAGTGAGGTTAGGGCTTTAGACTATAGTCAGGCATTTAAAGAACAATGAGAGCAATGAGAGCCAAAAAAATTAACGATCACATTGATAAACTGTTGGATCTACGAACGAAATACCGTGTGTAAGCTGGCGACCCGTGTCACCAGCTTACACATCTGGATCTTCGTAATTATTCAAGTTACGATTATGTATTGTACCTCATATTTTAGAGCAAAATAGAAGCGCCAGGCTTCAAAATTTTCGAATCTCTAGTGCTAAAACTGTTTGAGCTACGAGCCGATATGTGTGTGTAAGCTGGTGACATGGGTCGCCAGCTGACACATGTTGTATCTCTGAAACTACATAAGTGAGAACTTCGTTTTAAAGATCAGATGAGACCATACAATAGAAGCGTTCACGAGTCAAAATTTCAAATCTCCTGGCTGTCTAGATTCAAAGTTATAAGCAAAAAACTATTTTCCCGCCAAAAAATTCAAAATAATCGCACGGACGCCGCTGAGCGGGCCGTTGCCGTTCCGTGCGCTACGCTATTACAATAGAGTTTCAACTTAGCCGTCATTGTTTTAAAATTCATTTTAACCTGCACTTTCGTATCGATTCAATTGGTATATTGAGCGTGTTAGACCAGGAGCCGACAGAAATAAGCAATGGTATACTACCGATTAACTTTATAGAGAGACTACGAACGACCTTCACCAAATTTGAGGTCAAGTGATAATATAACCCTTCATCGTTGGTGCATAATTCAAGTCTACTAATTTAACTAATAGGAAGTCAAGATTTAGTTTAGTAAAAGTAAAAAGTGTTTATTTCTTAAATAACTTTTACAGAGTTTTGCAGGGGCCTTCCAGAAAGTAGTCTTTCGACACTTGTGTTGGAAGTGCACCGCGTCTTCCAGACGGATTTACACAGTATTATTTAAAATCTTAGTTCCTATTTTAAGTTTGCTATGCTCATATGTGTGTGTGCGTGTGTGTGTGTGTGTGAGTGTGTATGTGTATGTGTTTGTGTACATTCATATTTATTATGTACATAAACGGTTAATTTTGTGACTAAATAATATATTTAGGCGAACCCTAGATTGGATCTCTTTGTTGTTCTTCGGTCTGTCAAGACCCCTTTTTTAAGGAATGCGTGAATGCATCAAGTTGAAATTGATATCAAATACTCAGGTGTGCAATCCCTTATATCAAAGCCGTGCATGACGCATATTTTTGATTGATCTATAATCCTGAAATTTGGCAAAAAACAAAGTCTTATGGGACAAATATAGGAACCCTCGGTGCGCAAGTCTGACTCGCACATGTCCCGTTTTTGATATTATGAAAATCAGACAAAGCAATGTTAGTCGACTTTTATAATAAAAATATATCAAATCATAAGATTTTTATTCATTTGCAAATCTAAATTTCTGAGTATAAGCAATAATTTTTATTAAAATGTGCCAATATTGTTTGCAATTTCCATGAAAATAGCTATGAATAAAAGTTTAAGAAATACAGCCTATGTCATTTTCCATCCTTTTCCAAACTACCCCTATACAAAAAATCATCATTCTGACTCTACGTTACGACGATAATAAAGGACAAACAAACAAAATCACTTTTGCATTCATAATATTATTTTATAAATAATATTAGTATGGATTGCTATTGAAAATACACTAAATACCGAGCTCAACAATTATTGATCATAGTGATATAAACTGTATATGTTGAACATATACCTCTTATACTATGTTATATCACACCGTAAATTGTTATTTCTGATAAGTTGATTCATTACTAAACTAAATCTTGACTTCCTATTAGTTAAATTAGTAGACTTGAATTATGCACCAACGATGAAGGGTTATATTATCACTTGACCTCAAATTTGGTGAAGGTCGTTCGTAGTCTCTCTATAAAGTTAATCGGTAGTATACCATTGCTTATTTCTGTCGGCTCCTGGTCTAACACGCTCAATATACCAATTGAATCGATACGAAAGTGCAGGTTAAAATGAATTTTAAAACAATGACGGCTAAGTTGAAACTCTATTGTAATAGCGTAGCGCACGGAACGGCAACGGCCCGCTCAGCGGCGTCCGTGCGATTATTTTGAATTTTTTGGCGGGAAAATAGTTTTTTGCTTATAACTTTGAATCTAGACAGCCAGGAGATTTGAAATTTTGACTCGTGAACGCTTCTATTGTATGGTCTCATCTGATCTTTAAAACGAAGTTCTCACTTATGTAGTTTCAGAGATACAACATGTGTCAGCTGGCGACCCATGTCACCAGCTTACACACACATATCGGCTCGTAGCTCAAACAGTTTTAGCACTAGAGATTCGAAAATTTTGAAGCCTGGCGCTTCTATTTTGCTCTAAAATATGAGGTACAATACATAATCGTAACTTGAATAATTACGAAGATCCAGATGTGTAAGCTGGTGACACGGGTCGCCAGCTTACACACGGTATTTCGTTCGTAGATCCAACAGTTTATCAATGTGATCGTTAATTTTTTTGGCTCTCATTGCTCTCATTGTGCTTTAAATGCCTGACTATAGTCTAAAGCCCTAACCTCACTGGTTTGCCTTCCTGGCATGTGTCAGCTGGAGACCCATGTCTCCAGCTGACACACTAAAAACAACTCGCTGTAACTGAGTCATGATTGCTGCTAAATTATTAATGCTAAAGTTTGATTGCACCTAAATTGCTTTAAAATTTGGCATGCGTAGAATTCTCATAGCTCTATGAGGAAGCTGACGACCCACACATTCAACTACAGTTGACCTCAGCTGATTGCTGCCACACTACTGATTGTAGTGGCATCGTCTTCGTCATCATCGTCACGAGAGAGAAAGAGATCAAGTCAATCGTTTGAGGAAGGTAATGTGTTTTGTGAGATTCTTCGTAACTCCCAAGCGCCGCGATGGATTGCAATTTTTTTCTTTCAAGAGCTTCTTTCACCCGCTTTTCCGAAAGGATAGTAAATTGTGTGAACGAATTACTAGGAGTTGACTAGGACGACCGTGCCTGCGGTCGGATGCACACCAACCCACACCCCTACAGCGCTGGTTAAGGCCTATGACAAGATCCGTCCGAGCCCAGCCATAAAACATTGTACTAGTAAGATTCAAAAATACTTGAAACTAGAAAAGTGGCAAGCATACCTGGCAATATTAAATCGGTGGACATAACTATTCCGCATCTTCAAATCAGCATTAGAGGTAATATTAGAGGCATCTCATTCCGCGAAGGAATTACAAGAAAATTTGATTCACCCGACGCCGTCGTCGCGGCTCATGTCTCGACATGTCCGCTGACGTCACCGCCTCATCAACGAGTCCACCGTGACGTCATCCGTCGCCGAGATAGCGTGCCGCGTCCAAGCCGCGTCAAATTACTGACGACGTGACTTGACGAGACTGATGTGGATTGGAGGTTTTATTTTGTTAACTCATAGCTCCAAGTGGTATTATTGTATGACTAAGGCTACAATAGGATATCACTGAGCTTCCACTGTATCTGATGGCAAGTGATATTGCTGTTTAAACTCTAAACAAAATGGCGACCAATTTAGAATTCTCATTTATCATCATGTTCGTCCCTAGAAATGAGCAAATTGCCATAATTTATAAGGAATAATTTGTAGAACCTTAAACTTTTTATCCATTGTAAAAAGTTAACAAAACAATTTTTAAAGAACCGTGGCGGGTCCGTTATTCAATTTCTGAGAAGAGGGTAAGCGAACAAGATTTTCGAATTAGTTGGTCCGCGGGGGAGCCGGCCCGGCGCATCTCTGCTCTCACCTAATTAACTTAGGACTTGCTTTAAAGTGTTTAAGATGGACTACAGTAGAGCTCGCCGCTAAAGTGGCAAGTTTACTACTGCCACAGTACTCTTTGCTGCGGCGTAATTGTTCTCAGAAACAAATGTTTTTGCGCACTACATTATATAGTCAGAGTCAAGAGAGTTTCATCAGCGTTGAGCCGACGCGGAGTACCGTGGGAGAGGCATGGTCAGCCGTGGGCGTGGACGACTCGCACCAATTACATTGTCACTAAACGTATACCTATGTACTATATCATATATGTATACCTATGTACGGATGACTGTTGATGACACACCAACAACACAGCCGCAACCAAACCACTGGAGCTAGAACCTGGTCATTTGAAACAACGATCCAATGAACGATTTATATAACCATCAACCAACTATCCCAGTATCATTATAACATTCATGTTTCGTAGTTTATTTACTGTTATTTAGTGCCTGATCTACCTAGAACGGTCCGGCCGTTCTTAATTGTTCAGATCGGTAGGTGTGTGATGATCCGTACCTGTATCTGTATCGGGGCGTAGATTTCAATTCTGTTATCATTATTATAGCCCTTTACATCTGTTAGTTATTTAAATAAATGAAAATGAACAAAAAATTCAAAAAACCTTGCCGAAAATGTGGTTAAAGATATTTATTCTCAAAAGAAATAAAATTACATTTCACTTAATGAGAAAACTTAGAACTAGAGCAAGATGCCTAACATAAGCGGATGTTGTTCAACAGCTGAATCGATTTTTACCGAATATAGCTAAGAATCACCGCAAGAAAACTTGCTTGCACGTAATAAACCCGCATCAACCTCATCAACAGCTACGACGCCACAAACAGACAGACAGACACTGGCGTCAAACTTATGACACCCCTATGTTTGCGTCGGGGCTTAACAATAAATACATATAATAACATTGCCTTAAAATTCCCTAAACATGCTCATGTCTTTACCTTTGCAAGGTTCGAGGCTGTATGATGGTAAACCTGGGGCTTTAACTTAAGAGGATTGCCGGCTTACTAACTATGGCCCGCTTAATTATGCCATACATAAGTAATGAATAACTTAAATACAGCAGCGCCGCAATATTGTTGGCAGATTGTTTAGTATTGAATACGTTACGAGAGTCTTGCCGAGCATGAAACACATATAACCATAAAAATGATGAACATGAATGTTGATGGATGAGGAAGTCCCAAGAAGGCATGGAGAACCACGCGCTGTGCGGCATGCGAAGATTACTCTTACTGTGAAGTTGTCGTGGATGACTCAGTGATGTAGCGACCACAGGAACTACACACTCTTACACAGCTACACCATCATATGAGTACAGGAGATAATTTATACGTAAATTTGTAGTTTTTTTGACTGTATACAAATTTTACTTTAGTGTTGGTAACGAGTGACAATTCAATATGTTGCATACCTTAGATTTTTCTATCTTACAAAATTTTTGAATATAAAATCGAAAATATTTTTTACGAAAAAAACTATAAAGCTAAGTTTACTACGGACACAAAGTGAGGTTTACATCCACTTGAAGGGAGTTCATACTCTCTTATAACAAATCCATGGCCCTGCGCGCGCCACAAGAACAGTAACAACACCCCCTGTATGACATGGGAAGATCCTATTTCAAATTCAGAACCCACGTCCAACTATTTTACAAATGTGGTCAGTAGGTACTAGACGGAAGGTCCTCCCTATTCACAGCCGACATTCTATCACGTCCGTAACTACGAGGGCTCAGGAGATCTAACACAGGACCGAACAAACTACTAACTAGCCCAAAACTTTCTAGCATTTCTTAGAAAATACACTTCAAAGTCAATTTAATCAAAGTGAAAACTTTGTGTTCCACTAATAACAAGTCGGAGCGTGAGCGCTCCGCAAACACCAACTATTCAATCTCCCGCACCGCACTGAGAGGTGCACTGCCTAGAGAAGTGACGATGAAACTATACACTTCGGTCCAGGACAGATTGGTTTCCGTCAGGAATTGAACCTACATATGACGTGATTGGATACGTCTAGCTCCTTGGTACATTTCATTTGGCAAACGCTGCAGGGAGTCACACCAGCGCACATGTATAGTCTTACAATATAGACGATTCTGAAGCAACCGAGCGTGCAGTTGTGGACTAAAGTCGAACGAGAGTCCCAAGAGATATGCGTAAAATGTTGCTTTGTATGAAACATTCCATACTGTAAAGCTTACAGTGCGGAAAATAAACGTAAATTACATTCCTTGTAAATCGTTTAACATAATCCAGGCTGAAAGAGCAGGTGAGCGAGAATGCGTGTAATGATTTTCAGTAGAGGCAAGACGCAATATCTCAAGATGTTGTATATAGGTGGCAGCGGTTGTTGAGGGAAGCAAGTCGACGATCTTCAAGCGAGTGGGATCAAATGAGGGAGCTACTTGAGATATTAACGTTTGAAGTTGCAATCGTCTGAGGAATTAACAAGCGACGGACAAAGAACCTGTCCGGAACCAACAAGAGAACTTGAACCCGCAGGAAACGCCGCCGTCCTCAAATACACGCAGTCAGAATATAAGTTGTTACGAGTTTAATTTGTTATAGGAACGAATAGACAATGACAAATCTTTAAAAAGTTGAACCCATTTCAGTTGAGAGTATTATTGAAAACCTTGATGAGAAGATGGCTTCTATCTTACCATCCCATTCCACAACCTATTTAATTAACTAAAAGAAAATTAGTGCTACATGATAATCCGTTTCATAAACACGTTGTGTAACGGGCAGTAATGCGCGCGGCGCGGCGGCGAGGGAGCGCCGTGGCGGCGGCGTGGCGTGGAACGGAACGCATTATCATATTTCGCGCGCGAATTTAAACCGCACACGTATTACCGCCAGCGAATGGATACGCCATCATGGCCGCTGCCGACATTATCGTTGGAATTAAATTAGAAACGGAAACGCGATTTGTTATGCTGTCAAGTGATGCTTGCCATCAAGGGGTGCTACTGCCGGTTATCAACTACAGTAGCAACAGAGAAAGCAGGACACGACAGCAGATTCGTCACGGCACGACAGTTCGAGTACCGTTTCTACGCATCGACTAGCAGTTTCAGCAGTTTTATCAGTCGGCACGCAGACACGCGGCCGCGACGGTACAGAGATTATACCGTCGTTTCTAAAAATTATACATTATGTATCATATAATTGTCGCAGCGATGTAGTAATAGGCTGTATTATACTCGTGTATAGCTGCCCCTACTCAAACAAGGACATGTGCTGGTAAGATACACTTGAAACCAACGCTGACTAATGATACGATGAATGTAATGTACAGTGTACAGACATAGGTACCTCGGTGACACAAACGATCATCTCTACGTCATGTATTAATCAATCTCGCCTGCGAACGAACCATCTGTACTATCACAAACTGTAATCCATTCGTGTTTAATCTAATTAAGCGTCCCGACATCAAAGTTCCTTCCGAACTCACAATACTTGTTGCGAAGAGTTCGTTTGTTCAGATTTGCTGTTATCCCGCCCGTTAGGTGTTGAAGTTACACTAAATTTTCCCCTCCGTAGGAAGGGGTTGTTTGGAAAAATTGCTTTCACTCAGATTACTCTCAAATTATCCGCTCAATATGAGAGTCATAAATATGAAATGTAGGTCCGTGAGGCGCGGTTCAATCTTTTTATATGAAGAGTAACGATAGAATGTGTTCTTACGAAGGTTGCGAGGGTGAACGTAACCGGTGATCACGGTCCGCGTGACGGCAGGTTACGAGATGACGTTTTGTATAATTCATGGTTTTTCATTTCTTCACTAGTTATCCGATAAGTCAGATAATAAACAATGTGAACACTCCGACATTCCTGGTTTGCACAATGAAAATCAGTCTGTGTGCAATGGCTGGCTGACATCGGCGCTAACACCTCCCTACAGATTATCCCAATCACTACTTCACTACTAACGTTACAAATGCATACTTTTGATCGCAAAAAGCCGCATTTTCTATAGGCGGGTTTCTAATGTCCTCTACATTCCGAGAATCGATATAAACAGCTTATATCATTGTGAATGAACTGAGCCGGCCTCTCCCAAGCACAAAGCTCACAAAATCTGATAAAGAACAACCTCAGTCCGCATAAATAACGCCCGGGAAATCTTATAAATGCAATTGATGGACGCCGTTATCGGATCAGACATCACGCCGCAAGAATTCCGCACAAATGGGAATTTCCAGGCTTTAAATCCATCCAGATTTTCCACCAAACCGAATTCATATTTTATATCGGTTGGCTGCTGTATATTGGATTGAGTTATCGTTGTGCTCAACTACAACTAGGACTTTTCATGAGGTCATTTTCCATAATCACGATTATAATATCATACATTGGATACTGCTGACCATCTCTTGTTGTCGCCACTACACAATACCCACGGGATGACGTGGGTTGATGCTATTATAAAGCCGAGTTCCCAAGGCAAATTCAATGTTTTTATTTTCACAATGGAAACATACACATTTTGAGAACTCAAAATTGTGTTGAAAAATTTAACCACAGTCGTATGTCGCGTCAGTAAATCAACTGTAATGACAGAGTATGTACGTACGGCAGGGTGTGGATGTGGGGGAGGAGGGGGGCAGGCAGGGGTCATGGGCTATCTCTCTCCGTTTCCCGTGGGAGGACGTACGTGTGAAATCTGTCGAACTTCCGTCCGTCCGAACGTGGCCACGGCACAAGCGGGAGAGATGCGTCAATGACAACATCACTAGTAAAGTGTGTTATTTCGAGATCGAAAACGGTATATTACTTGTATCATATATTACCTGTTTTGCGGTACATTATGTTGTATATATGTACCATCATATATAGATACCATATACATATATGTAGATACCATCAACCACAAATGCAGAGTACTCGTAATGAAGTAGAATAATAGAACTGGTAACGTGTGTTCACGACTTTAAAATAGGACCAATTCAGGTCATCCCGCGCGTGTTGAAAAAGCGACTAAAGAAAAAATATTCAGGCGATGTAACAACAACATCTTCCTGCGATCACCTATCCGCCTGCAAATCGTGGTGATTACGGACATAGAACATTCGACGTTGCGATCTATGATGGAGGCTCATGAAGAACACTTCAGCCGATCATGAAGATGATGGTCATGATGAAGACACCTCGAAATCACAACCCAAATTAAAACCAGGTTTAGAAGACAAAAACTATCTTTTTTCTGTGTATGATTATTTGGTAATGGAACAATAGGTTCAATGCTTGAATATACTAGAGCGCCAGCCGCAGAGCTCCCTGGTTCTACTTGGACACTGGAGTTCTGTTCCACTGCACCAAAACTCCAGGCGCCTGCCTGTGTCATTAGTTTTACGACACGACAATAAAACTTATTTAATGTCCATTAAGGCTAGCTTTATATAGGTCACGATAGAAGTTAAAAATCATGAACAGAATTTCTAATTGGTCTAATCCTAGCTTAGTTGCTTTAAATTAGCGAAAACTCTGAGGCAACCTTGTTTATCGGATTTAGTCTCAGTGTTTAAATAGCGGAATAGTAATGAAAAACAATCACGCACCTCCCTCGATGATGAAGATGATTCAAGACACGACGCAAAAGCAATTCTGTGGGCAATGTATGGATCGAATATAACGATATATATGTTTAACTCAAATACATTCAACATTTGACGGCGCGTTTAATACCTTCGCAATAAAATATTTCGTACGCGAGAAAGTCTCAATTCCATCGCAAATAAATAAAATCGCGGAGTATTCAAACCAGAAATAAAACTTGATAAATGGTGTTGCCATTGTCGGTGAGTGATTTGATCGCTAAACACATCCGCCACTCTATATTGACCTCCTGTATCTCATATTTTACCCCTCGGGGTTGTTGTGTATTAAGGAGTCCGGGGGACGAGTGGCTCAGGTAAGGTGGTCGATCGGCATCAATACAAGGATGAATGCTCGGTTGCTTTTGCCGAATTCAACGTGAAAAATGGGAGGCTGCCTCTCGCTGGAGGTTTCCCTGCGGGTATTAAAAACGTGAGGTCGTACTGCTTTGTGTTTCCCCTGCAAATATTAATATTAAATGTTCACAAATTGATTTTGTTTACTTTTCTACCGGAACGGTATTGCTAAGATGGATTTAATAATGATGCTGAAAATATGGAAGTGACATTGATACTGATAGGCATCTGTCATACAGTGCAGTCGCGCGGTGCAGCTGTTCTCTCGGATCTGACAGCTGTCACTTGTCGCAAGCGCGTATTTTGAACGGGGCAGCCATCTTCGCTGCGCCTGACAGATCGATTAAAGTTTCAATTTGCGCGGACGAGGACACTTATAAACGGTATTTTAGCCATTTCAAAGCGCCAATCGACTAACCCTATTCGATTTATCGCAATCACCGACAAATCTTAAGCGCATTCCCTACAAATGTCCTTATTTTAATGAATTTACGTCTTCAGAAGCTCTCTTGTCGTAACGAAGGCCGTAAGCCCGCGGGAGCTGTAACTCAAAACAAACAAGCGGCTAACGACTTGTAACGTCATTTGTAACATTTTATCACAACCCGCGCCCAGATAAGTTCCCTGACGGCTCGGCTCGCAGCCTCTCCGGATCATTGCTCAGACATTGTTCCAACGTTCTCGCGCTAAATTAAATATCTTTAGTTGGAGTCCTCGTTCTTCGTCTGTGACGTCATCATGAACCGAGCACTTGACAGGTCATTCGAATCAAACCGACAGATGACACCCCGAAGAGATTTTCACTGCTCCAAATGTTAGAACGAAGCTTTTACTGAGTAGATATTTGAATATTATTATTTTGTACACGCATGTACTTCAGTGAGGGTGTCGGTCCACACTACATGAGAGCGAATAAGTGCCAATGGAACATCAGAAATCACTTACAGACATCTTTTTTCTAGTTTCGGTACAAATACTATTTACGGCAGATATATAACATAAGATATTGCGGGACAACTTCAGTGGCAGCGCCATGGTTTTTTATAACGTTATGTTCCTCTATGTATGATATAAATACGAGTTTACCTGAAGTAAGCTCGTTGTGATCTAGACGCTGGATGTTCTTAATAATTACCTGAAACAGAAATACATCATGTAATAAAATAACAAATGTAAGGCAGGCATGTAGCGGGCAGCAACACAAGTACCAAACTAAACTTCATGTGAAGTTACGTCATATACTAGATATGAATAAGTCATCTATTACTAGTCACTATACATCTAAGTCTTACAGAATTAGAGAAAATAAAGCATGAAGTGCATAGAGTCACAGAGAACTGCAACATTGTCGTATGGAGTGCAGGAGGCCTGCTGCCATATGGAATGATTTCTGCGATCACAACACCAAATCACCTCAAGTAAAGATCGGCTGTCAGGATCTCACGTCTGTCAAGACACATCAACTCAATTTATGACAGAAGAAACAGTATTGTTACAGACGCATAACTGACGTTTGACGTTCCGTAATCTAGGTTAGTAAATACAGCATCATACACATATTTTTTTTAAAATACAAAATACAAAAAATCATCACATCCAAAAATAATTGACGAAAATTCATTAAAATGACAAAATAAAAAAGAATACCAAATCACCATCATGCTGCATTGTGAGTACATCAGTTGAATACATAGATTCCCAAAAGCTGACATATACATACAGACGTTGTTAAAGTTTTAGTTTTTGCATGATTTGACTTAAACAAACATACATTGCAAGTTAAATAAAAACATGTAATAATCGTACCGTTTTACTCCTGAAAAACGCTAAAAGACGTCACATTTTCATTCAAACAAATCGAAAAAGTATCAAATCTTTTTCTATGCACCTACTACCCTCTCGATAAAACGAATGATCTGCAGGGAAGAAAGATCGAACGACATTCTCTATCCGACTTACATGATCTGAGCCCATTGTACAGACAACAGCACCCATGTTCCGAGTGACGTGTTCAAAACCTATCACTTCACAGACAGGATACAAATTGGCTTGCGAGTGGTACACGTCTGTACAGTCGACCGCGAGACACTTAGCGAACACCCGCCCCATACGTCCGTCATCCAGCCACGGAGCGACTTGCGCCGAGCACTGTGCGTGTACATCCGGGGCGGATTAACATAAAGTTCAACATCTCGCTCGTATCGAGGTTGTGTGGTGTTCATTGATTAGTTCACCAGATCCTGAAGGACGTCGATGTGTAGAATGAGAGAATGATTACTTCCCGCTAGATATTCAATAGATGCCTTTAGGAATAGGTGAATAGTTGTTAGAAACAGTTGTTGGATGTGGAAGAGCATTTACTGATTTCATAGCATCGGGTCCCTAGCACCCTAGGGTCGGTATCAATCTCTACCTAAACACTGCCGCAGATACTTATGTTGTTCGATTCTGTCCGTGTGATGCAATAGTATACACACACACGCACACGAGCGCACTAATAATGATCTCAGATTGGAGGGAGGCTCGCGCGCCGCGGCCAGTCAGTCGCATCGTATGCCTGATTAAACATTGATAGAAAACCATTATTTTTATTTACTTCCGTGAAGTGACTTGTGATATGTGCCCTGAGAACGAGACAAGACACCAGAGCTCCTGAGGATCCGGGTTCAAGGTTAGTGTGTTTTTGTGTTAGTGGTGGATACGGTTTCATCCTACGGCAGGCAGTACATACCTTACAAGAATAAAAATAAATTCATAAGTATACAGTCCACTACATCGATCTGATAATTGTGTGGGAATCATACAATTGTTTTTGGTCCTTCGAGCCGGATAAAGAAATCTAATATTACGAAAGTACTACATATTCGTAGTTGATTTGCATAAAGTTTATATAACAGTTCAGAGGGTGGGTCGATAAAATGCCTCCAAAGGCCAACGTCAATCCTGAATTAGCCGTGCTAATTAGTAAGAAGGAATTGATTTATAGCAGAATGCAATATGTTTATGATTTATCTCAGAAAATAGACGTCTTGGAATCTAAAGAGCTTTTCTTAATTAGCGTCACGGACATTGACGAGCTAAGACAGCAATTCGAGACAGTTATTTTTGAAATTTTTGAACATGAAATCCAATTAAACCCGCTATCGACGTTAAACAGTGAATCAATAAAAAGTTTCGACTCAATATATTTTCGTGCGAAATTGATAGCATCAAAATTACATAATATTCCTGAAAAGGTGGATAGTAACAATGAGTCCCGGCCGAAACTGCCGAAACTAGAACTTTACACCTTCGACGGAAATATTGAAAACTTCGTGACGTTTCATGAGACATTTTGTTCGTTGGTACATGACCAACCAAACATACCGAAAATAAATAAATTTCACTATTTACTTTCGTGTACCAAGGGTTCGGCGTTGAATCTAGTTAAATCCGTTCCAATAACATCTAATAATTACGATGTAGTTTGGCAAAGTTTGTTAGACAAGTATTTCGACACTCGCATGCTAGTGGGTGGATATTTCGATAAAATGTTAAACTTTTCACCGATAACAAAAGAGTCATCAACTCAGTTGAACACGTTCATCGAAACCTTTGAGCATTCGTACGAGGGGCATACCGAAATGATCGGGAATATAAAACAATACATACAGGAAATAACTAAATTTATTTTTATTGCTTTTCGAAGTATTCTCCGTTGCAGTTAATGCACTTTTGCATTCGTTCGAACCAATTATTATAGCAGCAATTCCAGTCCGAAGTTGACATGGTCAAAATCGTCGATTTGTATGCTTCCACTGCTTCTTCTGGACCTTGAAACCGCTGACCACGCAATAAATCTTTGATTCTAGGGAATGTAAAGTAATCATTGGGACTCAGATCAGGGCTTTATGGAGGATGATCCATTAATTCAACGTTTTCCTGCTTCAAAAACTCGCTTGTTTTCTGAGCGGTGTGAGAGCTCGCATTATCGTGATGGAGGATTATGCGTCGTTTCGGGTTACCTCTACGGATACGGATATCATCTGTGGCAAACAAACCGTTGTATACCAATCAGCGGTAACCGTTCTCCGTTCCTCTAAGGGAACTGTGACTACATGTCCTGTTTTCGCGACAAACGAAGCGACCATTTTCTTCGATACGCTGCGAGAGCGGACAACTTTTGTTGGCTTGATCTCACCTGCGAAGACCCAGACAGCCGACTGATGCTTTCTTTCTGGCTCATATGAATAGATCCATGATTCATCACCAGAGACAATGTTATAAACTGCTTTTGACTTTCCTCCGTTGAAGCGTTGCAGAGTAGACCGGCACCAATTGACACGAGCCGCCTTTTGCTCTTCGGACAAATTATGGGGCACCCAGCGGGAAACTAGCTTTCTCACTCCCAGTTCACCATGTAAAACAGTTTGTATCGCAGTCATACCTATCCCTAAAGTAGCCCGAATCTGCTCATATGTAATATGTCGGTCATCCTGTATCATTCGGCGCACAACAGCGACATTTTCTGGTGTAACCGCTGTTTTTGGCCGGCCTGTGGAAGGTACGGTGCCAAGAGAAGCACGTCCACGCCGGAATTCAGAATACCAGCGATATATTGTCGTCTGGCTAGGCGCTTCACTCTTGAATATAGATATAAGCTCAGCGAGACATTGTCCCTGAGATAATCCTCGTCGAAAGTTGTAAAAAATTATGGCACGGAAACTTTCTCTTGTAAGCTCCATTTTTTTATCGACCTATCAATTTCAAACTGATATTGTTCTTTAAAAAAAAATTTTTTTTTAATTCTGTCAATTGTATTCGATTTTCAACTAACCAGTGTTTATTCATCAAAAAGAGTTTTTAATCTAATTAAATCGAAAGTACTCGATTACCGATCTTTTCGGTATGCCCCTCGTACAATGCAATTAAGGCGTTAAATGTACAAAATCTTAGTGGGTATTTATTATGTCACATAGCGTTGCGTGCGTTAGATACACAAACTAGGAAAGCATTCGAGCAAGGCTTTGATCAAAAGACAATCCCAACATTTAATGAGCTAATGTCATTTGTTCACAATCAAATTAAGGTTCTCGACCATAGTAACGCGCAACAAATTAAAAGGCCGATAGCACAGTCCGATAATCGTAAAAATAACTATGCGCATGCGTCATCCACGCGGAACAAGTTGTCTTGTTTACATTGTGGCGAAAGTCATATGATTTACCGTTGTGATCAATTTCGTAAATTGACCATTGCTCAACGAGTCAACCGCGCTGACGATCTTAATTTGTGTCATAATTGCCTCAAGCCCAATCATAGTGTACAGGATTGTAATAGCAGTTTTGTGTGTGTTGTATGCAAGCAGCCCCATCACATATTGTTGCACACAGATAACATGCATTGTGCTCCGCGGGCTGCGGGCCCCGGCTCCGGCCCCGGCGCGAGCACCTGTCATGCGTCGAGCGCGCGCAGGCACAGCTACACTGTAGTGCTAGGGACCGCTGTAGTGCACGTGTTGGACCAGTTTAACTGCTATCAACCGTGTCGCGTGCTCATTGATAGCGGCGCACAGTCCAATTTTATCTCAATGAATTGTTTGCAACGTCTAGGTCTAGCGCAAAGAAAGTGTCCATTCAATATTTTTGGACTTTCTAATGAACATGTAAAAAACAGTGGGATGGTTTCATGCCAAATAAAGCCACGTCATTATAAAAATCCATTATTAACAATCGACGCTGTAGTTTTAACGAAGTTAACTTCAGACATGCCGTCGGTGACAATTCCTCAAGAAGTTGTAAATGAATATAAAAATTTAGATTTGGCGGATCCTAGATTTTATGAAAAATCCCCTATTGATATTATATTAGCTGGAGATGTTTTTCCTCACGTATTTGACGGGAAAAAATATATTTTCAAAAGTGACATGCCGGCTGCATTAGGGAGCATATTTGGGTATGTAGTAACCGGGAGATTAAGTTTGCCATTCGATGACACCATAAGTGCTAATGCCATGACATCTACTTCCCTCGTGTCGTACACGATTGAAGAGAATGCACTGAATAATACTCTCAAACGTTTCTGGGAAATTGAATCTTTGCCGTGCGAAGTTAAAAATATTACTCCATCTGAAGAACTCACAGAGAAGTTGTTCATTGAAAATCATTATCGTAACGATGTAGGTCAATATGTTTCGCCTATATTATTAAACCCGGAGTGTGAATTAACCGGTGAGTCGTATGAGACGGCTTATAAGCGACTCATTCAAGTCGAGCGCCGGCTCGCTCGGACGCCTGTCCTTCATAAGGCCTATGTGGACTTTATGAAGGAATACGAATCTTTAGACCATATGGAGTTGTACTGCGGTACAGAGCCATCAAAATATTTTATTCCACACCACTGTGTGCTGCGGCCATCCAGTACTTCGACGCCCTTGCGTGTTGTATTCGATGGCTCTTCAAAGACTAGCTCCGGTACTTCTCTCAACGATGCCTTGTTAACTGGGAAAAAACGACATCATGATACGATTGTCAAAAGTATACAAAACAATCATTTTCACAGTGAAATAAAGCAGCTAAATAAACACCAATCCGTGGCTTCGCTTCGTAAGCTTTCACCCTTCGTAGACCCCGATGGGTTCCTCAGGGTGGGGGGTAGGATCGTACAATCTGACCTGTCGTACAGCGCAAAGCATCCGCTGCTTCTTCCTAAGAAGTGTCACGTTACCGATCTACTGATTAATTATTTTCACAATGTACCTATAAACAGACTGTCTCGATGGCAAATCTTTCAAAAGTTTTTTCAGTCGTTCTGGAAGCACTGGTCCAACAATTACTTGCATACTTTGCAACAAAAGGAAAAATTGTTTAGTGGCTCGCAGAACGTAAGGGTAGGGGACCTTGTCCTAGTAAAATCAATTTGTCCCGTCCTCTACAGTGGCCTCTTGCCAGGATCGAAGTAGTTCACCGCGGTGTTGACGGTGTTGTTCGTGTAGTGACTCTCCGCACTCAGCACGGACTATACAAACGTCCAGTGAACAAAATTTGTCCTTTACCATATGCAAATTAGCTACAAGTAGGTGTACCTTTCTGACATTTTAGTACATTAAGTTCATTTTATATGTTATTATTATTTTGAGTTGTACTTTTTATATTAAGAATGATTTTTGTATTTTAAGATTTTCTTTAAGTATTTGTATAGTGGAAATTATCATGATAATTTCGGTGTGGGGTATGTTCGATTCTGTCCGTGTGATGCAATAGTATACACACACACGCACACGAGCGCACTAATAATGATCTCAGATTGGAGGGAGGCTCGCGCGCCGCGGCCAGTCAGTCGCATCGTATGCCTGATTAAACATTGATAGAAAACCATTATTTTTATTTACTTCCGTGAAGTGACTTGTGATATGTGCCCTGAGAACGAGACAAGACACCAGAGCTCCTGAGGATCCGGGTTCAAGGTTAGTGTGTTTTTGTGTTAGTGGTGGATACGGTTTCATCCTACGGCAGGCAGTACATACCTTACAAGAATAAAAATAAATTCATAAGTATACAGTCCACTACATCGATCTGATAATTGTGTGGGAATCATACATATGTATTATCACATGAATAAACAACTAAATTTACATATTCACTAACAAAACAAGACGGCAATTTGTACAATAAAACCAGACATACTGCATTGCACACCTTATTCTTAGCAATCAATCCACACAGGCCCGGGCAGGTCCTGTGGTAGACAAGTGTAACAGTAAGATCATAATAAGAACACTTACTTTAAATAGCTCGAATGAGTAATACCTTTAAAAACATTTTCTTGACTTATCAAAAAAAAAATTCTAAGGCTTTAAGCTTATGTGTAGGTCGCAACGCTGGTATTGGGCCCCCTGGGTGGCTGGGTCTTGTAGCCCTAGGAGAGAATCCGGCACTGCATCTACACTTTTGGAGGTGACAATAGAATAAAGAATCTCACCGACCTATGTACTCGAAAAAACGGTTGCACCTTCCGTGACAGATGTATTTATATTTAGTATAATTCAAGATAAAAAAATGTTTTATCAATTAGCTTCAGTTAGCCTTCTTCTTACCAAGCGTCATAGCCATATTATATAAAAGAGACATGATCAATAGAAAGTCCGCTGTCCCAAGTTGATGAGGTAGTTTCAGTACTATTAACATCGCTTTGTCAGCAGACCACACCATGACAGATACTCGTGGCATGTACGACGCGAACATCACAAACTCCAGGTAATTACTACAACTGTGTAGCCGGTGGACTACAGAGGGTGAAAACAAACGAACGTTCGTCCTTTGTGACGAACAACAAAGTTTCATTGTAATCGGTGCTGTATCGTGAGAGCTGATGGACTGCAGAAGAACACTAACTGATGACCGCAGGTGCTTTAATAGTCTGCAGTGAAGATGTTTGCCAGATAATGGAGACCTCAAATTTATAACGAGAGAATAACCAACGAGTCCTAATGAGCCTGTGCCTCCCTTGGCACACGTGCAAAGCAATATTAATAATTCACCTGCACATATAAATTAGGTATTTTTGGAAATTCCGATAATTTGAACGTTGCTGTTTTTGCAAAAACCACGTTTTTGCAGTTCAGTGAATAAATACAACTTCACGAAAGTGTTTTTCAACTTCATTATCGAGAACAGACGACTTGAAATTGAAACAATACAAATAACGATCCACTTCATAAATTTACAACAGTTTGTTTAGTATTTAAGCATGACATATACAAACAAACAAACTCAACTCTCGTCCACAAAGAGCCCAACCCTAACATACTATCAACCGCCGACACGACCTTGACCGAGGCCCGCTAATTAATCTGTAGAATCCATGTACTGTATCGACCAGCGACACCACTGAACCGGAAACAACTGGTGTTCCCTCACACAAACATTATCTTCCGAGTTTGACCCAGTTTCTCCTGCAACGGAACAACGGGAAAATTGTCACGGTGCGACGGTATATGGTTATTGGAAGCCCTACTGCGGATAGGTTGTGATTCACAGCCAATTGCTACAGTTGCAATAAATACAACTGTATGTTAAACAACACAGCTTTAAGAAGAAATAAATATACAGCAGAATCTTATTTTAACCTTTTCCGTTTAGCTTCAGGGCAAACGCATCCCGCATATTCTTCCAATTTTCCTCCTCAAGAGTTTTCTGTGACCAGTCGTCCAGAAACTCGTATAACCCGATACTTTAAGCAGAGCTCATACAACCAGGAAGGCACTAGAGAAACATTTGCCAGGTTGGTTGGCGACCGCAGTAAAATATCGTTGAAGTGGATGTGATGTGTAAGTGGTGACTACGATATACATGTGAACTCATGCAGCTGAACATGAACATAAATGGACACACTCCGAAATTTTGCCGAAGGGTATTTTTTACAACTCAAAATGATTAGATCTAAGAGACATGTACTCTAGTTATGTCTAATCGAGGCATCAGACAAGCCCGAATCGAATTATAAGAAAAGCTATTAGATATTGTGTAGTATCGTGGTAAGAAAGAAAAAGAAATGTAGCGGGCAGCAACATCATTCAACTTTCCCAAAGAAGGAACTAGGAACTGTTTTTCTGGCGCACGATAATTGAATTCGCCGAGAGGATAAATAAACCTAGAGGAGCTTATTCACACGAAGCGATAACTTGTCCGTTTGTTCGACTAAGAACAACACAATTACCGCAGGAAAAGTTATGAAAGTATGAACAAAGGAGATAGTGGGAGGAGCGCAGGGCGGCAGTGCGAGCGGGAACCGACGCGACGTACCCGACGGCTTCAGGTGTCAGTCTTAGCATAAGTTCGCTTACACGTTAAATACTTCTTCTGTATAATATGGTATACTATACTATCTTTTAAATGATCTTATAAAAACTAGTGGAGGTGGACGTATCACATAATTATTTCATCATCAGCCGGGAAACGTCTACTGTGAACATCAACCTCTGCCACGATACACCACAATGACCGGTCCAGATTTTATTTATTATCCGTCCGGTTATTATTTACTTTTGAATAAATGTCTGAGAAACGGTACTTTACAGGATTCATTTTGTAGTAATTCCAGATTCAGCAATTTCAGGTAGACAATACATATAAACTACTAATGAGGGCATGAAATAGAAATATTTGCGATGAATCATGATCTACATACATACATTGAATTGTATTTTTAACATGCCAAAGATATATCCAACAATTAAAGGTATATCCAAAATTGGCAGAAGATCCATTGAAATATTTTGTAATAAATAATTCATTGATTGATTGAATCGTTTTACTCCTAAATGTTCATTTATATTCTTCATCATCAGCCAGGAAACGTCCACTGCTGGACATAGATCTCCTTCATGGTACGCCTTCATTTATATTATTGTGTTTTAAAAACTAAATAAAGGCAGCGATGTCAGGGCGCAAATTGACAATCAAAAACATCTGGAACTGTGACAGTAAAAGCGTCGATAAACGCTCATCGTGGATTCCACGAGCGTTCGCTTTTATTTGTTGACAAAGGACAAAAGGCATCGCGATGTCCACTCGTAAAATTCACGAGATTCTTTCCACGGGGCGTTTTATTACTCGTAAACTCAAACTATTCTTAGTTGGCGGAAAAACTCACCGCTAATATACGTCTGACCTCTTAATCTCTGCGGCACGCAAGCGGGCACGCTTCTCGTGTGTACCCACCGGGCGTTCAACGACATACAGCTTATTTAGTGGACGGCAAAAATGTTCAACAATACGCATACCACAGAACTGTGAGTTTTCATGCTTGCCTCCTTCTCTTTACAGAATTATAACTCAGTGTATCCTACACAGCAGCAGAATATGCAAACATTTCATTATTCTAATGTAAAACAACAAGTAAATAAACAAAGCATCACTTATTAATTTTTTTGCTACCAAACCTGTCTCGATCCTGCCTAGTTTTAGCAACAATAGCCGAACTACTTCAGAGATAAATAATTGTCTGGAAACGGTTCCTGGCCCGCTCTCAGTGGCGCCCCGCCGCAATGTGCATCCGCCCAATTAGATTTACGCCGAGCGGAAATAGTGGGGAGCAATTATCTAACCCCCCTCCCTCCCACATACTGTACCCCACCACCGTCCCGCCCTATTGGCAGCTTTTCACCACAATAAAATGAAAGCTCACATTGTTTATCAAAACAGGTCCTCTACAACAACTACTGTCCCAAAACAATTTCAACCAAAGCAAGAAGCCAAATTGAATTAAAATCTCATTAATGTTTATGGAAGTTTATGCGCCAGGTTTTGTCCAAAATCTGCAGCTTTACACTTGTCACCACAGACAGGGTCTCGGTAACGCTTCACAAAGGTATAATTACATCGTCTCCTTCCGCAGCCCGGTCTCTGGGAGCGATCGTCGATCTTGCATCGACTCACGATCATAAATTATGCAGAGAGAGTGCCGCTGATATAAAAGCTATCATTGAGTTTTTCATAACGTCAGTACGTGCAGCGAGGGCGGCAAGGAACGGAATCAATTTATTTTCACGTTACTGAGATAACGAAGTGTAATAATATCTTACCAATGTTACGTGATTAGACTGCAATATTAGACCCTACTGGTCAAGTCCGAGTCTCCGACGACTCCGATATTAAATCATGAGAGATATGTAAGAAAAAATGGACCAAGTATTTCACGGTTTTGTGAAATCTATTTCAAGTACATCATAAAGTTACAATTTAGTCCATACAGTAAAACAATACAGTCATAGTATCTGCTACGGGAAGGTAAAATATGCAGTGCTCGTAGCAGGCAGTGGACGAATAAGAAAAAAGGATCCTGAATAAACAACGCTTGGCAAATTACAATATTTAGGAATAGTCCTTAAGGATGAACTCATATAAGATACGGACATAAGGCATTCAATAAACCAATGCGATTTCCAAAATTTTAAAAAGATTGCGCAATTCTCATGACAATAAACTAACGTCAATCTGAACTGTTATTTATCATATTACAGGAGCTCGACATCACACAACAGTCGGTGTGAGTTTGTATCTATCAGTGAACCAAGCCTGATACGAAAATCCTGATGATTCAGCACTCATCCCTTATCCCATATGGTTCCCTCGCCGCGTAATGCCGGCACATCACCAGAGCCAAGTTTCAATTTACGCGTCGCGGCGGGGAGGGCGCACGGGGGTGCCGCGAGCCAAGTACGACACTTATGAGAGCATCGTTAGAACGTCGGAACGACCCGACACATAAATCTCTGACGTCACAGTGAGTTAAGTACCACAGCTTTATAGAGTCGGGATTACGGTCTAGCCTTGAGTAGATATTGTGTGGGGTGTCGCAGGTCCGCGGTACGTCAAGTATGAGCGGCTAAAACCAATTTCAAAGTAATACTGATGTTTCATAAGTGCTAGTAAACGAATATAATTGTTGAAACAATTTAACGATCTGATAGACAATATATCGTGCACAGAAAGTAAGATTGATTAAGCCGGAATCTTTCTACCGAATACACCTTGCGCATGAACCAATTCCAAGAAGAGGAACAAAAGATGAAAAATAATCTCTATAAAAGATACGAGTACGAAAGATAAAGCTCCCCGGGCAACGGGCACTGTATCATAATTCTACCTTCACTGCTGTAGCAACATAACTGTACAAATACATTTGATTACATTTTCGGCAACTCTAATCTGTTAGATTTTTCCCTTCAAACAGAAATTTTCTTTAATACCATGGTAGGTAAGTGTTCAATAAATTGGGGCTATTCAAGCAACGCCAATGAAATCGCAGGAACGGAATAAAAACCCACCGAAGCGGGAAGCCATAACTTGTTGTTGTTTACAAAACCTTTAATTTGATAGCCATAAAATTGTGTATTTACTCAAATTGATACTGGGACGCGGAGAGTTTACGAGACGTAGCGAGTGCGGGGAGGGCGTGGTCTGCTCAGACCGAGGAACAATTTACTACTTGTACCTACAAACAATATTAGAAACCTTTTTGCCTCTCGTTTCATTACAAAAGGACCTGTCCAAATGGAAGGAAGCTTTCCTTTACTTGTCGGTAAAGGAAAAACAGTAGATATTACATAGTTCCCCGGAGATAATGAAATTGGTCTGAAACTTAGCGAAACAATTCCAGAACTACGTTTCGCAACAACAAAACTATGCTAAGAACGTATTTTCGTTGAAATTTATTCAAGAAGTTTGCTGTTTTAAAAGCAAGGTTCAAACAAAGCGAACAGCGAGATAGCGGAATGTGATTGATAAAGGAAAGCAAACATCCCGCTTTAATTGTAAAAACAGTTTATTGAAGTGTGCACATGTGAAATGATTCATCTCACTCACAGCGACATCTCTTCATAGTGAGTTGGAAACATCCACAGCTGGACATGATCTTCATGCAATTTAGGCAGGAGCGTTGGTGTATTTTACATGCTTTATCTTTCTTTTGTCATCGGATTTAAACAGTACAGTCATTACTTCTGGGTCTCTCCAATGCTCTGTAGGTTCATTTAAGGAACGACTGTTGATCCTAGCTACATATTATAAAAGTTGTTTAAATGTTGCGGGAAAACACGATTAAATGGGTGATCCTATTTTAAAACTGAAATGACGCCAAGTACAGCAAAGTAAGTAACATTTACGTACCCCTTAACGACACCAGTTTCGCAAGCAAGACCCGGTTTTTCTTGATTAGATCTATTGATGTAGTTAGGGAATAGACGAGGGCGCGCTGAAGCCTGGGTCGACATTATTAGGTCAATCGCTGGCAATCTGTTGGACGCGCTGACCCTTCGCGAGGTGTTTACTCCACGGCTACAGAGGTCAGACATTACTTGCTACACGACACGTTGCCTCACTATATACATATTAACTGAGTAGTGAACAGGGTACTCGCAAATGTGTAATGGATGTTCTGATGTGGCTACGTCAATGTCATTTCATTATATTTATCTCATATTCTTATAAGTGATACTCGTAAGTCTCCCACTTGCCGTGTGTTGTCAGCTTTAGGTTATGAAAGTTCCGTGATCCATGGCATGCCGCAGGTACCGCAGGGGGCCACCAGACATTCTCCTCGGATTACTAATCCGTCTACCAAAAGTGGTGATATTGCTAATTAGTACCTCGAGTAAAGACCGGACTCGTTCAGATGATGTGGACAGGATCATCAATGGTAAACTAATAAAGGAATGTCGCAGATGTAAATACTACAACTATCTTAGGCCCCGTACTAGAGGATTTGAAGAGCCAGAAAGGTTTTAGATTGAAGATAAAAGTATATCTGAAACAATCCAGGTAGATGAAGACAAAAACATTGGACAGGAAAACCGGTCAAATCTTTCGTATAACTTCTGCACATCTGAAGTCATTACCGACATCCGGTGACATCATGATAGGAGGTAACGTTTATTTGCCTCGAACATGGTACAAAAGGTATTAATCAAACAATTCAAGCTAAATACACACTGGGCTCAAAGTTCTGCAGAAGAATGTGCGTCAGAACTACAATATTCAAATCAATGTTCCGTTGCCCCCAAAACCGAACTCTCAATTTTATGTTGAGGGAATTTCCCGTCTCCGACATTTATCGAACGCAATAAGGCTAAACGCAAATAAATGAATCGGAAATTCTTTTTAAATCATTTTAGACTTCTAACGAAAACAAAAACCTGAGAAGTCAATATAAACAGATGTCATTTGGTACTCGTTACACTAAAATATCCTCCGGGAAATCGTGATGATTAGAAGTTTTCTTAATTGATATATTCCCCTTTATTTTGAGTTTGCTTTTGTACCCTTGTTATACCATCCAGACCAACATTCAACCCTCGTCCGGAACTCTCTACCAGGTCCGATGGTTCTCCGAGCGTCGAGATTCAACAAACAATTTTTTCTTCTGTTAATTAAAACACGAACCGTTTCTCAATACCTATTCAAATTTCTTTTTAATTAAAGCAGTTTACATCAAACGGGCCGTTCGTTAAGGCCAGAGAAAAATTTACTAATTATAAGCAGATATAATTGAATATTAGCGGGATCCCGCTCCATCAGTTTCATAATAAAAGAAGTATTTCAAATTCAGCCTGCACACGTACACTATTTAAAAAATCAAGCAATAATCTAAAGGTGTAAAGAAAAATACTAGAATCACATTTTTGCATTTATCGTAATTGTATAAAATCATTCTTTTTGTACTAAGTGACAGCGTCAAATGTCATTTTATTGACGCCATCTTTGTTTTCAACATCAAGTCTTACCTGTTCCATGCGTTTTGTTGAGTTTTGTACAAATTAGCTAAATCAAAATATAAAAAAATGGTAGCTAAATCACTTTTATTTGATAATCGCCTTTTAAAATTATAAGTGTACAAGACTAGGCCTTGGCTCCATACATTCGCGGAACGTGTCATTTCTGTTACCATAATCTTTTAAAATAGAATAGCTGGCTTATTTATTATTATTATTATTGTCATCTAAAATAGTATGGAAGCATTCGGAGAGGGATCCCGTTAAATCATTTGTCGTCGTTTAATATACATAATATCTTCTAGCGATATGCGAATTCGTATAGAATAAAACACACATTAGATACCTACCTTTAGTCTGTGCGTGCATCCCACGAGGGGATTAGGCATAATCCCCGCATTAGAATGTCAATCTTCCCACCATAAGGTAACATGGGGTGGTTCATGTTCACTAATGATGATGATGGGGGAAGACAAAGTACCCTTCCGTTGCTGAGTAAGATGTATCGATAGGGGCATGAAACATCCGCCCGCCTTGAGACACAGGGCACACTCCACTGAGCCGAGCCACCTTTGAAGGAAATCCGGACCAGCTCAAGCGACTATAACTTGACTAATGTACCTCTATATCTATCTACATTTCACCACTTAACACAGACATACTACGTAATATATAATTACAGGCAAATAATAGATAATTAAATGTAAATACAATCATTCAATATTTTATGACAGAAAAATGTTCATAGTGCCGTGTGGAACATCAATGTAAAATCGGGTGAGGATTAAATAGCGAGAGGGTCGTAAAACTTTACGACGACCTGAATCCGACGACGACGCGTCGCCACCCGACATGCTAGCTGGGGACGTTTGCCTCTTTGAATAATTTACTGTAATCTGTAACATCCCACGGTATCAGCCGACATAAGTTCCCTCAGATCAAAGGCACAGGCCGCGACCCTATCATAGCGTCGACACATTCGATTTGTGTCACTTCTTTATCATTGTGTCGATGAATTGCTGAAGGGACAAGCCCATGCTAATATAGACCACCGATCTTTAGCTAACGTTGAATATACAATGACTCGTCTCAATTCCGAGTGAAAATCAAAATAATCTGCAACGAAGACTTGTCGGTGACAAAGCACCACTCAAGTATTTCATCTCGACAGCCAGGAAGATAAAAATCACCTCGGCCTGTGTTGCCAGGTGTGCTAGCAATAAAGTAAACAGGTATACGTTACGATGTCGTCTAAAACACCATCTGTTCAAGCGATAAGTTCCCTCTCAACGTTACATGGAAGAAATGCAATAAACTTTAGCTATAAATTATATATGTGAATGCCAATACCGGAAAAGAAAGATATTCAACGTAGGAGACAGATATACAACCGAGAGGACACACAACGCACCGTAATTGATTGTCAGCACGAAATATATTTTTGAATGTTACCGGAGCTCAAACAATAGTATTTCTTATACATATATGGTGTACAAAAACGAACTATAGTGATCATGAAATTGGTCCTTGGGTACTTCCACAGTCCACAAAGGCGACCTAGCATTGGAAGCTTCCATATTATGTATTGTTAATATTTGAACCCTAAGAAACGCTGACACTGTCCCTGATTACTATTAGATTAAAGGAAATCTAAATTCCTCTCATCAAATGTCACAAAACAATGATCAAAGAAACACGATACAACACCACTGATGGAATTCCACTAACATTTCTAAGTTCGCGTGTACACGAAGCCCAGCAATGTGTACACTCATTTTTTGATCATAAACTTGTTTAAGAATATCTGCGGGCGAGCTTCCTATATTAAACTAATCAGTCTACAATTAGACAGGAACGTGATTTACTTGCAGTTTACTTCTTTCTTTCAATTTAGCGTCAAGTGCCAAATAAAGGGCGAAGCTATATAAATGGACATAAAACACAATCTGTGCAGTGCTAATGGTTCGTGTCGGAATAAATTTAGGTCGCGTGTGGGCGTGGCGCGTGACATTGGTGTCACCAAGCCTGACCTTGCGAGGATCCGTCCAACATACAGATGGCAGCGAGTTCTTTAATTACTAACACCTCTATAGCCATTCCCAAATAAAACAGGGAATTCTAATAAACCTCAAACGTTTATTTTGACGGGGTATAGGCTAGTTGACAAAATTTGAAAACTTGGTTAATTATATACTTTAATCTATATTATATCCCCAAAAAGCTATATTTTAAAGAAAAAGCAAAATTTACATTACGTATTTTGTATTTAAAAAAAGCAATTTATATTTCCCTCGAAAACGCTGAATAGTGTCATGGCGTCTTGAATGACGTCACAGCTCGCGAAATAACCTGCTCTGTGGTATGAAAACGTCAACAACAACAATGATGTTTTGCGAGGCGTGACGTCACACTTTCTTGCGCCGCGTTCTTCGTGTTCGTTGTCACGTGACCTAATGCCTATTTTTTTCGAATCCATTTTCTAAAAATATTAATAATCTTTAACTTTTTTGAGAAATATACTAGTTTTTTCTTATCTTCGTCTCGTCATTTATAATTAGAAACTATAAACCAAGCAATTTGTTATTAGTGGAAACAGGCCTATTGTGTGATAGATTCATGTTTGTCAACTTTATTAACCGAATTCAAAAAAGGTGGTGGTTATCAATTTGACAGATATGTTTTTTTGTTTGATACCTCAGAACTTTTGACTGGGTGAACCAATCTGGATGATTCTTTTTATTTGAAAGGTGGTGGCTTCTCGTGTGGTCCCATTTTAATTTGGTCCAGTTCTGACACCGGCATCCATGAGAAAACGATATAAATAATAAATTTGCCTTAGTAGACTTTTAGGGCAATTGAAGTCGGTTTCCGGTTCTTTTTGAATGCATTTACTTGTGAGAAGCAATAAATCTGAGTTAAGTTTAATCGAGGTTACAGCAGACTACACAATATAAATACTATGTAAGGCTCTTTCATAAAGTATGTAAACTTCATCGTTAACTTAGGGATATCCTACTATAATAAAACAAACGCGAAAGTTTGCGTGTGTATTTGTTACTCCTTCACGATGAAACGTCTGGGCAGATATAGATGCAATTCGGTAGGTAGACAGATCAAGCACTGGATTAACAGATGCTACTTTGCATCATGAGCAAACTAGTTGTTCACCTAAAGTCCACGCAGACCAAGTCGCGGCCAAAAAAACTTGTGATGGTGCTTCAAAGGCGATCCGGTTTCTCACAACACAGTAACATTTGTGTATAGCTGTCGCAGGGACACTTTAATACACGCTAATGTATGACAAATATGGATTGATGTGAGCACCGCCACCGCCACCGCCCTGCGCAAGTCCGAACGAATATTACAAATGTGAAAGCTTTCCACGATTTGTATTAGATACGGATATTGTCTTTACAATGGAAGAATGTAGTGAATAAAAGGGTGGTCGTTAATATTTGAAACAGTTCTGATGATTGCACACCAATAGAAGTGACAGAAAAATAATAATTTCATCAGATATGCTTCGACAACGTTGGCAACACTCCTATATCTTCGTTTTGTTACGTCCCGGACTCGTGATACATAATGCTTCAGTACATGCCGTGTCTTATAACTTTAGACCGCATCTGTGCAGTGGAACTGACATAGTTGGGTGGACAATGCGGAGGTCCCAGACGCGATTCGACTCGGTGTGGTTGGTGGTAGAGCACTTTTCTATGTCCGCCTGTCTATCTACCACCATGTCACCTTTTTCTACCACCAAACAGCAGCATTATTAGCACTGTGGAGTTCCGTTAAAAAAGATAACTTAGTCAGTTTCTCATTGACTTAGGTAAGAACGCTTTCTATCCAACAACAAAAGAAAAAAGTTGTGTGGTCACCCCACTAGCGCGTCTCAACATAAACCAGATTGATATGAGAGAGAACGTACGTGCAAGTATCTATCTTCCTCTGTACCACAAGACATTCTATCAGGTGACGTAACGGCGACATCATTGATGGACATGAACCGTGAGTCATCTCACACACGCGCTAGGTCACCCAGCAACACGTAGTGGGTACGACCGACCGTGGAGACTACATCATCACACGAATCCGCAACATTGCAGGGGACCGGAACATTGTCCTGCACGGTTTGTCAATACAAAATTATGAATTGATGAAACGTTTGTTTTTAAAAGTGAAATGGTCTTTCGTTTGATCGCAATTTCACCACCTGTAGTTGCGGCAGTGTAATTGAGGATAGTTCACGCCCTGAAGTAGAAGTAGCGTATTAAGCTATGATGAAAGTATACTATGTTGTGTTGTGCAGCTAATGACAGCTAATGAGATGTTGCCGAAAAATTTGCATGGTGTACTTTGATAATACGAATCGTAAGACCTGATTCCAAACTGTTTCATGTTACATTACAAACAAGCGCATGTCACAACAATAAGCCACGTTGTTAGACAGTAAAATGTTGTATTTATTGATATATTACGTGCCCTTACTCTAAACAGTTCAGCAGTGGACACGATGGAGAGGACTTACGACTTTTTGTGACCAATGTTGATATGATACAAGTAATACGCAGACTTCTCACAGACATGCTGTCCGCGGCGCGTGGTCGTTGTGCGTGCAGCTTGTCTGTGACTCAATGTTGCTGATGATAACGTAAGCTCTCAACTTTGACCGATTAACATACAAATTGTTAATTGACTCTGTAAGTGCTTAGGTATTGTAATCTCTGTATAAAGTAAAACTTAATTACTACAACACACTCAATAGTTTGTGATGGGTTAGTCGTTTTATCTTTACGAAATACTAGTTTGTGTTTATCTGCCTTTATTGGGTATCGTAAATCGTTAATGATCCAGTACAGGAGCCACAACGTATCGCAGTTTGAGATACAAGATACCGACCACGATGTCGGACCGTACATCGCCTTTTATCTTCAGCACAAGTCGAACATACGTAACTGCATGAACTGGCTAATAGTCACTAAACACTTATACATGCAATAGAGGAAGCTGCTGTTGTCAAAACTAGTGGAAAAACATAATGCTTCTAGTACATAGGTGGTTCAAACGATTTGTTCATGAACGACTGATTTCCCGACCACATTCCCTCTCGCTCGGCCGCACCCGGAACTCGGGAGGTGACCCCGCACAACTAGTCGTGAGTTCAACTAACTAGCAAGTGAAAAACAAAGTTACAATAGTATGTTGGTGCACGTGTGAGATGACTCGACTCATTACCTCCACTCGTACGTAGGTACTTAGCTCATAACTTCATTACGGCGGCCGTGACCGTTCCAATATCGTTCGTTCACTAGCTGGTTATTGGTTGCCGCGTGCATTACACTTATTTAGTACTCCCTAGTTTGCGACTTTTCGTTGTAATTTGCAGTGTCACAAAGTAGTTCCAAATAAATTCCGCAACATGTCGGCACACCATATATTACTGGGCCGGCTGCACAATGAGATATACAAAATCTTCTCAAGCCACGAGGACATGTACATTTATTTCGCCATTTCCTATTCACCTGTCGCTTTTCCGATACTGTCAGTAGTCAGAAACTATAAAGATATCAATGATTCTGAATATCCATTAGGTCATTATATTACATCCACAAAGAACTCAAAATTGTTATCTTTAACAAAGCAGATGTTATCAAGTGTTTTGTAAACGCGGAGGAAACCAAAGCAAGCGCTATTAACTACAGCATCACGGCACGCAGCCATCAACAAGTCAACAAAAAGGAAGACAATCAGTATTCATCGGAGCCTGTTAGTTTAGTAGGCTATGGGAGGCAACGCAAACAGCATGGCGGCCGTTATGGGGTCAGCGGGCCGGCGCGGTGTCACCCGGCGGCGGCGCGGCGGCGCGACGGCGGGTCTCGCAGGGTGTCAGGGGGTGATTTATGTACTTCATACTCCGACGGAATTTGTATGGCGCCGGGTAATGGAGGAGCAACTTGTGAATACAGAAAGACGAATTTCAATAAAACAGTGACATCATACTTTTCTAAACGGAGTCTAGAACTGATATTGCGCTTAAAGAAGGAATTTGTCCCTTCAGTTCTGTCTTTCAAATGCTTCTGTAGCCGTTTCTAGCAGTGATAGAGTCACCTCGTCATTCCTTTAAGACTCTCGGCTTTAGCATAGGATCACTCCATATCATCCTGCGGGTGTAAGCTAGGTAACTAAGGGAATAAATTAAGGAGATAGACAGAAACACTGCCAAGTGTGATTAATTGATGATTATGGCTTGTGGAAAGTCGACAGCTAAGGCGACCGTGCTACCTGTACAGCTAGCGGTGTTAAAGATGTTATATATGAGAATATAGTCTTCCTCAACAGATAAGCCATCCCGCCGCAAGATGATGTTAATGTCGGCACCGATTGAAAGCGACACCTTGCGGCAGCGGGCCGTGGGGAGCTGGATACAATCGAATCTATCACATTTGCCGCGAGGAGCCATGTCAGAGAGACTTTTATCGCTTGTCACTGATCATTTTATATATTATCGGAAATATTTCGCTCTCCTCTCCCGGCAAATGTGGTTATGAAAATCATCGACATTGACATACTCGTAGCTCCGATTCGGTGTCGGATCGGATCCAATGTTCCAGCTTTATGTTGTAAACTAAAATGTTGTCGCACACAAGTAATAAAAGCATACCTAGTGTCACGTAGTTTAGGTTATGATGAAATCAATGCGAACACAAGTTTGTTCTAGCTGGACATGGTGCGATGAAATGTGTTTCATTTCATTCATCACGCAACACAAATTGAATTGCTTTCGCAATTGCATCACTGAACCTCATTTTGGCTAAGGCAATCGCAGAGAAGAAAGGCGACAGAAGAAATGTATCATCGACCTCATCGTGCTTATCTGACTCATCAAATACAATACAGATAAAGTGTAAACTAACTGATTAACCAGTAAGTAGAAGAGCCATAGATAGAATTTTGAAAGGCCGCACTGTTTCCGTTTCGTCAATACACAATCAGAAATGTTTACGTAATTCAACCTCTATAAGCTGCACATATACTCGTTTAGAACTGCGGACCCCAGTCGATACATAGTACAAGTATGTACACCCACAAACGGCGAAACATTAAAATTCCTCACATATGACCGCGGTCCGAGCGAGCAAGCTACCCTCCGCGTTCAGTGTGGTCTCTACGTCCGCTCGATCAGTCCTCTGCTCGCGTTACGTTTCGTTAGGTATTCAGGGGCTGTGCGCGTGCGACGACGGTGTTGTCTATTCAGTTAACATAGCAACCCCCGGTTTTGAGACACTAATTGCGTTAGTTATGTTAATTATGTTTGGTATTGATTGATTCGTAGTTGGACTGAGTTTGCACGCGGACAGAATTGTAATCCCAGTAATTACCAGCTTTAGTAAATATGTTTTCAATACAGTTGTTAAACATGACGCACTTTCAGCTACTGTAATTATAATTCAAAAATTAAATCATTTGCATATGCGTCTTTCTTTTACGCGGCCGTGACTTTCTTTTACGAGCACAATCATTACTTTCGCAGTTTAATTTTTAATTTAGTCAATTTAAAAAGTTTAGTAGCAACGAGTTTTCGTATACAGAACAAAATCGGTTAGATTTTATACGAGGCAAAATTAATGAGTCCATGTCTTAGGGTTGAATTGTCAATAAACATATTTCTTTGATTTGTTTTTTTAATATTTTCCACAGCTGTATTGAAAAACATTGTGTGGTACTCGGGTGTGTAGGTTACGGCAAACTCGTGACAATATAACCCTCGCCTTCAGCTCGGGCTTGTTAATGACAGCTCGTTTGCAATAGCCTAGCGTCCACCCTTGTATCACAATGTTGTAATGTATACTCTTGAATAAAGATCAACTTTCAACGAGCTGTCGTTTAGATTTAAAGCAAAGAAAAATCACAAAAGTACGAGGTTCATTGGATATAGTCTTACCTGACACTGCCGCAGACTGAGATGAACGGCTGCATCATGTGTTTGTGTTCGGCTGCTCTGAGGTGGCAATAAACGACAATATAATGCGCGAACTCTGTTTGGAAAAGACGCAATATTCTAATATTTTCATAGAGACACTAAGAGATTATTTGAACATTGCGACGTTTCCAAAACAACAATATGAAAAATGTAAGTAAACTAAATTAACAATATTCACGGACACGTCTGTGATCCAGCACATTTCTATAACAAATAACAATGTCCGATACGTAACGTAATTAAGTAATGTTGTTATCGGATCGAAAACAAATATTTATTCAAAACAATGAGAAATTGAAAAAGTTTCAACAAAATAATTAAAGCGCTATAAAAACGGCTGTTAAAAAGTAACGAGTTATTTCCAACGTTAATTAGGGAACTTGTAACGTACGCGCTATCGCTCGTTGACCTTCGGGCCTTATCAATTACCTATAATAAATAATCAGGGCAGCAATGTAAATACATTGCTGGGGCTAGTTAAATTCGTTATAGAACAATAGTTAGCACTGTTTTTGTTTGAGTCTAGATTAATGTCATAAACAACACTGTGAAACAATTTGTTGGCTTAGTTTTACCATGTACAGTCGAGTTCAAAAATATGTATCCACTTCAAATGCAAAAAAATAATGTATCCATTTTTGATGTAAACACTTTAAATTACATTAATAAGTAATCAATCATCACGATATTCATATGTGAACACTCAATGTGCCATATGCCAATGCCATGTGCCAATGTGCCATACTCAGGAATGATGACTTTAATATGTATACACGTTCCTATCGCAGAGTGTATACATATAAAAAAGTATGTAGTATTAAATATAATTTTCATGGTTCATCTGAGGTGGCAATAAACGACAATATAATGCGCGAACTCTGGAAAAGACGCAATACTCGTATTCTAATATTTTCATAGAGACACTAAGAGATTATTTGAACATTGCGACGATTCCAAAACAACAATACGAAAAAGTAAGTAAACTAAATTAACAATGTTCACGGACACGTCTGTGATCCAGCACATTTCTATAACAAATAACAATATTTCATGGTTCATCATCATCATCAACAGCCTATATATGTCCCCACTGGAGGGGCTCAGGCCTACTCTCCTACAGAGAGTGTATGGGCCATAGTCCACCACGCGGGACCAGTGCGGATCGGCGGACTTCACATGCCTGTTCAAGACATGCAGGTTTCCTCACGATGTTTTCCTTCACCGTTAAGCAATCGGATAATGTACTTGAATTGAAAAACAACTCATAGGTACACGGCTGGATTCGAACCCGGTACCCTCAGATTGAGAGTCCGCGCCTTATCCATTGCGACACCGACGCTTCTGCGCTTCTGATTTTCATGGTTATTGATTAAAAATTAATGTAACTTAAAGTGTTTACATTCAAGTGGATACATAATGTTGTAGTTTTGGACTGGATACATACTCGACTGCACCTGTCAACACACTATATGAACATAACAATTACAAATATTAAAAACACAAGACTCGTGACGGACCATGCGTTGGAGCAGACAGATTGTCTACATCTACAAGATGGAGCTATTAAGAACGATACAGAAAGATTGGAGAAGAAACAAAGCAGGGGGAGACAGACCAACAACATAATTTAGATACCCATCATTAGGCATGTATAATAGTAAATACATGAGTGTATCATCACCTAAGGATAACAAAATCCAAGATAGTGAATGAACGTCCCACTAATCAGGAACTATCACAAACAACGCCGGCGGACAGAGTCCCTTGGAACGCCGGCGTCGCGCGCGAGCGGAGCGCCCCAAACACGATCGTGCCTCCCATACATTATTTATGAAGACTCCTCCAACCGAGACCTACAATGCGTTAGATGGACTCATAGCGGCGCCGGTACATTGGAAATGTATATTTGTTTGAGAGGCTCCAGTTCGCACAATTGTGTCCGCATACATTTTCATGATTCGGACATTTGGTCGGAGCAAATCTAAACCGACGACGTGATTCCAGAAGCGGAAAAGGGCAATCTTATAAAGATGTCAAAGCTTCTTACTGTAATCATTACATTTTAAAAGCAGTTGGGATTGTGTGCTGCTATGTGAAATGGAATTCCCTTTCGTTACGGCGGCGGTCTACTACGGGGAAAAAAAATACTACGGGATGGAGCAAAGAAGTGGTCTCGATTGTAGTAATGCAACCATTAAAGAATTAAAATCGTGTATGTACCAATACAATATTAAAAATTATTCTCCAAAACCAACAATGACCAATCTCTTCAAAACCAGATGGCGGCAGCAGATGTAAAAAAATATTTAAAAGTATAATGTCAGACGGGCATACATGGCGTGTACAGTGTAAAGGTGGCTGCGACATTATCACCGTCTTCTCTCCAGCAGCGATACTCTTTGTGGCGTCTCTTAATTAAACCGTCCGTAACAAGAAAATAGTTGTGCGAGTTGTCTGACGTCCCCGCGTCCCCGGGGACCGCCTCCACCCAGACCTTAGGGAACATCAAAGGGATGTAAACTGTCTTTGTCCAGAAAATCATCCAAATTACAATTTCGTTCATTACTACGACGACGACGGAATTATCCGTTTGCTACAGAACCCCGAGCCACAGTAGACCGACAGTTACCACCGTGTGAAGTGATTTTATAGCATCACACTGTTTAGAACAAAAAGCCCTAAGGTGTTCCATTAATAATATCATTAAATAATACAATAACATAAACCGTGCATATAAATGAAATATAAAAGGTTTTTATATAAATACATTCTTCAGCTATTCCAAATGTGCGTTTGCGCTTTCATTGTACCTGTAATGATAAATTGATGCATCTCGAGCGCACCCACCCGGAATGAACCAATGCAACACAAATTGCGCACCATTAATCGCTCACCGCTCGAAGAGCAGCTCCCGACTCCGGCCATAGCTTCAACTTGGGTCTACGCCTTACCTGTAACAAATGACAAGCAGTTAGCACAGCTGCCGACTAATTATTCACCATCGCGGATAAACAACGATTCAAGTATTACTTCTTACAGAACACCGGCATCGTTCGAAGCACGAGTGATTATGTTACTGGTTTAGAGACAAGGGATGCTCGTTCTTACATGATTCCCGGCTTAGAGTAAAACCCTTTCATTTCTACTGATGCACGATGGAAGATTATCAGGCCCTATCTCTTACCGCCGCGATGAAGTCTTTCGCCTGCAACGGTAAGTCCCTTCATGCAGAAATACTACATTTCCGAATACTAATAACAATAACATGATAGTCTGATATTTCGTATACAGGCTTTTCTGATGTATCCACGAACTAATCAGATAGTATTTTCATTAGTATTGCAGTGTTTTTTACGAAAAATGTCGAGGAAATCGAACAATGTTCCAGATCGATCATGCTGCAAACTTGTTCTAAACCTTTATAAAGATAACAGCCATAATAGAATCTCCTTTCCGTCTTGGCACAGTGCGACATGCGGGAATCTCCCCAGACAATAACATTTCATGTGACTTTCTATAGTTCCGGGACACAACATCCATGGGAACGTCCGCCCTTGACTCGTGTCCCGCTTGGCTCCTCCCCAACAACGATCCCCAATGTTGACAAACTAACGTCTCTGTATCCGAGTGCGTATGTCTGCTATGTGTTGCCAAGTGGTTGACAAACGTCGGCATTCATTTATGCTTCAAGGTCGCGCACGGTTCTTGCTTCAGGTTCTGTAGTTTCGGGAGTTTGATAGGCCTTGTTCCTTGTATGGATGAGACTGCATCGCTCTGTCAAGATTACTTTACTAGAATGTTCATTTTCTGCTTTCTGCAACTTGTGCCAAAATCTAAGGGCACCATATTTCGTTCCTACTCTCATACTACCAGATAACGATCAGAACCCTATAGCGACTAATTCATGAGTCCTGTTTGTTACTCGTACAATTAATGTAATCTATCGGACACACAAACGAATTCATTTGTTTATCGTTAAACTATCCAAACAGGTTCATTAGCGATATCTTTATTGATTTTACTAATGGATTTGTTTAAAATTTAGAAATAATACGCAAATAGTTGTGCGCCATCCTGTGTACAGTACTCGCACGCTATGTTTGCCCCTCTGAAGTTAGCTCTCCGCAATTTCAAACATGTACAGACGGAATGTGTGTGTATTATTTTCTATAATAACTATACCTACATGACATAAAACACTAGGACATTTCTTTGCACCCGCTAACTTGTCTTGCCTCCCAGTTATACGTTAATAAATTGTACTCGCGGTCATTTGTGGCTAACTTCAGAGGGGCAAACATAGTTTGCGAGTACTGTACGCTCATACTCGTATGTATTTCAGACTAATTATCAAATCAATATCCGGTAATACGTGTATTCCACTAGGCATTGGTTATCTGGTGGCCTATTGTGTCCATTAACACGTGAACAGGACGCGTGGCGCATAGCCTCGATCGATACGCCGCAATGCAACCGTCACCCCGTAACGAACGCTGACTCTTCAAGCTTGTCTTGCCGACGCAGTACAGGACACTGCAGCTTAAAATCTCATCTTCATTCACAGGTGATGTGATTGGTGAAGTTGTTCCATATACTGCTGAAACAAACCCTCGGGGTTGTGCTATTGTTTGGCAACAGGGATGGTGGTGGTGGCGAGTAATACACATCCAGAATCAGTAAATTTTCGATATATGATTCGATAAAGATAGGTTTATTAGCATCGAACATGGTACACACGAGTACAAAAGTATGTATCCACTTTTGTACCTTGTCACATTCACCCTTGCTTGTTCCTATGCAGTGCGTTGAGGGAAATGTCAAATATAGATGGTTCAAAAGTGGATACATATTTTTGTACTCGACTGTACATATGATGACAGAAAATTTTGGTTTCTCGCAGTCCGCCTATGGTTTGAATTAATATGACGCCGCCGCTACTTCACATTCAAATTACTTATGATTTCTTTGACAAATCATTACGATTGATAAAACAGTAGAAGTACGATAAAGCGTCAATCGCGTTGCGCGTTGAATCTGTTGTTATTCCTTTACTACATACAATTTTATAAGTACCTACAATTTGAAATGTCGCTATACCAATTATTTTACTACAACAGAAAAACTTTTAATGCCACTCTCTTCAGAAAGCTATTCCGTGACAAGCTCATAATTTCTATATGACCCTTACACCGAGGTGAAACGACGTAATAAAACGTCATAAAGAGTACTCGGTAACACTGTACCTACATTGTGCCTGGGTGATGTGCGCACGCACCAGCCTACGCTGCAGAAGTTTCGCTTCACTAACGACCAAACTAAAAGGGATGAATCTCCCGAAACTGCCGAACACTTCAACGCGGGCGCCATGACAGCTGCTATCGGAAAATGAGATCGTAGAAAACAGTTTTAACTTTCAACATTTCTGTGCCTTGCAAAAACTTTCGTCGCTTGCGGCCCTAAATGTACACGCAATTTAAACCACAAAGGTGATGATAGTCGGATAAAGTTGTAGTGAGCTCGTGTTGGAGCCCGAGTGCGGCCGCGCTGGACGGAGTTTCATAAACAATACCGACAATGAGGATTGACTGCAATGCGACAGACGGCGGCTGATAGAAACATTTCAAATAGCCGAAATCTTTACTTCTTCGAGCCCTCACCCCTGCCGCCCGCCACCCGCCGCCCGCCGCCGCCCACCGCCAACGACACTAAAGTTTTTCACACGTTTCGCCCTCGACACTAACGAGTTTCAACCTTTACTGCGAGCAGAAACAAACAAAATACCGAACCGGTCACAAATATTCAGAGTTCCCGACCAATTTGTACCTACGTCGTATTCACATAGCTGGAACCGATGTGAAATGTTTACTTTCGTTTAATTGAGAGTTTTGATTCTGGCAAGCGTACGGCATGCCTTATGCCAACGATTGTTAATTTTCTGCGGGTTTTATTATTGTGCTCCTCCTCTCGTCCAACGGGTGAAGGTTAGGTCGCCTACGAAGAAGATCCGGTCACGGGAATTGGCATGCTTCCATGGGATACGTCCCGGTGCGCGCGGTGCAATCGAGATTTAAACTGGGTCTTTGGGTCAAGTTGTTTGAATTAATTCGGTTTGAGATTGCACATGATTTAGTACAATATGCAAGCGATATTAGCAAGTTGTTCCAGAGTGGCAGCGCAGGAGTTGAATGCCCACATAACCAATGCAGTAACTGACGTTAAACTCAAACTGTTAACAGCTCCTATAGTATGTCATTAGTAGTCTGTCATTACACAGTACACACAGAAACAGAATAATGACTGACAAATCGTTTTCATTCTGTCTGCAACTGTCATTAAATATTATTGATCAATATCGAAGCGCTAATTAACAAGCTCGTCCTCGTTGTGCGACCCCTCGTCCACCCCGTCGTCCCCCGCCCCCGCCCCCGTCCAACACTCGGTAATTACACTATCACACAACAGTTTTACACACTGTAACACGCACCACACACAATCACAACCGGTTATTAATTTTCAATCGATACTGAATCAGGGAAGGAACCATAACAAAATAATGAAATTAAATGACTGCTATGATGTACCCTGCTACTTAGACAGACACAGTTGTTCACCGCCGCGGTCTTCCCATGTCAGTTGAACATGAACATTGGTTTCGATTTTGGAATAGGGGCGCCCTATGTCCTACCGGGGTTTTCCACCGTACAAAGGTCAGCCAGCCAAGGTACTGGAGAGGATCTCCGTGGCTGCGTATGCTGGTTGACGAGATCTCTCATTTTAAATCTAGAACGCGTTATGGTGACGTCAGTTTTGCAGATAGAGGATAGATGGATGGTTGGTGGGAATAATCTTGTTATCAGCAGAATTCCTGTCGCCACCTGGTCTGCGCACCCGCTGTATGCTGTCGTTCAGTTCGTTTTGTATATTATATGTTGAGCCCCACATCTCTTGGCCTTCTTTGGCACAAACTTCGTCTTCTTTACAGTACCATCATTTATCAAACATTAGTGTTAAAAGCACGATTGTGTTCCAGTACGTAGGAAGCCCCGCTAGTCCCTCATGAACAAATGCACTGCGATCACCAAACCTATATGTACATATATAACAATAAACACACTACCTCATTGTATGCAGTGCTGGTTGCACATAGGTATATTGTACAGCTGTGGACTGTTGCTGTCGCGCGTGGGTCCGATGCGGGTGCGGAACAATAACTCCTCATTGTAGTTTATATCCTCCGCCGCGGTGGTCAAATTAGTATATTTGTTCATTTCTGTTCCGTTGTAGTCGATATTAGAGCTTTTCTATCCAAATTTAGGAGGATGTAAATGGCTTGTCGATTGTAAAAACTCATATTTAAACTCTATCACCAGCCTCAATTAGCCACAAAAGCAGAAACATCTTCCAAAATCCAAGCATTTGCGTGGGAGAGTTAGGCGTTCATCCAGACCGGCGGCGGACATGAAAACCCAAAGTCTAAATTCTAGAATTACCAACGAAATGCACTGAAACTAGAGTACATAACCCGCTATCTCTAAATTAACATAACCGCAAGTGGGGCAATGAGTTCGTACACGCGACCGGGCCGCTTTAAAAGGCCGGGCCTCCGTGTTATAAAGTCTCTTTAAAGGCCCAGCCGCCGCTGTCCGCGCCTTATTGCAGACAGTAATGATTTAAGCTAACACCAACCTGTCCTCCGTCAACTGCCTTGTTTAGAAATAGACTAGACCTACAACATTGCATATATTCGACGTGAATGAATACTCGTACATATATGAAATTGAATAACATGGACATTGTATTGAATCGACTGAATTTGAGACGAAGCATTTCATAGGATGAAGAAATTAGAAACAGAAACGAGAAAGTTGGAATGTTTGCAGCATTTGTTTTATAGTGATGTACAGCAATTGTTACATTGTTAATATAATTGATATTCTATATTGATTATTGTCTAGAAAGTGGAAAACTGAGGGGGTGAGAGTGAGGCATTTGTTCATCTGTGGGAGAGGACACACAACTTCATCGTCACATTCCGTCGACGCCCCTAAAATGATGCTCAACGATTTTCAAACTTTTTATCTTTTGTAATAGAATAGATAGATGTGAAGTCATGAATAATCGGATTCTTGTAATAAAACATTCCGGGGCATCAACAAAAATCAGTTTTATTAGTTGCATTAATAACAAATGGCTATAAATCAGATTGAAACATCAAAGATGGCCGTGGAATCAACGTCCAACATGGTGAGCAGGGGCGGCAATTACTGAATCGCTCGATAAACGTAATCCGCATTACGAATCGGGGCTCGGATTATCGTCATTACATCGCTGGCTGAACTTACGACGAACGTTGAGCGTCTATTGTGTCGTCAGATACACTTACACAATGGTTGACGTGATTGCTTCTTAAACACTAATCAATATACATCCATGCTCCGGAATCTCTTTCATCTCAATTCTACGCTGTTAACGGGGGCAAGACAAAGGCGATCATCATCAAATGTTTGGTGTTCATTCCCGTCGTGTTCTGAACACAAACTCCTTGTCGGGTCGCTGGCGAAAGATCAGTAGTCACTTCTCTCAGACTCTCAGTGCCCCGTAACAACAACCGTAAATAAAGATGATTCTCGATAAAACGAAGAGTCGATTAGAACTTTAAACGTTAAATAAAGCACCCAATTGGACAACATCCTACCAGATACGTAGTACGTAGGCAGGAACAATCAATGTGAGCGTTATCCCATTCACCACGGCCACGGTCGTACCTACGTACAACATTCGCCGAAAAGTCATAATGACAGCAATTACTGAAGACGAACTTTTCAACTTTATTAGCTGTTTTATTTCTTTCTCCGCGGCGCAATTCCAGCGAAGACTCGCCAACAAACTGTCGGGCAGGGAGGCGTTACGCGAGACGCTCAACAGTTAATACAGTGTAATTGCAGGTCGGAATGAGGGATAAGGTAATTAGTAAGAGAAATTAGCCATTTCAGCAACGCTGTACCTATAAAGAGGAAATATTTGTCAATTATGTGGAAATGGCGGTGTGTTACACCAAGAGGTGGATCTCGCTTCCTATTTCACCAAGATAAGGAAGGTCAATAATGCGATTAAATTAAAAACAACGTCATCAAGAAATAAAAAGACGTCCCGAGCGAACTTAAAGCAAAGTTACTGAGAAACCAAATGGCATGCATAACGCACACGACGACAGTCGAAATTACTTTTTTACACAAACACCGCTCACGAAAGCTGAACATCAAGAGACACGAAACCTCTTCGCATAACAAGGAACTTTGTGCGACTTGCCGCTTAAATACAGTCGTATAGCGGTGATGGCAGTCACAAACACAGACGTGGAGGCAGCAGCTCGACGATACGTAATCCGCCGACTCTCCAACTCTCTCGATTCACAGTAACAAAAATGCGCGTCAGATACGCGCCAGCCTTCCCGCCCGATACGTTTTCACAAGAAATATTTTTCGGTTTGGGTAGCCAGATTACGTATCATTTCGACATTTATCCGTGCTGAGATATCTTTCTTGTGGTTGGTTTTTTTAGTAGTCTGACATGTAATTTTTCATGAAGCAATGAGAAAGTAAGAAAGAATCGCTTTATTTGCAGTAGTATACGGTACACATGAAGCTATTTCCCATTTGGTGCTCCATGTTTAATACCTCAACCATCGGTTTCAGCGTAACCACTTAAACCTTTCACGAGTGAAAGTGATACGGTACGAACGAAGAACAAACAAGTATCTTTAGCGTAACTGTATATTTGACGGTGCAGCACCAAAGATACGTAGTCATCACTAGCCTACTAGGTCGGAAGGAGTATATTTCTACTAAGCCATCCATCAATAAGACTGTGTACACGATGGCCCATCGATGTTCCAAGCAGCAGGCAATCGTTCGTTGGATAAAATAACATGTTCTTGGTTCGTATTCTTCCGAGAAATACTAAAGACAGAAGTCACCGACAACTCATAAAAGAACGCGAACACTGTTAGTACTCTTCTGCCCGGTTCTTTCAAGCGTTCAATTTCTTAAGAGTGTCCCTAAAGCAGCGAGAACTCATTGATCTTCATGTCTCCTTCTCAGTTTTATATCCTTCCAATGAAACGTATTACGTACGTACTTCAGTTGAGACGTTAACAATGTTTTTGTCTGACTCTTCGGTCTGATTACCCACTCGAAGACTAAGCTCGAAGAAAAGTCTTTACTAGACAATTAATCAGCCTGTTTTTATGTTGGCACATTCGGCAGTTCCCAATTCCGCCGTAATGACTTACTCTACTAATAAGTACACCTAAACGGTATAAAATCGTCTATCAAATATATTCAGCAGATAGATAGTCTAATTTAAATAAACAAATTTTGTACAACGTTTTCCAGTCTCCAATGTGTTTTTCCCGCGGCACTTATTTATTCGTATCATGCTATCCGTCCAACCCGTATCATACTCTAAATGTATTAAATATTATGTTTAGCAACATTTTCATCTTTATCCTCACAAGAGCTGTTTACAAATTCCTCTCAGCGTGTGGTGTGCGGTGCGGTGCGTGGAGCTGCGCGCGTTACTCTCGACCTCAGTTGGAACGTTTAATATTTGACGCGATATCTGCGGCCGCGGCCTTGCCGCCGCCCGAACACCGACGCCGCGGATATGTGCTAATCTCCACATGTTTCTGATAAAACAACTGCCATACGTACGATCAAATCACTGAACATGTTATGTAGTTCCCTCGCCTCAAATGGCTACAATTTAGATTCACAGCATCCGATTACAAATACGTATCCTCTATCGAACAATTTTAAACTTTGTACAGCCTCGCTAATGCTGTTACTGAAAATCAATATCAAAATGGCGTTCACTGGACGCCGCAACGCATATAGATTCGTGTTCGCCTTAAAATCCTCTACCTACGTATACCTACGTCATATTGCTTTGTTGTAAAGATACAGCATTGCTTTTAACGTAATTCCTTAAGCTTTGAAATCAAAGCAATAGCAATGAATCGCGAAACAAAAGCTCGCATGCTTCAAGGTGAACGAACAGCCTTGGATTACGAGCTGCTTTATAATTCGCCATGATGTAATGGAAGCAAGCCATCGATCCGATGCACGTTACATAAACAATAAGCGTTGATCAATATGAATATGCAAAATCTGTTAACGTCATCTTTTTTAATGGAAAAGGAAGGAAAGAATTTAATGGAAGAAGAAGTCGATATCAAAATTCATGAATGCAGATCCAGACACGACGTAGATGAAAAAATATGAACAGTGAAACATCAGGAGGATACATAAAATAATTTACAGGTGGGAGAAGAGATCGGCTAAACAATTCTAATGTTAGAAGTTTTAATAGTCAGTGTTAACTAGGAACACGGTTCAATTGAAATTCAACTCTAGGCTCATGCAGACAATCTTAATGCTAGGTGCAACGATTCGTTTCCAATCGGAACAAACAATTGCATATTGTCTGAGCGATCCGCGCTGCATGCGACATTCCAACAACGTGATGCGGGTCCAAATGTCGCTTGGCTTTTATACAGTTTGTGCAAACTACGTTTATGCCAAACTAAGCTGTCCGAACGATTTGGCAGCATTGTGAACCACTGTGTTACGATTGACACGCCTTTTCGCTTGAGAATTTGCGTCCATCTAATTGTGGAACGATTTAAACACTAATGTCTTATACTTGACACAAATTTACTTCGAGATTGTTATCGACTTTAGAAAAGCTAATGCTAATTTACGTATGATCGACGACAGATATAGAGTATCTGCGGTATTGATGAGGGTTCTGCACCGAATTTTATAAATTAAAGTCTACTACTATTTTAGACTTAGGATAGAAAGATTTAGGATCGGTCTATCCTAAATAATAACAGTAAAAACCAAACATACAACATACATTTGGAACAATCATCCATATGTCCAGGAAGAAAGATTTTTCAGAACCATGCATGTGTGTGTGTATCACAGTGGGTAGGCCGGTCGGTATGCGCATTATTAAAATGGCGTCCACGCTGTCAAATGAATCGTTAGAGTGACGTCACAGGTCGCTCGACTTGATTGATGGTAAACGATGTGATTGAATTAATTAATTAACAGTTGTATGTAATAAATGGACGAGGTGAATAACCGGTCGTTAACAATGATACATTGCTTTGATATATTCTTATGGAGACTTCTGCGATCTGCAGCTTGATGCTTCTGGGTGCACTCGTTTACCACCAGGTAAATAGATGGCCATGTGGAAACCTATAATGCTCGTTACCATGGAGTCGCGTCGAGGAATTGTTCTCATCTCATCTTCACCATCTAGAACACCCACAGAGAGCCATGTGGTGATCGTATCGAAAGTAGAAGCCCCATAAACAAACCCCCTTGCGAAATTAGTTTATCACATTATAAAAATTTAGCTTTCCTTCTTACCATCCTGTTTATCGCATAAGTACGCGTAGATGAACACTCGACTGTTAAGACACCAGCAGGCTTGTATTTGAGGTGTAGGTTAGTAATTTGCACCCTTGACATGTCCTGTTTTCACCGAAGGGGAATATTTAGAAGATTCTCTACCTAGGGGATGACATCCACTATGCGCCTATTGGAGAGCTGAATCCTTCATCTGTGTGCCAAATGTAATGGACGCTTCCCATTTAATAATAGCATTTCCTGTCGTCAAGTATGCAGATGACGGAATTCTGAAGTTTCGGTACAACACTTTTTTCCTCGTAATAAACAGTCGATACCAAAACAAATTCGGCAAAGAATCGAGTGAAACAAAATAAGGGAACAACAGAATGATTGCTGGGAGCTCTACAAAAAACACCAGAGCATCTCCCATTTGTATGCTTAATTAAGTGAATCAGACGACAGACAGATAACAGGGATCCAATCCAGTAATTACTTATCTGAGAGAAGCCGAGATAATGAGTTCATTCATAGTGGATGACTCCCTCAGTAGTAAACGTGGCGACGCGCGCCCAGATAGCGATAAGACACAAACATTGTTGTTGCTTTGACCTCAATACGCCTCCACGTAGCGTAGTGAAGATTCAGAGCTTACAACTTTTATAAAGGACTTACAAATATATATCCGTGAGTATCTTCAAGGTAGCATAACACATAACAAGAAACCGGCAGCAATGTACAGAGAGTGAACATGTTTACCAGACATCTCGTCAAACTGACAAACATTCCAAATTGATAGGCTTCATTCAAGCTGCTTACCTAAGATACAGAATTCCGGGTGTTAGAATTGTTATACATTGAATGTAAAGAGATCTATCTCTTTGCAGTGGAGTCTCTGGTCTCTGCAGTAAACACTTGGGGTCTTTGGACATCCTTCATTCGCACTCGGCCACCATGAGTTCTCTCCCGAATCGTATTCAAGCGGCAATATGAGAGCAGCCTCGAATATTAAGGAACGGGTTGCCGCTAAAATTGCAACTGTGTATCATCATCAGCCGAGAAGCGTCTAATGCCATAACTAGTGCCGAGCCGAGCGACGGCGGTGCACGTTTCCCGGTACGTGGTTCCCACTGTGTATAGTTCGCACGAAAATCGTTTATTATCTTTAACCTTTCTAGTGAGTACAGTCCGGGATTGGAGCGCACATGCAGGCGGATGTATTTCTCCCAAGGGTCGTCAATCACCTGGGATCGCATCCAAGTAGGTGATGGTCTAGTTGGAACCTATCCCAGTCATTGTCAGTCACATCCACCACTGACACGACAAGTTGTAAAAAGTCTGGATTTTGTGAATAATTCTCTAGAAATGAACAAGGGCACGATATTCAGGTGAAATGAAAGTCAAGTGCAGGCCCGTTGTGTGTATAAATCAGCAGTCAGTCGCGCCAAGTGACATGCCACCTGACGTCGATGACGCGCAATAGTCGAACACAACCTCGACGGCAAGTTTGGACAGGTGCGCAGTCAATCGAAGACACTGTAGTTAGCACATTATATTCTCGGCAAATGCATCTTGTAAATGGCTTAACAAGACATTAAATAACGAATTTATTAAATTATTGTAGTACTGTAATGAGACATCACAATTTTTTACATAATACAATCAATTGGTCTTTTTCGGTGTCGCTGCTGTTGGATTGAATACGGGAGGTGCTGCCGGTCTGAACACCGAGGCCGCACCCCGTCCTGCCGGTCTAAACACTGAAGCCGCACCTCGTGCCCCTGGTTTGGTTGGTGTTTGAGGTGCCACTGGAGTTGGTGCAGCCGGGGTCGCTGCTGACGGACGGAACATCAAAGGTGTCGCTGGTGCCACTGATCCCGCTGGGGGAGGTTGGAACACGGACCCTGCCCCCGACGGGTGGAACGATGGTCCTGCCGCAGATGGATGGAATACCCGACTGGGGTCTTTTTGTTCAGCCAGATCCGTTTTGGACTTGTTGTCTGCAGTGTCAGGTTTGTCCTTGGGCTCGTGTTTCCTCGGCGTGAGACAGCACACCACGCAGGCGGGACACAGACAGGCGAGCAATCCGATTATTGAGTATGCGTACGCGGTGACGATGCACATTATTCACTTTTTAAAGGAACCGTTTTATCTGGCTCAGTTGCTTTCATGTGAAGCTCACATCTTGCACTTTTATTTGAAATGGTTGTTCATATTACGGATGTTTAACAATGATGTTTGAGATGTTTCATGACCACAATTGAAATATTGACAATTTCAGACAAATTTAAGACAGAAAACATGCGCCCACTGAACCGAGCGCAGCGACACTCCACAATGATCAAGTTCTATTATAATTAATATTTCACTTTTGCATGATGCGTATAAAATTTCAAAATATTAATATAATTATCATCATAGCTTGCTTTTAATTTACTATTTGGCCGCAATGACAACTATTCATGGTAAAACGGTATTTATGTATTGTTTATGTGTATAGTTATCTGTGGTATTTATGTCTAAAGCCTAGCGTTAAACCTTCTTTGATGTCAAGATAGGAGGTCTTTAAAAAGAGAATTTTAATAAATCTGTGATCGGAAATGTCATTCAGATTAAGTGTGTGTATCTGAAATGGCATTTTGGCATTTTGTTGCATGTAATTTGCATGTAATCAATAATCTGTGGTTCACAGACACACCCTTGACATGTCCTGTTTTCACCGAAGGGGAATATTTAGAAGATTCTCTACCTAGGGGATGACATCCACTATGCGCCTATTGGAGAGCTGAATCCTTCATCTGTGTGCCAAATGTAATGGACGCTTCCCATTTAATAATAGCATTTCCTGTCGTCAAGTATGCAGATGACGGAATTCTGAAGTTTCGGTACAACACTTTTTTCCTCGTAATAAACAGTCGATACCAAAACAAATTCGGCAAAGAATCGAGTGAAACAAAATAAGGGAACAACAGAATGATTGCTGGGAGCTCTACAAAAAACACCAGAGCATCTCCCATTTGTATGCTTAATTAAGTGAATCAGACGACAGACAGATAACAGGGATCCAATCCAGTAATTACTTATCTGAGAGAAGCCGAGATAATGAGTTCATTCATAGTGGATGACTCCCTCAGTAGTAAACGTGGCGACGCGCGCCCAGATAGCGATAAGACACAAACATTGTTGTTGCTTTGACCTCAATACGCCTCCACGTAGCGTAGTGAAGATTCAGAGCTTACAACTTTTATAAAGGACTTACAAATATATATCCGTGAGTATCTTCAAGGTAGCATAACACATAACAAGAAACCGGCAGCAATGTACAGAGAGTGAACATGTTTACCAGACATCTCGTCAAACTGACAAACATTCCAAATTGATAGGCTTCATTCAAGCTGCTTACCTAAGATACAGAATTCCGGGTGTTAGAATTGTTATACATTGAATGTAAAGAGATCTATCTCTTTGCAGTGGAGTCTCTGGTCTCTGCAGTAAACACTTGGGGTCTTTGGACATCCTTCATTCGCACTCGGCCACCATGAGTTCTCTCCCGAATCGTATTCAAGCGGCAATATGAGAGCAGCCTCGAATATTAAGGAACGGGTTGCCGCTAAAATTGCAACTGTGTATCATCATCAGCCGAGAAGCGTCTAATGCCATAACTAGTGCCGAGCCGAGCGACGGCGGTGCACGTTTCCCGGTACGTGGTTCCCACTGTGTATAGTTCGCACGAAAATCGTTTATTATCTTTAAGAGGGAACAGCAGATAAAAAATTTCATATGAAATTAAGGGTTTGGGATATAGCTGTTTTCTCAACGAAACGTTAGCCAAATTCAATCATTTTGATCTTATTCTCTTTATCAAAGAATAATCTAGGCCCGTTGGTTTTGCTTTTTTCAATATTTTGTCTACAATTAGAATTATGGGCATCTCAAAACTCAAAATTTCAGAAAAAATTTCTTTCAACTTATGGTACTCATTATTTAGAGTAAACGTAACATTTTCAGAAAAAGCAAAACCAACGGGCCTAGATTATTCTTTGATAAAGAGAATAAGATCAAAATGATTGAATTTGGCTAACGTTTCGTTGAGAAAACAGCTATATCCCAAACCCTTAATTTCACGGCAAAACTAGGCAAATACCAAAAAAAGCTTCAACTGTCCTTCTCGCACAGTTCGGTTCGGGAGGCAGGGTACACTATATCACAACTATATACTGTGTATTATATGTATAAAAATAAAGTAAGCATGCATTAGTGATGTCAATAAGCTTTATCGATTTTTTCGACTAATAGTGGTGGGAAAAATATATCGATAGATACCCTTTCTCGAGCTATAATGGTTTTACCTGTTAGTTTTAATGTTTAGATTGATCTAAATAAACAAATATAAAGACAAATAATTCTAAGGAAATTTATTTTATCATATCATATTTAACAGAACATTTTCCCTGAAATTCTTAGTTGTTGTTACGTTTTGTTACGTGTAAATAATTAAATATGATTTATGAATAAGTGACTTATGTTTCAAATATTTTTTTAATGTTAAAGTTCGAGTCGGACTCGCATACAAAGGGTTCCGTACCACTGTAAAATATCTAAACAGAAAAAAAACACAGAAAAAACATAACATTTATTGCATGGACATCCGTTTATTTATAACTTTTTTAAAAGCTTTTTTATATTATTTTTTGTTATTTATTATTATTGAAAGTCTTGAGAGAGAACGAGAAGTTATATGGACATCGCATGTACAAATCGCTACGGAGACTATATGACCCGACACAGATATCCCGGAGATCAGCCAGCAAGAGCTTGAAATGGCTCTCCAACAACTCAAAAACCGGTCAAGAGCAAGTCGGACTCGTGCACCGAGGATTCCGTACAGAATATGAATTAATGACATACTGAAAATCATAAATAATAGGTACGGTAATATGCACCCAACAATGCTCTACCGAAAATGAAATTCTAAGCTAAATTACATATTACGAAGTTAAGTTTGTAAACATTAAAAAATCAATTTTACTGTGTTACAATTAAAAAATTCAGATTTATTTCTATGGTTGTGCTGTAAAACCTTTCTTCTTGCCAAATTTCAAGACATTAGGTCAACGGGAAATACCGTATAGATTTTGGGTTCATTGCATTTTGTACGGAAATGGTCTAAAATACAGCTATATCTTTTTATTGCGTTGACCTATAAGTTTCATTATTTGACAGATCTAAGGGACAGCAAACTGGAGTATTCGATATCACAGTGATCCTATAAGGATTCCTTTTTTCCTTTTGAGGTACTTAAAATATAATAGTATAATATGAAGTATGACAGTAGGAAATACGATAGATTTCGACGATATTATTATTCATGTCGACAAATAAAAACTTGAAATATTTTTTCCCAGTTATACATCTCATACACTTAAGACGGGATTTTTAACTCGTCTATTCTATTGTGTGAGGTGTCGTGAAATTACAGTTTTTTAACCGACTTCAAAAAAAGAGGTTATCAATGCGACCTGTATGTATGTAATATTTCCAGAACTGCCCAGTTTTCATATATGTTAGTCTATACCAGCTTCTAAAGAAGTGTGCCAAATTTCTAAAGTGTATGTTTGTTTGTCCTCGCATATATCCGGAACACACACACAAAAGAAAAACACACATAGGGTTCGTGGATTTCAACAAAGCATTCGACACACTCGAACATAGATTTATCTGGGACGCACAGGAAAAACAAGGCGTACATGCAAAATACATAAGAATACTGAAAAACATATACACAAAAAGCACCGCACAAGTGAAGCTAGAATCTACAGGCGAAGAATTTTCGATTGAGAGAGGGGTACGCCAGGGAGACCCAATTTTACCAAAAATATTTTCAGCTATCCTGGAAATGATATTCACAAATCTGGATTGGACGAATAAAGGACTAAATATAAATGGCAAAAAGCTGAGTCACCTACGCTTTGCAGACAACCTGATCTTACTTTCGGAAAACCCGAAAACCCTACAGACAATGTTCCAACAGTTAGCGGAAGAGAGCGAGAAAGCAGGCCTGTCAACGAACTTAACGAAAACAAAAGTAATGTCAAATTCCTCACAAACAGAGCCCATAACAGTAAATAATGGAGAAATAGAGTATATAGAAATGGACAAGACTAATAACTGAATGGCAACCACGAGATAGCAAAAGAAAAAGAGGCAGACAGACTAGAAGATGGGAGGACGACATCAGACAAGTGGCGGGTCCAACATGGACCCGCATAGCGAAAGATAGAATAGAGTGGAAATCCTTAGAGGAGGCCTATGTCGAAAGACAAGCTGAAATGTAGGAACGACCGGTTACTGATACTTAATATAAAAAGATAAGTAACGTATAAAGTAAGCATATTTTTAAGAAAATTGTAACAAAAAATTAGTTCAGCAATAAAGGCTATTTTATTTAATTTATTTTTTATATATCCGGAACTACAAGTTCGATTTAAATAATCCCTTTTTTGTTTACCTAGGTATTGTAAAACTTAGGGAAGACTGCAAGTTTCATCAAAATCGGTTCAGTAGTTTTTGAGACTGGGAATGTTAAGTGTGTATTTCGGCGTTGCAGTGCAGCAGAGCAAATTTAAAATTAATGTTTTAACTGTACTGTAATCTGTATGCCGAATAAATTATTTCTATTCTATTCTATTAGTTAAATGTTTGTTACCTCAGAGCTTTTCACTGGGTGAACCGATTTGGATGATTCTTTATTATTTGAAAGCTGATGCTTTCCATGTGGTCCCATTTCAATTTGGTCCGGTTCTTAGAATGGAATCCATGAGAAAACAATATACATATTAAATTTTCCTTAATAAAAGTAGACTTTTAGGGCAGTTGAAGTCGGTTTCTAGTTCTTTTTGAACGCTTTAACTTGTTAGTCCTTAGACTCTAGCACTCTAGGTACTAAAACACCTCTAGGTCACCTAAAGTATCGTTGGAAGACGAACGTTCGGATATGGTGAAACTAAAAGGTTTCTTTGTTGACCGTAGAACCCTAAAATAGCAACGCCATAATTTATATTGTATTTATATGTGATAGGTACTTACTAGTCAATTATATCAAATACAACCACAGTATGTCGAGACTAAACCAATATGCGAACAATAATTTCTCAAAACGTAAAACAAGGGTTGACGCACGCTCACGTCAAGTTTATTATAATTTTGAAAAATACACTCTAGCCCAGGCGGAGGGGTAGCGACTATGCGCGGCGCGCAGGGGCCTCTTTGGGATGTTATGCAGCGTTATTTGTGTGAGTGAAAGCATGTGAAAGGCTGTATGTGTGCGTACCGAATCGCGACAGCAATAACATATTCAAATACCTACTATTCTACGGAGACTTTGCTTCATTGGCGTCTTAACCTTTCTAGTGAGTACAGTCCGGGATTGGAGCGCACATGCAGGCGGATGTATTTCTCCCAAGGGTCGTCAATCACCTGGGATCGCATCCAAGTAGGTGATGGTCTAGTTGGAACCTATCCCAGTCATTGTCAGTCACATCCACCACTGACACGACAAGTTGTAAAAAGTCTGGATTTTGTGAATAATTCTCTAGAAATGAACAAGGGCACGATATTCAGGTGAAATGAAAGTCAAGTGCAGGCCCGTTGTGTGTATAAATCAGCAGTCAGTCGCGCCAAGTGACATGCCACCTGACGTCGATGACGCGCAATAGTCGAACACAACCTCGACGGCAAGTTTGGACAGGTGCGCAGTCAATCGAAGACACTGTAGTTAGCACATTATATTCTCGGCAAATGCATCTTGTAAATGGCTTAACAAGACATTAAATAACGAATTTATTAAATTATTGTAGTACTGTAATGAGACATCACAATTTTTTACATAATACAATCAATTGGTCTTTTTCGGTGTCGCTGCTGTTGGATTGAATACGGGAGGTGCTGCCGGTCTGAACACCGAGGCCGCACCCCGTCCTGCCGGTCTAAACACTGAAGCCGCACCTCGTGCCCCTGGTTTGGTTGGTGTTTGAGGTGCCACTGGAGTTGGTGCAGCCGGGGTCGCTGCTGACGGACGGAACATCAAAGGTGTCGCTGGTGCCACTGATCCCGCTGGGGGAGGTTGGAACACGGACCCTGCCCCCGACGGGTGGAACGATGGTCCTGCCGCAGATGGATGGAATACCCGACTGGGGTCTTTTTGTTCAGCCAGATCCGTTTTGGACTTGTTGTCTGCAGTGTCAGGTTTGTCCTTGGGCTCGTGTTTCCTCGGCGTGAGACAGCACACCACGCAGGCGGGACACAGACAGGCGAGCAATCCGATTATTGAGTATGCGTACGCGGTGACGATGCACATTATTCACTTTTTAAAGGAACCGTTTTATCTGGCTCAGTTGCTTTCATGTGAAGCTCACATCTTGCACTTTTATTTGAAATGGTTGTTCATATTACGGATGTTTAACAATGATGTTTGAGATGTTTCATGACCACAATTGAAATATTGACAATTTCAGACAAATTTAAGACAGAAAACATGCGCCCACTGAACCGAGCGCAGCGACACTCCACAATGATCAAGTTCTATTATAATTAATATTTCACTTTTGCATGATGCGTATAAAATTTCAAAATATTAATATAATTATCATCATAGCTTGCTTTTAATTTACTATTTGGCCGCAATGACAACTATTCATGGTAAAACGGTATTTATGTATTGTTTATGTGTATAGTTATCTGTGGTATTTATGTCTAAAGCCTAGCGTTAAACCTTCTTTGATGTCAAGATAGGAGGTCTTTAAAAAGAGAATTTTAATAAATCTGTGATCGGAAATGTCATTCAGATTAAGTGTGTGTATCTGAAATGGCATTTTGGCATTTTGTTGCATGTAATTTGCATGTAATCAATAATCTGTGGTTCACAGACTCGGGGACAGGTTAAAGTTGGGTTAAAGAACTACGCTCATGTTCACAGCTCATGTTTCAGTAAACATAAGTTAGAAACATTTTATGTTTTTCGACCTTTGATCGATTTTTTAAACAATTATTTCCAGCTTAAATAGGCTTGTTACAAAATGTTATAATAAATAAGCCGGTATTTAAGAAATACCATCCATCTCATAAAACCATCGCCATTGTAGTTTCCTACTTGGAACAGATGCGAAACATTGAAGCACGACAGACAAATATTGACGTACAATATTTCTTTTGCCAGTAGTGGCCCATAATAACAAAGCACAACACGAAAGAAAGGAGGACAAAGGTAACTTAATACAAAGAGACTTCAGCAAAAACCTGAAGGTTACGTATTCAAAGGTCAGGACCCGAATAAGGACTCATAGGAGGCTTTGCAAACTGTTTAATTATTTCCCTAGGGTTGGACCTTGTGCGCGACCTCTTTACTTTTCTCTTTGTATGTATATATTCAAAGAATAATCAGTAGTTCTGCAGGTCTTCGCTACTGATCAGTCACTGACCGCGCCGCCGTCGGGGAACGTTTAGTTCTCTGGAATCAAAATATCAGTAGAGAAACCAGCACCTACTTCACACCGGGAGCAGATTGACAATCATCGCTGTGCAGTGGACCCCAGCCACTAGCCAGCATACGCTGAATCCCCTCCTTGTACTGTACCACACACAGGCCTACAAGTGATCATCACCCTGAATAAAATAAGTATTTATTTAGCTGTAATAAATGTAAATTAGTTTGTAATTGTTTTATTCTTGTTTAGTTGTGGTAATAAATAAAAATTCTTTCTTCCTTCCTTCTTTCTTATAGCTGAATATTTTTTTTTCTTGTTCGGATGGTTTCCCTCGTCGCAAATTAATTAGATCATGTAATTTGGAAAACGACGATTCAGGCCGTAAAGTTTTGAAAGCTTTCCCTTGTAAAGACTGGAGCGAAAGTTTTTCTAAATATTAGTCTGAAATAAAGATGCTAGTTTATTATATTATCGCGTTTCTTTATTCCCGATCCGACCGCCATCGCCACCCCTCGAGCAATGGCTCGGGCACAAAGTTCCCAACTACTGGCCCAAGTTTTTTTCGGTCACATCCCATTTAACATCTTTATTCGTAGGGATTGGTTTCTGTCCACTGTTTTACCGGTCCCCGTGTTTTTTCCTGTATGATTTACAGCAGCATTTATTTATAGGAGGATGTTTGTATATTTCAGTGACACCTACACACATTGCCACACAATTGCAAAGCATTACATAAGTCTTAGTCCGAATCTTAGTACTATTTTCGCATCCCATTTGATCGGACACTCAACTCCCTTTACTCTGTTTTATGTTTCATATTAGCCGAAGAACAATTAATATTTCAGAATTTTACGACGTCTGGTATAAGTGTAGGGTAAAGTTATCGCGTAAAATAGACCGAGCAAGCCCGGGAATACGGCGCACTCCGCTTTATACTTTCCTTTTTACGTAAAGCTACGGGAGCGCGTAGGAAATTAATTCCCGAGTCTTACTTACACGAGAAACTTATTTGCAAAACGCTACATAATGCTCCAAGCGAGTTTTAATAGAAAAAACTTGTCAGAAAGTTACTGATTGCACTCATTAAAACTTTTATCTCCGCTTTCTTTCTTTGTGCCGTTTATGATTACGGCAATGTCGTTTCTATAACAGAAAATGGAGTAGGCAGAGAACTATCATACTGCTCAGATATTTCTGTCATATAGTTTAGTCGCTTTACTTATTTCCAACTCTTTCGCATTGTTTTTCGATACTGTTCAATCAACGAAAAATTCTAGCCAGTTTTAGATAATTTCATAATTTTGGATATACATATAATATGCGATTTGTTAAGTCCCGTTACTCATACAATACAACATTATCCATCAGCCGCGTCTACCGTATGCGATTATCTCAAAAGGAAGAGCTGCTCATATCAATAATATCGCAAAAGGTAAAGGTATTATTGAGTGGAGCCTTATCTAATCCGTTATCTGTCCAATATGATCAGGTTCCCGCCCACAGCCCCCGGCGAGTCGCAATACGTGCCGCCGCCGCTCCGCCGCTGTGCTGCGACGGCAGACAGAAAACCACGACAAGGAGAAAACTCGGGGCGTAATTATATAGCCTCCCGCGGAAGGCCGTGCCCGTCGGCGCTTAAACAGATTACGTCGGTAACGTGCCCGCGCGAGCTGAATGGTCAAGGTTGCTGACGTAAGCTCGGCTCGTTAACGGCACTAAGTAGAGATGCTCATCGTACATAACATATAGAAACCTCCGCTATCTCGTGAGCAGCGGCCGGGCAGGCAGGCAGGCAGGGCGCGCGGTGCGCGACGTGCGGCTGTCAGGTTGTAATGTTATGATGCCCGCGTGTCAACGGGCGTGCTGCAGGTGCGGCGGCGGCGGCATGTAAACACGCGGGCACTGAACCGTGCTTCGCGCGCGCCTCTCTCATCAGTCCGTCCGTCGCTACAAACACTCACCTTTTTAATCTGGAAGTGGTCGGGTCGCAGCGTCTCCTGTATCTCCTGCTCGGTGCCGCGCGGCGCCGCTTGCACCGAGCTGCGGAACCCGTCGAGGACGCCCTTGAAAGTGAACTTCTTCATGTTGCGTGCGGTTGGCGCGGATCCTTTGTCCGAGGGCCGGCCCTCCCCGGCTACATCACAGCCGTCCGCCGCGGTCCGCGAGCCGGTTTTGGCTACGGGTACGTCGCTCGCTCCCGCGCTTGCCAGCCGCGCCGCTACTGCGCAGGGCCGTCTTCACGGGCCGACGCCGACGCCGACACGCGAACGTCGCGAATCGACGAAAACTAGGCGAGGCACCGCCTCCGGAATGTACGTACGGCAATGCGGTGCCGTCCAGCGATCGATACTCCACGCCGCGGGAGATGCACGGGACACGCGCACTGCGCTGACACGACACCACGGAGCGCGCCCGACCGACTGCCAGGAAAACATCGAGTGCGACACGTCCGACCGATTCACCAACGCCTACGCTAGAAAGAGACGAACGCATATTGCGCATGGAGGCGGACCTTGCGGAGGACAAATTACAGCTGATAGCTGCTTCCCGCTCTCACCGCCAGGTAGAGCTCGCGTGCGAAAACATCGCGTGACGTTCTCATCGAGGACAAGGTTTCACTTTCTGTTGGCGGCGGCGCTAGTAGCCGTACGAACTACCACAAGCGAGAGCGACCGATAAAGAGTACGGACTCGGTCGACCGCAATAACAATTTGTTTCCACGCGGACAGCTGACATCTGTCAAACCGGTACTTGAAGGAATTTGTCAAAACAATCGCCAGTTTTCCGTGAGTTTTTGAAAAATTTTACGCGAAGATGTCGTACAAAGTGTTAGTGAAAAGTGTTAGCACCTTGAGCTACGTAGGAGCGTATAAGAAATTCCGAAGTCGACCGTACAAGTAAGTGGGACACGTACATCGCTGATTTGTTGACACACGTTGATATTTACAAATTATGCCAATACGATAAGTATTTCCGATAATATTCTGATTGGGAACACAATTACAAGAACAGAATTATAAAATTCAATCATTAAATTCCGATGAAAATATCAAAACTCAGAGGATATGACTATATCCTTGCCAGACTTGGTAGCAGTTTTAAAGATATTCCCCGATCTTTGATTATCACCTCGATGAATTCGTTCTACATGACTAAATGTATTGCAAAATGAATGCCTCGTGTATAACCAACTGCACTTACGCATAAGAAAATACTTGACAGAATAGAACTAGGATATCACTCTTTTGAAACAACAGACCCTGTGTTTTTAATTTAGAGAAACACAAAACTTTTCTTCACTGTCTCCTGATGTTATTGATAAATTGTGTAAACTCCACATTTACACTATTTTCAGACTATATGCAGCAGCAATACTTGGCACAGGGCTTGTTGCGTACAGCCAGCACAAACAGAACTCTGCTGAAATGAAAGAGATTATACAAATCAGCAAGTATATGGCTGAACCCATCACATCAGTCCACAAGCTCCGAGAGAACCCTGATGATATGAAGACACAGATGGAACTGCTCATCATGAGGATACAAGCAGAGTTCTGTAGGGCTCTCGAAAAGGAAGAAGATAAAGTATGACTTATATATAGTTCAGTTGTATATGCAAAAAAGTATATGTATAGCTAAGCAATACTGTCTTCAAGTTGTTGACAGCATATCTAGAGGTATTTTCTTAGTCTGAAAAATGTCAGCCATTCGTCGATTGATTTATTAGTGCAAAACAGTATCTCTTACACAATGTTTAAATGCAATGCATCGCCTGGTTTCTCAATAATGAGGTAATTTTATTCAGACTTTAGTTTCAACATATTCAGAGGTAATTTTAGATAACAGCTAAGAGATCTTCTGTGTTAGCTTTTTAACTGACTTCAAAAAAAGAGGAGGTTATCAATTTGATGGGTATGGTTTTTTTTCTTCTTTTTTTAATGTTTGTTACCTCAGAACTTTTGACTGGGTAAACCGATTTAGATGATTCTTTTTTTATTTGATATTTACCATGTAACAAAAACAGTAGCTCCTGGTGCTTAGATAACTGCATAATTAAATGTAGAAGTATGTGTATTAAGTATAGTTTTTGTTGTAGGCTTGGAGAGAGGATAAAAAGGCAGATGATGAATATGAATATGATTATGACAAGGATGTATTCTTAGCAACTCCGGTATGATAGCATGGTATCTGTTATTACTAGTAGTCACAAGTAGTCCACAATATAAATATACTGTCAAACAAAGACTGATACTTAATAGGTAGATAATATAAATCTAAAGGCTACTGCTCTATATACCTGTAATCAGATATGCATATAAAGTTCTCACTTTATTCAGGCAGTTTCCAAAGTTTAGTTCCGAATCATGCACAACTCTAAATAAAAAAATAGTGGTATTTTATTTACGTTAGTTGTCTGCGTGCACCTGGTGCAGTCTCAAATGATCTACAAATTATTATATAGAGTGAGAATTTGAGAACAGCATTTTCTTTCTTTTAAACTGTGTGTGGCTATCAGGAGGCTCGGTTCAAAGTGGACCGTTGGGAGCGGAGCGAGGGTGGCGGGGGCATCACGTGCGTGCTGCAGGACGGACGCGTATTCGAGAAGGCGGGCGTCAACATCTCCGTGGTGTCCGGCAAGCTACCGCCCGCAGCTGTGCAGCAAATGCGGAGCAGGTAGATAGATAAGCATTTTATTTGCCAGCATAATAATACAAATACACACACAAAAGAACCAGAAGTGTATACACGATACAAGTCATAAATAACAATTATAACATCGTTTAGTATCATGCCAGAAAAAAGGCCTACCTAACTGACACTTGCTACAGCATATCCTGTTACACGAGCAATTCTGGTACCATGTCCCATCCACGATCTCGAAAGCAGCTAAAACGAGTTAGTTGTAATTATCAGATTTAGGGGTCCCAAGGTCAAGAAATCCATTTGCCAAGGTCTCACCTCTCATTTTATAAGGGTCCACAGTCGGTGCAGAAGTCTGGTCGCCCAGACACTACTGCCGTGCCGGCTGCCGCAAATGGGGCATATGCCGCGTATGTCAATGTGACGTATTGTTGTCAGCTTGTTATAGTATGAAGGGTTTATCATCATCAACAGCATATGTCCCCACTGCAGGGGCTCAGTAGGGCTACTCTCCTACAGAGTGTGTGGGCCATAGTCCACCACGCGGCCCAGTGCGGATTGGTAGGCTTCACACACACCTTTGAATTTCTTCTCAGGAGTGGGCAGCTTTCCTCACCATGTTTTCCGTCACCGCATTCACAAATTGTAACTAAATATTACGAGGATTACAGGATCAAACCCAGTGTACAGGACAGCCGGACGAATTATAATTTAAATACGTTTCATAGTTCTAAGTAATTCAATTGTAATTATTCTTGAGTAAATAAAGATTGTTAGGTTTACACTACACATACACAGAAAGAGAAAGCCATCAGCTATCTCTTTCACACAGAGCCACCGGCTCTCCTTTCCGTATTGCCGCGGAGATAGGGTCGTTTACCTCACCCCCCCACTGTACTCCCCGCGCTGAGACAATCATAGACAGAGACGGTGAGAACTATCTCTTTCACACAGAGCCACCGGCTCTCCTTTCCGTATTGCCGCGGAGATAGGGTCGTTTACCTCACCTCTCCACCGACGCCCCCCGGGCTCGCCTATGAAGAGAATATAACTAGCGCGATTTCCATACAACACACAGTCCTCAAGCAACAGTCTGAAAATATACATCGATCTTTTATTTGCCATCGCCCAGTCTCCAATCCAGCACAGCGTGCGAACAGATTCCGGCCAGTACAGTGAATCATCGTGTTGGTTTCTGTCTCGCACACCCAGACTTCGAGTGTTCAAGAACTGACGCTCTACTACTCTCTTTACTTGTCAGGGGCAAAAACCTAGAAAATGCCGAGCTACCGTTCTTCGCGGCGGGCGTGAGCGCAGTCATCCACCCGCGCAACCCCCACGTGCCAACCGTACACTTCAACTACCGATACTTCGAGGTCACCGACAAGAACGGTACGTTGCACACTGAAGCACGCAAGTACCCAGCCAAGTATGACAAGTTATTGCGCGACCCTTACTAGGGGTGACAGACGTCAGTGGAAGCGCGCCCAACTCAGCAAGTATATGGCTGAACCCATCACATCAGTCCACAAGCTCCGAGAGAACCCTGATGATATGAAGACACAGATGGAACTGCTCATCATGAGGATACAAGCAGAGTTCTGTAGGGCTCTCGAAAAGGAAGAAGATAAAGTATGACTTATATATAGTTCAGTTGTATGTGCAAAAAAGTATATGTATAGCTAAGCAATACTGTCTTCAAGTTGTTGACAGCATATCTAGAGGTATTTTCTTAGTCTGAAAAATGTCAGCCATTCGTCGATTGATTTATTGGTGCAAAACAGTATCTCTTACACAATGTTTAAATGCAATGCATCGCCTGGTTTCTCAATAATGAGGTAATTTTATTCAGACTTTAGTTTCAACATATTCAGAGGTAATTTTAGATAACAGCTAAGAGATCTTCTGTGTTAGCTTTTTAACTGACTTCAAAAAAAGAGGAGGTTATCAATTTGATGGGTATGGTTTTTTTTCTTCTTTTTTTAATGTTTGTTACCTCAGAACTTTTGACTGGGTAAACCGATTTAGATGATTCTTTTTTTATTTGATATTTACCATGTAACAAAAACAGTAGCTCCTGGTGCTTAGATAACTGCATAATTAAATGTAGAAGTATGTGTATTAAGTATAGTTTTTGTTGTAGGCTTGGAGAGAGGATAAAAAGGCAGATGATGAATATGAATATGATTATGACAAGGATGTATTCTTAGCAACTCCGGTATGATAGCATGGTATCTGTTATTACTAGTAGTCACAAGTAGTCCACAATATAAATATACTGTCAAACAAAGACTGATACTTAATAGGTAGATAATATAAATCTAAAGGCTACTGCTCTATATACCTGTAATCAGATATGCATATAAAGTTCTCACTTTATTCAGGCAGTTTCCAAAGTTCAACCCCCACGTGCCAACCATACACTTCAACTACCGATACTTCGAGGTCACCGACAAGAACGGTACGTTGCACACTGAAGCACGCAAGTACCCAGCCAAGTATGACAAGTTATTGCGCGACCCTTACTAGGGGTGACAGACGTCAGTGGAAGCGCGCCCAACTGCTTCTGATATCTCGCCTCCCTTACAAAGCTTCTGTCCTTATCCGCAACCTTGTCAGACTATACCGAAAAGAATAGTGTGTGTAATGTACTAAAGTGTCAGTTTTTGTCTCTCAGGCGTGCAGTGGTGGTTCGGCGGTGGCACCGACCTCACTCCCTATTATTTGAACGAGGAAGACGCCGTTCATTTCCACACAGTTCTTAAACAGGCATGCGATCAACATGACCCCACATATTATGAAAAGTAAGTTAAACATATTGAAATGGCTAAAATTATCTTAAAAATGTATAGAAACCGCTACGGGTCACAGATGTTAAACCAAACCAGTACAAACGAAATTCGGTCATATTTAAAAGTACCTACAATATTGGTGTTGCTATTAAAATATATAGACATGGGTGGTAGATTTGCAATATTGACTATAACTGCTTGGTTTATTTTATAAAATATTGTAGTGACACGTAGTAAGCAGCAAATGTTAGAATAAATACATTAAATCTATATTCTTGGTTTAGAGAACAAGTGATTATTATTTATAGGTTTAAGAAGTGGTGTGACGATTACTTCTCGATACCACATCGAGGCGAGAGGCGAGGCATAGGAGGCATATTCTTTGACGATATTGACTACCCTGATCAAGAAAAAGCTTTCAAATTTGTGACATCATGCGCTGAAGCAGTTATACCTAGCTACTTACCTCTTGGTTTGTATGAATTATAAAAATATAGTCATATTGTTTTACCCTGCATTTTACAGTTGTTTGTTTTCTTCGCAGTAAAGAAACATAAAGACCAGGGATACGGCTACTTCGAAAGACAATGGCAGTTACTGAGGAGAGGACGCTATGTGGAATTCAATTTAATATACGACCGAGGCACAAAGTTCGGTTTGAATACGCCTGAGGCACGATTCGAGTCGATTTTGATGTCTTTGCCTCTTAATGCTGTAAGTTGCTTCCAAAATAAAAGGATCGACTGCTTGTCGATTATCATATACATTCTGCCTAATTAAAATATGTTATTTTGCAGAAATGGGAGTATATGCACGTGCCTAAACCGGATTCTCCTGAAGAAAAGCTAATGAAAGTCCTGAAGGAACCAGTAGACTGGGTTAAATTTAATAATTTCCAAACAGGAAGGCAATCCTTTGCTGCTTAACTGTAGCAGACCATAATATGTGAATGTATAAAAATGTAAGTGTGGTATCGGGTCAAAACTTATGATAATTAGTCAAAGTGGCAATCAAAAAGTTAAATGAAATGTTTCTTAATTTTTTATTGAATATACTATATATTTCTTTTGATTTTCTTTTAATTTTCTATTTTTCAAGTCAAGGTTTAGATGATATTTCCCTTTCTAGTATAATTCAGAATCGAGTATGGCAACACTACAATAACTGTCAGTGTCTGTTGTCAAATTGTTGAGCTGCTATGGCCGCAATGTTGTGAATTTCGTGTTTTGTGATGTGTTTACTACGCACTTTTTATTGCTTTTCACCAATACTGGTACGTCACCACCTTCCCTGTATATTTGTGATCTTATAACTGGTGCCTCGAAGTAAACTCCAGTTGTAAAATGTGATGTATATGTGGCCCGTATAACGGATGCTTCCTATCCTACATACCATAAATGTAAGTTAACGTTCCGTATGTGACGGTATTGCGACTCGTCGGCGGGGACTAGTGGAAGATGCCTTTTAAGTTAAAATTGAAAAAGACTCGCCAGTACAATGTAGCATCGAAAAGTTTGTTCGTGATCAGCGTGGAGCTGCTCGACGGCGGAGTCGCCGACTGCACACTCTCTGTGGACAGTACGGGTCAGGAGTGCCTGGACAACGTCTGCCAGCGACAGGCCATCAACCAGCCAGAGTTGTTCGGCCTGCGATACATCAACAGGAGCCAGCAGCCACGATGGGTGCAGTTGGAGCGGCCTCTCAAGAGGCAACTGGACAAATATGCTTCTTCACACCAGTTGTACTTGCGTGTAATGTACTACGTGATATCTGGGACCAGTCTGATCACAGATGAGGTCACCAGGTACCACTATTTCCTGCAATTGAAGAATGATCTAATTGAAGGTCGTATAATCTGTGATTTGCAACAAGCTGTGGTTCTCGCGTCATATAGCCGGCAGGCTGAATACGGGAACCATGATCGGGAGCGGCACACGGTGGAATATCTCAAGAACTTGCTGACATTTCCCAAGCAAATGTTAGATGGAAGTCAGATCATCGATGGTGCCACTCTAGCTGAGACTGGCAGGCTAGAGTTGTTGACGGCAGCTGTCATACAACATCACATGGCTCTGCATAACATGTCACAGGTATTGTAGGACATATTTTTATATATATATATGCTTAGCTTACTGCTCTTTTAATACAGACGGAGTCTTCCTATTCAGATGGCTAGTCAAAGTTCCTTATAGATTATTGATAAATAAACTGCAAAATTAATAAGTTTTTAGCTTCCCCAAAGTAAATAAGATACAAAATCTGATGTTAGTCAGAGACAGCACAATTTGACAATTTGTTCATATTCAAAGAACAGTCACTAGTCTAGGATGGCTAAAAAAGTTTTTTTATGTGCTAGAAGTTTTTTTATTGGTTCCTATTTTGAAGTTGCAATAATTAAGTGTGACATAGAGCTTGCACAGAGCATAGAGTTTAATGACACCCAACTGTTGTGCTAACTTAAAAAAAATATTTTTAAATAACTTGTGGATTGATTTACTTTGGACCACTTGAATCAGTTTGATTTAATATACAGGTGATGCTATTTAATTTAAAAGCCAAGATCACCCATATCTGCTTTTATCCAGAACAATAAATATAAATTTACTGAACTTTATAAATTATGCCACAAGAACTACTTGTTTGATCAGGATAGAAGTATACTATTTTCTGACTCTTTCAACTATATAAAAAAACAAGTCAGTGTGACTCTCTGTTATGACATTAAATCAGGATAACCATGGCCAAACAAACTCACTTTCACTTTTATAATATGAGTATTGATACGTCACACCAGATAGGAGAACTTGATGGATCCTGTATTCACTGTGTTGTATAAATTTGAACTTCCGAGTTGTTTGTACTTTTATAAAAGCGGTCATATTTATCTTTCATAAAAGTAACTTGCCAAACAACTCTGAAGTAAAAATTTATACAACACAATGACAAATACAATAACTGTCAGGGATGCATTTTAAAATTCACAAATAATTTATTAATACCTAAATATGTTGACCATAACTTTAATGTAAACAAATCGTTTCACTTCACTCCACTATAATGGCTGTGAGTTTAAGAGGAAACACTGATTTTGAAGGGTTGTGAAAATCTATTTTTCTCACTAATGGTAGTAGATAGATACTCGATATTATATCAATGATATCTTGAGGACATCCACAAAGAAATTTTATGGAATGAAATAAAAGTATTGAGTAAGTTTTTCATGTCTTACAGTTTACAATGTGTATTTATAATCGTCGATAAATAGCATCTTTCACAAACATGAAAGTGAAATGACTGCATGAATATAAATTAGGTTTCACGTGAGTGATAAGCAACACGCAACTTCAATTAGTTTGTAAAAACACTGTAGATCAAGAACATTATGTGAGGAAACTGTGCCGGTAGTGGTAGTCAAGTGTGTTTTGACAAATATGTCATAATTAAACATTACTTTCCAATGAATAAATTATAGTATTTATAACTTCTCAGCTGATTTTACAAACACCTGTAAGGAGTCTTTTTAGTACTATAGAATAGATAGAAATGTGTTAGATAGAGAGAGTAGGATATTTTAATAAATATAAATTTTTTAATATCTAAATTAAAAGCCGTATTGTAAATGAATTCTAAAAAACACCCAAGTGCAAGTCAGACAATAATCATCCAGATCGGTTGAGAAATGCAACCTATAAAGGAAAACATACAACCACACAGAAAGTAATTTTTTGCCATATTAGCTGAGATGAAGAACTGTTCCCTTCGCTCACTTGAAAAAAAAACAGTGCCAGTATCAATTGTTGTATAACAAAGACTTGTTATACAATATTTCACAATTAACTATATTAATTGAAACAAAAATACAACACTGATCTAATGTTTACAATTATATTTCTTCTATTTCATTAACTTCAATAAGAGCTTGATAGGTTTATAATACAAGAGTTAAAGGAACTCTAAGCCATGACCATATCCGTTGCATCCAGTAATATGTTTTGTTCTAACAATAAATGTTAATGTTGCAATAAGTGGTTTAAGTTCATGTGGGGATTCATCACATTATTATTGCTGTGTAATCCAATACACCATCAACATCAACAGCCTATATACGTCCCCACTGCAGGGGCTCAGGCCTACTCTCCTACAGAGAGTGTATGGGCCATAGTACACCACGCGGGCCTAGTGCGGATCGGCGGACTTCACATGCAGGTTTCCTCACGATGTTTTCCTTCACCGTTAAGCAATCGGATAATGTACTTGAATTGAAAAACAACTCATAGGTACACGGCTGGATTCGAACCCGGAACCTTCAGATTGAGAGTCCGCGCCTTATCCTCTGCGCCACCGACGCTTCTCAATCGTAATCCAATACAATTGTTATTAAATATTATCTGCATTCAAACCATTGATATAAAATAAATTTAAATGAAATGAAAATCACAGTACATTTTCATGAAATTCTGCTCATAAAACAAACAACCCATTGTCTCAGTGACGTCATTGCAAACACCGTAATTTCTTTTCACACCCATAATAATGCTAGCACACATCATCCCACAGCTGAGTGGCGGCCGTGTTAAATAGCCGGTTATCTCTAAAACAATCATTATGCGTTGATTCACATCCGAGATAACGACAGCGTACCGCGCTCTGTGCTTTCCAACAGATACTCCTCATCGTATATTATATGCAATAACATATTGTCGGAAATATTTTCACTGATGGATTAACCAGTGAACGCTGGAGAAGTTTACGTAAGGAAACTGATGTAGCTAAGTTGAAATCAGTAATCAAGGTACTTTTAATGTCTTTGATAGATAATCAACTGCCATTTCCAATGCAAGCCCACATGGAACACATACTGATAAAATCCGGAATGAGGACATCCATAGACAGACTAAGCCATAGTCCCTAAGGACGAGTCAGATGAAGAGTCAATGGGCAGACTCAAATAGGGAGTAAGAGTTCTCTATTGGCGAACAGGTACCGGGCCGTCCCCTACTAGATGGACCGACGACCTGGTTAGGGTCGCGGGGAGTCGCTGGACGCAAGTGGCTCGGGACCGGTCAATGTAGAATACCATGGTGGAGGCATATGTCCAGCAGTGCACATTTAGGATAGGATGTATCTATGATACATGACTTGGTAGTTTTATGTACAATGGTGTAACATAGGTATGTGTGTCTCAGGCTCAAGCTGAAGAAGGTTTCATCACGACATGCCAGCAGCTGCGCGGCTACGGACAGGAGATGTTCAGCGTGCGCGAACAGCTCGGACACGGCGAAGTGACCCTCGCCGTGTCGCTGACGGGCGTGCGAGTTCTCACAGAGAACAGCGACACGCCACACTTCTACAGGTCAGACAACTCACTCATTACACTGCATTACATCACACCCTGGACACTGCAAATAAATGTCGTAATATCAGTTCATATTCCCATACATCCGGGTTGTTGGGAGGTGGTGACCGTCCATTCTGTATGTAGTACTTGTCCAGCAGGGCAGACAGGAGCACCTCATTCATTTCAATATTAAACCCCTGAAGGCAGGATTGCTTAACAACCACTCCTTGAATAAATAATAAATATTGCAAACGATAAGCGACGAGTGCCCCGTGTACATTATTATCGCTATCCACGCCCCAGTTCCTTCAACTGTAACAGGTGAATACAAGCTCAGAATACGATCGACTTGAGTTCACGGTTACTTGCCAGTGTGATAATATTATAATTTTGTACCTACTCAAACAACCATCAATCCCTCATAATGCGTCGCTGAGATGACAGCGACACTTGCTCGGGCCTCGTTCCCGTCACGCACAAGCTACAAATGCCTGAAGACATTGCTTCTCTACTACCAAGTCTGAATATTAAGTTTCTAAAATAAATACAGTTAAGTTAGGAAACATGGCTTAGTAAAGTGCCAACCATGAAAAAATATGGCCAGAGTACAAAATGAAATTTACCCTAGAAATTTTTCTCGCTTTTTGTAGTATGTTTTTGCAATGGTTTTGACATGGATATTTAATGTATTTTTGAAACCTCTTGAAACTAGTTCAGAAGAGAAGTCGGTTTTTGGGCCGTGTTTTGCCGGTGCCTATTCCAAATTATCTTTGATATAGGTATATATCATTCCCTACAGCTTCGCAACTGTATAAAGGACCATGGTACCACCGTCGCATTATTCTACTTTGAATGAATAATAGTGTGTTGTGTACAGGTGGATGGACATAACCAACGTGATCAACCACAAGCGCACGTTCAGCGTGGAGTGCGGAGCCCCGGCGGCGTCCGCGTCGTTCGTGCTGGCGAGCCCCGAGGACGGCAAGTACGTGTGGCGCATGTGCGTGCAGCAGCACACGTTCTACATGCGTCACCAGGCGGCGCTGCAGGACGCACAAGCAGACCCCAGCCCGGACCTACAGGTAACCACCGTGTACGTCCGCGTCGTTCGTGCTGGCGAGCCCCGAGGACGGCAAGTACGTGTGGCGCATGTGTGTGCAGCAGCACACGTTCTACATGCGTCACCAGGCGGCGCTGCAGGACGCACAAGCAGACCCCAGCCCGGACCTACAGGTAACCACCGTGTACGTCCGCGTCGTTCGTGCTGGCGAGCCCCGAGGACGGCAAGTACGTGTGGCGCATGTGCGTGCAGCAGCACACGTTCTACATGCGTCACCAGGCGGCGCTGCAGGACGCACAAGCAGACCCCAGCCCGGACCTACAGGTAACCACCGTGTACGTCCGCGTCGTTCGTGCTGGCGAGCCCCGAGGACGGCAAGTACGTGTGGCGCATGTGCGTGCAGCAGCACACGTTCTACATGCGTCACCAGGCGGCGCTGCAGGACGCACAAGCAGACCCCAGCCCGGACCTACAGGTAACCACCGTGTACGTCCGCGTCGTTCGTGCTGGCGAGCCCCGAGGACGGCAAGTACGTGTGGCGCATGTGCGTGCAGCAGCACACGTTCTACATGCGTCACCAGGCGGCGCTGCAGGACGCACAAGCAGACCCCAGCCCGGACCTACAGGTAACCACCGTGTACGTCCGCGTCGTTCGTGCTGGCGAGCCCCGAGGACGGCAAGTACGTGTGGCGCATGTGCGTGCAGCAGCACACGTTCTACATGCGTCACCAGGCGGCGCTGCAGGACGCACAAGCAGACCCCGGCCCGGACCTACAGGTAACCACCGTGTACGTCCGCGTCGTTCGTGCTGGCGAGCCCCGAGGACGGCAAGTACGTGTGGCGCATGTGCGTGCAGCAGCACACGTTCTACATGCGTCACCAGGCGGCGCTGCAGGACGCACAAGCAGACCCCAGCCCGGACCTACAGGTAACCACCGTGTACGTCCGCGTCGTTCGTGCTGGCGAGCCCCGAGGACGGCAAGTACGTGTGGCGCATCGAAGTTGTCAGTGGTGTGAATGTGGGTGCCGCTAGAAAACAGAGTTCATGCTACGAGTATCATCACCATGTCTCCACCCGGTTAAAGTGCGAGCGTGCTATATGTGTATTGTGCTGCGACATAGTGCCGGGTGCGTGTAAAAGGAAAGGTATAACGATGTCGTGTATGTGTTGGTAGTCAATATGCGCAGACGCAGCCGAGAGTCGGTCCGTTTGCGCACGAACGTTGCATATCTCTGTGGTGACATACACTCAAGTGTGCTGCAGACAACGCGCGGTTTGAACGAGCTGCGTTGTAATTGCAAACTAAATGCTAGAAGTCATTTGTTTTATTGTTAACTAGAATTTGCCCGTGGCTTCGTCTTCTTAAATTACTCCACAGGAATCGTTTATCGATCAGGGTAAAAACTAGTCTGTGTGCCTATGAGGTGCCTATACTCAAAAGCAACTCATTCTGAGTCAAACAAACCCACATTTGCAGATTATTGTTTAGTTTTATTAAAACTTTTTTCGTGTGTGGAATGGATGCCTCGCCGATGTATTACAACATGTCACCTGAATCCAGTTGTTCATCGACCACCGTCCTAACGAACATCGTCCACCACCTGCCTGCTTATTGCAATCAACGGTTGCAGACACTCGCGGCGTACTGCGTCGCGCAGGACACTGGGCGCCGATGGACGGTTAATTGTTTAATGTCTCGGTTAATGTGATGATCGTCGTACATCTCGCGTAGGACGATGGCAGTGACTGGCGGCGGTGCAGAGACACGGTGGTATCACATAGTTGTTACTGTATTCTGACGTCCTTGTCTGTATGTGAGCCTGGCAAATATATTTGTACGAATAATAGCTTTGCACTTGACCTTAAGCTCGGATATACAATCCTTGACCGCTATCTGTCCCCAGGAGCTGGGCGTGTCAGAGAGTCGGTCTGAGCTAGCGGGCGTGGGGGATCGTCCGGAGCCACTGACGTCTGCGCACCGCGCGCGGTCCACCTCCTGCCTGGAGCTGGGGGACCCGCCCCTGCCAAGGAACAGGTGATACATTCTCCATTGCTCGGCCGTTGCTTGTTTGTCTACATTCTCATTTGTTCTCATGAACGTTTGACTGCAATGTCTGGTAATAAGTGAATATTGTATATGTTGAAGTGATTTCAGAGCTCTCCTGCCTCAGTACCGTCCGGCGCCGGACTACGAGACGGCCGTGCAACAAAAGTACCACCAGCAGCGCACGGAGGCGCAGCTGCGGTACCAGAGTCCGGCGGGGGAGGCGCGCGCGTACGGCTCGCACCCGGACATACACTACCCGGACGTGACGAGGCACACCGTCTCTGTGGCCCCGCCCCCGCCCACGCACGACGACTACCCATACACGCTGGAGCTACTCCGACACAACTACCCCTTCGTGGGCCCGGCCCCCGCCGCCGCCCCCGACCTCGGGCCACAGCTGCACTACGTGAACGTGTACAAGCCTCCCCCGCCGTACCCCTCCAACGGGCTCGCCTCCAACTCCACGCCCGACCTCGCGGTCGCCAGCCAGGCGCTCAACTACCACCGCGGGTACATCAACTCGCACGTGTCCGGCTCCAGCCCGGACCTGGTCTCCACGAGGACCGCCCTCAACAGACAGTACCTGGGGTACCTTGGCCCGAGCCACACGGTGGTCGGGTACGGTCGCACCGTGGTGCCCTCCGCGCACGGCACCTACAACAACCTCACCTCCGTCCTAGACACGAACCCACACATCATAATTGATCCTCATCACATGTCCGACAACTTCCACAAGGTGTGCGACGAGAGGGGGAACGTGATGTACTCTATGCCGCTGCACCGGCTCCCGTACCGACGTCACCTGGTGCCCGTGCTGCCGGCGACGCAGTCGAGCGAACCGCACGAGCCCATCTACGAGAACGTGCCGCTGCCGTGCCGGGGGGAGGCGGGGCGGGGGCGGGCGCACAGCCTCACCACCACCGAAGAGATGGCTCGCCTCGGTGGACCCCCGCCCGCCGCAGCCGCGCGACTACACACGAAGCCGCCCCACCTCGCCGACCACCGCGCGCCCCGAGACAGCGACGCGCACTATGTGAACGCGCAGATGATGAAGGGAGTGCGGGAGTCGAGCGTGACACGGGACCTCAACGTGTCCACCCGGTCCGTGGACAAGCCGGACTCTGACATGGAGACCGTCGCGCTGTCCGTGGATCGACTGTCGCTCAAGACCGAGGACAGGGAGAGCGACGAGACCCCCTACCAGAGCCTCTCCACACACAAGGTCACATACACATTCTACCATTCACTATTCCTAGTTTGTTACCCAGCTTGCTTGGTTTATATTTTAATAGACGCAGAATAACTTGGCCAATTCATATTGTAGGTATTCGTGTAATTACATTGTGGTATAATAGGTACATTGTTATATTGCAGGTGTGCAACAACGCGATACACAAGAGCTCTGACAACGTGACCAGCATATCTGTGTCTGGTGCGCCGTACGACAATGTCGCAGCCAAGGAGAAGAAGCGTCGTCGCTGGGGCGTGTTCATGGGGCGCGCGGCGAAGACCGACGACGTCAAGGTACCGACATGCTAGACTTGCACCAAACAGTGCTTCTTAAAGTAATGTGATATGTCATTACATTTCGCGGTACGAAAGTGTGATGTGATAAGTCATTACATTTCGCGGTACGAAAGTGTGATGTGATAAGTCATTACATTTCGCGGTATCAATGGTAAGCCACATGATTGACAGTATCGGTTGTACAGTAAAGAGTCGAGCTGTCGAGTTACACGTGTTGTGTCGTTGTGTGGCAGAGCGCGACGCTGGGCCGCGACCGGGCGCGGACCGCGGCACAGACCCCGCACAAGCATCGCTGGTCCACCGGACTGCACAAGCTACAGCCTCTACCCCCAAGCATCACCAAAGAAACCTTGGTGAGCTCTTATTACCTATATCGTACTCATATCATATTACAAATGATGTGTGTTTGTCTATAGCTGGCCCTCGCATGAACCGATGGATCAACATGATTGATAATTTTTGGAATGTCGCCACTTTATTAGGATATCGTCATCAACAGCCGGGAAACGTCCACTGCTGGATAAATGACTCCCCGCGACCTTAACTAGGTCGCCGGTCCACCTTTTTTTATTATTAAGGCTTCCCAACTAATTATACACAATAACAAAAAAACTAAACTTACAATACATGTGCAACTAACTTAAAGGTAAACACAGCGTTGTGCCGACAATAAGAAAAATAAATTTAGACAAAAATACTATCCAGTAGGGGGGTTTCCCGGTACGTGGTCACCGCTCGAGAACTTCTGCACTATAATCAAATAAACAGGTAACGTAAGTAAGTTTGGATTATTCTATTAGGAATAACAAGCATATATACAAATCAAATATGAAGTTATTTATGCGATCAATTTATAAGAATCACTACTTATTGCGTCGGGATGTCACTCGTCAGGACCGTTGAACAGGAGTTTAAAAACAAGAATATTTAGTGAGCGTACATTTTGTCACACAAATTATATAGCTTCCCTTTTATAATATGAAATGTTCAAATACAATGCTGTATGTGTTTCAGTGTCAGTTGTTAGAGCGCAAGATGTCCGACTCGCAGCTGTCGTTCGCGTTTGAGCAGGTGCCGAAGGGCCGCGAGGGAGGGTGCGGGGAGGTGCGCACCGCGCTGCTGTCCCAGCACGCGGCCCTCAACGCGTTCAGCGCGGACCACCTGCCGTACGAGGACAACCGGGTGCGGCTCGCGCCCACGCCCGCCAACCCCCACGGGTACATCAACGCGTCGCACATCACTGTGAGCAACAAACACTACTACTGCGAGGTCACCCACCAGTCTAACACAACACTGTTCCAACACGTCCAAGAACGAGCTGCCGACAGTGATTGTCGATTAATTACTTTCACCCTATAACCATCGTTTATCACTGTACCTCAGATGACAGTGGGCAGCACGCAGCGGTTCTACGTAGTGATGAAGGTCTCATCAGGGAAGGTGCCCAAGCTGAGCAGCTCCCCGCCAGGGGTGGAGCAGGCTGCGCTGGTGTGGGAGTGTGTGTGGCAGGTGGGGGCGCGGCTGCTGGCGCTGGTGGGGGGCGACGCCAGGCCGCACTACCTACCCGGGGACAACACCACCGCCGAGTACGGCAAGGTTGGTACACACTACTGATACAGCATCGAGAGAGCACACCCAGCAGTGTACATAAGTATGTGAACGGTCGATATCTCCTTACACACACTGTAATAAGGGAGGCTCGTGTTTGCCTGGTGCCATTATATGTTTGTGTGCAGTTTCAGGTGTCTGTGCGCGCGTCCAGCCGGGCGGCGTGGGGCTGCACGGTGCGCGCCGTGCTGCGGTGCGGGCAGCGCGCCCCGCGCACCCTGTGGCACGTGCACTACTCCCGCTGGCCCCCGCACGCCACCGTGCCTCCGCACCCGGGGGACTTCCTCAGTGAGTCACACATACACCTACCATGTACCATGCAATGTTTGCAATAAATTAAACAGAAACAACTAACATCCTACCCCAGCACGCGGGTATTGTTCCTATTTGTGAGGATATAGTCTCGCACCAGTCTTAGTCTATTGTCAAGTGCTTCGTTCTTTAGGTGCGATTTGTAGTCATGTTGTCAAACCGTAATAATAAATAAATAAATGTAGTATTTTTGCGCAGAGTTTGTAAATACCGCTTACGGTGCAGGTTTCCTGTCTGAGCTGAACGGTCTCCGGCTTGCGTGCGAGTCTGAAGCCAGCGCGGAGCGTCAGCCGCTGGCGTCGCGCAACGCGCCCCTCGCGTTCTGCTGTGCGCAGGGGGCCGGCCGCAGCGGCACCGCACTGGCTGCTGACCTGCTGCTGCACATACTGGACAACAACCAGGTGAGACCACCACCGTCCTGGCGCCCTGACTCACCCCAGCCGGTATAACTTATACGCTACATCCTGTTAACATATATTTATATTAGTCACACTTCCCAGCTGACACAGACAAATGACAAGTGTTATTTATTGTTGCGAAACAGATACATTTATTATGGTTCGTCCATTTTAAGGTTTCGTGATGAAACATGTTTATTTGCTAGAACAGTACAGTAATAAATGAAAACAGTTCGTATGTTATACCATTAAGGCATGCAAAAATAACAAAGATGAAAACACTAAAATAATAAGCAAGTTTGTATGTAAAATTGACAAAAAAAGATTTTATAACGTTATGTCAAGTATTGTTTTAAGACTAAATATTCAAGATTCAAGTTATGAAGGTGAGTTTAAAAAAATGTATGGAGCCTGGATCAGGTCAATGTACACCAAATATAATAATAGCATTTTTAAACCTTTTTTGATTATCTATTTTCAACAAATCTAACCGAATGCAAATATGTTTTCCCTCAAACAATTGCTACACAAAACAATGGCGGACTGTCAAAATCAAACATGTACGTAGATGTTTTGTTAAGGTCATGCCCGCCATTTTGATTGTCAATGTCAACATCGCTGTCTGCGTTCAGAACAGAATCTGTGACAATGCAAAATACTATGTAGTCAGAGCTGTCCTCAAGCTGTCATTTAAAAATAAACGTGAAATTGACCCAAAAAAAGAAAGTATTTTGTAATAATCTGATCATTACCATTTTTAAAGTAATTCCCATTTTATTACCTGGTCAGAGTCGCTGGATGCAGGTGGCTCGGGACCATGAGGGAGGCCTATGTTCAGCAGTGGACGTTTCCCGCCTGATGATGATGATTTTAAAACAATGTACAACAAGTTTTGCTCGATCTTTCTATCTATGGTTACTGTAGTTCAACAAGTTCGTTTCTTATCTACTGGAGGGCGCTGATATCAACAAGTGAGCAGAAGTATAGAGGATACAGTTTCAGTTTAGTCGTACAAGTGTCGTGTGTCCCCCAGGAGCTGGACATCCCCCGCACGGTGAGCATGCTGCACCAGCAGCGCGCCAGCCTCATACAGAACGTGCACCAGTACAAGTTCCTGCACCAGATCCTGCTGCAGTACCTCAACCAGTCGAGGCTCATATAACGCTGACTAAACAACGTGCTGCGCGTATACAATACACCATGTCGGGTAACTAGTGTGATCAGTGTTCGACAGGACTTCAATGTCAAGGGACCGCTGGATGAACAAAGCTCAAAGTCTCTCAGCGAGCTACGGAGCAAGCTATGCTCCGAATATTTACTTATCCGTAATACGATAATTCCATAGACGAACTCAAAAATCGATCGACAGCACGACGAGCCAGTACGAACATTATCCCCACTAGTTGGCGCCACTTACCCAAGAAGGAACCCATCCCAGAAATATGTACCAATCATGTTTTCATTCTAAAGTTTACTTAATAAAGCCCTCTAGTTTTCGACCTTATTTCATACGTGTAGTTTCCATAAAATATCTTGTCTAAGCACACCAACTGGGCTCAAAATTTTTTGTGAATACCCTCATTAGGTGGAGTTGCAATGGCAGGCCACATCGCTGGACTACCCCATGGGGAATTGGTCGCATAGAGCCGCCTGATGCAAGCAATGTCTGCTGGGGGAGGCAAATGTTCAGCAGCGGCTGCTTCTGATGAAACCTTATCACCCTTGTTTACCACTGCGGTGAGCGCAGTTGTTTCATTTCACCTTGTATTATCGATTCGTGACGTTGCCATAGGATGTGCAAGTGCGAGTGAGATAGTTGAATATTGTTAGATCCGTCCCCTCGTCGGCGCCGGCGCGGGGGATGTCAAGTGTCATTTCTACCGCTGAGATTGCCGAGTATGTTCTGAAGTCATTCTTGTACTGTATTTATTGAATCGTATTCGCCTTGTATAGTAGTTTGAATTGTATGCATATTGTGAATTGTTCGGTGTGGTGATGATTTTTAAACGTTTTGTTTTTACATAATTATAAAATAATGAATCATAGTTGAACTGTATACATATAGACAATATTTTTGTGTGATTTTTGAGAGAGCTATAATACTCGAAAAGTATTGTAAAATTAAGTAGGAAATGAATTATGTAATTAATACTATTTGTATTATATCTAGTGAGCCTGCCTTGAAGTGTTGCAGTACATTATTAATTTCGGCTCTGTATACAAAGTTCGATCATTGGCAACAAAAATAACGTTACATTTTTCAATGATACATTATTTCAATGATACAATATATAAGAATGGTTTTTATATATCAATTATTTGTGCTTCCATAAGAAATATGATAAAAAAAAAGATTAATTGTCCGACTACGGCAACGGCAAAAGGAGGTTTACAATTGTAACAACCTTTGTATGTTCATCTGTTCCACCATATCTCCAAAACTGCTCCTCGTAGTTTGTCCGGGGGTTAGGTCATTGTGACGTCACACAAAATAAAAAATGGCGTCTTGTAGTAGTCGGTTTTTAGTTTTATTCTTATTATTAATGATACCCATGCTGCCAGTGATCGCTACCTCGTATCCAAATTGTAATTTATTTATTAGAAAATAATTAATAATATTCTAAACAATTGAAAACTCACTTGTAAAGTATTAACTGCATAGCTCATAGCAAACAGGGTTCGCTCGTGCCTAATATTTAAAACTTATTTAAAACCTTGTAAATTATATTCAATTAGATTTAGTATATGAATATTGTTATAGTCTTGGAATTGATGGCATATTAAATGATAGTACAGTAGACACCTTAAACCGAATGCGTAAAACGTAATACACATATCTCTAGCTCATGAAATTTGACAGTACTATGAGTGTTGCCATTTTCTTTGCCCCGTTTTAGTGTGAGATGAAATGAGATTGCTTTACTTGTAGTATAAGTGATGTTACAAGACAGTGTGGTTTCGAATTTGTCATGTTTTACCGTACATGTTATGTGGACATACCCAGTATGTGTAATTGTGTATAATGGTTTTCTATAAGACTATAATAATTTTCAATGTTGTAGCATTTAAGTGAGATTATGTGCCTTAAATCGGAGATTATTCGCGATCTGATATCACTCGACGTGCCTTTGTAATTTTTATAATTTTTGTATTTATAAATTAGAAACAAAGCTCAGATTTTTAAAATTATAAACTAGTGCGAGATGATGTGTAATTTTCGAAAGCATATCCTCGTAACATATTTGGTTTTATTTATTATGGAATTCAAGCATCGTAAGATATTCATGTATTTCTAAGATTTTACATTCAAAAGCAGTTTTATCAAATACTGTTGTTGTTCTCATAAAAGCTCTGTGACCGATCGACAATTTTGTTTTTCACGTCCAATTTTTATGACAACATATTCTAACTTTTATGATGAAAAATTTTCAGTATTCTTTTTTGACATAATCAGCCCTATATTCAGCTGTGGAAGATTCACGGCTGAGGATGATTGCAGTCGCTTCACCTGAAATGGGCAGAATCATTTCATCCGTGGTGAAGTCATTATTTTGAAACTTGAACTTTGCTGGTTGATGTTAATGCTATTATTAATGATAATTATATTCAGATATAATTATTTATTGTAACGCCTGACGTGGCGCGCGCCCGCGAGCTCAAACTGGTGCAGAATGTGTTCATGTAATTGTACATCAATATTGTTCATAACTTCTAGTCGAATGGCAGCTCCATATTATTGTTAACGTTTTTATATAAAATATTGTGTGAACTGATGCACAAGAATCGTTTTGATAGCACTTTTTCAGTGTGTATATTGTTAGTAGTTGTGTTCCAGGAAGTTTTATCTAATATGTTTTAATGTATTATATAAAACGATCTACTTACATTATGCATTTTATCGTTTTATGGGTATCGATTACATATTAGGAATATGTGACCAAAACTTCGATATCCATAGATTGATTGATATTTTACTCAGTAAATGTAATAACTTTGTGATGTACTGACCGTTAATAAAATCTAATTTCCAAATATAATCATCTATTAATTTTACACATGGGGTCGTATAATAAAACGACAGGACTCCAGTCTATCAATTATATTTCAGTAAAAAAATTATGAATTACATTAACCTAACCTAAACTTAGAGTAAACCGCTCTCCGTTAAGGGGGTGGGTAGTAGGGCCGGGGTGGCGGCGGGGGTCCGCGACCAGGTAGAGGGGGGTAGTAATTAGGAGGGGGGACATTAACGGGGGGATACCTTGCCGGGGGGCCGGGAGGGGGTTCCGTGTAGAGGGGCGGCGGAGGACCCGTCATAGGTAGCCTCGGGGGAGGGGGGATGCCGGGAGGAGGCGCCGCGTATACTGACGCGTAGGGCGCCAGGCCGGGGTAGGGATAGCCGAACCTCGGGGGGGGCTCGATCTTTGGCGGCTCTAACTTGTCGCCATTCTTGACGGGCGTGAGTGTGGGTGCCCTAGTCGCGGCAGCGGCGACAGGCGATACGGAAGCGGGCGGTGTAACGGAGAGCGGCTTCTTCTCGTTTTTTGTCAGCTTGCAGGCCGGAAGCGGGGGGGAGTCGCTTCCTGTGGGCTGAGTCTGTGGAGAGTACAGGTCCAGTACCTGCAAGTAATTTAATACACAATGAGTTCAATAGCCCCCCATCTAACCTCATTGTAAATGACAATAAGACAGGAAGCATGTTCACGGCAAAGGCTAATGAGATGCCAAGTTTATGGAGTGAAAATCTGCCCTACTACACTATTCTAATAAGATGATCTATGTGTCATGTGATTTTAGCAGTGCACAGAAAGCTATAAAGAAGTGAAACACTATGTATGGTGAGAAAGTCCATACCTGGTGGCAGATATCCTCGAGCAAATCCATGGTGATGTCCTCAACGAACATGTCCCACCAAGCAGTATGCTTGGGCACACGTCCATTCCAGTCCACCACCTCAAACTTGCTGAGCTTGCCCGCCAGGAACATCAGGGCAACTGCTATCACCTCAGGCTCCCATTGCAGGCACAGTGTTGTACATAAACTGTAAAAGGTACAGTTTAATAATTATTAATATAGTGTGGATTGATAGACTTCACACACACTTTTTCTTCTCAGCAGTGTGCAGGTTTCCTCACAATGTTTTCCTTCAATGAAAAGTCATGGTAATGATTTTCATCATTTATACATAAATTCCAAATAACTAATTGTAACTCATTGGTACGAGCCAGGGTCGAACCCAGACCTCAATTGTTCAAGGACTGATGCTCTACCCAACTAACCATGACTGTTACAGAACTATATCCTAATAGCCCTGTTACATACAGAATTGCTCTATAATGGATACAATTAACAAACCAATCTCATTTTTGGATGTCATTTTAGTTTGATGCAATTAATTTTATACACTTTCAAGAAAAAATGACAGTGTCAAATAAAATAATGTTGTGGAACTTCTGGAACAGTCTAGAAAGAATTTAGTCTAATGAATAACAAAATTCTAGAACCAGTGACATATGTAGAACATTCTTTAAGTAAACAATAATATAATAGTGAGAAATGACAATCACTGTGAACATTCTGGAAATGTCATCAAACGGTGTAAAAGGCACAGTGATAGTGACTATCGATCGATAGACTAGTGGTGGTGGCAAAAGACTCTGTATGTAGAATCCAGGTTTGAACTCAGCGCAGCAGACTTGGACACAGTGAAGACAGGGACACACTCTGCTGGGGGACCCGTGATTTTGAAGATTGTCTTGTGGACCTGTTTTACCAATAAACTATGAAACTTAAGACACATATTTTCTTCTTCTCTCAGCAATAATAAGGTAATCTTGAATATCTAAATAATTGCAGAATATAGTTTGACAAAAGAATTAATTTTAAAAAAATCTGTGCTGATTTTATCAAAGCCACATGATTAATCTATAAATACATTACAGTAAAGTTTTTAATATTGAATAAAAGTATCACATAAAAGTTTTATGAAGTTCTTTAATAACTTGGTCTGGCAAGAACCAACTCGATGATACTGAAAGCTACAATTAAACCATTACAAATATTATTTATACAGCAGTAGTCAACAGGAAAGTATACAAGTTGCTAAATTGAGTGACCAACCTGTCATTAACGAAAGTCCACGCCATCTGCACCATTTTCTGCAGCTTGCCCTTATCTCCCTTCAAGCACTTGGCATATTTCAGCAGATATCCGTACGGGTGCTCCACCTGAAGGTCAAACTTGATCGTCTGAAGCAGTATCCGCTCTAGAGTCATCACCTCTTCTTTGGGATCTTCTCCAAAAGTACCGAATTTCTGTTCGGTCAATAGCGACTTTGCAACTTTTATGATATCCTTGCACTTCTTTGGCGTTTCCTCCACTTTTCCAGCCAGAAACAAACAGCAACAAGCAGTAATATACCTCGGGAATGTCCTGAACGAATGGAACATGTAGAAACGATGAAAATAAACAACTCCAGTAGCGACTGTATTATAACCTAAGTCCATCTTCGATCCCGTGTCAATGATAAATCTTGCACCTTCTTTCCGATAGCGATTTTCAGTTTCGGTCGGTATTCCATCTCTGAAAGACGGTGTATTCTGGAGGTCTTTCTTATCGTAATACCAATAAGGCATTTTTTGAAGCTAAACTATAACAAAAATATCAATATAACGTCGCTAGCCTCCCCGCCATTTGACAACTGAATGAATAACCCGTCCAATTTCTATAGACAAGACGCTGTTTAACATTATTCCAAGTATGAAGACTACATCGTTTGGTGGAGTAATGTCAATGTCAAGTGATGTACACGTTTGACGTTTTGAGAATTTTGTTGCTATTAAAAGGCGATGCAATTTATTGCCACTCTTTTTAAAGCTAACTACCAAACCGAACATAAAATTGAAATACTACATGTATACTACACGCCTCCTTTTGTCTAAAAAACTGCTTCCTTTACAAACTCAATACAAACACATATTGAGTTAGGATAAAAACCACGCCAATAGTATATAAATTAAATATTTGTTTGTTCTAGAATATTCTTCACGGCAATTTTTTTAAACCGAAATTTTTATATATATAATGAATGATGGGTTTTCACTTGGCCTTCATCTCACCTTATGTAACGATAAGATCGCTAGATGGCAAGCGTGCGCACCTAGGAGCCTCAACCTAATTAGGCGCTGTCCTCTCATACCGGAACACAACAGTGCTATTAACACTGCTGTTTGGCGGCAGGCTTAGGTAACATGGTGGTAGCTAGCTAGGCGGATATAGAAAATGTCCTACCTCCAACCAAACCGAGTACTTACTTATACGTTAATAATTGATACTTCGCAGCCTTTTGTAGCTAACTTCAGAGGGGCAAACATAGTGTGCGAATACTATACTTGATAGTACTTTACAGTTAGACGCAGGACATGATCGATTATTTTCAAAAGTTAAATTTAACTTGTTCTTATCAGTGAGTTACTACCACGATAAACTTATTAAAACAATATCCATTTATCTGTTATCAGCAAATGTAATGAATATTTTCGACTGAGATTCTATGCTTATCATCAACAGCACCGCCCCGCCCCGCCCGAACCGTGTAGGTCCCTTCTTATGCTCCAATTTATAAAATCACTCGCCAACTGGTATACAACATTCGAACACTTAAAAATATTCGGTGGTTTGAGCTGAAATTTCATTCAGGTCGAACCAGCTATGTGCGTGATTATTTATGAATACTTGGTGTGAGCAACCATTTACTTGATTCAATGATATTATTTTGTGCTATAGTCTCTTTCTAGGCACAAAGGCAGACGTGCTTACCAACGATGCCAACTGGCATCATCCTCTAGATTACGACGTGATCGCCGTCATCGACTACACGTAGGAAAGGACCCAGGAGTAACGTCTTTAAAAACTATTGACGATATGGCACTGAAAATGGCAACGGAGCGGGAAGGCGGCGGGGCCTCCTAGCCGCTTGGATCCATCGGGTTTTCACAGGCGTTTTGACACGTTCATGCCATCTAGTGGTAGACTATCCCTTTGCACGTTCCAGTACCTAGCCGATGCCGCCCCGGATATCCACATAGCAAGTTTTATTACGTATATATAAAAAGTTCATAGTGTTTGTGCTTATCGAATATTGAAATAAGTAAACGTAAAATGAAATAAACGGATTAATGTTTCGATCACAAATCAAAATGAAGTGAGTACCGACCGTGACTTCGATTTATATATTAATTAAAGTATAAATACTTCGTAATAGCCGCCTGCCGTGGAAAGGCCGCGCTCCTTATCTCACTTGCTAATGTATTTGTATTAATATGTATGTAGTTACGTATGTACTTACGACGCGGCGCCGGCGCGGACGCAGCTGGATGAATAACATACGTTTCGTCAGTCACTGTTCTGTAATCTGACAGTATCATAATGGCGCTCAAAAGTGGTGCTAGTTTCCTCAGGCTGCACTCGTTGAGGCAAGCCGCCAGGGTGGGTTCTGTTCACTTATTTTGGATAATTATTTAATTTTGTGAACAGACGGTCCATTTTCGGTTTCAAAAGTCAAAAGTGAATATTTAATATCACGCATTCGGATTAAAAGTGGAGTGAAAGACATATTTTGTTCAATGTTTGTGTAGAGTTATTACATTGTTGTGAATAATGATATTGAAAAACACTAGCGTTGTTATTGCAAGCATTCTGCTTCTTGTGATTTGTGTCGATGAAAAATAATGCACCCTTACATATTTTTCAGTTCCTATTAAAAGTCAAAAAACCTTTTCAGCTGCTGAACACTAGCACCAAACCGGATGTGTCTCAGAATGTAGGGAAGCTTGCAGAATTCCCGGGAGCGAGAGCACCATACGTCAATGAAATAAAATTCCTAAATGAGACTAGTTACGACCCGATACCAATATATCGAGTGATAGACAACAATGGCGACATTATCGATAGTAGAGAGGACCCGAACATCGATAAAGAAACATTAGTAAACATGTACAAGACAATGTCGCAGCTCAGTCAGATGGATAAGATATTGTACGAATCTCAAAGGTGAGATAACGACGTGATGTACCTACCTAAATATTTGTTTATATTAAGTAACACAACAGCAATGACACAAGTTATGTCTGTGATCAAGTTTATCTCTGGAGTTTACAAATTGTAAACTAAACTTGATGACCTAAAAACACATAATCACAATGGAAATAATCAAAATTCGTTTGCCCGTGCAACCAGCACCACACGACCACTCACGGTCCAAGGGAAGGAGGCTGATGTCAAATAATGATATATACCACTATGAAGCCGCAACTGACGAGCTTACCGTTGGCTTACCGTAATATGATCTGCTAAAAGGTCAATCCATACGGTGGCATTCGATAGGAAGCTCCTGGAGGTGTTTTTAAAAAATAGGTTAACGTTTGACTACAATTTCATTGATGGTTGTTGATACGTTCTCAACGTGAAGACCCTAAAATTGTTGTAACATTCTGGGAACATGGAAGCTGACGGGTATTACAAACCTTGACTATAATAATTCATATGTACACTTGAATAAAAAAATATGTTGTGTTGTGTGGTTTGCAGGCAAGGCCGCATATCATTCTACATGACTAACTACGGGGAGGAGGGCCTGCAGGTCGGGAGTGCAGCCGCCCTCAGCCCCCACGACCTGGTGTTCGGGCAGTACCGTGAGGTGGGAGTGTTCCTGTACCGGGGGATGACGGTCACCGAGCTGGTGAACCAGTGCTACGGGAACGCCGAGGATCCGGGCCGGGGGCGACACATGCCCATACACTACGGCAGCAAACAACACAACCTTGTCACACTATCCAGTCCGTTAGGTATTTGGTCTTGTAGGTCAGATAAACCACAACAGAATCTTGGATTTTCTTTCATTATTTCTTCTCTGCAGACCACGTTTGCGACTGATTCTAGATTCGAATCCGGTCTAGTTGTACTAGTGCCAGCTATAGCATATAATTATTACGAATAAGTGACTAGACAATTGTTGCAGCTTGTATTGTTTGGAAAAGCAATAATGACCCTTGTATGGGGCTAGCTGGATTGCTAACAGCAATTTTTGTACCTACCCATGGATGGACGTTAATCTAAGAAACGGCGTAGTCTTTTGAGGGTTATTAGGTTATAATATGACATTACATTCGAGTTAACGCGATCACAATGCTTGTAAGTCAGCTGTATAATACACACTTAACATTCCCTATCTCAAAAAGTACTCAGCCGATTTTGATGAAACTTGCAGTCTTCCCTAAGTTGAACAATACCCAGTTCAACAAAAAAAGAATTATTTAAATCGAACGTAGAGACGTTATGTTCTGGACATATGCGAGGACAAACATACAGACATACATACACTTTTGAAATTTGTAACACTTGTTTAGAAGCTCATCTAGACTAACATATACGAAAACTGGGCTGTTCTGGAAATATGACATACATACAAGTTGAATTGATAACCTCTTTTTTGAAGTCGGTTATAAATACAACATGACGGTTTGCACTTGATATAAAGTGCTACTCAAAATATAAAATAACATATTTCGTAATTCTAAACTCGGGTTACAGTTGTGTATGTGTGTTGTACCTACTGTTTCAGCGACACAGATGCCTCAGGCGGTCGGAGCGGCGTACGCACTCAAGCGCGTCCCCAGCAACGACCGCTGCGTGATCTGCTACTTCGGAGAGGGCGCAGCCTCCGAGGGGGATGCACACGCCGCGTTCAACTTCGCCGCCACCCTCGACTGCCCCGTCATCATGTTCTGGTATGCGCCTGTGATACTACTGTTTCGTGGGTGTCAGAGGCGAGGCGTTTTCTACCGACACGGTATTGCAATTACCTTAGGCCTGCCGTGCCCTGTGTGTTCCTTTCGATAAAAACCCCTATCGAGAACCACGGATAAACAGTAGCTGTCATTCTCTATGACAAATTAAATGAGTGACAAATTTCATCAAAATCGGTTTACCTGAATGAAAAAGCAAACAGAGAGAGGTGGAGCGACAGATTTACTTTCGAATTTATAAAATCAGTCCGATCTGAAATTCTCACAGTAAAATTCGTATGTCGTGGCGATATATTATCCTTCGCAAATTCACTGCAATATTTGTTTCGATCGAAACCCGTGTTCTCACGGCAAACAATTACGTGGACAGTTCCTCGGATTCACACTAAATATTTATTCGCACACATCTGTATACACAATAAAATATTCTGATTCTGTTTTAGAGTGTTTATATAACTGAATATGAAGTGCCTCGATATAATAATCGAGTGCGACGAATGAAAGCTCTTCAATCATCTTTCAATTCGAAATATCATAATCTTTTAAAATAGGATAAGTAATAAATAACCTTAAAGTTAGACATGGGATTATAAGGTCGAAATGAATTTTACTTATGTACAATAATGGTCCCTCGATGGGGTTTTTAACAATAATAAAAAACGTGTAAAAATGAAAATTAAAGTTGGATGTTAATGATACTCATTTCATAATAATTGCACAAAGCTAGATATCCTACTTAAAATGATTTTGGTAAAATAAATTTGGTATGAAATTTAGGATGAGCAACTTTCCGTCCTAGTTTTGTATGGATTTAAATTAATATGGTGGGTTTGCACTTGGGCTTCAGCTCACCTGATGGTAAGTGACGGTAAGGCTGTTGGATGGTAAGCGGGCGCACCCAGAAGCTTCAACCTAATGAGGCACTGGCAATGGCTTTCATACCGGAACACAACAGTGCTATTAACACTGCTGTTTTGGCGGCAGACTTACGTTACATGGCGGTAGCTAGGCAGGCGGACATCGAAAATGCCCTACCACCAACCAAACCGAGTATCGATAGTGTACTACTGGGAATTGAACCCGGAACCTCCGTCCGGATTGTAAATCATTAGGCCGCGGAGGCGGTTAAGTTAATATGATATACAGCAAAATACAAGACCTATGTCAATCGCTCACTACGTTCTCTACAGCAGAAACAATGGGTATGCCATCTCTACTCCCACGCACGAGCAGTACCGCGGGGACGGCGTCGCGGCGCGTGGCCCAGCGCTGGGCATCAACACGGTGCGCGTGGACGGCACCGACGCGCTCGCCGTATACAACGTCGTTAAGAAAGCCAGGACCTTCGCGCTCGACAACAACAAGCCGGTCCTGATAGAGGCCATGTCTTACAGGTGAGATGTAACACTCTGCTGATGTCCTCGAGCTATTCTGGCCTGTCCCTTTGCCCTTAGCATGTATTCTGGGCAACCAGTTTTACCATATACGAGTACATAAGTCGCGGGCTCGATTCTGCATTTGGTGTTCACCTCATCTGATGGTAAGTAACAATAAGGCACACGTTTAGTTAGTAATAAGATGTAAACAGTATCTCGTCTCCAGTTGTTACCTGTATTGTTGGTTTGTTTCAGAGTGGGCCACCACTCCACCTCTGACGACAGCAGCGCGTACCGGTCTCCAGAGGAAATACAGAAGTGGACGAACGACGAGAACCCCATACAAAAGTTGAGACTCTATTTAGAACGAAAAGGTCAGTTTTGTATACTAAAGCGGATTTGGTTAGCAGTAGTTCTCCAATTGCTATCAAAATCTGAGCCACAGATAGCTGCCGCTATCAGCCATCGTTTGCCAGATGGTAGATGGGATGCTAACCTACAAATATTTCATTTATTTATCCGGACACAAAGGAAGGTCACAGCTAATAAAATAGTTATGTACAGGTTACTGGGACGCGGAGAGTGACAAGTCCTGGCTGAAGGAGACCCGCGACACTGTGGTCCGCACGATGCAGGCTGCCGAGAAGAAGAGGAAACCGCACTGGAGGGAGATGCTAGAAGATGTATACTACGAAATGCCACCGAGGATACAGTAAGTGAACTAGCCCAATCAAATTGTAGTGTGTGAAAATAGTTACTCGTACGTTTTATGACGTCAACACAAGAAGGCTGGGAACGCAGGAAGCTCTGTGCAACTGGTTCAAGTGACTAGTTTATAAACCACTACCTTTTACTTAATAAATTCCTTCTACTACCCCCATGCAAACAATCAAGTCATTGTGACTCTTCGTTACGACGTAAAGGAAGGACATACATACATATAAACTCATCGACTGTTATATAGTTTGTATTAGATAGGTGTATTGTATACTGTACAGCGACGGTGGTACGCATCTGTGCTAACAGAGGCAGACTTTGCAGAATATTAAAGTGTGAGGCTAGTGGGCCGTCGGAAATAGACAAAAAAGTGTCTAGATTCGCAAAGCGTGATGTGGTTCTGCATTTTGGTATGTTGTATGGCTCTGTTAGGGTAGTGGGAATTCAAATTTGCAACTTGTAACAATCTGTTATTGGAAATAAGACAGGAATGTTATAAATAGTGACGCCACATAACACGTTTGTTTTATCAACCGACTTCAAAAAAGGAGGTTCTTAATTCGACGGGTATGTTTTCTTTATGTTTGTTACCAATTTGTTACCTTAGAACTTTCGACTGGGTGAACAGATTTTGATGATTCTTTTTTTTATTTGATAGCTGATGCTTCTCATGTTTTCTATTTCAAAATTCAATTTGGTGCAATTCTTACAATGGCATCCATGAAAAAAACATACAAATCTTTTTAGATATTTTTTTCAAATTGAAGTCGGCTTCTGGTTTATTTTGAACGCGTTAACTTGTTCTCAGGAAACAAATGCATCAGATGGAGAGCCACGTCCAGAAATACAAAGAGCACTACCCGCTGGACCAACATCAAAGCGAATGAACAGCTTACCGGTTTTAATGTTCATATATTTTTTGTATTTTTATTTATCTGTTAATAAAATACTGTGTTATGAAAATAAGTGTATGAGTTTTAATACCTAATTAGTAGGATTCATCTTGCCCTGATAAACAGAGAAAAAAGAAAAGTGAAAATTCACAAATGATAATTTCTCGCCCATTAACTATGTTATCTTGGCTTAGATGACCAGAATAATATTGTGGTAAACTAACACACCCTACTGACAAAAAAGTGTCATCGGAGCCGCGACCTCCAACATGATTTTTACTTGTATAATGCTACCTTTCGTACCGGAACATATTAGTGCAATTTACACTGCTGTTTGGCGGCAGACGTGGTAGCACAGTATACTTAAGGGCTAGCTTAGACAGTCGGGCAAAGTCGTCGAGTACCGATAGTTATTCTCACGGGGAACCGAACTCGGGATCCCCTAATTGTGAGTCCAATGTTTGTAGCTAGCGATTAAAAATGCTAACATAAAACGGACCAATAGCAGTTTCTAACACTAAACAAGAATGGTTTCTAATGGCATTGTTTTTTGTTGCATTGTTCCGCCACCCGAAGTAACTCACGATGTACACGCCATGGTACACGTGTAATAAAATGAAAGATAACGTTATGCAACGATACAAAAAGGGAGGGACCGATTTGTAATCTGTTGCACAGGTTTTTGAACGAAACTCCGTGTCGTGGGTGACGTTGACAAGTCAACTGTCTGCCATGCCAACTTGACATTTGTGCAATCGAAACGAAGTGGATTTCGTCTCGACAGTCTGCTGAAATTTTGTGATTAGATTTATTTAAACGGTGGCTAGTCACAAATTATTGCATTTAATGACATAGACTATGTTTAATCTTTGATAAGAAATATGGTCTACATACAAAGTTTGCTACTGTTCTGTGTATCATGGCAGTTCGCGGAGGTGTACTCGCACGATCATCTTTTAGAAGGCATATACTGTGGAAAAGCGAATTGTTACGAGATTTTAGGAGTGACCAGAGAATCTGTGAAGAATGAGATCGCCAGAAGCTACAGGCAGCTCGCCAAAAAGTTTCACCCTGACTTGCACAGGGACCCCGAAGACAAGAAGGTAGCCGAAGAGAAATTCAAAGAAATCGCGACCGCTTACGAGATCCTGAGGGACGATGAGGCGAGGGCCGACTACGACTACATGTTGGACAACCCTCAGGAGTACTATGCTCATTACTACAGGTACTACAGGCGGCGGATGGCGCCCAAGGTGGACGTGCGCATCGTCATCTGTGTCACCATCACAATCATCTCCATCATCCAGTACTACAGCGCGTGGTCAAAGTACGACACCGCCATCAAGTACTTCATGACGGTGCCCAAGTACAGAAACAAAGCTTTGGAAATAGCCAAAGGAGAGACAAAAGAGTCTCAAAGGAAAGGAGCAAAAAAATCTAAGGCAGAGCAAAAAGAAGAACAAGACAGAATAATTCGCAGAGTCATCGAAGAGAACATGGACATTAAAGGAGCTTATGCCAAACCTGAAATTACAGATATTCTATGGATTCAACTGATAATACTGCCATACACGATCGCCTGCTATATATATTGGTATATGAGATGGCATTGGAAATTTACTATTTTAAAACAACCTTATGGCAAAGAAGAGAAATTATATTTAATTAGGAAGAACTTGAAATTAGGACAGCATCAGTTCAATGCTCTGGAAGAAGATGAAAAACAAGAGTATTTGGATGAAGAGTTATGGATTTATGAAAATTTTGTGGAGTGGAAAAAGTTAAAGGATGAGGAGGCAAAGAAAGCTCTCGCTGAAAATAATAAACACAAACAATACAGAAGATATATTAAGAGCCATGGTGTCGGACGAATGACGTTTGATGACTCATGATGATCCAGAATGATTGTGATTATACATATATTCACATAATAAATTAAGATCTAATTTAACTACAAGTTTTGGTTGTAGTTTACTATTTATAAATGTCTATGGTTTGATTGAGGCCAGTGACATTATAACTCAATTATTCCTTGTTAACTTCTTTAATAATAACGCGTACCACCAAAAATTTACACGTGAAAATAAAACAAGTTATTTTACACAAGTTGTTACGTTTTATTCGTTTTTAAAACTATATCTCAACATGTACTACGTAGATGACATCTAGCCATGCACACAGTTCACTTTATACAAACATACATCATCACAATCCATTAAGGCATTCTATAACACATCAGGTGCTCTATACAATACAACATTCAAGGCAAGTAGCTTTGGCTAGTATCAATCGCATCTGTCTTGGATTGTGTGCTTGTTCAGTAGATATCAGATGAGCTAGCTCTCGCTGCGTGGTCTAGCTTATTGTCATGAATCAACATACATATGCGATATAAGCAATAAACCTGTTATCAAGTCGCGTGATCGTATTATTATTGTCGTAGTTTTTTAATCAGCGCAATTTCTGATTACATTTCTATTAAACAAGCAGAGAGAACGAGCCACGACCGAATTTTGTTTTAAAGCCATACAAGACAGATACAACCGTCACAGGCCACTAGTTAAATATACTTTCTGAGATCCATTTCACAACATCCGCGACGTTTGCACAAGAAAATTAAACAATATTTTCTTTTTAATACTATGTAATTTTATGCATTGGCAGTGCATTCAGATAATCGACTCTTACATGAGTCGAAGAGAAATAAACTTTAGGAATGTATTTTAAATTTAATTTATATCATACAATTTAACATTCATCAAATATATTTAATTACATACACTATTTAATTTGATATCAACCTGTACATTTTCGATCTGTACTCGTACAACTATAATCTAATTATCGTAGAATAGGGCACCTTGAGTCAAACTTGTCTATGCACTATGGAATACTGGTTTCAAATATTATTCAAGTTGTGCATTGTGGACAATAATCTGTGGTTTTATTAAAAATATGACATTTATCATTGATTAACGCGATTTTTATCTATTTATTCTTCTGATAATGTATTTCTATCATTTGTGACGTAAATATTTAAATTCTATTTAATAGTTCTATATGCATATCATTTGTTATTGAGACCAATCTTTTGTACACCAGTTTCAGTTTATACAGTATTATGCGCTGAAGTCTCCTATGTACTTTACACATTATATACCTATGTCTCATATTTACACGAGTATGTATTTGGGGACAACGTTTGTACACTATTGTCTAGGCATACAACGAAACAAAAACGACTTTAAAATGACTTCACTTAAGAACATTGAAATGCACTTGAAAAATAACGTATTTAGTATTCTCCAGTCATTCGATATTTTGTCAAAATAAATAAAAGCAACATAATGAGGCGTGCGACGTTTCACAATCACTATTGGTGCATCGGTTCGGCTCCTTCAACCACGTCGGTGTCGGGGCGTGTCGTCACGAGTCACGGTTCACCTGGTATCCCTCAGCTATCGTAACCTTTGGTTCTTTCAACTGCGAATTTTGCAAAGAGTATTTTTTATCAGCAACGTGACTTTTTGTATTTGGAATTAATTGTAAACACATTTCCCATACGAACTTTCAATTTTAATATCTTTAAAAAGGAACGGACGATCCAACGAAAATATCGTCATGTGTTGACACGAAATATAGATTCAAGTTTTCCAAAGTATTTTCAAATCGAAAACTTTGTTCTCGAAAACGTACTAAAGAAGAAAAGTGTCATGTTTTTTTAATGATTTCAAACGGCCATTTCGTTATAAAAATATTAAAACTATAATTTCTCCGAAAGAAATTTTTGAAACTACTCTTTTTAACGCCTTTCAAAAATTCACAATGAAACAAACACCAATTATGCCGAATTTACACAACAGTGTCTCTTTGCCAGACATGTGTAAAAAATGTAAAAATTATTCGTTAAAATTCGATATTATTATGTGTTAACTCCACAAGTTCAGGTCTAATTAAGAGACACTGTACGTCACCGCTACAGCCGCAGCCGATCCCGAATATAACATCTTCGTACTTATTGAAACGATACATCGCTGCCCTAGCACAGTCAGCTGCAGTAACATGTTAGAACTATGTCACAGGCAGATTAACCAGACCAACCAGTGTATCTGGAGGTGAATTCCATGAAAAGTTACAGTGACATCGTTCTAACTTACAACATACAATTCAGGTTTCTTGTCTAGCTCATACATAACACACATTCGGTTCACAAAACGTGTGTGTGCTTGTGAGAGCGGTGATTTTTTACAAATTATTTGAAACTCTGCGGCTCAATGCTAAGTTTTACAGAAGCTTACTTAGTTTCAAAGTTTGGCGTAAAACATAATAAGAAAATCAAAGGGTCGTCTAGACGGAGTTAAATTCATGTGGCCGATACATATTACAAGCTACACAAAAAAATCTGAATCATATGTCACTCACTACAGTATATTAACTTCTTGTATACAGTAACTATGTACAGGTCACATTCACAAGCGTCTACATGTCCACGAACCACAGTATGACACGACACAGCTGACGTCACAGCGTATCAGGTCCAGACCAGCTAACGTTACAGCGTATCAGGTCCACTCTAGCTAACGTTACTGCGTATCAGATCCACTTCAGATAACGTTACAGCGTATCAGGTCCACTTGAACTGACGTTACTGCGCATCAGGTCCACTTGAACTGACGTTACTGCGCATCAGGTCCACTTCAGATAACGTTACAGCGTATCAGGTCCACTTGAACTGACGTTACTGCTTGTCGGGTCCGCTAGAGCTAACCTCACTGTGTATTAACGAGCTGACGTCACTGCGTGTCGGTCTCGCTGAGTGCTGTCCTAGGGCTCCCTAGGACAGTATTGTCTGAGCCACATGTCGAGTGCGTCGGTCTTCAAGCGCGGGGGTGTCGAGCCTGCACTAGCGCCGGCCCCGGCGCCCCCGCCGCGGCCGCACCGCCACGTGCAGTGCGCGCCCTCACACGGGCGTCTCGTGGTCCGCCTCCTCTATCCGGCCCAGGCGCCACGCGTTAGGGTCGGTTGCTATAAACAATGGCGGGCTTTAATATACAACCCTTATATATTTTATTTTATTAGATACATATCATTATAAACATTGAAGTCATTTTGTGCCCTTGCAATCTGTTCATAGCTGTATGTGATGCGTGTTTACTACCTTCAATATTTTATTCAACAGTCTGATGTTTCAAATATATTCATCGTGCTCTCAGTGGCACGTGTTGCATCATCATCTTCACAAGTGCCACTACAAGAGATGACCGTAACCATGTCAAACATAAGCCCCCGTGCCTTGATAGAGAGACATAAACACGATCTTAGGTGTATTGTAATCACGATTTCAGGTGTATTGTGATCACGATCCTCAGATGTATTGTAATCACGATTTCAGGTGTATTGTGATCACGATCCTCAGGTGTATTGTAATCACGATTTCAGGTGTATTGTGATCACGATCCTCAGGTGTATTGTAATCACAATCTCAGGTGTATTGTAATCACGATTTCAGGTGTATTGTGATCACGATCCTCAGGTGTATTGTAATCACAATCTAAGGTGTATTGTAATCACAATCTCAGGTGTATTCTAATCACCATCCGCAGGTGTATTGGTGATCGTTGGTAGATTGCTTGTGCCTATCTCATGAAACATGTCCTTAGTCGCTTTTAACGACAACCAAAGTTAACCTTACAGTTTAGCTTACAATATCGTTAAAGTCATAGTCATAAATAGCTCGTCAATCATTTGAATGTCTTTGGGTTTTAAGCAATTAAGAAAATAAAATTTTGAATTAAATTGACTAGAGATTCATCTGCTTAATTAGTTTCAAAAGACGTACGTTTTGTCCTTTAATATACAGTGAAACTTGCACAGAATAACCAGTGCACTGTCCGTGACGACTATCAACTCTTAAATACTAAAAATTTCCTATACCGAGAAGTATTAAAAAACATTGATTAATTTTATCGTCATTGACAAATCCACGCATATAAAGTTTTGGTTCCGACCATTTAAGTTCCAGCATTTCTGAGGCCAGTCATCATATTTTCCCTTTGCCCTGCACACCTCATAACTGTGACGGTATTGTTTGAACATTATCAGCGCCCACATGGCGGGGCGTGGATGGTCGGTGTTAAGAAATAGCCCCCGGGAATAACAATGGCACAGTATTAAATATGTGTAACTACGATAAGCTTTTTAATTGACAACTAAAACATAAGACCCGTGCCCCCATGCGTGCGCGTGAGCATTGCAATGTTACACACAACGTACGCAACACACTTATTCCTTTACCCACAAATAAAACAGTGACTGTGAACGGTGACGAAATGATAAATAACAATGAAAACATAAAAATTACCTTCGGAATGTAGATCTTCATGCTCTAGGAACAGGGACGAAGGGGGGGACTACAGGACTATTTATAAAGCTAATATTATTGTTATCAATTAAAGCAAAGGTAACAACTATTATTTAAAGCGTAAGGTTCATATTTGATCACGTGCAAGCGTACAGGTGCGGCTTTAAAACGCTGTAATCAGATCTTAATCACAGTTACCTAAAAACGTAACCCAAAAAAAAATGACACGCATTTAAAAACCGCACTGTAATATACGTATAATTATCATAATTATAGAGAGACGAGTTTCAGCACAAAACAGACTAGGTCGGCTCTACGCATGCTTGATTGTTTATGTAAAATACACATAATATACTAATTACACAAAATATAAGCATAAATGTACTTTGTTACTATGATTATTGATTACACAGATACGACGTTAATTATTATGAATATCACAATATCAAGCTCGATAGGGAATATGATCGAACAATGATTTATCAGGACACATGGGATGAACGGCCGAGGGCTGGTGAGATGTTGAGAATGCTCCCGTTGAAACATGGACACGAGGCCGAAGTAGTGGTTATACACGGGAACAGGTGGGTTTTAGCGATTAGATTAGAGGACGTGTTATTTAAAACTTCCTGGTGAATCTGACATATTGTTACAGCAATGGATGTCAATGATTGTGTTTATCACAAGTAGCTGAGATTTGAATGGTATAAGGTATGTTAAATAATTGTCCAGAAGCGTCGAATGAGTGAGCTATGAAGTCAATGTTGAGCGTTGGATTGGCTGCTATTTAGGAACTGTAATTCAGGAAGAGTAGCTGGGATTAATAGTATTAATATCATAATACATGATTATAGAATTTCTAGTAAGCAGGTTCTGAGCAATGGAGAGTATTTATATAACTGAGCGTTGGGAAAGCTGTGAATAGTAAGAGGTAACTATGATTCAGGTTAGGTAACAGTGATTCAGGTTAGGTAACAGTGATTCAGGTTAGGTAACAGTGATTCATGAGAGGTATATGTGATTCAGGAGGGGTACGAGTCTGTGGGTAGGGCGTGGATAGGTCTAGATGGGATCCTGGGTAATGTCTCGCTGTTCATCAGGCGTGGTGGGCGGGCGCGGCTCGCAGCAGCGGAGCGTGTTCCCCTGCATGCACCACGAGCGTCACAGCAAGCACTCGTGTACTAGACAACACTTGACGGTCCCTTCTTTCATACATTCATTCTTTAACATGACTCCAAACAAAACAGTCTAGTACAATACTTATTTTACGGGTAATACAGGGCTTACACGACAGGCTTCGAAAAGTAATTAAACAGGACATCAAATTATCACTCCGGGAAAATGTACAATTATTAAGGTAAGCTAAGACAGTATTTGTGCAGCTGGTAATCATTTTTACTAACGAAATCCGGATTCTTCAATAGAGAAGCTTTAAAACAATACACGAGAACGGTGAAACTGCTTTTTAAATCAATAATCTAAAAATACCAAGATTCGGTATTTAGTTTTACTGGGCGCGAACTGAATCAGGTTCTATATATTATTGTGATCTAATTTAGTACAAATAAAAGTTGCAATTCAGTATGCAGTTGTACGGGATAGTAATTTTCCTAAAAGTGTTTTTTTTTTCGAAATCCTATTTTTTAACTATTACTACACAAAGCCAGTTAATTTTCAGATTGTGGTAAAATAACCGTTGTTTAAAACTTTTTTGTTTCGATTCACATTTAACTCTGAACTTTGGACCGTTCTTGTTTTGCAGGAACTATAAAGATTTATTAAATGCATTAAATTATAATTTTTCACTGAACAGTTCCACAAAACGAGAACAATTCCGAAGCTAAGATTTCTAAGAACAACCATGTACACCCCTAATTAAAACAATAGCAATAGTACATGAGCAACTGAGTGAAATAATGAATGTACTTGTATGAGACCGTCAACCTGTCCCCACAAACGTATCACATACAGTCCCCAGTGGTGGAACACCACACTCGTGAGGGACTGTATGTGGCAACAACATCAATGGGGCTCACTTAAGTACGTCTGACAGACTGTGGAAACGTCTAGATCATAGATTCCCAACCTTTTATGGACTACCGCCCCAGCTCACTTTTACATAATAGTTAATTATACCAAGTTTATATCTATCTATTATATTAATAATCACAAATTGAAAATTAATTCTCTATCTCTATCTAAACGTGCTCCTCGTGGTTTCGGCAGAGGGTCGTTATTATTACTTAATTTATAATAAAAACATTTAATTTAGATAAAGACAAAAATTGTTACAAAAAACGCCCCTCCTTTGCCTTTGGACCCGCATGGCCCCCACGAAAAACTCTAACGCCCCCCAGGGGACGGTACCGCCCCCGTTGGGAATCTGTGACCCAGATGGTAGTAGCAGCTACGTTATACGCTAAATGTCTACTTGTATGAGCTTTCGCCGCAGCGATGCGTCCACCGGCAGACGTACTGAAGTTGAACCCAGAGGACATTTCGACATGACGACATTTATACATCCAATGAACATCAATTTTGTTAGTACCCCGCACCCCTTCATACATGTATAATGATTGTATGCAGTTCGTTCAGACTTCAGGTACGGAGCACTGAGACCAATCATGTAATTTTGGCATGTTGAAACATGATACACTGTCAAGCCTACGCTTTCTAATAGTTTATCTACGCATAAAAGTTTATACATGATCTATGTCTACATGCGCAAGATACTATGTTGCCACTGAGTTGCTGCCGAGCGACCGCGATCCGATCGTGACGTATTACATTGGAAATGAGCACCTTTGCTTGTGAAGAACCACCAACAGAACAGGAATAGTTTCACATTAAGTTTAAATAAACGTCGAGCTTCCAGAATTGGCATTTAATAACCATACAAGTAAATGCGTTCAAAAAGAACTAGAAACCAACTTCAATTGCCCTAAAAGTCTACTTTTACTAAGGCAAATTTAAGATTTATAGCGTTTTCTCATGGATGCCGGTGTCAGAACTGGACCAAATTGAAATGGGACCACACGAGAAGCACCACCTTTCAAATAAAAAATCATCCAAATTGGTTCACCCAGTCAAAGTTCTGAGGTAACAAACATTTAAAAAACTCCTCCTTTTTTGAAGTCGGTTAAAAACTTCGCATAAATGTACCCTAGAAGGATATTCTATCACTTTCTCAACCGACAAGGTCGACTCCCACAGATAGCCATGTCCGCCTTCCCATGACTAGATCTCTTGAACTGAACAACTTCAGAATAGTATCCCTTTAGTCGCCCCTGTACGACACACGCGGGACCACATGGGGTTGTGTGTTCTAAGCCTATATATAACCACAATGTTAGTGTGTGACCGCAATAACCACATGTCAAGATTGTGGTTCATTAGATAGTAATGTTGTTTAGTTTAGATGATTCGTATACAGGGTGTATAGTCATCGCTCGGCCCCGCAGCAGTCACTCAGTGGAAACGTTAAGAAGACGGAATATCATCTTCTCTCTCTATCTGTAACCAAATGTATAAGATAAATTGTAATCTGGACCTGAGACTGAAATGCTGTGCAGTGATTTACTATATATTTACTATAGCTACTACTGATTGATTTTTGCTCTAAAATATGACTATTCATTTTCTATACATGTGTATATTTTCCGTAAAAATAATTCTATAGATTGATATTATTCATGATCAATTGTCAATACATCATCTCCATGTAAACTAAACGACTATTATGATATCAAAAATTAATTATATAATTGAAATAAAAAAAAATTCTGACAAATTTATAAAATATGTTTTTAATCATAAAATAGAAAATTACTATCTAATGAATATTTTCTAAATGTTGTTAAAAGAGTTGTTTCAAATGCGGCCGGCACTTGTGCACTATTTAAGAAATTAAGGAATAATCTAAAGATGTATACAAAAATGCTTGAACTTCGTTTTTGATTTGATTTTAATTGTACAAAATTGTTCTTTTTGAACTAAGTGACAGCGTCAAATTTCATATTATTGACGCCATCTTTGTTTTCTAAGTGAAGTCTTGTCTGTTTCGTACGCTTTTAATATTAATATATAACTAGACCAGAATATATAACAATTGTAATTTAATTGAACTTTTATTTGAATGAATGTTTAAAATCACAAGTGCATAAGTCCAGGCTGAGGCTCTATACATTCGCGAAAAACATGTTAAGTAAAAAATCAATCAATAATTGCTAGTTATGTATAGTGAACCATGGTTACACGTGTGTACAGACAGAGAGAGAGAGAGGGTGACAAGTCACTATACGTCTCCCGGACACATCACGTCGCTATGGTCAGGTACGGCTGTATAGCGTGTGTGTGTGTGTGTGTGTTTGGAGCTCACCTTGCAGCTGCCGGTTGAGGAGTGCGGTGATGCCGGGCCCGTCCCCCGCCTTCTTCACCACCAGCATGGGCTTGTCCTCGCCCTCCTCGTAGCTGTTCGGCAGGTGGCCGTTGCTCACTGACATGGTCTCACTGACCTAAAAAAACCACCATCATTTTTAGCCCCCGACGCAAAAAGAGGCGTGTTATAAATTTGACGACAATCTCTCTCTCTCTCTGTGTGTGTCTGTCTGTGACATCTTAGCTCTCGAACGGATGGACCGTTTTTGTCGCTTTTTTTACGTGAAAGCAGTGTAAAAATGCGTACAGCAAGGTTTTTAATTAAATTTTAAAGGAATCATCTTCTAATACACTCCGGGATGGTACTAAAGATTTTAATTTGTACGCATAAATATCTTGATACTTTGCAACCCTGTTCAAAGGTCATCAAAGTAATCATATTTCATGCGTACAGCTAAAGTATGGAATGCACTGCCTTGGGAATCTTCAAAAGAAGAGTAAACAGACACCTTCTAGACCAACACGTAACATCGTCGACCTCATCGTCACTTACCACCAGGTGAGATTGAGGTCAAGCGGTGATCTATCTTCAATGAAAGTTATAATAGATATATTTGCCATAGAGTGATCAGTTGTTGTTTACCTGCATGAGTTTGTGCACCACGTCCCTGCCGAGGATGTGGTCGAACACCGCCTGCAGGAACGCGTCCGACATGATGGACAGCTTGAGCTTGTCGCGGTGCCACACGAGCACGCGCGACTCCTCCATAGACATTATGGACACCTGAAACCCGTCACCACAATGCTGCATCAACAACTGTATGATGGGTTTACACTTGGCCTTCATCTCACCTGATGGTTAGTGACGACAAGCCGTTGGATGGTAAGCGTGCGCCTCAAGTGGTAAGCCTTGAGGCTGTCTCATTTCATTTATTCACTATTTATATATACCGATAGGTACCTCCACTGGGAATCGAACCCGACACCTCCGGATTAGACCACGGAGGCGGTAAAACATACATATATTCTTTAGTCTAGTTATGTTTAGGAATCAATCTATTCAAATATTTTACAAGGCTCTAAGAATCTATAATCACACAGCGGCAGAAACTTTATAGCAATCGAAAAATTACGTATACAAAAGCATTTGCCTGCAATTCGTCTGTGTGGACTTCAGAAAATCCTTCAGGAACGTTTTGTCGCTATAAAAATTAGTATATTGCTACATCAAGATCGTCTAGGACGTCAAATCGTGAACAGAGACACACACATTGACATACGAAACGCAGTTGTTAATCGGCAGGTTGATTTTCTAAAAGCGCTGATATCTAACAGTGACTGTTTAGGAGGCAATTTCGAAATGGTCGCTGTCAAACTCAAATTCGCGACAAATTTATCAATGTGAATCGACAGAGCAACACGTTGTAAACACAACTGTACACACCCGTGGGAAGATATAAATCACACATCGATATATTGCGTGCGCTATAATTAGCCCGAAATGGTAATACGACCTCACCAAACTGCCTTGCACACAATACCTACACAATATGATAAATACCTAGCCCACGGAGACCAATTAAAACAAATTAAATTCATAACATGAGAACGATAGTGAAAGCGCTGCGCCACATGTGCGGTACGGTACCGCAGTGCCCGCCCCGCCCACCTGCGCCTGCGCAGAGTTACTTGCTGAGTTACAGCCCATACTTTATTCAAGTTAACCTCGATCTATGAGTATCTTCGATTCGATCGATTAGTTGAACTGTCTTCGATACAATTACGCAACAATTGCTGTTATTGTACACAATTACGTATCATGGAAAAGACAATGGCATCAACGCAGTAAAATGTAATAGAAGGCAGTAACAATGTACAAATTTCACGTCCACAGCTGGACATAGGCCTCCTCCATGGTCCACATCGACCGGTCCCGAGACACTTGCATCCAGCGACTCCCCGCGACCTTAACCAGGTCGTCGGCTCATCTAGTAAGGGGACGCCCCGGTAGATAATTTCACTTTAAACCAGTTTCAACATTTCTTTTCGGCCGACCTTATCCTGAACAGATATGTACTGATAACGACTATGATTTTCATCTTCTATCGGTAAAATACATATATGATTCTAATAATTATGCCAGTTGAAACAAACAGGTCAATAGTAACTTTTATCAATCATTATAAAAGCCACAGTCTGGTTTGAAATTAAAACCTAGCAACATTCTCCATTAAATTGTTGTTGTAAAATTATCCGCAAACAATTTCGAAGAATAATTTCGATTTTCAAAATTACGATATATCGATGTTTACGTCCGCGTCCATGGCACATTGACAGATTGCCCCCCGCCTCTCCTGCCGCGCCGGACCCCACAAGCAGTGCAAGTTAGCAGTAATGCAAACAAAACTGGTTTCCCGATTGATTACCGCGTTCTGCAAGACACCTCGACACAAGCCCCAAGGTCAATGAAAATAAACAATAAAAGTAGATAATTATAAGTGAGAGCAGTCACGAAGCTACCAGCAACCGAGGGCCTTGCCATCGTTGACATTTTGATACAACAACAATACTTATTAGTTATTTACAGGATCTCAATATCATGTGATTGGCTCTAACCGTTTGGCTTGATTGTTGGCTGGAGAGTATCTTTTGCCCTTTATTCTCTCCCACTCCGAAAGTGGCAGCAAAATATTCTTTTACAACAAAAAAGGTTGGTAACAAGTTTACTTACTGTACATATTTTTGTATAAATGAAAACTTTACAAGTAACTTTTAGGTATCAATTTAGTTAAGAAGAAGAAAAGCTACGTTTCTGTTGTAACAATAACTAAATATTATATGTATGTCTGTGGCTAAATGTGACTCTGTTTTTATTGAAAATCAATTCAGCAGTTTCAATGTCACTATTATAGAATAAATGTTATCTTGTTGTTAAATTAAATTTGCTAGAAACCTTTTGTGACGTGTCAATAGTTTACCCCCTGGCGTTGTTGAAGAAAGGGCGAACGAAACTGTACAGCTATCGCGTCTGTTTCAACATATAGTTTCTCGCTGGTGTACTAATAATTAACATAGTATTGAATTTATATTAACTAACCTGGAAGTACTCGTCTGTTGAGACTCCGAACCACTCCGGCGAGTCGAGGAAGTGATGCGGGAACACGATGTGAAGAGCGCGCTGGTTCTGAGACACCACCAGCCTGAAACATGCAAGCGTCACACGTTACAACTGAACAAAGTTGAGCAAATAGTAATCATGATTCTCACGTCACACTTTAGTTCTGAACAAAGTTGAGCAAATAGTAATCATGATTCTCACGTCACACTTTAGTTCTGAACAAAGTTGAGCAAATAGTAATCATGATTCTCACGTCACACTTTAGTTCTGAACAAAGTTGAGCAAATAGTAATCATGATTCTCACGTCACACTTTAGTTCTGAACAAAGTTGAGCAAATAGTAATCATGATTCTCACGTCACACTTTAGTTCTGAACAAAGTTGAGCAAATAGTAATCATGATTCCAAGTTGGGTGGTTACAAACACAACTGACAGGTTTTAAAGAAAGGCAAATTAATTAAGTTTAAACGACTTACAATTAATTGAAAGGAATGTCAGTAACATAGTCGAGGCCAAGAGGCACTACGCTCGAGGAAATCCAAGGAAATTGTGTCAAGAACTATGAATCTCGTTTGTCAGATCGAGAGGGAAAAAACTATTCGTGGCCGTACAGACATCTCTTAGACATTTGTGTGCAGTTCCACCGCGGGACACAAACCATAATGATGATATTAAGAATAAATAGCACTTTACACTTTAGGCTGCAGTTTTATATATTCATGTCTTCTGATTATAAGTGACGAAGCCTCGTTACTGAGCTTGCTCAGGGTCAGGACACATCGATTGCGTTCGACGGTTTGTCCAAAGTATGACACGACGTACGTATCCTAACTCTGGTCCTTCACTTTTGGAAAACAACAGTGCTATATAAGACTGTGATATAATGGCAGTTAGCTAGTACGACTAAAGTGACGCCAAACATGTCGACAGTGCATCGTATACGAATGCTGCCACAGTTCACACGGTGTGGTTCGTCTCCAATTTTTAGGTAATTACGTATCAAAGCCAGCTATTCTATTTTAAAAGATTATGGTATGGTAACATAAATGTTGTATGGAAGCATTAGGAGAGGGATAACGTTAAGATACAAATTTAAGTTAGAACTATAAGATAAGACTAAGTACGTTAAAGGAATCAAGTAGCATGTAAACAGTTATTTTCACGTATTCATTTATTTATTGCACGAAGTATGGTACGAGGGGCATACCGAAATGATCGGGAATATAAAACAATACATACAGGAAATAACTAAATTTATTTTTATTGCTTTTCGAAGTATTCTCCGTTGCAGTTAATGCACTTTTGCATTCGTTCGAACCAATTATTATAGCAGCAATTCCAGTCCGAAGTTGACATGGTCAAAATCGTCGATTTGTATGCTTCCACTGCTTCTTCTGGACCTTGAAACCGCTGACCACGCAATAAATCTTTGATTCTAGGGAATGTAAAGTAATCATTGGGACTCAGATCAGGGCTGTATGGAGGATTATCCATTAATTCAACGTTTTCCTGCTTCAAAAACTCGCTTGTTTTCTGAGCGGTGTGAGAGCTCGCATTATCGTGATGGAGGATTATGCGTCGTTTCGGGTTACCTCTACGGAGTTCGGATATCATCTGTGGCAAACAAACCGTTGTATACCAATCAGCGGTAACCGTTCTCCGTTCCTCTAAGGGAACTGTGACTACATGTCCTGTTTTCGCGACAAACGAAGCGACCATTTTCTTCGATACGCTGCGAGAGCGGACAACTTTTGTTGGCTTGATCTCACCTGCGAAGACCCAGACAGCCGACTGATGCTTTCTTTCTGGCTCATATGAATAGATCCATGATTCATCACCAGAGACAATGTTATAAACTGCTTTTGACTTTCCTCCGTTGAAGCGTTGCAGAGTAGACCGGCACCAATTGACACGAGCCGCCTTTTGCTCTTCGGACAAATTATGGGGCACCCAGCGGGAAACTAGCTTTCTCACTCCCAGTTCACCATGTAAAACAGTTTGTATCGCAGTCATACCTATCCCTAAAGTAGCCCGAATCTGCTCATATGTAATATGTCGGTCATCCTGTATCATTCGGCGCACAACAGCGACATTTTCTGGTGTAACCGCTGTTTTTGGCCGGCCTGTGGAAGGTACGGTGCCAAGAGAAGCACGTCCACGCCGGAATTCAGAATACCAGCGATATATTGTCGTCTGGCTAGGCGCTTCACTCTTGAATATAGATATAAGCTCAGCGAGACATTGTCCCTGAGATAATCCTCGTCGAAAGTTGTAAAAAATTATGGCACGGAAACTTTCTCTTGTAAGCTCCATTTTTTTATCGACCTATCAATTTCAAACTGATATTGTTCTTTAAAAAAAAATTTTTTTTTAATTCTGTCAATTGTATTCGATTTTCAACTAACCAGTGTTTATTCATCAAAAAGAGTTTTTAATCTAATTAAATCGAAAGTACTCGATTACCGATCTTTTCGGTATGCCCCTCGTAGACCAAACAAAAAAAGAATCATCAAAATAGGTTCACATTTGGCGAAGTTGTCTCGTAACATAAGTTAAAAAAAACAGTTGAGTTGAGAACCTCCTCCACACTTTTATACACATCATCAGCCGGGAAACGTCCACTGCTGGACACTTTTATACACACTTATGTCAAACTAGAGGTAGTCCGTGAAATTCTGGCGTCGACTTTACGTAGTTTGCATGCTGTCTCAACTGTCTCTACGAAGGCCGCATGCGATGCGTATTGCGTACTCGCATACTTAGTATGAGATAGATAGTGTGCGATTGCATTACACGTCCTGATTCCACCGTCGCTTTTTTACAACCGGACAACCAGAAGAACGTCTGGCTTCCACCCCCACTTGGTTGACATTCCACCGTTTCGCAAGAAGCGTTACGCTGTTTCATTTATTATACGTACAGCTAAAGAGTGGAATTCCCTGCCGGATTTTGTGTATTCCTAGCGCTACTGGATACCCTCTTTCGAAGATTGCCGGTGTCGCATGTTGAGTTAGTGCATCCTTTGTAGTCTGTAGGCTACAATTATGGACGCTACAACTGTAGAGATCGCTCGTTAAGTGAGTGCTTGCGACACAGCGATATACCAAGAGATAGTGGCAGTTTGTGTGTGCAACAGGCAATTGTAAATGTTGAATAACTTCCCGAGCAAGCACCAACATACATTACATTTCAAGAAGATACAATAAATAACTGTTATTATTTGGTACGAAACGATTTGAGGTGAAACTTTGAAATAAATGTAAGAAGTGAAAAATACACAGCACATTTTGTATCGGAAATTACTTCAAATGATGTGGTGGCCTGCAGAGTTCGACAAATTCGACACAAAACGAACAATAGATCAATTCAATTATTTTATTACTTCATGTCGTGTATACATCTGTCCAGACATGAACCCTGGTAGGGCACTGCAATATGATTATATTATACTATACCCTTTATCATCACAGGAAAGTTCAGCTAGTTCAAAACAAAACAGAGCAGTTGTTATAATATTATTTACTGCACAAAGAAAGTCATTTATAGATAAATTTCATTAGCGTATTCAGGAAACGATTTTCGTAAATCATGTAGGATTGCAGGGCGCAGCGAACGCGGGCATAGGATTATAATGTAAGGCTGCTGTAGCCGGGCAGTGCTCCATGCTCCATGGCACCACTCCAACTTGCTTCAGACTTATTTAAATTCCTCGGCGGTAACAGATACTACACTGAAGCCCGTGTCCTCGTGCCGTGCAGAGCTTTACTCGGCAAAAAACATTGAATACGTTACAAAACTTGGTGAATAGAGGCATGATTTGGCAGGGTTCCTAGACGATCCTTTTGTAATATTCATGGATTCAGAAAAGGGCTACTAGCTACTGTTTTTGGAACAAACGTTAGCGACTCAGACATTTGCGCTTTTCGCCGCGGCTTTGTAGTTTGGCCTTCACGAGCGAACATTCGCGAGTGAGACTATTATAAAGAGATAGAGGTATATGATCCATACAGGTAGGTAGCACATAAGTGATGAATTAATATATTGCTTTTGAACTTAATAAAAACGGTCCCTGCCTTGAGACGTCGAAGGCTGCCCCCTGCCCCACACATGAAGCAGGCGCTCAGCGCGCCAACGACGGGGACCCTTGACATGCGCGCAGAGGTACATTATCGTAGTAAAGGTCATCGCTAATGGCTCACAGAGAACTTCGATGACAACCACTCTATATACCGTTTTTTTTTAAATTCAATTTTAAGTCGAAGGGTTTTCATTTTACATTTCCAAAACAGAAAAAAAAACCAACCAATAACACAGGAGGAACTCACACGAAAAACCCGGGCAAGTGCAAATCAGACCCGCACAGCCAGGGTTCCGTACAGAATATGAATAATTAACTGAAAATCATAAATGTTCTAACGAAAGCGCCTGACGAAATCACACGCGCAATAGTTAATTTACACATTAAGAATACTCTCATATGGGCTAACAGCTTGTAATAGTAAAGTGACGATTTTAAAGTTTATTGACTGTGTTCCGGTATGAAAGGTAGCAGAGCCGGTCGAGGCTACCAACTATCCAACTATACTATCCAACGGCCTCATCTTCACTTACCATCAGGTGAGATGAAGGACAGTGCAAACCCATCATACATAAAAAAGTGATATAGTCAATTAATTTTTATTACTTGTTTTTACAACGGCAACAGAAAATTTCAACTGTCTACTTATAACAGATCACAAGGTGCCCGCTGACAGACCGCAGGGGCTTACTAATAGTCCCTTTGGTTACCCTTCGGGTACGGAGCCCTTAAAAAGATTCAAATTTCTAACAAACAACCTCGCGCAGTCAGTGCAACAACTTGTCACGTATCAGCTATTTGTCGTTCTACTCGATTTATAAAGCATCGCGTAATGTAGCGCTTGATCGAAGAGCGCTACACTGTAAGCCTGCAATAAGTAAAAATACGCCGTCAGCTGTGGCCAAGCCGTGCGTGCCTCACTAAAGTGTTCGCTCGACGGTTTTTATAGGTCGTGTGCGTCGTGAAGCACTGGCCGAGAGCCGGAGCCGGAGCGAGCGGTCCGCTGCAGTTTTAAGTGCGTACGGAGCGACGGCAACAGATTGTAAACCATCCTTACGACTCCTAAAACATATGTTCCTTTTACAAAAACAAACGCAACTGGAACAGGCTGTCGCAATGTCTCTTTGTGTACCACTGCCTTTCCCCTACTTAGATGTTGGTGTGATTCTAAACTATCCAGCTTCATTGCCATGCCACATGCCATGATATGCTCCTCCATAAATAGATGTGAAGAACTGGCTTTCAATCTGTTATCGTGAGAATTGTTGTGACGTCACAACGAATAAACAGAAAGGACGAGAATCGTGACGTTTCAGCCGCACGTGACCTGGGGCACCGGTATCAGGTATATTCAAGGTGACAACAACAGCCGGTGTTCAATGTTGTTGCCTCCGACAAACAAACAAGTACAGTATCATATTGCAATCTGTTGAAACTGTTCACAAACAAATACTATCACTCTTCATATATGTGCATGTTACAGACAAGTGCAGAAATATATAAAAAATAAATAATAAAATAAATAATAAATAAATATGTACCATGTCACATTCACCCTAACTTGTGTTGAGAGGAATGAAAATTAAGGTGAATATGAAATGGTGAACACTTGCGAGTCGGACTCGAGCACGAAGTGTTCCGTACCATTATCTATATGAAAACGGCATAAAAATAACGTTTGTTGTATGAGAGCCCCCCTTAGATATTTACTTTATTCTGCTTTTTAGCAATATACAGAAATACATCACGTGTGAAAATTTCAACTGTTTAAATATTATCACGGTTCATGAGATACAGTCTGGTGACAGACGGACAGACAGACAGCGGAGTCTTAGTAATAGAGTCCTGTTTTTATCCTTTGGGTACGGAACCCTAAAAATGAGCTCGTATTGTGCACTTTCGATTACGTATTTGAAGTTTATAACTTGGATTGAAAGTCTTCAGGCCTTAGGTATTCCGGGCGAGCGTGTACCATCCGCCGCCATATCAATCCATCACTCTATAATACAAAAATAATAATGGAATGAACCCTCGATAAAAAACAACTTTGTACAGTGACTTGGCCCGATAAACGCTATTTTGATTCCGGTTACAATCTTTGGTTGCTCCACAAAACATAACTGCAATCGAAACCAATATCGCACCAGACACAAATAGTTTTTCGAACCCTTATTATCTCGCTCTGGTGTCTGTCTGTGTGTCACTGACGATTATCTCGGAATTTAAACTAGTTATGGGAAAGTGGAGTCATTAAATGACTTTCTGAAACGAATTTTTGTTATTTTATTTGAAGCATAGTTTTTTATTAAAAAATGTGTTTAAAAAACCGCCATCCACCTTCGAAGTTACCACAGAGAAAAATCTAAAATAATGTAAGTAGACAGGCCTTTGTGTAAATATCACAGCAAAACCTAAGCGAAGTCTATATCTTGTATAGATTTTGAGAACCCTTGGTGCGCGAGTCCAACTCGCACTTTAGTACTTGTTTCTGGATCAATTCTAACTATAAAACAAGCGTTTGCGAAGTCTGCAGTAGTGTCCACTTTCCAAGAGCTCTATCACGCGCTACTAGTAAGCTGAACAGGATTTAGCTTCACACGAATAAGGCGACAGCGGGCGCAACTTTCTGAATAAGGTTGTCCCCGATTCAACTGCTGTTGGGAAATGGTCCCCACACGGCGGGGGGTTCTCAGAGTACACTGATTCAAGGATACACGAGAAAGGAAGTACTTGGCAGGAGCAACAGGTGTGGGCCCACAGGCGGGAGTGAATATTTATTTTGCTCATAAAGAGCTGGGTAGTGAATCAGAGACTGTTCTGCTAGTTTGGATGTAGACGCCCAATGATTTTCTCTAGAATATAAATGGTTGCGTTGTTTTGTAACAACCATCTTTTATCTTGTGTTGTTGAATGTGTTATTTCAGCAGAACCTAAACACACGGACTCATGTTCTCAGTAGTTGCAATATATTGTTTGTGTTGTAGGTTGTGCAGGCGGCATGCAATTGATATGCAATCTTTTAATGTGTTTTTTCGTGGTTGCCTCTGCATTTCTTCACTATGTTTTATATAACTTGTATCTAAAATTAATAACAATCACAGGATTGTTTCATTTTAGACAAATACATTTATCATTACTAGTGATAAACCGGACATCGCAATTTTTGTTCCCAAACTTATTACCAATTGGTAATAAACTTATAACCAATTGGTAATAAACTTAACACCATTTGGTAATAAGTCACTCAGTCTAACATCACATGTTACGCGCCCGTAGACATTTGACGTATACGAAACTACGACTTTGGAGATGATTTTTAATGAAGTTTCATAATTCCCGCTCTATAACCTATTTAATCTCTATGCTTTTTATTATTAACAGGTTTTTCAATACATCGACATCTAAAGAGCATATTCTTACTCAACTTTGACCTGAAGCGCCTTTAGCAGTATTAGGTGGTCGTTAATTTCTTGCCAACAACATTGAACAATGGCGGCGGCTGTCTTCACTGGAAGCTTCAGCTTCATTCATTCACAAATAAACACCCATTATTGCGCGTAACACTAAATATGGCGGAATGAATTGACTCACTCGTGTTTTATTGATGGAACGAACGAACGGTCCGTCGGAAATACAATATCTTTATCTGATGTGATGTGATGATACTAAACGAAGGCGAGGATAACATCTGGGATTGGAGCTAAGGAACCGACTTCAACCACCCTAAAAGTTCACAGTGTTCATCCTTAGAGGCAAAAATTATCTGTATGGTCTACTAAACAAAAATTAATCATGAAAATATGTTCTAGTAACTCTTTCTTTTTTGATGACGGTTGATTAAATGACATTTGGTTACTCTTACATATTAGGTCTATGGACAAGTGTACACGCAATGAGAGTGGAAAATGGAATTCCAAATTCAAAGTTGCTTTCTGCCACAGAGCAAATCGTCGAAAGGGAGGGAAAAGTGGCAATGCTTTGTTTTAATTTAGTTTAGTCCGGTTTGAATACTCTTTACTTCTCTTTAAATTTTAATGTATGATGGGTCTGCACTTGGCCTGCACCTGATGGTAAGCGTCGAAGGCCGTTGGATGACAAGCGTGCGCACCCAGAAGCCTCAAACCTAATGAGGCGCTGTCTCTGCTACCTTTCATACCGAAACACAACAGTGCTATTAACACTGCTGTTTGGCGGCAGACTTAGCTAACATGGTGGTAGCTAGCTGGGCGGACATAGAAAATGTCCACCAACGAAACGAGTACTAGACCCACTGGGGCTAGACCCCGGGACTTCGGATTGTTAGGTCAACATTTAGCCATTAGGCCACGGAGGCGGCTACAATTCTAAACCAGATTCCCAAATGAGAATATAACAACATGTTAATAAAACATTCGTTACATAATCGTCTCAAATGCATCACTCTAATCTCGTATTATCCAATTAGCATTGAGGTGGTTTCATTTTTATAATAAACACGTTTAAATATGCAGCTTATTAAATGTTCGCTTTCACTCGTGTGTGATATAAGATGTAGTTTTGGTTGTTATTTGCGCATTCATCGTTGCGTGAAGGTAAAAGACGCGGTACCACCGGGACATTACAGCAGAACCAGTCTAGGTCTTATCATGGCTTCAAGCATCTTCAATAACATAAACTAAAGCACATATATAAAACTCTTAAATACATACAATATGAGTTGCGATTCGTTCCAAACAGTCATGCAAAGCAGTGACGTCATGTCATTATCATTCGCGAATCTTCCGGCGCGCGCGCACCGAGAATACAAGCAAAAAGAATGCAACCGATTCTAATGCGGCGGTCTGGGAACACTCGCATGTACAATAAAACCAACTGCAACACTCGCTCGAGATACAAAACAAATATAATAACTAAGCAGTAACCGGTGCTCGCTTTTCTTGGGATCCCAACCAAATGATATAAAAATATGAACCGTATGGAGGATGCCTAGCTACACTCAGCTATAGGTAGAGCTAGCATGTTGAAGGTATAAAAGGGGTCAAAACAGGACGAGTGCCTCTGTTTTTTGTTTGAACATTATATTACATACGGACGTACATGCCATAACAGATAGCATTGTCTACAACATATTTTGTGGACGCAGGACAGAAGCGTGATGGTAAGTGAAGATAAGGCGATTGAGACCGTGCTCGCCCAGAAGCAAGTTGGATATGTTATCTTACATTACATAAACATCATTTGTTTCAAGTTAATGAAGTTCAAACTTGTAATCTTTATTGTTTCTTGACTGCAGATTGAGATAACGTGGTGACAGGCGAACAGAACATTTCTGTATATCGGTCCCTGTCCCCCACAGTCATAGACCGTTGGTAAGAGATATGAATCACCAAAATCCAATCGTATTAGCGGTTTGTCAAGCAGGCAGTGTACTCACTTGCCGGAGAGCACGAGCGACAGGCTGTCCACCTTGGTGACCTTCTCGTGTGCATACAGCTCGTGACACTTGAGGTGCCGCACGGCCCGCATGCAGAGCAGCACGCGGCGGAACTGGCGGCGGGACACCCGCAGCGGCTTGAACAGCGCCTCGTACACCTGAACAACACACGACATAATGATAAACACGTTCAACATCTACTGGGAAACCTCCACTACTGAACACAGGCCATGGTACATGGTACAATGACCACCACGCAACCTTTGGCAGGTCGTCAATCCCGTACTGTCGCCACTCGAGAACTCGAGCGTTGTGGCCTGCCCATTGCCACTTCAGCTTACTGATTCGTCGAGATATGTCGGCGACTTTCATTCATATACGGCTTTCCTCTTTCTGGATTTTATCACGTAGCGAAATTATGAGTTAGCTTGTTCCATAGTTCTCTGAGTGACTGAAAATATTCAAAACACACACACGCGTATCGGCTTCCAAGAAGTGTTGAATGCTGATGGTAGTGATACTTAGCATCTGCTTGGGAGGTTTAGTGGAAAGCAGGAGGGAAATCGTATTTCGGCGAGCTGCAGAGTTGATGTGACCGGGCTGTACAACAAATATGACGCACTATTTCTCATTTATGATCAGGAATTCCTGAAGGATGACTGAAACAGGTATATACAAAGTCCAGACACTAAACACAACCATGTCTAAACAATGAACAATTTACTAGTAATCAAGCTGATCATCCACGTAATTGTTGGGCGTACCTCCAAGATTTATTGATTGTAGCGTTTTCCAACTCGAGATCTTGTAATTAATATATCAAAGTTCGTAATTAATTGAGATCGGAGACGTTACACAAAAGATATTAGCTCTATAGGCAGTGATTAGATACCTCAAATTTCGCAGAAAACGGTGGAACCAAATACCGTACCACAACCATAGTTACTCCTTATCAATCACCGTCTATTCAAGTGTAGACAGCAGGCGTATTTTGCTATAGTTACGCTCTCATTAGGCAATTGCGGACCGTCTTCGCAGACGTGTCGTTGTCCGAAGCAATAAGCCCAACGCAAGTTTTTATTGCCCCGAGACGCAGATGGCTTCAACCTAGGGTTCCTCTTCAAATAGGTCCCGCTGAGGACTGACAACATCGATGAAATATAACTACATGACTGAAGATTGTGAGCAATCATAAATGGTTTTCAGAATGAACCAGTTTAACACTACAGTTTAACAGTGTTTAACACATTTCACTAGCATAGGGCTTACCTATTACAGTGATGACTCAACGAAATAACTTGCCGACGACTCAATTCTGTAATGCCTCTCCTACTACTAATGAATATACGAACACTCACAAACGTTTCAAGCCATTGCCTGCCCGTTAGCATTACAAATGTATCTCTGAAGATAGCAGTCAATCCATTTATCTTTAAGTCTTTTAGTCCTTTATTTTTCGTTCAGATCGATTCGTGAAAGAGCTCGTTAAGAGCAAGTAAGATAATCCCAGCTCGACGGACGAAAAAAGGCATAAAGTGCCCGTAGCTTGGCTATCACAGTTCTAGGACCTAAATTACTAAGCAGACGGCATCTCCGCGGTCTATTTTTAGCATTAGCGCCTCGAGTTGCGCTCACTACCCACTACATTATTCAGTTGAGGCGTGATTGAAATATTCACTGACGCGTCCTGTGCAGACCTGTCGATTTTTGGTTACCAGAGGAAAGGGGACTGGGGTCTGAATTATGGAAGCGAATGATCCAAAATTCCCTGGCACTATATTTCTCTATTCCTGCCGGTTGTAAAGCTTTCAGAACATATTTACAACTTGGCTCCGAATGTGGGTTTTGGCTCCTGGGCATTGCGGAATGTATCTCTTTTGTTCTATAAAAGTTTAATGATCAAATGCAATTATTACAGAATACACGATGTGTCATCATAAGTACGGCTTTGTAGGTATAATCTGAAAATTATGCCCAGGTTATTGCTTATTTACAAATGTCGCTTCACGAATGTTACGACACATGTATAAATCTACGTACGTTTTATCTTCCAAGCGACTAAGGCTCATTGAGAACGGAAAGCATTTTGAAAAAGGCCATCTCCGTTGAAACAATGTCGTCTCATAGAGCGAGCGACATATTGTGAGAGCATTGTGCCGTCGGGCGCTCGCTTCCCTCCGCTGGAAAAACATCCACCTGGGGGCTCGCTCAATGGTTCTGTTTACCTCGCCCACAGCTGGCATATTGCACTACGTTGCAATATTTACAAAATCTCCCAGATCGGGTTCCTTATGAGTTTCTACAATTTGAATTAAAAATGGCGGAAGAAAAACAAACTAGATGAAGATTTTTACATAGTTTATATTAGGTTCACTTGTAAGTAACTGGCAAAACTCATTGGGTATTAAGGAATTCTAGCAAGTTACTTTCCACCAGCTTCTAATGTAGTGTTGTTTGAAATTTTGCTATTGTATGTAATTCAATACAATAATTTGGCATCATTGAGCTGGCCTGCCTTTGGAGTCAAGAGGACGGAGGAGCTCTTCAGTGAGGATCCCCACGCGTTAGGGCGTACAGACAAAACTATATTTAGTTTCTTGAATTACAATTTACTAGTACCAACAAATCCGATTAGAGTTCGACAAATCACATAAAGAAAGAACAGTACCACAAATGTACGAGTAGGAAAGCGACAAGGCAAGTAGCTTATCTTTATTATACGTCCAACATCACTGATACCGTCGATAAACAAATATGACAAAACTGGCAATGAAGTGCAAAGTGGTGATTACTAGATTTAACAAGCATGTTGTATACACTGTTGATAGGAGAGGAGGGTCTGGGAACACACCTAATAACTGGCGACGTGAGCGTAAAGCGGTTAAACAAAGTCGTATAGAACAAATTAAAGGTAAACAGCCGCACAGAACGGCGATCTCCAACCAAACACGGACAAATAAAATACACACGAGGTCCTGAAGTGGACGTTTCAACTGCATTAAAATTGTATGAAGAAATTCTACCGCCTACGATACTGAGAACGAATCTTGACTGTCGTCATGACTCAGATCTTGCACATCGCAATATACGAGTAGTAGATGTAGTGGCGAAAAAATATCTGCACTTTGAAGAACCGTTTGCTTCTCGATGTGGAAATAAATTGTTACCAATAAGAAACTCCCAAAGTAAGAACGAAAGAAAGTTGTGGAAGCGTAATTAAGGAAACTTAAAAACAACGAAATCAAATAGGACCAAGAAGATTCTGGCATGGCACGAAAGAAAATAAAAATAAATAAGAAGATTTAATGTCAATATTTATGTGAATCATAGATTCAATAACTATGTGAGCTATTGAAACCAACTCCCGTATGTTTTCTCTAACAGCAATAAGGTCACCAGCTAATGAGCCTGAGAGTGACAAGGTTGTCGCCAACACTCGAATTGTCCGCCACGACGACATCTCGTAACATTCTTGTTGACTCCTCTGTTCACTGCCCATTACGCGTGTCCCCGTTTGGGGCAGCTAATGATTTCTCCAAGATACATAAGGCTGCATACGAAACTCTTTGCGCTACTAAAGGCATACTTATATAGTTATGAACTAGGTTTCTACAGCCTAGTGCCTCTGGCGCCGCCCGCACCGCGTAGGATCTTATTACCAGCTACAAGTGTATGTCCAACTCTCATGACCCCTTTTCTTTATGAGCTGAGCGTTCTATACTCGTATATCGGTCAATATATCTTAACATATTTTGACTAGCCAGTCTGGTTCCACTATAGAAATCAGGTTAGCAGTACTCATGTGTCTGTTAATGTTATGTGGATTACGCGCATTACAAGCAACACCCAACCAAACAGACCGTTTGTTTGCAGCGAATCCTTGTTTGTAATGCGTTCCAGAAATAAGAGCAGCCTCGCGTTCCAGGCAACCAGCGCGTCATCAATTCCCCTTTTATTTTTCTTTATAAGCACCCGCTCCGGGAATTCGTGTGCAAATGCAGGATGTGTGCGATCCCCTTTGAATTTCTGCTTGGCCGGGTCTCACTTTATCGCATGTTTTATATCACAGTCGGGCAATAAGCGCGGGCCCTCCACTTTCTGGGACGTATTTGAGCCAAAGTCCTTTATTAAAGTGCCGATCACGTTTCAAGTCCTCCGAATCTCTCCGTCACCTGTCTTCCTAACAGACGCGCTGGCATCTTTGGGAGCTAGCTCACAATCCGGGACGTATAGGTGGTCTTAAGTGTTAATAGCTTTTGTCAAACGTCAACCATTGTTTTGGCGTTGAACCTGGATGAACACGTCTTCATTTGTAAAAGTCTCATCTTCACTTACCATCACGACAATGAATACCAAGTGCAAACATATTTAAGCATAAAAGCCTTGAGTCGTTATGAGTTCCGCTTCGAGAGCGGGGATTTTTTGAAACTACGGCCCCTACAAATATTTTGATTAGACCAAAACAAAGCTGAAAGACCACAGAATCAAAATCCATGAAAAAATAAACCGTTTCCAATCCCTTCAGGTCCTTTTTTGCGTAACAAATAAGGTTTTCAAAACACAATTTCAAATCTCTTCCACAAAAAATTTATAATGAAACTGATTCAGCAGATCTCCAAAAATAAACTATAACGACCATAACAAATAAGCGAATACGGAAGAACCAACTATTTTTTGTGGAACCCTTCCAAAATACGTATAGCTGCCACTTTTTTGCTCATTCGTCCTTCTACCTGTCCCGAACCTTTGAGCTAGTAAAAGGCAAGGTGCGGTGCACCTTCCGAGGCAAACAACAGTCTTCAGGTGTTTAAATATTCAAAGAGTTAGAATTTGGAATGATGTCTGTTTATCGTGTGCTTGAGCTGTGTCAGGGGGTTTCCAAAATTTTTCATCAACAATTTTGTAGTATGGATAACAAGTATATGGAAAACATGAACTGCCATTCAACTATGTATGTACACGCATCAGAAGTCAAAGAAAAAGAATTAAGCAATGCAGCTTTTAAATTCATTTATTCATAAATAACACACTCAATCAATGGTTTAAATGAATAAATGAATCTTTACATGCCTTATAACCTTGACACGTCACATTCAGGAGGCGTAGGGAGTAAGTAACCATGCCCAGCTAAACGGTTTGTCAATGGGAAACCAGTTTCATTGTGTGGGATCGAACGGTACGACTTCAGCTTTCACATTACTGTTAACTGTTTTTGCTCATTGAGCAAAGATTTTCCTGAGACAATGGTTTTCCTTTGTTTGATTGTTGCCGATATGGGTCATTGCTTCTTGATCTTAGAGTGCTATTTCTGACGTAGCTGTACGGTAATTTAGCTAAAGATTCCAGCTGCAGAATAATGGTTATGAAATAAGTTTTATAAAGCCCATCAAGATCTGGAAATAATGATCTTGAATTTTCGATGCATAGATTTTAATTTCGCATGTCTAGGGCTAGACATCACCTATGATTGCTGAGTTAACTCAGACCTGCGAGTGGCTCTGGCCGAGTGTCACTTGTCTGACCACATACTCGTAGCTCCGCAGCTACAATTAATTTCTAGTGCAGCGACGCATAGACAAATTTTTCTCTAAAACTAAGATTACATGAAGCTGTAATCGTTTGATCAACGATGATGTTACAGTGAGATGAAGACTTACACCAAACAATCTGTGGTTATGGACGGGATAAAAAATTCCAATGTATGCCGTATTGAAGGCCACAGTCAATACTTCGCTGTGTGTAACATTTACATATTACTGTGTTCACCAAACCAGACAAGCGTGATAGGTTTTATGACTCTCAACTCCGAAATCAAGTCAGCATAGCGCTGTGAGCATACTTTCTTTCGAGGGCATTATTCATTTCCTTGAGACTTTCCAGCAGGTCAATATTTCTTACGGGATAAACCACACGTCCATTACTGCACCCCCAATGACTAAATGTGCCCCTGTTTGCCACAAACCGCATCGATGTAGGTTCAGTCCGGCGGCGTGTGGTAGGGTGCTGCGCTGCACCTTGGAGTAAATCGATATCTTACCGACGAAAACACCTCGCGTACCGTGATTCACTTACGAAACTACCCGTAAAACGTATTACCCGACGTAAATAAAAAGGTACAAAATCACCGGAGGCTTTCAACATTCGATACATTTTGATTTTACGCGCGACGATTCAGTATATCAGTATTTGTTAGCATAATAAAGTCGATATTCTATAACGAGAACTCTCGATGTGATGAATAGTAAATAACGCGGGCGTATTCGCTTGGCCGTATTGAAATGTTGTGAGAAGACGAATGAGGTAGAGATTGATATGTTGGTTCTTTGACGGTATAACGTCTTATAAATCAATGAACGCCGGCTGCACGCACGAAAAAGTGTCACGTTCCGCCTGAGCCGAGCGTGCGAGCGAAAGCGCGGAACATGCGATAGAGAGGCACAATCAGCCTAAGCATTCGGCTTGTGGCGCAACTATTCTTATGACGTTATCACGTAAAATCTTCCGTAAACCGGTAACCTTTACAGATAACCAATATTTTTACGCAAAAACAGCTGCTGCCCGCGTTCTGGAATTGTCACTTTTAGCCTCGTAAGACAACCACAGTCTAGATAGAATATGGGATAATTCAGGCCTAATTACGATTAATAGTCAAAGTCTAAATTATTGATTCCAATTTCATTTAGTTTATTCAATCTAATACACACAAATACATCGCCATTGCAGTTGTTCACCCAATTCGACAAATTAATGTAATTCTAAATCCTTATTGATATCAAAGAACCTCTTTCGGACAAGCCTTCTGCCGACAAGACAGGCTGTATAAAGTGCAATTATTTGATTGGACGAAGAATGTTTTATTTAATTATTTCAGTAATACTTAACATTTAATCCGGAATTGTACTATGAAAAGGAATACCTTGACTCTGAACAGAATCATGAACGGTTTCTGGTTGCAACGTGATAACGTACGTAGCTTACCGTTCCATAGTGCGTCGCGGCGGTGAAGTGAAGTCAGTCGAGCGATTTAATGTAATGCGAGCCGAGCGAGATTGAAAGCAGTTGAAGTGAGCAGCATGAGGGCGGGCGGCGGCGCGAGATCGTTCACACCTGCCCTAGTGACCCGAGCGGCAGCCGCAGCCGATACAAGACTCAACCTTCCCTCCATCTCTAGGGAACAGCGACACACGATATTACACAAATTAAACCTTAATTGGTTTCATACTAATTATCTCGGTGTCTGTTTAATTTGGCTTTTTAACCCCCGACGCTAAAAGAGGGGTGTTATAAGTTTGACGCCAATGTCTCAACATCTCTGTCTGTGTGTCTGTCTGTCAGTGGCATCGTAGCTCTCGAACGGATGGACCGATTGTGATTCCTTGCGGTGGGTCTGAGCTATATTTGCTAATCGTATGATGATTGCGTAAATTTTTCAATATTTTGAATTTAATTTACTTGTAGAAATTAGAAAATGTCTGAGGCACGCGCAATTTCCTTGTTTACAAGTAAGGTTTGCAATGAGATACGACACTTAATAAATACAGAAAATCTAGGATGTTCTCACCATGTTTTAGTAGACAGTGCTGACAGCGAGAGTAACTTCGTCTGTACACACCTAGTTATGATGTCTGCCGTTGAATTTCATTGCCACCTAAGTCATCTAACGCTGAAATCAGTTCTTCATGCCTGTCCAAAGGACTGTTTTGCCCAAGTGATCTGTACGTATCGGATAGATAGTCTGCGATACACATTTTCTAAGGTAATCTAACTCTATAAGCCGTTCGTAAAAGCATAATTTAATGAGATCCCATATAGTCTGGGAGCAGGGAGCTATTTAGCCGTCGAGGTAGAACTAACCTAATTACTGAGTCTCCCGAAGGCGGGGGCGGTCTGTGGGCCGCGGTGCTCCCGACTCATTTATAAACCGTGTCACATTGCAATTAACCTGTGAATTGCGAGTAAATCCGCAGCAAGACCGCAGTATGCTGCACCAGTACACACGTGTACGTGGTGGTCGACATACCTACACGCCCGAAGCGTTCCATCGAGTCAAGTGTTATTTTATTTCTAGCATTTCTCTAAAAACTCCTAATGAAAGATTACGCTTCCACCTTCATCATCACAGGACTTCTGCATTTCCTAAAGCTTAATTTTGCGCGGGAGTTTTCCAATCTACCTTTTTTAAGGAGTGGAAATCTTCAAAACATACCCACCGCATCCGGGAAAAGATACCGGGTTATGCTGGATCCTTACTAGCTAAAACTACTCCGGTATCCCTCTCTCGTCATCGGTTGCCGAGTCACGGGAACTTACCACTCTTCCGCAACTCATACTACATCCCTTGTTGACATCCACCCCGGCCAACAAGCATTCGGCGACGCCTACCGCGACCAATGTGATAAACGGAACCCAGAAAGAGAGTCCTGTCCGTGGATCACAGAAGGTCGAAAGGCACACTTGATAGACCATCTGCGATCGATTTAGCCAAGAAAACAAAACGAATATATTTTGGGGAACGGTATTCAAATTATTATTTAACACATGACCGGTTTCTCTGCCTGGGCCCGAGATTCTTTGTTCCAATAAATACAAACTGAGGCTAGTGCTCATATGAGTGTGCAAACGACACAACATTTCGATCAACAACAAAACTATAGTTTGAATATTATAGTAAATCTACTGACTAGCTACGTAAGACCACTTCAGAATAAGCAACTATTGCTGATAATTCAAACATAAAACCCTCCATGCTCAATAAACGCAATTCAAAAGACAAATGAGAATCAAATCGAGTATAATTTTATTATTGGACAACCGTTTCTATCGCAATTCGCCGCCAGAAATACCTCGTACCTACTCGCCGCTAAATTTAATTGTCACTTAGGCAGGACTTAACGACGAGACAGAATTGCAAAATAGCAGTTATTTTTATCGCGAAAGCTTTAATATTCCGCAGAGGTAACTTTGTATTTTTCGAGAGGATTTCGCCCCCAAGTTTCGCATGTTTGGGAAAGGTCAGACGTCAAAAACATGAGTTCAGTTCAGAGGTCGCAAATTCATTTCGTCTTTATTATATTTTAGAATTACGTCGAATAGAAGACATCAAGTACACGTGTGTATCCCCTCACACATCATCTAAGTAGACTAAACAAGGATCTGGCTTGTTTCTTGGCAGAGTGCCCTTTGAAGTTTATTTTGAAGTCATGTAGTGTAGCCGTTTCTAGCTAAGGGAAAAAGAACAGTATGTCCTTTGTTAAACATCATGAAATTGAAGTCAGAAAACATAAATTCTTACTAACGATATTTATAAGCACCGTTGTATTGATGATGGGATTACTCAGTATCAGTAGGATAGTAAGAAAAAGAGTAAATAAGTTTTTTAAGAGCAAACCACTTCAGTCTTTATCAAACTGATATTGAAATTTGAAATATCAATCTATGTAACGATTTATTATAATCACTATAAGGGATTACCAGGCGACCTCTAACATAAGTTCATTGAGAATGAACGATTACAGATACAACCCTTTTGACGTGATAATATACTGCCTCTTTTGGAGAATCGCTTCACACTTAAACCGAATTGCTTATTAATTTAAAATATAACAGAATAAAAAACGAATAAGCGCTCCGCTGCCGCTGTCCACTGGGAAACCCAATTGGATTTACATTTTGATGATATCTATCTGTGAAACCTGATAAATGTTGAGTTTACGGTTTCCCCTAATCTATAAATCGTAATGACAGTTGGTTGGATTCGCTAATTAAATGCTAATATCCCGTCGACTGAGTGAACAGTTATTATATGAGGACATTGTTGTGTCCGACTGAATTATTGGTTGTACGGCGCGGGGCGGAGGCGGGGCTGCGCGGCTTCAATGCCCCACCATATAAAATCAACCCAACTGACGAGATATGGCGATATTTAGAACCAAATTGGATGTCCATGGATTGTCCATCCATAAGTCTCAACAGGTTGAATCTAGAACGATCGAAATCATAGAAAGTTAGAAAGGTCGCTGAGTTGCAGGAAACAAAGAAATCTTAAGAGGATTTGCTGCGCCCATACAAACGTAGTGCCGTCATATTTTGAGTAATAAGCGATGAAAGTCAATAAAATTGTCAAGACACAATCTAGAGCTAAATATCTGTGTCGGTGGCGAGTCTGATTGTCGTTAAAGGATAAACTTTCAGAGTTACAGGGCAGCAAAGTATTGTAATTTTCGGTAATAAAAAGCCCCAACTTTAAACCTGTTTTACAAGAGACCACCGACATCAGAAATTTTATTAATATACTGTATTGAAAAAAATGGCTACATAATATACTGTATCCTACAAATGATCACGGGACTATGAAACATCTAAATAACGGGTGGATAACTTCGCGTGTATGCTGTCTCACCGTACGCGCTCGGGTAGGATAGGGCTCGGATAGGGACAGCTACAAAACAATGCAAACTTGAACGCGGCCACGTGCTCTAAACAGACAATTCTCTTAAGGCGTTGTTCATTAAATCTACGGCCACGAAATATTTAACAGTACACGCACAGGAGAAGCGCTTACATTCGAACTCAAGATCTCTCAGAGCATTTTGACATTTCGCCACCTTACTAGTGTAGTCTTGTGTGCAATTTATGAATAAGAGTCAGTCATCATAAAACATTCTTTTCAAAACAACAGCGTAAGGCACCACAGCATTTTGCTATCTCTTTGTATCTGACGCCACATCGCTCGAAGAAAGCATAGCCGATGAGGAATAAATGTCCTCGAGTGGCGTCCACGTATCGGGAAACGTGTACCATGCCGTCTACCTACTATATGCACCGACGATCTAGTAAAGGTCGCGAGTCGCTGGATGCATGAGTCGTCTCGGAACCGGTCATTGTGGCACACAGCGGAGGAGGTCTATGTCCAGCAGTGGACGTTGTCCGGCTGATCATGATGATGTTTCTGAAGGCCATTATCACTATAACGTCTCTTTGGACTTTTACGACGAAACGCTCCCGTTAAAGCGCCAACGAGCCCGCTGCGGCTTGTGTCTTGGTCCACATCGGGACCGGTTATTCGCGGCAATATGCCTACACTTACGTCTAGATATTGAGTTTCGACATTCGACGTGATTCATCGAGGCTTCCTGCATGCACCTGGGCTGGCGGCACAGCCCGAGGGGTGCGTGTGGTGTTCCTACTATCGCTTGATAAAACACAATTCTTACTTTGGCCAAAGTCTGAATATTTAATATGGGGAATATACAAGTTAACGCGTTCATAAAGAACTATAAACCGACTTCCCCTATTGTCCTAAAAGTTTAAAGCAAATTTAAGAATTATATGGTTTTCTCATGGATGCCATTGTCAGAACTGGGCCAAATTGAAATGGGACCACACAGGAAGCACTAGCTTTCAAATAAAAAAAGAATCATCCAAATCAGTTCACACAGTCAAAAGTTCTGAGGTAACAAACATTTAAAAAAATACGTCGAATTAAGAACCTCCTCCTTTTTTGAAGTCGGTTAATAAGGAGAAGGTCTCAATTCAACGGGTTTTTTAAAATGTTTGTTATACGATTAATTTTATTGTTGCAGTTGAGGTCTATTTCCATGGATAAACCCATGTTCACATTTCTGAAATTCAGTTCGCATATTTGAAATAGAAATATTAATATTTATTTTGTAGAATTTCATAGATTTAATGCTGACGTGATACTTAGCAATGCATCATCATCAGTTTGGAAACGTCCACTACTGGACATAGCCATCCTTCATGGTAGGCATGCCACAATGACCGGTCTTGAATCACGTACACCCAGCAACACCCAGTATCCATAACTAGGTTGTCAGTCCATCTAGTAGGGGGATTGGCCCGGTATATGTTTCATGTTTCCCATGTCAAAAAAAATCCTCAGTTGATCACTGGCCAATGCAATCTACCAGCTTTAGTTTAACAGTTTAAAGTTAAAATGTTTTGTTATCAAAAGGTATTTTGGCCCCTCTAATTGTAAGCAGAGATAAGGGGAGTTGTAAGTCAATGCCTTACAATCAATAATGATGTCAGTCACACAACAGGTTATGTTGTAATATACATACATAATTGGTTTTTAGTCTGTAAATATAACGAGATTATTAGAATATTTTGTAACCTTGTAATTGATTATTGTTTATGGAAAGCAGATAATTAACCAAAGAATTATTTACTTAGGACTGTACTGTATATTAAGCCTAAACAGCTAACTTTTAGAAAGATCACTTTACAGATATATGCTAATAATATAATCCTATGTTTATATGTTTTATCTATAAACGAACTGAATAAAATATAGTTTTTAATATTTACTGGACTGGACATCACAGTACTTTGGTCACATATTTATCCATGCCATTAACAAGTTGTTCCAACTTACCTGCAGCCTTGTAACATGAACTTGGTGGCAATTGTATCTCATTATCATGTTGCTTGTCATGTAAACTAAACACATAGATAAACAAAGAGTCAGTGTAATGTGATAACAACTGCCTCTAATCACAATGTTGCATTTTTATCATGACATACTCATGGCCGTATCTAGATTGCCTATTCACCATAGATGGGCAAAAAGTGTTGATTTTAGGAATCAGCAAAATGGCCATGAATTCAGAATCATTAATTAATTAATGTCTAGGGTTGCAATCTTGGAATGCCATCTAAAATACAATTAATTTCATAATGTAATTTTGATACTGCTACTGCTAACAGATAAGTGAAATTATTGGTTGTGTTCCTGTTCAAGTTGATAAAAGATAATTACATTGATAACTTCAGTCAAAAACAGCTTAGAAAAGTAATCAATGATTGATGAAGATTACGTTTTTGAGCTATTCTTGTTAAGGTCAAATAGCAGGTTTACTAAAGTTATATACAATTAGTAATAAATAAAAAAATATAGAATCCAAATTGTGCCCATCTCAAAAGAAGGACAGATTTGGTTGTGACTGTTTTATAAACTCTGAGTGTAATTACACTACTACAGAAAAGTTTTGTCAAATGGAGATTTTATGCCTATATTTATTAGGTGAGACAATAAAATATAGAGAAGAATTCAGAAAATGTTACCCATCGATGTAGGGAAGATATTATTCTAACTTAAGTTTTACTACCTAAATGGGTGGGATATTAGCATTTTGATGGAAATAAACAAAGCCAAGACAACTACCTCTTCAATTTCCTTGTGAAACTTGATGGGCCTCAGCAAGTAGAACTGCACAGCAAAGTAGATGAAGTTGATGATGATGAAGGCACTGTTCCACAGCACAGCGTCCAGGTAGCACTCCACGCTCCACGCCCACATGCCGAGGAACGCGCACCCCAGCACCAGCGACACTCGCAGCCACACCAGCCCGCTGGGGGTGTGCGGCGCCACAAACGACAACAGGAAGAACACATTCGCCACTTGGAAAAACACATGGTTGATGGGCCTCCACCGCGGGCAGTGGTTCAGGTATATATCCCACATGGACGACATCGAAGGACGCTCGTAGAGAGTCACGTTCACCAGATCCAGGGGAGACTCCGTCAGCTTGGTCGGCGCCACCAGACCCATGTCGTCGGGCTTCACCGCAGTCTCCGTGACGTCACTGGTCGCAGGCACGTCACTCGTGACATTCTGCAGCCCTGATATCACGCCGAGGGCCAGGGCACTCAAGAACAACATACTCCCACTGTGTTTCTTTCCCTACATCGAGTTTTGCCATACAACTTTTCACTGTGACTGGCATTTGCATCCGTTTTTATTATACACAAACACATCTGATTTTTATTAGTTCTCAAATTACAGGTAGGCCAAATATTTACACATATTTATTTTTGTTGTATTTGTGTGCGTTAAAAATATCAATACAAACGAGAGCCTTATTTTAATTATATACTATTAGATATTAAAGCACTAACTAAATGACAATGCTAGAAAACTAATTCACGTCGGTTGGATCTTCTTCGTAAATCCAAATAAATCGTTAGAAGACAGAAAAATTGCAAACAATCGAAGCCTACAATACAAATGACAGGTTAACCACCCTCTAAGACGTAACAAAACCGACTGACTTGACGTAGTAGACAGGCACTAGAGATACAATCTCATAATGAAAAATAACGTTATCAAAACTGCCATGGTTATTATATCTTTTGTTTTAGTTTCAAACTTTCAAAGACTTAAGTTCCCCATAAGTGCAAGCACATAAATTAATTGTTACTTTTCAACCGACTTTAAAAAAGGAGTTTATCAATTCGCCACTATTTTTGTAATTGTATGTGACGCAATGTCTCCGCCAATTATGAATCGATTTTAATTATTCTATTTTGATTCTATTTGTGTTTGGTAGATCATACTTCATAGGTGGTCCCATATTAGGCGCACACAATTTCCTAAAAGGAGATTTCGCGCACTGGAAAATGTAACAGTAGTATTAGTTTTTTATCTGAAATAAACAGTTTAAATTAAAAAAAATGTATATATAAATTTTATTGAAATTATTTTAGCGCTTTTTGTTTTGAAAAAATCAACAAAAACAAAATTCTACCCCTAAGAGATAAATGCTGTTAACTTTTAAGTTAGTTGAAGTCAGTTTCTAGTTCTTTTTGAATGAGTTAATTTATAAATGAAAAAAATATTGAGCACTGCTAATGGCAATATAAGCTGTTATTGTTGTAGTTTTTATTGCATTAACGTTATTTGCTTGTGTTTAACCCAACTCTAAAAAAGCTTACCTTTTTTGACATTCCAGTTTTTTTGTTACGATTATAGCATAAATTATTGGATGAAAGTAAGAGACACAAACTCCTTTAATAGAGCGCTTATCATTTCTTTTCAGCACTTGTGCTAAAGCTAAACATAACGTAATAAATAAAAGGGTCCTAGAAAAGGGTCTGCGACTGAATTTGGACCGTGTGTCTTCAAAATAAAATAATGATACAAAGCTAATAACTAAAAATGGATGTGCCTTGCGAAATGTTATTACACCCTGAGCTTTTATCTAATGAGCAACTGAAGCACGTAATACAACAGGTATTTTTATAGTTTTTTAATACTATTGTTTACTTGAAATATTTCCATTAGCGTTGATTGCTTTCCATATATTTTTATAAAATGAGGTTTTTAACCATTTCAGAGGCAGCTAAAGATTCAAAACCTTTACAGCATATCTAGAGATGAATTACTGGACATCTTCCACCAATTTTGCGTTCCGTACGGGCAAAGGAAGTACAGGGACTCTGGCAGAGGAAAGATGCTAAATAAAACAAGACAAATGAGTCCAGAACCGATATCCAAATTAAATGTGGCGAACTTCAGTCAAAATAGGAAAGAAATATATAATTACAAACTTGAAAGGGTGAAACCACCACCAGATTTACTGTCTGGACATATGAAAAGGATAAAATTAGAAACAACGTTTATGAATAAAGATTTTAATAGTCATAAAAGAAAAATGTCTGTAGACGATGTAAGTAAAAGATGTCTGTTGGAAAATATGAATGTGTATTGTTTCTTTTTAAAACCTACTGTTTCATCACATTACATTTGAACCACTTCCAGATTAATTTAAATATGAAAATGTCTCACTGATTCCATGTATCATGCCTTGTTTGAATTTCCCTTCTATCTTACAATGAATTTAAGGATTCTTCTTTGTTAAATCAAGTTATTCATCATTATTTCTTTTCCCTTTCTACCATTGTGAAGAAATTTACCATATTCAATTTTAGAAATTTTTATTGGTCTTCTGCCTTCTAATTTATTTCATCCTGAGATAACTAGCTAGCAAATCAAATTATTTAATATCTTATAAATAATTTTTTTTGTAGAATTTACTTACTTAAATTGGGTTTTGTGGTAGAGTACATAACAAATATAACAACTCTGAATACTTCTGAAATATCAAATGGTAGAAAGAAGGCTGAGGGCTTTATAGAATAACAACAGCTCTATGCAGCCATGATCGGTGGTCCTTCTGATGGTGTTGTATATTGTATTATAATTTTACTTTAGCAGTATGGCATAGTGAATAGACTGAATGAAAGAATGGTTCATATAAATTTTAATACAGCTATTTTGTTTCAGGTTACAATGGTAGCAGAGAGTACCCCAGTAAAAAAGAATAGAAAACCGATAACTTGGCCTTAAAAGGGCTTAGTGAAAAATCATATCCCAATCCCATATTAATATTCTCAATTAATATCTTTAAAATGGAAAGGATTCATTCACAAAAAACATTTCAAAAATGGCATTTTTTTTCTCTCTTTAAAATCTGCGAGCAGTGCTTGAACTATACGCAGATGTGTTGCTTAGAAAATATCTCCTTAGAGGATCTGGCCATTGCCAGATCTCCCTTCTGTGTCAAATGATTTTATTCCTTTTCAATCTATTTAAGTCGCTGGACATATTCAATAGTAAAAAAATTGCATTTAAGATCATTCACTATGAAAACTTCTAATTATTTTTTGTTAAAAACGGTTTATTCAGATGCATCACATATAATTAAAAATAAAAATTCTTGTTATACAGATGTAAGAGAGAGGCAATGTTATTGTAAGAATCAGCCTTTCTACTTTAAATATATTAGAATTTGAAGTTTGTATGAGAGTTTATGATAGATGAGAGTTATTGACAACAGACCAACTGTCTGGCACCTGGCACAGGCAATAGCTGAATTTTTTTACTAATTCAATATTAGAGCAATTTTATTGTGTTCTTAGTTTTGTGTTTAAGGATTTCAATTTGTAATTTTAATGATTTATAATTACATGACAATAATACACATTTTTTGTTACAAATGAATTGCTTTTGCTGTAAATATATTTTAAGACATAGCTTATAATAGATTCGTCGCAAATCCATCAATAAAATAATAAATAATTTTAGAACAATGTCTTTTTATACTTATAAAACCTTTAAGACGAATTTTAAACAATTTTGACAAATGGTACTCAGATTCAACTCAGATTTGACAGATGTCCATCCAAAAAAAATATTGCATTGACTCTGCACAATTCTTTATTATGTTTTGTTAAGTCTGTTATATGGTGTAAAAATCGTACTTGATAATCATGTCAGAAACAAAAGATGAACAACCTAAGAAGCCGGAAAAGCTTAGCAAAGGAGATTTGTCCCACACAAAGAGTGATAGCGTTCAAAGAACCCACTCTCACTTCCTCGTACCTTCTGAGAAGCTGGACAAGGTCACACGAAGGGTCATCGCTCCTTATGCTCAGATCGAACGAAAGGGCATCAAAGAAGAGTTACCCAAAGAAGGGACTTACCTTGACATTAACAGATTCAATATATTCTTGGAGGACATTGTAGATTTAGATTCTCTATTGTTTGAAACTGCTATGGTGATAAAGACTGTTACCAGCAGTTCAGGTAAGGGTACTCAGTCTCATGAGCTGCTCATAGTGTTTTTATGTATAATGGGTTCACATCGTGTATTCTCAATAGATCCACTGAAGTCGTCCCGCGACTTGACTGCTGGGAATTTTCTTCCCATAAGTTCTGTTACTCATACAATGGGTTGGAGGGAAGTGGTATGAGCAATATGAGTAATGTAACTTATGGGAATACAATTCCCAGCAGTCCAGTCGCGGGACGACTTCAGTGGACCTTTGGCTGTCATCTCATCTGCACTTGTAGCACGAGGCGTGTAGGAGCGTGTTAGAGTGAGATTAGGGCTATCACTTACATATAGCTCAGCATTGGATCGGCACCGCCTTAACTCGAGCCGATCAGCATTGTATGTATGAAACTCCACTCCAGAATCAGCATCGCCTCTTGTCAGGACATATCTCACTATCTATAGATGTCTCAGGCTTTCAGGTTATCACGCAGAAGCCTGAGAGCCTCTGACTATTGTTATCTTTCATTGCCTCAACCCAACAGTGCTGTTAGAACTGCTGTTTGGCAGCAGATTTAGTACCGGAGATAACCCGCCCAGGCATCCAAAGGTCCTATCGTCATTCACCATCACGGTGAGATGATGGACAAGCGCAAATCCATAATAACAACGGATTTTCATGTGTATATTGGTTGAAATATGACGATAATTGTTGAAGATGTCGGAAAAAATGAAGCCGTCCGGGCAGGAGCGTTCACCAAAAACGCTGCGAAATATAACAAAAAACAAATGAAATACGTTAGTTACCTTGAGCATTTCATACACATAAATAGCTCTTTACACCATCCAATTTTATGTGTGATAAACCCACATTCGTGTTTTAATACCCCTTATTATATAGAGATATAAATAGATAGATATAAATAGCTATTAGTTTGTTTTTATGTATATCGTTCTTTACAATTGTATACTTGCTATATACATATGTATATGCTCTACTACTGCCCGTGCGAAGCCTGGGCGGGTCGCTAGTTATACATTACGTAATTTACAAACTGTACTCCTAACCGTACCGCGTTGATGATGATTCCTGTGAAGATACATATGTATGTACAATCGTTTATTTGCAGGCGTTTTTGTGTACATAGTGAACAAGGCTAAGAATGAAATAGTTATGATGCCGCAGAGTGCCAAGAACCCAGCTCGTCACCAAGTTAACATTCCCATTGGTAAAATACAACTTTTAATTGTATTGGTGTGTCAGCGTGACTAGCATAACTTATAGCTTTTTAGCAGCCCTTCAGTGTAATGGATCTATAAAGGAATGTACACCGGTATCTCGATAGTTGTTTCAGAAGAAGAAAATAGAATTAATAAATACGTTGCCATTTAGAAAAGTAGACTTATTCCTACAGAAATACCTCTTCACACCTATATCGCCATAAAGATCGAAGTGTATTTGTTATTTAAATGTAGATTAGATAGTAATTAGACGTTGTGGAGAATCGCTGGATGCAAGTGGCTAGGGACCGGTCTGTGCTTATTGCGTATCATCTCCCTTATCTCTGGTATCACAGTGGATGTGAATACTCCGTTGGGCTAGAGTTGTAGATTGAGCTACCGCCGCGGCGCGGATGGTAAAGCGAGGTAGCTGGTAGGACCTTTTCGGAGCTTTCGCAATTTATGACCAAAAAACGGTTGACCAGGTGAAGGTAAGGTGGCGGCGGCTCACGTTGCGTCCACCAAGGAGTTCCTGCTGCTGGAGGACGTGCCGCGAGACCGGCGCTTCTCCGAGGGACTCAAGTGGGTGGACGCGAAGGTCGCGCTCTGCATGCCCGTAGTCAAGCCAGACGGCGAGTGCTACGCCGTGCTCGAGCTGTATCGAACATACGCGGAGCCCTACGACAATGTGAGTGACATGAACGACACTCAGGCACAATTTAAGGGGAATGAAACTACCCTAACAATTTTTTTGTGGGAGTCTGCTGCCAGAACCATGGGGGGTTCTGGCATCCCTGGCTGCTATGATATGCCAGTGTCTTCTGCCATCAGAACGTGCTGTACACGGTGGTGAGCCTGGCCTGCTGGGCGGGCGCTGCGGCTCACCAGGCGTTGGAGAGGGTGACGCTGCAGAAGACTGGCCACCTCAACTTCGAGCTGCGCTCGTTGCTTCACAGCTACTTCTGCGACCTGGCCTCAATCGACACCATGCTCACAGACATGCTGGTAATCTTGATTTTCTTCTTTGAAGTTATGAAAATGATTTAGTGTAGGTATGTGTTGGCCGGCATTATTTCGGTAACACTGCCAGCAGAGCGAACATGAAGGCCGCGAGATAGTTTTGTCACGCCATTTTGTTATGTAGAATGTCGATATCTCGTGGCCTTCATGTTCGCCCTTGTAGTGTGTGAATGAACGACATACTTTTAAAGATGCACTATGTCACCGCTCTGCATCTCAATTCCATATGTATAATACTGTCACCGTATCAACTATATCTATTTAGATATATAGTTTTAGATCATTGTTTAGTATATAAGAACTAACATTACCTTCAATAAAAGAGTTATTAGCAGAACATAGAGAACGAAGTTTCATTTCTCTCTCCTCCAACCACCGCCACATCACATGGCGACCCTGCCACTTGCCAATGCTACCTTCTAAGGGCAAACCCCTTGACAGTTTGGGATCAGTTGTGTCGTGAGTGTTTTGGAGAACAAGTAGGTAACCTAAAGCATAGGCTAAATGCGGCATTTCATCAAGACGGAGCAGTCCCTTTATTTTTTAAAGGTGAAAATTCTACAAAACAGTCAGAAAAATAGCTTTCGCATTTGTATACGTTCCCGTGATGATATGATTACGGTGTCAATCTAGAAGATTAATACTTAGGAGTACTATAGTTCCTACTACTTCTCTGGCGCTGTTTGAGACTTTCACAAAAGGTATTCTGCCCACGAAAATACTCTATTCGCAGGCCGTGGTCAAGTCTTTCATGGGCGCAATGAGGAGCAGCTTCTACATCCTGGACCGCGAGGGTATCGGCGACCACCTCCTGGCCGACATGTGGGACGACGGCTGGGCCTCGGAGAAGACAAATATGCCTAAGAAAAGGGTCAAAGTTAAGTGAGTGACCCTTGACCGAACTCGATGGTATTGCAAAGAGATTATTCAGTTTCTTTACATTTTTTAAAATTACATCCAAGAGATCAGCGACCTAAAGGATTTTGGCCTCCGACAAAGTTGGCTTCAATGCGTTTCGCTACAAATTTTAAACACGCTTAAGGCGAAGATAACCTTCCGTCAGTTGTTGATTGCACGTAACAATTCGAAACCTTTCAAATTAAGAGAAAAACATTGCGAAACATCTATCACAACACAGAAACATGGGACCACAGCGCCACTTTAAATATTAGGTGACAGCGCTTATAGTAGTATATATTTGAAATGATTGCTTATTTTGGCTGGTATTTAGTTTTTCAATGGTGATATCGAGGTCTTAAGTCAGAAGCTAAGCCAAATTGAATGAATTTATTCCTATTCTGTTTGTGTGTCAGCTTGTCTACGGAGCAGACGCCCGCAGGGCTGGTGGCACGCACCGGACAGCCCCTCAACGTGATGGATGCATACCGAGACAAGCGGTTCGACAAAGACATAGATCCCACCACCGGGACCGTCGTCAGGACCTGCCTCGCCTCCCCCATCATGGGCAAGGAGGGGGTCATTGGTAATATCGTGATCACGTACAGAAATTACGAACATCCATAGCTTTCTCAGTGACTTGGTATCGTTAAATAAGTTTGGACGTTGTTCGCAGGCGTGGTGACGATCACGAACAAGACCAACACGTTCCCATTCGACAAGCAAGACGAACAGATCTTCAATGTCTTCGTCAGCTACTCTTCTCTCATCGTCCACTTCTACAACATGCAGCAGAAAAAGATACACCATGTACGCTCCACCATTCTACCTTGTTCTAAGCAGATCTTCCATGTCTTCGTCAGCTACTCTCTCATCGTCCACTTCTACAACGTGCAGCAGAAGCTGAAGTCAGTTAAGCAAAGAAATCCACTGCCTAACATGATCTACCATTTTTCTGTAGCTTTTATTTGTCACCAAACACGGACTTTCCCCGAGGGAGACTTTTTACAACACCCAAACTATGGTTGGTAGACTATGGACACGAGGATATCCTATGGAGGATCATTGAGCATACTGCCATAATCTACCATGGTGAAAAATGTCTACCGTGCAATTCCGAACAGTATTATAGGTAGTAATAACATATAGCTACCTATGACTATACGTAAATATGATTCCCAGGAGAACCAGAACAAAGTGTACTTCGAGCTGATGGGTCTGCACCTGAAGCCCTGCAAGCACGAGATGGATGAACTCATGGAGACTAACGGAATAGTCCTCGCTCCGCCCAACTTCAGGAGGTAGCGACCTTGTTTGAATCCACCTTACACAAAACTAACTTCGCAACACAGACTCTCTAACTTATACTTATCTATCATCAAAAATATTTACTACAAATTAGCTCATTAAAACTACGAAGGTTCAGACATTTTCTTTCGAGTCGAGAGTAAAACGGACTCATTGAGTATACACTATTACCTAAGTCAACTGAAGACTAGAAGGCCCACGACTTCCGCTAAATACTACTGGCATCCGCTAAGACTCCAGATTTCCCCTGCGATGACTGTTGCCTTGACGCTGTGTTTGCAGCTACGACTACCATATAAGCGAGGGTAACCGGGAGGACATGCCGGGGCTGGTGTGCTACATGTTCCTCGAGACGTTCGCTGATCGGAGCTTCGATCGCGCCGGCCTGGCGGACTTCGCCCTCACCGTGCTTCGCTGCTACCGGCAAAACCCCTACCACAACGCCGAGCACGCCTTCTGCTTCACGCACACCATGTTCATGATCCTCACCAGCAACGCGGGATACTTTGACTTCATTGAAGTGAGCGAATAAAAATAAAATGAAATTAGAACATATATAGTCATCGATACTACTTTAATAAGTCTGTAAAATAAGGTGCTCGGAATTTCTATACGTGATAAAATCCGAAATGAGGAAATCCGTATACGCCCGAAAAACGGTTAACCGATAGGGATTAAAAGTTCTCGAATAGCGACTACGTAACGGGAAACGTGTGCCGGGCCGTCCTCCTACTAAATGGACCGACGGCCTAGTTAAGGTCGCGGGGAGTCGCTGGATGCAAGTGGCTCGGGACCGGTCGATGTGGCGTACCATGAGGGAGGCCTATGTCCAGTAGTTGACGTTTCCCGGCTGATGATGATGAAGCTGAAATGGCAATGGGTAGGGCTCGAAGATCGCTTCATAATAGAATCAACTTAGGATTGTAGTCGACCCTCTCCCGCAGACGGTGGCTCTGATGCTGGCGGGTCTGTGCCACGACCTGGACCACCCCGGCTACAACAACAACTTCCTGACGCTGTGCAAGCACCCGCTCGCGCTCATGTACAAGACCTCCATCCTAGAGTACCACCACTACTTTCTCGCCAAGAAACTCATCGACGTAAGTCATCGATGGTCGCTATCTTTTTAGGCTACCTACCTCAAATGGAACCCATATAGGATCACTCTATTGTATGTCTGTCCCTTTGAACTGTGAACAAAATAATCGAACTTCTAAGTCAACGCAAATGGCCATTTATGCCGCAGGCGCATTTTTTAGGGCATTGTTGTTGCTGTTCCCATATTCGTTGTCGTCTATTATTTATGCTTTTCAGTAAATTAATTATTCATATTCTGCCCGGAACCCTCGGTGCGCGAGGGTCTGACTCGCACTGGGTCTGTTTTTTATACAACACTTGTCCAAATTCAAACTCTTTAACTCTGCTTAAAAAATTTGTTACATGCATTTTCACTCTCACGGGAAGAAAGACATGGACTTCATTCTATGTCATGTTCGGTTGATAGGACAAGAAGCTGTTACACAAGCTGCCACTTCGCGATCGTGAGCGCATCCTGGACGAGATCAAATACGACATCCTGTGCACGGACCTGGCAGTGTACTTCCAGGTGCGCGCGCAGCTCACCCAGGTCTTCGCGGACCAGAGCTTCAACTGGACTGATCACGCGCATCGACGCATGCTCAAGGTCAGTATATACCCACAAAAGTCTGGTTCCTTACATCGACGCATACCTTAAGAAACGTAGTCGCTTTTTACGCTTCCAAAATATGGAATATATGTCACATCGTCCGTCGCCACTTCATACATCAAAATCAAGTGATATTTCTGGTCAAGCGTTGACGTATTAAAAATTCAAAGAGCCGTTCGTTGCTATGAGGCAAGCCTATTCTAATCTTTGACCAGGGTGCCTGATAAATATAGTTGATTATTGTTCCTTGCTGGTTATAAAAAATTGATTTATACATCTTTAGCCAGCCTTGAGAATAATAAAAATGTAATTCTTGGAGCGCTAGCTTACCTACCATCTTAGTATACACTGACCATCTTCTCTCTATATAAATAAATGTTAGCAGAACAGAATAAGAATTATAAGAACCCGAACAAACTGTTCTATCTACCTTTGATAGGCAATTAAGCATTGTTGCATTTTTAAATTGTAAGTTACACATGAATAACTTTTATTATCAAATAATTCCATTAATTAATAACACTTAGTGTTGGCCAACATGGTACTATGTAACTTTTTGTTGTTAAAGGGCATTTTGATGACCACGAGCGATTTATCTGGCTGCTGCAAACCTTTCGGCATTTCTAAAACCATTGCCGAGGCTGTGTATAGCGAATTCTATAACCAGGTACGACTCGGAATCCCTTTTACTTAAGGTAATTGTAAGTAGGTAATAAAGGCTATTAGAATGAACTAAACTATAGGTAAAGCTGGATTCGAGAAGACAACACATAAGCTTAAAATTCTTTGTAACACAATTCGGTATCCAATCGCAAATGCTGTCTTCAAATTTTTGACCTCGCAGACTTCCATTTTTATCTAGTGTCGTATAGAGAGATTCTACTAGCACTAGTTCTAGCCGAGGTCCACCAGATACAGGAGTGAGGACAAGGTCAACTTCCCGATTCAGTTAAAAGTTCAAGCATTTGCCGTAGCTGCTATATCGTCCTGAGACTTTCACAGCTTAACCGGGTTAGGTTAAGTTCAGAAAGTTTACTATTACGATAAGGTTCTAAAGTAAAGGATGATCCTTGAATGAACGTTAGCTGCCCTTGCGTCCCAGGGCGACAAGGAGCGCCAGATGGGGTACACGCCGCTCAGCATGATGGACCGCAAGCGCAGCGTCAACCAGCCCGCGGAACAGATACAGTTTCTGTCGGTGGTGGTGCTGCCCTGCCTGCTGCTGTTGCAGACCGTCTTCCCCAACACGGCGCCCCTCACAGAGAACTGCAGGTAGGATTCTATAGCTTTTAAGACGATTAAGCTCTGGTTCTGCTGCCTTTCATTACTGGGAAATAAACTCATCATATATTGTTGATCAGGAAAACTCAGGAGTCGTGGCATGAGGAGATCGAGATCCGCGGCCAGCGTCTGTGGAGACAGGAGGAGTCCACCGCCAACTTAGCGCCGCGACGATCCGACAAAAGGTCAGAGTCGGAGCAGTCAAACAGCCGCTAGCCTGCCACTCTTGGAACAACTGCTTGATAAATGTTTTGCACATCTACCTGTGCGTTCCACACACATTCGCAATCTGTCTTCCTACACACTACACAAGTTTGGGTGTTTATTTTTGAAAGTATGACGGTTTTAAGTACTTTATTTGATTTGTGTTAGGTCTAAGATCAAATCAAGGCGGACGTGTCGTTACACTATGATTTCTTTCACGCGGCTGAATCTATCTTTTGATGTATCAACTGGAATTGCATTGACACTTCAGTTTGGTTGTTTTGTGTAAAATTAACATGATGATTATGAAAGGCATCTAGCCTTTTTCAATTAACTGTCAGAACACAGTGTAGCGAGGTTCAGGGCATCGCGATTTGGTATAGTATTGTTTTATGAATCATTTTCCATGATTTTTGTCGTAATATTTCTAAGATGTTTGTCTTGTTACGGTAAATATGAAATGATTTATTTTGTTTGTTGTAGTTTATTTCTGCTTCCTTCCTCACGTAAAATACTTAATATATTTAGAAAAGTATGTTAGTTAGCTCAAAATATTTATATATCTTCTATATGGCGTGTGTCGTCATGCATAAGTCCACTTTTGGACATGAGCCTGTATCAGATCGCCACGACGTTAGACTTGCCACCACGCTTGGCAGGTGGATTGGGATCGCAATAAGAGGTTTTACATAGGTAGATGCTGCTGCCAGTTTCCTGATTATATGTTTATTTTGACTTTTTTACGTAGCTCAAAAACGAGGATTCCTCAGTAATTCCCATTTGTTCCAAGGAACAAAATTCCTCCTTACAACATAAACCGTTTACATCGTATAAACCCGTTTGCATGACTTACCGTTTAATCACTGGGACAAAATATCTCAACAGTTCTAACGCCTAGTCCTATAGAACTACTAGGGCAAAAGTAGCTTTTGTTCTAACATGGAACTAGGAGAAAAAAGTCTCAACAGATTTATGACGTCACAGTTCCATGGAACAAGTGGAATTACTGGGTAGTTCCTATTTGTTCAATAGAACATGACGTCATCGAACAAAATGAAACATGTTCTTCCCTATTTTGTTCGGTGACGTCATGTTCCATAGAACAAATGGTAACTACCGGAAATCGGGATTTCGTACTCCACCAGCACCGCCTCCAATAGGGATGTCAATAAAACAACGTCGATATCGACATGATAGCAAATTTATTACATTACCCTATTATGATCGACATAATACAATGTGTGACACGTGGACTGTTCAACAGCACAAACCGTACCTTCCTGATATAATTTATATAACATTAACTAAACAGTCGTACGACTGGGATAGGTCGGCGGAATACACACACTCTTCCATTAACACCACCAACTCCACCCACTAGGGGATCGAACAGAGGAATAATTTGTGCTATTTAATTACCGAGTGGGTCGAGGTTGAGACAAGTAACTACAATAACGGAATTTTCGAATATTTCTTTCGGATGTACAATACTTTCGAAAGACCCGTATTCGCTAGGGACAATTGGCGGCGGCAACTGCATCGAACAACGTAAATACTACCTTGTCTAACGCAGTTGCCCGACATGTCGCTTGATCGATCCATATTGTCAGACAAATGTGTTTTATTAACGCTGAGATTTTAATTCCAACAAAATTCCGCAACATGTTTGCACGTCATATTCCTGTTCAGGGTCTAACAGCGAATGTGTGTCTGTGTGAATGTGCATGTATTCCCAGTAGTTCCACCGAAGTTTTTCCATAGCCGGACTGCTGGGAATGTTTACCCCAAAAGTTCCATTACACATACTACTCTATTAGACCTAGTGAGTCATGGAACTTTTGGGAATAAATTCCTAGCAATCCAGTCATGGGACAACTTCAGTGGAACTACTGGGAATACATGGTAAATATGAACCCCCGCCGACGTCACCGCAGTCTATCACCTAGTGATAACCACACATAACATTACAAACGTAAAGCTACAGACTCCAATACAATAACCAACGATTTGTACACCGAAGGCGTTACAGACGCTACATCTGTCTGTGACTGGGGCTACCGCTTGCCTTTGGTGCCCTATGTCCCACCAACGCTGTTTCGTAACTAGATTTGCAACGATAATATAATGGATAGTTACCATGGTCCTTTTATAGCAAAAGGATGACAACATATAATTCCGTTTATGTTTCATTCCAATAACGATTATGAAACTGATATCTTAAATAACAGGATATTTTGGTACCGTTACAAAATTAATTACGAAATATTGATGGAACAGAAGAGGGAAACTGATTAAGATTAAGACAACCAACTTTAGTAATTTGCTTCAATAGCGTAAAGAAGTATTTAAAAAGTATATAAAGCACTGGCTTCTATATATAAATCTGTATATTTACACTTCTATACAAATTTAGCACTTATGATAGCATTGTCCTTTTCTTACTCCAGAGTTAGGTAAGAGACATCAGATCATTTTCATACAGAACCGTCAAACTAAGCAATGTTGTTGGTTAATCTTACTATTATTGAAATAATTGTTGACAAAAAACAAATCTCCCATCCCTTTCTGGCCTATAATGTAGGATAAGGACAAAGCCCTTTGGAGCGCTGTTAAATAAACATGTAAAATCTTTTCAAATATTCAGTCCCTCTTCCCAGCCACTGTCAGTAGACGCACAATTTAAAACATTTAATCTATCTATGGACAGTTTTTACAGTTTTAAATTTCGCCAATTGTACTATTTACCTCGGTCTCACAATGAAGAAAAACAATTTTTATCTATAACTTACATTAGTCTATAATTCAGATTATTTGTTATTTTTTCACCATCAATATAATTTCATGTTGTATCGATAGATTGCTCCTAATACAGATGAAATAAACAAAATAATACACAATAAATATACGATAACATAAAATAAGATTTAAAATATAATGCGTACAGTAATATTCACTTAAAAAATATATAATTTTATGCTGGCATCCCCGAATAACAATTTCATGATTGTTACATACAAATATTATTGCTTTCTCTATAAACAATAACCTTAATCGAGTTTTGTTCTAAAACAAAAATTAGTATACATGAACAGAATATTATTAAAACACACCAGAAAGTGATTGCTTAAAACGATAAAAAATGTTGTGTTCTTTTAAATATCTTTTAAAAATATAATCTGTGGAATGCAGTGCATATGATGTCCAATTCACTATTGTGATCACACTTACAACGTTATTGCAAATTGTGAGCGGTAACAAACAGAAAGCAATGTCCATGCTTCACAACTGCAATAACATTTAAACACAATTGCAACGAGACAGCTCCTGTCAATATGACCGTGTCTCTGACATGGCCCAGCTGGCCTGCGGCACTGGTGCTTCGCTCTTCACTGGGATTTGATCGATTCGTTAGCCTGGGTGACTGACCTTATATCATGATTGGATTAGGTTTTACAACAGGTGATGTTGAACAAAAACATATAACTTAGCGCCATATTTTGTACACCCAATTAACATTTTACTTTGTTAATCTTGGATAAACATCAAAGGTTTTTTGAATTGAATTTGAACGTGAAAGTTCCTTAAGGTTTTGTCTCCTCTATATATCCTAAACCGGACTAAAAATCGTTGATATTTATTTGATTCCGCAGAACCCAAAAGCAAACCGACTTCACAATTGAGTGTCTCTGTTACACACAACCCGTTTTGATGTTATTCTACGTTGAGGCGTATATTTAATATCTTTCTCAAAATCTCTCTCTGTGTGTTCATTGATAGAGATATTATTGAACGAGGGACTTGAAAGCTTAATATAATATCAGGAGATGGTAATATTATTCAACTTTTGAATTATAGCCAAGTCTTTTATTTCAAATAATATTTAGTACTACAAAATAGCATCTTTCTTCGTACATTCATACATCTAAAGGAAAGCTGGAAACGGTCGATGTGTGGCTTATGTCCAGCAATGGACGTTTCCTGGCTGATGATTAGATTAAGGTAATCATATCTGTACGTCCAACTCGCATTTGCATGTTTTTAAAAAACCTTACACCTTTTAAAACATTGTCGTCTAACTATATTTTCTTTGAATGTATATTTGTGAATTATTACGTTATCAAAAATCTAACTAATCCAATAGTATATAGCTCATCCATTGCCCAGGTACTTGTAACATATGGTAGTGACAGTTACTCTCACTCGTTGCCCAGGTACTTGTAACATATGGTAGTGACAGTTAGTCTCACTCGTTGCCCAGGTACTTGTAACATGCGGGAGTGACAGTTACTCTCACCTGTTGCCCAGGTACTTGTAACATGCGGGAGTGACAGTTACTCTCACCTGCTGCCCAGGTACTTGTAACATGAGATAGTCACAGTTACTCTCACCTGTTGCCCAGGTACTTGTAACATGCGGGAGTGACAGTTACTCGGTGTTGCTCAGGGAGATGTTAGCGAGCGTCACACAGCCGCAGGCCAGCGGCTCACACAGCTGGGAGGGCGCCGGTGATCATTACGTGTTGCGGATCTTGCCGGGGACGTAGTTGCGGTCGATGGTCGGCTCCTGTAGGAACATGTGCAGGCACCGCTCGTTCTGGGCCAGCGGGTGACCAGCGATCTTGTTTATGAATACTTCAAGACCTGAAACATATATATCCATTGAGCAAGATTCACATCTCCAGTCCCTGTGATGCGCTCCATCATATCTAATTTAAGCATCTAATATCATATATTATGATAGGCTATATTAACGTTTCCACGAGTGGCAATGTGTGACCATGTTATGACTGATGAGCTAGAAGTTGCAGGTTCCATTCCCAGGGAAGTAAAAATTGGTATATTATAGTTATTAGAACAATATTTTTTTAATGAATAGTTTAAAGAAATTATACTGTTACAACAATATTGTTGTAAAATATATCTTATTACATATATCATTTCTTTCTGACTTAATTGGTTTGGTTGTTAGTAGGACACTTTAATATTCCAGTCCAGATACCTACCTTCCACTTGTTATCTAAGTCAACCTCAAAACAGCAGCATTAAATAGCACCTAACTGAGCCTTCCGAGTAAAAATTTCATCCAGGGATTGCACTTACCATCAGGTGAGATGAAAGCCAACTAAAAAGTATTTACTTACTGTCCCAAAAACTCCCAACTACAAAATATCTCCTGTGGGACTCTTGGAAGTCAACTTAAGAGAGAATTCTATGGGGCTAACCACATTCAACAATCAACAATATTCTTTTACTTTTAACAAAAGCCTAATCATTAAGAATTTATTTTTAATATATAACTAGCGGCCCGCCCCAGCTTCGCAAGGGTGGACATTTATTTTGGCATACACGTAGAGTAAATGTAATCTTTCAAGATCATTATAGAACTTTCCAGTTAGACAATGTCATTTTTTTTCTTCACATTTTTGTCACCCACTTCCACCCATCGCGACCAAACTGCCTTACTTTCAGCAGGAGACCAAGAAGTATTCACTACCTCAACGGGAAGTTGATAGGAATTTGTGGTGATAGAGAAAATCCTGTCTTAATGTACTAACATCAGTTTTATATATATATAAGATATGGGCTCCATTAGCTAAATTATAAGTGTATTTGACATTCTCAGTTGTCAAAATAATGAATAGGATGTTATTCTTGTAAACAAAATAGATAAGAAACTATAAGTGACAGACATGTTTTTATTATTGTCTAGAATTTATATGCAAACATTGTTTGTGGCAACTAGCCACGAACGTCAGACGCGTGAGTTGGTGAAAGTATATTACAAATAAACAGATTTATTTGCGTAAATCCTTAGTGGACTTCGAACTTTTATTTATCACTAGCTTCTGCCCGAAGCTTCGGTCGCGTAGACTTTAGAATGTAATCCACGGGAATTGCTCGTTTATATATTTTGAGGAAGATCAACAGCTGTATTCTTACAAAGTATAAAGGAAAAAAAAAGTATTTATTTCACAAAAATTGTTACATTTCACTTATAAGATATGTGCGCGTGTGGTGTGAGAGGGCGTGTGGTATGAGGGCTGAGAAGACGAGAATCATACCCAAGGAAGGAGTAAACCTGAGTTTTGGGTACTCTTCTCGTCTCCCGCTACAGCTTTACCAGTAAGCACTAAAAGAAACCGGAAGCCAATAAAAGATCTCCAAAGCTAGCTGTTTTGAAGTTTTTTATTAACATAGCCTTTGAAAAACTCAACATTAAAAACCATAGCTACCTCATGTGTTGACTATGTAGAACATACTATATGTATTACATATTGACATACACAGGGTGCTACATTCATAAGTATTCACTATTATCAAATAAATTGTTGCAGTTCAAACTTCTATGAGCGAGCATCCATCACTCCTCATAACAAATAATACATAGTCATTACATATACCTAGTTGACCTCTTATAACTATACAGTTTATGATCTCAGTTTATTAACAGTCAGCATGAACACAGCAAATTTTATGCACACAAAAAAATCATTAGGCATCCATTATTTTGTCAATAAAACATTATCATTTTTTTCTTCAGATTTTTTCAAGCTATCAATTTAATTTCTGCAGTAAAAAAAGGAATAAATTAAAACTATAGTATGTCGTACCTTTCCTTCGGTCTTCAATAAATTCTTCTTCAAATATTCCATCATCACCTCGGAATGGCAGCTGTCTTTTTAGTGCTTTGCCAGGAAGCGGTGGCACCATGATCTGAAGATCAATAATAATAGCAGACAAATACATACATGCAAGTTAAATAAACACCTTGGCTACATGGGTTTGATCGACAACAGGGTTTGAAGATTCTATGAGGAAATGTCTATACACTGTAAAGCTCTTGATTAAAGCAGAAACAGCCTCAGAGGCCACACTGCCACAACGGACCGTAGCAGGACCTCCAAACCCAGACATATTGTACGGTATGGACCCAGTGCCTCATTAGGTCGAGCCTTCTGGAGGCACACACCACCCAACGGCCTTGCATCAATTTAATATGCCTATGGATTAACTGTATGGCCACTAGTGGACATAGGTAAATTATAATATGTACCAAAATCACTGCAGATATTATTACAAGAATTGCAAAAAACATAATGATTCATACAAGTTAATGTGACCACAGCTGTATGTAATGTTAAAAATATTATAGAACTGCTAAAATTTTATACACAATGGGATATGTTAATGAGGCAAATGATGTATTTTTGTACCTACAACAATGACATTTCATACTTTCAGCTTTGTTTCTGATTAAGAAGTAATAATTATAAATAAAATTGAGTAAAACAGCTTATTAGAATCAATAATAACACTTTGGATATATGAAATTCCACATGGAAATGATTCATAAAATGAGTCATATGGGGGATACAACTCATTTTATGAATGATATGAAACTTATTTAACGATGATGGGGTTTGTGCCTTAATTGGTCATGTTTTCCTACACATCTTTAACTTAATAAATAGTTAAAAATAATAAAATAACCAACCAAAAAATTTATTAGTATTGGAACTTCAGTGAAAAATAATACTAGTTAGCAATACATAACATAGCAATCTATATAAATAAAAATGATTGGCTGAATGTTTTGCTAGACACTAAACTTGAGAATGCCGGGACCAATTTGGCTTATTTTAGTTTTTGTTAATAGTCAGAAATAGGGTTTAATGGTAAAAATATGGAAGTTGTCCGGAAAAATATTGAAATGTGGACAGGACAACTTCCATTTGGTCAACTAGTATTGAATTATAATACTGTTTCCCAGAATAAAGAGAATTCCCTTTTTTCCAAGCACAAGAGTCTGTTGACTGAGACAAACATGATTCACATTTGACAATGAATGTTTTGGTTGTAGTAGATAAGACGTAAAAATACGTTTTTATCTATGTATGAGTATGAGGGTTCCTTTACCTTACTGTCTCTTTCTAGTTCATTTCTGAGCCACTCGAAGTCACTGTATCGCCGCCTGACGCTAGACTCCTTCACTTTGAACACAGGGAGGTTGGTCTGGAAGCGAGAAACAAAGAGTTTCTAGATAATTGCCGACAATCGGTCGCACGTATTACCTTGACGCGATACGCCCACAAAAACTTAGTATCTGCGTCAGTACTAAAGAGCATTAATCTAATTAGAAGCTAATTATAGACGTTTCGTGGAATATCTCACCCTCATACGGACTTCATAGTCGGTGTAGCGTTTTTTCCCGACCCCCATAGTCGTTACAGGGTTCACCACGTCGATCTCTAGAAAATTGGCCGGCGCCGCGTACGCATCGTCCAGCGTCTGTTTCTTTACGTTCAACCTTCTCGTTGCGTCTGCCGTCGTGTCCTCAGCCATCATAATCAGCTTTATTTAACATACAATCACAAAATAACGATACGACGGCCCACTAATCAAAGGAAATGAAAAATGACGTGAATGAATGAATTACTGATGACCGAATGACAATAGTAGATAGCTAGTTGACATTTATTAACAGTATTGCCAGATAATAAAATCAAGACCAAGGTCCAGAAGTATTGGTCTCGTACACTAGTCGTACACTATATGTGTAAACGTTAATGTTAATGTCAATTGACAAAACAATAAGCACGTCATTTTATTATCGTATTTAGCTTGTTTTTATTTTGTATTTTTGATACAAAATCGCTGTAACATTGAGTAAAACTGCGGTCTATATGTAACTGAATACCATGACGACGAACACAAGAGCATCGGTGTCTCAGATATTGCGCAATAAAGATGATACCGCTGATGAAGAAGATGAACCAAAAAAGAAGTCTAGGGAGGATTGGCGTAAGGCTAAAGAGTTAGAGGAAGCTCGTAAGGCGGGCACAGCGCCTGCGGCTGTCGACGAGACAGGTCAGTTGTACTCTAGTATTATGAAAAGGTTGGGGTGCACAAAAGGGGGCGCTAAGGCGGGACTTAGAATCGTAATGATTTTTTGACAATTAATTCAGCGTCAGGCTGTAAAATAGACTGAAATCATTACAATACATTAAACGGATGATTGGCAAGACTAAGGCTCATTACAGGCTAATGCAGTACCTGCAAGCCAGCTGTAAAATTGTGCTTAAAATGCTTTTGCCATACCAGTTACCATTATTTCGAAGTAAACTGCAATGTAACCACACTCTGTCTGCATTTATGCAGTCTGTCTGTCCTTAAATGATTGCAAGCAAATACCAGTTGCATCAACAGGTCTCTTGTTTTGTATTAACAACTGTAATTCAATTGTATTCCAGGCAAAGACATAAACCCGCATATACCGCAGTACATATCGTCAGCACCATGGTACTATGGCACAGCAGGGCCCACACTCAAGCATCAGCGACCCCAGGAGGACAAGGAGGCTAAGTTTACAAGACTAGACACATTCTATAATAAAGGAGTTGACACTGTAAGTTTTATGTATATTTTGATTCTAAATCTATAAGATGTATTTACCATATTGCTAAAGCTATGTATATTTTTGAGCTTAGGCTAATGTTACTTTCTTTTATCTTAAGCTGGTTGACAGTCTTTTAAGTCTAGTTCACTGGGGCATCCTTACATTCCATCAAAACAGATATCATATAGGTATTATTAGTAAGCAATAAAGTTCCATATATACTATGTTAGTTAGGCCTCTGCACCACCGATTAGTAAGTTGAGCTAGCAACTAGAAACAAAACGGAGAGCAGCTCAACTCGAGACAACATGTGTCTCTTATTTTCACACAATCGTAAATCTGTGTTTCTTGACTGAGAAAATAGTTGTTGACAAGTTAGTTCTTCATTTTACTTTCCCTTTGATATTTACATAAACCTCTATCGATTCAAATTGTTCAGAGATAAGACTTTTGGCCTTGAAACCCCTCTTAAACATATCCCATTTCAGCTTCTATATATCTAATATATTTCTTCCTTTCTCTCAGCCATAGGAGAATAATAATATACTTATGTATTTCATGTTTTAGACAAAAGTAACAACCAAATTCAGGAAAGGCGCTTGTGAGAACTGTGGAGCAATGACACATAAAAAGAAGGATTGTTTAGAGAGGCCGAGGAAGGTACACACACTTTCAATTATGATAAATTTAAACTAAAGTAGTAATACATAACAAGCTCCAGAACTTTGTCTTAACTTCAAAAATAATTCATCAGTAATTATTTATCAAGATGAAAAGTAGTCTATGTCCATGACATGGGCTAGGTGAATGCCAAATTTCATCAAGATCAGTTGACAAATTTAATCGTGAATAGAACGAGTTTAATTGTAGTGTAGAATTGTTAATATTATTTGGATATGAGCTGACTCATGCCTTATGGGCTTCATCTTCATCTCGCCTGATGTTAAGTGATGATTATGCTATTGTATGGAATGTGTGTTCACCCAGGAAGCCGAAGCCTCAGCTTAATGACGCGATGGATCTGCTTTCATACTGGAATACAACAGAGCTATTAACAGTTCAAAGAAAATGTCTAATATTCATAAAACTACTATATCATAAAATTATTGTAAAATAAATAATAGATAAAAAAGCAACCTTTTGCTGGCAACTGCATCCGCGTGAATTTCAGACTTATCCCACGGAAACTACCTGTTCGGTCAGAATAAAAAGTAACCTAAGCTCTTTTCGAGCCCTTTAACTATTCCTATAAAGAATCTAGCCATTCTGACTCTACCTTAAGATGTAAGGAAAAAAATAACTATCAAACTCATTTAGTGTTTTTTTAAAATCGTCTTTTATTTTCACTTCACAATTTTGTTTCACCTTTTATTGTATTGATGTTTTAATATTTTCTCTTTTTAAAACATTTAGAAAGACAGGCCACTGTCTCTGTCGAATTGTGACTGACAGACTAAAATGTATCCCATCCTACCGACCCATGGAGTAAAGCTAAAAAGGCTTGTGTCATGTACAGCCCGGTTGTAACCAGGTTATAAGTCGCATATGTATACTGCCATGTTTATGGGCCATGCGTTCAATATTTCGCATGGCAACAAATCTGAAGCTACTTTCAGCTAACTGACGAACGCCAGAGCATGAAAGCCTCAACAGCAAAGCCATTTCAGATCGGTGCTCGGTTCACTAATGCAGGCATAGCGTCGGACGAGTTCTCTCAGCCCAGCCTGAACCTCAGCTACGATGGGAAGAGAGATCGCTGGAACGGGTACGACCCCTCCGAGCATCGCGCCATCATCGAGGAGTACCAGAAGGTGGAGGATGCCAAGAGAGAGCTGAGAGCAAAGAAGCTGGAGCAGGGTTAGTATTACAGACTATACGAGTATATTAAAATGATCATTGGGTCAATGGCCTGGCCCACAAGTTAAAAATACGTTTGCATTTGAACTTTATCTTTATAAGGATGTTGAACGGTACTCGTGCGCACCCAGAAGCCTCAACCTAATGAGGCGCCGACTCTGCTACCTTTCATATTGGAACACAAACGGTGCTGTTTGGTGGCAGACTTAGGTAATATGGTTGGAGCTAGCCAGGCGGACATAGAAAATCCTTTTAGCCCACTGGGGTTCAAACCCGGGACCTCCGGGTTGTAATTGTAAGTGTGCAACCATTAGGCCACGGTGGTGGTTACAAAAGAGAAAGCAACAACAACAAATTAAAAAAAAACTGACTTCTACACGAAAAATATGTTTATATTTGATATTTATGAAGTCGATGCCCAATATTTCCTTCCTCCCTTTCAAACAGAAAATATAGTTTTATAATCGGTCCACAATTGAAAAATGTAATTTAAAGCTGGGAAACATACACTGCTGAACATGTCCTCCCCCTTGCTGCGCCACAACGACCGCTTTCTGCCACCTTTACTAGGTTATAGGGCCTTATATTTGGGGCGTGAGGTCCATACGGCTGTCGCTAGAACTCTTACATAAAACAACACTTGCGCAGGTACTCAATGCATGATCTTACGCTCGGCGTAATCCCAGGTGTTGTGATGTCATCGCCTGCTTGACCTACATTAGAATGGATAATTTTCAGCCGCAGTTTTAGCTACTCTCTGGTGGTATTCTGTGCCTACATCATGTGTGTTTATCATCAGACCCCACTGCGACGGAGGAGGATGAGCTTGCTGAAGAAGATGAGGACAAGTACGTGGACGAAGTGGACATGCCTGGCACAAAGGTCAGTATTTACTGGACTAGAGCACACACAGCTACGATTTACAGTGTTCAGATATTTGGGTTGGGCAGTTGACACATCGTGGAGGACAAACTCCAAAGCCTTGAACACAAGCGAAAAGTGGCCTGCCTTTTTATATTTTATAGGTTAAATTTTGAAGAGAGAGAGAGAGAAGAGAAAATTGGCCGGTCAAATCACCCCAAGCAGGGCTCTTTCTTATGGTAATTTTAATATTTTTTTAAATGAAATTTTACGTGAAGTTTCGTTTCGATTGGATAGCTCCGTAATGTCAAAAGGCAAAACTTGCTTTTTCTCTGCATGAACTGAAACTCGTGTTTATTAAGGTGTTTATTTAAATATAGTTTCGATCTCTGTTTGAATGTGACGTGATTTCAAATACGTGCGTTGTTTTCGGTGGTGTCAGGTGGACTCGAAGCAGCGGATCACGGTCCGCAACCTGCGCATCCGCGAGGACACCGCCAAGTACCTGCGCAACCTGGACCCCAACTCTGCGTACTACGACCCCAAGACGAGGTCCATGAGGGACAATCCGGACCCAAACTCTGCACAGTTAGTACTTATATTACAACAAATTTAACAAAAGAATTTTTGTGTGTAATTTTTTTTAAAATTGCGACTTAAAGATCATTTTATTTCATCAGACCTGTACACTCGAGTACAAAAATATGTATCCACTTTTGTACCATATCACATTCAATGTTGCTTGTTCCTGTGCAGTGCGTTGAGGGAAAGGTCAATTAACAATTAAAGGTGAATGTGACACGGTTCAAAAGTGAACACATATTTTTGTACACGAGTGTACTTAAATGTTGATAGTTTAGTTTTTTACATTCCATCATTAGAAGCATGCACTTTTAAAATCGTTAAACATTTTAACAACACAGTTTTAATTAATGTCTCTCTCTACCACTACTTTATACTGAATTAAATTATTTTTTATATGCTATAAATGGAGTAAAGGTTCTCGAGTGGCGACCACGTACCGGGAAACGTCTACCAGGCCGTCCCCCTACTAGATGGACCGACGACCTGGTTAGAGTCGCGGGGAGTCGCTGGGTGCAGGTGGCTCGGGACTGGTCGATGTGGCGTACCATGAGGGAGGCCTATGTCCAGCAGTGGACGTTTCCCGACTGATGATGATGATGATGCTATAAATATGATGCTTGAACAATGCTCTTCTCAACTACTATCAGAACTTCATTAACTGAATAGAAACTTTTTTTTGCGAGGTGCGCTATTATCAGCTTTTATATGAAACGCCAACCTCTCACCATGACTATTTCCCGTTGGTTAGATCCGACTACGCGGGGGAGAACTTCGTCCGCTTCACGGGGGACACGCGCTCCCACGCGGCGGCGCAGGTGTTCGCGTGGGAGGCGCACGCGCGCGGAGTCGATGTGCATCTCCTCGCGGAGCCAACCAAGCTGCAGATGCTGCAGCGGGAGTACCAGGAGAAGAAGGAACAGTTCAAGACACAGGTAAGTGCTATATACTCCTGAACCTCGAGAAGAACATTTATAAGACGGTCATAATTATAACATCTGAAAGAAGTTTGCGTGCGGCAGAGATGCGAATGTCAAGTGTGACTAGAATTGACAAAATCAGGAATAAGTATATAAGGGGAAGTTTAAAAGTTGCACCTGACTAAAAAAAGATAGCTTTAGAGTCCGTCAGAAATTCATCCACCTTCAGTGGACGCGTTTCAAGTGTACCGCTGTAGATCCTGGCTAAAATAAAAAACAGGAATAACAGTGGGAGCGGAGAGGAGGTGGGAATGACCCTAAAAAAGTGTTGCATTTGAATGTTATGGTTGTAGGGGTAGAGGAAGACCTATGAATGTATGGATGAATTTTATGAAGAATAGACGTAAAACAGTGCTTTTTAAAATAATGTGATGTGGCATTACATTTTGTACCGCGTAATATTACATCATTACACATCACTCTAAACATCACCTCAAATACATGACAGCTATTTTGATATTGTAATGCCATTCTCTCTAAACATCACGTGCTCGGAATTAATATACGTAGTAAGTAAGACTTATTGTCCTAGTAATACGGTTGCATTTCAGTAACATACGCGCGCCTTCTCGCACGCGCCGCGCTAAGTGCGAGTGAGCGGTGCAAAACGAAGCCATGCGCCCGGAATGTCATGAGTGATACGTGATGTTTGAGTTGTTCTAGTAATGTGTGGTGCAACTTTACGCGGGTAATATCACTTACAAATGTCTAATGAAAAATATGTGTTTCAAAAGTGCGATTATCGATATGACGTGTGTAAGAGCAGGAAGATGATAGCTGTTGAAGATGTGGTCAAATATGGTATACGGTTGTCTATAAGTACCCTATTCACTGTTATTTCAGATGAAACAGTCTGTTCTGGAGAAGTACGGGGGTGAGGAGCACCTGCACGCCCCGCCCCGCGAGCTGCTGCTGGCGCAGACGGAGGTGTTCACCAGATACAACCGGGACGGAACCGTCGCCGCCGGGCCCGAGAAACAGCTAGCAAAGTGAGTACATACGTACATCACATACACCGGCCACATTATCTAAATAAAACACTTAAACCGCCTCTGGGGCCTAATGGCTACAATCTGGAGGTCCCGGTAAATTCTTATCAGTGGGAGTACGTATCGGTCTGGTTTTTGGTAGAGCATTTTCTATGGCTAGCTACCATGTCACCTAAGTATGACGTTAAATAACAGTGTTAGCATTGCTGTGTTACAGTATGTAAGTTAGCGGAGTACAGAGGTAACCAGTTCATCATGAGCCTGATGCTTCTGGGTGCGCACCCTTTCCATCCAACTGCCCTATCGTCATTTTTAGGTGGAATTGAGACCAAGTGAAAAAACACTCGTTAATTACGAAAAATATCCAAATTGTTAAGACTCGCATCGAAGATTTTAACCTTTTTGACCAAAGGTTTTGCTATTTTCGTGTTATTGTATATTGTTACTAGAATCTGCTTAAAATGTAAACCGCGGGAACTGCTGCTACAACAAATCAAGTCATTTAAAACATTATGTTAGGTCGTGAATGTATGAAAAAAGGAATTAATTTGTGAATTTATGTTGTGTTTGTTGTGTTTTACTAGTTGTTGTGCTATTCAGGATGGAGACAAATACAACAAATCAAAAACCATGAAAATCGGTCTAGTCGATCTCGAGTTATAAGTGTTCGGACAAACCCGACTTTGTTTTATATGTTAAGATTTGTTAACAGCAAGTTTGTGTTGTTAGGAGCAAGTACGAAGAAGACGTGCTGATCAACAACCACACGACGGTGTGGGGCTCGTACTGGCGCGACGGGCGGTGGGGCTTCAAGTGCTGCCACTCCTTCATCAAGGTGAGAGTCAGAGTAACTGTCCCTCGGGGAAACTTTACTGACACAGAAAGTAGTAGATACGAATTGAAAGTTCTACAGGTCTACATAACTGAGTCTGTTCCTGAGGTATGGGAGCGGTACAGGTTACGGAACGTCAAACGGCGCCCGACTCAAGTTATGCGTCGTTTACGATCACTGGATGTATCCTAACTGAGCGAAATCTTCTTTAAAGGAACTATAATAGTCAATCACTATTCACTTCCAAATTACACCGCGACAGTGAAAGACGCAATTTTTTTTCTTCATAATCATAATTCTATTAGTTCTCCATATGCCAGCCAATCCAACCAGCATGCACCCCAGCTAACAACGGTAGACTTCTCTGCAGTATTGTTGTAAATATGTATTGTTTCAGTTGTCGTACTGCGTGGGGGAGGCCGGCAAGTCTGTGGTGCTGGACTTGGCAGAGGACGGCGCCGGAGGACCAGCGGCACGACCCAGCGACGACAGGAAGAAACACTTCAAACAAGTTCCTCAAAAAGGTGAGCAGTTGAAACACAGTCACCGTCCGGACACTTCTAACAAATGTCGTGATACCGAAACACATCCAACGGATGGCGTTTGTGTAGACGCACATGTGTTTGTAGTCCGCGCGCGCCATAGTTACCAGATTATTATCTAGTATATATATAGTTACCAGATTATGATCTGGAGATTATTATCTTGCGAGGGAGGTATCGCGGGAGGCGGTGAACGTTCGTTCTGAACGTACTCCTATTATTAATTCTGTGTCACGGTATAGATGGAAAAAGTTGAGACGGAAATGTGGGCGTCGCCGCAAAGTATGATTTCACAATCACACTTGTATAAACATGACGCGTTCACATATTGTTGTTTCCATACACATGTTTTCATTGCATATCCTACTAATATTATAAGTGTGAAAGTTTGGATGTTTAGATGTTTGGATGTTTGTGACGCTTTCACGGAAAAACTACTGAATGGATTTGAATGAAACTTTACAATAATATAGCTTATACATCAGAATAACATATAGGCTATAATTTATAAAGCCATATTGTGTAAAAATTGTACAAAATCACACTTATAATATTAGTGGGATTACATGGGCAATTTTGGCATAACAAAAACGCGTTGCCTAGCAACCGACCATAGAATATGTAATTCGTATATACAAACTTTCGCGTTTATAATATTAGTGTGAAGACTTTTTGAATGTACGAGTACTACGTCAGATATTGAAATTTCTTTTGTATCTTTAAACTATTAGCCTACGTAACAGAATAAACACTATTTTGTACCTTATGCTGGAAATGGAGATAGATGCCTTCTATGCCTATCGAACAAGAAGAATAAATCCTGAAGTACACGCGGACAAAGTCGCGGGCGGAAGCTAGTCTTCTATATATATTATTTATAACTGTTAAAACAAGAAATTGTGATGAGCGTCGGTGGCGCAATGGATAAGGCGTGGACTCTCAATCTGAGGGTTCCGGGTTCGAATCCAGCCGTGTACCTATGAGTTGTTTTTCAATTCAAGTACATTATCCGATTGCTTAACGGTGAAGGAAAACATCGTAAGGAAACCTGCATGTCTTGAACAGGCGTGTGAAGTCCGCAGATCCGCACTGGTCCCGTGTGGTGTACTATGTCCCATACACTCTGTAGGAGAGTAGGCCTGAGCCCCTGCAGTGGGGACGTATATATAGGCTGTTGATGAAACCACATTTTACTTACACTACCACATATTGTCCGCGATTTTGCATACTCTTCAAGCGAATTGGTGAACGTAGAAGTTGTTATTCCTTAGTCGTCTTTTACGACATACACAGGAAGACTTGATTTAGCACATTCTAAAGCCGAAACATATCATTGACGGAGACTAATCATTATATACGTGATCTTTTACCAGAACTCTGAATAATTTGTGTAACATTTATATTTTAGACGAATCAGATGATTCCTCCTCCTCATCATCATCATCATCGTCGACGTCTTCGTCATCATCGTCGTCGAGCTCGGACAGTAGTTCCTCGGATTCAGAGTCAGAACGAGAGATCCGATCCAAGACAGAAAAGACTAGTAAGAAGAAGAAAGACAAGAAGAAAGCGAATAAGAAAAAGAAGAAAGATCTCAAGAAGGAAGAAGACAAGCTCAAGAAGGTGATTATAATCAGATTTTTAGATCAATTTAGTATAGACATTCTCCGTGGCTACATAGACATGCAATACGAAGGTCTCGGGTTCGATTACCGACGGGGCTACCGGTGTTCAGTTTGGTTATTGGTAGGGGATTGTCTATTTGTCTGGCTAGCTTCCATATTGCGCAAGTCTGCCGCCAAACAGCAGTGTTAATAGCACTGTTGTGTTCCGGTAGGAAAGCTAGCAGAGCCAGCTCCTCATTAGTTTGAGACTTCTGGGTGCACACGGGTCTTATCATCACTTACAAGGTGAGAAAAAAGGCCTAGGACAAACTCATCATATATAAAAAATACTTATTACAGTTCAAAGATACAGCCCGGCGACATACGGAAGGACGAACGGGCAGCATAGGCTTGGTAATAGGGTTCCGTTGCGAACCCTTCGAGTCGTTCCCACTATTATCTCTGCCCATTTCTGTAATTCTGGATTTTTAGGGTTCTGTATCCAAAAGGGACCCTCCTAGGATCACTTTGTTGTCCGTATGTCTGTCAATGCCCTTTTTCTCAGGAACGCGTGGAGATATCAAGTTGAAATTAATATGAACCACAATAAAAAATATATAGCTGTATTTTAGACCATTTCCATGCAAAATGCAAGGGAACAAAAACGTATAGAGTACTTCCTGTTGACATAGAATCCTGAAATTTGGCAAAAAGCAAGGTCTTACAGCACAACCATAGGAATAAATCTAAAAACCACGATTTAAAAAAAAAACTATACAAACTTAACTTTGTATTTGAAAGCCATACATCGGGTATACAATGTAACCGCAAAGTAAAGTTGGTTCTTATATTTTCGGTAGAGCATGATTTTAATCTTAATTATCCATATTCTGTACGGAGCCCTCGGTGCGCGAGTAAGACTCGCACTTGACCGTTTTTGGGGTTCAAAACTGAACGTGCTGGGTTTCTCTTTGTTTATTTTATTCGTGGTTTGACCCTATTGTCAGTAAAACGATTGATTCGGGCGGGAAAGGAAGAGACAAGGACTCACCTGATGACGCACCGCTTCTGGATCTTGAGTGGCCACTCTGCGATGATCCCACAGTTGGTAGGATGATGATGCTTATAATTATGCACAATAAATCACTGATTTGGTATAACAGTTTAGCACAGAACACAATTTGATAAATTTAATGTTATGTCGGCGGTATGCGGCCCGGACTGACCGGCGTTGGTGAGACAAGGATGGGGTGAATTTGGAATAATGTATTAGAAAGAGACACTGTTAGTTTCAGGAGGGAAATCAATGTTCTACTGACAATATGGCGTAAACATGTTCCATTATCCCAATTGATAATACAGAACACCGGTGCGCCGCTAAAAAGTGCATAACGGTAATAGGAGGAACAGACCCAACACTATCTTCGTAAGTCCCGAGCCACTTACATCCATCGACTCCCCGCGACCTTTACAAGGACATATCCATCTAGTAGGGGGGACGGACCGGTACATACAACTTTTACTTCCTATCGGTTTCAGCTCACTGAATCGTCTAGCTATGTCCATAAAAAGCTTCCGCTTCTAAACTGTCGTATCTCAAATCTTCAGGCCTTAGAAAAGGAAGAGCGAAGTCAGAAGCGTGCCGACTACCTTCTATCTGTGGATGAGAGGAAGCGCCCCTACAACAGCATGTACGAGGTGAAGGCGCCCACCGAGGAAGAGCTGGAGGCGTACCAGATGAAGAGGAGACGAGACGAAGACCCCATGAGCCAGTTCATGTAGGGAACTGTATATAATAAACTGTTGCGAATGATTTGGATCGTTTCAGTTGTAAACCTTTAGAATAGAAACATCCTGACCGATAGGAGTTTGACTGCGGAAGTCATCAGCTATTTTTTTATCCCGATCGAATAAATCGGACTAAGCTTTGATGAAGAAAACAAAAATAATTTAAAAATCGATAAGTAATTTAATGATCAGTTTTAACGTTTTATAATACATAAACATAATTATCTTTCTAATAACTAAAAACCATTTGTCACATATAAAACTATACATTAAAAAAGATACTCTCAATAGCGAAGTCGAAAATTATTTTAAACGTCACGCGCGTCGAAATGTAGACGCTGAAGTCGCAAGTTAATAAAGCCCACGTTATTTTTGCTTGAGTAATAAAACAGATGTTTAAAATCCGGTCGACACTATGTACACTATTCAAGAAATAAAAGAAATACCTAAAGAGTTTTAGGAAAATACTAGAATTGAATATTTAGAAGTATTTTGTTTACAGAAAATCTTTTTTGTATATACTGAAATGTCAAATGTCATTTCATTGACGCCATCTTAATTTTGTGTCAAGTGTTACCAATATTGTGCGTTTAAATGTTTTTGTACAAAAAAACCGAGATCAATATATACAAAAAACACTCATTAGATAGACGTTTTGAAATTAGAATTTCGTTTAGAATTATTCATTAGAATTCAAAATCGGTCTACACCTATCGGGCTACAAAACAAATTTCAATATGCAACCATTTATTTTCAACTTTAAAGTGCAGTCTTGTGCACGGCCAGCTTGCGGCGTGCGCGCGCGCCCCCGCGTTGGTAGGAGGGGCGGGGGATGCACACGCGCTCGTGGCTGTCACCCTCGCCCTCTGCTGAATCTTCCAGCGGTTCGGCGCGGGGCGTGAACAGTTTCCTGCGACTACGGGGCACACTGAAACAGCACAGTACAAACATCATAAGAAAACCAATGATAGTAGAGAGTTATTTGAAGAAGAAAAATACCCAGCTAAATTCCAATTCCATATTACATTAAATTTTTCTTGTTAACGGGATTTCGCTTAGAATGCTTCCTAAAATAGACGTTTCAAATGTGGACTGCACTTGTACACTATTTAAAATATCAAGTAATAATCTAGAGACGTATAGAAAAATACTAGAGTTACATTTTTGCTTCCAATTTAATTGTACAAAATCATTCTTTTTGTACTAAGTGACAACGAAATGTCATTTTATTGACGCCATCTTTGTTTTCTAAGTAGGTACTGCCGGTTTCTTGCGTTTTAATGTTTTTTTCTTCAAATACTATGCCAGAATATACAAAAATGATAATTAAATCACTTTTATTTGATACTGAACTTTTAAAAGTACAAGTCCAGGCCGGGGCTCCATACATTTAACTACAAAAACCGGTTTGAACAATAATCGAAAAATAGTGTGTAAAAATGAATGTTCTGATTCTCTACCAGGAATACAGGACAAAGAATAACACAATAACCTAGTTATTATTCCGAGAAAATTACGTCCCACATTCATTGAATCATAATTGTATATATTACATTTAACGTATATGTAGGGATAACTACATGGGCAAACTTATAGATTGTATAACTAGGACTAACCCCTCTTCAACCAAAAACGAGACCTTTTTCAATGAAAATATATGTATATAGTGTAAAATTTCACAACGGCAACAACAGAATAATTCAAATACCAACCTCTTAGCAGGGCAAGACTGTGTATCCAAGTTTGGTTTCAGATTTTCATCACATCTTTCTGGAGACTGGATGTCCTTCACATCTTTCTTTATCGCTGGAATGTCCAATGTCACGTCTGAAAATTCTTTCTGCAAGTTCACTATATCCTTCAGTTTAGAGTCCTGCTCTTTTGTCGGGTTATCCGATTCGGAATCTTCAGGTTTTCGTCGTCTTAACCTAAGATTCCTTTTAGGCTTAGTTTCTGTAAAGTTTTCTCCCAACTGTCTATCGGTTTTGTGTCTTAAATTATATTTCCGCTCACTGACGCTATTTGTTTTACCATCCTGTTTACAAGCTTGCTCTGTGACTAGTGTGTCAAACTCAGTTGGTCTAGGGGCAGTAATATTATTGAATATGTTTTCAAAATCGTCAACTGTATTGTTTTCTTTGCGAGTTGCATTTAATGTTAAATCTTGAGTGGTTTCATTCTTATCTTGTCTTTGTGAAATAACGTCCGATTCAATAATTACATCGTCAAGGGGTTTCGCATCGACTAGTATCGGTTGTTTGAAACACATGTCATTGTCTGTAATGATTTCGTTATGGGGTTTCGCATCAAGTAATGGTGGCAGGTTGGAACAAATGTCATAGTCTGTCTTGATTTCTGTTGACAATTGATTTGTAGTATCATCTGGTAGTGACTGTTTGAAGACTTCGTCTTCTTCATTTTCTTCACCTCCTGTTTTAGTTCCAACACTTGAAACGTCACACTTTTCAGTTTTACTGTCTTGTATTTTTAAAGACTCGTTTAATTTGTCAACATGGTTAATAATGTCATTTTGGGCCGTCTCTTTATTACACACCTCTTCAATGTTTACAGATATTTTAACGGGTTCATTGCAGTCTAAAATATCATCATTTCTCGTTTTGAATATTTGTGGAGACTCGAATATGTCGCCAGATAATTGTTTCTTTGGCACCCCAGCGTTTACTATGGAACCAAAAATGTCAGATTGTCTTGTGAAGCTTTGCCCTAAAAGCTTTTTAATTTTGTTCGGTTCGAAATTGGTCGTCATGTCATCTTTCACAATTGACGGGGACCTATCAATGTCTAAGTGAAGTGTTTTTAATTCTGCAATTTTGGTAGTTGCAAACACATCCGTGCGATCGGTAACGATATTTTGAACCATAGTTTCTTTGACTGTGCCCTTTTCATGCCCTGCTGGTGCAACAACTTTGATTGAATGCACATGTTTATCAGTATAATCAAAGTATGTTTTATTTTTGCTTACATTAGTTTCCAAAGCTTTGTCTGATTCTGTTTTAAGGCTATCGACAAAGTACGCTCTCTTGTCCTTCAATATTTTTACATCAATCAATGTCTCAGTTGCGGGGTTCGTTTCCTTTTTATTTGCGGCTTTTTCTAACTGCTCAAACTGAGCTAATGAAATATCACTTTCACTGGTTGACTGCTTGGCAAACACCTTATTCAGTAATCTTGGCTTTGGTTTTTCAAAAACATTATTCATTTCTTTAGATTCATCCATTTCGTTTGGAGCAGAATTCATCTGTTCGAAATGAGACAATGATTTATCACATTCATTGATTGACACCAGTTCAGCTACAACTCCATCCGCTGTATTTTCTGTTTCAAAATTGTTATTAGGGTTTTTCGGAGCGTCATTTTTGTTCACAAGTTTTTCTAGACGTTCAAATCGCACTAAAGAATTTTCACTCTCAACAAATCCTGTTTGTTTACCTATCACCGTACTTAGAGCTACTGGTTTTTCTTCAAGATTATTATTAAATTTACTAGTTTCTTCTATTTTCTTTTCGATTATTTCTATTCGTGCAAATGGATCTTGTGCAATTTCATTGTGTAATTCTTGTTTGGTCCCTTTATTTTGTGATTTTATTTTTTCCACATCTCTTGAACGTTCGTCAATCTGAGTTTCTTCTGTATTAAAACTGAACATCTCACTCCCATTGCCGACATTACTTAAATCCATAACAACGTATGTACCGCGTGTGAAACTTGTTTTCTTACAAGTACCCTCATTTTTGGTCGCAACATCTTTGACAAAGTATGTTTCGTCAACCGATCTATCGCTTTCATACACCGAAGTAGATTTCAGTTCCACATCACTAACGCAGTAAGTCTCCCTCGAAACTTTAGTATTTTTGGAATCTTCATCGTTCATTACTCTGGTCCCATCATTTGAATAATTAATTCTGGTATCTTCATTGAGGTCACTGCTGTTTTCTTCGCACTCACTCGTCGAACAATCGCCATCTACGAGGGTGTCCTTAGATATTTCTGCTACACTGTTAGTCTCTATAGTATTAACTGTTTTATCTGCGTCTCTATTTGCCGTGACGTCATCTTTTAAGTCATTACAGACCATACTCATGCGTAGTCTCGATCTGTCAATATCCTCTTTTCTGAATGAAGGCTCGAGACTTTCGTTGCATGGATCATCTTCGCTGTCTGATTCGCTGGTGTCTTCGACTGCAGTTACCGGTTCATCTGAAGATTTTTCTACAACAAAATATTTATTTTGAGTAAACTTGTGTTTAGGTTTAACAAGAAAAGGTTAGCAAAAAGCACAAAACTTACCATCTCTTTCCTCGATACAAGCTCTTAGATGTTGGATCTCTTCTTCAGCGTTTGCACGAGCGAGCTTTTCAGCAGCCAGCCTCTCCTAGAACATTCAGATTTTGGTAAATTTTACCATTGCTCGGAGGGCGACGGGTTAAGACATATCACAAAAAGAATTACAGAAATAAATTACTTGCCTCTAATATCACGATTTTCGCCGACAGTTGAGTAATCTGTAAGAAAACAACAACAATAAATTAAATCTTCGACTGGCTAGGTCCCACTATGTTACTACAGTCTAACGCCAAACAGCGGTGTTAATGGCAATTTTGTGTTCCGATTATGAAAGACAACATAAAGAGAGCGCCTCGTTGACTAGGGGCTTCTGGTTTAGCACGCTGATGGCTCACGGCCTTGTAGTCACTGCCCATCAGGAAAGATGAAGGCCAAGAGCAATAAATAACATATTAACTAATTCAAAATCAAAGTCAAAAATCTATACTTTGGGTACACTCGAGTACAAAAATATGTAGGTATCCACTTTTGTTCCATGTCACATTCACCCTTGCTTGTTCCTATGTAATCAGTTGAGGTAAATGCCAATTAAAGATGAACATGACATGGTTCAAAAGTGGATACATATTTTAGTAGTCGAGTGTACCTATCCATATTAACACGTGACGTAATTTGACATAAAACAGTTCCCCCTTTCGGGGCTCTGGTTAATTAGTTACTGTCGCGGCGTCCAACCTCCACGGACGAAATCTCCGCGCCGACAAATGACATGACATAAGAAAAAGAAGAACAATTGACTGACGTTTCTGACTAGACCGAACAAAAGTGGTCCTTCGATTTAAACTGAATTAGCCTATGGAGACCAGAAGTAGGACACGTGCGATGGAAAAATCAGACAATGCCGCGACCACCGACCGACAGTCGTGTCGTGGCAGCCGACCGCCGTCGCCGAGCCCGTCCTCCCACTCTTCGTGTACCAGTGTATCCTCTATTCGCCGACAGCGACTGCTGCAACTCCAACTTGACGCCGCGGAGCGTGCAGCAGATGTAGAGAGGAAGCTGATCGCTGACAAGCTCATTCTCGAGACTCGCGCTCTCGAGGAAATGGAAGACCAAGAGGTATTGTTAATGCAGTCAGTGCCGCCGTTCCCTCGAGAGAAAGAGACAAGCTCTGCCGCCGCCGACACAACCAACACGGCTACCGCCGCCGCTGCCGTCGCCCCCGCGGCTGCCCGTGCTGCCGTCGCCCCCGCGGCTGCCCGTGCTGCCGTCAATACCGACAATGACGCTGCCGCTGCCCCCGCCGTGCCGCGACAGCACGCCTCGCCGCCGACACCAGCACATGATTCTGTGCTATTGAGTAAGTTTTTAGCCAGACAGACGGTGAATAAGGAGCTGCCCCTGTTCTCCGGCGAGTCTGAAGAGTGGCCGTTGTTTTATAGCCAATTCGAAACGACGACACGCTTATGTGGCTACAGCGAAGATGAGAACATCGCGCGACTCGCGAGGTGTCTAAAGGGACGAGCGCGCGACGCCGTATCTGCCCTACTAGTAAGCGCAACGAACCAAAAATTAATTATAGATACATTGAAGCTTAGATTTGGCCGCCCAGGACAAATAATAGAAACCATGTTAAATAAAATAAGAAACATGCGTGACGTACGGCACGACGATTACAATCATTTGATAGAGTACGCCACTTGTGTACAAAATGTAGTCACCATAATGGATACGACAAAAGAGACGGGACATCTCTCAAACCCGACATTGATAAGGGAGATAATTAATAAACTGCCTTCTTTATTAAAATACCAGTGGAGTTTTTACATTAGTGGCGCTGGTATTATGAACCCGACTCTATCCGATCTCTCCAGCTGGCTGATGATGGTTGCACACGCCGCGTGCCACATCTCACCGCTGACCATCAAGCCAACCGATAGCTACACGACCACTAAACAGCAACAAGTTAGGTCTTTTAAGCCGCCGTGGAGACCTGTACTAGCGACGACGACCAACCAGAAACTGACTTGCGATTTTTGTAAGGGTGAGCACAGACTGAGCGTTTGTGACGATTTCAAACGCCTGACGATCGACGAGCGTTGGCTATTCGTGAAGGAATATAAACTGTGTTTTGCGTGTTTGATATCAAAACATCAGCTAAGAGCATGCAATAAGAAAGCGAAATGCACGGAACCCGGGTGCGAAAGATTACATCATCCCTTGTTGCACGCCGCTCCTATTAGCGAGGCTCAAGACTACGCACCGGTGAGCCACACAGTGACAGCGCCGTCGTCGGAGAGAGAGAAGAAAGTATTGTTGAAGGTCGCTAGAGTGGTTATAAGTGGAAAGAACGGTGATTTTGAGACATCTGCCTTGTTGGACGAGGGTGCCGCGGTCAGCTTGATTGACTCGTCGCTCGCAGCACGCGCCGGTATCGACGGGACGACTCGCCCTTTGCAATTATGTGGCGCGCGTGGTATGACTTCCGTGGACCATACATCGCGAGTGCTGTCTCCAATCAAGATCCGTGGATTAAATACTGATGTGAAACATGATATGCATAATGTTCGGACTGTACATAATCTAAATTTACCTGTAAATAGTTTAAGTCTAAAAGAGATTGTAAATAGATATCCTTATGTAACCGACTTCTTAACTGACTATGACAGTGATGACACGACTGATCATAAAGTGGAGTTACTGATAGGACAGGACAACACAGACTTGATTGTGACTCGACAAATTATACGTGGACATAAAAATGGACCCTTAATTTCTTTGACTGGACTGGGTTACGTAGTATATGGAAATGTAGGCTTGGGCTCCTTGCCTGTAGACACGACTGTTCTACATTTGTGTGCGTGTGACGAACTAAATGAGTTGATGAGACGATCTTTTTCGACTGATGCTTTTGGTACCAAGCAGGTAGACGACTCTCCTAGGTCTCGAGAGGATCAGCGGGCGCTGAATATCACGGAGAAGACAACGAGACTGTTACCCGAAGGACGCTGGGAAACAGGATTGCTATGGCGATCTGACAACATTCAGCTTCCTGACAGCTATCCTCAAGCCAAGAGCCGTTTGACCGGTATAGAGAGAATGCGTAGAGATCCTGTATTTGGTGATAAATATAAAGACAAATTTAAAGAAAATGTAGATAAGGGCTACATATCAAAATTGCATTCGCATGTGTCGCTTACATGCGCAGGAAATCGACGGATGGAAATTACCATGTAGTATGTTGATGTCACGCACTAGAGTTGCCCCTCTGAAGACATTGAGCATTCCTCGCCTGGAGCTGCAGGCTGCACTAATGGGCTCACTACTAGCATAGTTTTTGAAAAATTATCTGGACGCTGACAAGAAAAACGTAAAGACTGCACTCCGACATACTTTAAAAGAAAGAATGCCGACCGATCAGACCCTTCAGACCTTACTGACTGAGACGGAGTTTATGGTAAATAGCAGACCGCTGACTTACGTACCTATTGACCATGACGATGACGACGATTTACCATTAACTCCAAACGACTTCTTACTCCCCAAAACTGACTTTATTGACCATTGACTGCAGAAGAGTTTACACCGACAGTGTAAACAGACAGACTTGCTACGACAGACTTGCGACCTGTGACGAAGGTGTGCAGGTTGGACGTCCGCTCTCCACTTGGAGTATCAGCCTTCTGATACTGGAGGTGGGGATGTCGCGGCGTCCAACCTCCACGGACGAAATCTCCGCGCCGACAAATGACATGACATAAGAAAAAGAAGAACAATTGACTGACGTTTCTGACTAGACCGAACAGTTACCGTGTGTTGTTCTTCGCGGGAGGTGCCGAGCGAGCTGCGCGGTTGGCCGCCTTGTTCCAGCTGCTGTATCCGCATCTCGTACTCCTCGCGCATTTCGTCCATCTATACCATAAATATAGCATGTCATACATAGATTATTTCAATCAGGATCAAAATAACTATATTTTAGCCTTTTCTGACATCATTGAACAGGGTGCATTTCCAACAAAAATGTGCTAAGTATGTGTATGATATCCACTGATAGTATGATTTTATTTTTAAAGCTTAGCTTAGATTTTTTAACAATTAAATTCCTTATTAGATATGTTTAAATAATATTTGCACATCTTTGGACAGGTTAAGTACATCAAACTTGATTGAAATTACTATCTAAACACCGTGTAAAAAACTATGTACTTGGCAATTTTTTTCATTCTTTGGTTTGGTTTGATTTCTACTAGCTTGCATTGGTTTGCCCGGGTCTAGCGTATTCCTAGCACATGTTGCCCGTTTTGCTACACTGCTTTAGTGGGAACGGTCACAGCTTCGTAGCTTATCATTGACCATAAGAGTCAATAATAATACAAGTTAGTATAGAAATGAAACTCCCGCTCCGGACGCGTTCAACGTCACAATTATAGCCTGTTTGACGATGTTTTAAACAACCAGCGAGTCAGGGGTTGCGCGTGCGTTCTTTTATGTCAACGTATATAAATAGGACTTGGTCTATACGTCGTTGTATATCATATCACTGGCTCGGCAATGCCCACGGGTTCGGCACAACTTCCGCAACGTGACACTGTCAATCACTGATGACACTGAATCAACCCATAGACACACGAGACAGTGTGTGTATGCTGTACCGCATCCACTGCTGCCTAGCACATATCTGCCGTAAACGCCCCCATAGACTCTAGTAATGTCCTTCAGATCACTCACATCCTTCCGCAGCATCTCTATCTTGGACTCGTAGTACTCTGACGTGAACGCCTTGGCGCTCTCCACCATCTCAGACATGGTCCGCGCAGACTCCGCCTGCTTCTCTTCCATTGCGACCGTCAGCTTCCTGATGCGGGACTGCGCTCTACACAATAGAACACAACCAGTATCAACATCTGCCGCGTAGTTTCTAAGGCTAGGATCCTACACGTCAGAAATTAAAAAACCCAAAATACTGGCATCATCAGCTGGGAAACGTTGCTGGACGTAGGCCTCCTCCATGATATGCCACAATGACCTGTCCCTGACACTTGCATCCAGCGACGAGCAGTAGGGGGACGTCCCGATACACGTTTCCCTGTACATGGTCGCCACTCCAGGACTTTTTCAAGCGATGTGACTCGTGGAGCTATGATGGTGACCTTAGTTCGTCTACGGGTATCCTCATTCCAGATTTTATCGGAAACGGTAAAAGGTACACGCCTGCCTAGAAATAGCCTATACATTCTCTGAAATATGGAATACACTACCGGTTTCCGTGTTCCCCGAAAACAACAACTTGGGAATCTTCAAACGAAGAGTAAATAGGCACCTTCTAGACCAACACGTAACATCGTCGACCTAATCGTCACTTACCATCAGGTGAGATTGAGGTCAAGTGTTGGTCTATCTTCAATATATAAAAAATCTCTCCTTGTATACATCTAGGCTGTAAGCGCGGCAGGGAATTCCACTCCTTAGCGGTGGACATAACATATAAGCAAAACGCTTCGTGGTCGGTGGACTGTCACTAAGTAGAGGAGAGAACCCAGCCGTTCTAGTTGACCGATTGTCGATAGAAAGGGGTAGGTGGAATTTGATCGTTCAAGCGCACTCTCCGATATGAAGCACGTAGAAGACCTGAAGGCTAGGTAAGACACTGCTTTACACAAGGTAGATCACCGACCTCAATCTCATCTGATGTTAAGTGACGATGGGGTCGACGATGTTACGTGTTGGTCTAGAAGATGCCTATTTACTCTTCTTTTGAAGATTCCCAAGTTTTTTGGGAGCAAGGAAACCGGTAGTGCATTCCATATTTTAGCTACGCATTCAAATTCAAAATTGTTTTATTTCATTGAACAAAGTTGTTTACAGAAACAAGGTTGAGACCCTCTTGTAAGTATAAAACTACCTGTAACAGAGGGTCCCACTCTTCCATAACAAAAATAAATTTATATTTAAGGAAATATTTACTTATGCTAACATGCTAATACATATTTTATATACAATAATTGTTATGTATATAATATAATAAAGGAAAAGTAATTCGTAATAGGGATAGAGAAAGGGAGCGTGTGTGTGTGTATGCATGGAAATAGCCAAGGGTCGACTCTGTATATACTACTCACTGAGCCAGCTCGAAGTGTAACATTTCGTTGTCGGCGCGCAACTTCATCACCTCCGCGCTACACTCCAGCGTGGCGTCCTGCACGCTGCTTTCCAGCGACGACTCTGCGATCGTACTGTTCACCTCTGTAATAGTTATTACTAACATTAGCCCACGACTTCGGACGCATCGACTTTCTTAATTCGACTGTATGTTTTTCTTCTTTTTTTGTATGTAAGTTACCCGATAACTTTGCCAATTATATATAGATTTTGATTACTCTTTTTTTCATCATACTTCAGTGTTTTTTTAAGGAATTAGTTTAGCGCTTTTTGAGAAAATCAACAAAAACAAAATACATGCCCAAACAATTCTACCTCTAAGGGTAAACGTTTAAGGGGATGACTGCTCGTAGTTCTTTTTGAACTTAATTATGGCAGTATCTTTTCCGTCCGTTCAACTATCCCTACACAAAAAATCACGTCATTCTGACTCGGTGTTTTCGTTCGTGATGTAAGGTCAAACAAACAAACTTCGCATTTATGTTTTATAGTTTGTGATGGGTTCGCGTTTGTCCTTCATCTCACCTGATCGCCGGCACCTCTGGGTGCGCACGGTTGCCATTCAACTTCCTTATCCATTCAAAAATAACTAGAAACCGACTCCACAACTGCCTTAAAAGTGTACAGCATTTATCCCCTAAAATGTTCACCCTCAGAGGAAGAATTATGTAAGTATATTTTTTTTTCCTCAAAAAACGTTAAATCAATTTCGATAAAATTTATATGGGACCACATCTGAAGAACGCTCTACTAAACCAAACGAAAAAGAATCTTCAAAATAGATTCATGATTGAAGGAGTTATCGCGTAAAATACATTTAAAAAAACTACAGTTGAATTGTAAACCTCCTACTTTTTGAAGTCGGTTGAAAATGAATATGTAATGTATACTGACGTATGTCCTTCGCCACCGCCGCCAGCTGGAGCACGTGCTTGGTCTCGAGCGCGTACCGCGCGGAGGGGTTGAGCGTCACCACCATGCTGACGGCCTCCCCGCGCGCTCCCGACAGACCCGCGCCCAGCAGGCGGGTCAGTTTAGACTCTCTGGACACAAATGACAATGATATATATATGTCTTCTTCGTTTAAATCTGTGTGTGTAAATATGGTTGGTTGCACAACACGATTTATATATGGCTATACTATATACTTTTGGCGTATAAATACTATATTGCATTTTACTATTATATAGTATTATATACTTCTTGGTCTCAAACTCTTCTTAAATACTGCAATCTTAAAATGGGCGAATTTCAATGAATTTCGTTCATTTTATGAGACACAATTTGACATTTACGTATTATGAGCCCATGGTAATTTGAAATTTAGGAGTGTTTGTTAATAAGGTATAAAATTTAGTGGTTTTCGGCCCAATAGCTATACTTGGACCACCAGAATAGGCAGATACAGTAATTAGAAGAGGGCAAAGAAGGGGAACTGGGCATACCTGAAATAAAATAAGCTGATTGTTACAAAATCAAACGAGAATACTCAAAATAAGAGGAAACGAGCAGAAACAAGCACACACAACCTCTCAGCACAGACACATAGTTGTGTTTATAATCTGTGACCAGAAATTTAGTAAAAATTACGGGACGGCCCGGTACACGTTGTTATAATTGTTACCAGATCGAATAAAAAAAATATTTTAAACATATGTATAATAATAATTTTTACTGTAGGCAATAAACCCATAGACATATGACAAAAACAACTAAAATAACAAAACAAACAATACTAGACACTGCATAGCCTACTTCTGGTTCGGTTCGCGCTATACAGAAGCCAATGCCGGAAGATTGTACTGTCCAGACGCTCAAAAAACATGGTGATGATCTCGTTATTAGAAGACCGTGAGCGATCCCAGAATGATGCTTCTCGGGAAGAAATCAGGTATTCTGTGTGCGGCAACATGCCCGACGCACTATAAAGTGTGTACTGACCTGTACGGCACAATTGTCCCCGTGTAGTTTGTGTTGTTGTGCCGCTGTTTGCGCCGGAGCATGTGGAGGCAGCGCTCCAGCACGTGCAGGGAGGAGTTGATGGCGCGCGACTCCTGCATGCGCGCGCCGGTGTTGCGCGTGTTGCGCGCGCGCTCGCACCCCGCCAGGTCGCACAGCCGCACGCACGACGTGCTCACACCCTCCTCTGTACCAATGCACGATATCACTCACTCTCCTTAGGGGTCACAAGGTATCAGAACAGGATGGACACTTCAACCAAATGTCGTGATATCGGTTCCTAATCAAATACATCGAAGGGATGACGTTTGTATACACGCGCATCGGTGAATGGGTACTCGCGCATCAAACTAACGATCTTTGAGCGGGTCACTTTCTTGCGGGGAGAGGTGAGGTATCGCGCTGTGGGAGGCGGTGAACGTCTGTTCTGTACGTCGTACCTGTGTAAGTGATGCATGACGCGTGATATTACCCGACCGCGTACTGTTGCACCACACATTACTAGAACTCAAACATTACGCATCACTCATGGCATTCCGGGCGCATGGCTTCGTTCTGCACCGCTCACTCGCACTTAGCGCGGCGCGTGCGAGAAAGCGCGCGTATATTACTGAAATGCAACCGTATTACTAGAACGATAAGTCTTACATTCTACGTATGTAAATAAACTATATTTCTTTAAATTTTACCGCGCTGTCAAGGAAACGTCACTCACGCTGTCAAGTGAAAATATTTATAGCAACTTGTAGACTGAAAATATTTTAAAAAGGATTAACTTTTAAAATAAACTTTAAATGTATGTTTTAGTAGTAGAATTTGTAATAATGTTTTCTTTCTAAAACAAAACTTAGTTTTCAGAGCAACATGTAAAGTTTATTTCTTCAATCCTTTTCGGTATAGCCAATAACCATTATACGTATTTACATTCCGAGCATTGTAATATAATATGATAAGCGATGCGAACGGTACGCACCTCAGTGATGTACAGGTATAAAGAGCATTGCATTACAAATTGATACCACAATCTTTAGAGTGACGTGTAATGGTACGATGTAATATTACGCGGTGCGAAATGTAATCACATATCACATTACTTTAAGAAGCACTGTTTGCGCACGTACCGGTCTCCGTGATCATAGTGATGGTAAAGATGCAGTGCGACCGTGAGGACTGCGCGTGCACACCTGTAGCCGCTACCTGCAGGTTGTGTTTTCCCGCAACCAGCACGTCGTACGCTTCTTCGCCAGTGCGCACGAACGCTTGCGTCGCTCCCTGACACAAAGACGTGACAGATATATTAATATAAACTATAGTCACAGGCCGGCCACTTCAAACAAATGTCTCGATATCGTTTACTATGGGGGAAGCCTACAGCAGTGGAAAGTTGAAATATTTGCTGCCTCAAGAGGTGGAATGTGAGAAACCAAAATTTTCTGACTGTCATTATGTGTACCAAGTTTGATACAAGTAATCATCATCTTTACCTTTAATGTATGCGAGATGGTCATGTCCAACAGTGGACTTATCCAGCTGTTGACAGTTAAAATGCTCTGTGTTATCCAGTATGTATATGATGACCCCATTTTAAACATATCATACCTTGACATATGCATTGCCGTTGGAGTCTTCTCTGATGCGTAGCTTGGACGAGGACTTATTCCGGTCAACCGTTGTCAGCAAGTCATATATTGTTTCATTGTAGATCTCAACAAAGGAAACCTGGAAGCAATATTTATTCATTAATTTTGTGTAGTTTTGGCATTGATCTTATACCCAAACAAATATATTAACAAGCGAATTAAAAGTAAATAGTAAAAAATCCGGCTGTGTATTTTTTTAGTCAAAAATTCTGTGGTAGCAAAACAAACAACATACCCGTCGAATTATCACTTTAAAGCTTAATATTTCGCAAATGGATTCCTGATTTCTATTTCCCGAAGACCTATTCAACGATACCTTACACAATATGTGAAAATAATATTTCATCCCCAAGTTAAATGTCCAAGCCACCTAAAAAGATATTTCTCAAGATGTTATTCTACCACTTTGTCGGCGTCATTAATATGTATACCAGTACCAAGTTACAGCTTTTTCGTACCAATAATCTCTGAGCTAAGCCGCGGACGGACACAGCAAAACTATAAGAGTTCCTTGTTTGACTAAGAATCCTAAAAATGAGATCCGTTAGCTTCAACACTTACCCAAACATAATATCTCTTCCGATTGGTGAGGTCAATCATACTGGATGTGAGCTCCCCATGCAGTTGAACACTCATTCTGCGGAACTTGTCTCGCAGCGGTGCTGATACTTGTCGTAGTTTTTTCACCCACTGTTAATTTTAAGTTGCTTATTAATTCCTGTTAGTTTACAGTATTTTGTGTCACTTCCATTCCTTTAATGTTTTAAAAATTAGAAAATTTACAAAAAGAAACTTTTTAAAGGTATTTTCTATTTAACAAGAAAATATAGACTGGACAGAAAACACAAAACTCAGCAAGAGTAATTGAAGTGGAGAAAATCTGGATGCAGGCTATATCAGCTGCCTGACTTACTGACTTGGCTTGTGCCACAGGCTATCAGCCTGTGTTTCTCCGCTGCTGAAGATAGTCCTCTCCCAATGTGCGCCACTCCATCCAGTCCTCAGTAGTCCTCATCTACTCACATCCCACTATCTTCTGAGGCCATCACATCCCACATTTCCCGGTCCGAGGTCTCCACTCGAGAATCTTACTGCTCCATCAACCGTCTGTTCGCCGATGTGGCATGCCCATTGCCACTTCTGCTTGCTTATTAGATCAGCTGCCTGCCTGATTAACAAATAATAAAATATCTCACCTGCAATTCATACTCCTGAGCTGCATAACTCAGTTTTTCTGCTTCGCCATTTGCAGGTTTATATATTGGCAGTGCTGCTGCTTCAACTACTCTGAATACATACTCCAAAGAGCGCGGGACCAGCCCCGGGGACTGCACTGTACCCATCAGAGTGTATGTCTTTCCAGAACCCGACGCTCCGTATGTCAGGAGAGTGAAGCTGTGACCTTCTGGCAATTTTTTCAAGTTGGTTTTCACTACTTGTTCAAATACTTCCTGAAATTAAAATGTACAAGTAATATAAGTAAAAAAGTGAAATATATATATTATTTTAGGAACTTTCTGTGTAGAGCAATAAACAAATTTATTATTATTATTATAATATTTACTGCTATTTTTATAGCAGAAATTACCTACTCTATGTTATTTCTGTCAACAATTTCTTTTTTGGTTTTTCAGTTCTTTACTTATAGGGCACTAAACCAATCAAGGAACATTTATTTTCAACAGATTAACATACTACTTACTGTATTTAGGATCCTTTCAATATTTTTAGTTTTAAAATTCTGAAGTCAGCTAATGTCTTTTTGAGCATACATGTCATCAAACTGAATATTTAATAGGACATTGCTTAGAACATCTTCCGACTGTACATATACTTTTGCATACTTTTTTCATTGAATTTTTTCTAGGAAGGGGAGTAAAAGATCTGGAAGCCTGTACCAGGCTGTACTAGATAGACCGACAAGCTAGTTAAGGTCAAGGAGAGTCACCGGGTGCAAGTGGCTCAAGACCGGTCTATGTGGCATACCATGGTGGAGGCTTATGGAGGCAATGGACGTTTCCCGGCTGACGAAGATTAAATTTTTTCAGAAAAGACCTAACAGTTTACAACATAATGCATAGTGTAAGTTTTGACAAGTATCAGTAAAGTTTAAGGTCAATAGGCTACTCACTCGTTGACTACTTTCCGATCCAAAAATATGAGAAAATGTGTACATTTTCGAGACATTGTGCTGAGTGCGTCGTCCATGGCCAGCGGTGGCCGTGTCCAAAGAAGTGATCAAGCTCTTGTCGGATTTCACTTCATACAGATTGTTCCGTTCATTGCAAGGTTTCATTCGCAAGTACACTTGTAGCCATTCCGGCTCTTCGCTTTCCGAATCCTCTTCAAATAACTCCATCAGATTAATACCCTTTTCCGGACGAGGTCTCATAAACGGATTCAAAATCAAAGGTGGTCGAGGTTCTATGAACGAAGGAATATCCCTCCGGGACTGATCTATGTCCGAGTACCCTCTATCGCTCATAATTTGATTTACGGGTAGATGTAAGTGCGAGTCATCTACGGACTTTAAATAAAGTTTCTTTTTACTCCAAAACAACACAACTACTACGAACACCAACGGCTTCACTTTTCAAAAGTTGGTGTCAGTCATGGCAATGAGTCAATGTCAAATATCTGTAACGTTGGCCAGCCTGACAAAACAGCTAAGCACGTCTCAATTTGGTCTCAATATATTGAAATATTTGTACCGGTTATTTTATTACCGGTTTTTATATGGTCGCCCTCTCTAGCAAGATCGATAGCCATTCTCTTCATTCGTGATTACTTGCTCACGCAGTGCTTCATTCATTCAATCAATCAGTCAAATACAAATGTCGGGCAAGTGTACTTTGCATTTCCATTGTTGTTTATTTTTATAATTTTTGTAAAACTAGATCGGTAACCTAGAAAAATGCAACGCTTATAGCTACACCCATTCCGTATTATCGAGTTTACAATTGCTTTGTGTTGAGACTGTAAACATGTCATTGATGAAATCGAAGAATTTGTGAAAATGTGATAATTGTCGGTATTTGGCTTAGTGCCATGAGATTTATTGCAGTTTTTATGTGAAAAGGGCACAATGAAGTGTTGTGCAGTGGTCTTGGTGTTGTTTATGTGGTTGGACGGAAGTTTGGGATACTGCCCGTCGCTATGCGTGTGTCGGAGCAACAAGACTGCCGATGGGGCGGCAGCGGAGTCACTGCCTGGGGAGTCTCTCAAGCTGAAGTGCGGTGGTTCTCCAACTCAGCTCACCGAACTGAAAGAAATAGACTTGAGTAATGTCTGGAGCATGGTTGTCAACTTGTAAGTTTTAATTTTGGTTAGCAAATAGTTTGAATTCTTTGTAGAAAAATTGATTTATAAGTTAGTTAAACTGCCTATAAGTAGTAATACAATACTGTAATATGCTATGGGAATCTGATGAAGGACCAATATCTCAATAAAATATTAATATCTCTTTAAATTTTGACTTAGGCACCATATAAATCTCAGTCTATCAGGTGTGATGAAGTTGAAAAATGATTAGTTCATAAGTTTTTTCTGTTACAGGAATTTATCAGGCAATGCAATCTCTACATTGTCTAGAGAGCTTCATCTTCCAATTTTACAAAAGCTGTAAGTTAATATGTGTTTAAATTTTAAATCTTTTGAAAATTAGTATCTCTGCATGAAATATGTTTAGTATAAAATGTTTGCATGTTTTCTCGCCCATTGTATGTACTGTCTTATCTAAATCGTCCATCTAATAGTGTCACTAAAAGCATTGTCGTGTTGTGATAAGATAGTCAACTTCTCATTATCTTAAGGATTATGGATTAGAGTGCATTGAACTATTCTATAAAGAAGTTTATCCCTTATTTTATAGTTATCTAAGAATAGATTAGGTTTAGTTCTCATATCCTCATCTCTAGTGAATACCTATGAACATATAGAGATAATACAAAAATTGATATAGCAATTTTTTGCAAAAATATTTTTAGGTCACCAATTGAAATAACTTGAATAATCTTTTTTGGCAAAACGGAATTATATGAACATGCTGTAAGACAGAAAGTAAAACACCCTTCAGCTTATCACACTTTTTCATCTCTTGCAGTGACCTCAGCAGAAACCAGATAACCCTGGTGGAATCAGATGCATTCTACAATATGACGTCTCTGCAGAGACTAGACCTGTCCTACAACCAAATCAGCCACGTATACAAGGAGATGTTCAAAGGGCTTGTGAGTTTGGAGCGTCTGTTCTTGGCACATAACTTGATCTCTATGTTGGGAGTTGGCACATTTGATTATTTGATTGGATTGACTCATTTGTAAGTATTGATTTATATTTAATTTTTTTTACTATCATCATCAATAACTGGGAAATAACCACTGCTGAACATAGGCATTACCAGGCACTTTGCAATCATTCCCCAAGACTGTGCAGCTTGAGAGTGGGAGGCTTATTGTCATAAACGTGAAATATTGATAATATATTTATATTCTTATATTGAAGAAGCAAAGCTATGAACAACTTATAGGATTAACTAACTAAAGTGGCAGTGGGCTGATCATATTTACTGATAGACCCAGAATGGCTAAAGCAGATAGTACTGGAGTGGAGAGTCTATTCAAACATAGTGTATGATGTTCTCTGGCTATCATAAAGATTACTTAATTTGGATGCAGGTGTAAATTGATGATGAGAGCAAAGAACCCAGTGTACTGTTTGAATTTCCTTACTTATCCTGACTCTTTTGCGTATTTTACAGAGACCTGACAGGCAACCCTCTGATTTGCGACTGTGAACTGCTCTGGGTGGGAGATTGGGCCAGAAACACCAGCGTGAAGCTCGGCAACCTCAAATGCGCATCTCCAGAAAACATGCTCAACAAACTCATTAGAAAACTTAAGATATTCCTTGATTTATCTGCTTGTGGGAGTGTGCTGCCATCAAGCACTCTTATAGTTAAACCAGCTCATGACCAAGTGGTCTTTGAAGGTGACTCTTTAAGTCTATCCTGCAATGCACCATTTGCTTCAGCCGTAGAATATGAACTAAAATGGCTTCATCCTATGCTAGAAATTTGTGATGTGAACGTCACAAATACGGATATGCAAGAAGAAGGATTAGCGGAAACGACTGTATACTTTCCTAACATAACTAATCACCACATGGGCAACTGGACTTGTGTTTACAGTGACCAGAATCAAATACATCATAACCATACTGTTGAAGTTTTAGTCTTGTCCAATAGAACGGAATACTGCCAGACCGACCACACTATCAACAATAAGGGATTGTATTCATGGCCTCAGTTATTGGTCAATCACACTGCTGTAGTGCCTTGTAGGAGCGGAGAAGGAATGGCTTACCGGTATTGTCACGGAAACGGTACTTGGGGACCTGTGAATACAACGGAGTGCTCCTACATAAGCAACGTCACAAAGTTACTTCAGCAATTTGCTTTGTTGAATGTCAGTTTGGTGCAATATTCTGCTTTGAATGCAACGGAGAGATTGGCAATGTTGATTCAAGAGAAAACTTATCCCATTGCGGAGATATCCGATGCAGACGACGTCATGTTTATCGCTCAGGCTATAGAAAACTATATGCAATATATTCATGAAGAAAAGGATTTAGGTAAGGAAGAGTATTTACGGTGCTATAGATTAAGCTATATTTATTTAAATATTGAAAATGCACTATGTTACGTAACGTACATGGATTCTTTTATAACATATTTTTGATGTTGCACAAATTTATTAATAAATAAGGCTTTACTTCCTTATGCTAGTAAGTAGCCCTAGCATCGTATTCTATTAAAATGTAATGTAACCAGTGATTGATGAATCATTATCACTAAGCTTTGCAGGTGGGTTGGTGATGAACAGTAAGTTTTGGTGGTAGTGTAGACAGCTACCTTCCTCAAAATATATGCTATTAGACTATATATACTCCATCCACTACTAACTAAATTCAATTCAACCTTTTAATGATCTCATGTTACTTCCCTATTCCTAAATACGTCACGCATGCATGATCGCTTCTACTTTAACTTGCACCTGCTTGCACAGTACAGTCAGAATGTCATGACAATCTTGTGGTCTAAAGAAAACACTCACGAGATATATACTACTGCAGATATGCCTGAAGTTGTGGTCATCGAATATGCTAAGACTGTTTTCGCAAATCGTATGACCTCCAGGTTCTACCCTGCTGGACGTGATCAGTGCGTCTATGAACATCACGCCGGCGGTCATGGCGGCGGCGGAGACTCAGCACGCCGCCTGCACTGCCCTGCTGCGCGCCGCCGAGCGACTGTCCAACTACACCAGCAATGTGCAGGGACAGAAGGTAATTGATATATAACTGTACCTGCTTAGTGCAGTAGGTCTGAGTAGGTCCATACTATTCGTCTATTTACTGTACCTGTTTAGTGCAGACTGTTCGGGTATTGGGGTAAGAATGTTAATTAGATTTGTTTGAGAGTGATATATGTTATATTTCAGAGTAATCTTGCGGTGGAGCGTTTCCCGGTTCGCGAGGGTTTCAGCGGAGTGACGTGCGTGTGGTACAGCGCGTCGCGGGGCCTCCAGCCGCGGCTGCACTGCACCACCACCAACCGCACCGTGGCGCCACTGCTCACAGTCACCGACGCACTCATACACGCGAGCGTGCAGGTACAGTACCTGCAACATTGTAGCACGCGTGATGTTGCCCGACTGCGCGTGCGCACTGTCGCATCACACATTACTCGAACAGTTCAAACATCACGCGTCACTCATGGCATGCCGCGCGCTACTCGGTCGCTAGCACTATATCCAGTGGAGGTGAATTTAATCCTCAAAGTAAAATTACACAATTAAATGGCGTGGAATGTGTTCTACCACTTCCAGTTACACAAAAGGTGGGATAATATTTCACAGGTATAAAATTTTATAAAACAAAATGTTCTAATTTTAAATTTGTCGGACACGCGCGTTGATGTATTTTCATGTTGTTCTTTTCTGATACACTGACATGAACATTAGTGATGTCGCAGCTTACCTCGTCTTACAACTGAAATAGGTGAATTTTGTGCAGAAAAAAAAAACGCATTCGCGCTCTCTCCACCATTCTACATTGCACGTGGCAGGCAGGTGACCATGTCTGATACTATCCGTTTACTATAAGTTTGGACCTGGCGTCGATGACGTCACTGTCAACAGGACGAACGCGAGGAGGTGAGCGGGGAAGTTGGAGAGCCGTCACATTCCAACGAGGTCCAATCTTTTAGTGAACGTGTTATATGTATGTCGTTATCAGATCCCGGAGTCTCTGGTGTACGCGCCGACGTGGAGGGGTTCGTCGCGGGGCTCGCTGGTCGTGGACGTGTACGGCAGCGCGGCGCTGTTCCCGCGCCTGCCGGTACACGCCGAGGACGGCAGACACCGGCAGCACCGAGCTAAGGACTACTACGGACGCAGTACCAAGCGAGAGGACATGAACATGGAGATCACCTCGCCCGTTGTTGGGTTCCAGCTCAGTATGTACCATGTTGCTTCATCTAGTATATGTGCTAGCTTTTGCCCGCGTCTGCAGACGTATGGAATTTTATTGTATTTTATTTATTTATTAATAACATAGATTACAGTCTAAGGGTTGAGCTACATCTGACAGCACGGAATCGCACTCTCCTATGCCTCTATCCTTTTCTGCCACTCGGAACTAACGCCTCGTCGATTTCGCCGCGTGCGTTCGCACTCCCGTTCTAGTAAATGACAGCTCTGAGTGACAGAAAAGGATAGAAGCATAGGAAAGTGCGATCCCGTGCTGTCAGATGTAGTGCAACCCCTAAGGTAACTTAATATGATTGGAAAACAGATTTTAACAGACTGTTTTCCAACAACATGTGCACACACAGAATATAATATAAGTATATAGTATACTCGTAAAAATACGAAAATAGAACGTTATAATATGCTTAAACTTAGAACTATGTTTGTGAATGATTCCACAAACGAGAAAGTATTGAACAACCATCACTTTTGTAATATTTGTAAGACTATTTTGTAAGGATTCAAAAGAATTGGATCTTAGTAAGGTGAAACGAAACGTGTTTAGTTCTCCATACGAATTATTATTTTATATTCCTAATTTTTAGTTCAAGTAAGGAAACCATTTAGTACACTAAATGCGCCATAACATACACTGTCTCGTGTGTTTATGGGTCGGTTTGCTCGACGACAATGTCTAAGTAGCTATAACTGAGGGTGTTACGAGAGCTGTGGGCGAGTGTGGAAGTTTAGTAGTATCGAACGAGTAGGCAATGCCGAGCCAGTGAAGACAGCTGACGATCTTTAAACTGTCTGGACAAGCTCTGAGCGATCCCGAGCCAGCTCTCTAATAGGATTGAAATCGGCGTCCTTTTAGAGAGCTAATACATCAGAGAGACAAACAGGTGCAAAAGCAACTGTGTCGATAAACCTTCAAGTACCGTATTGTAACAGTTTAATACATTTCCAGCGGACGTGGAGCTGCGCGGGGAGTTACTGGAGCCGATCATAGCTACGGTGCGGGCGAAAACGGTGGGCGGGGTGGACGGCAGGGCGGCCGTCTGGGACCCGGAGACCAGGCGCTGGCAGGAGAACTCCTCAGACTGCAAGATCTCGCACGTCATCTCAGAGATGATCATCATCAGCTGCACCAAGCTGGCATACGTCGGACTCCTGCAAAACGTCGAGACAGGCATTTACGGCGCCCGCACCGACGGCGCCAGGTTCAAGGTCTCGCACCCCGCCGTCTACGTCGGCAGTCTCATACTCATCGGCTGCGTAAGTTGTGCCACCTTGACCTACATCATGTGCTATCCAGCCATACAGATGGCGAAGAAAACAAAACACGCGTTGATCAACACTTGGATAGCGATCGGACTGCTCTGCTTCATGTACACTCTGGGTATATACCAAACAGAAGACGTTAAGCTCTGCCAAATTTTAGGACTGCTGATACACTATTTGTCTCTTTCGTGCTTACTTTGGATGTGCGTTTCAGCTAGTAATATGTATAAATGGGTGACGAAGACGCATAATCCTGTCAGGACGCCTGAAGATGATATTCCACCCGATGTCCCGGTACAGAAACCTATATTGGGTCTGTATCTAGTAGGATGGGGTATAGCTTTAATTGTGTGTGGTATTTCTGGAGCCGTCAATTTAAAAGACTACGCGGGGTATTCCCAGTGTTTCCTAAGCACCGCGCCGGCCTTGAGCGCGCTGTTCGTGCCAGGTGGCATTCTGCTGATGTTTCTATTAGTCTTTTTCTTGCTAATACGTTGCACCATAAGGAATATGAACGTGCAGCTATCGGAAGGGACGCAGGCGACGGAAAATGTCGACCTGGAGATGTGGGAGCCGAACCAAACGAACGAGAACCCTGAGAGAAGAAGCATAAAGTCGGCGGTTGACTCTGAAATCGAAGACACGGAGCACACGCCTATAATACAGTTGCGAGCGCAAGTCATTGTGCTCTGTTTGTACATGTCTGTGTGGACGTGCGGCGCGATCGCTGTGTACAGACCATTGCCAGCTTACTTGCCGTATCAGGAAGATATCTGTAGCATAATTTACGCTGTGTGCGCGACTGTACTAGGCACGTTCATTTTATTCTTCTACGGGATCGCGAGGAGTGACGTAAGAGCGCAGTGGTCATTGATGCACTGCTATCTGCAGAAGAGCAAGCAATGCTGCAGGAACAGAAGCGTCTTCGATACAAACCAACCTAACCTGCCCTCGAATCAGACCACAGCGCCTTTGAATCTCCCCATCCCTAACGACAACAGATCTAGGTCTGGGAGTAGAAGCTCGAACAGAACAAACTCCAAGACCAACAACAGCGGGATATACAAAGCTGGCGCCGAACTGAACGGGCAGACGTTACAAAAAGATCTGCTCAAAAACACGAACGGAAAGACACCAAATATAAACTTGGTAGTGTTACATAGACAACAGTACAGATCGAACAACTCCATGATGACTTATCCTGACAGTTCTAATTTAGGCCCCGAGGTTTTCTATAATCCGAATCAAATGAACGTTGCTAAAAAGTTCTTCAAGAAACAACGTCAGCATATGAAGAGGAATTGCTTAGAACTGCCCATTCGACGTGACTGCGACAACGACTCGCACGTATCACTTCCGTTGCCGACTAGAGAAGCTTACAATGGAATGGCAAACATAATAAATTCGGGATCCAAAGTAAACAACACTAATATACACGTAGAAAGATCAAATAACGGTATAAAAGAAACGAGGCACGCAGCCAATCCTAATTTGCTAGAGGAAGACTCCAAAGATTACAAGAATTACTCAATGGATAGGAAATCTTGGAAGAATGAAGATCCCAAAACCGCTCGCTCACAGGTAATGAATATTTACACGAACGTTCCAGAAACACAAGTGCCTCAACATCAAGTTATTAAAGCTAACAAAGGCTTCAACGGTCAGAGAACGAGCATATCTGAGGAATGTCTTCAAAGTCATGCGGAACAACCAGAAATGAGAACTATATCCCAACAATGCAGTTTAGAATACAGCTCCGCCTCAGAAATAGCAATGCCTAACACATGTTCCGATCAAACGTTAAACACTCATTCAGAACTGACATCGTTCCAAGAGAGTGCCGCGAATGAAATAACAGACACTGAAAGCTTCGGCCAATATATTGACTACCTGCAACCCAATAAAGATAAAGACGGCGTCGACAAATCTTTACAAGATATTTCTGAAGAATGCACGATGGACAGTGATGAAATCAATAGATCGAGCACGCCCCACAATTTAGAAACAGATCCTGGTGAATTAGACAATTTGTTACAGAACCAAGAAAATTTAGAAGGTGTTAAAGAAACTGACCAAGATAAAGATGCTTTCTTCATGGCCAAAACTACTTATGACTTCGAAACTTGCAGCATGAACGCTAGCGAACAGGGCTTCGAGAACGAAAGCGATATTTACTGTCCCAACTACCAAATGTCTGAAGTTAGCATCAGAAGCCATGGACTATATGCCCCATCGCCGTCTTCCATGTGTCCAAACGAAATCAGCTTCAGCAACGAAGACGTTTCGAATATCGAAAGCCAGTATGTCAACTACGATCCCGGCTGGAGGAAAACTATAAAAAACAACCCAAAGCTAGGCAAATACGTCCCGACTCCAGCTCTAAGTTGTCCAGAAGTGAACAGGGAGAGTCCAGTGTCCTTTACTAGTGAACTGGATGAACTCTACACACAGATTACTAGTAGAGATAGAGAAAAGAGGATGGAAGGCTTGGATTGCACTGTCAATAGTGACGTCACACTCAAACCGGACAGTGACAGTTGTGTCAGCGAGGCAGTGTCTGATGTTGAGATTAAAGGAGAGACTACGGTTTGAAAAGGATAGAACAATTCTGCGTTAGAATTCTGTTGTTGCTGCTAATTCGTAGCTGAGTCGTCTCAAAGTTTTGGACCATGGAAGTCTGTATTGTTGTAAGGGTTAACTGAAGACCGTGGTTAGTAAAGGGTTGAATGTGGTTCAAAAGAGTCAGTGTTTAAGTAAGGCTTATAATGTCGGCGTTTTGCTTTAATCAATGGTAACATTTGAACAAATAATATTCTCACAGTGACTGCCGTGATTTTTTCGGCAATAGATCTTGTGTGAGTTGTAAAAATGATTATTATATTGAGTAGTGCCATTACAATTTGTAAAATATTTTTAGTTGATAAACTGTAAATAAAATTTTATTTATTGTTAAGTTTACTTGGGTCTGAGTATGCTAAGAGCGCTTTGTGTATTCGTGTACGGTCTGTATTTGACAATGAACTAAATATGTGCCAAATCTATTGGAATTTTCATACTATATCGATGTGTTTAGAAAAAACGACTTCATTATTCATCATGTTTCGTATCGGATTGTTCAGACTGAAATTCATACCCCGCCTTGATTCTAGTCGCAATTAAAAATAAAGTACATACAGCACAAAAATGTAAGACGATAAACTTATATTCATACAATCACTTGTTTTCCAAAATACAATGTTCAAATCTTATTCCTGTACAAATGGATTTGTATATTTGATCTGTATACTATAATAATAATAAAAATTACATAAACACAAAATGGCTGCAATCTTTAAATGCCATCTTCGTGTTGAAATGTCAACCGTTTTTACGAAATGAAAATTCGTCGTTCGTCTTTTATGTTGTGTTGTACTATACAATCATTTCTCTACAGCATTTATGAAGTGTTAATAAAACGTCAAGTATTTGAAGAGATGTGTGCCTATCGGTGTTGTACTAAACTTTTATATTATATTAAAACTAGCTTTTGTATATGTAGGTACTTTTTAAGGCCTATTATAATGAGTAGTCATTTTCGTCTAATCGGAGACACGGATCCCTTTGGACTTAACCTTTTAGCTGTTTTTTTTATTTACAACTCACCATACATTAAAAAAGGGTCTTTTTTTTAACAAAACGATATTTTCTCAAAAAGATAATTGAACAGTATTGCCACTTTCTTTTCTTTCTCTTACTAAAGCTAGCATAACTCTTATGTTACGTGAAATTTTTTGTGAGTCAATCTGGATCTTTTGAAATACAATATTTTTTCATACAATAGGCTAGTTGACTAAATTTGAAAACTTGGCTAATTATATACTTTAATATCTATTTTATCCCAAAAAAACTATATTTTAAAGAAAAATCAATATTTACATTACGTATTTTGTATTTTAAAAAAGCCATTTAGATTTCCCTCGAAAACGCTGAATAGTGTCATGGCGTCTTGAATGACGTCACAGCTCGCGAAATAACCTGCTCTGTGATATGAAAACGTCAACAACAACAATGATGTTTTGCGAGGCGTGACGTCACACTTTCTTGCGCCGCGTTCTTCGTGTTCGTTGTCACGTGACCTAATGCCTATTTTTTTCGAATTCATTTTCTAAAAATATTAATAATCTTTAACTTTTTTGAGAAATATACTAGTTTTTTCTTATCTTCGTCTCCTCATTTATAATTAGAAACTATAAACCAAGCAATTTGTTATTAGTGGAAACAGGCCTACTCGTATTTGACGTAAGTCGCCATTGTGCAAATGTAATTTTTTTAATCGATAAAAATATATTATGTACTTTTCAATACCCGTTATCTTAAGTTGAATTCAAACCGCCATCTTGTAAACTTTGACGGCTGTCAATGAGTCAAAATGGAGGACCGTGTTTTCGAATAGCAATGACTACGGTTTTAAAGTAGAAAGAAGTGTTAATATTCGAGATAATGTGATAATTGTATCTTCCTTCAGCGGCGCGGTTTTTGTGCGATGTGCGGATGCGACAAAAGATGTAGAACTTAACAATTTGTGTATGACAAATTATATACACCTGACAAAAATATTGACGATAAATTAATAATGCATCTTTCGTTACACCCAGTGTTTAGATTTTACATAGACACACTTTGTAGATGATTTTGAAAACTATTTACCTACAAGAACTATTGACTTTGTAAATGTATTGATAGTGGAAATTTTAAAACGGTTAGCTTTTTGTGGGCATATTGCGTAATAAATGAAGCATTTGCAATTGTAACAGGACTTTTAATTATAAAAAATATATATTTAAAAATTATAATTTCATTAAAATTAAGTTGAAACACGAATGTCGACAACAGGCTGCAAAATTTTATAATAAACTGCTTATTAATAGGAGAAATATAACAAACTTAAAAACATAATTTAAATCGTCTGCTGAGGAGAGAATCGGAAGATTGCCACAGTCTGAAAACTTAGTTGAATACATTATTTATGTTAGCATACATTTCATTTCTACAGGTCTTAATGCATAACTTAGTCTGTTCCTGAGGTATGGAAGCGGTACGGGAGGGTGAGTTTATGGAACATCAAACGACTCATAACTTCAGTCGGGCGTGCAATTTCCCGTTAGTTTCATTATTAGTTTTGCTTATTATTCGAACCGAATGTGGCTAGACAGAGGGGTAACGAGGATTTCATGTTAATGTTTTTTCACTTAGTTGAGAGTGTGGCTTCTAGCTTGACTTACAGTTTCGTATGTCTAGATGACATCACCGCAATATGGCGAATATTATCGAGAAAACATTTCTTTAATCATAATCTTTTAAAATAGAATAGCTGGCTTTGATAAGCAACTAACTGAAAGTAGTTCATTTGATTGCAATGGTTGGGAATGAATTTCATTACAACGCACAAATTTGTGTAACTACACTATGACTACACATAGACGCAGCTAATGCTCCCATAGATGGGCGTTTTAAACAAAAATGTGTATAAATGAAGATTGTGTTTCACTACGAAGTTGGTATGTTAATGATACTAATTTCCCGACATTATAATCCGTATTTTTAGATAAATTATGTAAAACGCCATCTATTCTATTTTAAAAGAAATTTAATATAAAAAATGGTATCGTCTGTTGCGATTCATAATAGAAGAAACAAATAAATGCAATTTTCGTTCGGAAATCGACTGTTCCGTGGAAAATTCTAAACTCATAGCAACAATTATTATCAATCTTTGGTGACCTATGTTATTTAATTAATTAACAAGATTCGTTACGATGTAAGGGCTACGCTTGCGTCGGCGGCAGCACTAGTTTAGCGGTTAGCTCCCTCCCACGGCCGGCCATGCGTTCCGCGGCGCCGAGAACTCGGCCCATCAGAGTGCGTGGCTCCTCGAATGACCTTTCTTTCGCTGAAAATTATATAAAAAAATTCTTCAACACCAATGAATGGTTGCATCCACCTATGTAGCAATAATAATAATAATTAATATATATAATAATAATCATTTATTCAAAGGCATAAAGAACAAAAAATTATAATTCTAAAATAACAATAAATACTAAGACTAGAAAAGGGGAGACTTACTGATAAGGAAGTCTATCACAATAGCGGCCAGCTCGTGATCGGAGGGGTCCGGCTTGGAGACCATGCGCAGCGTGGAACTCAGGCAATGCTGCGCGCTCGTCACCAGCTGGGCTGCGCTGTCCCGCGCGCCCACCAGCAGCGCTGACGCCTCGATTCGGTGCTCGGGACCGACGCGCCACCATGCCGCGCCTGACAACATCATTCCATTCAACAAAAACCCTCATGGAAAACCCGTTTGTCGTGGCGACCTGTCAGCGAGCCTTATGTTCAGCAGTGGACTTAGCAACTGACGATGAACCAGAATAATAGCGGTGTCGGTGTATGATTGTCCATCTGTCACTATTTAGACTTGAAATGAAGTCACCCCAAATCTCCCCGTCAGTTCCGTGTCGCACCGGTGAATGGGCACGAAGTCTCTTTTAGAAAAGCAAAATGTTAGATGGACCAACTGAAGCAAACGATCATTTAAAAAAATATTTAAGGCGATTTGGATGACAAAAATTTCATACTTAATTTATCTTTTAAAATATGATAGCTAAATAGTATATCGGATTATAATGTCGCGAAATGAGTATCATTAACATACAACTTTACAGTGAATTACAATTTTTATTTTGATACTTAAAAATTGTTGTTTACAAGCTACCATTAGCTATGTAACGGCTATTACAGCTTACATTAAAGTTGTACGTTACATAATCTGATGTCCTTTATTTAGTTAATCTCTATATAAAACAAAGCCAGGTTAGTTACAAGGTATATTATATATCAAGAACGGCTTGACAAATTTTCATGATGTTAGATTTTTGTAATTTGTCTCCGATCCAAATACGTAGTAGAATAACTATGGTCTCACCTCTGAGATAGTTTAGTGCTCCAGTCCAGTCGCAAGCTCTACTGCTGCCCCAGCGCCCCTCGCACTCTTGTGTCTCAGCCTCCGCAAGCCATTGCTCGGGGAAATACGGCCACTGAGGATAAACTTACAGTTCACTAAATCGTTCCCCACTCGAAACGCACAATTTTCAATCATGTTGCATGTATGGACATCAGACGCCCCGTGCTATTCTTTCTTTAAATGCTCTCCTGTTTGTTTGTTTTAATTTGTCCATTTTTGTTCAGAGTGTGGACGAAAGCTAAGCTTCCATCTCAGGGTTATTCTAAGGTACAACAGTAGTGTACCTGTATGAAGTGCAGCTGGCCCCGACAGAAGGCGGCGGGGGGGTATTGCCAGTACAGGTTGGGGTGCGGCGCTCCTACCACCGCGAACTTGGTGACCATCAGCCCGTGCCTGTGCACCAGGTACCTGCAATACATATATTTGAATGATCTTCATCATCAGACTAGGGAAAGGCGTTTGATTCCCAATCATCCTTAGATGATTGGCAATGTAAATGATGATTTAAATTCATGAAGATTTAAAAGATTTGTCCAAAATATATGTAATTAACTGTGACTTTGTCCATGCAGACTTTAGATAAACAAACTCACCACATTTATTTTAGTAGTATGGTAAGTACTGCACCCAGGATAGAATCCGGAACCATAAGAATAACTAATAATAAAAGTTACTATAGAAATGAAACTCCCGCTCCGGACGTGTTCAAAGTTACGATAATAGCCTAATTGTTTGACGTCATTAAACAGCAAGTAACGGTGTGCGCGCGTCGCGTTACAATCTATAATTGTATGATTAGTATGTTATTCTTATGCCGGAACCTCCATATAGCCATTCCATTGGTGCACCAACTAGTCTATGCTAATTAAATGATGTGAATTGTGTAATGATAACAAATTATTTCAAATTTACGATGAGATTAAGAAAATATTTGATAATTACTATTATTCATTGTTGAACTTTGGATATAGTACATACTCAATAAATCTAGAGATAAGCAAAGGATATATAAGCATAGTTATCAATTGTCTAAAGAAATGATTTTGAAATGTATAATAGCGCCGGCTTATCTGGCCTTTAACCTCACAGATAATGCCTGGAACAATTATCATTAGGTACATTTAATTCTTTTCTTGATATGTTGGGTTATATTTAAACTGCAGTTTATAGGTGTGAACAGGCCAAACTGATTGTAAATGTAATAATGTGTTTTTGTGACAGATATGTTGGTGATTAAATGTTTAAGCTGTATAAAATTTACATATCCCTAAAAATAAAGGAGAGAAAACTGTATTTTACATGCAGAGAGATAAGTTTATTTCTCTCAAAGTTTTAAAAAATAAGTATTAATTTAAATGCGAATGTGAAAGACATACTATACCTTCACATACATAAAATGTATTTTCATGTATAAACAATGTGATAGCTGTTAGTATTTTCTACCCTATTTCCTCTACAGAACACCATTTCGAAAGTATTCTTTTCGAAAATTTCAAAAAATCTAATATAGGTCACATTATAAGATCAATAGCACTAATTTTTATCGAACCCAGATGTTTCTTAATCTAATTTAAAAATCATAAGTGTCTTGATTTTAATGATCAGTAACTTTCGTCTGGTGGGTGACTCATTTAAAACACATTATTAACTTTACCTTTATTCTTATTTTCATTTTTTTGTAATAAGGGGGTGTACTTGCTTGACCATCCACTGTATGCCAAGGTATTTCCTCTAAACATACCCCATATCAAATACAATCATATATCACTTTATATATACTAGTAGGGGTAGTAGATAAGCCCCTCAATTTAAGACAAAACTTTTTTATTCACAGCAGTTTGTATTTTGTCTTGATCTCAGAGTGTAGATCATTGTGAAGATAATATTTATAAATAGTTACCAGGTCAACAAGCCACCAATCCCAAACCCGATCACAACAGCAGGCTTCTTCTCTGAAGCTCCCAGGGCCTCCATCAGTGTGGCCAGCTCCTCCACTGCCCTCGGAGGAGACAGGTCACCTCTATTCCCCCCCTCACTTCCTCCAGTTCCTCTCAAATCCAGGGTAATGACGTGGTACCCGGCATCAGCTAGTCTTTGGACAACTCGGGACCAGTTTGGACCCCACAGATTGTCTGTTTCTGGGGCATCTCCTAATATGAGTACCAGTTGGCCTGTTTTTGGGCCTGTTTCTATGTAGTGATATTTTACCCCCTGGAAACCATAATTTTGTGGTATTAAAAATCTAGACTATAACTAGTAACTAATTTGGATTATAACTTTATTAACAGCATAATCTTCAGCATTAATGTTTATTTGGAGGCATAAAATAATGTGTTTAAATGACTGAGTGTTAATTACTGAAATTTATAATTATATTTATTATTAACAATAAGACAAAAGTGTTTTAAAACAATTTAACTTAAAAATTGTTATGATAAATGGTAATCACCATTTATGTTTAATCTGAAACATTCACATACACTCTTTAACAGGATGTTTTTTTTTTCTTTTGATAACTATTTGTTTAATTCTTTTAAAATATATAAAATTGGCACTATTCTGAATCTTACATACTTATCTATGACTTTGACTGAGACACTGAAACAATTCCTATTGAATGATATAATGGCATGGGGCGCTAGCAAAAAAGTATTTATCCTCAGAGCTCCCTTTGTACACACTAACCAAGTATTTGGATTCATTGTCATAAAAACTTGTCTGTGTCAAATTTACTTTAAAAATGAAGAATTGAATAGCAAACACAAAGATGAAGGTATTACCAAAAAAAATTACACCACTTCATATTTGTTTTTGTAAAAATATCATTAACAAAAGCTGGTTAGGAAAAACAGACAACCTTATACACAGTAGTGTCTCACCAAGATTTTAATGTAGCAATGAGTGCCGACAGAAGAGTCCACCGTGACCTCGACCGGTCGACAGTTCTTAGTTACTTTTCTTCGGTGTCCTTTCCATAGCCTCTTAACAGAGATCTGCACTAGCTGCCAGAGGCCGAAAAACGCACATTTAAACACTAATTCAACTGCTTCCCAACCAGACACAAGCTGCAACACTTTTCTTTTGGCACCCATATTTTTACAGTTAATATTTCAATGTATGTCTAAGTTATTGGTATTAACATTGGATAGCACGCGCGACGAGTGTGATATTGATTCAAAAGTCATCTGTGTAGTGATCCACCAGTGATCTTGGACGCAACGTGTTATCAATAACTTTTATCAACTAATTCAAAGTAAACGGATGCTATGTGTGTGTGCGTGAACGCGTGTATCAACTGTCAAACCAAATGACGTCAGATTTTTCGTTCGGAAAGTTGAAATTGGGTTCTTGTGTTTTTGCATAGATATAGTATTTTTTTTTAAATTAAATAATGGCTTTAACCAGTGGTTATCTAGCCAATGACGAGTAAAATTAGGTGAACAAATTTTGAGGTTATAAACTATGCCGAAGTCATTTCTTCAGCTTTCTCAATAAAATGTATAATGTGAACATTTTATCGCTTAATTTGGATTCTTGACGAGAACTTCAAAGGCCAGCCTTGGTTTCAACATTATTCGAAAGAATCCATATGCCGAATGTACTCGACATGATACTCTTCGGATCGCGTCGAAACCCTCGCAATTTTGCGTAATTGATACTATAACACCGTCCGTGACACTTTTTGCACTATATCACACCATTATAACACAAAAAACACACATAACAGTATTATTATTCAATTAACAAAATTGCAATGAACCACCATTTTTCAAGTTCGCGCCAAGAATCCATATAGAATTTCTTTGTGTCTAAAACAATAACCTACTGAAAATATAAAATTTTATTTACAAACAGAAAAAAAAACAGTGTCAAGAGTGAACTGAGGAAAATATTTATTGACAGATTGTGGGTATTGGTGGGTATTTGTGGGTATTTTCGAAGTAACACAAGTACATTTATGGCAAATATGTATGGTATGTATGTATGTTTGGAAGTCGGGTGAGTCGTCGAGCAAGTGATCGGTCAGTGGTAGTTCTGTCGCTTGCATATTAGAGGGCGCGTCCACCATGCACGATTGTTTGAGATGTGTTTGAGATCTTTGTTTCGTCCTCATGGTGTTGTACACGGAGTGTGTGTAATCCCTAACTAGACTTATACAGTCGGTGCATAGGCTGACGGGAGGACATTGATGGATGGCCTTGATGTACACCAACACCATTTTTGCTTGTTTATACCCTTCACTTCTGATGGTGATGAGTAGCAGTAGCTGTGATCGAAGGCGCCAACAGTAGCATTTCGTTGGTGTCAGCTATATTGTTGATCATGATGCCCCTCAGGGAGCAACCGGTCTTGGGACACAACTTCCATTTATAACAGAACAGGGGAAAATGCTACCCTCATCTCCCATAGGAGCTGGTGTACCTACATTGCCATGCAGAGGACTAGGAACAGACATGTAACACAAGTCTCTCCACTCCAGCAGATAGACACACAGTTCCCGTGGAATGGGGGCTCTCGAAATCAAGTCATCACATTCTGAGTATGGAGTGACCAGACGATGCAGCACCTTCTACATGAGCCTAGCTTAGCCGCCAGCGTAGCGAGAGCTGTAGTTATCAGCACATGAAACAATTCTTACAGGGTCCAACACTGCCAACATTGAGCAAAATGCTTAAATACACTTGTACAGTACTCGCACGCTATGTATGCCCCTCTGAAGTTAGGCGCCTGGAATTTCGCACTTGTACAGTCGGAATGTAAGTGTAGATTTTTCGATAATAGCTATCCCTAGATGACATACAATACTAGGTCATTTCTTTCCTCCCGCTAACCTCCCGCTAAACCCGTTGCCTCCCATCAGCTTTTTGTAGCTAACTTCAGAGGGGCAAACAGTCTGCGAGTATCTACTGTATCCATTGTTTGAAACCTGACAAACCACAAATTTGACTCATATTTGAATGTTAAAAAGTATCATCTATTCAGGTTGGTTATTTGTGAATTAATCTGCTTCTTTTTATTTGAAACTTATTATGAAACAAAACAAATAAAACCTCAAACAAAACAAAAACAAAAGGCAACATGAAAACATTGTACCAAATCATAACATTATTCGAGGATGAACGCGCCTTGTTCACATGCCTACACAGGGTTTATTTAAAAACATATTAAGGCCAGGAGCAAGCACTCGGGCGGGCGGGAGGCGGGACGAGGCACTCAACTCTCGACTCGAAGGATAATGGATGACGACAAATGGACATAATGTCCAGTCACGGCGACTAACGACTGGTTGCGGGGATGACGAGACTTCGTGACACCATTAAATCCGCTCGCGCGGGACAAATGTGTCTGCCTTGATTATCACTCGAGACGTGATTATTCCGAGTGATATTGAGATATCCCAGTAATTTCCGTTCTTTAATTAAGTTTAACAGACCTCGGAGATTGTATATAAATATAAAAATAAATGCAAGTGGCCAGTGACAGCTACATCAAACTCTTTTGTTGGCAGACTTGAGACTATGCATTTGGCGGCGCGGCGGCGATCGACGGTGGTAAAAGTAAAGAGGTGGTAAAAATCAAATTATCCAGATATTAGTCAGTCAACTTCATGCAACCATCAGTCACCGGATTACACGGTTGGTTATCAGCAAAACCTACGGTTTAATGGACGCTAAATTGTTGGTAAGCCCCGTCACACACCTCTGTTCTGTTCTGATCTACCTAGAACGGCCTGGAATGTTTCTTGCTTGTGCAGATCGCTACGTGTTTGACGATCGGTACATTTTGTATTGCAAACTAGCTTTCCGGATTCAATTCTACGTAGATCAGAAAAGAATCGGTATGTGTGGGACGGGGCTAATACATAAGCTGGGTGACCGTCTCAGTAATAACTGGCCTGTCTGTGGCAGCTTTTGACATTATACAAAAAAATTAGTTTAACCTTTCTCCTACCTATACATCCAAATATATAAGTACAAGTGCCTATACGTGTATATCTCCGTCTCGTCGCCCCATGTGTCCCAAGTGTCACATAATAATTAATGCTCAGGGCCCGGCCCGGTGCCGCCCTGCGCCGGGATTTACATGACAATTGCAGGCTCCCCGGGGGGCGGCGCGGGCGCAGGGGACACACATATACTTGAAGGACACAATGTGCCATTAGTGGCCGAGCTCCCGCTGGTATTACGACGAGAGAGTACCTTAGGACTTAGGCGTTTACTGTTGAGTTTTACTAAATATACTTTTTAAAAATCGACCGGGAATCTCCACATACGCGTTAAAAAAGAACTAGAAATCAACTTCAATTGCCCTAAAAGTCAACAGCAAATTTGAGACTTGTATGGTTTTCTCATGGATCATAATTAGACAAATTTGGGCCACACGGGAAGTAACAGCTTTCAAATACAAAAGAATCAAACGCACCAGTCCAAACCCAGTCAAAAGTTCTGAGGTAACAAACATTTAAAAAACATACCCCAATGAGAACCTCCTCCATTTTTGAAGTAGGTTGGAAATATATCCAACCTCATAGGTGAAGAGTTGGGTTTTGTGGGATCTAGCCCACTAAATCTCTGGTGGCCAACCGCAGCTCATATTGGAGAGGTATAATGATAGCACACACACAAAAGAAACTCAAAATTTTTAATAAGGGGTCTAAATACAATAAACCTTTCGTACTCGGCCTTTTTACTAAATCTTGTGTTAAAAATTGTGTGGTGGTATCGTACGGTACCCTTCGCGTGCGAGCCCAACTCACACTTGGCTGTTTTTTAGGGTTCCGTAGCACAAAATAAAAAAGTAACCCTTATAGGAGACTAACTTACCTTATACCATATGACTGTCAGTGACTATAACTTGGTGGTTTTTTTTAACACAAAACGGTACAATAACAGTATCCTAAACGCTAGACGCTATAGTAACTTGGTGCCACTTCCAGACACTAATTGTCGAAAACGTTACCTATCTCCGATCTGTGCCCTACACAGATCCAGATACCTACACGGCCCCTTCAAGACCCTAGAGGATGCGGACGGGAGGGGATAGAAACGTGACGTCGCATTTAAAACGGGAACTGACGAGTATAATGTAGTGTGGGTAGACAGATGGACAGGATACCTACGCATTTTAATTACCGTCATGGCTCGTAGGTATTTTCTCGACGGGTGGTTTTGATTTTAGAATATATATTATTTGTTGTATGTAAAAAGCCATGGTACTTGTAGCTCAGTTGGGTAGAGCATCAGTCCTTGAACAATCGAGTTCTGGGTTCGATTCTGGCTCGTACCAATGAGTTACAATTTGTTATTTTGAATTTATATACGAATGATAAAAATCGTTACCATTGACTTTTCGGAGAAGGGAAACATCGTGAGGAAACCTGCACACTCTGCACTGGTCCCGCGTGGTCCCATACACTCTCTGTAGGAGAGTAGGCCTGATCCCCTACAGTATATAGGCTGTTGATGATGATTCCTTAGGAGAGAAGCTGTTTGATGCGGAATTTCCTCCACTGAAGCTCCATCGGTGTTCATACGAAGCGCAAGTCGAGAAGCCCTGGGAACATACCGGCGCTTCTCTCGCACTTTGTCCTCCCCTTGTGGTTTCATTCACGACCACTCTGCAGCTCCTGGCTGCAGCGCGCCGGGTCGTACTACCGCCGCCTTTCAGTGGTCACTGGTCTTTAATCGATGGGACGATCAGTGCTTCTACTTTCTTGCTGTCGCCTCCCCAATCGTCGCCGTCTGCGATTGTGGTTACCAACACCTCGGGCCTCAATCTCAATAAACTATCACTGCTTATCACTATCACTTTATGTTTGAAACGTCCGTTAATGTAATAAACTCCAGCCTTGTGTGCAGGTTACGGAGGGGTGGCGGGTGGCGGGTGGCGGTGGCGGGTGGGTGTGTTCGGTAGATATTTATCGGATTATCGGTATTGTGGCCAGGTAGAAGCGTCTGGTTGCTAGCGATACCGAAATACGATTCTCTCTGTTGCCTGTCGTGCCGGTAATATTAATATAATGTAATTATTATAATGAATAACCGCGTATTTATTATCAATTCTTATCAGCTTTGCCAGTTATTTTGTCTGCGTCAATTTTAGAAATTGATCGGAATATGTTATCAGGGTGCAATGTATGTCCCTCTCCATGTTTCATTAAGATTGGTAGTGTCGTTTAGGCGTCAACAGGCAGCAAACAAACCCACCCAAATACAGATTTAGAAAGTCATAGGTGTCGTCGATCTATGTGGAAGGCACGTGTCCAACAGTGGACTCATGTGGAAGTGGACACATAATACTGTAACATACTGACAACTACAAATTGACACATCTCTGAGCCCCGATATTTTACCAAGAAAATTAGCTTCCGCTATCGTGAACGAATTAATTTTTGTAAGAATTTGTTTGTTGCTGTAAACAGTTGTCATTCAGCATTAGAACGCATTGCTCTATCTATACATGGAATACGCAGACAATGACTCGAACAAATATTAGAGGTGAACGTCTTTTTTCCCACTGTCTGTCTAGGTTTTAAAATCCGTGCATTTTGGCAAAGCCGACAAAAAACAATATTCGTTTTAGTGACGCACGATGCAGGCAGACACCGGACCGGACCATTTTAGGGGTCCGCCCCTAAAATAATTTAGAAAAATGTGGAATCAATCGAATAGATTTCTTGATCCACTAGGGCCCAGGGTTTGTCTACTTTTCAACTGAATGAGATGGTTCAGACATAGGTGTCTTCGCTTCGTAGAGCCTCTTCAGTAATTCTGGTAGAGTCGAAATTGTGTTGTTGCTAGCAATATAGTTTGTTTTCTGCATGTATCATTCATAAGGAAGCTAGTCAGGAAGAAAGAAAGAAAGAAGGACTTTGAACGTCTATTACATGTGGGATTGAATTTTGCACGATCTCACTGTATATTCCTGAATCTCTTAAGCTTTGTCTTTTTCCTGTGAACTGTTCAACTACTTGTCGTTCATGCAGTTCCCCCTACTAATGCAATTGTACTATATACTAAATTATTTGGAGAACTATTCCTGAACTATCATTTTGTAAGCTAAGTCCTCTTGAATTTCAAGACAAAGTTGAGTGTAATTTTGGCCAAATAAAGTGTCCTACGGAATCCTCTTCATAGAGACATTGCACCAAAAAATGCTCACTCTGTATTCATTAGCATGTGTAAAGGGTCCTGTAACAATGTTACGTGAGTCGAGCGCTGCGAGCGGAGAGCGGTGAGCGACGAGCGAAGCACGGCGAGCGGTGAGCGCAACAATGGCGGCCACTCGTTACCTACTTGACTGTGTAACTTCGTTTGTGAGCCACTGCTCGGGGAGATAGCACACGAGCCTAGGGGACGTGCACTCCTTTCAATAATGATACAGCTATTTTTTGTTTTTCGCCACAAAAATACTTTAGAAATAAAGTCGAATTATCTCGAAAAGGAGCTTGACTAATCGATTCCATCACCGCGAGACCAATGGTGTCTAGGTATTTGTTTGTTTAGGTAGTTGTTTGTGACATTGTGGCAGTGACAAGAATTGCTCGGACTCGCGTCTCGTATTAAATATTGCCACATCGTGCAAAAACGCATATAAAACTAGTTTCTTTTATGGGGACTCTGATTTTTTTGACATAGCAGCCATGATAATAAACACTCTGTGAACATATAAAATGTCTACATATTACGTTTTAAAGATACAGCCATGTGACAGAGGGACGGACAGCAGAGGCTTAGTAATTCGTGTACTTTTGGTCCAGAAGAATTGCGACACCGAGATCATGTAGATATTTTTAGTGACATCGGATGTAAATATAAAATAAAACGTCCGTGGAGCTCCAGTGTCAGTCATTCCGCATTTTGATTTCCCGGCGGCGCGCGGCGAGGGTGCGTCAGCCGTTGAGACTGCAACAGCTATTATGGCGCCCTACACAAAGATTTATTTAAAATGTTATTTTACACCCAGCCTCTATGTATTTCTATTGAATGAGAGTGTAATTTTTACTTTTGTACGATTCCTTTTATTGCAATTTGCGCTTTGGAGCTTTAGATTAAAGTTAGAAAAAAATATTGTCTACGGTCATGTATTTTCGCGCGCGAAATTGGCGCCAAGCGCCGCCATTTTGTTAGGGTGAATGTAACTGTTATTGACTTGTGTTATTGAGTTACATTGAGTGGTTATGTTACGCTCTAATGTTCACGCATTTTGGATTTAGTAACGTGCAGCTATTTCTGCCTTCGTTATTTGTTATGATGGCCGTAAATCAGTTTTATTTGTTGATTGTCAATATTCGTTTCAGGATAGATATAAGTTAATAAGATATTTTTCATAATAACAGCCTGTGATTTTACACGTGAGAAAGATTTTTTTAATGTAAGAGAATTAAATGAAGTTGACAACATAAGGTACATTGTTTTGTTACTAACCTTAGCAATACATTTGCTAACAATCCTGCTGTAAACTTTAAACGTGTAGCAATATTCAGTTTCCAGTTCAATTCAGATTTTTCCGCAGAAGTCGTATTTCAACTGTCGCTGCAGTAGCTTGTGACAGTTGTTGCCGGGTCCGGGGTCGCTGCTTCGCTAACGAAGTCAATTTACGCTCTCCCATCCCTCCCCCTGCTGCACTGCTGCACTGCTGCGCTGTAATGAAGCACTCACCGCCTCTCTACAGTCTACATTCTAACAATTAATTTGGGTCCTCATTTTTTTACTTATTGGCTCTCATCTCGTTTAAGATTGGGAGATTTTGTTAAAATATCACGCATTTCGAGGGCTACTTAATTTACGTATAGACAAAATTTCTTTAAAGTTGGAAACATGAGCAAGTTAGTTACGTAATATATGTAGGTAGGTATATCATTTATGAAAACAAAATACTTTAAAAACGGGGGGTTTATCTAGTTGTTTTCAGTCGACTTCGTATTTGAAACTGTGTACGAGCATCAAATTTTTGTAGGTTATGTAGTTCTGTGAATGTTGCCTCACGGGCTCTAATGTCCCTTATTTTGTCTGTTAAACTTTGAACTTTATTTAAATCAACACAGCATTCCATTAAAAACACTCTTCAATAAGCCTCCCTAAAATTTTGTCAGCATCTGGGTGGCACCCACCCTCCTGGTGACGGGCAGGTGCCACTCTCAGGAGTGGCTTCGTTACCCGCGAGAGGGCGCTCCGCTCGTGACGTACTTACACCAGTTTAGTTCCAGTCTTCTGACAATTATCTAGACTTTTAACAATGCCTAACTTGGGTGAGCGTTCACAGCATGCTGAAAAGGTTTAGTGAGAACTTCAAAACATTAAGGACGTATTTTTCATTTCTTATTAAAAATTATATGGATTTAAATCTGACTGAAATTGCGACTTTTCTCCGTTTTAATATTTAGCACTTCCTCTAAGAGTAAGTAGTGATGATTTGTCTTGTCTTGAAATAATCCCAATTTTCAATATATAAAAAAGTTCTTTCTCAATCTATTATAAAATACTTCTATAAAAAATACAAAATTTTTTAAATAAATTAAGTTTTGTACAAAAATAATGCTTTTTAGTTCACACACATTGTTACAGATGGCGTTAGTTGTAGCTAAAAGAACTACTTGCTTCTCGATGATCATGAACAGAATTTCGGATAAGAAATACTTACTTAGCAAACAATTTGTATAACAAAAAGAACGAATGACTATGGATTAGCTGATGCAATATAAGCACAAACAAACCAACAATCCCACTCTCACATTTATAAATATTTTAATAAGGATTCCGAGCACAAGCAATGTGTTCTGCAAATGAACTCAACGTCCATTCATAAGTAAGTACGTAATATACATATGGGTGTAGAAAACAAAGTAATTTCCACTGCAACGGTCCATAAACCAGACTCGGTGTAGATAAGGGCTGTCTGCAGCGGAAACCGCGCTAGCTTCCGTAGTCGGGCGAACTGCCGCAAACGGGCAATATTTCATAACACCTGTCGGGATATAGATTAGATACGTAGCGAAGTGTTCTGGTTGGATTGCTTAACTGTGGATTTATGTATTCTAGAGAACCACACAGTCTGTTTTAGTCTAAACTGCAGCAGGATTTTTGTTTCTCTGAAAGTCACGATTTTTTTACGAACAAATTTATCAAATCAAAGATGTTTCCATTTTCGGTGCAGATTAATTATTCCAAGCTCACACTTAAAAAAACGTTGAGGTGATTTCCCAAACAAAAGTTTTATCCAAACTTTCTTTTACTATTATTAAATAATGTGACATCAGATTGCTATGTCGCGAAATATAGCAACATTAACATACAACTACATAGTAAATCACAACTTTTATTTTTACACACTCACTAATTTGTATTATTGTTCAAAAATGCCATTAGCTACGGTATTGTAGCGGACAATAAAGTTAATGATATTCATTTCACGACGATAGTGTCGTGAAATGAATAACAAAGCCAGCTATTCTATTTTAAAAAATTGTGAGGAATTTCCGTTAATAAGAAAACAAAACTGCTTGCTTTGTTAATGACATAGTAGTTATTAATGTATCAATACCATCATCGTGCAAATAATCAACATTCAGGAAAAAATTTATTATCATTATCATTATCAACAGCCTATATATGTCCCCACTGGAGGGGCTCAGGCCTACTCTCCTACTGAGAGTGTATGGGCCATAGTCCACCACGCGGGCCCAGTGCGGATCGGCGGACTTCACATGCCTGTTCAAGACATGCAGGTTTCCTCACGATGTTTTCCTTCACCGTTAAGCAATCGGATAATGTACTTGAATTGAAAAACAATTCATAGGTACATGGCTGGATTCGAACCCGGTACCCTCAGATTGAGAGTCCGCGCCTTATCCATTGCGCCACCGACGCCTAGGAAAAAATACCTATACTTAATAAAAGATCACAATTCAATTTGATCATTCGACTGTTGTTGGCAAAAGTTGAATAGAATACAAGTAGTTAGCTTGAAATAAGAAACGAATACACAAAACTGAAAAACTGTTATATGGCACACGAACCTAAAATATCAACATTCATCTCATAAAAACATTTAGATTACAAACGACTCATACAATTTTATTTGACGAACGACCAGCTGACCAAACTGGGGCACAATAGTTATTGATACTTATAAAAATATGCGGTATTCTCTCAATGGCAGAGTGAGTACAATATTGACCACTTGGAATAGAACTGGCCACTAGCACTCCAAGCTATTGTCTCTGGTCACGTCTGAGAGGAGTGCACCGGACCTGTTCTGTACGGATGGTCAACAAAACGTTTCGGGACGTCGGGATGCTGCGTGTTATTTCAACTGGACCGTTCGTGACTCCGTTACGAAGTATAACGTGTTCAATATTTAAATTAGGGTGTTCGATATTCAAAACGTTCCCGTCGCTACATTTTATTTTTATTTTGAAGGATTAACGAACTGTCGTGCCGTTAATTTATTCCAAATATCTTTTGTTATAAACATGTGTGTAGTAAAAGTAGTAATAATGTTATGGACTGTACTTATATCTTACTATTGCTAGTGAATGTCTGTTTCTAAATCTAAATTTAATTTGACTATAATGGATAAAATAACGTTTGAGTGTTGTGGTATAATCTTTTAATATTTAATAAATATTACATTATTACTACAAGGCCACTTCGAACACATACACTTACTTGTTTCTAACATAAATCTAAACACATATTAATTTATCAAACCAAGATTTTGGTTAATCATTTGACTACAACAGTCTTCTTTCAGTATACGGTACCTATAAAAAATCGCTTCGTTACATCATAAAAAGTCACTGATTTGACTAGCAGTAAATTACCGCATTGCATTCACCCTACACATTCTATTTTCAAATTCGAGCTTCATGCCAATGCGGAGCCGTAAACTAGCCATAGACAAAATCTTCTTCAATCATCGCGTGATTCAAATCGATGAAAGCATATACTGTGGGAGGACTTTTAGGTGTACTTGAAATGGATACTTTACCCTACTGGGCGGGGTCGGTACCGGCCAATCCTGTAACTGATACCCTACTTCTTGGAGAGCCACACACAAAAACCTACTTTTTGCTTAGTACACTAAAGTCTAAATTCGTAGCGAACGTAACCAGGAATATGTAATGGATACCCTCGTTCTTTATAGAATGAAAGCGATTTTGTTCCTTCTATAGGAGACCGTAAGCTTTAGAATGGTGTCGACGAATGTAATTGATATGTATCTTCTAGATTTACGTGGGTTGGATTTAAATTTGTAATGTGATTTATTGTTCGCTGGTTGGTGTTGTAGTCACTCAGAATGCTTTCGTCTTTTAAAAAAGCTATGTATTCTTAGAAAAGATTACTTTTAACAACACATTAGATCTTCAAATCGAAGCAAATATTTTTGTTCTAATTTAACTTTATTCCTTTGAATGAAGAGTGCACGGTATGTAAGTACTTACTTAGTTCGAATCGTTCGAATTTCAAACGAGAAGTACTTTAGTCATTCTCGGAATTCTCGGAATTGTCGATATCAATCTCCTTTTCATTACTTCCTCACAAATTAACAACAGAATTCTCCTCAAACGTTTTTTTTTTCGTCTAACACGGAACAAACGCATAAAAAATCATTAGAAAGGGGAGGCCCGGGTACACCTGACGCCGGAAGTCATTAGTAAATAGATGGACACACAACGGGCACCGATAACGCCCTCTCTCCCCGAAAATTACACGATACAAACTTAACTTTGCAGTTCAAAAAGACCTGCTTCTATAAGCCTCTAATAGACGGGCCGGTTTTCCAACTACATTTTTAAGTTTGTGTTGTTGTATAAAAAACGATATTGTGTGGCAACACCCCAACGTTGGTGGTATCTATTGTGGAGATCTTTTGAGACTTTGGGGGGATTTTCGGAATGCCTCAGATAAGGTTTTGGTTTGGTCACAGCTTAGGTGTTGGTATTTCCTCGAAGTTTATAATATAATCTTGGAGAGTGGTTTCAACCCCCCACGCTATGACGGAAATGGTGACTATAAGAGTACCTAATGTCTTACTTTTTCGATAATCAATCGTAGCGTTTGCCCAGTTTCAGAGATTATCCCCTGGGATATACTCGTACTACTGCAATGTGTAAACATACAGTTAGTCGATATATACAGCTTTTTAACCGCCCCCGTGACCTAATGACACTTGGCCTTCATCTCACCTTGATAAGGCCGTTGGATGGTAAGCGTGCGCACCGAGAAGCCTCAATCTAATGATCTTTCTGCTGTTACTCATATAGGTACTCATTGGGAATCGAACCCGGGACCTCCAGATTGTAAACCGCGACCTCCAGTTTTTAATTCAAGCGTGTAGCCATTAGGACACGGATATAATTTTCTACAGGTCTAACGCTAACTGAGTCTGTTCCTGAGGTATGGGAGCGGTATGGGAGGGGGTGTACACACTCAACATCCAACCGAAGTTGTGCGTCGTTGGACGTTCCGCAAACACACCCTCCCGTACCGCTCCCATACCTCAGGAACAAACTCAGCGTTAGACCTGTAGAAAATATATCGCAAAGTACAGTCCAGGCAAAGAAATTTCACAATAATAGTTATAGACTGGACAAAGCAAACGAATTTTTTGATCCTAAACTTGTTACCAATTGGTAATAAGTATATCACAATGTCTAAAGTGTCAAATCTTGTCAAGCGTGTACAATACATTTGACGTATACCGTTGACTTTCGAGATCAAAGTTTTTCTATGAAAAGTTTCCCAATAACCTATTTCTATATTCAAACCTCCCTGGGTCCAGCCAGGCAGCCGCTACCAAAATCATTAACCCAAATCCTAATTAAACATTCGCAATCTAAACGCTAATGAACGCTGGTCGGCGCGGGGCTAATTGTCGGTGTTGTAATTCCAGCAAACAGTGCACCAAACTGGCCGTCGGACACAACCCTTCCATGTTTGCGGCGCTACACACAGCCGGCATGAATAATTCATGTGACGTCACAGCTAATTGTAATGAAATTTGCGCCCCCCGCCCCTCCCCGCGCGCTCCGTCTCTTCGCGAGCTCCCACTAGGTGCGGTTTATATGGTGCAAGTTAGTGTACTCGTTAGTACAGGGGTTCCACACCTCAAAAGGAAAAATGGCACCCTTATTGGATCACTTTGTTGTCCGTCTGTCTGTCTATCCAGACCCTCTTTTTTTCAGGAACGTGTGTAGATATCAAGTTGAAATTAATATTAAATACTGAAGTCTTCCGTCCCTTGGATCTGTAAAGAAATCAAACTTATAGGTCAACGCAATAAAAATATATAGCTGCCTATAAGATCATTTACATACAAAATGCAAGGGAACCAAAACCTATAGGGTACTTACCGTTGATCTAGAATCCTGAAATTTGGCAAGAAGCAAGGTCTTACTGCAACCTGACGGTAGGAGACGATGTGGCCTACGATGGCGCGTTCGTTGGTCTGGTCTAGGAAGTTGTATCCCAAGTTGTATCTTTGTGGAAATATAGACGCCGGCAGTGCGTTTCTCTCCCTGGGTGTACATGATAAAGTTAGAAGCGCTTAGTGCGAGTTACAGGGATGTCGACTACGTACTGGTGGAGCCCTGCTGTTCGTCTGTTGGATCGATACTTGAATGGCAATGGCGGAATCAACATGAACAGCTCTTGCGCGCACCGTACAAAATGTAGGCCTGTAGAATATACAGCGTGTTGGTCCTAAACAACACATTTACATAAGTATCGTTGAATAATTCCATACAAAGTGTATTAATTACATCTAAAGTTATCGATTGATTGACGGTTCATTTTACGCGTCATATGACAGTTCACTGTCCTTTGTCAAGGCAAGTCAATTTGGACGCAATACATTGCTGCTTGGTTTTACTTTTAAAAAACGATAAAATCTTTAGGTATTAATTAAGCTATTTAACAAAATTTCATACACATATGATTTGTACGGTTTTAAACTGTATCTGGATGAATTACACGCTGTATAAAGACCATTTGACCAAGGGATGACATTGGGCTGTCTTGTTCCTTGTTCCAATCACCCAGTGACACGATCGACGGCCGCCATGTGAGCCGCCGCTGCAGGCAAGCGTCAGAGAACGCAAGAGTCTTATTATTTTATTAGTTCACGCGCGATTTAATCACGATTGTTGGTTCTGGTAAGTTAATAAGCGGGAACGGGTTGATGGGCGCCCCTTGCGTCCCCGCCGGCGCCCCCATCGCCCCGGGACCAGTCCTGGCGCCCCCAACATCAATGTGTCTCGCTGCGGACAGCAGGGGGGCTAGCTAAGTATTCTGGTTTTGAGATGATCGATTTTGTAATTAATTTTTTCTTGTATAATATGTTCAAACTTCATCTTCATACGACCTTTCTTCGCCTTATCGTGTAGGTTGTAAGGTCAATGACCGATATCACAAAAATTTGTGTCAGAGTTGATCCGCCATAGTCCTCTGACATGTCTCATGTAGCTACTACCTGTCGTAGATAGTAACCGGTAACAACGGATTAACGTGACTAACGAAGCACGGAGTCATATCACTGTTCAGACAATCAGGTGATCCAGCCGGCAATGTCCTAAACAAACTGGGGAGAGCCTCACAAAGTGATATTTGACATTGTCCCCACCGGGACCGGGAATGGAACCCGGGACCTGCGTGTGTGGCCCGTCTGAGTCTAACGCTCAGACAACTGCGATACGGAAGCCGTCGAAAAGTGGTCGATAAGAACATGGGATGGTATTGACGGTAGCGTGCTCACTCCAACACATTTACTGGATTAAATTAAAATAGAGATGATGTAGAAGTCTAGACTACACCGACAATATACGTATATATAATTTATCATATAATCTACCAATACAGCAATATAGAAAATGGTAGCATTTTAAACTGTTGGTATTACAACTGATGTAAATCAATATTCAATAGATGTCGCTAGTAGACACGATAGCAGTGTATCCCATCGAGAGGAAAAAAGCGCGCCGTCGCCGTCAACGAGTGCCCCGGAACCGCTGCGGCACCGCACCCACAGGGCCCAACTACCTGCTGCGAGCTGAAGTACCGACCACAGGCGTGTACCTGTCACGCCTGCATATCACCACCACCATGCAGGACGGCACAGAATATATGAAGCAGAAGTTCAACTTCCTCGTGAGGGTGGAGCAGCAGTCATGCCACTGGGACGTAACAGTGTCAGTTGTCCCAGCATTGGACACCACGATTGGACTAGTGGAATAGACCTATATGTATAGTTGTGAGAAGTTTTGTTTGGGACAATTTGGACCTGACGACTTGCGACGCTCGGTTCATCAAGTTTAGAATAGCCTGCATGCATACGACCCAACCAATACGATTGTGTAATTATGGTGCAATTAAACAGCTCCAAAATTATCCGCATCTCCTTTGGGATCATCTTACATTACATAGAGCAGGGTGTGAGCTGTGACGTGTTGACGTAATGCCAGTTCATCACAGCTGTCAGCGAGCGTCACCTGACGACCCTCGCCGGCTCGCGGTGTGAGCAGCGAGCGGTCTGTGACGCGAGCTGGAGCGGGTAACCCCTTGTTTAGAATAAAAATTGATAAAAAGTGTCAACTGTTTTAGTTATAGGAAAGAGATAGCTGCGATGGCTATGTAAGTACCGCCTCGGCCTAACGGCTACTCGTTCGGACTTACAATCCAGAGATACCGGGTTCCATTTCCAGTGGGGCTTTGTTCAAGTTCAAGTTATTTATTAAGCATAAATGTGGTACAAAATTACAAATTGGTCTTAATGAATACTGTGTTAGTATCTCACATTTAGCCAGAAACTGGCATGCAAAAATTGAGAAATACAAATAATATATTACAAACAGAATTACAAACACAAATACAAACTAATTAAAATTTAAAAAATATGTTGGTGGTAGGGTATTTTATATGTCCCTGGCTGGCTACCACCATGTTACCTAATTCCGCCAATCATCAGTGTTAATAGCACTGTTGTGTTCTGGTATAAAAGGTAGCAGAGCCAGCTTCTCATCAGGTTGAGGCTTCTGGGTGCGCACGCATATCATCCAACGGCCTTATCGTCACTTACCATCAGGTGAGATGAGGGACAAGTTCAAACCCACCATACATTTTTTTAAACTGTCAGTATATCAAAAAAGATCGATGTGAAAGACACCAACGCGCGTCTCTAAGAAATTAAAATTAGAATATTTTGTGTTATTTAATTGTATACTTGGTCAGAATACAATCCTGGTTCATCACCACACACTTACCGTCTGCTTCATTGTCATCATCAACCGGAAAGCGTCCACTGCTGAGCATTGCCCATGGTACACCTCAGAGCCGTCTCCCTGCGGGCTTCCCACGTCGTCGGTACCGCATCAGTTGTAGTAGATGCCAGTGTGGTACGGTAACATGATTGCCGGTGTATTCTCAAAAAACATTTATTCATCTGTCACACCTCACTATTTCAGGAACTACTAATTCGATATCGACTTGAAATTTGGAATATTTTTGGGAAATGATGATCCACGCAGTCACTAACTTGAAGCTCCAGGGCGAGCACTCTGCCATAGTACATACGGCCTTATCGTCACTTGGCATCAGGTGATATGAAGGACTAATGCGAACTTATTGTAAATTTATTTAAAATACGAAAACATTAACTCGCTCATGTTCTACGTCACGCGCTGTATCTGCGCGCAGGAGACGGTCCACCCGGCGCGCGCGCTGCGTCCCGACGCCGGCCGGCGCCCGCGCATCCGCCGCGTGACACCTCCCTAACACTGGCGTTGTTATTACACTATTAACACGACATTTACTTACGAGTGTGTCTTCATTAGTTCTATATTATTTTGAGCAGCAACGGCCTCCGTGGCGCAGTTGTCAGCGAGATTCAGGCGAGCAACACACGACGGTGGTCCATTGACATAAATCTCTCCATGTCTGGGAAGTACATTGCAGTCTGAATCACCTGATTGTCTGAACAGTAAGATGATTTCGTGCTTTGGAAGGCACGTTAATACGTTGTTACGACAGAGTAGCTACATGAGCCAAGTCAAAGGACTATGGCGGCTCAACAACTAGGGCACTAGGGCGTGTGAAGTTGGTTATCAACCTTATAACCTATACGATAAGACGAAGATGATTTGGTGCAGTTTCAAGACATTTTCACACTTTAACAAATAATGGCAAATCCTCGTCGGTCGTGGTGGCCTGTGAGGAAGGCTAATGGATACTTGATAAAAATAAAATATATTCGAAATTTCATTAATAATAATTACGTATAAAAATCGAACTTATATAACTGTGCACCCTTTACCTGCGCCTGGAAATTTTTGCTCCCCTGTCTGTGCCTACGCCGAGGCACCGCTGGCGCCTCCTTTTTTGTAACTGGTGACATGGTACCTGTCCAGCACCAGCTACAACAGTTGACAATGTTATCATATTTTAAGAACGTATTTATCTTTTTTTATATTGAAGATAGACCAACACTTGACCTCAATCTCACCTGATGGTAAGTGACGATGAGGTCGACGATGTTACGTGTTGGTCTAGAAGGTGCCTATTTACTCTTCTTTTGAAGATTCCCAAGTTGTAATTTTCGGGGAACACGGAAACCGGTAGTGCATTCCATATTTTTGCTGTACGCACGATAAATGTGGAAGCCAAACGCTTGCTGCACTTCTTCCATCTTCTTCCAATAAAAGATATTTCTAGTTCAAGACCCATTCATACAAAGTTTTAGCTGTCTCGTTTGTGACAAAGATGTTCACACATTTTACCATGAAACTCTAACCCATTCAGAGCCAATATCTTAGCTTAGGGGACAGTGGACGATTCCCTGTTTAATATCAAAACATTTTGAACAAGCTTTCGTATTTGCAACGTCGCCGACTAAATATTTATCTCCATTACAACGGGCCCTAAGTCAACAGAGAAGCTTCCTCCTTGCCATTAGATCTTTTTGCAAAAAACATTTTAAGTATTAAATTACACGCTTGGAGAGCTGGTATGGATGAAATTTTGGATTCTCACGTTCGGTGGCGCCATGTTTTTTTTGGTACTTCAGTGTCGTTGGTGACGTCACAAGATTACTTGCCAGTATCAAATAATGCTAATAATTACTACGTAAAGAAATCGCACGAGCAAAGTCAGCCACAGGTAAAGTCCATTGTAAATTCTTCACGATTGGTTGTTTCCTTAGGTACCAAGAAAAAAAAGATAGCTCAGTTGGGTAGAGCGTCAGTGCAATCGAGGTCTGGGTTCGATCCTGGTTCGTACCAATGAGTTCCAATTTGTTATTTGGAATTTATATACGAATTATAAAAATCATTACAGCAGAAATTCACAGGCGTGTGTGAAGTCTACTAATCTGGACTATGTCCCATACACTCTCTGTAGGAGAGTAGACCTGAGTCCCTGCAGTGGGGACATATATAAGATGTTGATGATTATTGTCATAGGTTCATCAGGATTCAGTTTGAATAAGCCAATCCCCTTGCTTGTATGTATTTGGGGTTATTGGAATCAGCCCCAGAGATCAGTTTTCAATATTTTTTATTTATTTAAAGTGTTTAACGTCCTCTGTGGCGCAGATATCAGAGCGTTAGACTCACACACGCACAAGCCTAGGTTCGATTCCCGGTGGAGACATTATCAGATATCACTTTGAAAGAGTTGGCCTTGTTTGGCTAGGACATTGCAGTCTGAATCACCTGTTTGTCTGAAAAGTGATATGGTTCCGTGCTTCGTTAGTCACGTTAATCCGTTGTTACCGGTTACTATCTACGACAGGTAGTAGCTACATGAGACATGTCAGAGGACTATGGCGGATCAACAACTCTGACACTAGGGTGCGTGAAGTCGGTCATCGACCTTGTAGCCTACACGATAAGAAGATCAGAAGTGTTTTATAAGGTAGTCAAGTACTCATCTGTATATTTTTATTTCCATGCGCTGTATAGTCTCGTGGAAGCAACAACAGAACTGTTGTCACAAAAATATATTGAAATTTGGAAAGTGTACAACGTTTTTTGGTCGAAGGTCGAGAAAGCAAAGTAAGAAAGCAAACATTGTGTAATTGTATTGTGTGATTTAAAGAAATGAAATCATATTATGTAATGAAAAGCACGGGTATTTTTCCTATTTGGGAGGATATAGTCTCGCACCAGTCTTAGTCTATTGCAGAGAGATTTAAATATAGTAATAGGTTATAGAGCGGTCATTGGGAAACGTTTCATATAAACATTTTGATCTCAAAAGTCAATGGTATGTCAAATGTCTTGTGCGGCCGCGTGACGTGATGTGACACTAGATTGAGTAACTTATTACCAATTGGTAATAAGTAGCTTATTACCAATTGGTAATAAGTTTAGGATCAAAATGTTTGTTTGCTTTGTCCGGTCTATTAATATTAAATGTCTTTGGTCTATTGTCAAGTGCTTCGTTCTATAGATGCAATTTGTAGTTATGTTGTCAAACCGTAATAAATAAATTTAAAAAATAATCACTTTTAACTGAAAACCGTTTTAGAAAAAATCTGCTCAAGTCACGAGTTTTAAAATTAAACTAACACAATATCCTATCTTATTCCGTCAGAAATATACGAATCAATAAAAAAACCGGAAACAATATTCAGCTATCTGTAATCTATTTATCGAGTAAATTAAAATGACCTGTTGGCCTATAATTATCATGTAATTACGTCATAATAAATATTAAAATCATTGACGCATGTTTCCCCAACGCACTCCTTGCGACCTTCAGAACGTAAATTTCACCATTCCGCGATGACTGGCGAGAAGGACTTGTCATTATAGTTTTTTATATTTATTAATTAAAGAGGGTCGACGAGGGTGCTTTGTAATTTCAGGTTGCAGCGGTAAGTTTGGGATTTATTGCGAATGGAAATAAACATTGCAGAGTTGTAAAGTCAAAATTAATTGTCATTTAATAAAATAATGTATACTTTACTATCGCAATCACACCTAACTCTCACCTGATATAGACATAGATACAACTTTATTTAAGAACACACACAACACAATACACATACAAAAAACACAGTAAGAAATATACATGTGTTTTGGTACGTACTAGTGTTAATTAGATGGTAGTTAAAATAAGTATTTCTTTTTATTTTATTTTGTACATGTTCCACAGACAGTTTTTGAATTTGAATTTGTAGCATCCAAAGCGCCGTGGGTGAGAGCCTGGCGACCTGTAACACAGGGTCACACCTATTTCAGGCACCAGTCTCTCACAGACAGTATTAGCACCGTAAAAAGTGAAAAATGTATATTATTTAGGAACTTTCTGTGTAGAGAAATAAACAAATTTATTATTATTATTTAATCGTCATTTGTAGGGTAGGTTTGTGCCGGCGTGTATTTGTGGAGGAATAGCGTAATGGTATTTGGCGCAATTTGTATCGCTAGAAGAACCGATAACCGAAGAAGAGTTCTCTAGATAGACCGTCGACCTGGTTACCATACGTACCATGGAGGAGGCATTGGTACATTAGTGGACGTGTCCTGGCTGATGATGATGATGATGATTTGTACAGCAAGGTTGCGAACGACAGCACGGCAGGAAAAGATTGTTCATTTTACTCCACCCATGTGACATGTGCTGAGTACTAACTTATTTCGCTCTCGTCTCAAACACTCAAAATTAATTTGTATAAAACCAGTTCAACTACGAAACCGTACACCGCGCGTGGCCCGACACGCATTTGACCAGGTTTAAGATTTGTTTTGTTTAAAATTCTTACGGAAAATTCGAGAAGACGATAAGCAGCGATCGCCTTTGTCGCTTACGTCACCATTTCATATGCCAAGTCTAGGAACATCCATAGCGTTTATCACAACGGACTACGAGTAGCATACAGATTTCTACAGACATATTCAGTAGATTTTTCAGACTGATAAAGAAAAAAAAACAGGATCTAAATACAAGAAGCCGAGCGTGTCGTGTGGTGTGTGTATGTCCTCGCTGCCACGTAATGCTCGTCCACGTCGAGTTAGTTATTTGTCGACACTTCATGCAGCACACTGGTGCTCCTTGAGATGTGTTTTCAAACACCAACTCGCAGCTCGCGTTTCTACCGCTCCTCCCCGCCTCCAGTGCAGGGATGACACATACTCAAATGAAACGGTGAAAAACATAAATGCGTTTTACAAAGTCGTGTGTACAGTCGACGCAAGAATATCACGGACTGGTTTGACATAAGTGTGTAGAGAAGTGTGGCCCAAATTGTGTAATTTTAATTAGTGACGTACTCATAACAATATTTTACAAATGTAGGCTTATAAAAATAAATTGGATATTGGTATCGATTACGCTGTTACAGCGAGAGCACTCTGCTCGGGGACTTACTCCTGCAATTTCCGCATGTTGATATTCTTAATGACCTTCGCTAGACAGATGTATTTTTATTTCAATGTTACTTTATAATTTATACTATCATATGTAATGGTTGAGTTAACTTGTGCTTTGGGTAAATCCTGTAAATACCTTTTGTTGGATAAAGATTTTATACAGGATAAATTTTGAGCATCTATAATATTATAGATTTATTTTATTATTTATTTTGACATTGAATTTACTGTTTGACATTTATTTTATATAATTTTTGACATTTTCAATATTTTTGACGATCATTGTACACTCTGACATTTTTATATATTTTTGTAATCTTGAAATTGGTACTACGAAATATATAATCTAATAAGTTAAGCATTTGTAAATAAATAAATTAAATTAAATTACGACCATCCAAAGGCCTTATCGTCACTTACCATCAGGTGAGATGAAGACCAAGTGCAAACCCATCATACATAACAAAGTAGAAATTCTCTATCAGTAACTAAAATATATTCTTCATTTTGTAGACGCGTCAACCCTGCGCGCCAGCATGTCCCCCGGGACGTGTGTTTAAAACTGTGTAAACACGCTGGTGTAGAGTTTCGGGATCAATTTTAAAACAATATTCGTGATCGCGGAGACGACGAGCTGCGCGAGCGCCGGAGACGTGACGATGAGGCGGCGCAGGCAGGCGCAGGCGCCTCCGGACAAACATGGCCGACACTTCGAGAACAGTTTTTTTTTCTCACTTGTAACGGACGGGAACTCGTACACGTTGTTGTCGGTTTCACTAATGATTATTTTTGGGTCTCTAATGGGACCTGGATAACTGAGAAACCTCCACAGCTGGAACTCGCTGAGGTCCCAACACTTTTGCTCTGAATTACCTCTCTGTGAGTGGGACAAAACAAACCTGTACATCTTGGATTACTGACTAGAGTTGCGTCGGCGGCCGTCTTCGTAAACAACGACATTACTCTGCGGGGACAGGTGATGTGAGGGACCAGCAAAAACCCCCTGACGATGACGATGACGTGACGCCCTAGGAAAAACAATCAAAAGGCGCCGCGGACTGCGCGCCGGCGCGACGGTGACCAACATTTCTGAGGATAAGCACAAAATATTTTAAAATACTCTCTTACTCTTTCTCTTTTGTTGTAACAAAAGTCAACTGAGAGAACAACCATTTTTTTCTGCTTTTACTATAAGCACTCTTTAATTTTAATCAAGGTATTTCTTATAAATGTGGTCTTGAAATTGGTATCGTACTTATCTTTGTTTTCGTTTATATAGAGTCAATAACCATTGTTTGGGCCACATTGTATCTGACAACTTGTGAGTGACTGATGTCTTCTTAAGGTCGTCACACCAGCGGGCTGGAGGCCGACCCACTGCGCATGCGACTCGCTACGACGACCACTAAAGAATCAAGGGCAATTTAAATAATTGAAAAGCCAGTACTCATGGTGTCCCTAGCCATGCGTCAGATCAGACGGCGTCTTTGATCCCGCAATCCCGCGACAATTACCCCCCACACCGCTCCCCCCTCCACCCCGCCACACCGTCGCGGGAAACTCATTTTCCGTCGTCGACTAAACCTCCGCACTTATTAGACTACAACACGCTCTACATTTACTGTTAATTCTCATCTGCAATTCCTAATCACACCGGCATACGGTTGAGATTACAACCGATTTTCTTTACGAACTCCTTGCGTCGATTTGCTGCTTAGCACGTTGACAAAGTTATATTTACTGTTAACGGAATAGCTGTTTATTGTTAGACGGATGAAAATAAAGTTGAAATTGCCGTTGGAATGGTTTGTGATGAGTGTAAGTAAGTATGTGTTAAAATTCGCGCCTCGAATCGGCCGTCAATCATCTCACGATACGATGACTGACAAAGGAAAAATCCTTTTGCGGAACCCGCGCCCGTGCCCGCGCCCGCGCCGCTCCCGATCCTGCCAGTGATCAAAGCGAACGTCGCGACGACGAGAATAAACTCCTGTTGAGTTAATTTCGTTGGGTGTCGCGAATTCAATCGAATGAGCCAGTTGCTCAGTTCTTGCCAACATCTGTAATCGCTATTTTATTGTGAGCACTTGAAAATGTATACGAGAGTCATATTTGGAATTATCAAGTGGAAATTGAAGTCAATCTCTCAATCGCTTTTTGTTTGAACAAAATCGGAGTGTATTGCACAAGTATTGCATGTTTAGTATTACAATTTGTTCGATTAATTTGAAATTGGAGCTATGAACACATATCTCAGTCAATGTTCTGGTTTATTCTACTATATTCTTTATTTTATATTATATTCTTATTTGTTTGTTTTTGTTTTATGTGGCTGTGTAGACGATAATTAGTTTTAAATATAGATGTAATATAAATATAAAAATCAATACTTTAAAAGATACCATAGTTGTAGTTTCTTTCGACCTTTCTTATCGGCAGAACGCTTTTACAAAAGGGTATTAAAAAAAGAAGATTTGTAACGCCTTAAAAATGATTTCGAGTTGAGTTTAGTAGATTTTGTCTTTGTGTAATTTACAAATTAAATTGTGGTTAAATTATCAAGTCGATCGATTATCATACTCTATATTCTGTGTTAAAGGTTGCTGCATTGCCGTAAAATAAATTTTTGAACAAGTGAGTGTTGCCTAATCGGAAGACTATTCTACTAATTCAGATAAATCGCAGCAAATTCAGTTATTAACACAACCAAGGACGAAACAGGTAATCTTGTTCACATTTCAAAATGAACTGCGACAGGAACTTAGCTAAGTAAGCCGATACCTTCTGTAGAAGCGCACAAAAAGCGCAAGCCTTTATAGGCTGCACACGCCGCCGCTGCGAGCTGCAAGCGGGTCGCATTGTTCTAAACAAAACGGCTAATTGATCAACTGCACCGGAAACACCGAGTGTCACCGAATGCCAACATCAATGCTACCCCAAATGAGCATATAATGGCCGCCGTGATTGAGCGAGTGAATGAACGAGTGAGTGAATGATAAAAGCAGCCATTGTTGAGAGGAAGCGGAGCAAGGAAGCACAGCATTGTGCCGTCTCAAAGGGCACCGATTTGTATGGTTATTTCTGCGAATCTGATCCGCAAATTGGAAGGTGAAATTAGTAGGAATGTTTCTCGCGTCCGTAAAATAGCTGGGATATCGCGTTTCAGATGCTGTGAATAGGAATACGAGAGCTGTGTTCGTGCATTATTCTGTCAATTAATTGCTGACAGCTTTGCTGTTTTATAGCAAAAACAAGTAGTAGACGGATAGAGTATGACTTCAACGAATCAGTTCCATTTAGTTCTTTAGAAAATGATGTAGATAATGAGATGAAGGATTGAACCAGCTTTAGAAGGAGTCTATTACGTTCCAGGGATGGAGTAGCTCACCTTCCTCTAGTTTCTCCTATCATGTACCCTGCATGTGCTCTATGAGTGGCGCTAAGTAAAGCAGCAGACAAATTTCTCTTTTGGGACCTGAAAACACAAATATAGTTTAAAGCCAGCAAACTGTAGTAGCAAAGGAGTTTGAAGAAATCCTTCAAGACTGTCTCCCTGTTTGGACTTGTACAGATATTCTCCGCAGATTCTTTTTCAGTTGTCTACAAAAAGGACGGGTGACACCGTTTTGAGACGAGCGTAATCTACATTTATCGAATTATCTAGCATGATACCCCGACTGCACCCTGCACACGTTAACTGGATAAAGTTACATGGCTGATGGGCCCGCCACGTGCCGCGTCATCAAACTCTTTTGTGAACCGACCGGGCGGGATAGGAAGGTATTCCACTGAAACGAAACGGTAGGCGAAAACGAAACGAATATTTACTCGTACGAGTATTTCGATAGCTAGGCGAGCATATGGAAATCTATACCGCTAGACCTAATGATCTAGCATCAAATATAAAGAAGCGTCTTTAAAAAAATAGACTGAATTTTTTGGAAACTATTACATCACATGTGTAGGCAGTAGCGTATCGGTTTCATACATTTAGTATGGAGATAGAGCGAGAGAGAGAGAGAGAGGGAGAGAGAGAGAGACATTAGAGTCACTACACGACATACAAATGTGTCTCTAACCATACTAAATGTATGAAACCGATTTGCTTCTGGCGCGACACGTAAGTGTGTTTGCGGCATTAGATATTAGTTCGGATAAGAAATGGATTACTGCATGATTGAATAGAGAGACAAGTCAACAGGCGATTTTCGCTTCGCTTTCGAATATCCACCCCCGTGTTCGGGCTGTCGAAGCGATCGCGTCGCCCCGCCGGGGTCGCGCCTCGGTGTAATTGTCAAATTAGCAAGCCGCTCAGATCAAAGGATTCGATGATTTGTAGCTTTTTGATAATGTGATAAGTTTCGCGCACAATTACGTTCGGGTGTGGTCCCACTGCAAGCGGGAAACATCGATTGTTGAAATAATCAAACTACGGAACGAATCGGGTCCAGTGTGTGAAGCGTGTGTGAACCTGTGAAGCCTGTGTGAACCTGTGAAGCCATCTTAGTCGTGATAGTTTTCCTTTAAAGTTTAGCATATGTACTACTACTGTGAATTTTTCGCAAGCGGATCGCTCAACCAAAAAAGGGAGTTCCCAGGCTGTCAATGTTTTTAAAACATGTATACATTTAGTTTTTTAATAAAATGGGGTGGATGCGAAAAAAATTTCATCCCCAAGTTACGTGTATGGGACCTTGAAAAAATTTCAAGATTTTATTCCACTACTTTGTCGGCGTGATTAATATGCATACCCGTACCAAATTACAGCTTTCTAGTAGTAAGGTTCTCTGAGCTAAGCCGCGGACGGACAGACGGACAGAGCGAAACTATAAAGGTTCCTTCTTTGACTACGGAACCATAAAATGTTAGCGAAACCATCGGATAAATATTATAAACAATAGAAACAGTCCTAGAAGTTGCAACAAATAAAACTATTCTCATGAACTTGAGCTAGATTGGTGTTGCCACAACGCAACGAAGACAGCAAGCACTAGGACATGCTCGTACTTAGTGCCTTACGCAATAGAGGGTTCTAAGCAAGCACGTACCCAGAATTTTTTGTCGGGGGGGGGGGGGGGGGGGGGGGGTCCAGGTCCAGGCAAATGATTAAGGTATCGCGTAAATGGATACTTAAAATTAAAAGAAAATTGTTTTCACAAATTATTTAATGCATATCTCGGTAATATAAGACAGTATTATAACGTTAAATTTAAACGTCTTGGTCTTAAGGACATTTGGTGTAAAACGTCGTCTACTGAAAGAATCTGAGTTGAATGGGCTGACATCAATACCAAACCAGTTAGACGATCATTGCCCATTTTATTGCGTAAATAGGTTTTAACCCTTTTTAAAGTTGAAAACGATCTTTCGACGCTTGCAGTAGATACAGGGAGAGACACTAACAGTTTTAATAGTGTGTGTATATGTGGATAAAATACAGCATCACACTTAGCCAACACTTCTATTGCTTCTCTCTTGATTGAAGTTTGATCAGCATTTTTCCACTTTTCAGCCCATAGGTGATATTCGCTCTCCAATGTGACCGCAGACACATCGTCATCTAAGTAAGAAAGTAGATTTGACAAGTTCTGTGCATTGTTGACACATATCTTATGTGGTAATAACATTTCTAGCGTTGTCAAAATTTGTACATTGCTCCCTTCAAATCGACTTTTCAGACTTCCAAGAAGGTCATCCAGACACGGAATGAAAATACTTCTTTTGAAATATTCCAATGGTGAATCTGCTGGATAATTTTCTCTATGTACTTGTCTGCCAGTTATTCGTGGCATTGTGATAGATTCGATGCCAAAGAGAGTGCAAGAGAGATTTACAACTCTTGTGAATATCTTTTTAAATTCTTCGTCTAGTGTATTACTTCTTAAGTTCTGAATCTGTTGTATTACATCCTTTGCAAAAGTCAATGCAGAACTTAAATCATGTTCAGGACTTTGCAAATACTGAGACAACGCCAGTGTATAACTTAGCAACTTCTCACAAACTAAAACAGATATTAAGAATGCTGGACTTTTCATTGCTGAAACCAATTGTTCCGCTTATTATTTTAGGGATTAGGGATTTATTTTATGGGTTGCATCTATTTTCGGGAGGGGTCCGGACCCCTTGGACCCCCCCCTGGGTACGTCCTTGGTTCTAAGTGAGCACGCACTTCCACATACCTCAACAAACAGAACATATTTTTCCCAAGCAAATTCTCTATAAAGTAGAGTCATTCGATAAGAACTATAATTGGGCATTATAAAAGACAGAATAAGTCAGGTATCATTATAGCCGGGGCTAAAACCTGCCACTCATGCCCTCTCCACCGGCTGTCGTCGCGGACTCCATCCACAGCCAAAATAAGAATTAAATAAAATAATAATCGCTCCATTGGCAGGGGGCAGGAAACAATAACACACTGTAGGACGGAGCTTACAGTTACGTAAGGCCGACAAGAGTACTAGATGCATCTAAAGAGTCTCGGTAGGCAGACATTTGCTTCATAAGAACAGTGGTCAAAAATTAACTAGCGAGATGGACATTGTAAACTACGATTTTACAATTCTAATTAAACAGTTTTTAGTTACATAGCACAAGCAACAGATGATATCAGAGAAATACCTTTACAAAACTCGGTTTTGGAATTATAATTATTTGTTCTCTCCCAGTGGGCCAGTGCTGGTTATGTAACTTGGTTATTTTATTTTCAAGGAAGGCATACAGTGTTTATACAAAAAATAGATATAAGAGATACGATAGACCAATTAAGTCTCTAATACACAGTAACTTAATAAAATTTTAAGCAAAACTAACTAAAATAAATTTGAATATTACAATTAATTTAGCTTACATAAGGTAAGAGAGGCACAGAGAACAATGGGATAATTCGCTCACTGATTTAGTTTTAGACAATTTAATCGATTTGTAGTAGCTGTAAGTTTTCCAACGAAATGAAAATAAATAAAATTTCATTTATGCACTTAAACTTACGTTAATAATTACTTTGGCAGAGTAGAATTTCATGCAATCTTAGTGCGTAAACATTCTTCTCTTGTATTACAAAAAAGTTCATATCAATTCAGGTAACTATTATTATATTTTTAAAAAGTCTTGCTTATTTGACATCTACGTCTGAAGCCAGTCTACTGTAGTACTTTAGGGTAGTAGTAGCTGATCAATATACGACAATTGATAAAATAAAATTTACAACAAAGCCACACGGTGTATTCAAAGTTACCACACCACCACCACAGACGTTAATGAACCTTAAAGATTCTGAGCCCCTACAAAACGTATTCTCAGATTCCTGTAATTTTGTGACGATTTGGAATGTTTACGTATGGCTGCTCGCACAGACTGTGACTCAGCTCCACGCCTGAGACTCGGTAGCGGCTCGCTCTCCGACCAACCTTTTGTGGGCGCGTCAAAAGTGACTTTTGAAAATACTAACGACCAGAACTGTTTTTAGAAAACAATTTAAGAAGCTTCCGTTTAACACGACGGTTTATTTAGCCCATTGTGCGCGGTAAACGGATCGCTTCTACGCCTAATTGTCGAGTGACCGGACAGACGGACAGACAGACGGGCCGTTGGGAGGAAGGCGCTCTTATTTTTTTTGGTTAATCAAATAAACATTAATAATGTTAGTGTTGCAGTGGTCGGGAAGTAATTATAGCGGGTTGTTGTTGGAACGGTAGCCCGTGACGTGGGAGCTGGATATATACCATTTGTTGCTTGCTGGGACATGGGAACCGAGCCGCGACGTGAACTTTGTTAGTTGACCGATTGAGCGAAGCATGGCGAAGCGAACGAAAGGTGGTATAGACGCATAATGACATCTTTCGGCCACGCAGAATGACACTCGAAAGGGGTATATCCTTATCAGCTAATACGTAGGGGAAGAAGGTACTTTCTGGGTGTTTGTATGTTTTCCTCTACAGGTTGCATTTATCAATCGATCTGGACGAAACTTGGTATATACGAGTATTGTAGGTGTAACGAATTTTTTGAGCTTTTTAGGGGGTACTTCCTCAAGAAGGAGAGGTAAAAACGGGGTACTGAATATCTCCACTATGCGATGCCCGATTCCGATGCAGTTTTCTATTATTTGAAAGTCTAGTTGAGTTATGGAATAGAAAAAGTCGACTTAAATCGCCAAAGACTCGGCGCCTTTTTTTGGCACCCCAATAAAAAAACAAAAAAGATGACTTTCAATGACTGGTCTCACAAAAATTTGGTAAAAATCTGATGAGAAGCATAGCTCCTCAAATTGCAGTAAATTTCTCACTTTTAGATGTCTACCGGTGGGATCGGTTCTTTTCCCTGGAACCTGGATGGAACCATCTCCTCATCGCAAAACTAACTATTCTAAGGCTTCTGTTCTAGGTGGCGCAACTACATCTTAGCGATAAATCTTTACTAGGTGTTATTTATGCCTCAATTTCGAAGATATTAAGAACGGACTGTCTCTGCGGGGCAAAGTATGTGCTCGCGAGGTCTACAGCTCACAGAGCCACTAGTTATTCATATTCTGTACGAAAACCTCGGTGCGCAAGTCCGCTATGACACAGACTAGCGTTGTCTTCATAACAATGCTGTCTCAGGTAACAATGCCAAGTGTGTCAGTAAATATTGACGGATGTCAGGTGCTGTCACAGGACAGTGGAGGGATTGCGGGCTAATTGTCGGAGGGTGGGGGTGGGGGTGGGGCAGAGCTGCCGGTGATGGTTGGACAATGGACCCTTGATCAATAACCACAATGTCTTGGAGGGTTCGACACGACTACCATTGTTTGTATTGTTTATTTTCTTATGGCAACTAACAGCTATTAATGTCTAATTAGGTGCCTATTAGCAGTGCTCAGAAATATCAGCTAAATATTTTGGATAAGCATGCTTGTCGGCAAGGTTGTAACCTCCAATTCCGATCCGACTCATCCAGTATCATCAGCCGGGAAACGTTCACTGCTGGACATAGGCCTCCTTCATGATACGCCACAGTGACCAGACTCTAGCCACTTGCATCCAGCGACTCCCCACAACGTTAACCAGGTCGTCGGTCCATCTAGTAGGGGGACGGCCCGGTAGACGCTTCCCGGCACGTGTTCGCCACTCGATAACTTTTACTGACGTTTGTTAACAAACTTATGCAGTTAGTTCTATATGAATTGTTCTGAAGCTAATAATATCAGACACGATCATCGTAAACTATAGTTATAATGTGTACAGTGAGATGTATTCGTCGATTGGTCGCCGGCAAATGGTCCTCATCCTGCCGCAATGAGGATGCTGCGATCTGTATGATTGGCGGATGTACGCGCCACTCCTGCGCACCCGTTGCTACCCACTCACGACTACACAGATGATAAAGTAAGTTTGTTCCACTAAACACTTAGCATTTTCTTTTTCTCAACATTCATTTCACACTCTTGGACCAATAATACCGGTAAACCTCTTAACTTTCCTGTTTTTAGGGTTTTAAAAAGGCAGTCCTTTGTATAGAGGTACATACAAACTTATAACAGGAAAACCTAAGCCAGGTCTCGTCTAGTATAGTTTTTGAGACGTCATCACATACAAACGTAGTCCAGTCATATTTTGAGTATTAAGCTATGAAAATCTATGAAATTTTCAAGACACAATCTAGAAACAAATATCTGTGTCGGTGGTGAGTCAGATTTTCGTTTAAATATATACTTCCAGAGTTACAGGGCGTCAAAGTATTGTATTTTACGGTAATAAAAAGCCCCAACTTTGAACCTGATTTACAAGAGTATGAATCAATTTATAACAATTTGGAAAAACCACCGACATCTGAAATTTCATTAATATACTGTATTAAAAAAATGGTTACATAATATACTGTATCTTTCAAATGATCCCTGGACTACGAAACATCCAAATAACGGGTGGATAACTTCGCGTAGTGTATGCTGTCTCTCCGTACGCGCTCGGGTAGAATAGGGCTCGGATAGGGACAGCTACAAAACAATGCAACCTTGAACGCGACCACGTGGTCTAACCAACATAGCCTCTTAACAAACAGTTGCTTATGCGGTCGAGAAACCTTATTTCAAATATCTAGGTATACGTATCTTGTCATGGTTCGGAACCCTTAGTTTTAGCTTCCATTGCGTTGACATATTATGACCTTTATCTCATCTTTAGAAAAGATAATAACCTGCAAAGCGCTGTGTCGGCGATCTTTTCATTAACTGCACACAGACGTGCTATAAACTGTTTTTGGTGACTGTTGGTAATAAGTTAGGTGAACTGGAATTGAACCTGCGACCTCCAAACTACAACTGTGTGAAAGGTTCCGGAGGTTCCGGGTTCGTTTCCAGTGGGGGTACCTGTTGTGGTGTGGTGGTTGGTGGTAGGCTATTTTCTATGTCCGTATGGCTAGCTACCACCATGTCACCAGCTCTTTTGTGATTCGGTATGAAAAAATAGCAAAGCCAGCGCCTCATTAGATTCAGACTTCCGAGGGCCAAGAGTATGAGAAAAGCCCCACATGGAAACCAGAGCTCCACAAGGTTATATTCTGGGACCAATTATGTTGTATCTTTTCTAGAGAGGTTACAAACCTAAATTATGTCTAGAATAGGAATGGGCGACCAATACGGCGAGTCCATAAAAATTGATCAGAAAATAAACTCAAAGGTGAACTGTCAGAACGTAAATACGAAAAGCAAATTGAACTTAACAATAACTTAATACGGATCCGGCGTTAACAAGCGCGGGCCTCGAATTACAAGTGAAAGGAAAAGAAAAAACAATTTAAGCTGACAGAAGCTCATTGAACAGCGAAACGTATTCAAATATCGAAAATTGTTGACAAATTAAGTTCCCCGCCCGGGACTCGAACTCCCTTACCACTCGACTCTACTCTTTAAAATTGTACAATATTACAAAATTAACATTGCATTTCCGCTACATCTATATCTCAAAGACAGTGAAGGCAGAATACCCCGGGCGTGTATTTCGAGACCGGCAAAAACAACTTTGTTAAAATACACGAAGGGACGGAGCGACCGTTCGTTTTACTAGTTACTCAATTAGGCCCTTTGTATTTGTTTATCTGAGTTTGTATAGCATTGGAAAGAGTGAGGGATACGCGTCTTCACGAGACAGACAGGGACGCGGCATGTAAAGTAATTTGAGACAGAGTTCTTTTCACCGGCTGGAATACGTTCCTATTTTGAATGGCAACACGAAACTGGCGGGAAATGCATTTACATTTTTTCCCCTGTAATGGCCGCCGTCAGATTTTCTTTGATACAGAGAAATGTTACTTTTAAACGTGCTTTTCGGTTTTGTAACGAGCTATTTGTAGAAATTAAAATACCCGTTCCGTTAGCATTTAGTAAACTGATATCAGCTCGCAGTGACATTCATTTTAGCAAATGAATTCCAATCTTCTCAATTTCTCTTGCCAAAGGAAGAATAAGCTCCAATGAGTAATTATTTTGAAATAAGTACAATAAAAACGAACAGAGCAAATATTCAGATGGTCATCGACATCTCCCTATGTTGTTGACATGACAGGACAACATCTTGCTGCGATCACCAATCCGCCTGCAAATCGTGGTGATTATGGCAAATCCCCTTCTAAAAAGTCCGAAGTGGTGGAGTTACCGTTATGTAACAGAGGTCTATCTTTTATCTGAAGTCTTGCCTTTTGTATGTTTTGGGACAGCTTGAACAATATGGATTGTTTTAGTTATTCTGAACTTTGTCCAGTCATTGTTGTTTGAATACCTTCGGAACAGTCCATTTGTAGTTTTTGTACTTAAAACATGGGATTTGTATGTGTACCCGTGTTTGTGTCGTTATTCTTTGTCTACACGTATTAGCACCATTGTCTTTATGAAGATCCTTTTGATTGATTGACCATGGCTGATGGCATAAGGTGTCAGGACAATTCATTAGCTCGTAACTGAAATAACTGGTTTTTGGTTGATGTATTTCTCCGGCCTTTTGCTCTGTTACTATTTCTTCCAATAATTTGTTTAAGTTCGTAGCTAACTTAGTATTCGTGTAGAAATAGTTTTCATATTTAACCCACGACGCAAAAAGAGGGGTTATTAGTTTGACGGCAATGTCTGTCTGTCTGTGGCATTGTAGCTCTCGAACGGATGGACCGATTTTGATGCGAGTTTTTACGAAAAAAGCTATATTTTAGGCTTTTTTGAAATTATTGCGTAGTTTTAAATTTAGTTTCAAGTAAAGTATCCTTTCCAATGGATTGTTGCTGCTTTTGAACAACTCATCAAAATTCATATCGAGTTTGTTGAACTAGATCGGGATGCATCAGCACCCTTCAAAATACACCTTCCAAATTTCACAATCGATTTGATTCGTGAAAGTGCAGAGCCACCCTATTGACACTTGTGCCTTTATATTCGTGTCATACACTGACTTGAGGAGAAAAAAAGATTTCCCTTCATCCCCTCGCATCGTGCGCGGTGCGGAGGAATGTTTGTGGAGCAAATACAGTGCCCTGTCTGAGGCTTACTGAGATCGCAGCCTCCGATGATGCATACAACTCGCGAGATCAGCTTGCGCTATTCTAAATTTTACTCATAATGTTTTGAATAAATAATGTGAATAAATTAAGTCCTGTTAAACACACACGTTGCTTCATTAAACTGACACTTTTAACTGTGTATCAACTGCATCATACAGAATACCGAGGTATATTAGAGAACTAGAGAGTAAATTGCGTGATTGGCTATTAGAAAAAGTTTTTATGTTAAAAAGTTTTAAAAGTTAATGAATTCCTGGATAGCAGTTCAGAACATTGAAGAGATTTTATGTTGATCTTTTTGGTGTATTTAAATAAAAGAAGAAAATGTTTTGCTGACGGTTGACGTTGTAAAAACATAAAATGTATGTAAAATAATTAAATGTTAAAAACAAGTTAAAAATATCAAGAAGTAACATTTTTTAGTCAATTAAACTTATTAAGGAAATAATCCCCAACAACATGATGGTGTAAGCATCGTGTTTATAGCATATAAAAATAATTTGATTCTCTTTAATTATACACAGTTATGAAAATAGTCAAGTCAAACCAAGTTAGTAAAAAAGAGGTGGAATGTGAGAAACTAAAATTTTCTGACTGTCATCATTTGTACCATGTTTAACAGACATCTCCAATCTACTATGAACTATGGCAAATCCTTTAAAAAAATCCTGTGTTGATTTATTAGGAAGACTGATGGTCAGCATTGGACCTAAGCTGTTGCCTACATACATACATGTATCTTAGCAAAGTTAGATATGGAAAAGGCTGATCTTTTCTAAGCCTAAGTTACAGGCTAAGCTTAGCTTGGACTTGTCTCCTGGTCTATATGCGAACATTATTCTATTGCAATAAATGCTTTAGATTTTTATTTGATTTACATAAATCACGTGAGAAGTAAACCGACGACAAGAAAACAATTTACCAATCGCAGTCGGCGAGTTCCCACGTGAAACTAAAATCGTTTGAAACTCTCTTTAAATTAGAAACAAAATACATCACAAAATGTTGACTTCGAAGCAATTGCCCCTTGACTTTGAGGGCTGTTTGCAAAATAGGGCTAAATTGAGTAGAAATGCCAACCCTTTGTCTTTGACGAGGGCCGGCCCTTCACTACATACTTGATTAGTCAAGGGGCATTTTGTTACTGTTTTTGAAAAAGTTTTTCGTTCTCCGCAGTCCTGTTGCGGTGGGAACGAATATTGCAATCATTAATACGAGTAACTTTATACATATTTCAAGAGCTTTATAAGCGTTAACTTTTAGCTTAGGCGTTCTTTTAAAGTGGTTTTCATTAACAATTTCTGATTGTTCTGTATGGGAATTCACCTCCAAAGTCGCCCGACTTTTTGTTTTTAATGCTTTTGAAACTTTTTAATGAACGCTTCAGATTTGGATGCGAATTCGTGCCATGTTCGTTAAATGTTTTCGAGTGTGCTTCAAAGGTAGAATTCGTTGGACGAAATAGGTGAATACTAGTACATATGTAAACGATATCTCATAAATGTTTTTTCTTTTGATCACAAATAACGAACATGAAACTTCCCCCATGGCATGCCATAATGACCGGCTACGAGCCACTTCCATCCAGCGACTCTCCGCGACCTTTACTGGGTCGTTGGTACACACGACTACACATCAAGCTATACAATTCCAGTATAAGCTGATCTCGCATCGAATGTACTTCCGCATGGTGCTAGTTCAGCTTGTACTGGAAATTTATAGCTTGACCTGTAGCCGTGCGTATATCTAGTAGGGGCACGGACCCGTACACGTTCTCCGGTACGTGGTTCTACTCGAGAATTAACCCATCGGTTATCCGTTCATCGAGCGATTCGGCCTGCCCATTGCCACATTAGCTGACTCGTTGAGCTATACCGGTGACCTTGGTTTGTCTAATTCCTCATTCATTAAATCTCTTAAAGTTTCGTCTCTTTTCTTTCGTTTTATAACAATCAACGCTGAGTTTTAGAATGAGAATAACAACTACTTTTTTAATTTAAGCAAACATCTACATCGAGAGGGGAGGAGAAGTTCCTAAACTCAATATTAAAATGCAAAAATTTTGGAGGCAATCAATTTTAAAAGTAAAACAATATTGCTAATTGCATTGTCAAGATATTATATTAAATTAGTCGCTAAAAACGTCAAAGAAAGCATAGGAGCAACGGTGCATCAAATGTTGTTAGGATTTTCGTGACGGCGAAGATAGAGTCGTAATTTTAATTCTCCCTCCATGATGGAGTTGGAATTATCGCGTTATTGACAGCGCCCGAGCGCAACCCTCGGAGTCATGCTCAGGAAGGAGTTCGTAACAAAGTTCATAAACGGTAGCCATGATGGATGTATCAAGAAGGGATTTGCTATAATCACCATGCGTATCGAGTGATCACAGTAAGATGTTGTTAGCATATGGTTAGACTGTCGCCGAGACCACTGAGACTACTCAAACAGTTTAGATTTTGCGATCAATTTTTTTATTTTTCTTGCTGCTTTTTGTTGCTAAGAAAATTCGTCCGGGGTGGTTTCCTATAGATGTAGAAACATACACAGAAAAATATTTCAATAGTATTTTATACCGTAACCGTGGGTTTTCTACATACATCATCAACAGCCTACTCTCCTACAGAGAGTGTATGGGCCATAGTCCACCACGCGGGCCCAGTGCGGATCGGCGGACTTCACATGCCTGTTCAAGACATGCAGGTTTCCTCACGATGTTTTCCATCACCGTTAAGCAATCGGATAATGTACTTGAATTGAAAAACAACTCATAGGTACACGGCTGGATTCGAACTAGGAACCCTCAGATTGAGAGTCCCGCGCCGTTTTCTACATTACAATCTAATTTCTCAAAAAAATCTATAAATAAAATAGCTAGTTTTTTAAATCTAATTTTAAAAGTTTTTAGCTACATATAAAGATACCTCACGGTTCATACATTTAACCAACATTTAACGCTAAAACATGGTCTCGTTACGTCACAAGCCGCGTGCGATTTGCATCCAGCATGGCTGCTCCATATGACTAGAATCACTTAGACGGGTTAAGTTAGTACAAGTATTACTCGTATCGAAAAATCGTTGACAAGGTCTCTCATACATCGGTTCAGTCAACATTTAATCACCTTTTTATTAGTTTATAAAGTTGTATACGTTGTCGTGAGATCAATTTCCAAAACAAATGCGGGATGCAATCTGCGTGTCCCCGGAGACGAGACGCTGCATGAGATCAAATCTGCAGATTCAATCTGTCCCGGCGCACCGACTATTGCAATTAACAAACAGACGGAGCTTCATAATTACCACTTCAGACACTTCGTCTCATTGGGCGACTATCCACGGAGTCGTACAGTGCCAGAGCGTTATAACGTTTCAACATATTTTACTTTATTTATTTTATTATGTTCGGGGAACTTACAGCTTACACAATTTTCATTCACGTATACTGCCATTACATCGATATATTCAAACTTTTAAAGAGGATTAGCGTTAAAGACTCGTTAACGAATCGAGATAAGAAAGATGCGGGCAACATGAACCTAAAAACTGAAAAAAGCAATAAAATATATTTTTAATGCCAATGAAAAAGCAAGGACTGCACTGTTCGACAACGTTGCTGCGACGCAATAGCTAACTGAATCACTGCCAGAATAACGTTATTTGTAACGATAATAAATAACCTTATTCTTAGCGGGGATACATTAGTGATGTTATGATTTTATGGCACTATTTTAAGGTCTTTACAGCACTTGTGGTCGCACGTTGTTAAATTCGTATTATCGCGTAGATGGGATGACGTCTATCAGTTGTTGTAGTCTAAGGCAGACAATATGTTCCGTGGATTGTGGTTGATTCGATTTGACGGTCGCAGTCCGCACCGGTACCACCGGGTCCCGGCGACATGAGCGCTGCTTTCATAATGGGAGGTACACTATATTACTCCCTCTCGGGTACAATTTCTGCTCTCTAGCAAGTGCTGTTTCAAAAATGACTGGTTTTTCATAACTTGAGTTTTCGTCTGCCTCCTAAACTGACGTCCAAAAATGGTCTAGCGATTGAGCTAGACAATGAGCTAGTGGCTAAACAGAAGAGAAAAAAAGCAGTATAGGAAATGCCACTCGCACTATCAAACATATGTTTTAAGCTTATACGACGGATTTTGTCGGCAAAATGCATTGTCTGTTATTACTAATAATCAGTGTTATCAATTTATCAAGATATGAAAAGGTATGAAAAATATGTAAGATGAAATGAAACAAAATATTGTAATGTCTTTGGTATCGTCTCTTTCTAACATCACCCGAGTACGAAAATATGTACACACGAGTACAAAAATATGTATCCAGTTTTGAACCATTTCACAATCACCTTTAATTGACGTTTTCCTCAATACACGACACAGAAACAAGCAAGAGTGAATGTGACATGGTTCAAATGTGGATCCATATTGAACTCGAGTGTACCTGCTTCTGTACAATGACACATTCTTTTGCTTCTGTTTTTCTTGTTACTGTTGTGTGTTGAGGGAGATGTCAATGGACAACCTTTTAAAAGAAAAAATTGAAGATTTTATTTGGTTTCTGGATAGAAAATGACCAATGAATGAATCCATTTTTATTTTCATAAAAATATAACGATATTTTTCGACGAAAATGACGTGGCGCGTGTGGCTCCAAAAATTATTCGACTAAAATCTTGCAAATTAGTAAGGTGGGATGGGATATAAGTACTTTGTGAAGAATTTGTTTCCTCTAGTGTATCCCATGGGGTTGGGATAGTGTGGGCAAGTGTGTGTATGGGTTGTCGTTGGATAGATTTGTAGTAGGTATCACACGAGTGACGTCATCTGCAAGGTTTTCCTCGAAATCGCTATTTAGAAATTTCTTAAACAATTTCTTTCACGTTCCTTGGAGCAGCTAAATCTTAAAGCAGTTTTCGAAATAGATCAATTCAAAATTTTGCAACGTTGTCCATGACACGGTGAAAAAATGGTCACATATTTTTGTGCTCGAGTGTACATTGTCCTTCTCGCAGCTTACCCCTCCCCCGCCCGACGTAAATCGATGTTCTTAAGTTGTGTTTCATACGGAGTGTAAAGTGTCAAAACACACTACCTCCTCCGTTGTGGAAGTCGGATAACCAGCCCTCATAAGGAAATATTAGATCGATATGTTTTCGTCCCGCACGACAGCACTTCCTCGGAGAACCGCCATGTTGTTGTAGAACAGGCAATAAAATAAAAACGTCCATTAATCTTACAGAACAATGTTTCTCTATCATTTGCATTAACTCCTACATGCACATGAACACGGAGGGAAGTCGTGTTGTAACATTAAAATGAAAACGGACATCGATCATAAAAACTAGACACAGCACTGACCAGGAGACGGTGAAATGATGTGACCCTCATAAGCCAGGTGTCAATATCACCAGTCGGGAAACGTCCACCGCTGGACATGGGCCTCCTGCATGTTACAGCACATTCGCATCCAGCGACTCCGACCTTAACAAGGTCGTCGATCCTTCTAGTAGGGGGACGGCCCGGTATGTGGTCGCCACTCGAGAAGTGTGAAGTCTACCAATCCGCACTGGTGCCTCGTGATGGATTATAACTCAAAGACTCTCTATAGGAGAGTAGGCTTGAACCCCTGCAGTCGACATATATAGGCTATGTCAACAGATACGTATTCGAATATCAAGATATCTCTGAGTCTTTCGATCGGTTAGGGCTAGATATTTTTCATACATTTCAAAGCGAATAATAGTCTTTAGCAAAACATTTTCCTGCTCCTCTGTTCTATACATAATTAGCCTGAGAAAGCGAGACAGGTAAACCATCCTGCGTTAGTAGAACATCTGTTTGCGTTGCTCAATGGCAGTGGTACACCTTTTATGCTAAATGTTTTTTATGGGCGTGACGATTGCCATCAAAGAAACATTCAATAAATTTGAAACGAGCGATAAATCAATATATAATAAGCGAACTGTCCGTGCGTAGAGTCCATTAGCTAAGTAGAAAGTAGCTGTGGAGATTATGAAAAACGAAATACAAAACCACGCGAAGTACGTTTGAATTCATTAAAATATTATCAGGCTTTGAGCCCAGCTTCTCGGGGAAGTGAAGTCGGGCATAGACAGCTCGAGATGGAGGATAGTGAAGCCGGTTTCAATTCGAGTGTGCGTTCTCGATTAACAATAATTAAAACATTAATTAATCCGATTAACAAGGACAAACTGATTTCTTCGTAATATTTACGGTTTACGGGTTGATTATTTATTTCTTAAAACATTTATAAATTACTGATACGAAATACAGAAATGATTTAAATATATGTGTGAACACAAACAAAGCGATAAGTTTAACAATTTACAGTTTGTAAAGCAGCGGCACTTCATTTAATTAAATTTTTATCACTATCAAATTAATATCACTTTATATTTTCGGTGTGCTACATTTTCAGAAAAAAAATTTCTTTTATTTGTTTCGAGTCCATATATGCATTTCATGTGTCTTTTCCAGTTTGTCTTGTATGTAAAAGTTTTTTTTTACCAAAGATGTTTTGTTAATTGTTTCACAATCTAAAAAAGTTTTTTTTTACACTCTTATGTTACGAATACTGTTGGTTGCAGCAGTACATAAGTACAAGGTAAGTTAGTATCTCTCAGTTTAGTTATTCCCTGGTAAGTTTTAAACGACTTGATCAATTCCAGTATTTGTGCTACGTTTCACCTCCATGAGTGTGTTTTGGTGACGTCACGATAAAATTGAAACCACTCTGTCATTTACCACTTCAATCATTTTTCTAGTATGGATTTTTTGGAAATGATTGTGTTTTTAATTTTTTACGGATGTTGATTAATTTTTTTCCATAAGGTGACATAAGTTTGGCATCACTGATCGACGCATCTTCCCTCCAGCTGTCACACAGTCTGTGCCTCATATATTAGCCATTCCCCAACCCTAGTAGGTAACCGGGGCATGAAACATCGGGTTATGTTCTCATTTAGAGATACCACACGTAATCGCATCGGATGGGGTATCTGATAGCCGGGGGCGTACCGCATTGTGCTTGCCTGTTCGATCATTTTAGCGGAAAATGGGGTACTAATTAACATTTGAATTCATATCTTTTTAAAATAATAATTTATTGAAAGTTTCCTTTATTTGGTCGGGTGGTATATTTAGGTATTATAAATAAAATTGAAGTGATAATTAAAACTAGCGTCACAAGAAATGTTCGCGAAAGATAATTAATTATAATTATCTGACCGCATTCGTGACCTAATGGACTCACAATCCGGAAGTCGCGGGCTCGGTTTCCAGTGGTCAATTCAATAGCTACAAGCTGCAGTGTCAAAATAGCACTGTTGTGTTCAAGTAGTAGAGCCAGTGCCTCTTGCTTACATGTGAGATGAAGGCCAAATGTTTTACATTAAAAACCTGTCAGTATAGTGAATTGCACCCCTGTCTCGTACTAATTTAAAGTTGTAAAATAGTTTTGTATCATAAATTTCTAAAAACATAGACAATAAATTGTAACTTCCAATAAATATTTAGACGATGACTTTCAAACCTATCAGACGGTTGTAATACTGGTGATCAATTTTCGACACTAACGGCATACGACCGATAGCTTAGTTGGCGAGAGACGCAGGTTCGAATCCCGCTCATGTCGAATTTTTTCAGTATTTTCAAAATGTCTTTAGGACTCTAAGAGTCACCTGAGGCCAATCTCTTCATGCAATATTCATTGTGAGAGTCATGTTTAGCGGCAGGATGGTTCGACAAAGAAGACACAGTTGTAGAGATGTCATTAGCACTGGTAAACCTAAATCCAAGGCCAGCGTGTAATGGCGTCCCCAATCTCGTCTAGTGCCCATTATGCTCGCTCCAAGTCAACAATAAACAATTAACCTCTCGAATATCACGTAAACGAGATGCCTTTGTGCGACGACGAGCTCCAGAAACGTTTAAATTTCACTTAGACTTCACGACAGGGATGTATCTAGTCAAGACCCAAGCCAATGGACCCCCATCTAGTGACACTGACATTTACTGAAAATGGCAAATAAAATATTACTAAACCAAACATAATACTGAGTCAAAAAGCACTTATCTTTTTCAATCACCTTTAAAGCTTTGGTTTATTGTTTTTAATAGCGGTATTTATATTTAGGAGGTAGTAGTCCCCTAATTTTTTTTTAAGTTCAACCCTTCTCTCTGTCATAATTATCCTCAGCGCATTAAAATTAAACATCTTTGAAAATTCGTATGTATGTTAGCTACGCATGGACGACTGAACAGATGTGGATGAGGCTAGCAGGTGAAAAGAAGGAGAGAATCGGAATAGAGGTAATTGTAATGCTGACTGAGGGAAACAATAACATTATATCTTAATAAACATTCATTTGAAATTTCATCATTTCGAACAAAGCGCTTCGCTACTTCATTAATTATGCCTACAGCTAAGAAGTGGAATTCCCTGCTGGCTTCTTTATTTCCCGAGCGCGAAAACCTTGATAGTTTCAAGGCCAGAGTGAATAGGCTATTTCTTGACAACCGTAAACCATCCTACCACATCGCCGTTTAACATCAGGTGAGATTGTAGTCAAAGGGAATCCTATGTAATTAAAAAAAACTGTTCCCGTGGTATAATTTCTGAAATCCGTCCAAAAGAAGTAGCAAGAATTGACTTGTTCGCCCCATCGTAGTCCCTCCCTGGTGGGCCCATCGCCCGCGGGTCGCAATTAACTCCACAAAGCTCTGTGTCGTCTCCATCCTGAAAACGAAACACTCGTAACTCGATTGTGGGGAGTCTGTGCCCTGTGCCTGCTACCGTACGATATAATGGACATTAGGCATGCTCTCCTTGGCACGCCGGTGTTGGGGGGCTCTCATTAACCTCGCCTCGATGCGCCCCTGGTCCTGGTGCTGGCTGGCTGATGGTGATATATTCAAATGAGGAAGTTGCTGCGGTGTTGAATGCTTTGGGATCAGACACGTTCTAGATTGAGTAAGTTTTTGTTAACGAATGTTAGGTTTTAGTATTTACATGTGTTCAAATCAAGTCTGGACGAATGGTTGTGTATTAGGAATCAAAGAAAGCAGCCAATGCGTGAGCACGTTTCCATCCTATCGCATACAGTCAAATAAGAAAGCCCAAGTTAGTGCAATTTTTTTGCGGAGGGTAAATCTTTCAAAGCTATTCGGCGCTTCGGGGAAAAATGCCGAATTGCTGGATTTCCACCAGCTAAAACCCCTTCTGTGTCCCTCTCTCACCATTGTGTGCGATGCGATTCTTCCGCGTCTCGTCTAGCAATCCCAATCTAACTTAAAAGTGACTGATCAATATGGAAACAATTCTTTCAAATATTTTTAGCATGATTGCATTTGGCGGACCAATCACGTGGTAATTGGAATTTATGGCTTCGAAAGATAGAAGTGTATTAACCAAACCCACCCTTAACCACCCTTAACATAAAAATGCCATTTTAAAATCATAATAAACTTGCAATTTCTGAGCTCGGAGGAATCAATTGACATCAATACTATTTCATTATGCAGTATCTCTGAATACCTCTAGATACCGCCTGGCAGTTCGGAGCTAGTCTAGTGTTCAAAGTAACACAATATAAAAGTCTCGGTGTACTGTCGTTACTGGCCCCCACCCCGCGCACCTCGCGCATCCCCCGCACCCCCGGGGGATGCTGCGGCCAATATCCATCTCCGTCGGAGCGAGATCATCTCGTTACGTCACTCCACAGACTCGCAACTAGATTTTGTTGACTCTCTACTGCCAGGAACAGAAAACTCTGTATACAGAATATAAATAAAATATTAACCGACTGCAAAAGAAGGACGGTTATGTTTTTCAAGTGTAACTCGTCTCACTGAGTGACTTTGAACGTTTCAGTTCCGTATGTCGTCACTGGCAACACATACTGATTAAACGCGTCCACCTGGCTACCGTTAATATCTTACTCTGATCGCCAACCTGCTTGCCGAGCCGATTATCGCGAATCAAATTCCATAAATTAGAAAAAATAACTACAAATAAATTTCTAGCAAGCAATCCGTCTGAGGCATGGACAAGGACATATGCTTTTGTTATCCTGAACAAATGATTCCCGCTGGATACTGTCTCAAGTTCACAAAAGCTTGTTTCTAATAAAATCATACGATACGATATACGATTGTCTATAAATTTACTAGTTCGCCAATCGCGTTTTCGGTACTACTAAACGTCTGCACTCGACCACGGCTCTCGAGACACTGTCAGCTATTGACACTTTGAGACTGACAGCAAACCAACACATAGACACACGAGACGGAGAGATTATACTATGGCGCATACACTAAAATACCTAAATACATATCCGTACAAATAAATGCGAATGTGAGTTTATTTGTTGGTCGGTTTGTTTGTCCTTCCCTCCCGTCGTAAACGATTGTTTTATAGGGACAGTTGAAGGGACGGTAAATGACATATGCTACTTTTACTTTTTATCCCGATAGAGTAAGTAGTTCCCGTGGGATACGCAGACGGAGTCGCGAGAAAAAGTTAGTAATTCAATAAGTCGTCATACGGAACCATGGCAACGCTCGAACGCACGTTCCTGGCCTTTTAAACAGGACATCTGCGTCATTACAAGAACGAAATGAGTTTTTTTAAATAGCAATTTTAACGAGATACTAGTTTCGTATCGGAGTCGCTTTTTCACATTAACAAATAACGCTGTTTACCATTGCTGCATGCACGTTAAATTAATTAGGAACTGATCACGGTCACGGGATGCTCGGCATTCGCAACGAGAAATTGTAAAACAGCACGACTATAGTAATAAATAATAATTAAAGCTCTTACGTAGATTGGTGATCGCTGTAAGATGTTATTAACATATGTAATAATTGATACATTTAATACTGGCGGCTAGACGTTCCGTCTGCTCGGTCGGCACTGTATGCTAAAATACAAGTTTTTAACTTAGTTTAGGTGCAGACGCTTTGAGTGTAACTGAATCAGGTTTTCTAGTTAGATTTAAGAAAAATATTGTACATTCTTATAAATAAATATATTCTTAGTGTACCTCCAAGTCACTATTTTGGATTTTATGTGACGTATTACCCTCTAACAAACACTACGCTTCCAATGATTATTTTTATGTATGATGGGTTTCCACTTGTCCTTCATCTCACCTGATGGTGACGATAAGGCCGTTGAATGGTGAGCGTGTGCATCCAGAACCCTCAAGCTAATGAAGCGCTGGCTCTGCTACCTCTCATACTGGAACACAACAGTGCTATTAAAACTGTTGTTTGGCGGCAGACTTAGGTAGCATGGTTGTATCTAGCCAGCGGACATATAAAATGCCCTACCACCAACCAAACCCCACTGGGAATCGAACCCGGGACATCCGGATTGAGAATCCAACAGTTAGCCATAAGGCCACGCCCCACGGACACTCTATTAGTCAACATACGATGAGTAGTTTAGGAGGTATAAAGATACAGACGAACACACATGCATGGTACATACAAAGGTTGCAAAATCATAACTCTGCTTTTGGATTCGCTGGTAATGGTAAAAAATTATAAAACTAGACCAGAAAACAGAAGGTTTTCATTTGCCAGTTAGTTTGTGTCTTATATAACTAGCGTTTTGCCTGCGACTTTTTCCGGGAGGACTTCAGACATTATTCCAGCGTAACTACTTGCTCGATTGGGACACAAAGTAGCGTATGTCCTTCCGTCTCTTCAACTACCCTCATAAAGAAATCAAGTCATTCCGACTCTCCGCTACGACGTAAAGGAAGGACAAACATAGAAGAAGATTCCCTCTACAAGTAAATATTTGAGCACTGACAAATTACGTAGGTACGTACGTACGTAAAGCGTCGGTGGCGCAGTGGATAAGGTGCGGACTCTCAATCTGAGGATACCGGGTTCGAATCCAGCCGTGTACCTATGAGTTGTTTTTCAATTCAAGTACATTATCCGATTGCTTAACGGTGAAGGAGAACATCGTGAGGAAACCTGCATGTCTTGAACAGGCATGTGAAGTCCGCCGATCCGCACTGGGCCCGCGTGGTGGACTATGGCCCATACACTCTCTGTAGGAGAGTAGGCCTGAGCCCCTCCAGTGGGGACATATATAGGCTGGTGATGATGAAATTACGTAGAGCCTCAACAACCATGCACACAACTAGTGTACCGCCAGAATAACTGTCCGACCTCGAATGTCCGTCCGTTGTCTGCATTATTACAGCTCTATTTAATCCCAGACAGTCAGGGCTGTTCACCCGTGGTTTGTACAAAGTCTCCTTTATACAATTTATAGGTAACGTTTAGTAAAAAACACTATCTCTTCAAAAGGTTCAAGACTTGTTACAGACGGTTGGAATGACCCTAAAAGAATTTTGAGATCAGAACAACCAGAGTCCGTGTTCTACTTAACAAGTATGAAGCAACTAGTTCAGACACATTCGTTTGTTATACACAAGGTACACACTAACAAATGTACACCACATCAGACACTCGGCCGTCAATATGCAGCGCAGTGTCAGTACACGTGTGTGTGTATTTTTGTTGACCTTACGAATTATTAGACTAGACAATCCGTATATTTAAAAAAATCCCTGAAATAGAACTACTTCTTAGATGTCTTAAACGAAACTGTTTCGTTTCGAAACCACTTCTAACAATTTGCCGTGCGTTCTCGGCTTTAGATTAGGACTACCCCATGCCATTCCACAGGTGTTGTAAAACACGACTATGGTAAAACTATTTAGGCGATAGGTAGCAATCTTACTATCGCTATCCATCGCCAATCCGCCTGCCGAGGTGCTCGCAAACCCTTTAAACTCAATTGCGTCTGTCTTTGACGGAGGCTCATGTCCGACAGTGGGCGCATGCAGTCGATTACGAGTATGTCAACCCTGTGCCTCGGTCGCATATGCCCCCGGGCTCCGCATCACAGAATACGCTGTGATTGTTCCCGGGCCCGCGGTCCCTGTATGGGCCCGTCCGTCCGCTCAGTTTAAACAACACAAAAGGGCACGAAAAACTCAGCGTAAGCTGATTTACGGTAAACAGATTGTCCCAATACACGTAATGTTCAGTTCAGAGGAATGTGTATAGCTTTTGCTTTGTTTCCCATTTTAATTTGAAATTAAAATCTTTAATCTAGCAGTCGACTGTTTCGTCGCAAATAGCGAATCTCCAAGTGGGTGAGATGGACTTAGATTTGAAAGACTACTTATGAGATAATTAGAGGCAAACTTTCTACAATAGTGAAGAAGGCAAACGACTTACGGAGCCGAAACGTGAACACTCAGTCGCTTCTTACGACACCCACGGAAAGAGATACGACAATGTAAAGCTCAGATTGGGTAGAGCGTCAGTCCTTGAAAAATCGAGGTCTAGGGTCAATCCTGGCTCGTACCAATGAGTTACAATATCTTATATGGAATTTATGTTATGTTAAAAATATTTCAGAATATTCGTATCAAACCCGGACCAAAATGAGAAGTCCTTCTTTTGAGACTGAAATATGAAAAACGTCAGCGCCAGCTGGCGATTCTAGTCAACAGTATACCTTTTTAAGTATGTTAATTGAACGCGTTGCAACGCTCTCATGAGTCATCACGAGTCATTGATCAGTAGTCAATTAAATCGTCCCGGCCGTGTTACTGGTGACAACTTGTCGCTGAGAGAGTGACAATAATTGCGACAACCTTCCGCCGGATACCACTACTGATCAATTTGGTACTGTTGGTACACTGGGTGACAGATGTTCCTAATTTGAAATTTATCTTAAACTTCAATGGATTAAAAATTGCTCATACATTGCCTTATCTACGGCGGTTAAGTTCATTGTCAAGGACTGATATCCTACTAATATTATAAGTGTGAAAGTTTGGATGTTTAGGTGTTTGGATGTTTGGATGTTTGTATGTTTGTATGTTTAGATGTTTGGATGTTTCTGACGCTTTCACGGAAAAACTACTGAATGGATTTGAATGAAACTTTACAATAATATAGCTTATACATCAGAATAACATATTATAGGCTATAATTTCTAAAGACATAATATGTAAATTGTCCACTATCACACTTATAATATTAGTGGGATTACATGGGAAATTTTGGCATAACAAAAACGCGTTACCTAGCAACCGACCATAGAATATGTAAGTTTGTATATGCAAACTTTCGCGTTTATAATATTGGTGTGAAGACTATTTGAATGTACTACGTCAGATATTGACATTTCTTTTTTCTTTAAATTATTAGACTACGTAACAGAATAAACACTATTTTGTACCTTATGCTGTATAATAATTTGTCATATACGTCACCTGTGCCTATCGAACAAGTAGAATACATCTTGAAGTACACGCGGACAAAGTCGCGGGCGGAAGCTAGTATATATATATATATATATAATAGTTTAGTGTAGATAGATATCGTATTTGTCCTGAGCCACTTGGATCCAGCGACACCCCGCGACCTATACTAGGTCGCCACTGCAGAGTCTCAGTCCTACTCTCCTACAGAGAGTGTACGGGCCATAGTCCACCATGCGGGCCCAGTATGGATTGGTAGACTTCACACACACCTTTGAATTTCTTCTCAGAAGTGTGCAGGTTTCCTCACAATGTTTTCCTTCACTGAAAATCTAATGCTAATTAATGATTTTTATTCGTACATAAATTCCAAACAACAAATTGTAACTCATTGGTACGAGCCAGGATCAAACCCGGACTTGATTTTTCAAGGACTGACGCTACTCAACTGAGCTACCATGGCTTCTAAGATACCATCAATCGTATCTTATTACAGGTTTTTCTTCTTCCATAAACCACTTCCTTCATCTCATGTGCCCCCAGCTTTACAAACAGATGCTGAACATCTGCCTCTCGCCAGCATATACGTAATATCACAATGGAGTGGAATGTAACTGCCATTATGCTAATATCATACATACAGACGTTATTACGTGACCATAACTCCTTACTGTTATTTCAAACAGTTTCGCCGTGGTAATGTCTGCCCTTTATTATTTTACGCACATTATTTTTAAGGATAAATATGCGTGTTATTTATCGGTTTAATTTGATGGAAAGTATTGTCAATTGTCTCTCTTAATGCCTATAATGACACTGTATATGGTAGCCATAATTTACCGAAATGTTGCCATACCAAGGAAAGTTTTTTTAATGTTTTATTTTCGTAATTAAATTTTCCACAAACATATCCTAATCATATTTAAAACTTACTCTATGAAATACCTGAATGAACAGATGTTATTCGAACCGTCTTAGTAGGTATATATAGTTAACCTGAGTAGTTCTCCTGTTTGACTAATATATAGGTCGTAATATGCAAATAAAACATCGAGGCAGTCTGCATTTCGCCACAACATTCGTTTTTAGGGTTCCGTACTGTAAAGTCAACCAACGGGACCCTGACTAAGCCTCCCCAAGTCCCTATAACATTAAATCGCCACTTTATGATTACAATTTGTTAGCACCTGTCGTTATATTATTTTAATGTGAAAATTAACAATTGCAAAGAAAAGGTTCGATGAAGGGTCAGTGGAACACCATACACCAATGTTATATTGAGATCTTCATCATCAGCCAGGAAACGTCCACTGCTGGACATAGGCCTCCATCATGGTACGCCACATCGACCGGTCCCGAGCCACCTGCATCCAGCGACTCCCCGCGACTCAAACCAGGTCGTTGGTCCATCTAGTAGGAGGACGGCCTGGTAGACGTTTCCCGGTACGGTAACTCTTACTGCGTCATAACTTTTTTACCGACGATACGTTAAGGACGTTACATTGGAATCATTGTCACCCTGAAGCCTCAAGTCAATGAGGCGATGGCTATGTTTTTTCATTATCTCGACACAAAAGTGCTAATAAAACTGTTGTCATCAGGCGGACATAAAAAGTGAGACGCTGAGAACCGAACCCACGACCTCCGGATTACAGAAGTGGATACTATTGCGAGAAACTCACAATTAGTCAAAATGTAACGACAAAATCGATGAAATTAACAACTTCGTTAGAGAAAGCTATCAACAACAAATCATTGTACCGATCCGATCAAAATCTAAACGCGATACATCTATTACAATAATAAAAACTATAATTACTCACACAGGAGACACAAATATCTTCATTATCTTGAAGCCAGGATGAAGCATGTTCCCCGCGAGCGTCGCTCGGTGCGCGGGCGCAGGTCCCGCTAAATTACAGGCTGCTACGAAACGAGCCGCTTTTAATTGCCGACGGGGTGTAAAAGGCACTTATTAAATGTTCAGATTCTGGTATCGCTGTCGATATCTTCATATTTAAACGTTGACCATGCCAGTACTACAGTTTCATTTGACTTGAATCTTCTCTAAACTACCTCTATACTTGCAATTTTGCGTAAGGTCAGATTAATCTCTAAAAAGTTTTGTCCATTAAAGCATTTTGACCTTGGCACTTGTTTTCTGTTTCGCGCATTTCTGCTGCTAACCAATCTTATAGATGATCCCAACGAGCAGGTTTTCTATGAGTCAGTTCGTCATATTCTCCAACTCTGTCTCCAATGACAGTTGGATAGTTTTCATTGCTAATTATATTTTGATCCGTCATCAGCTTCATATCTTTTCACGGCACGCACTGTCATAACATGTTGAAGAGATTTCTTTTTACCCAGAGGAAGGTACCCGCAATAATCTTAGAGCCAAGTTGGGTAGTCCGGGTGACCTCTTTGACGAAGTTTAGACTTTTTATTATTATTTTATCAAGCTAATGAGGAGTTGGCTCGGCAGACTCAGGTAACATGGTGATGGCCGGACAGGCGGACATACGGCACGTACCGGGAATCGAACCCGGTACCATTGGATTGTTAGTCCAATATTTAGCCATTAGGCCACGGAGGCGATTAAAATATACTACTGGTAATGCCCAATGTATGTGAAACTGACGTGCCCCACCTTGAGGGACTCCGATCTAGATAGCGTCAGTGGAGTAGGTGGTTAGCAGTGATATATTCTGTAGGGAACGGACGAAGGGGGCGTGCTCTGGAGGTGCGAAATAAATCTCTCCGTACAGATTGAATCAAGCTGTTGCGGTGAACCTGGAGTATTGACCGCGGCCCTTTGATACCGATACGTGGTTTTATTTTCAAAATAATACGCCTTCAATCGATTAGAATGATATTTTGAGATTGGGTCTTCGATTTAAGTCATCTATGTGGAGAATGGCAGCTGGTGTTGAACTATTGGGGTGATTACCAGACCAAGACAGACATAAAAATGTATCAGTTTTCATCCGACTTCAAACAAGGAGGAGATTCTCAATTCGATGGATATGTTTTTAATGTTTGTTATTTCAGAACTTTCAACTGGGTAAACTACAACACACTACAACACAACCAAATTTTATGTATGTTATATAGCTTCAATTTTTGTTTATCAGTTTTAAGTATTTTTGTTTTTGTGTAATTAGTTTTGTTTTTGTGTTTGTAGTTTTGTTTTAATATATTTCTTAATGTGTTTTTTCTATGTGTATTGTGTTGTGTGTGTTATTAAATAAAGATGTGTCTATGTCTAAACCGATTTTTTTTAAAGCTTCCCTTTTGATCCCATTTCAATTTGGTTCATTTATGACAATTGCATCCATGAGAAAACCAGATAAATCTGAAACTTGCTGTAGACTTTGAAGGCAGTTGAAGTCGGTTTCTAGTTCTTTTTGAACGCGTTGACTTGTAAAATGGTAGTGAAGAACTGACGGACAGACAAAAATGGTGAAACTATAGAAATATACTTGCTTTACGCTTGGGCAGTGGCCTTGATACCACCAGATGGAAAGTGATAGCGTGCGCACCCTGATTGAAGCTGTAAACTAATACGGCGCTGGCTCTACTACCTTTCATACCGGAACACAATCGTGCTAGACTTAGGTAACATGGTGGTAGTTAGCCAGGCGGACGTATAAAATGCCCTACCACCAACCAAACTGATAATCGATAGGTTATAACCTAGGTACCTACCATAAAAGAAAATTTGCTCATGAAAGGAAATTGGATACAAGCGATTCAAAATAACAGAAAAAAAATTATAGTTTTACGAAGTAGAACAGACTGTTTTATTACGATTATATTCCGTAAATCAGACGGAATCAAAGGATTGTCGTTGAGAAATGATACGTAAAATGGATGCGTGGCTCGGGTTCCTGATTCACAAACCAGACTGATGCTGTTTAGCATTCAGCCGGCGGAGAGATAAAACTTTTTCAGACGTCCCGACGACGCAAGGGGTACGAGTTCGATATAAAAAAATTGTCAGGGAGCGTCTCTCCAGTTGTCATATTGTGACACGAACATAGAGTAACCTCTAGTTTTACTTTTCAGTTGACTTACGAGGGCTCCTGATGCGAGAGTGTTCTTACCCGACTGCGCCAGAAGGAGGGCTATGTTTTTCGAGAGTATGCACGTATAATTGTTTGGCACGCTCTGCGGCCTGGAACGGCGCGATGGATTTTAGCTTGAGAGGTGTCGTTAGATTCGTATTTACTGTGAGAGTGACACTATATCAAAATCGAATTTTTCGTTTCATTTATTTAATCTGTACACTAAACGTCTGTCCATCGGTAATTTAAGTTTTGTGTATAATTATAAGATCATTTACACATTCGTGCTTGATACTTGTTCTGGAAGGGTTTCAGTGCGAAAAATTGAATTTTTTTAGAAAATTCTAGTAATCTCATATCAGTTTGTAGTTAGAGAGCTACAAAAATGCAATATACGAGTGGAAACAAAGCTTATCTGTCGTACACTGATTAAAAATACAATTAAAATTGTCAGTAACTCAAAGAAAATTGTATGTGTGTGATGTCTGTGAAAAAAATGTCTCATGATGATTTTTATTGAATTTCCTTTTTACTTCATTTTTAATTTTAAGTAAGTTTATAATCGAGAGATTCATTGAATCTTACACAACATTCTTTCTTATTTTCCTCGATTCGATAATCTGAGAGATAAAATTATCATATTTGGTTTTTGTTTATTTTCTTAAAAAGCGCTGTATCAATCAAATTTATCTGGGACCACATTTGAAGTATCTTCTACCAAACAAATGGGCGTAGTTACCGGGTAACATAGGTACATACAATAAAAACATACAGTCGAATTGAGAGGCTTCGTCTTTCTTGAAGTCGGTTGAAAATGTGTCTTCAAATTCGTAAGCCTACTTACTCTCCTCTAGCGCACTTGTCCCGGCGGCGGGCGGGCAGGAGGGCGGGCGGCGCGGCGTTAGAGGTCAGCTATGCTAAGGTCCGGCTGTACTCACGCCCTCCCATGTCACTCGCCTAATACAGAACCCTGAGTTATGAGGTCACCAGGTGAACCGGCGTGGGTTGTCGTTTCATTTGTGCTATGGATACGACACAGGGCATAGAAAAAGCCCCGGCTAATAGACAACCGTTCAAATGAAATAATTAAATTTTCATTCAACTTAAAGATATATATTACTCATTATGACATTCTGTGTCTTACATGATTACGTTTGTTAATTAATGTAAGTACATATGAAAAGTTAATTTTCTTCTTCTACGTCCTTTACAAAACTTACTATAGATATAGATAGATGTGTAGTATCACACGCGTGACGTCATCTGCGAGCTTTTCTAATATAACGGTTTTCGTAGAGATCACTATCGAGAAAATTCTGACGTTTTTGTAGTTTCTTTGGAGCTAAATCTCGAAGCGGTTATCGAATTAGACCAATTCAAAATGTTGCAATGTTGTCCATTGTGTAAGAAATATAAGTTATTTATAAGAGACCAAAACTTAAAGAGCTGTAAAAGGCATGTCCACATTACCCGAACACCGCGAGTGATTCGCTAATGAAGATATTTTGTACGGACTATCTGTAGTACAATAAATATCGCGTTCCCTCCCCCGCCGGCGGCGCACGCGCACCCACGCGCCGCACCGGCATCGTCGGCTTATCGCCTGCTTCGTTACGAAACCGATCCGCGCTACACCCCTTACCACTTTAATTGTAACGATCGCAGCGCGATAAAGATCGATTTCGTATGTTGTGCTGTGAATTTCGGTGCTGGGTCGGTAATAGGCAGGATAAGAACCGACGAGCGCAGTACATCCACATGAATATCGCGAATATGAGGTACATCTCCGGTACTAATACACAACAGAGTTTCCCAACAGGTGGGTTTAAAAATGAACATGGACAAGACGAAAATCATGTCGAATGTTCATGTTGCACCTATGTAGTGTAGTGGTTGGGAACACTACCATCGAAGTTGTGGACGAATATGTATACCTGGGACAGATCGTTCAACTAGGTAGGTCCAACTTCGACAAAGAGGTCAACTGAACAAGCCAACTCGGCTGGGAAGCAGCGATGACATATCGATCGACATAGTGGTCCTTTACTGTGGGCCGAATAAACAAGCTCAAGGTCACTCAGCGAGCTATGGAACGAGCTATGTTCGGAATTTCTCTACGCGATAAAATCGGGAATGAAGAAATCCGTAGATGAACTAATAGTGATCTGAAGTGTCAATGGGCAGGCCACATCGCTCGAAGAAAGGACAATCGATGGGGAGTAAGAGTTCTCGAGTGTCGACCAGGTACCGGGCCCCCTACCAGATGTACCGACGACCTAGTTAGGGTCGCGGGACCGGTCACTGTGGAGTACCATGGAGTAGGTCTACGTCCGGCAGTGGACGTTTCCTGGCTGATGATGATGACTAATACACATCCGATTACAAAAGTTACTTCACCAATATTTAGAATGGATCATCCGGATCGATATCCGTCTTCTTCCAATGTTATAGCTGTGAGAGAGGCAGAATGAATTAAATTTTTGTGTGAGGATAGTTGAAGGGTCGAAAAAGGATATATGACACATTTTATTCCGATAGAACAAGTCGTTCCCGTAGGATATTTTCTAAAGTCCGCGCAGACAAAGTGATTCAATAAAGATGAACCTTATCCACCATTTACGTGAAGATTCTTTAGCTAGCCAAGACAAAACTTCGACTTTAATTAGAAAGCAAACAATTGTGGACCCCACATAAAAAAATCCATGCGGACAGCCGCGTCCAAACACTAAAATGTTCATAAAATCATGTCACACAATGGACAATACCGCTATCAAAATCAAACAATGGACTCGTTGCTGAAGAAGTGCGCTGCCGTAAATGGTGTGAAATCGAACCAATGTTTTCGTCAAATGTTAACGTTTTTGCTGGCGTACGTTTTCGTCGAGATTCGAGTTTTTGTCGTCTGTCGGCGTATTTGGTGATTTGCGACACGTTCGCGACGTTTCAAGTGAGACATTCGCGTAACTTTCGTGAAATTTAATGTTTTCTAAGAAAATTAGGATTATTTTATACAGCAGTTTACATTCCTGCATTAGCTACAAAAATGTTGTGAGATGAGTTTTTGCGTATATACTCTTTACGAATACAATTAGTACAAGATTTTGTTCCAGAGCCAAGGTCTGCCAACCTTTTGTTGTGCCTAATAGTTGACGGTTCAACACAAAACTTTCAACAGCTATAATGCCAATTGTATTTCATTGTGATCATAGCATGTTATAGTACTACAGCGGTGCTATTTTCAATTTCACATGGTCTATTCTGATCTATAGTAATAAACTACATATATTTTCCACAAATTGCATTTACAATGACGCTGTTTGTGGGATAACACTCGTAAGCGTATACTACCAGTCCAATGCGCCGATCTGTCCAACTGTAGACTTATATATCCGATTTTGATAAAATTTAATGAGGTAGTTAAAAAATTATTTCCGTTTTATTACTACGTAGGTAGTTTCTCTACTAAACGTTGATTTAGAAATGAAAAGAGGATGTCTGTGCATTTAATTCAAAAATCCAATCCAATCATTTCTTTCACAGCCGTCGTATGAAATACGTGGAAATGATCCCACGCCACGCTCGGAACATATAATTAGCGCTTCAACACACGTACCTACGCTGCGTACCTGTGTGCGTATGTAATTAACTTCAATCACACTTCGTTACCGACGAATCTCCAACGATTAACACCGACTATGCTTTTTGCGCGCACCAATCGCGTCCGCCATTTTGTCGTGATTGCTATTTAAGATGGCGGCTCAGCATGGCGGCGTTTCATCAAACATTTAATTGTTATGTTTAATAAAATCGTTAATTTGATTCGTGGGCGCGATTGTGAGTGAGAGAAAGGACATGCCACTGTCTAAATTGGCGTCGGAGATTCCTGAACAAGTGATCGCTATTATATTGTGGTGAGTATAATACTGGATATAGTTCTTTCAGAAACTATAAGAAATAAGCCCAGAATAGAAAGTCGTAGAAAAATTATTACATTTATTACAGGAGAAAAACCGTTCGTTATCGACGCAGAAACTCTTGCACATATTTACATATAAAGAGTAAACAAAATACAAGCAAGCTCTTGGTAGGCTATTTATGTATTAGATCAATCTATAATCTATGTGTGTACCCAATAGCTTTGTTTGTATAATGTCAAAACGCTAGAGTAGATTTTTTTGGGTAAGATTTTTTCCTACCAGGGAAAGGCAAAGGCAAAATAACATACAGCCATGTCTTTGATAATGATATTCTATCTTAGAATTTTAAAGTTATAAAAACAAGGCCGAAGCCACTGGTTCAGTTTTCTCAATAAAATGTATAATGTTTACATTTTATCGCTTGTTTTGAGGATTTTTTACGAGAATTTCAAAGGTAAGACTTGGTTTCAACATAATTCGAAAGAATCCATATGCCGAATATACTCGACATAGTAAACCCTTTGGAACGCGTCGTAACCCTCATAATTTTTCATAATTTATACTACAACTACTATACTACGATACTATACTCCTTTCACAAGGGTTTTACAAAAAGAAAGTGGCATAGATCATAGATGTTAAGAAAAAAATATTACGGATTGGCTTTTTGAAAACGGCTTTTATAGCTTTCTTTGAATCATAAACATTAATCATTTTAATTATAATTATAGTTTGACATAAATTAATGAGATGACTTGTGAATTATTTAATGTCAATTTAATTAACATTGTAAATTGTAAAGTTTTTAACAATTATTAACAATTAAATTCCTTATTAGATATGTTTATAATATTTGCACACCTGTGGACAGGTGAAGTACATCGAACTAATTGAAATTACTATCTTAACACCGTGTAAAAAAAACTATGTACTTGGCAGATGGATTTTCTTTCCTACTATTGAGAAGTTTAACAAATAATATAACAGGAAGTAAGAGGTAGAGAAGCTTCGTAAATGTTTTATGCACCACGGGTTTAGTCTTCATCTCCTCATTATCGTCATCAGATGGGAAACATCCACTGTTGAACACAGGCTTCTCCCATGGTATAACGAAATGGCCAGTCCCGAGCCACTGACATTCAGCCACTCACTGCATCCTTTACTAGGTCGTTGATCCATAAAGTAGGGGGTCGGTTCGGTATACGTTTTCCAGCACGTGGTAGCCATTCGATAACTATATTCATTGTTAGAACGATGTGGTCTGCCCATTGTCACTTCAGCTCACTGACTCGTCGAGCTATGTCGGTTAACTTAGTTTGACAACGGATTTCCGCGTTCCGGATTTGCTCACGCAGAGAAATTCCGAGCACAGCTCGTTTCATTGCTCGCTGAGTGACTTTGAGCTGGATTATTCGTGCAACAGTAAAGGGCCACACTTAGATTCCGCATGTCATCACTGGTAACACGCACTGATTGCTTTTGTCTTCAGCTCACCTGGTGATAAATCTTTCAGGCCAATGATCGAAACGTAATCACCTAAAGTCCCATACTGCTTTGTGGTGATCCAAAGATCTTTGACCTGAAACAGACCCTAAGCCCGGCGGAATCCTTTCAAATTTAAAAAGCAGTTTGGTCAGCATCTCAAGCATCCTGCCATGTAATCCCGTCTCGTTTTAAGGCGTTAATTGTAATGGCCCAAGTTGGCTAGTAACGAAGCATTCGCAGATGTCGCGCAAAAACTCCTCGGAGCATCCTCGAGGGCCGCGATTATGTCATTACGAGTCGCTCGATAAAAAACGAAAGGGCAGTTTAGTATGCGATGATACAGTACAATTAAACATGAAAAGACGGCTCGATCGTGAGGTGACCAGATACGATGAGCGAATGGGACTGAAAACTGGAGTCAAAACATTATAAGTTGTTGAAAGGATTATCCTGGTGGGCCGATAGATGGCATTACCAGTTAGATAAAAGGCGCTATCGAGTGGTTTTTATGAGCATCATATAAAAATAAGATTGATTTACCGTCTGAGCGGCATCCGCACTTTCTAAATTAACAGAGTGAAGCCAAAGAATTTTAGTGAAGCTGCCAAACTTTGTACTAGCCTACGAGTTTTAGTGAAGCGGTCAAACTTTGTACTAGCGGCATCCGCGCTTACTAAATTAACAGAGTGAAGCCAAAGAGTGAAAGCTTTTAGTGAAGCTGTCAAACTTTGTGCTAGATATGGTTAAGACTATTAGCGCAGTGTTATTTATTATATTTTCTTTGCTTATAGGTCGTCAGAGATGAACACATTACAAACGAATCTTGATGCATTGCGGCGGTTGATCTAAATAGGGATGTTCTATCAAGTGGTCCTGAGATGATACTTGTTATCATGCAATCTGAATTACCTGACTAGAGGGTGTAAACCATTGGTTAGTCTTTTGGATAAGTTGCAGGGATTCCGAAGAAATGATTCCAGTGAAGGTCAGAATTTATCAGATCGAAATTAAGAGAAATTGTGATTCTTACAAAATTGCGAAACCTCAAACAGAGTTGTGACACAGCAAATGCGAAGTCATTTCTGAAGCCGTACCCGTAACCAATAGATTTTTTTAAAGTATGATGTGTTGAGGGACGAAACGCCATTGGATTGTAAGCGTGCGCACCTAGAGGCCTCAAGCTAATCCATTTTCAAGCGACTTTAAAAAAAGAGGTTCTGAATTCGACTGTATTTTTTAAATATACATTCAGAACTTTTGACTGGGTGAACCGATTTTGATGATTCTTTTTCATTTGGAAGCTAGTGTCTACCGCGTGGTCCGATTTCAATTTGGTCTAGTTCTGACAATGACGTCATTTTAGTGCAGTTGAAGTCGATTCCAGTTCTTTTTGAGCGCGTTTATTATGTTGCAATGTATGACGGTACAATAAATAACATCGTAGTTCATTTATTCTATTTAAAAAAGTATTCCAATTATTTCAGTTTATTCCAAATAGATATATCCTTTATTTTTCAAATAGAAATCCGCCAAAATTATGCTAAAGCAGACATTCCCATGTGGTCCCAGTTAGTGCAGCCGTGTGTGCACAACAGTGATGCAATTAAACGTGAAAAACATAGTTCGGGAGTCGGGTCGGTATCGCATAGCCGGCGCGTCGCCTTTGCTGCGCTCGCGCCGCCCGCGCCGATTGTATCGATGGCTCGCCGGACGCGTTCGCTCACAGCTTTTTTCGTAAAATCTCCACTTCGCGGTACTCATATAGGTGCTTATGTGTGCTTAATTACTTGTGAGCTCGTGAAGAGCGAGACTGAGATGAGATTTATGTCATTATCGGAGGTCATTATGAAGCTGTGGAATCTGTGCACGGTTTTATCTGCACTTGTTGTTTCACTAGTCTCTTGCCGTGGCTCTGGCTGCTTTATGTTACATGGGGCCTGTTTCATAAAGCGACAATCCGTAATAATCTGACATTTCATGTCATTTTCTCCCGTAGTTATGTCAGTTTATGAAACAAGCCCCTGATTGCTATGGGAGGCGGGGAACGCGTGGGTTATTCTTAATCATTTATTAATCATTTTGTAGATCTAGATACTATGACTGTTACTGGATGAGTAACGTTATAAGTGGTCTTCAATGCAATAAGAAAAACCCTATCAGTTTTTTACTTATAAAATTTAAATAATAAACTGAACCATACTTTGATGTTTATTCATTACAACAATTATAATATTTGTTGTCTGAAAACAGGTTTTCGTATGTGTTATATATTGCTATGATTTCTTTTAGCCGAATTCATCGTTTTAAATGGCTTAGTCAAGTTATAAGTTTTATGATCTAATATTCACATATTTTAGGAAACTATGGATTAATATTCAACTGCGGTAGTTATTTAATTTATTCTTCAGAAATCTGTAATTTTTGACATTTGACAAACATGTCATAAAAATTTCATTTGTCATATTTATTTTAAAATAAATTACTCAATTAAAGAGTCAGAGGTGTCAGAGTCACATCACTAACATGTGAGTCTGTCCTCAGTTTGGTTAGGTCATTGCAAGCTGAATCACTTGATTGGCTGAAAAGTAAGATGATTCCGTCCTTTGGAAGGTAAAGCTGTGGATCCCGGTTGATGACAGCAGTGACAAAAAATAGAGTCTGGTTTTCCTTCTGGGTGTGAGGCAGTCGTTTCTGTAAAATCTAGTACCTACGTTAATACTTTAAGCTTCGGTAGCCGAGCCAGATTACGGGATAAGGCCAGGGGAATGAACACAATTGCACATAACTTGGCTTAAAACTATTACTCATCATCAGCCGGGAAACGTCCACTGCTGGACATAGGCCTCCCTCATGGTACGCCACATCGACCGGTCCCGAGCCACCTGCATCCAGCGACTCCCCGCGACTCTAACCAGGTCGTCGATCCATCTAGTAGGGGGACGGCCTGGTAGACGTTTCCCGGTACGTGGTCGCCACTCGAGAACCTTTACTCCCCACCGGTTATCGGTTCTTCGAGCGATGTGGCCTACCCGTTGCCACTTCAGCTCACTGACTCGTCGAGCTATGGCGGTATTATTCCACACAATTGGTTACAATTTATATAATACAGACTCAAACTTAAATTATATATGAACCATGAAGCAGTGTGTAGAACTGGCGCCCGAGCAGGTTGCCGCGTGTGTCAGGACACCAGGTTCCCACCTCACAGTCAATGAGCTCCACCGGTGATTCGGTCTTCGAGCGATGTGTCCTGCCCATTGCCACTTCAGCTCACTGACTCGTCGAGCTATGTCGCTGACCTTCGTTCGTCTACGGATTTCCTCATTCCGGACCTTATCACGTAGAGAAATTCCGAAAACTATTACTATGTAACATTAATTAGAATGTAACTAATGATGACGAATAAAGCACGAAGTACTGAATGAAAAAATGTTTATTGCACCATCACATCAGACAGCAGCTCTAATGCTTCCAATTTATGGTTAACAGCAGTTTTAACTGGAGCCCCTTCGAAGTGTGAAGTTCCCTCGCTGGCACTAACTGTCCTGTAGATGGATGGGAGAGCCTGTTATGGTCTATTTTATGTATATTACGGCTATAGCTGTGAGGAAAGGACCCGGCTAATAAGCTCGATGACTTCATCTTTATTATTTATGAGTTTCCGATGATAATGGCTGTGGATGCTCGCCCATTCAGGTCAGTCATTGTTCATCGTTCGTTTTATGTTTTATTGGGTTTTGCTATGGTTTATTTCAATAAGCTGTATATGGAAGTATTTGTTTTTATGGTATTTTTATCCAACTTTTGTGGAAGAAGGATGTCGGTAATGTGTTGCGTATTTACGTTTGATTCTGTACACTGGTTGGATGGGTTTAGGATATAGAATTTGTCTCAGTTTCCTGAGTTTTGTAAGCGGGTTACGTGTGTTTAAGTACTTGAAGGACAAAATAAGTATTTTCGGTAAAAGCTGGGCTCTTATTGTACTGAAACCGTAAACATTGCGAGGTGACTTGGCTTGTACTGGAAGTATACTCGTATGTACAGGATGATATGTCCCCGTGTGTACATCTGCGTATAAATAAAACAAAGTCACCATTTATACACATTATATAACATACACATATACACATTATAGTACACCATTTATATATCAACAACCGCTGATCCGAATTTTATGATCTTTGCTTTTGGAATTTGTCTCCGCCCCGAATTGAAGAATAACTATTTTAGCTATTAAAGCATGGCATAAATTCACAAAAAAAAACATTATCTCATACATTTATGAAGAAAGTCAGAATGTTTTTTGAAATGAAAGATTTTACTCTTCTACAGAGAGTGTATGGGCCATCACCACGCAGGACCAGTGCGGATTGGTAGACTTCAGACACACATTTGAATTTCTTCTCAGGAGTGTGCAGGCTTCCTCACGATATTCCTTCACCGAAAAGCCAACGGTAATGGTTTTTATCATTCGTACATAAATTCCAAATAACAATTTGTAACTCATTGGTACGAGCCAGGTTCGAACCCAGAACTCAATTTTTCAAGGACTGACGCTCAACCCAACTGAGCTACCACGACAATAGGAAGGACATAGGCTATTTTTATTTCTATCGAATGATTAGTTCTCATGGGATAAATCCTAAAGTCCACGCGGGCGAAGCTAGTGTTAAATAACTCAATCTTACATAACGCCATATACACCGGAGCAACTGTGTTACGCATATTTCACAAAATATTAATTTTTCTTTAAAAAATATCTCTAGTGATAAATAAAAAAATCTAAACGAATTGAAATACTAAGAATGATCGTAATGTAGGCTCAATCGCCATGTTTAGTGCTCCGACAATTTGCAATTCCTTCACGCAAAGTAATACAAACCTCAATTAGCCGTAAAAGTATCAGATCTCGTGACAAACAACCATACGAACTGACATTCGGCTGATAGCTGTCGCCCTGCGCGCGCGCACTGCGCAGGACTCTGTCCAGGGCCCACCCAGAGCCTGTAATTGCTGATAACCTACTATAGTCATTGTTGGAGTTAATTATATTCTATTACTTTCTAGACTAACTGATGATGCTTATTTTCAGATAGTAATAACATTGTTTTTGACGTCTTGAATCTTAAATATCGGAAATTTATAAAAACTCAGCTGTGGTAAGATCCCCGCAAAATGTAAAGTATATAATAATCAAAATAGATCTAGAAAAATTCTTGTCTAATTTTCTACCGATTTGTATCCCAAATTACTGACTCAATTCTCTAATGTCTGTAATATAGCGTTAATGAATCCGACTCGAATGACCAAGACACCATCACACCCTATCAGACTGACAGCGCTAGTACTGTCTGTCTCGCTGGTGAGCCCAGAATGTGATATAATATATGCAGTGAACTACCAAACCGACTATTTAATTAGTCAGGATATATTTCTGCCGCCAGTGGTTCTCAACTTCCCATCGAGCTTCTCTGAACCTTTGTCAGCAGCGGTCCCGATAGGTCAAGTGTGCAAATGCATTAGAACAATTACAGGCACTAAGTAATGAGCGGGACATCACGACACTTAAATAATAATACTGCATCATCTTCTAATTAAATGTTAATAAACAAAAACTGCACTCTGTGCGCGGTGCAGGCGCGAGAGGCAGCGGGAGCGGTAGCGGCAGCGGGCCGATCGGAACGGGTGAATGGGTCGATTTTAACTGAGTATTATACAACGTGTACCCAAAAGGAGTGATAAAACTTAAGTGCGGTATATGTTAGGTAAGGTTTTACCTTTGGAGCGGTAGTAGAAATCTATAAAACCGTACGAATCTGGAGAAAAACGAATTTAAAATATTGACTAAAATTTTTGAATTTCATCCCTATCCTAGTTCTACATGTATCAATAACCCCTAACCCCAAAGAGAAGGTCTGCGATCATTGACCACAGTGCTCGCGTTGGTAAACAAACATTTAGGGTTGTCAAAAATTACGACGTTACACCTATGAAATAAAAATGTATGGAAATTTAAACTAACCTTTACAACGCTGCTACTTTCACAGTGTATTCTATACAAGGGATATATACCCACCTTTAAGTATTATCACTCCTTTTTTGTACACGTTGTATATGCTATTATATAAAATATTTAAATTTTATGACTTAAAATTATAATTTTGAAGAAGGCTGTTCACTCACCTTGTACTCGTATTAGGCGCACGAAAAATAATAATTAAATATTTAGCTTTTATCGTATTTGTCACTGTGTGGTATATTGTTTTATTAATTAAACGATTTAAGCAATACATGGTTGTTTTACTCAACTCGTAATCTTTGCTCATCACACCCTCGGCTGAATTACGCCCTCGCATACGACTAGGGGGACATCCTCGTGTATAATAAGCAACTTAGCTCACTTTTATCATAATGTACATATATACCAATTCGCAAAATTTTAGCGCAGAGTGGACGTAGAGTAAATAACACGATTTTAAACTTTACATGCTTACTGTACCTGGCTGTATATACGAGCAGCTTGTGGGTCAGATAAACCGCCGCAATGGTGGCCAATCTCTCGCTTGGCAGGTGGATTGATCGCAGTCGTTGATTTTTGTGTAAGTGACAAGCGCCAGCGACTAGCGTCGCCGTCCGCTTCTCGCTGCACCGTGCCCGCTGCGCTCGACAGCAGGCGACAAAAACTAGCCGGACCTGTTGTAACGGCCTGCACCGGCGCATCGGCCCGTGCCCACGTGACTGCGGACACTAGAAGAGCTGATAATTCCACAACATAGAATCAGCACAAGTTACCAATATTGAATATTTGTTTCATAATTGGCAACTAGCGTACAGAGTTGGGCATTAACACTTCTTCATAGATCGCCACGTCTAACTGTAACTGAGGGGGTTTACCGTAATCACCACTCGTTTTCAAAAATAAGAAAGGAGTTACTTTCCAATTAGGTATAGTAACAGTTAAAAAATATATCATATGTGTATTGCAAGATACATCTCTGTCTCCATTGTCTTTTACAGATTTCCCAAAACTCTTATTGTCCTAGAAGAACAAGAAGAAATCGCAGGAACAATTGTTAATACGGAATAATACGTTGCATTTCTTAGGTTGGTTTATTTAACATGATTTTAAAGGGAATAATTTGGATTTGCTTAAAGGCAGATGTTTTATTTCATATGCAACCTTTAAATTTATTTATTACAGGAGGTGTATCTGCCACCGGCCTTACCTGTGTAGTGTAGAATGATTTGTTTGGTTTCTGTTGTCTGAAAGCAGAAATCTGTCCTTTGATCAGACTTTTGGAATTGCATGTTGAATTAAGGGCCAAATCTCTGAGCTCGAAGGTGAGTGATAAAAAAAAGGAAAAAATAGACAAATTGCACGAGATCGGGTTGAAACAGCTCCATGCATATATTGGTGTCCGCGAAACTGTTACAAAATTACAATGAACACGTTAAAATCTAGGGAATAGTTAGTAATTAGTTAACCGAGCGGCTTGGCTCGGCTCGGCTCGGCGCCGATGGACCGACCATCGTCCACCGGTCGGACTAATTGCCGTATTGATGAGTTATGATTGGTAATTAGTGATTACACCGATGGACACGCGTCGATAGCTTCCAACTCAAACTGTACATACATACATATCTGCAACCCGCACTATAGATACACTTGTATGATACTGTATATAAACAGATTATTGAAGACGAAGGTTAGAATTCGCAGAGGTTTGTATCGGATTGCGTGCAAATTGTATGAATCCGATATTCTAATTTTAAACGGGTTTTCATGGGTTGTTTTTAGGGTTCCGTAGTCAAACAAGGAACCCTAATAGTTTCGCTCTGTCCGTCCGTGGCTTAGCGCAGAGACCCTTACTTTTAGAAAGCTGTAATTTAGTACGGGTATACATATTAATCACGCCAACAAAGTGGTAGAATAGCAGCCTGAAAAATAATTTTTAAGGGTGCCTCCCATACACGTTACTTGGGAATGAAATATTTTTCGTCCCGACATGCACTTGACCTGTTTTTCATCCTCGGTTTTGTTTGTGGAATATTTATTAGATGCGCATTTGGCTAGTTTCCACAAACTTATCTGATTGTGATGAGAATGAAGGATGCTTTGGCTCGTGGTACTCACCATCAGATGAGATAAAGTCATAGGTTGATTAGATAAAAACGATGTGATTGGTTGAGAGCCACTGTGAAGATACATTCTCTATGCTCATGCTGATCCAGTTCCAGCAGAAAGTGTCGTCCTATTTAATGGTCCCTTCACGTTTCTTTAGTCCTTTCTTCTCTGCAGGTTTCCTGATCCTTATTGTATATTATAACAATGAGAGAGAGAGAGAGGTATATTTATGAAATGGCATACATACCTGTTCCATACCTCTCATTTATCAGCTAGTGTAAACCTTCAATACTCCACTTAAGAGGGTATGCTGTTGTCAAAGCGCCCATACAAACGTAGTCCAGTCATATTTTGAGTATTAAGCTATGAAAATCTAAGAAATTTTCAAGACACAATCTAAAAACAAATATCTGTGTCGGTGGTGAGTCAGATTTTCGTTTAAATATATACTTACAGAGTTACAGTGCGTCAAATAATTGTATTTTTCGGTAATAAAAAGCCCCAACTTTGAACCTGATTTACAAGAGTATGAATCAATTTAGAACAATTTGGAAAAACCACCGACATCTGAAATTTCATTAGTATACTGTATTAAAAAAATGGTTACATAATATACAATATCCTTCAAATGATCCCTGGACTACGAAACATCCAAATAACGGGTGGATAACTTCGCGTAGTGTATGCTGTCTCACCGTACGCTTTCGGGTAGGATAGGGCTCGGGTAGGGACAGCTACAAAACAATGCAACCTTGAACGCGGCCACGTGGTCTAACCAACATAGCCTCTTAATTTGCTACAATGTAGTTCCCAATTTCGTTCCTGCAACATTAAGGAGCCGTTCATCAAAGGTTGCAACAGTCCCATGCAAATGAAAGTTCAATGATCGTTAACATTGTAATTAGACTGACAGTGGGGAATTTACATGTTCTCTAATAATTTAATATAAAACAATGAGTTTAGTTGTGCAGTGCGAGCCTGTGCGGTCGGCACTAGAAACTTGCAGTTTACGAAACTCTGTAATTATATTAATTGACGAATGATGTGAATAAACTATTATAAACAGTTTGGTAAATAGCCCATACTAGTGGTTCTCGATTGTAACTCGAACCCATGACAAACTCGTGACAACGGTGAGATATGTTATGCACAATCTATATTCATTCCTGCCACAAGAACAACCACTTGCAACTACCACTAAACTGGCAGGTTACAAGTGAGTTCGATGTTGTTTTTTATTTTCGTTATTATTGCCCAAACGTGCCCGCCATTGAAGCCAGTCTCCATTCTTCTTGGGCACAGCAGCCAAATTTGTTTGGTTTTTAAAATTGATAGATTTTAAAGTAGGTAGTTTCTTTTGCAATTTCTTCTGGGCATAATCTTTTCCAAAAATGTAATAGATTCAAAGACGAATTGTTTTAAATATGTCTTTTTTTTAATGTGTAACAATGTGTAAGCTGTATCATGTTTAATGCAAATAAACTTCTTCAAATAAAATCTGTGATGAATAAAATTGATCTATTTATTTAATACCGTGTGATATCATATTCTCAACCTTGTAAATCACAACATTTTGCTGCGGTAATGCAGACCTTTCCGTGAGTGACGAAGATGCTGGCCCCTCGAAACCTTGCATTGACACATTACTTCCATAACTTTCATCGTTGGAACTATTATAGCGATAATGACAAATACCTTATCAGAACCTTCGTTTTGAAGAGAGAGAGACTTTCCATCTGACGACAAATGTGTGACATGGTAGTGAGTTGTGTTCGAGTTCCAATAGTTGTGTGTGTCGTAGTCGTAGTGTGTTCACATCACGCGCATCGATCTACGTGATCGATTTCACACCTACCGTCAATTAACTTGGATCACTGTTACAATTACTCGCGCTGACGGTAATTGACGGTCGATGGCAGTGGTAGGTGGTCGCAGTGCATTGTCCTCTACCCGTACGTGATAACCAGTCTGTTTGGTTTAATTATTATTATAGTAATTGTTAAAATACACTATTACTACGCACTTGGCCATCACCACTCCATTCATTCATTCATCACATTCCACTAATGGTAAGATGGAGACGTGCTCAGCCAGAAGCCTCGAGCATTTTTATTATGAACAATAATAAAAATTCACTATTACTGATTTCGGGCCATTACAATCCGATACTGTTTTAGATAATTACTGCACAAAGCCAGCTATCGTATTGTAAAAGATTACGCTAAAATAAATTTATTATGAAACTTTTATCGTCGAAATTAACTTCAGTTTCGTCAGGTCCACAAATCGAGCTCATGATAGCGACGTCACAATATTAGCAATAAATCCGATATCGATTTACGTTCACCACTTATATTGTAATCCAGAAGCGAAGCCGGCGCAGGCGCAGGCGTCACGCTACACGATTTGCATGTGGACTTGTGTGAGGTGCGGTAACGCGGCGGTGGCCATGGTTGCAGGTATATTTACAAGATATTTTCCCAAACTCCATTGCTCACACATTACTCTGTGCTACCATTGAAAATCCTGCGTAGCCTAAAGTAAATATACCTATGTGGTCATGTATTATATCGCTAGATGACATAAAACACTAGGACATTTCTTTCCACCCGCTAACTTGCCTTGCCTCCCATATACGTTAATAATTGATACTTTGCGGTCTTTTGTGGGTAACTTCAGAGGGGTAAACATAGTTTGCGAGTACTATACACGTTTTTATTTTTTATTTTCTCATACTTCTTGTATCATCTATATGTAAGCAATTATTTCGAAAATGAATAAAACCAAGTAAAATGAACTGCAATAGATTAAATAAATTAGTAAAAAATAACTATACTTATAAGGTTATACTGTACTCATAGTTTGGTTTGTAGCAAAGTGAATATTTGAGGGAAAACGTATACAAATGTGTACGCTCATATTAATCCAGTATTTTGTTTGATTCTCTACAAGGTGTCTCAAAACGTTATTTTTCAATTGATCTCAAATGGATTGATTTCAAAATTGATCTATGTAAGTTACTCGTATTTCAAATAACATTGAATTTCTCTCTATAATGAAAGAAACATTAAGTTATGTATACGAGTATGTAGTTACATACTAGTGTTTGCACCCGACTTCATCTGCGTGGAGTTCAGAAACTATCCCACTGTAACGACTGACTTGATCGTGATAAAAGTAGCCTATACTCTTTTTATACCATTCAACAACAAATCAAGTCATTCTGCTCTCCGTTACGACGCGAAGGAAGTCAAACAAACTCACCTTTGCATTTACATCATTGAGTATGGATAGTTTAGAGATAAACACAGTCTGGTAAAATATGAACAGAAATTTATCAATATTTGACCATTTGTCTTTTCTTGATCCGAGAAAAGGCTGGTGAAGTGGTCACCCTGAACAATATGCATATATGCGCAAGCGCAACAGTTTAATTATAACAGAGTTTCGCAACATTTTTTACCAAGTGTCAAGTGCTAATAGGCTTACTTTGCATACGGCCGGCCGGCGGCCATTGTAACCACTGCATTAGGCAATAAGTAATAATATATCGCCCATTACTAACAACGCGATGAACACTTAATTAAATAAATGTTTATCGCATTGTTCTTTCTTGAAGTGCAGTTTAAATTTTTAGTATTTTTGGCTACTGCCCTATCATACATACTGTCTAGCTAGTCTGTCTATTCCTATTTTATGTCGTTAAGTCAAGTATAGTCTATTTTATCGTATATTTGACACAATGATTAAATGTAATTCTTGCGTTGAAATGGCTTTTAAATATTCTAGAACATGTCTTTTCGACGTTTAGACAGCAGAACATTTATTATAAAAAACAAAAGTATTTTTCCAAACTTACCTACTCGTAATTTATAGTAGTGGACGATATTAGTTGCGTCTAGATCCCGGTGTTTGATTGTGATATCTTTTACCGTCCGTCCCACATTATTCATTAACGTTGTCACCTAAACAGATTTTTAGTATTTATTAACTTGGACTAAGAAGATCTCGGCTTCGATACCCCCACTGGCTTGCACTTGGCCTTTACTTCACCTGATGGTACGCGTGCGCACGCACCCAGAAGCCTAAATCTGAAACAGTACGAGAAGCTTCATCACTGGCAGTGGCGATATTTCCCTATTGTCGAAGACCTTATACAAGCAGTAGCCGAGCTCCGTCTCAAAAAGCTGGTATTTGAAGACATAACAGAGACAGAAAAGTGGATAGAAAGATGGACGTCTTCAAGTGCACTCAACAAAGAGCTCGTCTTCAATCCAAACACCGCTGGAACCTGTCGTGCAAAGTCAACCAGCTCAGAATCTGACAAGGATGTAACATGGCAGAAAGATTACAAATGGGGCTTTAAAGAGGATCCACTTGCAGCTGTGGGCTGTTCAATTTATGGAGTAGTAGTGAAGCACTGCCTGACGTGGACCATTCATGGAAGGCTGGAAAAGATCCAATTAAATGACGACGCCATTGAATGATTGAAAGGCCTACCTACATAGTAGCTGCAAACCCTAAGATGAGCAATTTGGGGTTTATTGATTACGCCACGCTCTATTCACAAACTTACCATCAAGCGAGCTGGTCGTGTCAGACCTACTGTAAAAGAGATCTTAAAATAAGATCAATTAAATAAACACATTAAAAAAGCGGACGCGCATCGTTTGTTTGGCGGAATTTAAGAATGTTGATGCAAGCGGCCGTTCGCAGTGCAGAAGTATTTATGTCTTGATGAACACCCGGGCACCCGGGGCTCATTACGGGGTTCCTACACTGAGAATAAGGTTATCAGTGCACCAGGTAAACATTAACATAGTATTAAACACTTTACTGCAATAGAATTAGTCTTGATGTTTAATAAACAGCGCGAAGGCAGTTACATCGTTTTGATAGTTATGAAACGCAACACTTAAATCATAGAGTTATTTATTTACTGATTTCTTTAAAATTCATTTTGAAACTGGGGTGTTTATGTTACTATCACAATAACTAAAGATCTTGGAGTACATTAACATCAGTAAACGGCATTGATAATAATCTATTGTGTGATTGTTACGGCAGCAATTATTATCACAGAGCAATGGTGATTTTGGAAATGTCGTTGGTTTGAATCTCGGAAACTAACCCTGACTTATAAATACGTCCCCATGTGCATTCAATTTTAATATTTTCGATGACTTTGGGAAAATAGACTAGGCATAAGTAGATAGATAGATAGGGGCACCTTCTTGGCCAGATTATAGCAGTGTTGATTCTTCAATCATGTTGTTTCTAATACTAAGATTTTGAAAGTGTATTTCTTGTAATCACCGCCGTGTAATCTGTGAGCTACCAGGCGCGCAGCGTTAATGAGGAGCAGTGGTATGCCTCCGCAGCTATGCTATGTCCAGCGACACGTTTGTCGGCGCGAACCAACTTTTTGTGATACAATGATAACAATGAGTGGCTTTACTTGGCGAAACCCCCGATACCGAGCGAGATTGTGCCCATTAATTACCACGCTGCGAGTACAAGGTGAGACCTTAACTAGCTTCTTTTTAATATGTTAAAATATGTGCTCCGTTGGATATTAATTTACGCGAAAATAGGCTCATTAATTTTGTTGTGGAATGTGTTTTAATATGCGTTAAATTTTATCTGTGACGTAAGCTTAATAGATATCGTAGTTTAAGCGGAGCTAAATAGCGCTACTAAAATGGCAACGATAGACGGGTAAGAAAATAGCCCCATTATTGCTCCCCGTATCTGTCAGTTGCTGAATTAAATAAAGGCATGTGTATTTAGGATAGTAGATCTGAGCCCCTGCAGTGGGGACAATATACAGGCTGTTGATGATGATGATGTGATTTTGTAAAAAAATATGTGTTATGTAGCGTATGATGTATATTTTGGTCGTGTGGTCTCGGCTTTGAAATAGGAACATCATATGTCATCCTTAAAATTTCAAAATACGTCAGCGTCTAAAAACATAAGTCTTTAATCAATGCGTGTTGCCAGTGATGACATACGGAACCAAAACGTTGTCCTTTACTGTGGGCCGAATAAACAAGCTCAAAGTCACTCAGCCAGCAATGGAACGAGCTATGCTCGGCATTTCTCTACGTGATGAAATCCTGAATGAGGAATTCCGTAGACGAACTAAGATCTCCGACATAGCTCGACGATTCAGTGAGCTGAAGTGGCCATGGTCAGGCCACATCGCTCGTATAACCGATAACCGATGGGGAGTAAGAGTTCTCGAGTGGCGACCACGTCCCGGGAAACGTCTACCGGGCTGTCCCCCTACTAGGTGGACCGACGATCTGATTAAGGACGCGGGGAGACGCTGGATGTAGGTGGCTAGGCTAGGTGGGTAGAAGGCCTATGTCCAGCAGTGGACGTTTCCCGGCTGATGATGATGTCATTCTACGCATGTCGTAAAAGGCGACTAAGGAAAAACTTGCAGGCAGCAGCATTTCATCTTGTGTATCAGCCACATTTTACTGCGATCACCAGGGATCTATATGCTCATATTCAACAGTGGACAGTGAATGTCCGATTATGATGATTGAGGTGATAGGTGAAGAGTCCATGTCACCTTTCATACCGGAACACAATAGTGTTATTTACACTGCTGTTTAGCAGCAGACTCAGGTAGCTCCGGGAACACAACACCCGTCATAAACATCAAGATCTCATTTATTCATTTTTAATGTTTTTTTTATATGAATGCCACATGAAGATGTATCCAGGGCGTGTCCCGTATGTCCCGCAAGTATTATTGAATACTGTCTTTATGTCGGGACATTAGTTACGGGACAATAAGTGTGGGGCTGTCCTCAATGCTTTACGGTTGATCGATGCGCATTATAACGAGGCTTCTTGCCGTTTGCGGGACATTAAAAAACGGCCAAGTGTGAGTCGGGCTCGCTCAAGAAGGTCTCTGAACCGCCGTACAATGTTTAACACAAAATCGAGTAAAAATTTTACTTATTTTAAACCCCGTCGCAAAAAGAGGGGTGTTATAAGTTTGACGCCAATGTCTGTGTGTTTGTCTGTGTCATCGTAGCTCTCGAACGGATGAACCGATTTTGGTTCGGTTTTTTACGTGACAATAAGTTTCCTTGTGGTGGTTCTTAACTATATTTGGTAAAAATCGATTCAGCAGTTTGAATAGTATCAGCTCATGTTAGGCGTTTTCAGCATAAAATTGAATTTTACTACACAGTTTTTTTTAAATGTGAGCGTTTTTTTAAGTGTGACCTTACACCCTCTGTTTTAAAAGTTTTTTATTTTGTTTTATTCAATGTGTGATAGGTTTACACGTGGCTTACAGTTCACCTGATGGTAAGTGACGATAAGTCCGTTGGATGGTAAGAATGAATGGTTTCATACCGGAACACAACAGTGCTACTAACACTGCTGTTTGGAGGCAGACTTAGGTAACAGGAAAGTCTACCGATTTAGTGAAAAAGTTAGACGGGACGGACGGACGAAAGCGGAGCCCGTAATAGGGTCCCGTTGGTACCTTTTAAATATGGAACCCTAAAAATGTAATATAAACGATTTGTGCAGTAATATTTGCTGTTCTAGCAGTAGGGGAGTTGACAGTGTCAGTAATTAATGACAAGCATTATTTCAGTACCATATACAATAAATGTTAAACTGTGATGTAAATATACGATCCATTTATTTGATAAAAACAATTTAAATTGTAGTAACATCGGCATTCTATTTTCAAAATTTTGCACTATAGAGCTGTTTTCAATTTATTTAGTTCGTATGTATTGTAATAAAAATTAGGCAGCGTTCGGGAAGTTACGGCATATTTTCTGGTCCAAAATATCTCAGTGTATAAAGACAAAATTATTAATACATGACGTTAAATCTAGAAAATTCTGATATTTATTGAGGTGTTATAAACGTTATGTATTGTTTATTAATTATTTATGATTTTTTTTCAAACTTCAACAAGAGCGTGCCCTTGTTCGAGGATCGGGCTAACCTACATAAGCCCTTTCAATGTATATAACTAAATCAGCGCGTATTATTAGATTTTAATTTACAACATTTCATTCAGTACCATCTTAAGTTACATGCGTCCATTATTTTTAGTTTTCCCTTGTAATGACCTGTTTTAATTAACTTTTTTCAATTTAAATTGAAACATTTGACTAATTTTTAAAAACTCCAACAATGTAGGCCCTTTAATATTATTTTGAATAGTGTATATAGACCTTTAAAAATAACTACTTTGTCCAATCATTCCATATCAGACACAGTGGCCTTTCAAAAATATTTCTCTATAGTAATTAAGAGCAATCATAATTACTAGAAAAAATTAATAACCGTCCATTGGATGACATAGGCCTTATATAAAGATAGTCCCACACAACCTGCCCTCTTGTATCCAATCAGGAAAGGCATTTGGACCTTTACTTTTAAGTTGTCCTTCATTCTGCGTTGCCCTTCTGCCTGAACATAAGGACTCGTAGCCTAAAGGTTCCGGGTTCAATTCTCAATGGTGTATGTGGGGATTTATCCGTCAGGCTAGTTAATACTATGTTACCTAAGTATGTCGACCACTCCTACCGTATGAAGGTGGTAGGAACTCATTGGCGTGAGGCTTCTGTTAAAAAAACCCGGAATGACTAAGAAGTTCGAAGCTGTCGTTTAATATTTAAAAATACACCGATAACATTATTAGCTTGTTTATGAGTTATGTTGTACCGGCTTTAAAATAAGGTCACCACATATTTATTTTTATTTGTCATTTGGTCTTTATTTCTTTTTTTTCCACTTGAAAGGAAATATTCAGGATATTGTATTTAAAAATTAACTGTTATATATTTATGCTAATAACTCCTCTGACTCAGCAATTTAGCTTGTTGCTGTCACTACAGCATGCAGCTTGTTGCTGTCACTACAGCATGCAGCTTGTTGCTGTCACTACAGCATGCAGCTTGTTGCTGTCACTATAGCATGCAGTGACAGCGCAGGTTAGGTGCGATTACGCATGCAAAGCTAACAGTTTAAAAAATATAAATATATGTGCATCAATATGTGTGAGTGTGTAGTGTATTGTCATATTGATATCTTTTCAATATCAATAAACAAATACACGTATGTGATTTAGATTCTAAAACTTACGACTCAAATGCATACGGGTGCGCAGGAGTGGATGCGAGCTGCGCATTGCAGCTTCAGAAACGAGCCGCGATCAATAATTGTAGATCCAATTTACCGGTAAATAATTATCGATGTCCAAACGGCGCGTTTATCGCGTATCGAGCCAAATAGAGTCATTTGTACGGTGGCCACGCGTCTGGAATTACTGGGACATTGCGAATTTCAATTAACACCTCTAAAACTAAACTGTTTTTTTAATTTTTTTTAAACAGTTTATTGTACACGGAAAATATTTACATAAAACAAAAACAGAAAAACATATACAAAAGGAACACATTATTTCTAAAAGAGATTTCTTACAGCAGTTCTGTCATCTAACTAAACTAAAAAAACTAACATGATATTCGTATATTGGATTTATAATAGAACTGCTTAACATCATTCCCTGGTATAAATAGTCGAGTAGAGGGCCAAAGGAATCGGTAGTAAAACCTTCCCTCGCTAAACCCACCATGGTGATTGTGGAAAATATACTCTAATACTAGTTAGTAACTGTACCATAATTTTCTATTAATAGTCTTTGTGCATTTGGTCTATGATAGAAACTCTATGGTAGAAGTTGTCTCTAGTGCACCGGTAGTAGGAGTAGGCAGTCGCCTGCTAGCCATGGTCGAGAGCGGACGTGTTAACTGTAATCTAAACTTCCTCACCTATTTATGTCTGCGAATAAAGATTGTCGTGGTAATATGTAAGGAAGTCTCATGATTAGAAAGTCATTTAACGCTCCTCCCTACTCTCATAGCCCTTGAGGATAGATAGTATTCTTTCCTCGAAGGAAGACTTGTGATGAGGGCCACTTATCAGTGACTGAGAAGAAGAAAATGCATATTTGGAATAGATGGAGGTCGCAGGTTTGATTTCCTTTAAGATACCTATTTCAGTATTGGTTTCTCACTGGTTGGACATTTTTATGTCCACCTGACTTTTACCATTCTATTTAAACCTATTGTAATGTCAAAAATAGCGATGTGTTGCGATTAGTCTCATTAAGTTCGGGCTTCTGTGAACGCTCTGCTTCTTATCGTCAACCAACACGGCAGATTTCGGCTAAGAGTAAAGCAAGACCTGTTACGTAATAAAAAATATTGTAACTGAAACCAAGACACGACACTAGTCGGGGGATGTCAACATTGTATAAAAAATGTGAAAGCTTGTTTGTTCGTAGGCTTTTTGGTATTTATTTCACGCGGGTGAAGTCGAGGGATATTGCTAGTGAATTACAGGCGAGAAAGCGAATGCGATTACATCCGATGCAGATGGACGTGAAGTGACATTTTGAGCGTGAGTCCCGGGACTCGCACCTGAATCATGCTGTCCGCAGTCATTCAGCCGCCTCGGAACAGGTCCGTATGGATACGGTAGGCCTTAATTATAAGACATAACTCAGCGCGGCGCGGCGCGGCGCTGCCTGCTCGGCGGCTCGGCGGCTCGGCGGCTCGCCTCTGCCAATCGAAGGTATTTGTTTATTTCTTACGCTAATTTGTTTTAATGCTATCTGATGCTAAACTTATTGAGTTTTGACTTCGGCGGAATGGATGGTCCCCGGTTATTCCACAACATTCATGTGTCTGACAATGAAGTACCCTCACCTCCAAGATTCTGGTTTACTCTTTAGTTTTCCCAATCGCATGAGTGTAAACTGTTTGATGGCCGAATGTAAAAGAAGGCAATGGAGGAGTACAGTAAGTAAGTGGCAAGATAAATAATGCTGACGAATAATACTTACGGATAATCTAACGCCGTTACGGTCATCTCAATCTTTTGGACATCTAGACTTGAAATTTCGCCCTCATTTTCTAAACACTATTTCATCCCTCCTGTGGTATATAGCGAAGTAAACTTATATCCTGTACTCTTTTCAAAACTAAGTAAGATGTAGAGTACTACTTGAAGGTTTCGAAGCTTGGCGTCAACAGGCGAACCTTTACTAGTGATCAAAACAACTACATAAATATATCAACATGCAATCATGTCCCTCCAACTTACATATGTCTGATAAAAACGGAATTTTTATGTGTAATTGTTTTGTATTAGACCTTCATCTAACTTTAATAAATTACAATAAGGCCGTTGGATGGAAAACTTGCTCACCCAAAAGCCCCAATGTAATGAGGCCCTGTCTCTACTACCACTGTAGTTTGGCGGCAGACATGGTGATACTTAGCTAGGTTGACGCTGGAAATAACCAACCAAAAACGAATACCAAAAGGTACCCCACTGGGAATCGAGCACAGGAACTCTGGGTTGCGAATATAAACATGTAGCCAATAGGCCAGGATTTGGGTTCAACCGAGATCTCAACACGCTTAATTATGAATTTCTCGCCCGCCACAATACGATATTCATTCGGGCAGACGTCGCGTCACACAAACCCGACTCGATGCGATGTCAAATGACAAATTGAGTTCTGGATTTTGCACGCGCACGGCCAATTCGATTTTGATTTTAGTGATGAGAATTTAAATCTTTGTGAGAAATGTGATGACGTAATTTTATCGAAATAAGGCAATCGAAAATAATACAGCCGGCAGCTCATTAAGGCACGAAAAATCTGACTATTTTACCATAATCTTGTAAAATGGGATACCTGGCTTTGTGCATTAGATATCTTAACGTGCGGACTACATTGCAACATTTTGACTTACTTGACTTACCAGCGCGTGTCTCTCCACTGCTGAAGATAGACCTCTCCCAACGTGCGCCACTCCTTCCGGTCTTCAGCCCTCATCATCCACTCACTCCCCGACCAGCGGAATGGAGGCCGCCCCACCCCTTTATATTGATCTAATTAGAAAACCATTTCGAGCATAAGCTAGATTTTTTGTCTTCAGATTTTACGCGATAGTGATTTCGGAGAAAACGTTATATTATAAAAACTCGCAGCTAAAGCCACGCTTGTGACATGTCTTATCATTAGAGGTCGTACCATATTCAACCTTTTAATAACCACGACCTCTTCTTGTGATTAAGATTCAAAACACTCGTCACTCCCCGCAATATTTACGCTCCCCCTAACAATTTAATATGGTAACCGAGCAGGTTCCACGTCGTACCCATTCAACCGACATACTCTTAAACTTTATAATTATTTAACATCTATAAGATGATACTTCGCGTCATAACTCAGTTAAACCGCGGCATTAAACCCGAGTTAACTTCACACATAAACCGCGGCTGGAATAAAGAGCGGCCCTGTATCGGCAGATATCATAATTAAGTCGCATGGCGTGTTCAAATTAAATTATGTTGAAATTAAACGTTACGGTGCTATAAATCCGAGTGCGCGGGCGCCGCCGTTACGCGCGCAAGAGATATATCGAGCGGCACTCCTGCGCCTGCGCCTGAACACAAGACACAAGCTATGAGCTTTTTACAGACCTCATTCTCTGTACTCACTTTCGTTCTGTTTATATTTTGTCATAATGTTCCCACGACCTGGTTAAGGTCGCAAGGAGTCGCTGGATGCAGGTGGCTCGCGACCGGTCGATGTGGTGTAACATGAAGAAGGCCTATGTCCAGCAGTGGACATTTCCTGGCTGATGATGATAGCGTTCCCAAATTAGATTCCACGTCCTATAATGTCCCCACTGCAGGAGCTAAGGCCTACTCTGGTACAGAGGTCACAGTCCACCACGCGGGGTCAGTGCGGATTGGTAGACTTCACACACACACACCTTTGAATTTCTTCTCAGGTATGTACAGGTTTTCTCACGATGTTTTCCTTCACCGAACAGCCAATGGTATTTTCATATTTATTGAAATATGGATTATTATCACACGTACATAAATTCCAAATAACAAATTGGAACTTATTGGTACGAGCCAGGATCGAATCCAGACTCGGTTGTTCAAGGATTTGTAGGGGCGCATACGTCACAGTATGCTGACTTGACGTTTTGCGACTCGGGGCTCGCCAGTCGTTCCCCGCGCCCCTAGCCGACCACGCGCGCACAGCGCTATATTATTGCGTCATACATTATTCTCGTCTAATCTAAGACAAATGTGTAATATCTGAATAAATAACGTATTGTTTCGTGAACTGAGTATCGTGGTTTGTTTTGATCATCTCCTCTCAAAACACAGACTAATTTGTGCAGTTAAAGAACACGCAGTAACTAAATTAACAGACTTTATATTGGTGACCCGTTTTAGTGAACTGTTCCAGTGTTGTACATACTCAGTTCCACGCTATTAGGGGGCGACTCACTTTCGGTTGGCTAGGTAGGCTATATTAGATATATAACTACCTTTTTTATCACCGCGCGTGTAAAAATGGCGGAAGAGAATAAGGAGGTCAAAGGAATCTCCGTCGACGTACGCGTACCGGACTTCTGGACGGATCAACCGGAGCTGTGGTTCCTGCAGTACGAAGCTGCTGTTTTACCGCAGCATGCCAGTGATGCCGCACAGTTCCAGCTACTTGTCACGAAATTGGGCAAGCAAGTGTTACCTCAGGTAACGGACATCCTTCAGAAGCCGCCGGAAAAGGAGAAGTACAAGGCAATCAAAGCAAGGTTGTTGAGCGTCTATCAGGAGTCAGAGGATAGAAAAATACAGAGGCTCGTTGGAGAGATGCAGCTTGGTGAGCAGAAGCCTTCTCAGTTGCTTAGATGTATGCAGAACCTGGCTGGCACTAGCTTCCAGGATAACGCGCTCAGAACGCTATGGCAAGGCCACCTACCGGTTGCAGTCAGAACGGCGTTAGCAGCCTCCAGTGTAACAGCTTTGACGGAGTTGGCAGCGATGGCCGATAGGGTTATGGAGAGCCTGAAGCCAGTAGAAGTAGCAAGCGTGTCGACCGGAAGTAGCGAAGAGAGCAGTGTTACAGCAAAGATGGAGGAGCTCAGCATTGAAGTGGCGGAGCTGCGTAGAGAGAGAAGACGCTGGAATGAGGATCGCCGCGTCAGGACACAGTTCCGCAAGGACTACGATACACAGCAAGGACGACCGCCGGGCAGGAAGCTGTGTTATTTTCATCAGCGTTTCGGAGCAAAGGCTTTTAAGTGCAGGAGTCCTTGCAGCTGGAAAGGAAAAGTCAACCAGGGAAACTAGAAGCTGTGCAGTCGACGACGGGACCCTGCATAGGCAATGTTAATCGCCGTCTATGTGTGCAAGACAATAATAGTGGTCAAAGTTTTCTTATTGACACAGGAGCGAACGTGTCAGTGATACCTGTTGGTGTAGTTAGGCGTAAAGCTAGTTGCGACAAAAGCGAGTATAATCTATACGCCGCAAACGACACGCGTATAAATACTTATGGTACAACTTGTATGAATATTGATTTGGGTTTAGGTAAAATTTTTAAATGGACGTTTATTATTGCAGGCGTCAAGCAACCCATAATCGGAGCGGATTTTCTAAGCCATTATGGTTTGCTTGTCGATCTTAAAACAAAAAGGCTTATCGATAATTATACTAAAAAAAATATAATTGCAAGTGTCGTAAATAGTTCTGTATCATCAATCAAAACTGTAGACGAATGCCACCCATATAGTAAATTACTAAATGAATTTCCAGATATAACAAAACCAATTTCGTTTAAGGAGACTCCACAGCATTCGGTGAAACATCACATAGAGACCACGGGGCCACCGGTGTTCGCACGGGCACGTCCGCTGCCACCGGACCGCTACAAAAAGGTTAGAGATGAGTTTAAAAATATGCAGGAAATGGGCATCTGCAGACCATCAAAGAGCTCGTGGGCGAGTCCTTTGCACGTGGTACCTAAGAAAAATGGAGATATACGTCCTTGTGGTGACTACAGGCAGCTGAACGCTATAACCAAACCAGACAGGTACCCCATTCCCCGTTTAGGTGATTTCACATACATTTTGGCAGGTAAGAAAATTTTTTCGTCAATCGATGTCAACAGGGCCTATCATTTTATTCCAATTAATCCGGCGGATATCGACAAAACCGCGATTATCACGCCCTTCGGATTATTCGAGTTCACGAGGATGACCTTCGGACTTCGGAATGCGGCCCAGACCTTCCAGCGCTTCATGAATCATACCGTTTTAGAAGGGCTAGATTTTCTATTCAGCTATATTGATGACATCATCATCGCCAGTGACAACGAGGAACAGCATCGAGAGCACCTGCGGCTACTTTTCGAGCGGTTAAACAGGTTTGGTATAACGATCAACTTGGCGAAAAGTTGTTTTGGAGCTGCCGAATTAGATTTCGTTGGTTTCCGCGTCACTTCCAATGGGATACGGCCTTTGGACGATAAAGTCAAAGCCATCTGTGACTATCCGAAACCAAAGAACATCAATGAACTTCGTCGGTTCTTAGGAATGGTAAACTTTTACAGGAAACACATCCCACAGGCGGTAAAAAGTCAATGTATTTTAACAAAATACCTAAGTAACGCCAAGAAGAACGACAAAACACCCATTGTGTGGACACCGGATGCGGAATCAGCATTTCGAGAATGTAAGTCGCAACTGGAGAACGCTGCGACGTTATCGTACCCGAGCGCGGACGCTACGTTGGCGCTAATGACCGACGCGTCGGACACGTGCATAGGGGCAGTTCTACAACAAATGGAAAAAGGTTTGTGGAAGCCTCTTGGGTATTTCTCTAAGGAGTTGACGACACCGCAACAGCGTTATAGTACGTATGATCGAGAATTATTAGCCATTTATTCTGCCTTAAAATATTTTAGAAAAATATTCGAAGGCAGACCGCTGGTCATATATACGGACCACCGACCGCTAGTACACGCGTTCTCAAGATCAAAATCAGCTACTGACGCGGAGACGCCGAGGCGTACAAGGCAGCTATTGTTCATTAGCGAGTTTACAACCGATATTCGGCATGTACAAGGTAAACACAATAGTGTGGCCGATGCCTTATCGCGTGTAGCGACGATTTCATGCCCAGCACCATTAGATTTGGAACGGCTGGCCGATTCGCAGAAATTGGACACCTACATTTCGCAACGTCATACAAACGACAACAATAGCGTATGCATTAAAAGCATATTTGTGCCTACATGTGACCACGAGTTGTATTGCGAAATATCAACATCGACCGCTCGACCCTACCTACCTAAGGAATTTAGGCGTCAGGTATTTGATAATTTGCACAACTTAAGTCATCCAGGAATTCGAGCTTCACGCAGATTGGTTGCGAAAAGATATTTTTGGCCGGGTATGAACACAGACGTAGGTAAGTGGGCCAAGTCTTGTATTAGGTGTCAAAAAGCAAAGATCGGTAGGCATACAATATCAGAATACGGAGCTTTTAAACATGCAGAGCGTTTCGAACACTTACATGTTGATATTGTCGGACCTTTACTCACGACTGAGGAAGGGTATAGATATCTTGTCACCATGATCGACAGAGGTACGCGCTGGCCGGAAGCAGTACCGATAAAGGATATTACGGCAGAAACTGTCGCTAAGGTAATATATGATAACTGGATCACGCGATACGGTTGTCCTTGCCGAATAACAACGGATCAAGGGCGGCAATTCGAAAGCCAGTTATTCACCGATTTGATGAAGTACTTAGGGGTCGAAAAGGTAAGGACCACTAGTTACCATCCACAGGCTAACGGCATCGTGGAACGCTGGCATCGCAGTTTCAAAGCAGCGATGATGGCTCGCCTAGACTCAAGGTCATGGGTAGACGAACTCTCAACGGTGTTATTAGGACTTCGCGCTGCGGGACGTAGCGACAACGGCGTCAGTGCAGCCGAATATACGTTCGGCAAGCCGTTACGATTACCAGGTGACTATTTTTCAACAGGTAATTCTGTACATGGTGGCTCAAGTGGTGTCCTTGAGAACGTACGCGAAGCAATTAGCAGGCTCAGACCTATCGCTATTAATCATAAGTGTAACCAAAACTGGTTCGTGCATCGAGATTTAAAATCTTGCACACATGTGTTTGTCAGAGATGATGCAGTTCGGAAGCCTTTGAAAACTCCGTATGATGGTCCTTTCGAGGTCATTAAAAGAGGTTCGAAAGTTTTCGAACTGCAGCTACCAAACAGGCGGGTAAATATCTCTATCGATAGACTGAAACCGGCATACGTTCTTAATGATTCGGAAAACACGGTTGCGCCACCAAGTACAGAAATCAAGACGGCTTCGGAAGCAGTGCACGGCAATGTACGCGGTGATAGACCACCGCTGCAGAAAACGCGCAGTGGACGCGTAACAAAGATGCCAGCACGTTTCTAGTAATTAAGGTCATACTAGGTAAGCAAAATAGTTTAGGCATGTGAGTACTTTATTGCAATTTCTTTTAATCTTAAATTTATTTGGTAAAGCAGCGGTGACACACGCCTAAAATATAATCATATTTAAAATATAAATTTACACCTACTTAAAATAAATTGCAATGGGACAATATAACACTAAGAACGAAGAAGTAAACATCGTCAACCAGCAGATGAGTCAACAGGTTGAGGACCTCAAAGGCAAAACGGAATTCGTTGGAATTATGATTATAGGAGCTATAATTGTTTTCACAATCATTATGTGTTGGCTATGTTTACTACGTTGCAAGCAGTGTACGGGAAAGTGGATCAGACGAAGAGTGAGTGCTGTAGTTGGTAAGGCCATCGAGACGCAGGAGCTGTCTGCAGTACGCACAGAGCAGCCCACACCCACTAAGGTGATATTTTCATAAGTGTTTTAGCATTTACTTATTTTTCTCACTTTAGTTCACAAATATTACTTACGTTTTAATAAAAGGCATTTCGTTCACAGTTTGGTAAAAATATATATATTTGATCTAGTATATAAGAACTGGATTGTTTAAATTTAATAATGTACAAACAGTAATGTATATTGCCAGCAATGTATACTTAATGATTTAGCATGAACATTGAACTGTTACAGAGTCATGATGTAAGCAAAGCTATCATGTTACGCATTGTTGTTGTAGGTTTATCGCAGCGCATTCTTTGTTTGTATCGAGTCATATCTTAGTAGTTATAATTTGGTTTGTGATTTCAAAATTTATGTATTTTTCATCGTACCAAATTCTAGGGGGGTGTGATGTAGGGGCGCATACGTCACAGTATGCTGACTTGACGTTTTGCGACTCGGGGCTCGCCAGTCGTTCCCCGCGCCCCTAGCCGACCACGCGCGCACAGCGCTATATTATTGCGTCATACATTATTCTCGTCTAATCTAAGACAAATGTGTAATATCTGAATAAATAACGTATTGTTTCGTGAACTGAGTATCGTGGTTTGTTTTGATCATCTCCTCTCAAAACACAGACTAATTTGTGCAGTTAAAGAACACGCAGTAACTAAATTAACAGACTTTATAGATTGAAGGTCTACTCAACTGAACGTGGTAGCTCGGCTTAGCTTAAATTAATAATTAAATTTAAAAAAGCTTAAATAATCTCATTAACTTAATTGTTGCTGAATTGTTAATTATTGTATGCCATCTACTGTATCACGCTTTTCTACTTTTATAGCCGTGAGTGCATGCAAACCATAAACACTTACTTTACCTTAAGAGGGTATGCTGGTGTCAAAGCGCCCATACAAACGTAGTCCAGTCATATTTTGAGTATTAAGCTATGAAAATCTATGAAATTTTCAAGACACAATCTAGAAACAAATATCTGTATCGGTGGTGAGTCAGATTTTCGTTTAAATATATACTTCCAGAGTTACAGGGCGTCAAATTATTATATTTTTCGGTTATAAAAAGCCTCAACTTTGAACCTGATTTACAAGAGTATGAATCAATTTAGAACAATTTGGAAAAACCACCGACATCTGAAATTTCATTAGTATACTGTATTAAAAAAATGGTTACATAATATACTGTATCCTTCAAATGATCCCTGGACTACGAAACATCCAAATAACGGGTGTATAACATCGCATAATGTATGCTAACTCACCGTACGCGCTCGGGTAGGATAGGGCTCGGAGAGGGACAGCTACAAAACAATGCAACCTTGAAACCGACCACGTGGTCTTACCAACATAGCCTCTTAAATAGTTAGTCATAGTTAATGTATAGTCTTTAAGTAATCTTTAAGTACACAAAATATGGAATATCATTTCACTGGTATACTATTGTGATGAATCAAAATAATCTAATTTTAAATTCTAAGACACACGCGTTTATGTCTTTCATATTGTTTAACTCTTCGCCACCTTAGTCCCCAAAGTATCCAAACATTATCAACATTGAAGAATGGCAAAAATGTGTCTGTAACTTTATTTATACCCGCGGTGTATTTCACCTTGGACCCCAGACTAAATGAAAATACGGCTCAATCTGGTGTTGCGGGCTCACGGCTCGCTCCCATTTAACTGCGCTCCGTGTATTTATTTATTCGAATCAATAACGTCGTGAACACTCGATATTACTCTATCTACGGCTATACAGCTCACGGGTCCATTACCCACCGGAAGCTCCATAATAGCTGCCCGTATAACTTCCAGAGCTCTAGAATGTGATCTACAATATTTACTGCCTATAAATTTCATGTAATATAGAATGTCTCGTGTAGGTATACCTTCTATTTTCTTGTGGTCGTGCCTACATGCAGGAGTGGTAGTAACAGCAGACGTTTTTATTGCCAAATATAAGAGCGGGAACAAGGCAATAAATTTTACGCCGATATCAATTCTAGTAACATGGTTCTACTCGTACGTTTTAGATTCGAAGATTTTGACTTTGTTATGAATTGATATAAGTTCATTTATTTTGCTGCTATAGTCTTCCCTTATAGACACAGTTTTATTCAGTATTTAATTTACGTTCAAGCTATATATTCTTCTACAATCTGTTATATTTATGAATAATAGTTTCAGTAGATTTGAAACATCTAAGGGCAAAAAGTATTGTGCTATTCTTGGAAAGAAAAAAGCTGCGAATATCACGCAACCAATTTGGTTTTCTTTCTAGCAAGTTTGAGGCCGAAGCCGTTCATAAGTTATATTAATTCTACCAAAAAGTACGGACTATCGTATTGATTTGGACAAAGCGTTTGACATGGTCTCTGTGGAAATTTTGGTCCAAAATCTCAGTAATCTTCGTATCAGAAACATCCAGGTATTTCTCTTTTAGGTCTATCTTTTAAATAGGCAGCAGACTGAAAAATTTATAATTTATTCAGTAACGAACGCCTAAAATCACATGGCGTCCGTCAGGGCTGTAACTTGGGACCCACGATCTTCCATATACAAGAAAAAATTGAAAATGGATCCCTAACAACTTTTATAAGTCAGCATCATCTATTCAGCTAAATAGTCACTTATAAAAATATCTGCAATGAAACCCCCTTCTATTACTTTCAGTTCACACACATGAGCTTCTTCTCTGGCAGATGCATCACGTAACGCATCAAGATGTAATTAGTAATTACCCATTTATAGTATGCACACCTTTATTGCATAGTGTTCTTGTTCGTTGATATGCCACAACTTATGGGAAAAAGTTTATTAGGTCAATACGATTTCCTCAGAACGACACACCTCCAGCATGGGTGCGGTCTCACTGTCAGCGGTGTTGAAAAACGAAGGCGCTGGCAGTGGCAGAAAGTACCGTGCAGTAGCCGAACTTTTGAATCCAAATTATCTTACACGTTCACACCAAAAGGCTTCTTTTCACAACATTTTGATACTAAATGAGTGGATCACCATATTTTTATCTTATCTTTTACATTATTCGTTCATAAAGAGCATAACTTTTTTATGCGTTCACATTCATTAAATTAAAAACCGTATTTGACAATATGTTTGTACATAACATTTTGTTATCTTTTCTTGTTTGGTAGATCATATTTCGATGGTCCCATATAAATTTTATCGAAATTAATTCATCGCTTTTTGAGAAATCATCAAAAACTCTATTTTATTTATTTATTTTATTAAATAAGGAGCATTAACAGTCTCTCCTATTGAATCTCTAAATTTATACATTAAAAAGTTTTTAATCTGATACAAGAACCAATTACAGATGCACTCATTAATGTACAAAGTTACATATTAAAGACAAGAAAAAATAGACAAATTCTACCTTTAAGGGTGAACATTTAAAAGGATGAATGCTGCTATCTTTTAGGGTAGTTGATTTAGTTTCCTAAGTTCTTTTTAAACCTTATACAGATCTAGTGTACCTACGCTATCTACGCAAGTGCTAGCTGGCAGTGCGGCCGCGCCCAGTTCTCGGAAGCGTATCGTGTATCGCCGTCGTCGCTCGTACTGTATCGTAGCAGTATATCGTTAGCCAGTTTTTGCTGTAACACATTATATGCAAATGGTTGAAAGCAACACCGACTGCGTTTTCTAAGTTTTTGTTTCTCGCCGCTCGCCGCTAGAGCAGGCACTAGCTGCCCGCTTAGCGGATCACTGATAATCATTACTTGCTGTAATTGTGTTGATTTAGTAATTAATTATGATAATTGCGAGTATAACATAATTATTCTGGTATGGCACTTTTCTGTACCCCCCAATGAAACACAATACAGCGTGTATATTTCATAATGACGTATATTTTGATGGCAATTAGTGTTGGTCCTAAACAACACATTTACATCATCATCAGCTGGGAAACGTCCACTGCTGGACATAGGACTCCTCCAGGTTACGCCACATTGACCGGTCCCGAGCTACTTGCATCCAGCGACTCCCCGCGACCTTAACCAGGTCGTCGACTTGAAAACAACACATTTACATATCGTTAATTAATGATGTATTTTTCCCTACAAAATAGTTGAGCACGCAATGTATTAATTACATCTAAAGTTATCGACTGATTGTCGGTTCTTTTTACACGTCATATCATGACAGTGCGATAAACCGTTTATCCTTTGTCAAGTCAATGTCGACGCAATACATTGCTACTCGGTATGATTTGTACGGTCGTAAACTATTTCTGGATAGCCTATACGCCCGTATGAAATATACACGCTGTATAACTCTCTGTATCCTTTACTCATACGATTTGCCACAATTACCACGCTTGGTTGGTGGATTGGTGATCGCAGTAAGATGTTGTTTCATTTTGTAATGCTTAATATATTTTTATAAACATTAATATGTGTTGTGATGTATATTTGTATATGAGGAAAATAAGAACAATCAAATTAATTATAAAGTAAGTGACGATACGGCTTACGGCGCTGGCTCTGATATCTTTTATCCCAGAACACAACATTACTACTTCTTACAGCACTTCTGCTTAGTGGTAGTCTTAAATAACATGGTGGTAGCTAGCCAGGCAAACATAGAAAATGCTCTACCACCAATTTTTTTTTAGAAATTTGTTCTAACAAAGTCCGCAAAATGGCGTCTCTCGTATTTTACTTGGCAGACTTTAGGTAGATTGCGTAAACTGTAGCCGTTTGTTGTGAGCAACCTTAACTGTGTTGTGCAAGTAAAGTGCGTGTCAATTTATTATGTTGTCCTTATAAGATATCCTTTGACTATAGGTGTAGCCGCGCGCAGGCAGGCGATGTTCATTTACTACGTACGACAAGTTTTACTACTTCCTGACTTGCCCTCTTTGTAAGTAAGAATAAGATTTAGTCGACCCTACCACCCCTTTTATCTTAGAGATATATAAGTGAGAAAAACACGGGACAAAAATAAAACGGGTTGGCCTGTACGAAAAATTACTGTATAACTTTTCCACGTGGATCACGTGTTCAAAACATAACAATACAGCATTCGAAGTCTCTAGCAATTACATTTGACAAGATGGAGACACTCACATTCTAGTAAGATCGTCGTCGGTCTGTCTGTACGTAATAGATGATCCGCCCCCTGCAACTCCGCCGAACATCTGATACACGCCCTTCCGCGTACACTGAGGCCACGACCTTCGCCGCACTCAGTGCTGCTAGGGATGAACAACATGGACCGTGTATTGGATATATCACAAAAATCTCTTTCTGGGCTTCGCAAGTACCTTTAAATTTAACAATTATATTATAAATAGTTAGTTACTGGAGCTTTTTGTTAGAAAATAGTAAAATTGAAATCAACTATATTTAAAATTTGATAAAACCGGTAATTCGCGCAACGAAAACGGAACGTGAATTTCTCAGAACTGTAGGAACTGTCAATGTAATGTCAGTGGTCGACGATGAGAGCTAAGAGCGCTTAAAAAAGTCGAAGCCGAACGAGCTAAAACTAGAGCTCCAGGGGCTCTATTTGTGATTCGCTCTACGCGCTGCGATCGCTCGATTTCTACTGATTTTCGTTCGACTTATGAAATTTGGTATTTTTGAATCGCTCTTCTGCAACGAGTGGTCGGGACCACTCTTTGCGGAGGCGAGCGATAGACTTAACGTCATCGTCGAACACTGACATTACCACTTATTGATATTGACAGTAGGAACAGCTGTTCTATGAACTTTGCGTTCCGTTTTCCTTGCATGAATTACCGGTTTTATTTTTCTGCGCAAAACGGATATCATTAAACATTTTCAGTTATATTGGTAACATCTGAGGTGAATGATTCAAAAATACTGTCAAACCTGTTTTCATGCGACTTGTAGTCGATCGAGACTTAAGTCGTGTGCGACGAAGCTATGTCACACTAGAGCCCCAGGTTCTCTGAAGCCGACAGCCATGTCCCGCGCGTCCCCTAGTCACGTAGCAAACAAACAATTAACATTTCGCGTGTAGTGCACCGATGATCAAACGAGATGCACCTCTAATATGGTGGCACTCTTAATTACCCGTGCACGGCCTCACGTCAAACATCGCCATTGTTAGCACGGTGCGACGATAGCATCGCCGGCGGAGGAGGTTCTTTGAGGTCCTCGGAGATGGCATATCTGGCAGAGGCACGTGAGTAACGGGGACAGGAGAACGGGTTCGTTATTGTTCATTACTTATTACATTACAAATTACGTTCAATTTTGATCGTATTTTATGTTTTTGTGCAAAAAAACGGTCAAGTTCGAGTCGGACTCGCGAACTCAGGGTTCCGTTCAGAATATGAATCGTTAAAATAGTTAAAATCATGTTCTAAGGAAAATGTAATTCTGATTGAAAAACCAATTTTACTTTGCAGCTAAATTACATACCCGATGTATGGCTTTCAACTACAATGTTTTAAGTTTGTAAACATTCACACATACATTTATTCAGCTATTTTCTTCCACTTATAGCACAGCCGGGGTCCCTTCATTGTCCATCGACGTGCCAGAGACGTGTATTGCTGACCGGCGACGCTGACGGGAATAGTTCACGATAAATTAAATTTAAAATCGGGCTGAAATGATGTTTGCGTTGAGAGGGGTCCGTAATGGACTCCTTGAGGACTTTCAAGATTGCGGGGTCAAGAATGGGGACGCTTTGAAAGTGAAATGTCAAGGAAAGAAATTGATAAACGTAAAATTATTATAGGCCTTGGTTTGATCGAGTGGCCCCAAGCGCTAAATCCGAGATAAACATCCTCCCGAGAGGTCTCGGGTTCGATTCCTAGCTAGGGTACCGACGAGGATAATTGGTACTTGGTTTGATTGGTGGTAGGGCATTTTCTATATCCACCTGGCTAGCTACCACCATGCTTTCTAAACCTGACGTCAAAATGGCACGCTGCCTACTGGGCATCATGTATTCGAGGAGCCTCGGCACGACGAAGAAGACCGTATAACTCAGGCGCATGTGTGTATCCTCTAATCTCCACGTGTCTGCTCTCTAAACAAAAAAGCACTCATTCAATGAGCGCCGTCGGCGTGTGACGGAGAGGCGGACAAACCACGAGCGAGGCTGCGAAGTAACAAGTGTACAGAAATCGATTAATCGGATGTGCTGGCGATAATCACTGCGACCCTCTCCCCGGCCGCTACCACGGCACAGTCGCGTCGTCGTGACCTCACTACCCGACATTCTGTTGAACAAGCATACCATCACTGCAAAAATATTCTTGAAACTTGTGGTATATATTTGGACAAACAAATTCTAAAAATGTATTTGTCAAACTAGAAAAATATGTACACTCGAGTACAAAAATGTGTACCCACTTTTTACTCATTTACCCCTTTTTTCCCCTGTCATGGTTTTGAGAAAAATATCAATTACATTACAGGAAAATGAGCCAGATTGACAGATCGACACAATGAACCATAATCACAAAATCATTTGGCAGCCATGTTGTTGTTCGCAGCAAGATATTGTTGAGATTTACTGAAGTGTTTTAGTCATCTTTGACGCATAAACATTTCGTGGAGTTTTCCCTTACTTCTACAACACTCAAAGCAATTACGGCTTGTTCAAAGCCGTAATTGCATACGAACTCAAAAAGTGTATATAATAATAATCATCATCATCAACAGCCTATATATGTCCCCACTGGAGGGGCTCAGGCCTACTCTCCTATAGAGAGTGTATGGGCCATAGTCCACCACGCGGGCCCAGTGCGGATCGGCGGACTTCACATGCCTGTTCAAGACATGCAGGTTTCCTCACCATGTTTTCCTTCACCGTTAAGCAATCGGATAATGTACTTGAATTGAAAAACAACTCATAGGTACACGGCTGGATTCGAACCCGGTACCCTCAGATTGAGAGTCCGCGCCTTATCCACTGCGCCACCGACGCTTTTTATATATATATATATATATAATACACAACAATAATTATTAACGTTTTGCACAGCTTCACAAAAAGGATTAGATTTGCATAATTAGATGCACCTTCTAACATAGTACAGTACACGGCACAATTATTAAAATATATATTAAAAAATCGTATTAACTATGTCCATATTGTATAGAATTATATTCGTGAACTAATCCTTTTTACAGCTGCAATATCGTCCTCTTGATTAGCTTTTACTGGATGAAGTCTATTAACCTGTCGATAGTGTTCTGGCGGCAGATACGGTGGTAGCGGGCGCTCCGCCCTCTGTTTGTCGAACACCGAGCGACACAAATCCGTAGATGGTGCACCCGCGCGCCGGCCGCGCACCGTGCTGGCTGTGAATCAGTCCCCGATCTGATTGACTCACGGTTCTTATTGATTTCCATGGGCTCGACGGCGCGATGGGAAATTATTTGGTACTTCCGAACTCTGAGCATTCACATTATTTGTGACTTAGGAGATTAGTATTTTTTTTGCGGATATAAGTACAAAAGTTTTTACAATTTCTTTTGAAGGATATCAAAATGCTATCCGGTTAAAGGTTATCTATATTAACACCCAGAAACTAAGTTTGTAATAGAAACCCAAAAGTTAAAAAATAATAATATCAATATTTACCACAACAAGTGAATTAAATTAAAAATTAAAAAAACCTACGCAATAATCATACGAAAACATAATAAATAGTCAATTTTATGCTGAAAACGGCTAACATCAGCTGATACTCTGCAAACTGCTGAATCGATTTTTACCAAATATAGCTAAGGTGCACCGCAAGGAAACTTGCTTTCACGTAAAAAAACCACAGCAAAATCAGTCCATCCGTTCGAGAGCTGCGATGACACAGACAGACACACAGACATTGGCGTCAAACGTATTTCACCCCTCTTTTTGCGACGGAGGTAAAAAAAATATCCTGTTATCCTGTATCTTTCACGACGTAAAATAAGGACAGACAGACATACTTTCACAGTGAAAGCATTATCTAGTATGGATGTATTAATTAGCTTTTCCTAAGATAATTTACCCTCAGATTTTGCAGGATAACAATCTTTAAATTAAAAGAAATAGAACTGTCATTGTCATAAACATTATTTTAAAGAACAAAACAGCAACAGCGTTAAATTAAACGTTTTCAATTTCGAGGCAAATATACTTATTAAAAAACTCATTTAACACAAACTTCCCCCGACTCCTTCCACTCAACTCCCCAACACCCCAGAGACTTCAAAAAGCACAACTATGAAGTCTCTCCATTACTGTGAAGTGCTGGTGTTAAGACAATGGGACAGAAGGGCCCTCGCGCGCTCCCTGTTTGCGCAACCTAAACGCCCTTCAGTTTAACTCTGTTGACAGTCGCCGCCTGTGTGTGCATGCCTTTACTACGCACGTTTCACCCGAGAGGGGTATCCATTGATATCCATTATGAGAGCAAACGAATTGTCTGTTTTGTTTAAAGTTAATTCTGTTTGGATTGGAAATGTTTTGTGTGGATTACAAATTATAATATACAATACGTATTTCTTTAGGTTGTAGGTTTAATTTTATTACTAATCTAGGTTAAGTTTACTAACAAATATAATTTAAAATATTGACATGTAAATCTAATATCTTTGACATTGAATAAAATGATTTTTAAAAGAAAAAAAAAAAATTAATTAATAGAGTACGTACTGGGATTAAAATATATTATAGACAAAAAAAAAAAAAAAAAATATACAATACTAAAATAACTTATATTTAGCTCTTTGTTTGAAGAGAGTAGAAAATATCTCAGGGGTATTATGTTTTGTAATCAAATGCGCAACTGGACTGATGGACGTAGGCTGATTAGTAATCGCAGAAAGATGTTGTTATAGGTATAGTTGCTGCTTCCTATTTCCTGAACATTTTTCCGTAGTCGCCTTTTATCGACACACGCGACACCCCAGAGACTTCAAAAAGTACAAATATGAAGTCTCTCCATTACTGTGAAGTGCTGGTGTTAAGACAATGGGACAGAAGGTGGCACATGGCATGGAGAGCGGAAATAAAAACTGGACCAATGTTAACAAATATTAACAAAGCTTGGTGTTAGAAAATTTACCAAGCTTTATATTTTAGCTGAAACATGAACTACTTAACTTTAGTTTAAAATGACGAGATATATTGTTGAAAACAAAATTAACTAAACCTACTTCGTCCCAAGATGAAAACAAAGGAAGAGGGTCTAAATAACACGAAATTAATATGAAGCCAGCTATCGCGGAGCTCCCTTTGAGGAGCGGAAGCAATTACCAACATCACACCAGAAACTAAATATTGAACAAAGGACAAACTGACAATATTAACTCCCAGTGCTAAAGCTTTCACATTAAATTTTCACGTGACCCGTCCAGCGGACCCTTCGCAAAGAAAATCTGAGGGATTTCTTTGACGAGGCCCTGTTACCTCATTCTATCCCTTGCAGACTTGTAAAGAACTGTGTAAGGGTGAAAGGGAGGTTGTGCATATGAAAATTGAATGTAGTTTGTGTTACAGAGGCTCTTTGTAAATAAAATTGAATATGCAGAGGTGAGGAAATCACAGTTATACGGGGTGTTGGGCGCGGCCGGCACGCGACCCTTGGCGCGTGTGATGAGAAAAAGAGGCCATCGAAAACGCGACAAGATAAATCGTGGCAAATTATCACTATTTAATACTATGAAGAACCACAGAGATACACACTGTAATACTATAGTAATGAAGAACATAATATGTTTATACTAACTTAAATATACCTGTATTGTAGTTTTACATAAATTAATGAAATGACTTGTGAATTATTTAATGACAAAATTATTAACTTTTAAAAATTGACATGGTTTGTCAACAATTTTTAAACAATTAAATTTCTTATTAGATATGTTTATAATATTTGCACACCTGTGGACAGGTTAAGTACATCGAACCAATTGAAATTACTATCTGAACACCGTGTAAAAAAACTATATACTTGGCAGATGAATTCTTTCTTTCAAAGAATCAAATTTCCTGAAAAGAAACGGAAGCAAAACAAAGAAGTTTTGATTTCTTTCTCATCTTTTTTTAAATTAGATATTAATGGAGATGTATTAACGTTAAGTATTGTTTAGTAATTATTTATTGTATTTAACTAATTCAACAATTTCTTGCAGTACCTTTTTTGGCCACAATCATTGTCAAGAACATGTCAGCGCATCTTTTATATCAATCCAGTTTCCACGTTTCTTACCAATATTCCACCGTAATCGTTAGAACAGCTAGATCTTGTTCTAGATATAATTACTAGATCAATCACGGGTAACCGCGTGGGAGAGGTTTTTATCACAACACAATCGGTCGACTTGTGCTGTCTTTAACTGTGTTCATTGCGGATTGCTTATTGTATTTATGTATATATGTATACTAGTTTATCGACAAGCTGAGAAGGTTCTTTTGTTCCCAGGTTGCTCAGTTGGGTAGAGCATCGATCTATGGAAGGCTGGGTTCGATCCTGGCTCATGCCAATCGTGCCTATTCCTAATGATCAAAATCATTATCATTGCTTTTTCGGAGGTGGTAAGTGAGCTACAACCTCTGGCCGCACACTCTCACATGCCTAATCAACACTCATGCATCCTTCACAATCACTAAGAGGCTATGTTGGTAAGAACACGTGGTCGGTTTCAAGGTTAAATTGTTTTGTAGCTGTCCCTCTCCGAGCCCTATCCTACCCGAGCGCGTACGGTGAGACAGCATACATTACGCGATGTTATCCACCCGTTATTTGGATGTTTCGTAGTCCAGGGATCATTTGAAGGATACAGTATATTATGTAACCATTTTTTAAATACAGTATACTAATGAAATTTCAGATGTCGGTGGTTTTTCCAAATTGTTCTAAATTGATTCATACTCTTGTAAATCAGGTTCAAAGTTGGGGCTTTTTACTACCGAAAAATACAATACTTTGACGCCCTGTAACTCTGGAAGTATATATTTAAACGAAAATCTGACTCACCACCGACACAGATATTTGTTTCTAGATTGTGGCTTGAAAATTTCATAGATTTTCAAAGCTTAATACTCAAAATATGACTGGACTACGTTTGTATGGGCGCTTTGACAACAGCATACCCTCTTAATGTAACTTAAAACTTTTTACTGTTTTCTATAAATATATTTTTGTACGGTACCAATTAGTAGTAATAGTAGTTTAATTCTCCCGAATGGGAAGGCAAAGGAACAAAGCCATACAGCCCACTCTGAACATATCTTTTCTTCAGTGTTCTCAATAAAATGTATAATGTGTACATTTTATCGCTTGTTTTGACGATTCTTGACGAGAATTTCAAAGGTCAGCCTTGGTTTCACCATAATTCGAAAGAATTCATATGCCGAATGTACTCGACATGGTAAACCCTTTCGATCGCGTCGAAACCCTCACAATTTTGCGTATTTGATGATATAACACCGTCCATGACACTTTTTGCACTACATCACACCATTATAACACAAAAAACACACATAACTGTATTATTAACGAATTACTAAAATGGCAATGAACCACCATTTTACAAGTTCGCGACAAGAATCCTATATTACTCTTTGACGCCTTTTAATTGAGATTTCGAGGGCGATACCTGAGATACAGATCCTCTATCTACTCGCAGAACGTGATCCGTTCACGAACTTTGTCGTAGTTCAGGCTTCACACTCCCACACATTATGCAATATTTTGTGACTTTTAGTAAAAATAATAAAGATGGCCGTCGTACTGTCGCCTACGGCACAAATAATTTGCGATAAGATGAAATAAGTAACAATTTCTTGGGCTCAGTCTTGGCTGCGTGATGGATTGAAATGATTTACAATTCAATTGCATGTAATAGATGTAGCATTTAATTGGAGTATTATAGATTATGATTAAATCTAAAGACATCGATACTTGAATTTGTAATACATTTATGTTTATAATTGCATTGTCGAAGGAGGTATTTTAATCCCTCGTGCTACGCCCTCATGATATAAAACTTACGAAAGCTTATGAAAGCAACGTTAGTTTTGCCGATTCATACATGATTGCAGGATAATGACAGTACGTTTGTATTGAAGTAGTTTTGTATGGACAGCGGGTCAGTGAAATATGACTGTATTCATGGCAACTCTTCAATGTCCTTCATTCCTGAGTCAGAAGTAGTGAGTGTGTAGTACCTATGTCCCGTCCCCTGAGGCCGCGGTGTAAGGCATGAGCGTTAGACTCAGACGCGCACATGTCTCGGGTTCGATTCCCCGTCGGGACATTGTCTAACATCACTTTATCTAACTCTCATATCTTTATGAGACTTTCTCCAGTTTGTTTAGGACATTGCAGGCTGAATCACCTGTTTGTCTGAACAGTGATATGATTCCGTGCTTCGTTAGTCACGTTAATCCGTTGTTACCGGTTACTATCTACGACAGGTAGTAGCTACATGAGACATGGCAGAGGACTGTGGCGGATCAACAATTGTGACAGCTAGGGTGTGGTAGGTGCTTTGATCATAAGAAATAAGTCATAGCGAAGTAGTTTTCATCATTTCGAAATAAAAGATAAACTCAAAGGAAAACGCTTTGCGTGCATTTAAAATTACACTACATTTAGCTTGTGTTCAAAGCTTTGCAGCAAAGCCCCCATTCACTAACGATTTTTTTCCATGACTTAGCATAAATGCGTAGTTCTCCGCAGTGGGCCATATTTCTTCCCATTCCTTGCACCATCCAAAGGGCAATATTAACTGTCACTCTCAAGAATCGCGCGCATGATTGATAGTGTCGCGGGGGCTGCGCGCGCGCAGGTGCGTTGCGCGCTAATTGTGCACGCTTTGTGCGCGTGCGCTATTGTGCGCTTGATTAAAATCTTTGTTTGCTGGCGATCTGTCGGAATGTTCGATTGATCGGGATCGCCTTTTGTTTATATTGCTTTATTAATCGTTCGTGTACAACTGTACAGGTCTTTGTATTCACGTCAGATTCTCAGATGCCAGAGCACTTTTTGTGGCATTATATTTTGGTATGCATCTTTATGCATCATATACCCAGCAATGGACGTATTTTCTTTAGCTGTAATTTTTGAACGAAGCTAATTCGATTTGTAAAGTGGGATTTTTAAATCACAAATACAAAAAAATATATTTATTGACCAAAACCATTTACGGATATGGTGTAGACATTCAGTCTGTCGACTGAATGACAATTAAATAACTAAGTGTTAATAGTTAATAACCATTTAACCGGGAAACGTGTACCGGGATGTCCCTCCACCGACCGGTCATTTTTTTTCGAGGAGGAAATCTTCTGAGTATGCTCCTCCTCCTTAAGAGAGAAGCCGAGTTTTGTGAAATTTATACTTACTAAAAGTGGTCATCCTCCGCGCAAGTCGAGGAGCCCTGGGAACTCCTAAGAACACGCCAGAAAGGTCGTGTGGATCCGATGGACGCAAGCGGCTCGGGAACGGTTACCGGGGCTTACTGAGAACAGAAGGCCAGCTGTGGACATTTGCCGGTAGATGATGAACATTTAAAAGGTTAGAAACAAACAAATAATCCGTCTGTTCTTGCGACCTTTGTAAGCGAGGAAACTCATAGAAATGTATACTTTATCTGCGTCGATTTCAGAAAGATACTACGGGAAATCTTTGCCGGGATAAAAAAAAGTTGCCCATAACACTTTCCGGACCATAAAAAAACTATACCAAAAAGAAAGTCTTTCTTGTTTCAGTGTGAACTGAAACAAAAAGTTTAATAAGAAAGGCTGTGTTGTGAAAAAATATGACTCAAAACTATCATTCCGGAACAGTTCATTAGCATTTGATTAGCATCTAGTATCCATAACACATTAAAACATTTAAAAAGATAGATCTGAGTCTGAGCCAGTTATCAATGCACTAAAAACTGACCTAAAGATTTCCTAAAGATATCAAACAAGTTGTGCGGCAGATCATTGCATCGACGCGAATAATATTTGAGTCCCATTCATTGCAAAATTGTGAAAGGTATTTATTACGGTTCAGGAAATAGCTCTTTGGAATAAACAATCTTACTTATGCCCATAGCTACACAGATTCATTTCCTTGTCATCCCTTTTTACTGTTTTAAAGGCTTAAAATAGAAGCTAAACGAGAAGAGAGGACCAGCAAGTGTGTTGATAGATATTTGATTGTCAGTGTTGCTCAGTTATAAAGACGCCATTCATAAAGCAATTACTGATCAAACAATTAGTGAGGCTCAAGTATAAATCGAGTAGCGCCGGTGTCATTACAGTGTCAATGTATGTATGCGAACCGCAAACAAAATATGCTTCTCATTTGAAAAATCGAAACACCTTGCATGTTTATGTTTTGTAAGGATTATCAGAAATATGTGTATATTTAGGAATATATGTCAAATGTCGTTTAATAGTGAATAATATGAGGTTTTCAAATCCTAATCTTAATGTTCTAAATTCAAATTAAATTTTCATAGGTTTTTCTGATAATCCTTACAAAACAAACTTGCAAGGTGTTTAGATTTTTCTGATGAGAAGTATATGAATGTTAAAGCGGTTCCAAGCTTGGAACATTGGGGGAAACATTGGAATATTGAATGGTCGAATGCAATAGCTGCCAAGTTCTTTGGTTCCTACAATCCCTTTTGGTACAGGAATCTTCATCATCAGCCGAGAAACATCAACTATTTATTACGTTATAAATGACAGCAAATATTTTCCGTTTCGAAACTGTTCCTAATTCAGCATGGGGTAAAAGGTTCAACCCGCCAGTTCTTACATTTTAAACCATGCGGGCCCGCAGCTAAGCGGCCATGTTCAAATATCAATTATTGCAGGTAATGCTGCCCGGCACACAGAACTACACACTAATTATTCTATTTATTTTCCTGCGTCCGCGCATGTTGTATTCGTTCATTCATTCGTTCAACTCCTGTCACTCGATCATTTGTGAAATCTGATACTGAAGACACTGATCTCTTTTTAATTAAGAATAATATTATAAACACTAATTATAGTCCCAACAATATGTTAATCCCTCAGTTCTCAGATGCATAACGCCAAGAATGATAGCCTTATAGCCTAGGGTTTTACAATTAGAAAGCGGCATAGATTTTAAGAAAAAAATTACATATTGGCTTCTTGAAAACTGCTTTTATAGCTTTCCTGTATATTTAAATCATAAACGTTAATCATTTTAAATATACCTGTGATTATAGTTTGACATAAATTAATGAGATGACTTGTGAATTATTTAATGACAAAATTATTTACATTGTACTGATTTACATGCTATGTAAACAAATCTTTTAACAATTAAATTCCTTATTAGATATGTTTATAATATTTGCACACCTGTGGACAGGTTAAGTACATCGAACTAATTGAAATTACTATCTAAACACCGTGTAAAAAAACTATGTACTTGGCAAATAAATTTTTTCTTTCTTACTTTCTATAACGACTCCTCTGGTTGTTGTTAGGGCTAGACTTTTTGGTGGGCACGCTTTTCATCCAATGGCCTAATCTTCACCATCATTCACCCATTGTACATTAAAAGAGCTTTAATTAGAAACATAACATATTTTATCTAATTCCATTAACTTGTCAAACGTTCTCCATTCTCCAGAACCAGCGCATCATTAAACATTGCCAGTGTTGCCAGCACGCACCACAATGAAGTAATCCCGCGCTGTGGCAACACCGCGTCCCCATCGGTCAATCTCGCGGACAATGCGGATCTATCTGCAGGTTGTCAGTGGCACACTCTCGCTTCACACGGGCGGGTGGGGGTCGGTCCACTGGGCACGGGGATCTTAGCGCCCCCCTAAGGATTCAAAAACTTTAATTTTTTCTAAATATAGATTAATCAGTTTTTTTTTTTGCGACATAACACAAAAACTAATGAAACGAAGAGGAAATTGCAATGTCTATTCAATACAGCACCAGAAAGGTTTTAACTCTGCATAATGTTGCTCATAGAAACAAGGAAGGATAGAACAGATTGTTATAAATGTATGATGGGTTTGTACTTGGCCTTCATCTCACCTGATGGTAAGTGACGGTTAGGTCGTTAAATGGTAAGCGTGCGCGCGTAAGAGATAACGAGGCTCTGATACCTATCATATCGAAACACAACAGTGCTATTAACACTGCTGTTTGGCGACGGACTTATATAGGTAACATGGTGATAGCTAGCCAGGTTTCATTTTTCATTTTTATTAAAAAAATTATACAGTAATATTATTAAATCACGAATACTGTGTTTCCATTAAACCCGATGGTAAGTAACGATGAGGGGCTTGGCCAACAATTTTAAATACGGGGGGGGGTCCTTGCACCCCCCCCCCCCCCCCCCCCCCATTTCGTAACATCACTAGAGATATTGTTCGTAATAAACCACCCACTGTTTATCCTTACATACAAAACAAAAATTCCGTATAAAACTATGTCGTGTTCTTCGCCTTTATTTATAACTAACAAGAGGCGATTTTTCCGTAACAGTCTAAGCACATTGATCTTTGAAATAGTGGACGGACAATTGTTATTATTAGGGATATCGGATAGAAACAATACGTCAACGTCGCGCTTTGTTTAGGTGTTTATTGGCGCGGTTTTTCTTGCTAATTGGACGAGAAATCACATTGATGTGGAGAGATGGCGGGCCGAGCCACGCGGGGGGCTTATTGGGCCTCTCCATTAATGCTGTTGTTTGAGAGGGCTCTGTGTGCATCCAGCGATCGAGACACCATTATATCAGAGCCGCAGAGGCTATGTTGGTAAGACCACGTGGCCGCTTTCAAGGTTACATTGTTTTGTAGCTGTCCCTACCCGAGCCCTATCCTACCCGAGCGCGTACGGTGAGACAGCATACACTACGTGAAGTTATCCACCCGTTATTTGGATGTTTCGTAGTCCAGGGATCATTTGAAGGATACAGTATATTATGTAGCCATTTTTTCAATACAGTATATACATACAGTATATTAATAAAATTTCAGATGTCGGTGGTTTTTCCAAATTGTTCTAAATTGATTAATACTCTTGTAAAACAGGTTCAAAGTTGGGGCTTTTTATTACCGAAAAATACAATACTTTGACGCCCTGTAACTCTGGAAGTATATATTTAAACGAAAATCTGACTCACCACCGACACATATATTTGTTTCTAGATTGTGTCTTGAAAATTTCATAGATTTTCAAAGCTTAATACTCAAAATATGACTGGACTACGTTTGTATGGGCGCTTTGACAACAGCATACTCTCTTAATGCTGTTGTTTGAGAGGGCTCTCTGTGCATCCAGCGATCGAGACACCATTATAGCAGAGCCCACCAAAGCACTCCGATACTAGAAATCCTCTCTGCGCCTTTTTTTCGAGGGGAAAATAAATTATGTTGAATTTCCATCCACTAAAACCCCCTCGGTCGTCCCTGGCGCAAGTCGAGTAGCCCCGGGAACTACAGCGGAACACACCAGTGCTCTAGCGCATTGCATTGCCCTCGGCCAGTCATCCATCCCGTCTCCGCAGCTCCTGGCTGCAGCGGGACAGGACCATGCCGTAATACCGCTGCCTTCCAGTGGTGGCCAGTTCACACCGATTGTTATCCTCACAGCGCCTAGTATTTACATTATGGAGATTCTATGTGATTTCGTGAAGCAATTGAATCTGTCTGAGTCAGAAGAAGGACAAACCGACTGGCCACCAGACGTAAAGTAGTTCCCCAATCAATTCTTCCCAATTCAACCTTAGAATTAAAAAACACTGTACCCGACATCACATAAGTTTTTTTAATCAATTTCGTGTGGAAATCAACTTGGTTCTATTTCAACGCATCAATTATTATAAGACTTAAAAATATATATCGTCCTTATTAGTCGGTATGACAGGTAACAGAGACAGCTCCTCATTTGATTGAGTCTTCTCGGTGCGCACGTCACTCATCATTCAACGGCCTTCTTCACTTACCATCAGGTGAGATTGAGGGCAAGTGCTAACCCATCATACGTGATAATCGGTTGAGCCGATTCGATGATCGTCAGGCAGTCTATATAGTTATTTATTATAGTGTTTTTAATAAGCACTGTATGTCTTTACTAATTTCTCACTCAAGCTTTAATTAGATATAAGTAGTCTACCAGTGTTACCCTCCCCGACCGTCGCAGGCGCAGTCGCCACGGGCGCATCGAGTGTTTCCAGTAATGAGTCAATCAGCGCCGCGGCCGGCTCAGACTATTGGTTATTATTGGACATTAGCTTACAAAGCTAGATATACCACTGAGGTAACCGATGGTACCCCAGCGTAGCACCTACTGGCGTCTTACTAGACCACTCGTCGCCGACCCCCGATTCCATTTCCAAAATAGTCAAACATTATAATTTTTTGAAGAAGAAAGAAAGAAAGGAAACATTGTTAACGAACTGCCAAATAAAATAATATACTATAAATATTACTGTTATACTCATCACCATCACGTAAGGTTAGTGACAGTCCACAGCTGGACATAGGCTCCTCCAATGCTCTTCTCGTCTATTCACTACTCCACGTAACTTACCTTATAGACATGTCATGTTATGTACTTCGTATTTCCAGCTAGCCGCAGGTGGCGTCCTGCATTTAGTTTGTCTAGACGTGATCTTTACTCGATGATTCATTTGCTCCAGCAATTGTTTGTCCTTCGTCAAATATGACCTCCAATTGCTAATACGATTATGATTTAATGGTATAGATCAAATTGAGGCACTAAGGTATTGAAGCTTGAAGGCAGTGAAGAATTGTTGCATAATGTTGTGCTTTTCCTGTCAAAAACAAGCAGCTAGCGAAAGAAGCGATCACTCCATTTGCTTTAACCACGTGCTCACATGTAAATATCAATAAAACACTGCACTGCCAGTTATCTTTGGTTCCCGGAAAAACACAGACAGAGCTTGATGTTAGTTGATCCGCCAGTAATGGACCCCAGATCAAGATCGGCATTTCAGCGTGTAGCACTGGGACGCGGCGGCAGACCACATAAATTTTTCCCTTTGATATTTTTTTTCGGGAATTTTAAACCACGACAATTTGTCCTTTGGATACAACTAGACTCAAGTGCCTGTTTGAGAAATGGTTCTAACCACAACGTCTGTATGGCATGTCCGTGTTTGTATGTCATTGATAACGTGTCGAGTCCACAGCGCTCGGGCAGTCATTCGCCGCTGACTTCAAACAATGCCGGCGACATTACTCGACATTCTTTACAGCCTCCAGAATTTATGGAGCAGGCTGGGAAGTGGCTGTCGATGCAAGAACATACAGGACAACGCCAGACAGCTTATTACTTCAGACAAATCGACAAATCGGTAAGGAGGCTGCGTTTGATGCACGCAAGGAAAATGACTGCGTTTATCGCATAGTCACACTCTACTTACATACATGTACGAGTACGCAAATTACTTCTGGCCATTTACCGATAGATGTCACCGCTGTTGATCTAAATGGCGATGATGAGAATCTTCGACTGATACCGCTAATAGATAACATTCCGTCATAACTTATTTTATTACTGACCGGGTTTCTGACAAACATTATCTGAAACCCTGCATGTTCTTGATGCACTATAATAGATATACGTATTTATAACACCTATGACTAACTACACCCTGCCAACAAGCGGGTGTCCTATCTCCGCTGCAACGAGGTGCCAATCAATCATGAGCTCACTCCGACGCCCGGGATTTAATATTGTCATCATAAAAACGTGCGTTAACTGCCGCCTGGCTGTTTGATGAGACGGAGGCAGATAGGACAGGTACAGGTGGAGTTTGTGCCTATCGCGGGTACCACCGTCCATTGACAGCATAAAAATGGAACCATTACGTGTAACGTGGATACCAGTATAGACTAACGGAGCATCCCAGTGGATAGGTCGTTATATGACCCCGAATGTCTTGAGATCAACTACCTGCTTGTGGGGAGGCTCTTGGAGAGGTGAATATCCACCTGAAAATGATAAAATAAGATTGATAAATGATTAAAATATTCATCATTTAAGAGGTAACAATGTAAAAATCTGAAATCTAAAAAAAATTACGCAATCAACACAAGCCTAACCACCTGGCTTGGCATCAGTCATGCTGTAAGCGAAATTAGAGTAGTAGTAATTATACATTATTTAGTAGTAGGCATGTCAAAATTGATGACATGCCACAAACCTCATCGTCGTGTCATACGCTATTCTATCTTTCTACTTTTGTCCCAGGTTTACTACACTCCTATTGTCCCTATGTAGCCATCATCATCAGTTGTACTTAATTTAACATCCTGAAGTGGTAAGTATTCCAGAAATAACGTCATATTAGTAATAACATTATTAGTTTAATATATTCTTATTTCTGCGATAATTTTATTTTTGTATTTTTGACATTTTGTATTTGACATTTTTTTTTAATGAATGCTTTGATAATTCTTATTTAAAATGTACTTAATAACTTAGGCTAGAACTGTACTAACACTTGATGGAATTATTTGATTCTGATTAAATATGATTTGATTTGATTTGATATCATCACATGTAACGTAACGTCCCAGGCAGCCGTGGTGCTGGTAGCTCAGTTGGGTAGAGCGTCAGCCCTTGAACAATCACGGTCTGGGTTCGACCCTGGCTCGTACCAATGAGTTACAATTTGTTATTTGGAATTGGCTTGTCGGTGAAGGAAAACATGGTCAGAAAACCTTCACACTCCTGAGAAGAAATTCAAAAGTGTATGTGAAGTCTACCAATCCGCACTGGTCCCGCGTGGTAGACTATGGCCCATACACTCTCTGTAAGAGAGTAGGTCTGAGACCCTGAAGCGGGGACATATATAGGCCGTTGATAATGATGAACGATGAACGAATCATGAGGGCAACGACTGAAAAGAAACGCGGCCGTTGTGGCAGTACGTAGCTGAATAGCTCTGACACGTCTGTTCGCACCATATAATCATGGCGGGCGATCCTCCATCTCACCGTCTCACAGCTGATGACCTTTTTTGCCCCACTTCGGCAGATCTTTTGACACCTGCGTCGGCGCAGGTTAATTTGCCGTCGCTGGTTAATGCCGCCACATCAATAACACTTAGTGTCGCCCCGGCGGTCTGCTCGACCCCCATCATTAACTACCAGCAATGATACTCAGATCCATGGTCTACGGAAATATAGTCTAGTGCACTGTTAAATATCTCAATATCAATTTCAACTTGATACCTCCACGAGTTCCTAAGAAAAAGGCTCTCCTACGGAGCGTCCGACATGGCTCTGGTGTTTATCCCTTATCCGTCCTTTGGTACGATTGGTATCTTCTTCAATCCCACTTCTGACACCAATATCAAAACAACGAATAGATTGCAACTTTCGCTGTTTTTCCAACTGGCAAGTGACGTGCCTCTAACATTGTTATGTTACATATGTAGATGCTGTTGCCCATCCTCCGAATACTTCCCTTATTAGCCTTTTACAACACCAGCGGGATGACTTAGGATGGTTTTATTTTGTAGTATAATATCCAGTAATAGGGAAGATGCAACCAAATTAGATTGGGTTGAATTGTATTTTATAGCTTAACGGACATTAAAATAAATCCCACCAAAATAAACACACGTAAAAATTTTGCTTTTTTATTTGGATTTCGCAAGGACTAAATGTCTCAAAAATTTAGTTCCTCGAATAGTAAAATGCTTATTAGATTTAGTTTTCTCATTGCATTTTGAAAACTTTATTATAGGGGTATATAACACATAAACGAGACATTTTACGAGATAACTCAAAATATCAAACAAGCTCCATACATTTTAACGCTCTAAAACACGTGTGACGTCACAAATGTCACCAGATTTATATGGAGCGTTTTAGCACCGCGCGACTAGAATTACTTTTCGACGGGTTGTAGTAAAAAAAGTATTAGTGGTATCGGGAAAAAAATGGTTGAGGTATTTGTTACATTTGTACATTTTTAAATGGACTATCGATTTAGACAAAAATATTCTTCCATGCATCTTCCCCATTAAAGGGCCAAACTCGGGAACACAAAACAATATTTCTTTAGACTCGCTAGATGGTGTAAAGGTGTCAGGAATTTACTTCCGATACCGATTATTTTTTTTGGGACTGGGCGGCTTGATGGATTAAGTAATTTGAGCTGCGGGTCTAATGCTTTACAGCCCCTTCGTGACGTCATGAGGATCACTTTAATAGACCGCAAGCGTCACTTTTGACAGATCTTTAGAGATACATTTTTGTGAATTCAATTTTGTTTGATGCCATATTATTAATTCGTAACCTATAGCGCTCTACCTTTTACTTTTTGAACCGCCTTCGTTTTGGCTAATGGAATTGCGATCCGTAGGAACCTGGTTCCATTCCCAAAGGCAGCTATCGGTACTCGGTGGTGGTAATGTATTTTATATGTCCACCAAACATCAGTGTTAATAGCACTCTTGTGTTCCGGTATGAAAAGTAGCAGAGCCAGCGCCTCATGAGATACCGTCACTTACCATCAGGTTAGATGAAGGCCAAGTGCAAACCCATCACATATTGAAGAAAAAAATACACAAAACTGTGTTTAACTTAGTATTTCTATACTCCAGTATAAATTTATTTGCAATGTATAATTTGCAAGTACTACATTTTTTTTTAATTTGATCCTGCAAATACACCCCTGCAAAAACCTCACGTGGTCAATTTTGCGAGATCTCATTTCCAAATCGCCATCCGAACACCACAAGAAAACACTTCGATAACTTCTAAACCAATCATAATCATCACCGAATTCGTGAGGATATGACGAATCAATATCCAGAATTTCCTCGACCGATTCAAATGAGCTCCATCAATCAGGTCCTGAGGCAGTCATCACGGTCATCAGGTCAATTATCCCTGGTCCATTTGTACTGGAATGCGCCTGCGACACCGATGCGATGCGACGGTTTGTGGCCAGAGAGCCGAGGGTGTACCAAACTGGAGGGAATTTGGTGGGATCGGCGCCATTTAAAAGCCGATGTCCTTGTTTATTTTAATTATACCGCGTGGGAATTTATTTGCAAAAATTATTATCATCAAGAAGACTACTTTTGAAACATAATGTAATATAATTTTATGTGTTTTGTACATAATGTTAATTTAATATGTTCGGTTTTGGTAGGTGGCAGTCTCACGCTGGCAACCCCCGCGTCTCTGACAGCGCAACTGTCAATTGTCACCTGTCACTTGCTATTGAGGTTATATTAGTCGATTATTTCCTTTTTCACGTTGCCTCTTTGGACACCAGATTTTGGTAGAATAACCATGAAGTTGGTAGTTGACATAAAATCAAAATAATTCAATGGTAAAAACTTCTTCCAAACCATTTCCTTCACTGTATATCCGTCTGTCACACAATCTACAGTTCCACTACGAGGTGTACTTACGAAACTCACAAACCTGCCTCTGAAATATCAAATACTTTTATGTCAATTTTGATTGGACAGTTTAGTGATACGCTCATCTTACCACCAAGGCCTGCACTTGTACCACACCACCACTAATGACGTATATGGGTAAAACGTTTATGAGCGCAGTTGCGGTGGGTTTCGTCACGCTGGAGCTGCGCAGGAGTGGAAAGATCAATGTACAGTGACAGTGGAGGAGGCGGAGGCGGAGGCGCATGCTAACGTATGATGGGATTGCTCTTGGCCTTCATCTCACCCGGTGGTAATTTCAATAAGGTCGTTGGATTGAAAGCGTGCTCACCCAGAAGCCTCAAGCTAATAAGGCGCTGGCTCTGTTACCTTTCATACCGGAACACAACAGTGCTATTAACATTGCCGTTTGGCAGCAGACTTTGGTAACGTCGTGGCACCTTTTGCTTTTAATAATCATTTAATTATAATGTTCTAAACCACTTGCATCCAGCGACTACCCGTGACTTTAACTAGGTCGTCAGTACATCTAATAGGGGGACGGCCCGGTAGACGTTTTCCAGTACGAGATAGTCACTTCCCTCATACATACATAGAATAGCTGGCTTTAATGAATAAATACCTAAAAATAGGAGATGAAATTAGTTTCGTGAAATAAATATCATTAATTTACAACTTCAACAGTGCATTTTCCAAACTTTTATTATTATTGTTCAAAGCGCCATCTAGGGACCATTAGCTGCGTCACGGCTATTGTAGCTGACAGTAAAGTTGTAAATTAATGATATTCATTTCACGACACTGTAAATTCAGCTCCTTTTTAAGTAATTTTTTTTTCATTTTTAAGTAATTGCTTATCAAAGCTAGCTATTCTATTTTAAAGAATTATGGCATTTTTACCAAATATATCTAAGTACTTACCTCCGCAAGGAAACTTGCATTCACGCATTGCTACGATGCCACAGACAGACACGCACACAAATATTGGCGTCAAAGTTATAAAAACCCTCTTTTTGCGTCAGGGGTTAAAAAGAGCAACACATGAATGGAAAATCTCCTCTTTTTTGAAGTCGGTTTATTAAATGACGCAAATCGAGTTTTCTTCGTCGTTAAAATTTATTGGAATTAATAATAATATATGATAACAGGATATTAAACTGAGTGTCGTGTAGTCATGCTGATGAGCTTCGAATATGTCCCGTGACAGATCGTGCGATGATCTCTCGCAATGGACAAGCGCGAGTCGGCTGCCGTCGCGAGGGTTCCGTACGTTGACACATTTTTGTCGCATTGTCACATGTCGACGATAAGGCCGCTCACAACAAATTGGTGGTTAGCGTTGGATGCGCGTGCGTCGGTCGGGCAGCCAGTTAACTACACGTCATCTATGACGTCATCGTGCTCGAGCAGGTAGTGATGAGTTGAGGATCAAACTGTTAGTTCATCATCAACAGCCTATATATGTCCCCACTTCAGGGTCTCAGACCTACTCTCCTACAGAGAGTGTATGGGACATAGTCCACCACGCGGGACCACTGCGGATTGGTAGACTCCACACACACCTTTGAATTTCTTCTCAGGAGTGTGCAGGTCTCCTCACTTTGTTTTCCTTCACCAAAAAGCCAATCGTACTTACTTATTTATCAGCGCGTGTCTCTTCACTGCTGAAGATAGGTCTCTCCCAACGTGCGCCACTCCTTCCTGTCCTCCGTCGTCCTCATCCACTCGATTCCCGCTATCCTCTTGAGGTCGTTAGACCAGCGGGCTGGAGGCCGTCCCACCCAGCGTCTCCCGGTCCGAGGTCTCCAATCGAGAAACTCACTCTGGAAATCGTACATAAATTCAAAATTACAAATTGGAACTCATTGGTACGATCCAGGATCGAACCCAGACCTCCATTGTTCAAGGACTGACGCTCTACCCAACTGAGCTACCGTGTAGTACTACTGGTAGTTCCTGTGGGATAATTTCTGGAGTCCACACGGACGAATTCGTGGGCAAAAGCCAGTATTTTATAAGTTGGTGTTGGCCGGATCTCTTGATATCAAAGGCCCGCGGTGCTCTTGAAATGGCACTTTGAATGCCTGCGGAATCCTAACAAATAAGACGAGAGGTATTTCCGAGTGCATTCTGCGGTTGCGACCGCCTTGGCTGGTGTGACTGCGGCCGTCATTGTGCGGTGTAATGATGTGAAGAGACTCGTATCAATCAATCACAGGACTCGGTGCTCGGGTCAACGACCGCCAGCAAAAGACGAGAGGTTTTTGCTACTGACGACTCATCCTAGGCGACTTTTTCTTTAGATAATTCGTGTATTCAGATTTGTACTTGAAAAATAAAAGCCATGGTAGCTCAGTTGGGTATAGCGACTGTTCTTGAACAATCGCGGTCTTGGGTTCGATCGTGGCTCGTACCAATGAGTTCCAATTTTCTTATTTGGAATTTATGTAAGAACGATAACAATCAATACCATTGGCTTTTCCTCAGAAGAAATTCAAAGGTATGTGTGAAGTCCACCAATCCGCACTGGTCCCGCGTGGTGGAGTATAGCCCATATGCTCTCTGTAGGAGAGTAGCTGTAGGCCTGAGCCCCTGTAGTAAGGCTGTTGATGATGATCCTACGTGATGATCTACAAAATGCAGACATCCGATTGTTGTTTAGCGACGTCAGAATGAAATGCGGTTTTATTTTCAATCAACTCCAAATAAAGACGAGGTTGTAAATCCGACTGTATATCTTTTGAGTGTGTGTATGTTACCTCATATGTGATTTTCATGATTCTTTTTTGTTTCATAAGCTATATTTATTTACACGTTAAAGGTAAAGGTCATTGTCGCATAATATGTAAGAGGGCTGTATCCAGCAGTAGACGTTTTCCAATGAACCGAACCTAATGATAATGAACATCTATCCATCTCTTTCTCCGTTTTTGAAGACGATTTTCCATTATTTAGAAAATTTGGGATTGAATCTTCGCCGATTCGAACCGACCGATTTAAATGATTCTTTGTTTATTTAACAGTCTATATCTTAAATGCGTTTCCCTTGAAATGTAAAGAAAATATTTGACATCTAAATGTGACAAATTAGGGGATGAATGCCGTTTATTACAGTTTAACCCACGTTCCGTTGAACGTTAATTTCGTAAGCAAATGAAGTCTGTTCTTTTGGAACGCATTTCATTTTTTCCTTTCTTTATGAGAGAGATTCATGTCCAACGGTGGACTTATGCAGCTATGACCATAAAAAAAGAAAACAATGCCTGTATCTAAGTTTACCATTTACTCTTACTTACTCACAATAGTGCTACTAGAACTGTTTATTTACAGATGCTTCTCAGAAAGGAAGAACGTTTCACATTAACTACCGCATCACTGGCTCCATTTCTTATTCTAAGTTAAGTAATTACGCCGACTATTATACAAATGTATCTCGCGGTAACTTAGTACTTGATAAATCTCCCAGATTAATTACTCGAGAACTTATCAAGTTACAATTCAGTAATCATCCTGACATTACTCCGCGTAACAGTTGATATGCGTATATAATTGAGTTGGTGGTTATTACGGTTGTTAGTTCGTTTGTTCATTATAATTAGTTTTAATAACCAGCCTGCGTAGCATGAGACGCATGAAAGTCGAGTGAGAGTGAGATATGTCATATGTAAATGTCAAAATGTTTAGTCGTAGTTTAATTCTCCCTAACGGGAAGGCAATGGAACAAAGCCATACAGCCTACTCTGAATATATTTCTTTCTCATTTTCTTCTGCAATTTTCTCAATAAAATGTATAATGTGTACATTCTATCGCTTGTTTTGCCGATTCTTGACGAGAATTTCAAAGGCCAGCCTTGGTTTCAACATAATTTGAAAGAATCCATATGCCGAATGTACTCGACATGGTAAACTCTTTCGATCGCGTCGAAACCCTCACAATTTTGCGTAATTGATACTATAACACTGTCTGTGACACTTTTTGCACTATATCACACCATTATAACACAAAAAACACACATAACAGTATTATTAACGAATTACGAAAATTGCAGTGAACCACCATTTTTCAAGTTCGCGCAAAGAATCTCAAACTGATTATACGATTTGACGTTAAAATGTGACAATATCAACTTTGAGTGTTGTCAACTAGAAGCTTTGTTGCATGAGCAGTTAAAAACACTGCATCATATCCAAGATGAGATTAGTATTTCCCGCCTGACCAGCTCCTGAAGGCTTATAGAGCTCCAGTTCGATTCGTGTCCGGAGTACTTCTGTCGCCTCTGGAATAACTCTGCCAAATATCAGTTGGCTGCTCTAGACTCGTTGGAATATTTTTTATGTATGAAGGGTGTGCACTTGGCCTTCATCTCACCTGATGGTAAGTGACGATAAGGCCGTTGGATGAGAGAAGCCTCAGGCGCTGGCTCTGCTAGCTTTCATACCAGTACACAACTGTGCTATTAACACTGCTGCTTGGCGGCAGACTTAGGTAGCATGGTGGTAGGCGGACATAGAAAATGCCCTACCTTCAACCAAACCGAGTACAGATAGGTATCCCCACTGGGAATCGAACCCGGGACCTCCAAATTGTAAGTCCCATTAGCCATTAGGCCACGAAGACGGCTTTAATGTATTGACCTACAATGGCACAATCGATCTATGTTCTTTATTACCGATCCAGCACTAATGAACTCGTGCAATGCCGGGCGGCAACATTTATAGTAGATGGCTGGCTCGGCGGGTGACCGAACCAATTACTGGGATGTCTTCATGCAGGCCGCCTCCACGGACACTACTGTGTATCCGGTTACATTCTGATGCAATGCAATGCAGAGATGCGCATGAGTTGCACAATTGTTCCTTTTTCAAATTAACTAATTAGAGTTCCAAATTTAAATAAAGTAGGTACTGGTATTCCTCGACTTGCGCAGAGGATGACCACCGAGGGGTTTTAGTGGATGGGAATTCCATATAACCCGACTTCTCTCTTCTAAAAATAAAAAAAGGTTTTCAAGTAGAACCACCTGTCTTTTAGGGCTGTAATAGCCACTAGGAAAAATACTAGCGTCAGGTTATCAAGTCATCTTACTGTGACCACCATTCGGCCTGGCAAACTGCAAGATACGTTGAAAGTTCTAGGTCGCCGGTCCAAATAGTAGGCGGACGGCCCGGAACATGGTTCCCGGAACGTGGTCGACACTCGAGAACTCTTACATCCCAACGGTTATTCGTTCTTCAATCAATGTAGTTTACTACTTCAGCGCACTGACCTCAGTTCCTCTACGGATTTCCTCATTCCGGATCTTACTGGTTGACTTCACTGGCTTCACTAGTATATAATATTTATTACAGGAATTGGTAATGTTAAAACTTAGTAATAAAGCCAATCTTTGAATAAAATTGGATTAACCTTTATCATTAAACGATCAACCTATTTTTAATTAGTTAAATATTCATTAGACCTCACACAGAGGCCTTATCTCAAACACTAAGTACTGGTATAATTCCAGTACACAGCTCTCACGTCAACGCACTAGGCCCGCTAATTGGACATTTAGATTAGATACAATTAGCTGTGTATAGTTCACTTGTTGATCAATTTAAAGATGGCATACACTATATGTCTGGAAAACAATACAGACGCCAGCAGTGGGTGGCATTCGCGTGCCAATGACTGGCATGGCATATTGTCATGAATGAAACAAATTGTAACCTTTTTCTGTAAATGATTCTCTGGAATTTGGGAACCCTTATAGAAAACAACTATACTTGGTATGAGCTATTTATTCTAATTCCACGGTCCACTTGTTACAAACGGTCAATGAGTTGCACACGGCTGGTTGACATTCCACCATTTCGCACCAAGCTTTTCCATTTACTATGCGTACTTCTGGAGAGTGGAATTCCCAACTGGCTTATGTGTTTCCTGAGCGCTACAACCGGATACCTTCAAGGCCAGAGTGAATAGACTTTTTCTAGGCAACCGTGAACCATCCTAGACCAAATGTGGTAATTAAAAAAAGCGACGTTTCATGACAAGCGTCAAAAATGCATATGATCGTTATTATTATTTTAACGTTTAATGAAGCTCACTTTCGCATTTATCATATAAGTATGGATTGGTTACTCTAATTTATCGTTTAAATGATTATCTTGTGCCACAGACCTATTAAAGCTTTATAGCTAGCGCACTTATATACACGTGCCAGTTACTGGAATGCCCACGTGCCAGCAGCAAGGATGTGTGTCCACGGCTTAAGCCACTATTAATTAAATGATTAAACTACTACATCAGTTTATAACTCTAGTGTTGCCAGCAGGTGAAGACGCCTGGGCACGGGCTAATTGAAGCCGGGGTAATGTATAGTTAAAATGCGATAATTATTGCAGGTACCTAAATAAGGTAACGGTTAGGGTACATAGATGATCGAGTAGCGAGTTCCGTGGTTGCTATTTATTGCCTGTAACTCAGTTGAACGTATATAATCCTGTGCACAGCGTCATCTAAATGTGTTCAGCCATTTATGTGATTGAGTTTTGTTACTCAATCACATAAATGGCTGATGTCCACGTACCGGGAAGCGTGCACCGGGCCGTCCCCCTACCAGTCCCAATACCATGAAAGAGGCCTATGTCCACCCGTGGACGTTTTCCGGCTGATGATGATAAGTAACAAACATAGAAACTTTTTTTATATAAAAAACGAGTAGGATTTTGAAATTAGACTCAATCAATAAGTATATACAATTTGTATAATTTTATTGCTTCGTGTAATATACATATAAGATCTTAAATCTAAACATGTATTGAGTCCTGACGTGAACCAAGGTAGGGCACTCCAATATGTATTACTACATACTACTTATGTCATAATTGAACTAAAAAATTGATATAATTTACATGTCATGTCAAAAATTATACATTAATCAACATTATTGTAGACCAGATGAATCTTAAAAATGAAATATATAAAAATTAACCGAATAAAAATCGGTGACAAGACACTTCAGTCTATTGTAAAATCACCTCACGTGGCCATATAAGACATTTACCATTTACCTTCTAGAGCAAAGTATTTCTATGAAATTGCCCAATGCCCGCTCTATAGGGACCTATATTCAAATCCCTCTGGTAGCAGCTATTTCATGTTAGTCGCTTATTCTACGACAACCTATGTGTACAATGATTGACAGGCGACATGCGTCTGCGCAGGCCGCGCCGTGCCGTCAAAGGACCTGTCACTGCATCCGTGTAATGGCGCCTTCGCTTTGACAAGTTATAATTATTGGTTTCTTGCACACAACCGACTCAAACTAACGACATGATAATAAAAACGCCATTAATATGTAGTTAATTGTTTTAAATACGCAAGCTCACGTAAACTAGTAACGGACAGTCTAATTATTTTACTAGAAACTGTAGTATTATATGCGAGTATTATAACTTGTAAATGATGGCTGTGGACAAGGACACTATATCATACCGTCCTTGTCGTATAATCCGACTAAGATAAATTTGAGGCCCAAAAGACTTCACTTCTAAAACTGATAATGGTATTTTACAGGATACGAATACATTATGGGGAGCTCATCATCATAAACAGTCTATTTCCGTCCCCACTGCAGGGGCTCAGGCCTACTCTCATACAGAGAGTGTATGGGCCGTAGTCCACCACGCATGCCCAGTGCGGATCAGCGGACTTCACATGTCTGTTCAAGACATGCAGGTTTCCTTACGATGTTTTCCTTCACCGTTAAGCAATCGGATAATGTACTTGAATTGAAAAACAACTCATAGGCTGGATTCGAACCTGGAACCCTCAGATTGAGAGTCCACTGCGCCACCGACGCTTCCTTCGACCCTGGACTTAGCTGGTGATACTATATACTTGTAAGAGCTTCAATTTGGAAGAGTTTTCTAATTTGATGTTTTCGGTAACAAATCACTGCGAAATATCAACGATCTATTTATCTATCTATCTCTGTCTCTCTAGAATTATCTGCGGAGAGCTTTATCATTATTGTGAATGGACTGACTGCAAACAGTCTGAACTCTAGATACTGCCTTCTAGTGGCTGGTCATCTCTGTCCAGCATCTGTTTCACGCACCACACCGGTATGAGTGTCACAAACCTGTCCTCGATATAAACGGTGGTCTGATGTCAAATCTGACGACTTTACCGGACGATATGTAATTAATATGGGTAAAGGACTTACTACACTTAGCAGCGCTTAGTTTACCAGAATTTATATTGATATTTAACAATGATTTGCTTTTACGAAAGAGTATAGGTATAGTATATTAGTATAGTGACCCTATCCAAATCATCATCATCAGCCAGGAAACGTCCACTGATGGACATAGGCCTGCCCCATGGTACGATACAATCGGCCGCTTCCACCCAGCGACTTTGACCAGGGGGCGCATTCACTAACAATAATTCCAAACATCCTCACGTCTCGAGGATGTGTTTGCTAACAGTGAGCCACATTCCACTTGTTGCCTAGTAAACTAGAGGTATTGTCCGCCGAGGTTGAGGTTTTAAGATGTTATTTCTCAGTGAATAGCACTCCGGTCCATTTGTTAGGAGATCGACTCGGTACGCGTTTCCCGTTTTTCGACAGACTTAGGTATTTATTTTTCAAGTTTAAAACAGTCAATCGATTACGTCAGTAAAGTGGCTTTTTCACAATCTGCCGACAAGGAACTTGCAGGACAAGAAGAAATATTTACCAGATTTTGTTCTTATAAAACTAGCCACGGCGTTCTATAGATTACAGCTGATAAATGTAGAAGCTCCCTAACAAAATCAATGGGGCATTATAATTTTTTCTTCGCAAATTGGTGGTCTATATAGTGTGCGGGAGACAGGAGAGTATCAGGCTGCGCGGGCGCAGGCCGGGGCGGCCAGGTGGCAGGCACTGCGGGGCAGTCGTGCGCGCGCAAGGGTGTCGCCTTACCTCGGCCTCGGAGCTCCTCACACTGTCATACTGACACAGTTTAGGCTAGGGCTAAGGGTGTGTCGGGATAACTGGATAGACATTCCTAGATCCAACGGATCACTGAATCAAAAATTAGTGTTCCTAGACCTACAATACTTTTGAAAGACCTATTCAACGATACCCCACACAATGGGGTAGACGCGAAAAAATATTTCACCTCCACGTTATTATTATTACCCATAAAAAATTCTTTTTCAAGATTTTATTCTACGGCTTTGTTGACGTAAATTTGTAAACCTGTACCAAAGTACAGTTTTCTAGTAGTAAGAGTCTCTGAGCTAAGCCGCGGACGGACAGAGCGAAACTACAAGGGTACCTTTTTGAACCCTAAAAATAAGTTCAGGTAAAACGACGTTTTAGATAGTATTCTGTCACGCCGGAAGGTTTTATTTAAAAATGTTGGTTAATATAAATCAGGAATTTGTTATACCAATATCGCATGACAAATCGCGAATCTTGTGAAATAAATAAAAATACCCGTAGATAATTACATCATGAATAGCTAAATTCAGTCGTACAAAAAATATCATATTATCTCACACAGATCTATTGGACCATGGCAACGCAGCGTCAGTCACCCCCAAAACTCCTAAAGCCCATAAATCAATGAGCTATCGACTTACATTAGTGGGCGCATTGTGCTCCGTTCAGTTGAAGATATCAGCTTAATAAATCGCTAAACATCCCTGCAGTGGTGTCCGATTACTGAAAAATTAAAAAAATCGCATCGCACAATACCGCGCACCGATTCGCGGTAGGACGTGTTAATAATGTGGTTCGAATGGTGTGTGGTTTAAAGTATAAGCTTATAGCGGGGCGATTGTAAATAAAGATAAATCATTTATTGAACACACGATCTAATAGGTCAAAAGGCTACATTTTTTGTTAGCTAGACACAATGACCTACACTAATGAACAATTTTTTTAAATTGTCGTGCAGTTAATTCTAGGTCAACCCTTTGTCATTACAAGGGTTTCGCATAAAATGACTAAGGGCACATAATTAATACGTACAGAACGGACGTTCACCGCCTCCCACCGATCCGCAATTCCTCTCCCCGCAAGAAAGTGACCCACTCAAGGATCGGTAACATCGCGCGTACAAATTCACTAAATGCGCGTGTATACAAGTGTCATCGGTTTTGATGTAGATATGGGAATAGGATTCGATATCAGAGCATTTGTTTGAAGTGTTTGGTTGTGAAGAATAGAAATAGAATGTGCTAAGGTTTAGTTTTCTGAAAATGTGGCACAGTTTTTTGTATAGGGATAATTGATGGGTCGGAAAAGAACATAGTCAACTTTTTATTCAGATATAGCGAGTAGCTCAAGAGGGAGGATTTCTGAAGTCCACACGAATACAACCGCGAGCAAAAGCGATTTAAAAAAAAATACGTTCCGCGAATGGAGTTCCAGCCTGAACTTTTTAGACTTCTAATTGTAAAACGACATTATCAAAATATTTTATTACCATTTATGAATATTTTGGTTTAGTTTCGAAAAACATTGAATACGCACAAAATACTCTCTAAGGCACAGGTACTTCGCTCCCGCTGCCGCTCATGCCTCAACACAACATGTAACGCGATACACTACACGCTTAAACTACAGCCCGACCCTAATTTTACGGCTCATTAGCGCGTCCCTTGTTCTTTTTGCGACGAGCCACAATCTCCGCCGGGATCCAACTGACCTTATTTTAGTTATCTGTACCGTTAACCAGGTATACATTACAAACGTTATTTATTATTTAAAAAAAATATTATCGTTACAAACGGATTTTAGACAAACGTTTATTGAAGAAAGCGATTTTTTTATCGCCAAAGTTTCCTTGTAATGTATCATGTTATTGGTTTAGTTTAATAACAAAGGAGTATTGTTTGAATTTGTATTGTGAAACAGTTTTATTTAATAGTGAATCAATACTCGTCAATAACAATAAAGCCGTGGTAGTTCAGTTGCGTAGAGCGTCAGTCCTTGAACAATCGATGTCTGAGTTCGATCATGGCTCGTACCGATGAGTTCCTAATTTGGAATTTATGTACGAATGATAAAAACCATCACCATTGGCTTTTCGATGAAGGAAAACAGCATGAGGAAACCTGCACACTCCTGAGAAGAAACTCAAAGGTGTGTGTGAAGTCTACCAATCCGCACTGGGCCCGCGTGGTGGACTATGTCCCATACACTCTCTGCAGGAGAGTAGGCCTGAGACCCTGCAGTGGGGACATACCTATATAGACTGTTGATGAGAAGTGTAAATTTGTGTAAATAGCACCCTTGTATGTACCAATACTTTCAAAATGGCATTGATGCGAAAAATGTAGACATGTCCCCGCCTGTTTTTCCTCTTTTCAGTTCATTGTTTTTAAGCAGTCGTTTTTTTATGGATAATATATATTTTTTTAATCTACCAGATGCGAAATTTTGTTGAGGTTATTGAGCATTCGAATAACACATAAATAATAATATAAATCACATACTTGAGCTTGCCTAGAGCGGTATCGCGGCGGGCAAAGTGCGTTCTACGCAGCGCAACGGCGGGCGATCTCTTTCATGTGCGGGCGCACGTAAACTGTCCACGTTTTTATCGCTGCGCAATCGCTATCGCTACATTTTATCCGCTACTGACCCGCAGCACCCCGCGCACAGGAGCTACAGACACGGGACAGGCGGTACAAACCAACGCATATACCGCATGTACAAAATGATGTAGGTTTACTTGTGACCCCGCAAGGGCACCCCAAAATGAGGTCATGATTAAAATTTAATTATTTTTGAATATCGTCCCTAGTTATTATTATTACAATATGACTCTAAAGCGCATTACAAACTGCATTTAGCTGTAAAAATACAGTCCAAATGCAATTTAAATAAAACTATTTCGATGCAGTTGTCGCAAACCACTGTTGATGCAAACAGCAATCCGGCTGCATTTTTGCAGTCCGTCTGAACTACGTATGGCAAAAACACTTCTCTCTTCTCTTCCACAGGTTTTATCCTTACAAGTATAATTACTCGCGTTCTTATAAAAAGGATTAAACATATAAAAGAGATAATAAAGGGACTTCACTCTTTATTCTGGACAGTATTAAAAATTCAGACACTAAAAGTTGACGGCGCTGTTGTCATGAAAGGCGACGAAGTAAAACAAAATTCAGGAGGTCGGCTGGCAACAACCTGAACAACAATATTATACTGCGATCACCAATCTACTCTGTCTCTGTACCAAAACACCACTGCTATCACTGTATCAATGCAGAGATTACAACAAAATCAATGCTAGGACGACGATGATGGGTTTTATGTTTCTGTTACCTCAGAACTTTCGACTGAGAGAACCGATTGTGATGATTCTTTTTTTATTTGAAAGCTGGTGCGTCCCATGTGGTCTTATTTTAATTTGGTAAAATTCTGGCAATGGCAACAATGAGAAAACCATATATAAGTATTTTTGCTGTAGACTTTTAGGGCAATTGAAGTTGGTTTCTAGTTCTTTATGAACATCTTATTGTGCACCGTTCCTCCGCCTCTTTGCTCTACCACCAGATAATCGTCCCCGGTATCCGCTGGTCTCATTTTGTTGTCACTCGCCACAACTCGCGCGCACCTCGTTAACATAGTTACGCACAATTACGCGCTCGACGAGACCGTTAGCGAAAAAACGCGACGACGCAGGCGTTAGCGGTGATTACTGCGAATACCGGACCGCGGACGACCGACCGAGGTGCACCGACGAACAATTCTCAAAGACTGCTTATTACAGATCTCCAGTAAGAAAAGCTCCTGATCTACTATATTTTGTCTATTGTTTATCCATTAGACGTATGTATAATGTATTTCTGTAGCACCATTTACCCCTTGTTATTTATAGGCGTCTTCTGCCCCAAGGTTGTTTGGAAGATATCGCTCTTAGCGGTAAGGCCGCCTTCTTTGTACCTTTTAATGATCTTTTCTGTTCTGTTTTGTTTTGTTTTGTGTGTGTGTGTGTGTGTGTGTGCAATAAAGCTTATTTGAATTGAATTTAAAAGCATCATTAGCTTGAACTTCTAGGTGAGCACGCTTATAATCCAACAGCCTTAGACCTTATCATCACTTTCTATTAGGTGACATGAAGGATAAGTGCAAACCCATTACACGTTTAAACAATTAACCACCCAAAGTTCATATCTTTATGACACAACGTTTTATATAACTCTAGCCGTCCCGTCTGAGCAAGAATAAAGAAATTGTCAATGCAAATCGATTTCAAAATCGATGTTTGTTTGACGTGACCATAGAGTACTTTTGTGTTTGACATTGACAGCTGCCTAATGCGTCCTAATTTCGATAGGAATATCAAGGAATATCTTCAAAGTGCAATGGGTGAGCGCTTGTCTTGCGTCAAACCTGGTGGCATTGGCTCGTGACAGCAGGCCAGCCCAAACTCTCCATGGTGTATGGCTACACGCTTATGCTAACAATGGATTGTTAGCTAAGCTAGGTCCCGGGTTCGATCCCCAGTGGGGTTACTTGCTGGTATTAGGTTTGGTTGGTGGTAGGACATATTCTATGTCCACCTTTTACAGCAGCTGTTGTGTTCCGGTATGAAAAGAAACAGAACCAGTGCTTACCATCTAACGGCCTTGTCACTTACCATCAGGTGAGATGAAGCCGAAGTGCAAATCCATCATATATTTTTTAACTTGATACTTAAGAAACGGTAATCTCTGAGTTATCAATAGGTTCGTAATATAAGGTTAGTAATACCTTCTACAGATATGGACTCGACTAGTTCCAGGAGCAAAAACACATGTCTTTAATTTATATCAATCATCATCTTCAGCAGGGAAACGTCCACTGCTGGACATAGGTCTCCTTCATGATATGCCACATTGACCGGTCCCGAGCCACCTGCATCCAGCGACTCCCTGCGACTTAACCACAGGTCGTCGGTCCATCTAGTAGGGGGACGGCCCGGTAGATGCTTCCCGGTATGTGACCGCCTCTCGAGAACTTTTACTCCCCACCGGTTAACGGTTCTTCGAGCCGTCCCATGTGGCCCGCCCATTTCCACACTCACTGACTCGTCGAGCTATGTCGGTGACCTTAGTTCTACGGATTTCCTCAGAACTTTATCAGTAATCAACGTAAACTGAGCTTTATCTTGAGTTCATGTGAATCCAGCCTTATTCTTAAGAACGCTGCGTGATGAGTGGATCCATGCCTTGATACTAACACACCTATAAGAAAATAATTGCAGGATCTCGAGCGCTCGCCCTGTTGGTAAAACTATAATGCAATCTTAGAATAATGTCTCCGTGCAGCTATGCTGCTATACCTAGCTAAGATAGTTAGGTACCGTCAGGGTTAGAATTTTATATATGTACTAGCTTCTGTCCGCGGCATCGCCCGCATGGACTTTAGGATTTACCCCGTTTTAACTATCCCTCTACAAAAAAATCTCGTCATTCTGACTTTATGGTAAGTCATGAATGTGTGAGCATTTTTTGGGGGTGAATTTATCCCTTGTTGCCCAAAGCCGGCGCCTCATGCATGCTTCCTAGCCTCCTTGCAGTCACTTACCATCAGGTGGGATGAGAGCCAAGTGCCAAAGGTATTATCTATATACAACAAAGTCGGGTTTCTGAACACTTATAACTCGCGACCGGCCGGACTGATTTTCATGGTTTTTGATTTGTTGTATTCATCTCCAGCCCGAATAGCAGAAGGGCTGTGATGAATTCACAACCTAACAGAAAGTTTTAAATAACTTGATTTTTATAGAGGGATAGTTGAAAGGCCAAGGAAGGAAATAGGCTACATTTTATCGCAATCGAACGAGCAGTTCCAACGGATTACACTCTAAAATCCAAGCGGGCGAAGCTGCGGACAGAAGTTAGTTTAATAATAAATATCAAATTGACTTCGGTCCGTAGAGATTAAGCTACAATGGCGTATGAAACATCCACCAAACTACCGATACAGCGCATGGTGGGCAAAAAATGCGCAAATCTCGTCAAATCCCTGAGGATCCCGGCAGGATCGTGTTACAGGCTAATGGACCGCGCCGGGACCGGACCGCGTGCGGCGGGCCTTAGCTCGGATATCCTCACATCCTGCGTTAAATTCTGAATATTTAAAAAAATTGAATATGATACGGTCCACGAAAAAAGACCACAAAAGATTGTTGAGGTGCAGTCCGCAGAAATTTACGCTGTATTGGGTTTATCGGCTTGTCTGAACGCCCGTCATGAATATCGCTACCTACCACGCACTATTGATCGTTGCTTGTTTTATATCCCCTCACTCAATGATTATTTGATGCGTGTAAATATTTAGATATAAGCTATTACTTCAATGTGAAAATCAGACTATATGCCTAGATACAAACTGTCAACGGTAATTGTGGGACAAATTAGAAATTATAAATCCACTGAATATTAATCCATCCATACAGTTTGTGGCCTATAATACCTTCTTTTATATTTAATTTTGTAAAACATATGTTGTGCTATATTTTTAACGGTGTACCTAAATAAGATATTAATCTGAGAAAGCCAAATTGGTTACTGTGATAGAAAATTCGTTCCTAGTATTTTATGTCATTGAAAACTGTGTGTTTCCCTTAAATAAGTTAAAATAAATAAAATTGGGCCAAATATTAAAAATGGAGGCTCTATAGAGTTTTAGTAACTTCTCTGAAATGATTCTAGATATATATGTCTAAACCCCTTACATTACACATTACACTCACAAAAATGAAAGCTATGTTCCATAGTCGATTTATTATTTCAAAAAGCTACGTTCCGAGTGTCGTACGACGCAGAAGAGACAATCAAGTTGAGCGGAGATTTTGTTTGCAATACACTGAATTTACGATTAAGTTTGTTAGAAATAATCAAAAACTAAAGTTTTGATTTGAAATCGTTGGGGAGAGGATTTTCTTAAATTCGACTCTAGATAATTTTAACATTTTCCTTTTAAAAAATATTCTAATTTAAAAAATCTTCGCTTAAACATGAGTTTTGGAATATTAATGTTTCAGGCAGTGCCAGGCCAGTCGAATACATTAAAACCTGTGACGAAACACAATTTCTTTCATTTACAGTGATATTCAGAGGAAAACGCGGGCATCAGCCAGTTAATACACTTATTTACTATAGATGAATCTGTCACAAATAAAACATGTAGCACCCTCGCGCGTGGCAACAGGCAGTTGACAGACGTCACTAAGATCAGTGGAACTTGTTTACCAGAAGTTATCTCTGTAAGTGCAATTATCTTCAAATTGATGCACCAAGTACCAGGGCAGCAGAGTAGATGAGAACAGCGGAGCAAGTGACGCCAGAATTACACGTACTAGCTTGACATAAGTGTGAAATGTGGCCAACATTGTTTTATTTCAAATAGTGAGGTACCCAGGACATAGTAAATAAAATTGTGGTGCTATCAGAACCACACTGCGTGAACTGTGGCGCATTCGCGTCCGATGTGCTGTCAAAGTAGTCCGTGAGATTATGGATTCGACTTTAGTAATAAGATTATTAGCGGTTATATACATCATCATAATCTTTATTTTGCATAAAACATGGTTACAGAGTTGTTTGTCTTTTTAAAAAAAATTGGAGGTTTGTTTTTTAATTAACTGTCTAGTGTGTCTGATAATCGATGAAATCAAGCTTGTACGTATCAGTACACTCTTTGAAGGAATCCTGACCCACCCTTACAAACTGAACACTATGTCACTCTAAATGGAAATAAAATTAGGCTAGAAGCTAGACTGATAATAATTTTCTTTCTGAGTGACAAGGTTCTTTTGTCAGAATTTTGCTCGGTGCTCTTCCAAAATTTATAATGAAATTCTTCCCTTTCAGACTGACAAGCTTCAGCCGATCACCACATAGAGTTGATGTACTGGTTATCTCCACTCTGTGCCTTCAGCAAGTTGTCGCCTTGGACAAACTAATTAAACTGACGAGCATTTGGGAGCCGAAACGTAAACATGGTTCTCTAATGTTTACATTGACAGATTGGACGGAGACGGGTGCCTGCCTCCCCGCATCTAACGCCCCACAAATTGAGTTTTAATTTTTTAAACGGACAACACTGCCGTGATTGGTCGACGTAAACACTCCGGCGCAGATAGCGTGCGTCATTTATTTTAATTTGTCGTTTTGACAGCAGTTTGACAGGTCCGTCTCCGTGTTAAGAGGGAACAGCAGATAAAAAATTTCATATGAAATTAAGGGTTTGGGATATAGCTGTTTTCTCAACGAAACGTTAGCCAAATTCAATCATTTTGATCTTATTCTCTTTATCAAAGAATAATCTAGGCCCGTTGGATTTGCTTTTTTCAATATTTTGTCTACAATTAGAATTATGGGCATCTCAAAACTCAAAATTTCAGAAAAAATTTCTTTCAACTTATGGTACTCATTATTTAGAGTAAACGTAACATTTTCAGAAAAAGCAAAACCAACGGGCCTAGATTATTCTTTGATAAAGAGATTAAGATCAAAATGATTGAATTTGGCTAACGTTTCGTTGAGAAAACAGCTATATCCCAAACCCTTAATTTCACGGCAAAACTAGGCAAATACCAAAAAAAGCTTCAACTGTCCTTCTCGCACAGTTCGGTTCGGGAGGCAGGGTACACTATATCACAACTATATACTGTGTATTATATGTATAAAAATAAAGTAAGCATGCATTAGTGATGTCAATAAGCTTTATCGATTTTTTCGACTAATAGTGGTGGGAAAAATATATCGATAGATACCCTTTCTCTAGCTATAATGGTTTTACCTGTTAGTTTTAATGTTTAGATTGATCTAAATAAACAAATATAAAGACAAATAATTCTAAGGAAATTTATTTTATCTCTAGAACAGAACATTTTCCCTGAAATTCTTAGTTGTTGTTACGTTTTGTTACGTGTAAATAATTAAATATGATTTATGAATAAGTGACTTATGTTTCAAATATTTTTTTAATGTTAAAGTTCGAGTCGGACTCGCATACAAAGGGTTCCGTACCACTGTAAAATATCTAAACAGAAAAAAAACACAGAAAAAACATAACATTTATTGCATGGACATCCGTTTATTTATAACTTTTTTAAAAGCTTTTTTATATTATTTTTTGTTATTTATTATTATTGAAAGTCTTGAGAGAGAACGAGAAGTTATATGGACATCGCATGTACAAATCGCTACGGAGACTATATGACCCGACACTTTACTGAAGATATCCCGGAGATCAGCCAGCAAGAGCTTGAAATGGCTCTCCAACAACTCAAAAACCGGTCAAGAGCAAGTCGGACTCGTGCACCGAGGATTCCGTACAGAATATGAATTAATGACATACTGAAAATCATAAATAATAGGTACGGTAATATGCACCCAACAATGCTCTACCGAAAATGAAATTCTAAGCTAAATTACATATTACGAAGTTAAGTTTGTAAACATTAAAAAATCAATTTTACTGTGTTACAATTAAAAAATTCAGATTTATTCCTATGGTTGTGCTGTAAAAGCTTTCTTCTTGCCAAATTTCAAGACATTAGGTCAACGGGAAATACCGTATAGATTTTGGGTTCATTGCATTTTGTACGGAAATGGTCTAAAATACAGCTATATCTTTTTATTGCGTTGACCTATAAGTTTCATTATTTGACAGATCTAAGGGACAGCAGACTGGAGTATTCGATATCACAGTGATCCTATAAGGATTCCTTTTTTCCTTTTGAGGTACTTAAAATATAATAGTATAATATGAAGTATGACAGTAGGAAATACGATAGATTTCGACGATATTATTATTCATGTCGACAAATAAAAACTTGAAATATTTTTTCCCAGTTATACATCTCATACACTTAAGACGGGATTTTTAACTCGTCTATTCTATTGTGTGAGGTGTCGTGAAATTACAGTTTTTTAACCGACTTCAAAAAAAGAGGTTATCAATGCGACCTGTATGTATGTAATATTTCCAGAACTGCCCAGTTTTCATATATGTTAGTCTATACCAGCTTCTAAAGAAGTGTGCCAAATTTCTAAAGTGTATGTTTATTTGTCCTCGCATATATCCGGAACACACACACAAAAGAAAAACACACATAGGGTTCGTGGATTTCAACAAAGCATTCGACACACTCGAACATAGATTTATCTGGGACGCACTGGAAAAACAAGGCGTACATGCAAAATACATAAGAATACTGAAAAACATATACACAAAAAGCACCGCACAAGTGAAGCTAGAATCTACAGGCGAAGAATTTTCGATTGAGAGAGGGGTACGCCAGGGAGACCCAATTTTACCAAAAATATTTTCAGCTATCCTGGAAATGATATTCAGAAATCTGGATTGGACGAATAAAGGACTAAATATAAATGGCAAAAAGCTGGGTCACCTACGCTTTGCAAACAACCTGATCTTACTTTCGGAAAACCCGAAAACCCTACAGACAATGTTCCAACAGTTAGCGGAAGAGAGCGAGAAAGCAGGCCTGTCAACGAACTTAACGAAAACAAAGGTAATGTCAAATTCCTCACAAACAGAGCCCATAACAGTAAATAATGGAGAAATAGAGTATGTAGAAATGGACAAGACTAATAACTGAATGGCAACCACGAGATAGCAAAAGAAAAAGAGGCAGACAGACTAGAAGATGGGAGGACGACATCAGACAAGTGGCGGGTCCAACATGGACCCGCATAGCGAAAGATAGAATAGAGTGGAAATCCTTAGAGGAGGCCTATGTCGAAAGACAAGCTGAAATGCAGGAACGACCGGTTACTGATACTTAATATAAAAAGATAAGTAACGTATAAAGTAAGCATATTTTTAAGAAAATTGTAACAAAAAATTAGTTCAGCAATAAAGGCTATTTTATTTAATTTATTTTTTATATATCCGGAACTACAAGTTCGATTTAAATAATCCCTTTTTTGTTTACCTAGGTATTGTAAAACTTAGGGAAGACTGCAAGTTTCATCAAAATCGGTTCAGTAGTTTTTGAGACTGGGAATGTTAAGTGTGTATTTCGGCGTTGCAGTGCAGCAGAGCAAATTTAAAATTAATGTTTTAACTGTACTGTAATCTGTATGCCGAATAAATTATTTCTATTCTATTCTATTAGTTAAATGTTTGTTACCTCAGAGCTTTTCACTGGGTGAACCGATTTGGATGATTCTTTATTATTTGAAAGCTGATGCTTTCCATGTGGTCCCATTTCAATTTGGTCCGGTTCTTAGAATGGAATCCATGAGAAAACAATATACATCTTAAATTTTCCTTAATAAAAGTAGACTTTTAGGGCAGTTGAAGTCGGTTTCTAGTTCTTTTTGAACGCTTTAACTTGTTAGTCCTTAGACTTTAGCACTCTAGGTACTAAAACACCTCTAGGTCACCTAAAGTATCGTTGGAAGACGAACGTTCGGATATGGTGAAACTAAAAGGTTTCTTTGTTGACCGTAGAACCCTAAAATAGCAACGCCATAATTTATATTGTATTTATATGTGATAGGTACTTACTAGTCAATTATATCAAATACAACCACAGTATGTCGAGACTAAACCAATATGCGAACAATAATTTCTCAAAACGTAAAACAAGGGTTGACGCACGCTCACGTCAAGTTTATTATAATTTTGAAAAATACACTCTAGCCCAGGCGGAGGGGTAGCGACGATGCGCGGCGCGCAGGGGCCTCTTTGGGATGTTATGCAGCGTTATTTGTGTGAGTGAAAGCATGTGAAAGGCTGTATGTGTGCGTACCGAATCGCGACAGCAATAACATATTCAAATACCTACTATTCTACGGAGACTTTGCTTCATTGGCCTCTTAATTGAGCGAAGATTACGGATTGCGTGTGATGGTGGCCGGGAGCACGCAGCTGATGGTAGCCGGTGCTCAAGTGAACACAATAACTTACAAAGTGTTTTGACTGGTGCAACTACTACTGGTTCAACTGAGTTAGTTGCGCAGTGATTCTTTATCATCTTTGTTGCGAGTAGGTCAGGAAGCTCTGTTGATTTATTATTGAACGTTTATGAAAATATTGAGGTTGTATTTTATTTTTTCTTACAGTTAACGACTGGCGTAACGTTTGATCGAAGTTAGACTTTTAGTTAATAACAAGTAAGGTTTATTTGTCACATTTTTTGCATCAGCAAACAAAACAGAATGAATAATAATGAATATGCTATATCATAGACAGATTATATAAATCAGGATCCATAAAACTTTATTCTAGCATTTCTAATGTCATTGAATTTTCATAAGAGAGAATGATATGAAATACATGACGTAAATTATGTATCAAAATTAAGGGAATTTTTTTTCTAGGTCTAATCTACACTACATGAACTGCCTACCAATGATCCCTTGTTATCGGAGATGGGATACATATACAAAATGTATTTAGATATTTGTAAATAAAAAATAATGAAAGAACATGATAAGGAGCCCATGATCAATACACAAATTACACGATTCAGTCATAATGCAAAGCCACCGTCTGTATTGAGACTTAAGTGCGGTCTGAGTGGTTCTCAAGTCGGGTCTCAAAGGGTTGAGAACATAATGAGACCTCCACAAAGAGCATCGGGTCTTCAAAAAGGAAGAAGACAGAAGATCACTCCGTCTGTTATTGTTTACGTTATTTTATAACATGTTCCAGTTTGTTAGTTCTCCATTGAACTGGTTTTTTATCACTTTTTGCGGCGGACTTCGAGAGGACCTGAGAAATCTGAAGAGTGCACTTGCCTTTGTTGATATACGTTGTTATAAATATTATGGGTACCTGGAGAACATATTAAAAATATTGTTTGATTGAAGACCATTTTTGTATCGAAGTGGTCCAAACAATAGAATGTCATATTTGAAAATATATTATATTAAGATTGATTCTCGCTATATGTATTTCTACTTACATTATTACATCTTTATATTTATATATATATATCCCACAAACAATCTTGCGTCCTCCTATTGCCAAATTCTCATTTAATCCTGCGTCCACCGCGCTATTGCGTCCGTATACGGACGCCAGATTGCAATCGCCGTTATTTTTACTTCAGCGACGGTTCTGACATCTAGGCTATTATTTAAGAAGTTTTTGTTCGGACGTAATTTTGTTCCGAATGTGAAATTTTAATTCGCAACTCCGCCGCACGCCACTGTGGCGCTGCACGCGGCGACGTATACCTTTCCCCCCGCGCGCTTTTTACCCCTTAAATGTATATTTTAAACCATCCTAACAACTGTTTTGCGCCCTTCGGCACACACTGGTTCTCACCCATTACCCTCTTCTGTACTGCCTATTGCGGTGCGGTGCGGACTCATTTTGCCGCCGGACGCACAATAGTGAGTCAAAATCAAGCAAAAATATTTAATGAAAGCCCACTTCAAAAGCTGTTTAATTCTTTTTTTTTTCAGAGGCGCATTTAATTTCACTTGACAAAGTGGCTGTATGCGCGTATTTCGCATGAAAAATAGCGTGTATGAATTGGTATTTTTTTAATAATGCGCCTCAAAAATAAATATAATATAATTAAAATATAATAAAACAGCACTCATAATGAGCTATCATTTGGTAGCCAAAATTGTCCATCTCCTTTAGCAAATGTTATACGTAATACTGACGTTTAAAGTTTCATTGGAGGTTCAGACAAGAACAGCTTCATGAAGCAAAATAATACACACACTCGCAGTGCTCCATACCTACTTACACATGGTGCGCCCTGTGAGTGTGTGTTTTAATAAAAAATCAATGCAATTGGACGTTGTTATGCAAAAACGTTCCAATCATTTTGAAACATTACTGTAAAATGGTGTGCAAATGAAAATCTATTTCGTAAAAACGTTCTAAGCTTTTTGAATCATTATTGCAAAATATTAATCTATGCTAACCTCATTTTTCAAGAGGGTTGGATCATTTTTACCTTAAAAATGTGCTATAGATTATGAAAAGTGTGGGTTGGAACATTTGGAAAATGAGCTATAATTTACATTTTCACAAAAGTATTTTTGTCACATGGTGGGAGGCCATTAATCAAGTACGCTGGTGTGATTAACTCCATTTTGAGCATGTTGTGGATTGGAACGTTTTTGCAAAACTACGTCCAATTAATTTCGATAACTACTTACTCTAGTAACATCAATATTCAGAAGAGAAAAATCTACTTACCATACTATATTCGTGAAAATAATAATACTAATAACATCTTTATTATTGATAAATATAGAATTGATAAAAATAGGTACTATTATTATTATTAGTGTGCTATTTTTATTTTTAGAAATACAGTAGGTAAGTAGTAAGAAATGACAGCACCGAGCTGTTATCATGAGAAATCTTAATGGAAATTCAAATTTTCAAATCCTTCAATGTTTGCAGGCAGACCATTAGGGTCCTTTAAATAAATCTAGCCCAACTGGACAAATTAAACATCCACAATATGTTCAGTATATTATGAAACGCCCAGTAACAGAGTACTGCACAACATCCAAATCTTGTTTAGCATATTTTTGCGGTGGTTGCTCCAAAGCAGAATCTCCAGCGCAGCGTTTGCGTGATCGCAAGTAACACCTATATGATCTCGTGTTTTCATTAGTCATGTCTTCTCTCCTCCTAAGATCCTGCTCACTGAATTTTTTATTTGTACTGTCTTTGCTGTTTCGGTTAGATTTCAATTTGAAACATTTTCTGATCTTGAAACATTTTTCGCAGTAGCTGTATAAAGGATTACTGTTGTCTTTTCCACAAAGAGCGCACTTTAGAAAATAGTGATAATCTATTTCCGAGTCACTACTGTCCGAATACGTCCGCTCAGAATCCGCCAAATTAAATGATTCGTTGATTGCTGTAGAAATCATCTGGTCAAATGTCGATGTGACATCGCTGTGACTGAGATCACTAAATGATGATTCACTATCGGTGGTGTCCCGTGCTAATCATGTTTCTTTTGATTGGGGTCATTGATTGGGGTCATTGGTTGGGGGGTTGATTGATTCATTTGGGGGTCGAAGCTGCTCGCGTCCGTAGGTTTTGCCCTAGATGCCTACACGTAACCCCTGGGTGGCGCTAAACGAGCAGCATCTTTACCGGTGGTAGGCTTCGGCCGTGGCTGGTTACTGCTGGTTAAGGCTGCCCCGCCACCTTGTGAAAAACCCCGGGGTGCTCCATCGTGCCGGTTGGCGACCGGATGCGAGGACCCGATGGCCACTCCCGGGGGGGTCGGGCGTCCCTGCGCGCTCCAAACTAGCTTACCATCAGTGGGGAACATGGTAAGCACCACTGGGTTAGCAGTGCCGCGTCTCGTCCCACTTCTTTCATCCTGCCTATTTCACTCTTCCAACCAAAAAACCCACATGAAATACAGAAAAGAGAATCCCACAGCGGAAGCAAGTCCTCGCGCTCAAAGTGCACCTCAGTAATATTCGAGGTCTGCACTCCAATCTCGTTTCAGTCCATCAACACCTTGAGGCTGAGAGGCCGCACATGCTCTTTCTGACGGAGACTCAGATCAGATGTCCGACAGACACAGCATACCTCAATTACCCAGGGTAATTGGTCCTTGGAGCACAAATTTGCCAGCAAAGCTGGAGTTTGTGCGTATGCCCGTGATGACATCTGTTGTCGGCGTCTCCGGAACCTTGAGGACCCAAGCTTCTCTGTAATGTGGTTACTGGTGGATACAGGCACGCACCAGCTAGTCTACGCTGCTGTTTACAGGTCACATGGAACTGATCAGGACACGACGAGGCTATGTGATTATCTCGGCAAAGCAGCTGAAGCTGCTCAACAACGGTACCCGTCTGCACAACTCGTTTTTCTGGAGGACTTTAATACTCATCATCAACAATGGTTGTTCCCATACCAGAAGACCGACCACGCTGGGAGAGAGGCGCGGGCAGCAGCTCTTTCGCTAGATCTCACCCAGCTGGTAACTTGTGCAACGAGAGTACCGGACGTCGATGATCACACCGCAAACTGCTTGGACCTTCTACTGACAATTGATCCAGACAGATACCAAGTGTCGGTTTCCTCCCCACTAGGTACCTCTGACCACTGTCTGGTGAAATCTGTATCTGTTTACTCACCTGCTGACCCCAGTACCAAGGGAACTAGGCGAGTTTGGCGATACAGGTCAGCAGATTGGGATGAGATGCGTCATTTCTTTGCATCTTATCCTTGGCGGCAAACGTGTTTCAGTACAGACGATCCGTCGAGCTGCGCTAATTCAATCTCAGATGTGATTTGTCGAGCTATGGAGTATTTCGTTCCGTACTTCGACACGTCACTCGAGAGTAAAGCTCGCCCTCGGTTTAATTCGGAGTGCAAGAGAGCTGAAGCACAAAAACACTCCGCTTACCTGGAATGGGCAGATGCTCGTAGTCGTAAAGCTCCGGACACACGTCGATTAAAGAAAGCGTTCAACGCAGCCGCCAAGTCCTGCAAGAAGACTATGCGCAAGGCTCGGTTTGACCATATTGGCCGTATTGGAGCCAGACTAGCTTCTTACCCTACTGGGAGTAAAGCATTCTGGTCTCTTGCCGAATCTGTCGAGGCAAATTTCTGCCGACCGTCCTTGCCTCCACTGGTGAAACCTGACGGATCACTCACTGGCTCACTCCGCGATTGAGAAAGCAAACCTATTTGCATCTCTTTTTGCGAGCAACTCACGTCTAGACACTGTGAACAAAACTCCACCAAATGTACCCCGTTGTGATTCCGAAATGCCGGATATCCATTTACATCAAAAGGAGGTACTTAATATACTTCGCAATCTAGACGTGAATAAAGCCAGTGGTCCAGATGGCATCCCAGCAATAGTCCTGCGGAACTGTGCACCCGAGTTGTGCCCTGTCCTGACACGCCTGTATAAACTCTCCCTGAGCACTGGGAAAGTCCCCGAGTCCTGGAAGTTGGCTAACGTGCAGCCTGTGCCTAAAAAAGGCAGTCGTGCTGACCCTAACAATTACCGACCCATCGCAATCACCTCCATACTCTGCAAGATTATGGAGCGTGCATTAAACAACCGCCTCCTGGCATATCTGGAAGCTAACGATCTCCTCAGTGACCGCCAGTTCGGATTTCGCCGTGGCCGGTCCACTGGGGATCTTCTCATTTATGCCACTCACAAATGGAGCGAAGCCATCGAGAAACACAGTGAGGCTATTGCCGTGTCACTCGACATCTCGAAGGCTTTTGATAGGGTCTGGCATGATAGCCTTATCAGTAAACTTCCAGCTTACGGGGTAACTGCTGGCTTGTGCCTGTGGATATCGGACTTCCTGAGGGGCAGATCGATTCGAGTAGTCATTGACGGCTGCTCGTCTGATCTGCTGAGCATCAATTCTGGTGTCCCTCAGGGATCTGTTCTCTCTGCTACTCTATTTTTGCTGCACATCAACGACCTGCTTATAATGCCCGGTATCTTTGGGTACGCAGATGACAGCACAGTAACAGAGAGCTATGTGTCCACCGCACAGGCCAGTAGTCTGAGCACTCGTTCCCTCAGAGAGGAAACGGTAGAACGTGTTGAACTGACGCTGAAGGCCGTGTCGATTGGGGCGAAGCCAATTCAGTTAAATTCAATGCGTCGAAGACACAGGCGTGTCTGTTCACAGCGAAGCGGAGTCCATTTCACCTTGCTCCATCTTTCCAAAATGTATCCATACCGATAACAAACCGTCTTGAGCTCCTGGGATTGGAAATCTCGTCTGATCTCAATTTCGGGAGCTACATCGAGTCCATAGCAAAAACTGCGGCCAAAAAACTAGGCATCCTATCGAAGGTCAGACGGTACTTCCAGCCATCACAGCTCTTGAGTCTATATTGCGCTCAAGTAAGATCATGTATGGAGTACCTCTGCCATCTTTGGGATGGTTCAGCTCGCTATCAACTAGCTGCTTTGGACTCGGTGGAGCGTCGAGCTATGAGACTGATAGGCAACGATACGCTACTTAAGGCAAAGTACCAAAGCCTGAAACATAGGCGTCAGGTTGCCTACCTTTCGGTATTTTATAGGATACATTTTGGAGAGTGTGCGCAGGAGCTATTTTTGTTGATTCCACCTTCGCCGTTCAAGTACCGGTCAATCAGAAGAACGGCAGACCTTCACCCGTACACTGTTGATATTCCTACAGCTCGCACGAAGCGTTTCGCTTCCACATTTATCGTGCGTACAGCAAAAATATGGAATACACTACCGGTTTCCGTGTTCCCCGAAAATTACAACTTGGGAATCTTCAAAAGAAGAGACCTTCTAGACCAACACGTAACATCGTCGAGCTCATCGTCACTTACCATCAGGTGAGTTTGAGGTCAAGTGTTGGTCTATCTTAACTAATAATAATAAAAAAGATTGCACACTCTCGACGGAAGAACTGCGATTCCTGGATCCCCCGGACTTTTTACTTATCGTTCAAATATTTATGTTCCACTCTAAGTTTAAATTGTAGCAAGAAACTATAGGTAGACAATCCTAATAAAGAAATGTCGACTGCTTTTAGCGCACACAACATGCAACGAAACCATCTAACACAATAATAATAATATACTCCTAAATTGTTTGGTATTCATTTTGTAATTAAAATAAAAGATTTGACCTCGAACGGACTCCACATTCGCCGCAGAATAGTAGGAGTCAGCATGGAGGGTGAAATGAAAAATGTATAGTACATTTCGCATGTTACGATTAAGTAAGTGCTACTATCGCCATCTATGTAATTATTAGGAAAGTATTCACAAAAACTACAAGCGGGATTGACAGGTGGACGCAGAATTAGCGGATTTTTGGAAAGACGCAGAAATGATACCGGGATTTATATATATATATATATATATATATACTTCTCATCAGAAAAATCGATACACCTTGCAAGTTTATGTTTTGTAAGGATTATCAGAAAAACCTATGAAAATTTAATATGAATTTAGAACTTTAACATTAGGTTTTGATAACTTCATATTATCAATATTAAACCACATTCGACATATATTCATAAATATACACATTTTTCTGATAATCCTTACAAAACATAAACTTGCAAGGTGTTGCGATTTTTCTGATGAGAAATATATATCCCAGTTGTATTGCTTAATTTTATTTACCTGCTAGCTGTTTCACTAAACACCTGCGTTATAATTATAACTATATTTATTATTATAAAACATCTGTTCGATGTCTAGCTGGGTCGTCATTGCGATGTATTTAACAAAACAGCTACCCATATTTAGACGATTTGCAGAATGAATTATTTATCTGCAATCACAAAAGACGTTTTTATGCAGAGCGACCATGGTTAAATAAATAACAACTGCGACCGAACTAAATATTATGAGAATATTTCCTAGAGCTATCAGTCAACGACCTAGATGGGCGGCGTTGTTAGCTGATAGACGACTAACTGTCAAACGAATGGAAGCAAAGGGCTTCAGTTGTTCTGCCTAAATCTAATGTTGGAAAAAATTATAAGATTGTTACGTAGAGTAACTTACCTATATGTGACCAGGACGTATTTACAAAGTCATATTTTGTGAAATGAGCCGAACATACGAGTATCATAGTGCGCAACGTACAAACTGCAGCTTTTTTCCGCTGTAGTTTGCCTTTGGAAAACGATGTACCCCTATATGTTCACAACTATACACAATGCATTTACTTGGCATAATTATCAAATTATATCCGCAAACTATTATGGATTTGACAGAAACGTCAGGAGTTTCCTTTTATATTTGCCCAAGATCAAAGAGATTTAAATTATATTCCAAGAGGATACAGAAATTTCCCTGTAAAGTCCAAAGTGGACGAAAAATGTGCCAAATGTAATTTACCGAAGAATTTTGCCTAAGAATACTCGTACACAAAGAAGGTCCGCTTTAGGGATTGTCTTTGACGTAGTCTCCAAAGAGTTCAGTCGCGAATGTGGAGTGTAGACATCTATAATAAAACTTTGAACTAAAATTTATTTAAAAAACAAACAAGAAACTCTCTTATTAAACACCTCATAAACGGCTGGACCGATTTTGATATAAAAAATAGTGTGTGTTCTAAGTGGATTCGAGAATGTACAATCAGATTTTTTGGTCTTGCATAAAGATATGTACTTTTATCCCAAAATTTCCACCTGTGCGAAGCCGTGGAGGAACGCTAGTAGTTAAATAAGAATTTAATTCCATTTTATTTAATTATTTATTACATATACTTGACAGATTACAGACAGTTAAAGCTTGGACTTATATTTATAAATATATGTTAATATATGTTACAAATGAGACTGTTGTAGTACAGGAAAGTGTGTGCAAAGAGTACTCTAAACTTGCAATACGCATGAGAAACTAAGAATCCAGGTTAATTTACAAGATGAAGATCGATTCGAAAAAATGAAAAAGCTTACCCTACTAAAAAATTCTTCAACTTTTACAAACCTGTGTTAAATTCGATAGTAGATATTCAAACGTGAATGCTTCCTAAATACTAGGGATAACAAAATTTAAACCATTTTCCGTATCGTAAAATAATACTTTAAGAGGCTATGTTGGTAAGACCACGTGGTCGGTTTCAAGGTTGCATTTTTTTGTAGCTGTCCCTCTCCGAGCCCTATCCTACCCGAGCGCGTACGGTGAGACAGCATACATTACGCGATGTTATCCACCCGTTATTTGGATGTTTCGTAGTCCAGGGATCATTTGAAGAATACAGTATATTACGAGTATGTAACCATTTTTTCAATACAGTATACTAATGAAATGTCAGATGTCGGTGGTTTTTCCAAATTTTTCTAAATTGATTCATACTCTTGTAAATCAGGTTCAAAGTTGGGGCTTTTTACTACCGTAAAATACAATACTTTGACGCCCTGTAACTCTGGAAGTATATATTTGAACGAAAATCTGACTCACCACCGACACAGATATTTGTTTCTAGATTGTGTCTTGAAAATTTCATAGATTTTCATAGCTTAATACTCAAAATATGACTGGACTACGTGTGTATGGGCGCTTTGACAACAGCATACCCTCTTAAGGTACTGTGAACACATTGCGTTGCTGTGTTACCCTCACGTGCGCGTTCATAATGACCGGGCACGTGAGGGCGGGCGGAAGTTTTGCGCAGCGGATGGCACCACTGGCTGCCACTACTCACTTCTCAACTGTATGATAATGGTGGTCAGGCAACAGACACTCCCTTGATTGTGCATCTCTAGAGTAAACACGAATAACTTAAATCGAGTAGATCCGATTTTGACGTAGCATTTTTTTTGTAGCAACAAAGTATGTGGGTGCTACATCGTTTGCTTTCACTCGAGAAATTATCCCACCAGAACAGTTTATTGAGATAAAAAGCAGTCTTTGTTTGTCTCCATGACATAGGCTCTGCCCGCGGTAAATTCATCAATATCGGTTCAAGAGGAACATATATTTTCTGACTTTATTGTCTCTGTAAGATATTCATTAGTTTGACAGTTGCCTAGTTTTGCTATTGCTGTATTGGCGATCATGTACATTTTAAAAGGGTTGTCCATCGTTGCAGCAATGCAAAGCAAATGGCACACTACATGAATAAGGAGAAATTGCCCAAACAAAGGAGCATACAATTTTGAATTTGTGACATCAGTACAGCAATTTCTCTACGTGATAAGGTCCGGAATGAGGAAATCCGTAGACGAACGAAGGTCACCTACATAGCTCGACGAGTCAGTGAGCTGAAGTGGCAATGGGCAGGCCACATCGCTCGAAGAACCGATAACCGGTGGGGAGTAAAGGTTCTCGAGTGGCGACCACGGACCGGGAAACGTCTACCAGGCCGTCCCCCTACTAGATGGACCGACGACCTGGTTAGAGTCGCGGGGAGTCGCTGGATGCAGGTGGCTCGGGACCGGTCGATGTGGCGTACCATGAGGGAGGCCTATGTCCAGCAGTGGACGTTTCCCGGCTGATGATGACATCAGTACTGAACACAAATTTGCAAAACAGAACGCTACAATTCGTGGTTACAAAAATCCATCCTACAATTTTGTTGTCAAACTAGATAATTATTGTCTTGAATACCTACCTGGCAAACAAAAGCTAGCAAAGTCTAAATTAGTCGGTATTGACAACCGCAACGTCATTAATTAAATACATTATAAGCTGTCTCTGTGTGGATACGAATGTCTTTATTATACACAGTTAATAATAAACTTTTTTAAATTATCATACATCAAAACGGATTCACTTCTCTATAAACAAGAAATCGATTGCAATAAAGTCTGCCACGCAAAACGAAAGCCACAAGATAATACACAAAATATGAATAAATAACAAGTGGTGTAAGATAACATCTCAACAATAAACAAACTTAACCGCGCGCGTTAAAAAAGTAAATTAACCTACAGCGGAATTGCAGGGGAAGAAGCTCGAGTAATTATTGTTTCGTTTGCAGTTATCGCGTTTCTGCAAATGACCTGCGCTCGCGCACTGCGACAGTTGCTACTTTTTAATGTTTCGCTTTTTGCAGCGACAATAATAAATTGTAGCGAAATGTGAAATATATAATAAACGGGGACGGAGCCAGGCGGGGGTCTCTGCAAATGGGACCCTGGAATGACCATTAAGAGGGTATGCTGTTGTCAAAGCGCCCATACAAACGTAGTCCAGTCATATTTTGAGTATTAAGCTATGAAAATCTATGAAATTTTCAAGACACAATCTAGAAACAAATATCTGTGTCGGTGGTGAGTCAGATTTTCGTTTAAATATATACTTCTAGAGTTACAGGGCGTCAAAGTATTGTATTTTTCGGTAGTAAAAAGCCCCAACTTTGAACCTGATTTACAAGAGTATGAATCAATTTAGAACAATTTGGAAAAACCACCGACATCTGAAATTTCATTAGTATACTGTATTAAAAAAATGGTTACATAATATACTGTATCCTTCAAATGATCCCTGGACTACGAAACATCCAAATAACGGGTGGATAACATCGCATAATGTATGCTGTCTCACCGTACGCGCTCGGGTAGGATAGGGCTCGGAGAGGGACAGCTACAAAACAATTTAACATTGAAACCGACCACGTGGTCTTACCAACATAGCCTCTTAATGAAGGTTTTATTGAAGAGTACTCGCTTTAGTGACATTGACAAATAACTGCCGTGGAACAAGAATACAATTGTCAAACCGAAAACGTGTCTAGAAGCTTCAGGCGACGATAGTACCAGGAAAAGTTAACACAATGAAAAACTCCCGACCAGGCGAAGATTGCTGGGAAATCGGCAAGTCCACTTCTGGCCATTGGCCTTGAAATTAAATGATACTTTATTTCCTTAAAATAAGGTTTCACGAAATGTTAAAAGTTCATCTGAAGCTCTCATATTTTACTAAAAAGACATGCAGATACATTAAAAATACATGAAAGTAAAAATGGTAAAATGACAATGGAAAATTTATAGGTACAAACCAGTTCATACGGAATCTTGGTCTTTCCCTAATACTTCTCGTTCCGGCTAAGCTAGCATCAAGTGTCCAAACCATTTCCAGTACAGCTTACATGAGGAGGGCTTTGAAGTTACGATGGAATGGTTTCGTTTCGAATGCATTCTATAATAAAAATCTAAGCTAGACATTTCCATAGCTGTCTGGACGACTGAGAATATGTGGAGTTATAAAGTGTGCAGCTGGTTGTGGGTGATGATCCCCGCCTGAGTCCAGCCCTGGCACCAAGACAAGCACCTGACATAGTCCCGGAGCCGGCGACAAAAAACCAACGACCGTTATGAATTACAATCTAATGACTCTTTCGATTCGTGAAATGAAGAGAAAAAAACACTTAAAAACACGCGCGAGGTTGATTTCAATTTTGAGTCGCCACATGTCGACAGTGACTTGCGGGATTGCGGCGAAAGCTCTTACACTCGCCTACACCTGATGCCTATACATTACTTCACTTCACTTTAAATTTTATCTTGAATAGTTTTTTTAATACTCAATACATATTTTATTTTATTAATATTTAATTAATATCTTATTAAGACCGTTATAGTGTTATTCGATAGAATTAGGAAGATTTTTTGTTTCAGTGTGAAAAAAGCTGTTTTCACAATAATTGAATTTGTTTCCGGCTTTATAACTGAATCACCCTTGACGGTATGTGACGATGTCCTACAATGTCCTAGGAACTTCCTATGTATACAAATATAATTTATACTCGTACCCAAGTTAGGCAGACTCATAACTGTTCACCTGATTTGTTTGATGGGTTTACACTTGGTCTTCATCTCGCCTGATGGTAACTGACGATAGGGTTCGATGGTGCGCGTGCGCACCCAGAAGCCTCCAGCTATTGAGGTACTAGCTCTGCTTCCATCCATACCGGAACACAACAGTGCTATTAACACTGCTGTTTGGCGGCACATGATGATACGAGTAGCTAGTCAGATGGACAATGCCTTACCGCCAACCAAACCGAGTCCCGATAGGTATCACTGGGAATCGAATCCGGGACCACTGGATTGTTATTCCAATCGTGTAGCCACGGAAATTATTTCCCATACAAACAGAATAAGAGAGGACAAAACTTGTGAAAATGTAGACCTTATGCAGTTGATGATGATACGTTGTAACCGTAATAAATTGATTTGTTTACAAGATTGCTAGATTCTATTGAGATGAACTTTATTGACATTTAAAGTTTCGCTTTCCAAACAAACCCTGTTTTATGTCGTGTGTCGATATATCTCGAGGCCCATACAAGACATCTCAATTCCGACTGGACGGCCCGGCTCGGCGCCCGCCCGGCACAACCGTACAACTACAATATCGGACAAAAACGAGCCGTCATCTCGCGATGATGACTCGCATAGACTGTGCTGTTTATCACCTATCTGGATGGTATTGCGATATTGATTGGTACTTGATACTTGTAAACAGTGTTTGACGCTTCTAAGAATATATATACATACATAAATGAATGACTTAATGTGTTGCTAATAATATAAATGATTTGACTCTTTTTAATTTGATACGTTTGTAATTCAGGTAGTCAGGATTTTGTGGGAAAATGGAGAAGTTGCCCAGAAATAATATTTAAATCAGGACACGACGTCTGTCGAGTCAACTAGCATTAAATGAACTAATCCGTTTGCTATAGAATAGTATCTATTTTTGCTAAACTAAATACGATCTAAGGAGTTTACAATGCAGATTGTGATACTCTGTCCCAAGTTGGTGCGCGAGGAAAACACTTCTGTTTCATTATCTAACGCAGTGCTATTTATGATGTACTCTCTCTGAGATGCACTTTTTCGGATGCAGTATAAACTTGTCAACAGTGTTATACTTATTTATATAGTTCAATGTTCGTTTATTTGCCATTAAAGTTACATAAACTCAGCAAAATATATGTAAAACTTGAAGGAATATAATACAAAAAAAGATACAGAGTCAGTTATAAAAATTACCAAAAAATCTTTTATTTCGTAAAAAGGTCTACATATTGAATATTTATACAATTTATTAGATAACTCATTTGCAGTTTTACAGTTTTTAAAGTCAGTATATAGATTATTAAATATTTTTATGTTATTTAATTATTATTTTAATTAAAAATAAAGTCCTATGGTAATTTTTATAGTTCATCGTAGAAAGAACACGTCCATTATTCTATTCTTAAATTTCGATTATGTTGATGAATAGTATACATAACATTACTTGAAGCCCACGGGTGGCAACAAACTCCTGACAGGAGACGGGATACATGGTTTCTATATTTAAAAGCAGTTACTTTTTTACACTCGCATTGAAACTTTTGCACAAATGCGACTAAATGAGATTATAGGATATAATCGATTAGTTAAAAAAATTAAATTTCTAGTTCGGCATATCATTTGGTCACAAATGTCAAAGACGGACACTACTGCCGATTCATAGTGATCATTTATTTTATTCATTATGCTGTCCTTGTTAACTTACACAATCTCTGGCGGAATATGGCTGACGGTCATGTTAAATGGTGACCTCATCTGTCACAAAAGATGACCACCCTTCTCTCCACATAGCACACGTATTATTTCGATTAGAGCCGTCCGCCGCCAAAACCATCCAACTAAGAAGTTAGACAGAACGCGGGCACCGGTCAGCCATCTCACAGCGCGCCACAAAAAACCTGTATATCGGTAACACAATCTATACACATTAAACACACAATACAAACAATTCGACGATGATTGAAACGTCAGCCAAATGACGGCCGATTGAATCAGATCGATGCATTGTAGTTATTAAAGTCATAATTACTACACGCTGCGATATATCTATTTATTTTGTATCCAAATTTATTATTGAGACGTCTCGCTCGGGGATAATGAAACAGAAAACAAAGCAAAAAACGAGATACAATGAATTGTAACTTTTTAGACTTACCCGTCTTCTTCCACGATACGTTTTTATTAAATATGTTTTTCATTGTGTCTTAGTTGAAAACGTTTGTTTGTTTTTTGATGTTGGGATTAAAATTCTTTTGTTTGAAAAGGTGTCTGTTTCTTCGTGGAGTTTTTGGTTGATTTTGATACTGCGGTAAAAAAATATTGATGGATATTGATGGATTTAATGCTATGATACGTCTCTAGACATCTAGCTAGTTGCGGGTGATGGCCAGGCCACGATGATGTGCATGTTTCGAGCATGGCCGACGGCGACGCCATGTTCGGCATGGAGCTAGCGAATATTCCATTATCATCAATCGCTGGATCTCACGTTGTTTTCACTTCTTATGCCAGATGTTAAAAAAGAAATCAAAACAATTGCTGTCTTTTTCTATTTAAGAAGGTACTGCACGGTATTTTTAAATTTTTTAATTCTACTATAGTTCATCAACAGCCTATATATGTCCCCACTGGAGGGGCTCAGGCCTACTCTCCTACAGAGAGTGTATGGGCCATAGTCCACCACGCGGGCCCAGTGCGGATCGGCGGACTTCACATGCCTGTTCAAGACATGCAGGTTTCCTCACGATGTTTTCCTTCACCGTTAAGCAATCGGATACTATAGTTAAATTAATTTAAATGACTGATTTAGAGTATCCCGAACCTTCAACAAGGGCACACTCTTATTGGCATTTGATACAAATACATAAATAATTAATAAACAATACCTACATAAGGTTTACGACATATCAATAAATATATAATTTTTCCTTGCTTTAATTTTTGCTTTATTTATTGAAGAAGATCAAATTAATCACCAGTCGGATTTCGTGTTGTGTTATAGACACTATATAATTAGTTCAAAACGTTGTACATACTTATGTTTAGAAAAATCTCCAATTCTAATTGTATGCCCCTTTACAGAATTTCTGCCGGCACTGCCGGCACGAATCTACAAAAAACAAAACCTATTTAATTGTATTATTTTTATTACTGTGGCAACTTTAAAAAACTGTCACTGTCAACAGTCAATAAGTCACATTCTCCAGTGCTGTGAGCCAAATTGAACCGGCCCGGGTACTAAACGCGGAACCTCGACTCCGCCTCCTAGAGACCACTCAGGCCCGAAGGTCGATGGCATTAAGGCCCATTGTGACACATTACAAGCCTCAAACATTTCAATTAACCGACAGGCGAATGGCGCCAGCGCATGCACTATATAGCCATGGACCTACAAAAGTGTACACGGTGGACGTTGTGTTCGGTATCGTAATTTTACCCTCACTACAATCGGGGTTTCCATAATACACACGGTGTTGTTTGTTGATTCCGCTATGGTTTCAGTGGCATACAGGTGAAATGTCCTTTACTCACTTTAAAGACAGTGCTGTCATTTCAGAGCTATTTACGCCATGTTGTAAATAGATAAACTGATTTCCGTCCTGAAATTAACAGTGTCTCTTTTTAACACGTAATTCCAAATTCACCCTTCCTTTTCCCACCTGCGACTTTAGTCCGCACAGTGCACGTCCGCATTACGCAGATATAACATCTTTGTGCAAGTGTGATATGTGATAAATTGTTACCACCACGTATTGTCATCGAGTGAGTTCATCATCATCCTATCGTTTGGGAGAACCTCGGAGAATGTCCACTCCAGACCAAATAGCAGTACTTTCAGTCCTTTGTCTCTTCCTTTCCCTTCCAAATAGATTGATTTATTGAGATTACATTACGTGTAATTGCTTCTCTTTTACTCATGATTATTATAGTATTTTTATCTGTATTTGTCGTGAAAAAGCTATTTTTATCTATATTTTATAACACAAGTGCTAGTGCCCTCGTGGTTACCTCGTTACCTTAGCAAATAGATACAATGCACCTACTTCTATAATCACACGTAATCGAACAGGAGTCTCTACTTGTTACATGTATCAATGCGTATTGCTCTTGTTCTCATACAAACAATATCATCAAGCTCTATTTGTTATATTATATTACAAACTTAGTTTATATCACCAATTCTTTTACCCGTTGACTTTATCCCCGCGGGTTAAGATCGATATTTCTAGTGGATTTTGATTGTTAACAGTAATTTTGCTTTGGTTTAATACGAACACGATGTGTAAGATTGGGCTGCATTCACACCGTAGCGTACAATTACGTAAAGTGATTTTAAAAACTTATTTTAAGAGATACTCGCCCGCGACTTCATCTAGATAAACCGAACATATACCTTACTAGCATGTGTTGTGTTGACATTTATACGACGGGAACGACGTATTAGATCGGGATAAGAAATAGCTTTTGTCCTTTTCTATTTACTACCTTTAAACGAGCAATTCTTGTATTATATTTCATGAAATTTAGTGTGCAGGGGTTTCGGGGGCAAAAAATCGATCTAGATTAGTCTTATGTCTGGGAAAACGCGTGTTTTTGAGTTTTCATGCGTTTTTTCTGCGCATTATGCGACGCAAAATATGATTGCTGATTTCACACATTCATGCACAAGCATCGTGGTCAAGCGGTCAAAGGGCAAGGTTGACAATCACAGGTCTGTCCGTCCTATCCGGGTTCGGATCCCGACCGGAAAAATATTTTTACTTTTTGTGTGTTTCTTATTTAAATAAATACACGGTTTTAGTTTTATTTTTAAACCAAATTGAAACAGGTTTTAATTTATTTATATTAACTTTGATTGTTAACTCGTAAAACTAGCTCTACTTAACTGTATTATTCGAGAAAATTTGTAAAGGCTTGATATCTTGTGCTCTATATTCGACTGTATATTTACTGTCTATAAGCTGTTAATTGTCTAACAAATAAAAAAATTGTGCTTTTAGCCGAACACTCCGAGCAAAGCTAAGTCACCCAGATATTCATATATAACTATCCCTATACAAAACACCAAATCATTCTGACTTTTCGTAACGATTTAAGGAAAGCACAAAGAAACTAACCCACCCAACGTTGGGTGAAGATGATGAGTAAAAGTTCACGTCCAGCAGTGGACGTTTCCTGGCTGATGATGATGACTACAGACATCACTATGTAACACACGGTCTCATGCAAGAGCCTCGTCCCACGGGGAGGTTGGTTTCTAATAACGTATCGTCAGATCTGACGTCGCGGTGACGTCACGAGCTGCGCGCGCGCCGCGAGCGGTCCTCTGACACCAACACGCGGCCTGCAACGAGGCAGTGCCTGTGCAAACAGAACAGGTAATAACTACATGTCTCCTGGGCCCCTACACTACCTCACTTTATTTTATTTTTCATTTTCAGGAAAACCATAGTCCGTAACGTTTTTAACAAACATACTACGTATGTACAGGGCTCCAGGTATAAATAGCAATATATATAACTAAGAAACTTACTCAACTAAACAAGCACCAAACGATATATTAACTGACACTAATAAAGCAAAATCACTTATACACTACAGCCCGAACAAACAAACGATATGATATGTCTATTTGACACCAACTGTGAACTAGATAATGCTACCTTATACTAATTAATTTTTTATATTTGAAAAACTGCTCACTGAATAAACGTCTCGCGGTGGTAGCACTTGTCGTGAAAACACCAATACGTGCTGAGCTGCATAAATTATAATTCTTACTCGCTCTATAAATAAAGCTAATTAACAAGTGAGTTAAATTTTTTTTTAAAAAAGTACGCAATAATCATACTATTAATATTGATGCCACAGACACACAGACATTGGCACCAAACATCCATCTTTTTGTGTCGGGGGCTAAAACTACTCAGTAGATGAGCTGCAACACTATCTATGTGACAAATCTTACTGCAATCTGAGATCTGGTTGATTTTGTCATGGAAAGTGTGACGTGGCGCTCTATGATGGAAGCTCATGTCCAACCGGTGGACCTACATATAGTCGAAATCGCAGTGAGATTTGTTTGTGGTGTAATCTTACTCGTCGCTTTTTACGACAAGGTGACATGAAGTTGAGTAATTCTAACTCCACATAATGAAGCCTGTATAGGACGCAGCTTCCAGGAATCATCCCATCACCCATGGACAGCGGATGGTACGTCCAATAAACCAGCAACAAGACCCGCCATCTTACTGGTACCGCTCATCGAGTTGTATTAAGATGTTACCACAGATCATGCTACCCACAGAAACGCCAACGAGACAGATAATAAAATAAAAAGCCTTTTATTTATTGCAAGAATGTTACATTTGTTTTAAACTAAGGAAAGATATAATTAAAATAATAAAGAAAAAATCCTATGCAAGAACCGGCGAAGGTGAAGGCCTCCTCTAAAGAATTCCAGTTGTCTCTATCTTGAGCTACCTGCAGCCAGCTGGGGCCAGATATTTTTATTATTTCGTCTTCCCATCTCGTATGCGGTCTGCCTTTGCGGCGCTTACCGTGTGGGCCTTTCCACTTTGTCACTCTGCTAGTCCACCTGTCGTCCTCTAGCCTCGCTACGTGCCCTGCCCACTTCCATTTTAGTTTTTTAGCGTAGCATAGAGCATCTAAACGAGACAAATACCTGTGAATATAAACCAGTTCAGGCGATTATACTCGTATTTTGTTAAAGACAACATACCTAGCCATTAGCCACTTCATTCATACATAAACAGTTGGAGAAATCTGCTTGACAGGACCCTGATGATCCCTACCTCGTTGATTTCCAAGTCCAACTGTACATGATGAGACTTGCCATCATGATCACGCCTGGCATGAGGATTGGTGACACAGTAAGAGGTTTTTGATACGAAACGTACCACACTTCTGAAATTACATAGCCAAGACCATCATAATCAGCCGAGAAACGTCCACTGCTGGACATAGGCCTCCTCCTAGGTACGCCAGATTGACCGGTCTCGAGCCACTTGTATTCAGCGACTCCCTGCGACCTTTACCAGATAATCGGTACATCTAGCAGGGGACGGCCTGGTAGACGGTTCCCAGTACGTGATCGCCACTGGTGAACTCTCACTACCCATCGAATAATTGAGTGAGGTCTCGAGTGGTTCTTACAGCGATGGAGCCTGTCCATTGCTTCAGCTGACTCGTCGAGCTATGTTAGTGACTTTAGTTCGTCTACGGATTTCCTCATTCTGGATTTCATTACGTAATTAAAATGTAAAAAAATAAAAAAATGTGCTTATAAATACATTTTTCAGGTGACGCGAACAAGTCGCCCTTTAAGGGACTTGACAACCCAGTATAATTTTCCAAAATCACAGATTTATTGAAGCCAACTGCTTTTCAAAGTTCGATATTTTGCTCACGTCATATCGTAGTCTTTGCCGACCCGATGACTGCGTCGAGTCAGACCCACGCTGTGCTGGACGCGAGCGATCTGACGCGAGCACTCGATGCTCCGTGTCGAGGCGATCTTATCGACGCGACGGGAAATTATTACTAAATTAAATGTTAGTACAGCACGGGCGCTTGTAATGCTCTTTATGTGATGAGAGACCGATTTGCGCTACAAGCTTGGGAAAGTTTATATAAAGAATCTGATATACACTCGTCTTTGTGGATTGACTGTTACACCGTGTAAACTCCTAATCTTTGCTGGGATGATGTACTTACATTACTTTTGCATTGAAGTGTGACATCAACAAACCTTTGAAATATCGTGTCTCTGTCAAGGAATGCCGCCATCTCCCACATTACGCGGCAATCACCGGCGCGTCGGCGCGCGCGCATACTGCCGCGTCACCGTCGCCGGCGCAGCGACGCTAACACGAATGTTTGGAGCCACTGACCACTGACGACGTCTAGCCGGGTGACAGGTACCTCGGGATGAGAGGATGGCTTGTTAGCTTTCCGTCTAAAGTGTATGATTACATGATAAGTTGGAGACAACGCAATTAACTGCTCTTGAAAATGTACGCTTCTTAATTGGGTCGAGGAGTCTGTTTGGTAAAGAGAAAAATGTTCGTATCAGCAAGATACTTTATCAAAGTATCGCATTGACTAATTTGATGATGGAATATTTCTTATTTGTGGGCTTTTAATATGTTATATTATGGTAGTTATATTTATGTATCGCTGCGTGCAAGTTTGTTGAATAAAATGTTGTTAGAATAGGGTCTGGCTGAAAATCAGTGTTGTGCAGCATGTTGTATGGCGGGTACTGAGACACCTCCTCACACAGAACCTTGGCATTTTTAATTAATTTTTGTAATATTGTGTATGTATTAATTAATTAGTTTCATATATATACCTCTGGTCTGTGGCAAATAAATGGTTTAAATATGTTTAGCATAAAGCTATAAACCAAAACTGTTGTCGTATTCTAGTGCCATGGACGCAAGCAAATTACTTTTGGATTTCAACTAAATTTATAATCGATCGTTTCTTCAGTATGAAATGAAATGAAATATTTATTTGCCAGGATGCATGTTGATACATAGATTTTACATAAAGTTGTAGTCCATAATACATCCTACCTATCTCAGGTAAATGAAATAAGAATAGATCCGCCTTCATACGAAGGTGTAAACGATTTCTTAGGTGGATTTAGCCTACTTATCTATAAAGTAAGACATATGGAAAGTTCAATCTTCACTTAAATTGTTGTCGATACGTAATTTACCCATTTCATGCTTTTTATAAATCTAAACTACTATTTAGAACTTATATAAGTAGTAACAATTCAACTCAAGATATTATAAACTCATAAATGTTATTTTTCGAGAAACACAAGTTCAGCTGCACCGTTTCCCATTCCCTAATTCTTACTCACATGGGCACGTAGAACTGCCAAACGACGACCAGCAAAAGCAACTAATACGCTGCAGTGTGCCACTCTCAACCACTATGCCAGGAATGTATCTCGTGAGAATGTGATCTGCCTGAGTGAGTGCCCATCACGCGTGATGATAGGCCCAAACTGTAATTTGTCAGAAACCACGACCTTACAACAAATAAAAACCGTGTTGGGAGGTGCTCATAGTTTTTTGTTTGGCCTCGATGTTAACAGAGACGATATTAAAGCAGTATCAGTTCAAATATACAGATTTTGAACACTGTATAAGAGATAAAACTATGTATTTTCAATTAAACGACAATTATTTCAGTATATACTATAAGAGAAGAGTCGGTGAGCTGAAGTGGCAATGGGCAGACCATATCGCTCATAAAAAGCATAGCCGATGGGGAGTAAGAGTTCTCTATTGTCCAGGTACCGGGAAACGTCTACCAGGCCGTCCCCCTACTAGATGTACCGACGACCTAGTTAAGGGCTCGGGGAGTCGCTGGATGCATGTGACTTCGGGATCGGTCAATTTGGCATACCATAGAGGAGGACTGTGTCCAGCTGTGGACATTTCCTGGTTGACGATGATGTAACTACAATCTGGCAAAACTAATTTGGTCAGAATCATCTTTATTAGGGTAAAATGTATATTCAAACCGCGAACGAACAATTAGTTTCTGTGGCATAGTGGCTACAGACGTTGACTCACAATCCGAAGGTCCCGAGTTCAATTCCCAGCGGGGGTAACTGTCGGAGTTGGTTTGGATGGTGGTCAGGCAGTTTATTTCGTCCGCCTGGCCGTCTACCACCTTGTTGTGTGTATGTTACCAAACATAAGTGTTAATAGCACTATTGCGCACCCAGTTTGGACGGCATCAGAACCAGAGCGACTAATTAGCTTGAAGATTCTGGGAACGCACGCTTTACTTACCCTTCAACCGAAATGAAGTATAGGTGCGAGGTACATTAGAAATTAAGAATTTAATTTTCTTATAACAGCTTTGTACACTTTTGTGACGTTACTGATAAAATGTAACTGTCTCTTTCTAACAAAGCCGGGCAAGACAGATCTACATAATCGTAGATTATCTTAAATGGGTGTCGTCGTCCAGCCGGTGACGGGAAGGGGAGAAACGGATTACGATTAATCCTAAATCCCGAGTCGAAACAAAACATCTCCCGCGCATCTGGCACTTCGCACGACCCTTTGCCTATAGTAGGTTTGATCACTGAATATACGAAACTAGCTTTTGTCCGCAACCTTGTCTTCGTGTACGTCAAAAGGTATCCCACGGGAACCACTAGATCGATCGGGATAAAAGGTACAAGTCATTGTGACTTTCCGTTAGATCGTGAAGGAAGGATGAACAAAACAAACACTTTGACATTTATAATATTGGTAAGGATTCACCAACGTGTAGATGTGTAGACGCGCAGCAGTTCGCTTCCCTCAGTCACAGCCCGGACACTTCAAACAAATGTCATGATATTGATTTCTGTTCCCATACATCGAACCGATGACGTTTGTTCAACATGCAAAATGTATGAGTGTGAAACGCGAGACATACGAGTTAACTATACCGTTCCCTGAGCGGGTCACTTTCTTGCAAAGAGAGGTGAGGTGTCACGGATCGGTGGGAGGGAGGGAACGGCCGTTCTGTACGTAGAACTAGGTGTATTAATTCTGTGTGACAGCGATGTATCGATCAGTTCGGTTCAATCATCTTCCCAGTACAGCCTCATCGAACTGCTCATCTTCTTGGCACGTCGTTATCATCAGCCGGGAAACATCCACTGCTGGACATAGGCTTCCTTCATGGTACGCCACATCGACCTGTCCCGAGCCACTTGGTTCCAGCGACTCCCCACGTCCTTAACTAGGGCGTCGGTCCACCAAGAAGGACGGCCCGCGGCCCGGTACACGCTTCCCTGTACGTGGTCGCCACTCGAGAACCTTTACACCCCATCGGTTATCGGCTCTTCGAGCGATGTGGCCTGGCCTTAGCACATCTTGCCCGCTCCGATATACTGCTTAGCTTTAGTTGAATCGTTCATATTATGCTAGCACGGGTATTATTCCTATTTGTGAGGATATAGTCTCGCACCAGTCTTAGTCTATTGTCAAGTGCTTCGTTGCAAGTGTAATTTGTATTCATGTTGTCAAACCGTAATAATAAAATAAATAACCTTAGCGGCGGCCACATATCGGGAAGCGTGTACCAGTCCGTCCCTCTACTAGATGACCCGACGACCTAGTTAAGGTCGCGGGTAGTCAGATGCAAGCGGCTCGGGACCGGGCAATGTGGCTTACCATTGAAGAGGCCTATGTCCAGCAGTGGACGTTTCCCTGCGGATGATGATGGTGACTTCGTAGATTTCTGATGGGAACGTACCCTACAGGTTAATTATTATTATTTAACAAGGACCTGATATATAAAGTACAATACAATAAATTAATATATTTTTTTAAAGATACAATTATCCTACTAATATTATAAGTGTGAAAGTTTGGATGTTTGGATGTTTGGATGTTTAGATGTGTAGATGTTTAGATGTTTAGATGTTTGGATGTTTGGATGTTTGTGACGCTTTCACGGAAAAACTACTGAATGGATTTGAATGAAACTTTACAATAATATACCTTATACATCAGAATAACATATAGGCTATAGTTTATAAAGACAGATATTGTGTAAATTGTACAAAATTACACTTATAATATTAGTGGGATTACATGGGCATTTTGGCATAACAAAAACGCGTTGCCTAGCAACCGACCATAGAATATGTAAATTCGTATAAACAAACTTTCGCGTTTATAATATTAGTGTGAAGACTATTTGAATGTACTACGTCAGATATAGAAATTTCTTGTGTTTCTTTAGGCTATTAGACTACGTAACAGAATAAACACTATTTTGTACCTTATGCTGGAAATGGAGATAGATGCCTTCTATGCCTATCGAACAAGTAGAATAAATCCTGAAGTACACGCGGACAAAGTCGCGGGCGGAAGCTAGTTACACATAAAATAATATTAATGGGTTCAGTTTTACTCTCAGACATTATTAGAATTGTAAAGAGGCTTCTTAAGAAACAATAGTGTGTACAGTGTTATATCTGCTCACTCGCTACACTCGTGCGTCGTTGTAATGTAATGGTCTGACATTGTCAGCGGGTGTCGGTCGGAGGCCACCTTGCGGCTCTCATTACCACAAACGGACCCGCGACTCGCTCCGACAATAAAAATCGCATTTACACACAAAAAAACCAAACGTGATTAATGACTGCCCTCAGTCTACTGCACGGAGCGGAGCGCGTCCGCAGAAACAGCGTAACTCGGCATTATACGATTTATATATAACTGGTTAAAACCAATAAAATTATGACGAGTCTGAACTTGGCCTTCATCTCACCTGATCGTAGGTGACGATAGGACCGCTGGATGGTAAGCGGGCGCACCCAGCAGCCTCAAGATAATGAGGAGCACAACGGTGCTATTTAGCGGTATACCGTTAACTTGGTGGTAGCTAGCTAGGCGAAAATATAAAATGCCCTACCGCCAACCAAACCGAATGCCGATAGGTATCTGGTACCACTGGGAATCGAACCCGGGACCATCGGATTGTTAGCCTAAATACTTGTTCGATCTGGATAAAAAGTAGTCTTTGCCGTTTTATGACGTTACAAATCCTGTACCCCAAAAAATCAAGACATTGTGACTCTCCGTTACGACGTAAAGAATAAACAAAGAAACATGATGGTTATATCTGCTGCACAATCCAGATATCCTATTTTAAAACGAATTTAAAACTCTTTACTCGTTGGAATCGCCTCAAACCTACGAGTATACAAAGACATTTAATATTAATAGACCGGACAAAGCAAACAAACATTTTGATCCTAAACTTATTACCAATTGGTATCCCAATGACCGCTCTATAACCTATTACTATATTTAAATCTTTCTGCGAGTATATTATCAACGAACATTACAGACTCTCCAGGCATTCATTTGCCACTTGTTCATTGCAGTTGCCTAAATTAAACTTTATTTCTGAACCTCTTCTCATTATACGCTAAAAGCTTTGCACATTTTTCACGTGAACAAATTAGTTCGTTAGTAAAAAAACGGCCGAATGCGAGTCGGACTCGCGCACGAAGGGTTCCGTACCATTATCTATAAAAGCAGCCAAAAAATCACGCTTTTTATATGGGAGCCCCCTTAAATATTTATTTTATTCTGTTTTTTAGTATTTGTTGTTAATTTCAACTGTCTAACTATCACAGTTCATGAAATACAGTTTGGTGACAGACGGACTTACCCTTTTTCCGTTTTCCCGTTTTTACCCTAAGGCTCAATTTACACCGCCGCGGAATGGAACGGAAGCGAGGAAATTGTACATAGCATAATGAACTTTATATCAATTGCATAACACACAAACTAAAAACGAGCCAAAAAATTTGACGCGCGTCTTCCGCGGTATCTTCGCGCATTCTCGAGAATTCTCCGGTGCAGTCTGTGTTTTTAGTTTGTGTGTTATGCAATTAATATAAAGTTCATTATGCTATGTACAATTTCCTCGCTTCCGTTCCATTCCGCGGCGGTGTAAATTGAGCCTAAGGGTACGGAACCCTAAAAATATTAAGAAATGAGTTACAACTTTTCACATCACGCCGGTCTAGACATGAACACGGTAGCATCCGTGACACACGGCCGCGGCGGCCGGCACGCGCGCCGAGCCGCTCCAATGCACGGCAAGATCATCGCATGAGATAACGCGCTCGCGGAGTGTCCAGATTGTTTCAACAAGCTTAACATTCGATCATTAATGAGCTAATTGATTTATGATTATAACTTTGTTGGATGGTAATTAGCAATAGCAGGATTCGATACGATTTAAATAGACCGACAAAGAATAATAACTTATAATATTATAAACGTGAAAGTGTTTCATGTTATATTTTGGATTGTTGCCTCAATAGGAAAGTCATGATTAACTTTGGCATGCACATGGACAATGAGAAGGCCACTTTTTATCCCGGTTGATTTAGCGGTTCCTGTGGGGATTTATTTTTTAATCCACACCACGAAGACGCAAACAAAAACTAGTATAAATATAAATAAAAAATATTCTTGCTTCTATTGAATTTATACAAATATTTTTGTTTTCTTAAACACGGGTGGAATTTAGCATATGTCCTTACGTTTCACAAGGAAGTGATACGTCACTAATCAACTTGGCTGAAAGTTCACGTTTGGATATCAACCAAGAGCCTCCCTCACAGATCCACAAGCGGCCCAGGTTTTCCCATATTACTTTGCCGTAAACACTACGCTTGGGAAGCGCGTTGACAGTAAAGGGCCTAGTATTACACGTTACACCAGTGGGCTTCGCCAGTTAGTGTTAGTGTAAGGCCAGCATGTAAACACTATTGACGCACTAGTGACAAATTCCTTTGATGAAAGCCCAGTTTGTTAGTCGGCCAGCCTTAATCCATATAGATAATCATTTGTATAACATCCAACATGCTGGTCCATCATGTACAAGGGTCATAAGATGCTGACTACACGAAGGTAGATGTATCAGACGTCTCATGAAAATTGTCTATCTGTAGCAGTAATGAATAAAGCTCGATATTTTCAACAAAGCTCTCAGGAGAGCTTTTAGAGCACGCTCTCTAACCTTGCCCTCTGTAAGACCCGCGATAATCAGTCACAGCGCGTATTCGGATACAAATGTAACGCCACACGTTAGCCGTGCGTATGTAACCCTCATTTTGAGATCCAGGGACCGTGATAAACTGTGCATCTACTTCCGACGATTTATGTATATACGATGTAAGTATATCTACTCTGTTATGTATCGCTTCGGTTTACGGTTAAAGCTTTCTATTTGTGTTTCATATGAATTGTGGTCTAGTTCTTTGGGAAGCTAAAGGTCCCGGATTCTATTCCCAGTGGTTCGCTATCCCCTATTGGTTTGGTTGGTGGTAGGGCATTTTCTATGTCCGCCTGGATAGCTACTACTATGTTACCTAAGTCTGCCACCAAACAGCTGTGTTAATAGCACAGTTGTGTACCGGTATGAAAGGTAGCTGAGCCAGCGCCTCATTAGGTTTAGGCTTCTGAGTGCGCATGCTTACCACCCAACGGCCTTATCCTCACTTACCATCAGGTGAGATAAAGGCAAACCCATCATACTTAAAAATAAAAATAATATACTACTTCCTTGTATGGCTGTATCACTGCGATTGTGGTGTAACGCAAGCTACGAGTAATAAAACAAAAACGGGATTTATAACTATAAGACTGGTTGGTTTGCTAGGGCAGGCAGGGCGAAAAAAAACCACACGATTCGGTTCCTAAATCACTTTGCTATACTTAAGTTCATTATGAAAAATGTACAATCGATAAAAATGACGAACTGCAAAAATGACCAACTGTAAATCGTTATCAAAAGGAACTTGGAAAAACTAGAATGTCACGTAAGTTATCTGCCTTGAAGTAGATTTGTGATTTGGACCATTCCATACTGTTACGAGCTTTCGTGGTTCGTTTATTGAAGAGAAAGAAAGTCCAAAGTTCCGGAATTTATTGGTAACACAAGTCCACAAATCAATCTTCAAAATCACGGGTTCCCCCAAACAGAGTACGTCCCTGTCCCACTAGTTCCGAGTTGTCTGCACTGAGTCCGTCCCTGATTCCACGTACAGAGTCCTTGAACACTACTGACGCCGATCTGTCGATACTGACACCACGTGATACACTAGTACACTAACACTTTTCCACCTCGATTGTACTTTCGCTTTACAATTTCTTCCAGTTTTCGTTTCTTCACTTTTCTTCGCTGTGAACTCAACTCAAACTGAACTGTCCCCGACGCTCGGCTCGCGCCTATATATACCCCGTAGTGTTTCTAGATCCTATAGTCTAGAATCTTCTGGAACATTGTAGAGTATTCGACACGAAGGAGATAGATGAATTGCTTTCTCTTTCGCACTTGACAATCCTTATGCGAGTATTCGAGAGCTTTCAACGCTCGTCTTTTGACAATATCCGACACGAAGGGGATAGATGGATACACCTCTCTCTTTTCTTTATCTCTGGACTTTTCGAGCTCCGTGACACTACATACTTCCGTGTTCCTCGAAACCCTGAAAAATTCAAATTTCAACATGAGTCAAGCACCTTCTGGACCAAGCCATCGTCCACCGCATCGTTTCTTCAGGAAGCTTTTATTTAACTTGCATTGTTTTTATGAATGTATTTTCGGGTCAAAACTTGCAACTAAATTGTAAAGCAGTTCTGTTCAACCGATTGAGATGAAATTTTGCATACACGTTAAGTTTGGTGAGCTAAGTGACGTCATTCTAAAAACAATATGGTGGAAGGTTTAAGACGGCGGACTAATTATGTTTTGTAAATTCCCATGATATGGGTACCATTATCACCATAAAATGAGGTCAATGTAATAAGACTAGTCATTAATTATTAAAATATTAGACCTTATTGGACGCGAAATAATACACAAATTTGTAAGTGAAAAAGTTCTGACCTGGATTGCATGCCAACAAGAACAGAAGAATATCAGTTATCAGTAACCAGGTTCCCTCTGAGTCCGGTGCGGGCTGACTCGCTCGCGATGTCAATTTGTACTCCAATCTGGCAGATTTCCGGCGCGCGCGCTGCCTCCTGCCGAGAGGGTGGTGGAAGGGTGGGGGGAAGAACGCCCGACGAACCTTCTTATTGGAAGTGTGATTTGATAACCAGGTGTCGACGTACACAGGGTATCTCTTTGCCCGACTACGTCGTAGCTAAAAGTACATGACTTTAGCAACCTTTGTATGTAAGTAAGTATGTACGTTCACCTGACCTCGCTTATCTCCTAAACTGCTGATCGTATGTCAGAGTGACTTGATTTATGTATAGGGATAATAAGAAGCCATGGTAGCTCAGTTGGGTAGAGCGTCAGCCCTTGAACAATCGAGGTCTGGGTTCGATCCTGGGTCGTACCAATCAGTTGCAATTTGTTATTCGGAATTTATGTTAGGAGTGATAATAATGCAACACTTGTAATTTTAATACGCCAATTTGAAATAAAAGTGATTCATTTATCATTTTTGTATATTATGGTTTAGTTTATTTGTACAAAAACATATAAAACGCACGAAACAGGGAAGACTTGACATTGAAAACAAAGATGGCGTCAATAAAATGACATTTGACGCTGTCACTTAGTACAAAAAGAATGATTTTGTACAATTAAAATAAACGCAATAATGAAATTCTAGTATTTTTCTTTACATACCTAGATTATTACTTGATGTTGTAAATAGTGTACAAGTGCAGGCCCAATTTAAACATCCCTTTTACTGGTGACATTCGTATTCCCTTGGGCAATACTATCCTTTGACTGAAATAGTCACCAGAATAGACCGGATCACTTGCCACCCTAAAAATTAAAAACTAATTCTGTATAATTGGTAGAGTAGACAGTAAGCTATCATACAACGGCTGGGCGTTCGGGAAGTACGAATAAACAAGTTCAAAGTCACTCAGCGAGCAATGGAACGAGCTGTGCTCGGAATTTCTCTGCGTGAGCAAATCCGGAATGAGGAAATCCGTTGGCTAACTAAGATCACCGACATAGCTCGACGAGTCAGTGAGGGTCGCGGGGAGTCGCTGGATGCAAGTGGCTCGAGACCGGTCAATGTGTCATACAATGGAGGAGGCCTATGTTCGGCAGTGGATGTTGCCTGGCTGATGATGATGAAGCCCCCAAGAGTACGCACCGTACAGGTACTGGTCCGGTGGTACCTACTGGCATGTCGTGTCGTGACCAGCCGCCGTACAACACAGGTATTACAGAAATTATGAAACTTCACAACTCTAATGTTCTAATTCGATCATAATTACATTTTTTGTGTAAAATCCGTGAAACGTCCATTACCGTCGACCTTGGCGGACCGCAGACAGGCTTATGTAACGTGTTTAGATATAATAATGGTGAGGCGAAGCGGCGGTTAAGCCCGCGCATGGTTTTATTCATTTTGTCACAGATATATTAATGTTCAAAGCTAGCTGAAACCCGTGACTTCGGCCGCATATTGGCCGGAACTTGACTTGAATTCTTCTTACTGAAACCAAAACCAGTACCGATCAGTACCCCACTGGGAATCGAACCTGGGTCCTCTGGATTTGTGAGTGGCTACATAATTCCACATCAAAGCTTAAATTTTAGCCGCTTTTGTGACCTAAGCTACACTCTTGGGCATACAATCCTTTGGTCCCGGGTTCGATTCTCAGTGGTTGGTGGCAAGGCATTTCCTATATCCGTCTGGCTATCTACCACCATGTTACCTAAGTCTGCCGCCGAACTGCAGTGTTAATAGCACTGTTATGTTGCGATATGAAAGGTAGCAGGGGAAGTCACCTCATTACAATGAGGCTTATGGTTGCGCACGCTTACCATCCAACGGGCTTATCGTCACTTACCATCGGGTGAAGTGAAAGCCAAGTGAAAATCCACGACAGTTTTTTTAAACTTACCTTATACGGCATTCATGGGATAATATCTATTGATCCAATATTAACATGGGTGAGAATTATTCTCATCAATTATTCTCATCAAATTATTCAAATCAAATCTCACGCAAGCAAATGCGAGATCAGAACTCTAGTCAGTACAATATCCTTCCAAATCAGTATGGCGGGTGCCTTCAACTTTTTCAATTCGCCCACGAAGTTTGCGGAGAGATTGAAACAATAACAGGGGTTGAAAAGTAAAATCCCGGGGGATGAGCCCCCCGCCCGCAACCACCCGCCCCTCACCCCCTCTGACACCGGCTCTCGGTATATTGATTCGATTGTGAACTCGTTGTCCCCGTGTTGGATCACATTTGGTGATTGTGTTACCGATAACTGAATGCTAAATACAGTCCTTAAGAAAATCGTTTCATGCTCATATTAAAACTAAGTTCAAACATTATACGAAGAAAATGGTGGGAATTCCAAAATATTATTTTATTAAGGCTCTAAACACAACAATGGAAAAACGAGAAAATTTCGGAAAACTCATCTTTTTTTACGTTGCACGTTATCACTTTAGGTTAGGCATCTTTAGTTTCGCAAAAGTAAGTTAATTTGATTTTTAATACATTATTTTTTTGAAACGGCCAAGTGCGAGTCACACTCTCGCATCGAGGCCTGACTACAGAATGTGAATAATTCACATACTGTAAATAATAAGTTGCGTCTGAAAGAATATAACGACAGGAGCCAACAGTGTGTAGTCGTCAAGAAGCTATTTTATTGTGATATAATAAATTATACTTTTCATATTTATTCCCATTCTTGTGATGGACCTAGCCAATGGGAATAAGTTTTGTTTCCTTGCGCTTGCAAGGGAACTCGTCAAAATAAACAGCAAAACGCCCGTATCTTTTTATTCAGTTGGTTTGTTTTCACAATTACACGCGTTTCTGTATTCAGACAGAAGAACTACCAAGTTATCCTGTAAAGGTCCCTTTTTTCATATTGGTGGTGCAGAAACGTAGTGGTAGCTACGCCTGCTAGTCCACCTCTGACTAACACCGTCTATAGGTCCCAGTGATACGATATTACCTTCCTACAGTATAAATGCTGGCCTTGCCAATACCTCTCAGGCAACAACAAAACATGGTACCTCGATGTGCACCCGAGACAAGCACAAATATCTAGCGAAGGCTGTAATGGCCGACAATTGCCGTGACCGAGGTTTGCGAGGCGGCGCCGGCGCAGCGGTACTCGAACTCGACGTGTAATGGCTGCCGAATACCTCGGATAATGAGGCACCTCTATCCTCGGCTTCCGTGGCGCAGTTGTCCGTTCTCAAACGCGCATCACACGCACAGGTCCCGGGTTCGACTCCCGGTGGAGATAATGTGAAAAAATCCCTTCTGAAACTTTCCCGAAATTGATTAGGACATTGCAGGCTGAATCACCTGATTGTCTGAACAGTGATATGACTCCGTGCTTCGTTAGTCACGTTAGTCCGTTGTTACCGTTTACTATCTACGACAGGTAGTAGCTACATGAGACATGTCAGAGGACTGTGGCTGATCAACAATTCTGACACTTAAACAAATAATGCCTGGTCAACACTACTAGCTCCTCTTACCTCTGACTGAAATAAACTATTTCAATATATTTTTTGCACTGAGACAAAGGGCTAATTAAATCGTTAATTTTAAAATTGAAAGTATATTTAATCAATAAACTTTCGTTTCGTTAGTCCGCCTCGCTCGGGCATGCAGCGCGACGAGCGAAGCCGCCGCAAAAAATAGAGTTGAACAATTGAAACAATAAAAGCGGACATTATAAGCTGCAACAATAACAGTATATCAATCGCGCCACTTTGTAACAACTGCTTTTTACCATTTCCCAAAAACGTATGCAACCGCATTACGCGGGGCTCCTTCGTCATCGGCGACCCTACCCCCCCTAGATACACAACATAGGCTTACCGGTTTCTATTAGGCCTGTCCTGTCCTGTCAAAATTTCAATATTTTTTCTTGATAAACTTTTAATTTTTTTTCCTTTTAACATTAGGACTGTTACTAATGTACTTTTATTAAAATTATCCAAATCGGTTCAACCTGCTTCTATCGCTTACCCAGGCATTGCATTTTTTTCCCCGACTGTAAGAGTGCTCTGTTTTTCGAGAGTATGTATGTATAATTTTATTTAATTTATTTTATTTTAGCTTGTGTGTTAAAATCGTATTTGCTGTGAGAGTGACACTGGGTATATCAAAATCATAAAAAGTTAAAAAAATAACGCAGTCGGTTTTTTATATATTTACTTTTCATTCACTTGCTATCTCTGTAGATACACTGTATGCCAACGACATAAAGTTTGAAAAGGTGGTAACAAACAAAAACAAAAAATATTTTCCATCAACTTCTTATCACCACAGTTAATATATTGCAAGAGTAACTATGTCTATTTGTCTTTTATAGATAAGAGCAGAATGCAAATCGATGAAATTTGACACGGGGAAAGACAACGGCAATTTTTTTGGGTGAAAAGTTACGGTACAAGGAACGGGCCTTCCTCGTGTCTAGTATTCTATACCTATAACTGGTATCAGATGGAAATGTGACAAAATCTGGGTAAGGGAGCAATCGGGAACGGTACATTTTTAAATTTTATTTATTTTTTATTTATTTATTAATAAAACATAAATTTTTACAAGTATTTGCTTAAAGTGTACTTAATCCTAATGGAAGATTTATTCACACATTTATTTATACACATTCTATCGTTAATTTTAACAAATACCTTCATCTTACTATATTAATACACTGCATTGTTCGCCGAGAGTGGCTGGTGTGTGTAGTGAGTGTAAAGTGTACGTCTGTGTGTGTGTGTGTGTGCTGTGTACAGGATGGACATTTTTGTTTGTTGACTCATTTCACTTGGGAACGGGACCATCTGCCACTAAAGCAATTGTGCGTCTGGACATTTGCTATCAACGTGTTTGATATATGTGTGACAAAAAGCAAAGCGCGCTCTAATTTGCTCGGAGCGATGAAGTCAGTCAGTCAGCATGTGTGTATATGTGAATGTGTTTTTGCGCGTGCACAGGTAATGATGGTTTATGCGAGAATTATGCTAACAAAGGTCGCGCGCGACTCGACGCGAAGGTTGACGGATAAGGGACAGTGGACAAGAGCTAGGGCACGTCCACACTGACGCAGAAACAACAAATATTTTAACTGAAGAAAAAAAACACCTATATCTTGTATTATCAATGATGAAGGGATGGTTCTATGTTTCCTAACTATTACGAAATGGTAATTATAAAAACGGTCAAATGCGAGTTGGAGTTGTTCAAAAAGAACTAGAAACCGACTTCAATTGCCCTAAAAGTCTACTTTTACTAAGGCAAACTTACGATTTATATCGTTTTCTCATGGATGCCGTTGTCAGAACTGGACCACATGGGATCACACGGGAAGCACCCACTTTCAAATAAAAAAAGAATCATCCAAATCGGTTCACCCAGTGAAAAGCTCTGAGGTAACAAACATTTAACTAATACACACTTAACATTCCCAGTCTCAAAAACTACTGAACCGATTTTGATGTAACTTACATTATTCCCTAAGTTGAATAATACCTTGTTCAACAAAAAAAAGGAAGATTTAAATCGAACTTGTAGTTCCGGAGATATGCGAGGACAAACATACAAATATACATACACTTTTGAGATTTGTCACACTCGTTTAGAAGCTAATATAGATTAACATACGAAAACTGGGCAGTTCTTACATAATAACATACATTGATATCCACATTTTTTGAAGTCGGTTAAAAAGTACAGTTCAATTGGTGATCTCTGAAAACAAAGCAATGCGGTTTTTTTTGTATCAATGAAAAATAATCATTATTTTTCATGATAAATCCTATTTGACTCCCCTGATGGCTGTTTGACATAAACCTCATATACTCGTATCGCCATATTGGATTCTCTATATCTCTCTGAGGGGATTTGCCATATAAACACTATGCTTGGCAGATGGATTGGTGGTCGCAGTAAGATGTTATTGTTATATGGGTAGAATATGCTCCTAATCTCCTGCATCCACCTAATCTTTTGATCTGCAATATAAACCCAGCTTTACCCCAGCAGTGGGCTAGGGCTCGAAGGGCCGCGTGAACGGTGACCATTAAATTTAATTATCTTTTTGTCATATCCATCGGCGTTTAATTACGTTTATGACTTAATAAGTGCGATGCGTAATTATCTCCTCGAGCCCGTAATTTACGTACAAACATAATGTCAGCCTTAAATAAACATGTAGCATAGATGTCGCCAGGCGAAGGTGGCAATTAGCTAAACGATCGCTCAGGAATAACTGTCTTAATTGGCTAATCATTTTATTTGTTGATCAGGCGCAGGCGCAGGAAAGGCATACACATGTGCCAGGCAAACTAACATTCTCCGGGTATAGCAAATATTAACGATTGTCTATTATATTCATACATATTTTTTAATACCAGCCAAGTGCGAGTCAGACTTGGTCACCGAGGGTTCCGTACAGAAAAAGAATAATTAACCTACTTAAAATCTTTCCTTTTTTATATTTAAAAATAATTGTGCGAGAACATTTTGTAATCGCAAGAGCGATTTCAATGAGACATAATGAAAAAATTATGCTTTTCAGAGTTTTTGTCTAAACTTGACTGTACGAAAATGCTTGCCATATCTCAAGTTATAATCTACCTAGAATGACCTAGACCGGGCTCAATCATCAAGGAATCAAGAATTATTTGCACAACTACAGGCGAACTGAGGCAAATCCATCTCTCTCTCTCAGATATATGGAGTTTGTATGATTCCAGCCTCTTTCTGACCGGCCAGCACGTTCTCCGGGGACGCTGGCCGGTTGCTTGATGACCGGGCGTGCTTGACAGGTGTGTCTCGATCGGTAAATTTTGTATGGCATTCTAGCCTTCCGGAGTCCGGATGATCCGGGTAGATCAGAACAGCAAATACAGGTGTGTCCCCACGCTAATGCGGAGTCACTTATCATCACCATCAGCCGGGAAACGTCCACTGCTGGACATAGGCCTCCCTCATGGTACGCCACATCGACCGGTCCCGAGCCACATGCATCCAGCGACTCCCTGCGACTCTAACCAGGTCGTCGGTCCATCTAGTAGGGGGACGGCCTGGTAGACGTTGCCCGGTACGTGGTCGCCACTCGAGAACCTTTACTCCCCACCGGTTATCGGTTCTTCGAGCGATGTGGCCTGAACATCTCATTTTAAGGGTTCCATGCCCAAAGGGTGCCAAACGGAACCCTATTAACACATAAGGCTCCACTGTCCGTCCATCCGTCTGTCACATACCTGTATCTTTTGCACCGTAACAAGTAGACACTTGAAAAAAAAATTAACTATATAACCGATATAACAACAAATAAGTAATTAAAACGTTAAAATTTATATTAGTAGTTCGAACCGCTTTTAAATGTTAAACTAGCAATCCGGATGTCCCGGGTTCGATTCCCAGCGGTACCTGTCGGTACTAGGTTTGGTTGGTGGTCGAGCATTTGCTATGACCGCCTGGCCAGCTACCACCATGTTACCTAAGTCTGCCGCTAGCGCTGTTGTGTTCCAGTATGAAAGGTAGCAGAGCCAGCGCCAGCTTAAGGCTTCTGGGTGCGCACGCTTACCTTCCAACGGCCTTATCGTCACTTACCATCAGGTGAGATGAAGGCCATATAAAAACCCATCATACATAAAAAAAACTCATTAAAATCGATTAGATATCATCATCAGTCGGGAAACGTCCACTGCTGGACATAGGCCTCCTTCATGGTACGCCACATCGACCGGTCACGAGCCACCTGCATCCAGCGACTCCCTGCGGCTCTAACCAGGTCGTCCATCTAGTAAGGGGACGGCCTGGTAGACGTTTCCCGGTAAAATATATATGAAGATTTATCTATATATAATATTTAGTCACGGTTGAACAAACTAGTGAGCAACGCCGCGGGAAAGAGCTAGTGTATGTGTGTACGCTATTGAAACAAGATTTTGTGACATGTCCATATATAATGTAGGTATTTGTACACATAGGGTAGCGGTAGGTTTTAATTGTTGGTTAATCTAATACAGGTAATTAAATAATATAAATGTAGATAATTATAAATGCAAAATACCTACAACTATGTGTAGGTTTTTTGCTTTTTACAGGTAAATAAATAAAGTGTCTTAAATTAACATTTGATTACACTTATATTAAAAAGCGAAAAGCGATGTATTTTTGCAACCCTTAGAGTTAATAATCCTAAAAATAGGATAAAATAATTTATAAGTCGATTTACATTTTTAACCGACTTCAAAAAAGGAGGAATGTTGGAATGTTACGTGATAACTCCTCCAATTATGAATAGATTTTGATGATTCTTTTTTTATTTGGTAGAACATCTTTCAGAGGTGGTTCTATATAAATTTGATCAAAATTGATTAAGTGCTTTTCAGAAAATCAACAAAAAAATATATATACCCAGACTACCTCTAAGGTGAACATTGTAGACTTTGAGTTCAATTGAAGTCGGTTTCTATTTCTTTTTAAACGCGTTATCAGTAATCCCACACAGCATCAGTATTTGTTATAAGAACCTGTACATCGCATTGATTTACCATACCTCCGGACAACAACATCAATATTCCTGTAGCGTCCGTTGTTTTTGTCGCCCTACCACCAAGTACCACCAATTACGTGTGCTTCGTCCTCCGCTCTCCATCATTTTATATAACGATGAAGACAATTTTAAGATGACGTCCATCAAAATTATAGAATTATGCAGCTGCGTGTAGGAATGGCGGGAAATTCAAGCATACGGTCACGAAGGTGTGAGTACCTGACGCCGCGCCGATCGGTATCATTCTGCGATTCTTTTTTCAAAATATGTAACAATAATGAAAAGATTTTGATGTTTTTTTGTTTTTTTTTGTAGAACATACTTCAGAGTTGGTCTCATATAAATGTTACCGGTTATTTTTCAGCGCTTTTCGAGAAAATCAACAAAAACCGAACGTGTATAGTACTCGCAAACTATGTTTGCCCCTCTGAAGTTAGCCACAAAAGACCGCGAAGTATCAATTACGAGGGGCATACCGAAATGATCGGGAATCGAGTACTTTCGATTTAATTAGATTAAAAACTCTTTTTGATGAATAAACACTGGTTAGTTGAAAATCGAATACAATTGACAGAATTAAAAAAAAATTTTTTTTTAAAGAACAATATCAGTTTGAAATTGATAGGTCGATAAAAAAATGGAGCTTACAAGAGAAAGTTTCCGTGCCATAATTTTTTACAACTTTCGACGAGGATTATCTCAGGGACAATGTCTCGCTGAGCTTATATCTATATTCAAGAGTGAAGCGCCTAGCCAGACGACAATATATCGCTGGTATTCTGAATTCCGGCGTGGACGTGCTTCTCTTGGCACCGTACCTTCCACAGGCCGGCCAAAAACAGCGGTTACACCAGAAAATGTCGCTGTTGTGCGCCGAATGATACAGGATGACCGACATATTACATATGAGCAGATTCGGGCTACTTTAGGGATAGGTATGACTGCGATACAAACTGTTTTACATGGTGAACTGGGAGTGAGAAAGCTAGTTTCCCGCTGGGTGCCCCATAATTTGTCCGAAGAGCAAAAGGCGGCTCGTGTCAATTGGTGCCGGTCTACTCTGCAACGCTTCAACGGAGGAAAGTCAAAAGCAGTTTATAACATTGTCTCTGGTGATGAATCATGGATCTATTCATATGAGCCAGAAAGAAAGCATCAGTCGGCTGTCTGGGTCTTCGCAGGTGAGATCAAGCCAACAAAAGTTGTCCGCTCTCGCAGCGTATCGAAGAAAATGGTCGCTTCGTTTGTCGCGAAAACAGGACATGTAGTCACAGTTCCCTTAGAGGAACGGAGAACGGTTACCGCTGATTGGTATACAACGGTTTGTTTGCCACAGATGATATCCGAACTCCGTAGAGGTAACCCGAAACGACGCATAATCCTCCATCACGATAATGCGAGCTCTCACACCGCTCAGAAAACAAGCGAGTTTTTGAAGCAGGAAAACGTTGAATTAATGGATCATCCTCCATACAGCCCTGATCTGAGTCCCAATGATTACTTTACATTCCCTAGAATCAAAGATTTATTGCGTGGTCAGCGGTTTCAAGGTCCAGAAGAAGCAGTGGAAGCATACAAATCGACGATTTTGACCATGTCAACTTCGGACTGGAATTGCTGCTATAATAATTGGTTCGAACGAATGCAAAAGTGCATTAACTGCAACGGAAAATACTTCGAAAAGCAATAAAAATAAATTTAGTTATTTCCTGTATGTATTGTTTTATATTCCCGATCATTTCGGTATGCCCCTCGTATTAACGTATATGGGAGGCAAGGCAAGTTAGCGGGTGGAAAGAAATGTCCTAGTGTTGTATGTCATCTGGGGATAGTTATTATCGAAAATAATTCACACACATTTCGTCTGTACATGTTTGAAATTGCGGAGAGCTAACTTCAGAGGAGCAAACTTGGTGTGCGAGTACTGTACCCAGATAATTCTACTATAAGGAACATATTGTTGGATGAATGCTTTAGACTTTTAGGGCAGCAAGTCGGTTGCCAGTTCTATTCGAACGCGCTAATTATTATGTATTATGGGTTGGCACTTGACCTTCATCTTACCTTATTTTGAATAACATTAAGAGGCTATGTTGGTAAGACCACGTGGTCGGTTTCAAGGTTGCATTGTTTTGTAGCTGTCCCTCTCCGAGCCCTATCCTACCCGAGCGCATACGGTGAGACAGCATACATTACGCGATGTTATCCACCCGTTATTTGGATGTTTCGTAGTCCAGGGATCATTTGAAGGATACAATATATTATGTAGCCATTTTTTAAATACAGTATACTAATGAAATTTCAGATGTTGGTGGTTTTTCCAAATTGTTCTAAATTGATTCATACTCTTGTAAATCCGGTTCAAAGTTGGGTTTTTTATTACCGTAAAATACAATTCTTTGACGCCCTGTAACTCTGGAAGTATATATTTAAATGAAAATCTGACTCACCACCGACACAGATATTTGTTTCTAGATTGTGTCTTGATTCAAGAAGGACATTAAAATATAGTGCACTCATGTGAGTTTCCATTGTCCATTACTTACGGCAGCATTCTCATTATATTGTGTCATTAGATCACACCTGAATGTATGTTTATTTAGTGCATATCGCTGGTGCACCTTGTCTTGTCAAGCTATAGACGGGTGAAAAAAGTAATGTTATCGAATTAGGAGTTAATTTCTGAAGCCGTTTGTTATTTTTAAATATATATCGATTATTACCTAGCAATAATATCGTGCTTGAGAGCTCATGATGAATAATGACTTCATCACCTTTAATACACACCGAGAGGTAAACGCACACACTCACACACATACTTTATTATATGTATAACTTAGTACATAAGTATTAAACCAAATATTGGTTATTTGATCTTATAAATTATATAATCCGGAGGGGGGAGGCGCGGGATGCTGAAATACAGGTATAACTTAGTGCATAAGTATTAAACCAAATATTGGTTATTTGATCTTATAAATTATATAATCCGGAGGGGGGAGGCGCTGGATGCTGAAATACAGGTATAACTTAGTGCATAAGTATTAAACCAAATATTGGTTATTTGATCTTATAAATTATATAATCCGGAGGGGGGAGGCGCTGGATGCTGAAATACAGGTATAACTTAGTGCATAAGTATTAAACCAAATATTGGTTATTTGATCTTATAAATTATATAATCCGGAGGGGGGAGGCGCTGGATGCTGAAATACAGGTATAACTTAGTGCATAAGTATTAAACCAAATATTGGTTATTTGATCTTATAAATTATATAATCCGGAGGGGGGAGGCGCTGGATGCTGAAATACAGGTATAACTTAGTGCATAAGTATTAAACCAAATATTGGTTATTTGATCTTATAAATTATATAATCCGGAGGGGGGAGGCGCTGGATGCTGAAATACAGGTATAACTTAGTGCATAAGTATTAAACCAAATATTGGTTATTTGATCTTATAAATTATATAATCCGGAGGGGGGAGGCGCTGGATGCTGAAATACAGGTATAACTTAGTGCATAAGTATTAAACCAAATATTGGTTATTTGATCTTATAAATTATATAATCCGGAGGGGGGAGGCGCTGGATGCTGAAATACAGGTTTTTACCTAGTTAAGCAACGGAGGCCTTTACACTTAATTTTGTCCAACTTTTTAAACATAAGTAAGTAGTTTATAAGTAAAATGTACCGTAATATTCTGGAGAATAAATACTTTTTATTATTTATTATTATGATAATGTAATTATTAGTTACAAATACGCGAGATATATTTTAAGTTTAGCTTATAAATTAGCTAGTAAGTATGTGTTTTATCACGTATTTTAACCGGGTCGGGACGAACAAGGATCACCGATATAGCTCGACGAGTCTGCGAGCTGAAGTCGTCATGGGCAGGTCACACATCGCTCGAAGAACCGATAACAGATGGAGAGTAAATGATCTCGAGTGACGTCCACGTACCGTAAGCGTGTACCGGGCCGTCCCCCACTTGATGGACCGATGATCTAGTTAAGGTCGCGGGGAGTCGCTGGATGCAAGTGACTGGGGATCAGTCTATGTGGCATACCATGGAGGAGGCCTATGTCCAGCTGTGGACGTATCCCAGCTGATGATGATGTGTTTGCGAATATGACATGCGAACTGAAGGTTCCGTACACACACACATGAACACAGACAGACGTGAAAAACAGACGGATATAAAATATTACTCCTGGAGTAACATTTTCCAGGAACCCTAAAAAATTGAAGTGACTCAAAATAATTATAGAAAATGAACAGTCTGTCGGCCATATTGCATTTTCAATTTCTTTCTCCATCCATGCAACAGTTCAGAATTTAGATTATTGAATCAGAAATACGAGTACACTCATAACATCCCTCGGTTCCAGTAGTCGGGTAATATAATATATAGATTGTGTAGTCCGCCTGGCCTACTGCCTGCGGCTACTTGCGTGTAGGGCAGGGGAGCTGCATACAACGACTACTTACGTACCACCAAATGTGGTGATCATCACAAGGGAATAAGGTTTCTGTAGATAAAAACTGTTGATTATTTGTGTATTGTCCTTGTGTCATTAATATAGCAACAATTACAACCTATTAAACATTGATAGCGTAGTATAATGACATAAACGTTTTCAAGCGACTACAAAAAGGCTCTCAATCTGAGTGTATGTTTTCGTTTATCGATTTTGATTATTCTTTTTTTGTTTGGTAGAGCATACTTCAGAGGTGGTCCTGTATAAATTTTATCGAAATTGATTCAGTGCTTTTTGCCAAAATCGATAAAAAGCAAATATGATAATTCTACCTCTAAGGGTGAACATTTTAGGGGATCAATGCTGTAGACTGTTAGTCATTCAGTTTTTAGTTCTTTTTGAACGTGAGAAATATGAATTTGATTATTGACAAATATACTTTTTTACGCCAAAATTCTATATTATATTATAGACTTACTGCTTTATTTTTTATGCAAATAAATATACATTATTAACTGGAGTTGCTGGATTATAGCGGCAACATAAATACATCACCTGTGAAAATTTCAACCGTCTGTTTCATTTTGGAGCGTGTTATAATCGCAATCACAAACAATCTCCACCTTATCACGGCAGAGTAACAAAACAACTTGTCCAGACAATATACTCCTGAGGGATGGTTTATGAATTACACTCAAAAGCAATTGGCAATAGCTAGCGAGCAAATAAATAGTCTGCTGGTGTAGCGGGTGCGCCGCCGCCGTCCCAGTGCCCCAGCGCCCTCCTGCCGCCGGCTAGAGGGCAGAAGCTACACAGCGGCTACTAGCTCCGTCACAGGATATTACTCCGGCATTACACGAGTATTAATATCGCGTTTGCCACGCTGCCCGGATATTAGACGCTGATAGTTTGCTGACACCATATCCATCTATGTACATAAAACAGTTCCTCGGTGACCCAATCACGTTCAGAGCACGACGAAAATAGTACCTTTTTTCTGAGAGCCATCTGAGAGAGAGAGAGAGAGACATCTGCCAGCCCGGCTCTATGTGGCTTTCTGTAAGGCCACGTCCACTGCTGAACATAGGCCTCCCCCATGGTATGCCACAACTTTTTTTATATCTTGGACAAAAACATATTTTTGTTAGTAAATAAAATATAAAAGGTGACCCATTTATAGCAAATTACACCTTGGTTTACATTACTGAAGTTTTAGTAAGGATCTCTAATTTTTTCTAAAAATAAATATAGCCTATGTCCATCAGGGATAATGTCGGCTTCTAATGGTAAAAGAATTTTCCAAATCGGTCCAGTAGTTTCGGAGCCTATTCAATACAAACAAACAAACATTAAAACTTTCTTCTTCATAATATTAGTGTAGATGTAGATAAAACGCAGTGATTCATGAGGAAGGCTTATGTTCAACTTGGATTTAATTCATCATCACCAGCCTATATATGTCCCCACTGGAGGGGCTCAGGCCTACTCTCCTACAGAGAGTGTATGGGCCATAGTCCACCACGCGGGACCAGTGCGGATTGGCGGACTTCACATGCCTGTTCAAGACCTTCACCATTAAGCAATCGGATAATGTACTTGAATTGAAAAATAACTCATAGGTACACGGCTGGATTCGAACCCGGTACCCTCAGATTGAGAGTCCGCGCCTTATCCACTGCGCCACCGACGCTTCTCGGACGGACGGATTTAATTACTTCAACGAAAATGTAACTCTGATTGAAGTGCATACAAACTCTAAATGTTCTCCTATACATCGGTCCACATCACCGTCATGCTTTGCTAAAGCTATATCCTATAGTATATGTTCTGACTCAACTTTAAATATCCCGACAACTTAGAAGTGTAGTTTAGTTATAAATAACGTTGAGTGCAGAGCGTCGGCCATTTTGTATTGATAGTGAAGTCATTTACCGAGTCATAAACAGAACGTAGAAAATATGTAATATCTACAATTCGTTGACAGGTAAAGAAAGTCGTACAATGGACACTTGACGTCACCCCTAGTGTGACGTGAAGTTGATGATAATCTTATACAAAGGGGACCCAGGAAAGCGGAAGATACTTGGTCTGTCTCATTTGGGAAGAGAACGAAAGGGACAGGCAATCCTAGACGGCGACAGGGTCGCAGAAAGGGAGAATGAAGGTAAGGTAGAGTGAGGTACTATAAACTACATTTATTTTTGATGACAAGTCTGCAAAATGCCATACAGTGGCCATAGTTGCGTAACAAGTATTTCCCGGCATTATAATCCGATGTTCTACTTAAGGTAATTACTTGTCAAAGCCAGCTAAATATTTAATAGATTATGGTAAAAGAAAAATTTTTATGGAAGCATTATGATAGAATTCTCGTTAGTAAGTCCTCCTTTTGCCCCTCGAGTCCTGTCCTGACTCCGCACCTGTAGAGCAAGTACGCAGCCTCCGCCCTCGGCCTACGAAATGAGCACGCCACAAACTGTCTGATAGGAATTGTATCTCGTCGTAAAGTGATTTGTCGAGGGTCTGTCTCGCGTCGGAACTCAATAAAGTCGACTGTAGACCCGGGGTCCCGTGGTCCCAGGGGTCCCGAGGGGCTCGTGACACTTGAGGATGTCGGTTGATAACTTACAGGACTTAGGGGGCTAGAGGCAACAAGCAAACGTTTCGTCAGTCGTTAATGAAGTAGAGAAGGCAACCTGAAAAGATAACGCATCCTTACTCATATTATAAATGGGAAAGTGTGTTGTAAATATATCAAAGAATATCTGTAAATAAATGTAATCGTAAATCGGCATTCGTGGCGCAGTTGTCTAAGCAGAAAGTCCCGGACTCGATGCCCGGATCTTTTCTTTTTCTCTTTACTTTCCCCAGTTTTTTTAGGACATTGCAGGCTTGAACACCTGATTGTCTGTAAAGTAAGAGGTTTCCGTAAGTTGTGGATCCCGATTATTGTTTGACAGCAGTCGTTCAGCCAAGTTAGAGGCTTTTGGGTGGCTTGATAACTTTTAACAGCTGACTCCCTAAAATAAGGTCTACGTATAGTTTCCCTCAGGGTTGGAGGGTCAGGTGGCTGGACAGTTGAAAAGTCACTTGCGTAAAAACTAGGCCGATGCCAATATCGTACCTTTGGTGGAAGTAGCCGACTCCATTGAACAACGGGATAGGACTGGGAAATGACGATGAAGTGTTTGTACTTCAGAGCGAGTGCCAATTGCTGGCCAGCTTCTGCTCCTCATCGAAGTCACGCTGTCTTTGTCTGTCATCAGTGTTTCAATGCTCTCAAATTTCAGTTTGTTGCTCTGTTTACAACGAAATGCGCACACAGCGGCGGCGGCAGCTCCTCTCGCAGCAAAGAACAGTCTGGACATCATCTGAAGCAATACTTCCTACATTACCCTTCCGAAAACTTAGATAACATGTCAGTAATTACCACCAATCCAAATCGAGCCCTTAATCTCACATACACACGATTAAGCACATACGACACTCACATAAGTAGACATTATAATAAATAAAATTAACTCTCTACAACACAACACACATTAGCACAAATCACACACACTCCTTTCAGTCCCACAACATCTCACTGTCCCCCTCACACAGCCTCGGCTAGTATTGCTCCTTATAAAGATAACGATACTGGTAAAGCTGTAGCGGGAGACGAGAAGAGTACCCAAAACTCAGGTTTACTCCTTCCTTGGGTATGATTCTCGTCTTCTCAGCTCTCATACCACACGCCCTCTCACACCACACACGCACATATCTTATAAGTGAATTATAAGTGAAATTTAACAATTTTTGTAAAATAAATACTTTTTATTATTATTATAATTATAATCACTAGGAGTTATAAAGCCTACGATATAATGTAAGTCTATCCTTCACACATAACTCCTAAATTACCAAAATGAACCGCAATCCCCTTCAATCCCTCATAATATTTCCAACGAAAACATCTAGACACTAGAGAGTGCTATTTAACCTAACTCTTCTACTTAGGGTTGTCGCTCGTCATACTGCAGGGGTGTCAGGCCAACGCGACCTTGTTGTGTGAAGCAACACTCGACGACACCCCGCGTTCAACACCCCGACTTACAATTGGAGTGTGGTACAAGGCACAAGATGCAAGCGCTGTCTCGTACAACTAGCTTTGTTTTGGTATTCACTTTTCTTATTCACTTGATGTTAATAATAGTCCCTTAAATGCCTTAAGTCCCAGTAGTAGCATTGCAAACATCTTGCTTTGTCTCGTTCTTACAAGTATAAGATTATAATTAGCCATCGCGACTGTGCTAAACTTGTCTCAGTGATGTGTTTATTTCGTGGACATTTACACTCGAGTACAAAAATATGTATCCATTTGAACCGTGTCACATTCATCTTTATTTGACATTTCCCTGAACACACTACATAGGAACAAGCAAGAGTGAATGTGACATGGCACAAAAGTGGATACATATTTTTGTACGCAAGATTATTGTAAAAAAGTGTTATCAATAATCCGTAATGTGCCTCTGAGCGATAAGAGCAAAGGATTGTAAAAACTGCATATAAAGCAAGGTATCCTGACCGATCCTGACCGAAGGCGCCGAGATATACACAACAAAACGCAAATTTTTAGGTTGTTTGATCTTGAAGTACGTTCCAAGAGTAATTTACAACGGTTATTTAATTTGAATATGTCATCCCTCCACTTCAGTTATCATAAACCACAATTTAATGAACTGCCTATTTATCTTTAGCTTGCTAAATTTAGCCTTCAGCTAAACATCATGACGGTCAGTAGATTCGTCCGTTGATTGAAGCATGAAAAATAACAAACTTACGTCTTGCTGTGATCGCCAATCCGCCTTCAAAGCGTGGTGTTTATGGCAAATCTCCGCACGTAGCAAACAATGACAGTGTATAGTTAATAATCAACGTATACCTCTAGATCTCTTGGCTTGCGCCGCGCCGAAGGGAGTCCATTTTCAATTAACCTCCATTTGTGGACGAGAGCAGGGTGACGTTTAGTGTGTTTTCTTTATACATGGAAGGCGCCGCGGTTTTCCCCGGAGTCTCTGCCCTCGCAACTCTAGCAAGCGCCAGCGCCTCATTAGATTGTGGTCTCTGGGTGCGTACGCTTAGGGCTTATCGCGAGTTATCATGTAAGCTCATCAGGTGAGGTGAAATTTAGCCAAGTGAATACCCATCATCATACAGGTTCTGCAAGTTAACTGGTTTTATAAAAAGTAGTAATAAGTTTGAGTGTTGGTACGAAATTGTCATTTTGACCGCATCAAGTATCTTTTCATAATTTATTTGGTTGCCTATTACTCGTTAATCTGTGAAGCCACCTTAGTCGTGATAGTTTTGCCTTTAAAGTTTAGCATATGTACTGTGAAATTTTCAGATTTTTAAAGCAATAGTTTAGAAGATAAGGGAAGGGGGGGAGACAAAATTATCACTTTGAAGCTCAATATTTCGCAAACGGACCCCTCAATCAAAAAATAGTGTGCACAGACCCTCAGTGTTTTTAAAAGACCTATTCAACGATACCCCACACAATGGGGTAGACGCGAAAAACATATTTCATCACCAAGTTACGAGGATTTGTCAGTCAGCTTCCACTGAATCGTTTTCCCGCGCATTAACTTTCATCATTCGCATTTTTCCGCGATCGCGTTGTTTAAACTAGTACAAATCCTTAGTCGGGCTTTTGTGTAATAGCGAAGATGTTTAATCGTCTTTGTTTATTTGTTGTTAACTAATAAAAAGAAAGAGGTAAAGTTAACAAAACTTTATACATCTTCCTGTTAACTTATCTATCGGGATAAACGTAACCTATGTCCATTTCCATCCCTTCAACTATCCCTGTATAATAAATAAAGTAATTATGACTCCCCGTTCCGACGTAAAGGAAGGACAAACAAATTCAATTTTCCTATTTATATATATTTGAATGGATAAGTAGGTATTATGAATGTAAAATGGCTTCACACTTGGCCTAAATCTATCTGATTTTTGATTTTTAGTGACAATGAGGCCTTTGGATAAATAAAGTCACACATCACAACAGGTGCTGCTGAATATATTTTTGGCGGCAGACTTACACAACATGACGATAGCTAGCCAGGCGAACTGTAACCAACATTATGTATTACTGTTTAATTACATTATAAAACAAAAAATATATTGCTTTGTTAATATATATTCTACTCGCTTCCATCGTTCGCGTTGTGGATTAATTGCTTCCAATTTTGTACATAAACAGTCATTTGCCAGAACAATAATTTAAGAACAGTTACAAATGAACTATAAACTAATTAAAAGGAGCAACGTCACTCGTGACACCTGGTGTCGGCGGTCGTTCGCGACACCTTGGTCGATGAATGGTCGTTGTTACAGTAATGTGTCGATCGTACATGATTATGTATCGAAACGTATCAATTTGTACTCGATAGAGTGTCACTAAATGTCAGAACGCAGTTTTGCTAAATAACACCCTTACTGCTATAATGTACGTGAAAAGCGGCTGAGAGATATCTATCAGGAAAAGACTTTCTATGTTCAAACTGGGTGAACGGCCTCCGTAGAGCAGTTGTCTAAGCGGTAGACTCAAAAGCGCAACACAATCAGGTCCCGGGTTCGATTCCCCGTCAGGACATTGTCTGACATCACTTTGTGAGACTTTCTCCAGTTTGTAGGAAATTGCAGACTGAATCATCTGATTGTCTGAACAGTGATATGATTCCGTGCTTCGTTAGTCACGTTAATCCGTTGTTACCGGTTACTATCTACGACAGGTAGTAGCTACATGAGACGTGTCAGATGACTATGGCGGATCAACAACTCTGAAACTAGGGTGTGTGAGGTTGGTTATCTACCTTACAACCAACACGATAAGAAGAAGACGGGTGAACATATTTACTCTAAGATGGTTTTTACAACTTTGCGGAATTCACTGTTAACTGGAAAAAAATCACGACAATATAGCTTCAAAAATAGCGTCTAAGCGTCTAACAATTAGTTGTATTCCCTTGACACTAAATATATTTTAATTGATGGTGGGGCATTCCTAAGTCCGCCTAGCTACCACCGTGTTTCCTAAGTCTGTCGTAAAACAGCCGAGGTATGACTATAAATATCTAACCGTAAGCCACATGTGCAAGACAGTGATAGCACATCATCCGTTCTCACTGCGGAAGTGGGAAAGGTGTAATGCCATGGTGCCCGAAGGTAAAACAATTAGGGCGGGCGGCACAGTGACATCTTTTTAGCTTCATGAAAATAACGTAAGTGACAAAACAAAAATAGCGTGTAGAAGAAAATCATACTCATATTCACTAGGTACTGAGTTTACCTACAAATTAATGTAAAATGTAAACGTAAATCTCTTTACAGAACGGCGATGCAACGATAAAAAGTGTTTCAGAAGATGTGATTTGAAACACTAAAGTTATCGAGAAAATTTACACCAATAATATTTTCATTCGAAAGTTTACTCAATAAAACCCTCTAGTTTTCATTGACCAAATTTCGAACGTGTAGCTTCCATAAAAGATGAGAAAACACAGACCAATGATACTCGTACCTTCTCTTAATAGAAATGTTTTGTTACGCACAGTAAAGGACCACGTTTCGGTTCCTAGAAGACACGATTTAATACAATGGTAACGAAAAAATCCATTCATATCTATGTAGCAACCAACTGAGTTGACCACAGCGGACACCGAATGTTTTAAGGAAGGACGCCACTCACTGTAACCACAATCATCTCGTGTCACGAGGTCGATACATAAACTTACCTCTTTACAAGCTCGCAGGGTGACAGGTGACGTGTGGTGCGGCGACCAGGGAGATTTACTGCTGCGGTGACGATGAGCACTGGCTGACGGGCGGGTGACGGACGAGAGGCGAACAGATATTGTTTATACTACCAGTTTCAACCGACTTCAAATAGGAGGAGGATCTCAATTCGACGCGATAACTCCGACATTTATGAATCGATTTTGATGATTCTTTGTTTGGTAGAGCTTACTTCAGAGGTGGTCTCATAATTTTTTTTATCGAAATTGATTCGACGGTGTTTGAGAAAATGAACAAAACCAAATATGATAGTTTTATCTCTAAGGATGAACATTTTAGGAGATGAACGGACTGTTGAAGTCGGTTTGTAGTTCTTTTTGAACGCGTTAGCAATTAATTCAAGAGACATTTTTGGGCAAGTTTCTTCCCACTAGGAGAAGGCAAAGGCGAAACACCATACAGCAATTTTGAATATCCTTATCTTTTAATTTTAGGTTACGAAAATATAAGCCGAAGTAGTTGCTTCAGTTTGCTCAATGAAATGTATAATTTGTACATTGTATCGATAGTTTTAGATTATTGACGAGTATTCCAAAGGTCAGCCTTGATTCCAACACACCACTCAAAAGAATCCATATGAGAAGCAAAACGAACATGACCGTTTGTGTACTTGCCACATTAACAGCAATCAATGATTTAAGATGTGATATTGCTTAAAAATAAGGTGCATTATCCCCAACGCGTATCTATAAGTTTGTCGAAAAACAACAAAAAAGATTTTTCAAAAACTACACAAAATAGTCAAATGATAAGTCTACCAATCCGCACTGGGACGCATGGTGGACTATTTTCCATACACTCTCTGTAGGATAGTAGATCTGAGTGGGGACATATATAGGCAGTTGATGATGATGTGATCCCAAATTTCAAGACGATAACATTAGTGGTTCCTAAGATAATCCGCTGTGACAGACGGACGCCGAAGTGAGATTGTAACGGCTCTGTTTTTTCACCGGGTGTCAGGACCCCTATAAATATATTACTCACCACATTCGCGTGTCCGTCTGTCCATCTGTCATGACTGATGGCCAGGATGACGCGAATTAATCACAATCCCGCCCGAGGTGCACAAAACTAATTAGAGACATCTTGGGGCTCCCTCGCCGTCATTCGGAAGCATATATATTCGAGGTTGTTTTTTTTTCGTGTTTGGGCACTATTACTTTTTGTAAATTAAAAACGTATTAAAACCTTCTAATTGTTTGAATTTTTATATTACTGTCACTGGATATTAAATAAATCATCGACATCTGCGTAAGTATAGCTTTAGAAATTCCATTAGCGAATTCGTCAGTAAAAAAAAATATTATTGAATCTAAACTACCCTTTTGGCTCTACAGATTGCAGAGAGGGAAAGAGCTATAAAAACTCTATAGCTATCACATCTTTTAAGTATATTTATACGCAAGCACAGAATTAATAGGTATCGTCAATGCGGCACACCATGGAGGAGGCCTATGTCCAGCTGTGGACGTTTCGCAGCTGATGATATACGATTAATGGAATGCATTAAGTATAAAGAGTAACTATAAATATATAAGATTGACTGATTGATTGAAGTTTTTAGTTGTTATTAAAAACAATGAAAGAAATATGCACCTAAATAAAAGTATATTTATTTTTCACAAAACAACTTACAACGAGCTAGCCATAAAAACGCCTCGAAGTTTTTGTCAACTAATAAAAACAATAGAAAAACTGACCCGGCTGTATAGATTGAGTGCTGTGTTTAAAAATAAAATTTTAAAAAAACCGTCTGACAGGTCGTGACTGTCAGTTTGACAGCGCGGGCGCCGGGAACATGATACGGCGTCGATAGGCCTAAGACAACATGTTCCAGGAACGTTTCAAGACGGGTGAACGTGTTTGCTTAAGGAAATTAATGTTGTGTTATAAATAAAACTATATTTTGTCACCGATGACGGCTGTTGGCGTGGAGAAGCCAGCGTATTACTGGGCGCTCAACCAGGTGAAGTGGTTCGAATCGAAAAAATCGAGTGGCAGCGGCAAACTCGACATCACATTTTTATTATTTATTTATTAAATTTTTGTGTACAATTGTTTATTTAAATTAGTTGTTCTATTATTATCGTTTTAATTCGTTTATTTATCCATGTTTCTAGTTTATAATATTTTTCTGTGTGTTTGTTGTTGTGTGTGTCGTGTTGTGAAAATGCCGAATAAATATATGTCGATGTCTAAATTGTCCGGGTGAAGCTGTACAAGGTGGCAGGACCGCATCAGCATAGCATACAGATGTGTTCATTATAATTTTGGAACACTTAATATTGTTATCTCCTTGGGTTTGCTTGGGTTTATCACAGACCTCTTAATAGTAATTTAAAAATGATTCTTTAAAAGAGATGTGTCAAATTCGGCCTGCACTTGTACACTATTTAAAAAATCAAGGTATAATCTAAATAAATATGTATGTGAAAATACTTGAGTAACATTTTTGCATTTATTTTATTACTACAAAATCATTCTTTTTGTATTATGTACTAAGTGACAGCGTCAAATGTCATTTTAATGACGCCATCTTTGTTTTCAACGTCTTTATACCTGTTTCGTGCGTTTTATACAAATAAACTAGACTAAAATATACAAAAATTGTAACTAAATCTATATTATATTATATATAATATTTATTAATAACCGTTTAAAATTACAAGTGTACAAGACCAGGCCTTGGCTCCACACATTCGCGGAACGTGTCATTTCACAGCATTTCATTAAGGATTCCCAGTACTCTGTACTATACTGTCATCATCATCTACCTACATATGTCACCACTGCAGGGGCTCAGGCCTACTCTCCTGTAGAGTGTATGGGACATAGTCCACCACGCGGGCCCAGTGCGGATCGATAGACTTCACACACACCTTTGAATATCTTCTCAGGAGTGTGCAGGTGTCCTCACGATGTTTGCCATCACCGAAAAGGCAATGGTAATGATCTTTTTACTGTACCGTAGCTTTTCGTAAAGCAAATGCGTCCGTAATTATTTCATAGTAAGTTGTAAAGAGTCATAATAAATGTTAAAAGTATGTTTACATTACATAGATCTAAATATAATCTCACAAGATACCTAACATAGCTTCGAGCACTAAACAGACACGCTGAGCACGCCCCGTCTCAATTAGTGCCTAAACATTTCATATAATAACATACCATTAGACTAATGCTTCGTAAATATATATATAACGCTGATAAATACTTATGTTTGTACCTAATATACTTAGTGAATACCTAAAATTGATTGATGGACAATGAACTGAAGTGAGGAGTTTACAATTACAAAACAAAAAACTTGCACCTAACTATATATTAAGTTTTATAAACAGAATAATAATCGGGCGTGAGTGATTCGTAGCTTTAAAATAGAATCACCCCAGGTGATGTCTTTATGAGCGAAACCATCCGCATCTCTTGTCTTTTTTTTTTTTTTTTTTTTTTTTTTTTTTTTTTAAAGCATTTATTTTCCATAGTACATATTACACTTTACAATATTTTATCTCCCGCCAAACTGAAAACCAGTTTGTTGGCGAGTAACGCTCTGTTCCTTGTATAATTCTATTACATTAAAGCTATTTACTATCTAAGTTCTATCTAAAAAAATCTCTTTTAGCTTACTCTTTAGTTTTGTTTTACTAGTTTTGGGAGTTTCTCTCAGCCAAGCGAGCTCATTAAATATTCTTGGCACTACATATTTATTCAGCCTTTGCCCGTAGTAGTTAACGGCTGTTGGCTGAGAGAACTTCCCCTCTCTGACGCTCCTGGTGCTGTGGCTACTGACAATAGGTATCTTATAGTCGTCACTATAGTAGTGATCGATTGATGTTTTATATTTAATTTTTAAATCTACCGGCAATATTTTACACAACGAGTACAACTTTCTGTATTCTTTATTACATTTCTTCTTTGTTTTTTTATTAACCAAGCACTTGACTATCCTAGTCTGTAATTTTTGCACTTCATTTATATAACTACAAAAAGTCCGACCATAAACACTAACACCATAGTTGATCATGGAATCTGATAATGCAAAATAAACCGTTGACAGTGTTCTCTTGTCCACTACATATTGCAGCTGATAGAATTTTCCCAGCACACACCGAAGTTTATTACATAGTTCACTAATATGTAGTTTCCAATTGAAGTGCCGGTCGACTAACAATCCCAAGTATTTGTATCTATCTACATATTCAATCTTAGCACATGTACATGAGACCTTATTTAGATGGAGACATTCATATGTGTGGCCTATTACACCTATGTTATTATAATCAACTCTTTTTGCCATTTGGTTTTTTTTTTTTTGCCATTACACGCCTTTCCGGAAACTGAAATCAGTAGCGTCTAAAAATATGGGTAAGATATTATGCTCTCTCGCTCTATCCGTGACATTAGGTCATAGATTAGATATCTTAGCGTGGGGACACACCTGCCTACCTGCACCGTCAAGCACGCCCGGACAGCAAGCAACCGGCCAGCATCTCCGAAGAACGTGCTGGCCGGTCAGAAAGAGGCGCGAATTACATACAAACTACATATATCTGAGAGAGAGACAGAGATTTGCCTCAGTAGTCAGTACGCCTGCAATTGTGATAATCAAGAAAGCCGGCGAACGGTGTGATGGGATCAACCCGGATTCTTTTCTGATCTTGGACATTTAATGTAGGTCAGAACAGCAACGGCAGGTTCAGGTTAGGTTCATTCTCAGGCTATGTATTTAATCTAGAAGTTATCATTTTACTTGGCCGGTGTTTTCACAAGTAGATGCCGCTGAATTTTCTTATGAATCATTCTTGTTTTCATTAAATAATAATGTGATCACTTTTTATTGCATAAATAGCCGTATGATCAAATAAATAAATCGCTTCGCTGAGCAAACACTTCTACAGTACAGCTCAGTACAGCCTACCAATGGACAGCATCGAGAGACTACCAGATTTATGTAAATACAGCGTGAGAATGTGAGAGTGGGTAATCTACACCAACATAATACATTAATCTTTGCAAATATGATTTTAATGTTTACTTTTCTCTCTAGACTTAGAATGTACAATTTGATTTTCCACCGACTTCAAAAAGGAGGAGGTTCTCAATTCGACGCGTATGTTTTTGTTTGTGTGTTACGCGATAACTCCTCCAATTGTGAACCGATTTTGACAATTCTTTTTTTGTTTAGTAGAACATACTTCAGAGGTGGTCCCATATAAATTTTATCAAAATTGGTTGATCGTTCTTTCAGAAAATCAACAAAAAAACAAATTTTTAAGGCAATTGAAGTCGGTTTTTAGTTCCGGTTTCAATTCTACCTAGATTAAAACAGAGCAGAATCGGTAGGTGTGAGACGGGGCTATGGAAGAAAATTCCATCCATTTATAAACACCTAATACACAGTTAGCCCGGCTTTTTTTAACTTTCCTTGTAGACTTGATACAAATTGCTGAGGTAACGTAAGATTTTATAACCAAGTCATTAAGAGTACATCCATACAATATTCTCTAAGCTGAACAAAAATCCTATTAGAATATGACGTGTCTACACAATAAAAATGTTTACTTAGAGCTTGAGTCTATTAAACGTAACCTTTAAATTTCCAACTTGTTAAGATAAATCCCTCAAAGTAAAGTTCAAATATAGAATAGTGTGTGTATATCGGGTACCTAATAATCGTGACGCGAGCCGACCACGTCAATCCGTCCGTTGGAGACTCATTAGCAGACTATGTCCGTTAATTTGTTTGAGTTGCAATTAACATGTCCACTTCCAACCAACGATTTATACTTTTTAAGCTCCAAACCAAAAAAAGAAAAGGTTACGTTCAAAATTTGACAGCGCCCGCTTACCGATTTATTCGACGTACCAACTTCAGAACGCGCCCGAGAGTCGAACGAAAAAGTTTTTAATCTCTATTGCGCGGGATCAAGAGCCAGGCGCGTTCGTTTCGACGTCAATTTAAAATTTGTAAGCGAGTTTTAATAATCGCTTAGGCAACAAGTCAATACAAACATTATAACATTGTTAGATAATGCCACAATTAATCTGTTACTAGTGATTTATCATAACGTGTTCATGTTTACGATTGTGAAACGGTTAGAAAAGAGTTTCTAATACTTTTTAACAGGACCTCTTTGGTTGTCAATCTGTTTGGTTTAACTTTTTTTGTTGACGGCCAGACTTCTTTTTGTAGCAGCCAGTTTTTTTTTAATAATAAAAAGATTCTACTCGCAAGTACAGTTGCAAATGCGTCTAGTTATAAATAATTAGATAGCATAACGGCATTCGACTAGGTCTTAGGCGTCATCAATAAAGATTTGCGAATTCAATACCTTACGAGGAATCAATGGCCGTGTATTGATACCGGATTACCTGCAAGTCTGTGGCTAAGAATATGTTACAAAGCTAATTGTGTCTGAATTATGTGTAGGCTAATGTATATTTAAAAGGTATTACTTGCAAAAAAATAGATTTGATTAATTTATATAGCAACAAGCTTTTGTGCATGACAGTGGGATTGCACTGGCCTTCATTCAACGAAACACTAGTTGTTCGATGCCTAACAGCAAAGCTTTTGAGCCACCTCCATCAAAGTTTCATACAAAATTTCTGTTGCCATAATCTTTTAAAATATCATAGCTGGATTTGTGTAGTAACTATCTAATAATAGTACATCAGATTGTGATGTCTCGAAATGAGTATCATTAACATACAACTTCACAGTCAATTTTCATTTTAAACACTATTTTTTGATTATTGGTCAAAGTGTCACCTATGAACTATTAGCTGCTTAACTATAAAGTTGTAAATATTTATTTCACGACACTATAATTTCCTCCCCTATTTTTAGGTAATTACTTATCAAAGCCAGCTATTCTACTTTAAAAGATTATGGCAACAGAAATTTAGTAAGGAAGCTTATGGAGAGGGATAACGTTAAGCCATATATCCCATGAAGGTTTACCACAATAATTCTTTAGCTAAATGGTTTTTTTAATAAAAAAAATTAGTTAAAAGTCCACAGCAAATTTAAGACTTATATGGTTTTCTCGTTGATGCCATTGTCAGAACTGGACTAAATTGAGACCACATGGGAAACACCAGCTTTCAAATAAAAAAAGAATCATCCAAATCTGTTCACCCAGACAAAAGTTCTGAGGTAACAAACATAAAAAAGAGGCAAGTGTCTCGGGACAGGTCGATGTGGCATACCATGAAGGAGACCTAGGTCCAGCAGTGGATGTTTCCCGGCTGATGATGAGCCGATCAAATTGCCCATTGACCGTTTTTGTAAGATCAATTAGTTTACTTTATACTGTACATAATAAGACATCACGTATAGATTAATTATTTTAATGAACCCTGTAATGTATGCGACAGGAATAACTTGAAACACGTAGCAGCTACTCGTCTAGCAGATCCCAACAATGTAGTGCAGTTAATAATTATCGATTTCATGACAAAGTTTAACCTTTCCTACATTGTCTCCCCTCGATATCGCTTACAATAATTAATTAAAAATATGCATGGCAACTGCAATAAGACTCATTACGAGATTTGTAGATCGCCCGCGGCTTTTGTCATCATTATCAGCCGGGAAATGTCTACTGATGAACTAATCCTCTCACATTGTACACCAATATTTATTGTCCTGAGCCGCTTGCAGCCAGCGATCGCCATTTCGTCTGCGCGTGCGCCGCCGGGACCGGGTATTAACTAAACTACATAAATAAATAAAAATATCACAGGAACAATGGTAATGTTTCGATCGATTGTAATAAATAAGTATTTATTATGATCGACAACCAATAACCGTAGTTTATGTCCATATATTTTAATTTTTTATCTAATCTAAAGCAAAGAACCACCCCCACCGATTCACGATACCTCACCTCTCCCCGCAAGAAAGTGACCGGCTCAAGGATCGGTAACATTGCGCACGGGTACTTACCTACAAATGCGTGTGTATACAAACGTCATCTAATCGATGTATAGACAGGACAACCGCATCTGTTCTCATCATTTAAGGTTTAAAGTTTTAGCTCGGCGCACGCGCCTAATAAGGTAGTCGCGGCGGTTTGCAACTTAATTTCAAGCTCTTATGCTCTGGTAGGCATGTTAAGTTAAATACAATAGTCTAAATGGATACCCTTATAGCCCTCCCTGACGAGAAAACTATAGATGTATGTTTAATGGCCGGATTGAGTTCTTTTACATTGGTTAATGTTGGAGGTAGCCAGATTCAGGCACTAGGAAGAGCGGCAGACTAGCTGCCCAGATAATATCGAGTAGGCAGATGATATCATACAAGTGGATTGCGAAAAATGGATAGGAAATAGCAAATAATAGGAAGACTTGGAAATCTTTAGAGGACGCATTCACCTTCGAGCTCACTTGGGTAGAGTGCAGCTTTTGAACAATGGAGGTCTGGGTTCGATCCTGGCTCAAACCAATGAGTTCCAATTTGTTATTTTCGTACATAAATGATGTACAAATGATAAAAATCATTGGCTCACCATTGGCTTTTCGGTGAAGGAAAACATCGGAGGGAAACCTGCACGCTGAAGAAATTCAAAGGTGTGTGTTAAGTCTACCATTCCGCACTTGGCCCGCGTGGATTACAGCTCTAGGGCAGTAGGCCTGAACCCCTACAGTGGGGACATATATAGGCTGTTGATGTAATGTGATATGAATAATAAAACACTGGTGCATGTTTTATTAGCCCTTGTTACTGGATTCAAACGAATACTCTAAGTATTAAAGTGTATTGTCATTAAAGTTAATCAAAAAGGTTTGATGTTTTAATTGTAATGTAATTTTGCCTTGTAAATATATTTTTTCTTCATTTGTATTAATTAATGTTTCTATTCACGTTGAATTTGTATAACGAACAGCTTGCAAAAAGCTCTAATAGCTTGTATATGCAGGGAGGGAGGACTCGCTGCGGTCGCCGCTTAGACAAAGCCATAAAACTTAACAAGCTATTGACCGGCGATGTCAAATTGAGCCCTTATCGGTTTTTGTCACGCTGCGGATACTTTTTACGTGTGTTCCTCATTAAAATTGTTATTCCATGTATTTTAATTGGATATTTTGCTACAATGAAGTTGCAATACATTATTGGTTGTTCTGACACGAATATTGTCAAATAAACGGTCAAGTGCGAGTCGGGCTCGCGCACCGAGAGTGACTTACAGAAAATTAATAATTAACATACTGAAAATCATAAATTACAGTTATCGTATAATATGCACCGAACAATGTTCTAACGAATGCGCCTGACAAATTACACGCGCAATAGTTTACACATTAAAAATTTTTTCCTTATATAAGCGCTAACAGTTAATTTATTTAAAAAATCAGTATATTTTAAATGTATTTTTTAATTATTTGTTGTTATAGCGGCAACAGAAATACACATTCCGATAGCATTTCAACTGTCTACCTATTATGGATCATGAGATACAGCCCGCTGACAGACAGACAGACAGACAGACAGTGGAGGCTTACAAATAGGGTCCCGTTGGTTACCATTTTTTTTTTTTTTTACGGAGGGGAATCTTCCAAAGATACCCGGCTCTTTAGGGGAGGAGCCGGGTTATGTAGGATTTCTACCTACTAAACTTAGACAAGTCAGGATAGTTACATTAATTCTTAATACTTAGACCAGTCAAGATAGTGACATCAATTGTTAATACTTAGATAATTCAAGATGGTGACATCAATTGTTAATACTTAGATAAGTAAAGATAGTGACATCAATTGTTAATACTTAGATAAGTCAAGATAGTGACATCAATTTCTAATACTTAGATAAGTCAAGATAGTGACATCAATTTCTAATACTTAGATAAGTCAGGATAGTTACATTAATTCTTAATACTTAGACCAGTCAAGATAGTGACATCAATTGTTAATACTTAGATAATTCAAGATGGTGACATCAATTGTTAATACTTAGATAAGTAAAGATAGTGACATCAATTGTTAATACTTAGATAAGTCAAGATAGTGACATCAATTTCTAATACTTAGATAAGTCAAGATAGTGACATCAATTTCTAATACTTAGATAAGTCAAGATAGTGACATCAATTGTTAATACTTAGATAAGTCAAGATAGTGATATCAATTGTTAATACTTAGATAAGTCAAGATAGTGACATCAATTTCTAATACTTAGATAAGTCAAGATAGTGACATCAATTTCTAATACTTAGATAAGTTAAGATAGTGACATCAATTTCTAATACTTAGATAAGCCAAGATAGTGACATCAATTGTTAATACTTAGATAAGTCAAGATAGTGACATCAATTGTTAATACTTAGATAAGTCAGGATAGTGACATCAATTGTTAATACTTAGATAAGTCAGGATAGTAACATCAATTGTTAATACTTAGATAAGTCAAGATAGTGACATCAATTGTTAATACTTAGATAAGTCAAGATAGTGACATCAATTGTTAATACTTAGATAAGTCAAGATAGTGACATCAATTTCTAATACTTAGATAAGTCAAGATAGTGACATCAATTGTTAATACTTAGATAAGTCAGGATAATAACAACACTTCTTGATACTTGTACTAAGTGTCACGCTCTCGAGCCGTTGATTGATCGAGCAGACCTCCAATTAACCGCCGTTTAAGAATTAAGTCGTCAAGTACAAGTATCAATCCTATAGCGCTTAGTAATCCGTGATTAAGTTGTTGAACATTAGTAGTAATTAGGGTGATTAATACTATAGACACGCCATTTACTGCTATTGACAATTTCGAGTCGGCAAAAAAATTGTGGAGATTTATGTGATAATTACGAAGGACTGTGGATTGTTGTGGGACGAGCTAATAAATTCCATTTTTAAAATTAGTAATTCGTATTTAGTTACTTTGTAGTTGAAACATTCGTTATGTTTTTAAACTATTTTGTCTAATTTTTGTATAAAACATTGAATACACAAATAAACAACGCTTTATAAAAAAAATAAAAACAGCAATTAAATGATATTTGACGGGGATTTTCCTTTGAAAAAGTGATATTTTGTACAAGTAAAACACAACCAAAAATGCAATTTTAGTTCTGTGTCTAACAATCATTATTATTATTTTTTCTGATTTTTTAAATAGTGTACCAAAATGCGGGCCGGGTGTAATTTTCCCTGAATGTACTTACAATTAGGTAGGTATAGTCTTTATTTTGTTGAGGGTGGAATAGGCAGCATCTAGACCTGTCATTCAAAACCTAGGGTGCAGCAAGGCGGCTTTAAGGGATCCTTCAAAAGTAATATCAAACTAAAGAATTGAGAACTTGTATTACTTGTGTTACTTTAAAGTCAAAAATGAAGTGTTACAAAACCTATTAAATTTCGTCAAAATTTTGTCAAATCAAAATTACTTATTTTTAAATTATTTTTGCTTTTTTTACGTCTCCGTCTACATTTACTCTGGTCAAAATAAACGTGGTATAAAATGTTATGCATAGAATAAACTAGGTAAGTATAGGCAAAATGTCTACTAATATACCTGGGATAACTTAAACCCAATATATCGTCGGCATAACTTTTCTAACTAGTGTTATTCCTGCTGTCACCATAGTATAACTACGTTTACGGACGTTTTTTTTACTAAATAACGTTATTTACGTGGTTTTTTTAAAAAAAAGAACGTCCGTCCTTCGTCAAAAAAATTGAGAACTGCTGATCTCAACCCTCCTTCACTTACCAACCAGTGAGTTTGTGGTCAAGCATTGAACGATCTTGAATAATAATAAATATTAAATCCATTGAGGGCAGTGTTTTTCAAACTGTGGACCACAGACCACTGACGAAAATAAAACGAGCAGGATGATAATATATATCATATAGCTTATTATTCTCAGAAGATGGAGTAGACAAGCTAGTGACAGAGCTAGGGACGAGCTAGGGCAGTCCTATAACGAGGTGACAGTTATTAATACATCAAAAAATATCGACAAATGAAATTATTGTTTTCCTAAATTAATTTTATAATTCTGTTACTCCTGAGCTAAATGGTGTACCTTTTACATTAAATTTTTCTGTTAATCCAACTCATGAAAAACAATAAACAATGTGTCTGTGAATGAATAAAATCAACAAATGAATATTTACATTTTAAAGTTGTTAATAAAGTTAATATATCATTTTTTGTTTTGTTTCTTGTACATGATCTGTTCTTCGCTTAATTTTTTTTTTCACCACGCTATTAAAAATTCTCTGAATACTTTTCATGTCTGAAAGAGGTTGATTGTATTCCATTTAGGTAATTATCTATTGATATTATGTATAATGAAATTATAGTTTATAGTCCACGCCGACGCAATATCCTGTTTGCACTTTCTCGTACACAATTTCCAGTAACAACTGTTTTGATAAGTCGACATAAATTCCAATTGAGATCTTCAATTAAACCCATTCAAAACAATATAATTTTTCTGTATGTTTTGAAATGTATATCTTTGAGAATCCATTTTTCTATCTGTAGAAAGCGCTAAGTGGATATAAAGAATGTTATAGATGAAACAAAAGATCTTGATACTTAAAATAATAAATTTTATTTCCTTACCAACACTTTTCTCATTTTTGCTCGCTCAGTTATAGTTATTTTATTTTATTTGGTATAAATTTATTTTATTTCAGTGGAATAAGTTTTGATTAAAATATTCTTGTTGATAATATTGTGTTGTCAATTATTTTAGTTTAAAGGGCCAATATATTAAATAATACAAAATGTAAAGTTTACGAATATAATTTTATTAACAATTTTAATTTAATGACTGTACTGTAAGTCGATATTTTATTTACAATTTGCTCTATATTTAATTATAATATAATACATTTTTACAACTCTCTCTGTACTCTATGCCTAGTCTAAATAACTCTAAACTCGTATCTATGTTTAATGCACGGAAAATGGTTTATTTATTACCTATATGAGTGGTTATACAATATGGTTCAAATCAACACAGGTCACTGAAAAAGCCTCAAAAAGATTTTTTGACTCTAGAAATCGTTTGCACGACTTTCTTTAAAATTTTCATATTTTGGATCACATTTATAATATCCATAGTGTAATAAATATTATTATTTATTATTATAATAATATCTTTACTAACAATGTGAACAGCTCATTTTTACAGACAACTTTATCAGGTGGTCAAATATTGTAACAACTTATATTCTGCAAAGCAAATTTCAACCGTTTCGAAAACCAAAAAGCTAAACGCTGAGAATGCTGTATAAAAATAAGTTTTCGTAATACGATTCATATTCTTTAAATTTTTCGTATGAATTCAATCTTGACATAATCTTAATTGGGCATTGTTTTATACATGAAATATAATATATCATCAGATCTGTAGAGAAATTCAGATTCCGTAATAATGAAATATTACTTTTCACTATTCGTCTCAATTTACTTCTGTGAGATTTTTTATTAAATATTATAATTAAAATTTATTACATTTTTTATACTTATTAAAAATTTTGCGTGCGCAATAACTAAATATGAGGTCTAGTCAGTTGACTTTAAAAAGCTGTTAAATTAACTGTAGTTCCAATTCCAGTGCTAATAAACGAAAATGTATGATCTTTCACAAACAATTACATTGTTATTTAAGTTGATGCACCTTTGAATTGCATCTAAAAATCATTGAAGTCAGAGCTGACTAAACATTTCTGCACGAGAATCAATTGTAGATCGTACTAATTTTGGATTTAATCAATTTAACGAACACCAAGAATTCCAATACTTTATTTCTCATTGAATGGACTTAAGTTCGTCAACACCTTGGAATGAAATGGTTAGGCTACAAGACATGACAAGCTCTAAAACACTTGTCAATGCCAGGATTACTCCCGGATTACGATAAGCAGGCATTCAAGCTGCTAAAATTATTTAGCTTAGGAGGAACGTTCACTTTTAGCTCTGACAGTGTATTTTTTCAATTGAAATTACTATCAATTTCTTCGCTAAAAGGTATTTTGCTAGGAAATTGTCTGTGTCGATCTTTAGGCCTATTTGATGCTACTGTTTATTTAGTGTTTTCTTTAAGAGAAGATTGATTTGAATTTGATTTGGGGTTTATTGTGTCTAGTGGTCTACAGCATTCTCAATGTTTACTGCACTGCCGTTTATCATTATAGATTGATTATTGGACATCATTTCAAAATTATATCACGAAATATATTTGGGGCAGTGTCGAGTGATTCTATAACATGTTCAGGTACAAACCTTATATCAGAGTACCTCTACGTGTTTATCCTAAATTGCGATCTTTAATATCTACAATGATACGATTTATTTATAAAATACAAGTAAAGTTGATATGATAAATAAAATATAAACTGGTATGAAATCTAGGATAACACAAGGTAAAGTAAATGCTTCTTGCAAAAGGCATAGAGTAGGCAATCTTAATTTATCTAAATAAGTTTGTATAAATTAAATATAAAATTGGAAAATATAATAAATTATGGTTATAGCAATATCCCTACTGGTTCAGAGATAATACTCGAGAATATCTTGTGAAAACAACCCTGTTGTACCTTCAGAATGAAGCTTAAATTCGAAGTATGATACTATAAAAGGCCTAGTGCTTTAGTGACAAGGCAACAGTAATTGAACTTTCACTACATCGTATATGTCTGCGTGTACATACCTGATGCGCAGGAATGGTGACCTGACTTCACTCGCACTCGCTGTACACTCTCGACATGGGTACGGCCTAATTCAACTGGTTTACAATAGGTATACCTTAACATCACATACGCCACGCTCCGTGGCTCTAACTATGCCGTAACGTACTACTCGTCCATATTGCATCGTCCGCACTGGGGAAGTTCGTACGACTACTTATGATATCGCGTCGTATAAAATTTGTATCACCGTCATTATATATGTACACTGTGAGTCCGTGGGTCTCGGTGCGCGGGCGCGGCCGCGGGCGCCGCGGGCTACTCCTCGTCCACGTTGATTTCCGAGTCGGCCGAGTCCTCGTCGTACGTGGAGGAGGAGGCGAAACCTCTGCCCAGCAGCGCCGACCTGTTCTTGGCGGCGGCCGCGCGGTCCCTCTGCCGACGGTTCTTGAACCAGTTCCCCACTTGCGTCGGCGTCAGTCCCGTCGCAGCCGCCAACTCTCGCTTCTTCGTAGGATTCGGGTAGGGATCCTGCAGGTACCATTCTCTCAACAGCGATCTCGTTCTTTCCTTAAAACAGTGCGTCTTTTGCTCTCCATCCCAGATCGTCCTCGGCAGCGGGAACTTCTTTCTGACTCTGTACTTGTCGACGGGGCCGAGGGGCCTGCCTCGCAGCCTCTCCGCTTCCTGGTAGTGCGCCTCCAGCCACAGAGCCTGGAGTTTTGCATGGCTGGATCGTTGAAACCGGTGTCTCTCCAAAATGGAGTAGAGCTCTCTATGTCTGCCGGCGTGGAAGGCTACGACGGCGCGGGCGCGCAGCACCGCTTCACAGTTCTCCAGCTCGGCAACGTTGGGGTGCGCCACGGGAAGCGACCACAGGAACCTGGCGAGCCGCTCGACGTCACCGCTCTCCTCCAGGGTCTCGCACACGGTAGCGACTTGAGCCGCGGAAAAAGACAATGTGGGCAATGGCAGAAGCGGCGTAGGCGCAGCCAGCTCCACGGCTGCAAGCGGAGCGACGGGCGCGGGTTCTGGTTCGGCGGCGCGGTCTGGCGCGCTGGGCCCGCGGTGCGCCTCCAGGATGCGCGCGTGGAGCGCCGCCGTCGTGGCCTCGTCCCAGGAGCCGCGCATCGGTGCGAGTGTGCGCGGCGGAGTCGCGCGCCGTGTGAGCCGCCGCGGCCGGCGCCCGGGGGCGTGCGGGCGGCGCGCGCACTATTGGCTATCCGTTACGAGGCGGCGGCCAATCGCGCTCGTCGCCCGCTCGGGGGGCCGGATACCTTTCAACCGCGTATCCGAGAGGCGCGTTTAACGAGGGCGGCGGGGCGAGGCCCCCCGCGCCGCCATGATCCGCTCGCCCCGCGCCCCGCTCCCCGCACCACACCACACTCGATCCCGAGACGCAGCACCTACCTCTATCGATTACCTGCAAACCTGCAATTAATAGCCTCCACATATTCATCCGGGTGGATTACATGCTCGTGTTTTGAGCAATGTGCTTTCTATGTAATAAGCAGAAATCTATTAAATTCAGTTCAGTTTTGTAATCAATTAGAAACCAAGATCTCTTGCCAATGCTATTTAAAACCTGGTGAATAAGGTTTAAGATAACTGAATGAATATGTATGAAAAAGATGAGTACACCCCTCCATCCCGAGGTACCCCGAGAGATAAACTACCATCACAACCCGCCATCCTCGCAGCGCCGTGTCGTTTACAAAGGCAGCTCGAGGGCTCTCACACAACAATGATCGCTGGCGTGATATTGTTCGGTAATTCACGTTTTGATTTTGTTTATTTATAGTACACATACAGTACACATGCAACGAAAAGCAAAAGCGAATTTCTTAAGCAAAATAAAAAAGATGTTAATTAAGGAATTTTTCTTGTACAAAAGTCTCATAGATATCTGCAGTGACTGTTTTTAAGTTTATTTTTAAGCCGTAACTATAATACTATTTCAGAATAGTGTGAAAAATACAAATGTTGAGAAAAAATACTAAAGTATCAAAACTGTTTGTACGCGCTACGTTCGAGCGAGATTTCAGCGTGAAAGCCTTTCCAGAGTATTAAGTTATTGAACGGCAAACCACACCCAGGCGGCTGTAACGTAGCAGCCCCCCCGCCCGCTGATCCGGGGGGGCCCGAGCCCCCCTGCTCAGCCCCCAGCCCCCCTGGGTCGTTTTACTCGTATAATCGCGCAGATTACGTGTTGCTATCGTAATGGATTTTGTTGATAACGAAATGATATATGAAACTGGTTCCTTTGCGAACGGTAATGGACTTGGACTCAGCTAGAATTTTGAGCTATTCTTCGTAGGTCGTAGGGTTTGGGCTAAATTTATTTCATGAATACTGAATTATTTTCATCAACCAAACGGTTTTACTTAGGTCATATATAACATTACTAGCGATAGCTAGGAAAAAACGAATACAAAACATTTGGCGCAAGATTGACTTTCAAGAAGTTATTACGGTTCCGTACCCAAAGGGGAAAAACGGTTAAAGGGAAAAACCTATTACTGAGACTACGCTTTCTGTCCGTCACCAGGCTGTATCTCATGAACCGTCATAGTTAGACAGTTGAAATTTTCACAGATGATGTATTTCGGTTGCCGCTATAACAACAAATACTAAAAATCAGAATGAAATAAATATTAAAGGGGGCTCCCATACAACAAACGTGTTTTTTTTCTTCTAGTTTTTGCTCGATATTCAAAACGGCAACATGTAGACGCTTGAAATATTCACAGAATGCTACATATTGACTTTAAAAATATATAATTAAATTAAAATAAAATCATATTTAAGGGGGGCTCCCATGCAACAGACATGTGTTTTTGCCATTTTTCTAGATAATGGTACGGAACCCTTCTTACGCGAGTCCGACTCGCACTTAGCCGAATTTTTTACGTACTTACCCATGCAACATTCTATATTTAAATATCTTTGCTTGAAATTATATATTCAAATCACTTAAGTGGTCAGTTCGTTTGTTTGAAATGCTATCCTTTATAGGAGCGGTCAATGGGAAACGTTTCATATAAACATTTTGATCTCAAAAGTCAACGGTATGTCAAATGTCTTGTGCGGCCGCGTGACGTGATGTGACAATAGACTGAGTAACTTATTACCAATTGGTAATAAGTTTAGGATCAAAATCTTTGTTTACTTTGTCCGGTCTATTACTATTAATGTTAAATGTCTTTGTTTATTTTCGTAGATTTATTTAAAATCTTTTTTAATTCCATAATTGTATTTTTAATATTATTATATTACTAATCTACAGACACTTCCGGATATGTGCGTTGACATACCTTATCTAATTGTAAAAATTTAAGAAGGTACTGCACGAAATTTCGAAAAGAACGTTTTTGACATATCAATGAATATCAAATTTTCTAGATGACATTAACGGCATTTAATGTTTATTAATTATTTATGTATTTCTATCAAATTTCAACAAGAGCGTGCCCTGGTTCATAAATCGGGCTAGCCTAAATAAGTAATTTTAAAGTATTTAAGTAATTCAGCGCATAATAATAGTGACTTTAATTTACAAAATTGCGTGCAGTACCTTCTTAATATAGAGTAATGTGTGCAGAGCTTTATAGAGATATATCGTAGCGTCCTTGTCACAGAAGTGATGGTGTGAATAGCATTTTAGGGTTCCGTACACCAGGCTGTATCTCATGAACCGTGATAGACAGTTGAAATCACGATGATGTATTTCTGTTGCAACAAATTACTAAAAAACAAAATAAAATAAATATTTAAAAGAGCCCCCTTACCATACAACAAACGAGATTTTTGAGACGTGCGTTTTAAAGTATTAGTAACGCCACCTAGCGGCGAGTATCACAACTAAATCGAAAATAATATTCAGGCGCATTCGTTAGAGGATTGTTCGGTGCATATTATTTATGATTTTTCGTATATTAATAATCCATATTCTGTACGGAACCCTTCCTGCGCGAGTGCGACTCACACTTGGCCGGTTTTATAATGTCATTGCGACTACTGCACGAGGCTTGGGTTATACCTTGCGACCTTATCGTCACAATCGTGAGATCTGGTGATATGAAGGCCAAGTGTTAATACACTGTGCATTTTGTCGGTACATGTGTTATCAACTGCCTATGTGGTCTCTACACGCTTGGATTAAGAGGCTATGTTGGTAAGACCACGTGGTCGGTTTCAAGGTCAAATTGTTTTGTAGCTGTCCCTCTCCAAGCCCTATCCTACCCGAGCGCGTACGGTGAGACAGCATACATTATACGATGTTCTCCACCCGTTATTTGGATGTTTCGTAGTCCAGGGATCATTTGAAGGATACAGTATATTATGTAACCATTTTTTTAATACAGTATACTAATGAAATTTCAGATGTCGGTGGTTTTTCCAAATCTTTCTAAATTGATTCATACTCTTGTAAATCAGGTTCAAAGTTGGGGCTTTTTACTACCGAAAAATACAATACTTTGACGCCCTGTAACTCTGGAAGTATATATTTAAACGAAAATCTGACTCACCACCGACACAGATATTTGTTTCTAGATTGTGTCTTGAAAATTTCATAGATTTTCATAGCTTAATACTCAAAATATGACTGGACTACGTTTGTATGGGCGCTTTGACAACAGCATAGCCTCTTAACAATCCGAGGTCCCAGGTTCGATTACTACTAGGGGTACGTAGCGGTAATCGGTTTAGTTGATGGTACGGCATTTTCAATGTCCGCCTGACTAGCTACCACCATGTTGCTAGAGTCTGCCGCCAAACAGCAGTGTTAATAGCATTGTTGTGTGCTGGTATGAAAGGTGGCGCCTTATTGCTTGAGGCTTATTTGGCCGCCATCACTTACCATGACACAACACAATCAGAAATTATTTTGAAATTATTAAAAAAAAATTCAAAATTATTGTAAAATAATAACATTCGCTAGTATTTGTGGCTCCTATTATAAATATTAAAAATGTTGCTACCGTTCTTTAATTTGATAACGTTTTTATTAACATGTCGTTGTTGCCTGTAAGTGGGATAGCATTTGGCTATACTGTTAAATTTGTGTCTTATGCTTACCTATGTTAATGTATATCCTGTGGGTGACCTTGTTAAATAAAAATAAATTTGACTGCAACGTATTTTTGGTGCGTGTGGTTATATTCTTTGTGATATATTGAGTGGGTTAATATCACTAAGCGACTTTCATTTCATCTTAGAACAGTTTCTGGTATAACGTACCTTTTGGGGGATATTTGCGAAAAACCTGAAACTGAGACCTTTGTCCCCCCCCCCCTCATCCCGTCCCCCCCCCCCCCCCCCCCTCGCCCCTAGACGTCAGGATGTTTTCTCCCGAAGCACCTTGAATAAGTAAGACTATCTGAGGAAATCGCTGAGTTTCCCGCTCTCGCAATCTTACATCTACAACTAATAAGAGGGTATGCTGTTGTCAAAGCGCCCATACAAAAGTAATCCAGTCATATTTTGAGTATTAAGCTATGAAAATCTATGAAATGTTCAAGACACAATCTAGAAACAAATATCTGTGTCGGTGGTGAGTCAGATTTTCGTTTAAATATATAAGTACTTTCAGAGTTACAGGGCGTCAAAGAATTGTATTTTACAGTAGTAAAAAGCCCCAACTTTGAACCTGATTTACAAGAGTATGAATCAATTTAGAACAGTTTGGAAAAACCACCGACATCTGAAATTTCATTAGTATACTGTATTTAAAAAATGGCTACATAATATACCGTATCCTTCAAATGATCCCTGGACTACGAAACCTCCAAATAACGGGTGGATAACATCGCGTAATGTATGCTGTCTCACCGTACGCGCTCGGGTAGGATAGGGCTCGGATAGGGACAGCTACAAAACAATCCAAATTTGAACGCGGCCACGTGGTCTAAACAACATACCCTCTTAATTGAATTGATAGAAATGAACATAATAATAATAAGGCAAGCTCTAACACGTAATAGAGAAGAGGACGTAACCGGGATTGCGTTGTTTCTGAGGATTTGCGCGCAATTTGCATTTTTCGAGTTACGAGTGTGTTCGCGCCCGCCGCGGGGAGGCTGTGGATTTGATTACTGCATCTGTAATACGCTTACAGTTCAGCTGAATTAATTCCCACGAGCCGTATAGTAACAGATAAAATGTATATGCCCCTTCGTTACCAGCTGCCCAAGTCCACTGTTGGACATGTGCCCACACTCGACGTCATGGCTGTATAATGTCTCTCCTGACACAGGCTTTGCCTACAACAGAGCTCGTTGAATATTTAGTAATGTATAAATTAGTTTTGTTCGATCTAAGTGAAAATATGTATAAGATGATTAATGAATAAACTTATTATTATTAATATAAAAAAATGTTGATGTTCTCCTGAATCGCGGGATGACGTCATCGGCGTGCAATCGTGCGCTTGCACATTGTAATTGTAATAAAATTCGATTTACGAACCAGAATAATAATAATAATACACAATAAAACTTAGTAACTATACTTTGAGCTGTAACTGCGAGTATTATTAATCTGCTTAATACTACAAAACTAATATAAAATTTGACTAGTGAAAACTAAGAAGCGTATCACTGAAATAATACACACTAAAACACTGAAAATGAAAATATATTTATTTCATATACTTAAATAATTTACGCTGGAGCTTCCAGATAAGTATATAAATACCCGTAGTAGGAGCCCCGCTCCTCCACACTAGACATCGATTATTTATTCATCATCATCATCAACAGCCTATATATGTCCCCACTGGAGGGGCTCAGGCCTACTCTCCTACAGAGAGTGTCTGGGACATAGTCCACCACGCGGGCCCAGTGCGGATCGGCGGACTTCACATGCCTGTTCAAGACATGCAGGTTTCCTCACGATGTTTTCCTTCACCGTTAAGCAATCGGATAATGTACTTGAAATGAAAAACAACTCATAGGTACACGGCTGGATTCGAACCCGGTACCCTCAGATTGAGAGTCCGCGCCTTATCCATTGCGCCACCGACGCTTCATTATTACGACGCTCAATTATTTATTCAAATTTATGAAAATTACCTATATATATTACTGTACATATTTACTCTCAGTAAAAATATCGAAAATAATAGAGTATCCATTCAATAGATATCCGTTCTGTATGCCAACGCTTTCTATTCTAGAGGATACTTGTATATCTAGAGCATAATAACATGGGACGGGAATATGGGAATAAGTAATTACTGGGTAATTTTATATTTGCATTTTCAAGAACTTATATATCATGAAGAATTAATTCACTCAACACGGGGATTATTAAATGAAAAGCTACGAAGTTGCTAATTTTGCTGTGGATTATCTAGTTCTAGAGCTAGACACCGACGGGATGATACGCGTATAAGTACTATACTGAACCCGGGATTAGACACGCGACCAACGCTCATTGGACTCATTGCTAAAATGTTAAGAACCACGAAATTTAACCTATATGTATAATTGCATATATACAGCACGAAGGGTTCCGTACCATTATCTATAAAAACGTCTAAAATCACGTTTGTTGTATGGGAGCCCCCTTAAATATTTATTTTATTCTGTTTTTTAGTATTTGTTATTATAGCGGCAACATAAATACATCATCTGTGAAAATTTCAACTGTCTAACTATCACGGTTCATGAGATACAGCCTGGTGACAGACAGACAGCGAAGTCTCAGTAATAGGGTCCCGTTATTACCCTTCGGGCACGAAACCCTAAAAATCACGTAAATCTGACTATCCCTTACGACATGAAAGACAAACCAACATGAAATTCTCCAATAAAGGGTATTCGAAGGACATCAAAGCAAAACGTTATTCAATTATACAACACAAATTCTCCAACACACTGTAAAGAACCGTATATCTTACCTGAGCCACCTACATAAACTCATCCTTCATATAATACATTATATGTCGAGGTATAAGATAGACATATCCGTACAAAGTGGCTCACGTCCCGCTTGAGGAGCGAGGTGTAATATTAGGATCGCTGCCTCGAAGCCTTCTGTTCAGTGGAACAGGGGGGCCAACACCCCCTCGATCGATAGGGGGCGCCGAGGGGGCTGGGGGGTCTTTGTTTGGATGATATAAAATCTTGAGGGGGTGTGGTCTACGTCATCTCGAGATTGCTATTGTAGTATTCCATTACTATGATTTATCATGGTCTTTCGTGAGGCTGGGAGTTGGTATGCTTTATGTTGGGTGTACAGTATACAAGGTGTGTTAAAATATGAAGTTTTTTTAAATGGTCGCGTGATTATGGGGCTATACTATATACATACATGTATGTGTACTAATATTACAAATGCGTAGTGTGAGAAATTGAGTTTATTTGTAAGAGGACATTTTGAAATTGAATTTATTTGTAAGAGGGCTACTTTTTATCCTGATCGGATAAGTAGTTCCCGTGGGATACGTTCTGGATTCCACTCGACGGAATTCGCTTGTAATCAAAAGTTAGTAGTTTATAAAGACAAGTTTATTTTGTGGCGTTAGTATTTAGTTTAAAATCTTTTTTTTTGTTTATTTAGATCTTATATTTATTTAGATATAATATTGCTCACAGAGGAAGATCTGTTGATTTAGCTATTTTTTCTCTTCACTTTGCCGGTATTTCATCTATTTTAGGGGCTATTAATTTCATGACAACAATCATTAACATACGACTTAATAATATGTATTTTGACCAAATACCATTATTTGTCTGAGCTGTTGGTATTACTGCATTATTATTACTTTTATCTTAACCAGTTTTAGCGGGAGCTCATTTCCCGACATTAGAATCCGATGTACATACAATATTTAGGTAATTACTTATCGAAGCCAGTTATCCTATTTAAAAATATTATAGTAAAAGAAATTTTGTGTGAAACTTTTGTCAACGAAATCGCCTCGACTTCACAACTTGGATAGAACATCCTGTACCACGTTCCCCAGTAAATAGTTGTAAGATTTCCTTTATTCGTATCTATATAAACACGTGTATAAATCTGTCTGTATGTACATAGCAATTTCTGTTGCTTACGAAATGGATGAGTCGAGATTAAATGGAGGACGACCTTTCTGATGCGTCGTAGCGTCTCATCTCAGTGATATTTTTCTTTAAAAAACATGACAGAGAGAGAGAGAAGTCAGCAATAAAAAAAACTAACATTAGTCTGACAAAACAAGCAAGGAAAGTAAATACATAAAAATCTCGAGGTAAACATTGTTAACGAACAATCTCTTAAGACAAGACGAATTTTATAAATATTTTACGTGAAATGGTTCTACACTTGACTTTCTGCTGTGAATGCATGCTCACCCAAAACCTCCAGCTAATTTAGGCGTCGGTACTGTAAAGAAAGGGACGTGGCTCAGGGCGCGAGAGATACCTACTCATATGGGGTTCGAACCAAGAAAAAACCGAAATACATAAACACTTATAATAAATATGTAATAATAAACTGGATGATACAGCTTACGAATATGGGTAGACTGGGTGGCTACAGGATTTTGCTCACAACTATATTCTTTACAATCAACTTTAGGTATATCAGAGCCGCGGACACATCGAAGTCCATCCTCGAACTGTCTGTGATAATTTCACGATAATAGGCGTTCTATATTTAAAAGCATTTAAAATCAGAGATCCCGCCAACCATCATACGCAACCACGGAGATCATAACTATGTAGGCCGACTGCTCTACAGTACCGAAGGCAGACCGAAGTTCCATGCTGGTAGCTATAGCCATAAAACTGAAGACAATTTGCACCCATTATTGGCGCATTGGCATATGGCGCATCTAGAAACGCTCATTCCTGACTCTGTACTTTTGAGGGGATTTCCCACAACGCCCTTGTCAGGCGGCTAGGTGATCGCAGTAAGATGAGTACTGTAGTAGATGCTGCTGACCTTCTTCTCAATATTATTACATTTGATTATTACACTTTTTTCTAACGAATCTTTTCAATGTTCGTCAGTGCAAAGTTGCATAAGACAGACAATTATTTTTAATTGTTTAATGGGTTCGCGTTTGACCTCAATTAAGTGACGATGTGGCCTATCGAAGATGGTACACGTTGCCCTAGAAGTGGCCTATTCACTATGGCCTTGAAGGCCGAAACGTAGCGCGAAAACCATAGATTATAGTGAATTGAATGAATCATAAGACATAAATAAATCTACACATTTTAGTAAAATCTTATCATGGCAGCTGCCAGTAAACAGCGGTGGAGATAGCATGGTTCCTGTATGAAAGGAAACAGAGCCACCACCTCATTAGGATGAGGCTTCGGACCATGCTTTCCATCCAACATCCTTGTCGTCACTTACCATCAGGTGAGATGAAGGCCAAGTTCAAACCCATTATTTTTAATTTTTAAATTAAATTTTAGCATGTACATTTACAAATCCACTTAAAGTTATTCGCTCCATAAAAGTTTCAAGCTAGATTTCTGTTGACATTATCTTTTAAAATAGAATAGCTGGCTGCGTGCAGTAATTATCTAAAAATAGGACATGGGATTGTTCTGCCGCAAAACGAGTATCATTAACATACAACTTCCTAGGGAATCACAATTTAAATCTTTACGCACGATTATTATTCAAAGCGCCATCTATGAACCATTAGCTGCGTAACGGCTATTGTAGCTAACTATAAAGCTGTACGTTAATGATATTCATTTCGTGACACTATAATTCCATCTCCTATTTTTAGGTAATTACTTATCAAAGCCAGCTATTCTAATTCAAAAGATTGGAAGAGTTGGAAGATGGTTGGAATCCCGTTAAACTCTTTATAAATTTAATCCCATTTGGCCTACATGCATATCGCTTCCAGTAATCTGTTACCATATACAATGGTGTACGTTTCAGCGTCATTATAACCTTTTAGGAAATCTGAAGAAGTTATTGCTTTAAAAACTATATAATAAAACATGTAAAACAATACCTACGTCCATTACAAACAAATGTTCGCGTCCTGAAACGCTCACCGCTACCTACAAATGACTCGCTGTCTATTGAACACGCCAGCGAGACTGCACAAAGGCCTATTCCAAAACTCAATTCAGCCGGTACAACGCCGAAATCCCACGCGAAGAATGAAGAGTTCCATCTCTAACCAGCGACCACCGACATAATAAAACCCAGTGAATGACAGCGCGCGCACAAAATACAATGTGCTATTTTGCATCTGTAAATTTGAAAGTAAAATTCTGTGAAGCTACTGTGCCGCAACATAGTAGGCACCTCGGTTGCTTTTTTTATAAACGAATCGAGCTAAACGCGACCTTATGCCGTAGCGTTAGCTCGTGCGATATCGACGGGCAGCTAAAATGTGCGCGCGGGTAACTTTGTCCGAGTTAACAATACGTCATACGTCACAAGTTGAGTTTATGGTCGCGAGGTATCGCTAGCGGCTTGACACATCGCTTAGCGAAAATGATTTGTGAAGGGCCATAACCCTCGCAGCGATCGTTGACTGACGCTTATAAATAGTAAGTAAATTAGAGCCGGGTGATGGGTCGAGATCATTCGATGCACTGAGGAGAGGTTTACGAGGACGATACTGATTAAGAGGCTATGTTGGTCGTGGTCGGTTTCAAGGTTGCATTATTTTGTAGCTGTCCCTCTCCGAGCCCTATCCTACCCGAGCGCGTACAGTGAGACAGCATACACTACGCGAAGTTATCCACCCGTTATTTGGATGTTTCGTAGTCCAGGGATCATTTGAAGGATACAGTATATTATGTAACCATTTTTTTAATACAGTATACTAATGAAATTTCAGATGTCGGTGGTTTTTCCAAATTGTTCTAAATTGATTCATACTCTTGTAAATCAGGTTCAAAGTTGGGGCTTTTTATTACCGTAAAATACAATTATTTGACGCCCTGTAACTCTAGTTATAAATAAGTATATATTTAAACGAAAATCTGACTCACCACCGACACAGATATTTGTTTCTAGATTGTGTCTTGAAAATTTCATAGATTTTCATAGCTTAATACTCAAAATATGACTGGACTACGTTTGTATGGGCGCTTTGACACCAGCATACCCTCTTAAGGTGAATCGTGCAGTTGACATGAGGCACAGATGTAGTATTGAATTGAACTCGATCGTCAGAAGATGTAATTTTCAAAATGCAGTTTAATATAAAGAAGCGGTTTACCGTATGTTTTTGTCAAAAAGTATTATCATTATTTATCCAGAACATCTCGGCTGCATCTTAAAATTCATAGAAACTGTTCAGGCGTGTAATTTAATGGCAGACATCCAAATATCCAAACTTACATCACACTACACTGACAGTCATCATCAGCCAAGAAACGTCCACTGCTAGACATAGACCTCCTTCATGGTGTGCCACATTGATCGGTCCCAGCAACTCCCCGCGACCTTGACGAGGTTGTCGGTCCACCTAGTAGGGAGACGGCCCGGTAGACGTTTCCCGGTACTGACAGTATAAATATTAAATTAATTTATCGTGCCTTTTCCCGACTAAACCACTGAACTAAAAATAATGTAATTACTGATACGAAATAAAGATTTTGGATTGGATACGCTATACATTACTTTTTCCAGTTAAATTATTCGCGTAGGACAATTTATGAACAAGGAAACGAAGACACAGGAACAAGCTTGTTTAAAACATCAGCACAACTTACACCTCTGACAGTTTTACTTATCATGTGTCTACGAACATGTATTAATATGCGTCTTCGCTATTTTATACTAAACTAAGACAACACAGTAGTTAAACAAACTGGCCGAAAACAATACGCTTTCCGTCGTCGTTAAACGTCCGTAAACGTCCCTAAACAACAGTACATTTTGAATCTAATGTCAGTCAAACACTCTTCAAAGCATCTTACGGTTAGAGATTACAATAATAGACCCTGGCCAACGAAAGCACGACCTCAGGAAATGCGGCAAATCAAAAAATCATCTAGATTTACAACTAAATATCTACGAGACTCATTTAATGCTTAAAATCTTTACACAACTTCGTTTGACTGACTGACTGTCAAATCAAATCCTAGCCAAAACCACTTGGGCTAGAAGCTTGAAATTGCGATCACAGGTCCGTCTTTTAATGTAGTACGAGTATATACTAGGAAAGAATTTTCCAAGCAAACATACACGCGGACCGACTATAAAATTGAACTATAAACAAAGTGTATTGACTGTAGCAATCGCCATTGTGATCGCATGGCTGAACGAGAATACCAAAAGTAACCGCTATGGTGATCATAGGGACTTAACCCTTCGTGCGCGGTTAGTTAGAACCGCCCCCCGCGCACCGCACCGCCCGCCGTAATCACACGTCAAATTACCCGGAAATATTGTCCTTCAGCTCGATTTAGGGAGATTTTTAATATACCTTGCTTACTCCGTCTGGCCAGAGACAAAACAGTTACGATTGGTGACGTAACACTGATTAATTCGCAAAACCTACCTTGACATTTATGTCATTGTTAACTAGCTTTAGCCCGCCACTTCGCCTGCGTGGACTTTAGGAATTTTTTTTAGATTCAGAAACGCAAATAATAAATACGGTTGTAACAGAGTATTCGATGTCCAAGGCTACATTGAAAGCAGTGGCGCATATATTTCTACCCAACTACGCTGAGGCCAAAACCCAACTAAGCTGATCGGTTATTATTTTAGGAACATTTGTATGTATGTTTGTATTTATCCTATCTCCCCACATATCTCTAAAAAGCGGCGTAAAGATTAAAATAATGTATCAATTTTAGAAAATATATCAGTATCTCATAAGTACTTACTCGTACTACAGAAACCTCAAAAACTAAATTTTAATAACTGCTAATGCGTTTTTTGCCTTTGTACTTCTTACTTCCAGACACTTCCTGTAAAATATTAGATAAACAAACCTATTCATGCTTCTATGCTATCTTATATCTCATCAAGCATCCATCCAGATGCGACAAGTCTATGCCACAGCTCAGCGGTTAAATGCATTTCAATAGGCTATTTCGTGACATCAAAGTTGTATTCAGAGGTATTACTGCCATTGTTGCTGAATTGTAATTTGAATTTCGAAGTCAGCACAAGCAGCTAGACTAGGTACGCTAGTTTATCTAGCTAGTTTATAGATACCTAGGTTACCTAGGTTACTACCTACTGCTGGCTCGTCCCATGTAACTTTTTCTACTACCACGTGGTGGGGTCGGAGAAGGACAAAGGCTGCTCTTTATCCCTATCTAACAAATAGTTTCTTTATTACCTAACCAATGTACACTTGTACAGTATGACGGTAGATAATCAGTCAGATAGTGAGCAGATAACTCTACCTTCCCAGCAGGATCAGTAACCCCAGCTGGAATCGAACCCCTGCCCTCGGGCTACCAGTTGAACGGCTAGCTGGCTGTTGAATATCAATCAGACTGGAGTTATTGCTGCAGTTCTCTTGAAGGACCACACAAAATGAGCGAAACATTTATATTGTCTCTAAATGTAAAAGCTATCTTAGTCGTCTGCTGTCACAATCGACTATACACGCGCGTGCGCAGATGTTCTCGTCGTGTTCCACGTGTGGTTATTGTCCGTAATGGCCGGCAAGTGCCGTGCAGGACACCAACAATGGGACATTCGGAGCCGCCGATGCCTTCCGCTGTTACGCGCCGTTTTCCTATCGGTTTTGTTCAGACTTTGGTTCAGTTTATAGGATAGTAGAGGTTTTGTGAGCTTCTCCTATTCATCACCAGCGCCCGGTCCTGGGACCCTGTGAGTCTGATTTTTTATGGTTTGCAATTTACTTCGTCTCACCTGATGATAAATGACGATAAGGCCGTTGGATGGTAACCCAAAAGCTTTAATCTAGTGAGGCGCTACCTATACCTTTCATACCGGAACACAACCGTGCTATTAACACTTCTGTTTTGCGGCAGACTTAGGGGACATGATGATAACTAGCCAGAAGAAACCGAGTACCGATAGTTACCCCCACTGCGAATCAAAATTTAGCCATTAGCCCTAGGAGGCGGCTGGATGAAGGTCGCTAAACAATGGTTTTAGCCGGGACTAAATTAGAAGGGCTATAATTTTAGTAAACTTGTATTTTCATATGATTTCTCATATCTTCTAAACTACTCATATCATCTTATTTTGACAAATGAGGTTTGTCTACAAGCTAAGGATAATATGCCTTCAAGTCATCATGGATCGTTTGACTCGCACCAAGCGCCATTACCTCGCGTTGAGCTGACCTCCTTTGTTCAGGGGACGTTCAGCAGAAGCAATTTCGTGTTTTACGTGCGGCTCCCGTTGAGGCGTGCGTGTGACGTGGCATGGACGACTCGCAACCGTATGGCCCGGGTTCGGTGCCGGCTGTGAACATCATAAGCCTTCGACACGCAGTTACTAGTTTTCTTGAGACATTATCCCACGGGAAACACTTGGTCGGGATTAAAACTAGCCTATATACCTTTCCAAACTTCCAAAGATCTTTTATTAAACAAATAAACAAACTATAAACAAACTAACTTGCGCATTTGTAATATTAGCACTGAGTATAGGTGTAGTGTATACGGTACAGCATACACACACTGTCTCGTTTGTCTATGGGTTGGTATGCTAAATGTCAGTGTGAGAGCGGTGGGCGATTGCGGACGTTGAGTAGTACCGAACACGTAGGCATTGCCAAGCCAGTGATTTGATAGACAACGTGTACGGACCAACTCCTGAAATAAAAAATCTGGTCATACCGTGATTGGCTCGTTGTTCGTGAAAGATGGACAAAGTAACGATGTTTTGAGCAATAATCTAAAAAGTTCTGAAAAAAAATTGTTATTCCGTCTGACGTATGTTAATGCAGTTATACATTTTGTAACATTACAATTTGCTGTCCCATTTTTAGATAATTACTGTTCCAAATCAGTTATCCCCTTTTTAACCGACTTTAAAAAAGGAGGAGGTTATGAATTCGACGGGTATGTTTTTTTGCTCTCTTTTTTTATGTTTGTTACCTCAGAACTTTTGACTGGGTGAACCGATTTGAATGATTCTTTTTTTAATTGAGAGGTAGTGCTTCCCGTGTGGTCCCATTTAAATTTTGTCCAGTTCTGACAACGGAATCCATGAGAAAACAATATAAATCTTAAATTTGCTTTAGTAAAAGTAGATTTTTAGGGCAATTGAAGTCGGTTTCCAGTTCTTTTTGAACGCATTTATTAAAGAACATGGGTGCCTTGATTGAACCACTAATTCTCATAATACCTTATTCACTAATCCCCCAAATTTTCATTATCATGGGCTCATAATAAAAATCAAATTGTCTCGTTCTTGAAATGGTTTAAATTCATTGAAATTCGGCCATATTCAGATTGCGGTGTTTAAGAAAAAAAAGGTAGTTTGAGACCAAGAAGTTTTGAGATCTGGCAATATTGATAAAGAGGTAAAATTCAATTTAGTAGTTATAAGCCCAGAGCGTAACAGTTTAGTATAAAGCTTTAGTCTTCCAAATCACCATAGGGGGTCATACAACATATACAGATGCAACAAATACCAACATCGTTCTCCTGCAGGACAACACCATCATCGTCGTCGGTCCCCAGCCGCCTCACACCGCTATATGTAATATCGACAAAGCTCCCGCCTGATCAGTTTCAAAATCAAGTTGCTTGCATGTCGCGATCTTAGCTAGACCCGCCTTTTCTTTTGTTCAATAAGGAGAGACGAAAACGCTTTTGTTTATGAGTTTTTATGACTTTTAAGGGTCCATTGTAGTAGTTAGTTATAGTTTAGAGTCATTTTATCATGCATCATTGTGGCGTCCAACTTGCAGGACTTTCAAATAAATGCTTTCTTGTTCTTTATAGTTTTATGATTTATCCCAAACTGGTAAGGCGGAGCAGCCCGAGACACGACTGTATTCGAAACTGACCCTAATGATGGTCAGGCGGGAACTTTGTCGGTAGTACTTACATCGTGCGCGCGCGCGTTGACGTGTCGATGTGACGGCACCCTGCACCCCACACCCCACACCCGGCTGTCAGACGTCAATCAAGAAGTAAGCGGATTTGTACACCCGCCTCCGATTTAGCACGGGCCAAGGGAGAGGCGAGAGCGAGGTGTGTTTATATGTTCCCACTGCAGGGGCTCAGGCCTACTCTCCTACAGAGAGTGTATGAGGCATAGTACACCACGCGGGACCAGCGCGGATCGGTAGACTTCACATGCCTGTTCAAGACATGCAGGCTTCCTCACGATGTTTTCCTTCACCGTTAAGCAATCGGATAATGTACTTGAATTGAAAAACAACTCAGTACACGGCTGGATTCGAACCCGAAACCCTCAGATTGAGAGTCCGCCTTATCCAATGCGCCACCGACGCTTGTGTTGTGTTGCCATACTCTTTTTAGGGTTCTGAAAATAAATGGTGGCTAACGATATTAGCAATCGTCTGTTGTCCGTCAGTTCGTCCGCCTATCATAAGGCTGAACCGATTACGACATTAGAAAATTTCTCAGAGTTTATATACTATTACTACTAGCTTTTGCCTGCGACTTCGTCCGCCTGGACTTCAGAAATAATCCCACGGAAACTACTCGTTCGATCGGGATTTAAAGTAGCCTTCTTATATTCCTATAGCAATCAAGTCATTCTGACTCTTCGTTACGACGTGAAAGAAGGATGTACAAATAAACAAACAAACTCACTTTCGCATTTATAATATTACTATGAATGGACTTTAATAATAGAAATAAAAGTATAAAATTAGAGAATACCAGAAACGTGTTTTCTTCTTGTTGAAACTTGTGGAATTTTGTACGGGGGTACAGAACCCAGGTGAAGTCCTTGCATTTCGATTGTTGTGATGAAACTCGACCGGTTTCCAAAATATTTAAAGAGCTATGTATAATGCACCTCACATTAATTATCATCATCATCTACAAAAAAATTGAATTTATCAATTTGTAGTTTCAATGGAATACCGCTTCTCGCTGTTTACTTGTCCCACTCTCTCTCGGAGGTAATAGAAAACACATTGCAGGGAAAGGCAGGGGCAGGATACTAGTTTACCATAATCAAGTGTTGTATTTCCTAACTTCAATCATATAAAATAATAAAATATGCGGCATAACCTTTAAATATTAATGGAGTCCATTTTGAAGTCGTTGAGAGCTAACATTAGGGGCTGCAAAAATTCACTGGAATATCAGATTTTTGGAGTTGACACAACAAGCGACTTGGGTATAATCAAGAGGGTTTGAAACTGTTTCTTAACCAGTTAAAATATGATCGTTTCAGCTAACAAATAAGTACAGCATTATGTAGAAATCATACAATATTTTAAAGTTAAATAAAATAATTGTAATGTTATAAAAAAGCTCCAAAAATTTAAGATTTGACTTTTTGTTTTTTTACAAATTCCTGTTTAGTAAATCCCTGGAACCAGGTTTGATTTTTTGTTATTGGTGGTGTACAGTTTATCGAGTCATCATGGATTCATAGCAGGTATACATGTTAGGCATTTATATTTTTATATTATAATTATTATTATTAATCATAAAGTTATTATAAATTGAACCGACGAAGGTGGTCACTTGTAACTTTTATATCATATCAAGCAACGCATAAATGCGTAGAAAGGTAGAAAAGAGCAAATGCGCCACTGTCGCTCTATGGAGTCTTAAGAGGGTATGCTTGTGTCAAAGCGCCCATACAAACGTAGTCCAGTCATATTTTGAGTATTAAGCTATGAAAATATATGAAATTTTCAAGACACAATCTAGAAACAAATATCTGTGTCGGTGGTGAGTCAGATTTTTGTTTAAATATATACTTCCAGAGTTACAGGGCGTCAAAGTATTGTGTTTTTCGGTAGTAAAAAGCCCCAACTTTGAACCTGTTTTAAAGAGTATGAATCAATTTAGAACAATTTGGAAAAACCACCGACATCTGAAATTTTATTAATATACTGTATTGAAAAAATGGTTACATAACATACTGTATCCTTCAAATGATCACTGGACTACGAAACATCCAAATAACGGGTGGATAACTTCGCGTAGTGTATGCTGTCTCACCGTACACGCTCGGGTAGAATAGGGCTCGGATAGGGACAGCTACAAAACAATGCAACCTTGAACGCGGCCACGTGGTCTTACCAACATAGCCTCTTAAGTCAGTTGAACGGGAAAGTTACTGAGTGACGGTCTCTCGAATGAGATTTATTGCGTTTTCAAAGTTTTGGAAGCGCTGATCTAGAGCTATGTTATTTTAATTAGCATTAGTAGAAGGTATCTCCCTCCCTTGCAGTTCATTAATAAGAGTTGTTTAGTTAAAACATGGGGACGAACTAATCGCTTGTGGGAGCTTTCATAAGCTCATCGGGTTACTAAAATAATGTTTATGTTTGGTTGGAGCTTACGTCCGCGAGGGTGCCGCTAATACCATAAACCTATACGGTTTTTGAACTACCCCCCAACCTTCGCTCACTGAACTGCCCCAGTGCGATGTTTGCTTGATCTGGGTTAAATGTTGAATTTAAATGTTTTTTGGTTTTGATGCCACATAGTGGCGATGGGAGGTTGGGAATAGACCCATCAAAATCATGTGAACAACCCCCAATGGTTCCTGAACAGGGTGCTTGGATATGAAACTTCTCGTTATTCCAAGACAGCGGATTTATTGTGGTTCTCTTGTACAAAAACCCCAAATTACAAAAATGCAGGCTGAGATATCATGTCCCGCACTGAACAAGTCATCATCGCCATTTAGGAAACGCGGAAGATGACCACAGCGACATCTCTCGAAGACATCAACCCGACACTTTGTAATGCCGTTATACAACATGAATGTGAAAATCGGAGCCAAGTTCAAAATTAAGAATATGCGTGGTTGACGACTTCACTGACAAAAGAACTGAGATCTAAATGGGTGCCAAGTTTGCCACTCGAGAACATTTACTCCCCACCGGTTATCTTTCAGCAATGTGGTCTGCCCATTCCCACTTCAACTCACTGACTCGTCGAGCTATGTTGGTGACCCTTGTTCGTCTACGGATTTCCTCATTTCGGATCTTATCGCGTAGAGAAATTACGAGTATACAACATTTGAAAAGAAATATAAAACACAACTTTTTTCTGTATAAATTAAATCAAAATAATGTATAAAATAAAAATCATTTTATTATCAGATGTCAAGGATCCATATAATTGTTAGTACTGCTTATATAAATCGAAATCGTATAAATCGAAACTCAATACTTGACTTGGCAAATATAACAGACGGGCTGCTGCTTCGCTAGTTCTTTTTTTCTTGGTATGAACTTGGCTTGACACGCTGCGGTTTCTAGATACGTTTTTGTATGTAAAGCAATTTGAATCCGGTAAATAACTGATATCACTGTTCTTTTTCATCTGATTGATCTATATTCTGTATTAAAAAAAGAGAACCACGTCAGACTTTCCACCACTCTTGGCAGCGTATCGAAGTAACATATTATTGATACATAGATGCTGGTATCTCCTGATTCATTCATTTAATTGCTTTGTGGCGGCACCTATGGAATGACATGGGCAGATTTTGATCTAAATTCATGAAAACAGTCAATTTGTAAGGTTACGTTGCATTTATAGTGATGTGTAAGGTGGTAAGTGTTATACAAAGAGCTGTATCAATAGATCTTTAGAGGTATTGGCACAGTTCTTAAAAGAATAAGCACGGCGTGCTGCCACCGCACTAGACGCTGGCCCAAGTGTGGTGCGAGTCACGGGCGATTTACTGGTTTGTTCATCTTATAAGTAATTTACTAGTTTGTTCATCTTGTGAGTGATTTACTCGCTTGTTCGTCTTATGAGCGATTTACTCGCTTGTTCACTTTATAAGTGATTTACTCGCTTATTCACCTTTTAAGTGATTTACTAGTTTGTTCATCTTATAAGAGATTTACTCGCTTGTTCACCTTATAAGTTCAATAGTAACCAGGAGTGGGAGATAGTCTTGATAGTTCTTACGTAAGATCGCAAAAATGCGCAAAGCTAAAATTATACATAGAAAAAGTGTGAGCAACTAAAAAAAATAGTTTTGTAAATTAGTGTCCCATATATCTGCATCACAAGGCCTCGTGTGCCTGTGCACTGTTCCGTCGCTATGCGCCGTCGCAGGCGCACGACAGTGGACGTCTTACCATGTCTTATCCCCTGTAAGCGGATTGTCGTCGCCATTATCCTACACAGACTGACGCCTCCGCTCTCCCTAGACCATTGTCCAAAGGACATTGTGACCACAATGAACATTGGACATCTCCAACGCGACCACAGTGTTGTCCACAAACGATGTCCTTTATAGATATTGATAGATCACGCATATATCGGTGGTTGTTAGTTCTACAAATCGTAGGCTTTTCTCCTTCTATTTTTTTGTTTAAAAAAAAATTTTTTTTCTATTAAAATTATCTCTTATTTTAGTATCGATTCGTTAAAAACTTCATTTGATAAATTATTAAAAAAGTCAAGTACGAGTCAGTCTCCCGCACCGAGGGTTCCGTACAGAATATGAACAATTAATTAACATTCTGAAAATAAGATATTATAAGAATAAGTAAGTAATGATAATTTACACATTGAAATACAAATAAGGACAGGCGCTTGCACAGTTTCTAAATGTAAAATTATAATGAGATATAATTTAAAAATTATACTTTTTCTTACCAAAATTTTATGATTCTAGGTCAACGGGAAGTACCCTGTAGGTTTTGATTCCTTCTACGGCGTTAACAACCGTATATTTTTAATGTGTTGACATCAAAGACATTTAACATTAATAGTAATAGACCGGACAAAGCAAACAAAAATTTTGATCCTAAACTTATTACCAATTGGCAGTAAGTTACTCAATCTAGTGTCACATCACGTCACGCGACCGTACAAGACATTTGACATACCATTGACTTTTGAGATCAAAATATTTATATGAAGCGTTTCCCAATGCCCGCTCTATAACCTATTACTATATTTAAATCTCTCTGGTAGACATAGAACTCCTAGGGACTCGCGTATTCGATATTAATTTCAATTCGATACCTCCACGCGTTCCTGAAAAAATGTTAGTGACAGACAGACGGACAACAAAGTGATTCCATAAGGGTTACTTGGAACTCTAAAAAAATGTTGATAAATTATAAAACCGTATTTCCTAATAAAAATTTTCGTATCACTTGTTCGTCATTGTTCAATTCCGAAAAACAAAAGAATTGAAATTCGAAACTGACGTATTAAAAATATTATACCCAGCCAGCTACGGACCTACGGCTCAAAAAGGAGGCTGCACGCTCGTTATTTGTAAATTTAATTTAAACTTATCAAAATTACAGAATAATGCATTGGAAACGAACCGGCCAGCGGCAATCCAACACCGCACAAAACCAGATCGTACCAGAATTATCCGGTAATGGGCGGTAATTGGGCGGAATAACGAGGTTGTCCTGAAACCCGACTCCTGCGCAGCTACCGGGCTCCGCGACATGCCGGTTTACTTTGTTTAACGTATTATCGAATTAGGATCAATTATGGATCGGATGTCCTTAAATATGTAAGACGACTAGATGTCCGCTCGTTGTGGGGATATGAAAAGATTTGTAATTTATATTTTTGACTTAGGGTTTCCGGGAGGTAATCAAAGGCAAGTGGATCGATCGTAGAGTTGTGTGGTCTCGGCTTTATAATAGGATCAACCTATATCAGACCCCGGGTTCATCGGGGCTGGTCAGTGTAGGATAGTAATTACAGTGCACGTTTCTCTCTTTTCTCGTTTCTCTCTTCAAACTGCTGAATCGATTTTTACCAAATATAGCTAAGAGCCACCGCAAGGAAACCTGTTTTCACGTAAAACAACCGCATCAAAATCGGTCCATCCGGAGAGCTACGATGACACAGACAGACAAACATTGGCGTCAAACTTATAACACCTCTCTTTTTGAGTCGGGGGCTACCAATTGCTCTCCGGCGCAATCTTGCTTTTAGAGTTCCTTACCTCAAAAGGAAAAATAGCCTACACACACTGTCTCGTGTGTCTACGGGTTGGTATGCTTAACGTCAGTGTCAGGGTCTCAGTGATAGAGAGCCGTGGACTTACCGAGTGCGGACTTGAATAGTACTGAGCCCGTGGGCATTGCCTAGTCAGTGATATGTGATAAACAACGTCATATGGACAAACTCCTACAGAACCTTTATAGGTTCACTTTGTCGTCCGTCTGTCTGTCTGTGTGTCAATACCCCTTTTCTTAGGAACGCGTGGAGGTATCAAGTTGAAATTAAAATCAATTTGCAGTCTATAGGGTACGAGTATGTGCTTCCCATTTTTCAATCTATAAAAATATAATGCAAACAAACATTAAAACAAAACTTTAATCCATAGAGCTATGATAATGTCAAAATATTTATTTATATAGATTACAAAGACTGTAATGACTAAATGTTTAGGAGCTGGCATTGTTTGTTTTACTATTAATGTATATTTGATTAATTAAAACACGTCCATAAATTATTTCTCAAAATAATGAAAACCATGCTCAGTGCGTAAAAAATCAGATAAACATCAGAGCTGTATAACCATTGACAGCAACAAATCCTACTGGTATTATACGGTGACGCTGGCGGGTGTAATGCACGCTGGCATGCCACACTGGCCATTGTCCCGGAGCTCATTATTCCCTTCTCTGTCACACAAATAATAATACGTGACAAATGCACGTTATAAAATATCAGCTAAAGTAACTTTCACACCCCATCGCCCATTGTCACACTACAATATGGCGGCACCCCTCCGCATCGACGTTACATAGACACATAATTATGGAAAAGCTGGGGCTTACGGGACATGATTGCAATTTTACGGGACAAAGTGGTAACTTTCGGGACAATGTGAAGAAAATATAGCGCACTAAACACATTGGTTAGGCTCTTTCTTTAAGAAAATCTATTTTGCTTTCTTGTATGTCCTTACGCTGGACATACAAGTCTAAAGGCTATATACAAATGCAAAGTAAATACATAGATTTATAACATTTTTTTAATTGGTCTTAACCAAAACTTAACACAAGAAAACAAAGGCATAAATGCTAGAAATATTTTTTTCTTTTCGAACCGAATAATCCACATATTCAGAACGAATACCATTTTTGGGGTACAAACAAGGAACCTTATAATTTTACTCTGTCCTATCTATTTTTAGTTGACTGCTTTTTCAATTAACAACAATATACATTGTATTTAAATTACAGCTAGAAAAACACATATGTTCAATGAATGCCTTCCTATATCAACGCATTTCTCTAGAGCACACAACGCAGCAACTTTACGGGACACAATTGTACAACTCATTTCGTAGGACCGTCCCGTAAACCCGTACTGATTTGGCGGCCATTTTAACACATAGGCTACATAATTAGAATCTGCACAATGGCGCCGGGTCCTGAATATATTCGTTACAACACGCGCCCCCTGCCTGCCTGCCTGCCGCCGGAGCCCGGGGTCCCGGGGTAGTAATGACACAGTTCCGGGTGATATGTAACCAAAGCTTGCTGTTCTGATTTTGAATGTTGTTTCTTTCATTTGAAATCAGAACATTTTTAAATGGACCCAATTTGCTGTCATAAAAGCATGTCTAGCTTATAATTGCTGCTCATATAAATAAAAGTTCACAGTTTGTAAAATTATTATGTTATTAAGCTATATTCTTGGTTGGTTTAAGCTATATTAGATTGGTTTGTGGATGCGTCTATTTGGTAATGAATAATTTTCATGTTTATCGTCATATAATCATGTTTAAAGAAGACATCGTGATGTCAACTGGGTACTTAATTACTTGATGCCTTCACTATGAAGCCTAATCTTTTTTAAATAATTTAAATTAATCAAATGTAATTGTTTCAGTAAAAATACAGTTCAACACCTATGATAATTTCAGAGTGTATTTTAAAATGTGTCACTTCAAAAAAGCTAGAACCTTTAAAATGTAAATAAATAAACCAAACATGTTGCGATGAAAAGAGGACTGAGGGGCGTATTTAGCATTCACACATGGTCGCACGTCAAGGAACATTACAGATGTAGCTTTTGTAATTCGAATATAAGTCAGCATGGTGTCTGTGACTGTCCCCTCGTCCACAGCACCCCTCCCCGCCCCAGTGGGTGACGACGGGTAACTAATAAATTTAATTATCGATAATGGTTATTATTGCATTGTAATAATGTGCTGCTATCGGAGACAATGCGATTACATTGGTACAGTTTTAGAATGCCGGTTTTTAAGAGCAGTGTAGTTTATAAATAAGCGGTAGATTGATATTTTTATTATTATTCGATTATTTAGTCGTGAATGTCTCAATTATGATTTAAAACTTTGACTTCAGACTTGTGTTTAAAGTATCCCACGGGAACTAATTGCTTGATCGGATCAGATGTCCTTTTCCGCGTCTTCAACTATCCCTATACTAAAAATCAAGTCTTTCTGATCCTGCGTTACTACGGGACGGAAGGACGAACACACGAATAAATTCATCTATAAAGAAGATAATTTTAATCTATGGAAAACAATATAGAAATTACTTATTAAAAGTATTTTTATGTCGACCGACGGAAAAAGTTACGCAAGAAATATTGATTTAAAAATTTGGTATTATCACATTTTTGGGCGTATATTTTATTACAACACGCGTATCACCCCAAAACTTTTGTGATATCACAACAATTCCCAACACAACTTCCAACCATCAGATAAGAATATACCCACGCCTGTAACCGGAGAGCATTTGGTCCGTGGTTTGTAATAATTGAGCCTCGAAACCATACATTGTCAGTTTGACTGTCTGTAAGCGACTCAACTTACAAATGTAGGTAACCCGAGCCTGCAGCCAGACGCTGATTCGTTCACAATGGTATACGTCCATAAGAATTAGATATCGAGATATTTTGGGTGTTACGTCATGAATTGGGAATTATTTCGGTCGTTTTTATAGTGCGGTTTTGTGTAGATGTATTTCACTTTTAATTTCAGCCGAACTGCAGACGTATTTTTATTTTAAAATACAGTTAAGTTTTCGATATTAATGTCAACTATACCTCCGCGTGTTCCTGAGAAAAAGGCTCTTGACAGACAGACAGATTGACAACACAGTTATCCTATAAGCGTTCCTTTTGAGCTACGGAACCCTAAAAACAACTAGAGATGGGCTGATGGTGCACCAGAAAATCAGCGCTTAGACCCTGAATTTCAGGGGGGAAACTGCAAGGATCTGACTCAGCTAGGGTTTACATATATCGTTCACGGTTCACATATACCTTCTCGACGATTTTTTCAGTTTCTTAAGCAATATCCTTATCGAGTCAACTATCAAAACTATGTACTATAAAAAAAACTAAGCTAACTTTAAAACGCTCGCACCATTATCCACTCCCACGCAATATTGTTATATTTAAAGCGTTCATCACATTGTAACGTGGAGTCAGCGATTGTTCCGAGAGCGACAGAGAGAGGCGAAAGCTATTACAGGCCCGTTGCTCGATTTACATTCATGTTTATGTAATAGAGAGGAAGCAAGGCCCTCTGCAGCGTACCACAGAATACACTACGTAGAGTTAGTTGACATGGTTGGGAGTGAGAGAGACCTCTGATCTAGTGTTGTTGTCTTTTTCACTTTGAATAGTTTGCTTCTAAATGCTGCACAAGGATCAATGGAGGAGTGCAATTCAATTAGGACAATTATCGTTACAACCTTACGCCTCACGGATGTATTTGCTGACGTCATTCTATATTTATTAGTGTCGCCTGTGTTAAATAACGCCCCGCAAACGTCGCCTCTGTGCAAATGATTCCGACACGAACTCAAAGAGGGCCGACTACCTCTTACATTGCTCGTACAGACGTTGGTGAATTTGGAATTTCATATGGAGACATTGCAGTGAGGTTGTGATTTGTAGTGAGTGCTGCTTGTATTGAAAATGTTTTGTGTTTATTTTTAAGTTCCGTCATGTGTACTCATGTCGATTAAATTATTTAAAAAGATAATCACATATTCCGTTAGGGTGGCACTCTATCTAAGCGAACGAACTATAAGAAGAAACGAATTGTTGCCGCTCTCCCCGCGGTCACATATGTAAGTATATCTATGTATAGAAGCACTCACTACATACAATCCGCGGCGCGTGACCGTCACTTCATATCACAGGTACCATCTACAGGAATATTATAATAAAAGTATAATGATCTCGAGACAGACAACTCCGGCGCACAAGTCTACATAGAGGCAGAGATCGTGACGGATGTTTGAGCAGGGGTCTGTTTCATAAAGCGACAATTCGTAATAAACTGACATATGTCATGTCATTTTCGCCCAGTGCCCATTGATTGGAAGAAAATTCCCTTGGATATATATTGGTTCATCGCCGCGGAAAATGTATAAAAACGGGATCTGCTGGTCTCCGTATTCGGGAATTTGCCGGATTCACCACGCTTTCGTCCGATAGGTGTGCTGTGTACAATCTCTACTTGGCATTAATCCCAACTGATGGCAAGTGACGATAGAGTCGTGGGATGGTAAGCGAGCACACCCATGAACCTTAAACTAATGATGCGCTACCTCTACTACCTTTTATACGGGAACAAAACTTAGTGCTTAGTAGACTTAGGTAACATAGTGGCAGCTAGCGAGGCCTACCACCTTTTTTTTTCGAGGGGGAAGTCTTTCAAAGATACCCGACTCCTTAGGAGAGAAGCCGGGTTATGTAGAATTTCCATCCACTAAAACCCCCTCGGTGGTCATCCTCAGCGCAAGTCTAGGAGCCCTGGGAACTCCAGCGGAACACACCAGTGCTCCTCTCGCGCTTTGCATTTAGCCCACCCCTTGACCAGTCAGCCACTACATCTCAGCAGCTCCAGGCTGCAGCGGGACGGGACCACGCCGTACTACCGCTGCCTTCCAGTGGTTGCCGGTTCACACCGATAGGGCGGCCAGAGCTCCTACTCTGTCCACCTACCACCAAACCAAGCACTGACAGGTACACCCACTCGGAATTGGATTTTCTCCTTAGTCTAAACTTAGTCCAATCGTGTAGCCACGGAAACGGTTAGTCCACACGGACTTGACAAGAGCAGAGGAGCAAGTTATGATGCACAAGCCATCTCGACTGTAAAACGCGCTGTTACTGACACAACCTCATGCTACGCTGTATAATGTCCGCAGCCGAGTCGGTATCACACACTACATTGTTCTGCCTCTATATATGGAACACCTCGGCTCTCTCCGTCGACAATCGGAAGCGTCACGCTGTCGGCTCACAAAAATAAGCATTAAAGTATTTCTTTGTGGATTGCGTGGACTCACAATGCACTGAGAGATTCATTGTCCAAAACGTGTCTTGGGAAACAGTGATTAGGGAGAGTAGAGCTGCTGCGCTGTGGAGGGAACGATGCACGGTTTATCATGTCATTTTACTTTACTCACATTATATATCTTGTCTTCATAATTCAGCTCCAATCGCATCCTGAACACCATAGCCTGGAAATTTGACTGTCCCATTATGCGACATGTAAATAGTATGACAAATTCAGTTATGACATATACTTACTAACATAATTATAAGGATCTTTGACATCTGATAATAAAATGATTTTAATTTAATTTTTTTAATAAGCACTAGAAAACAAGAGAATGAAGAAAGTGCAGAAGAAGATATGTCAATGACGAGTAAGCCAGATGCGCTGTATCGTGGCACCGACAGTGCCAAACTACAGGCTGCAAGTCACATACCCACTACGACCTCGTAGTCCTAGCACACCTGCACTTCGTGCAGGAAGTTATAGAGTTCATGAACTGCGTCACCAAGATGGATCAGCTGGATACAAGCCCCGACACAAGCTTCAAGGCTTTCGTGGTGCGAGTGACTTACCTGACTTACAAGCTGGACATCGTCTTGAGGGCGAATTTCTGGCAAAAAGACGTGTTATATCGTCGCTTTCAAGCGAGCATGCAAAAGTGAGCTTGTTATTTGTATGGTTTTATACTTCTTTCGCTTGCGTTATTACGGATAGTCAAAACGACTTAAATTTTTGTATTGGAATTGCTGAAGGGTCTGAGACGGACATTGGCTTCTTTTTATCCCGATCGAATTAGTAGTTCCCACAAGCTAATTTCTGGAATCCAAGCAGAAGAAGTTGCGGGTGAAATAATAATAAATAATATTTCCTATAATGATGTGGTTTATTGTATTAGTATTTTAATTTATTGCAAAATATAGTATGTATAAAAATGGATCTTGTAACCTGATAATAAAATAATAATAAATGAAAACTGATTTCAAGTTAGTGTCCCTTGAATCAGCCTTCACTGTGGCAGTGTTCCATCCATGCAGAGCCAACTCTCCCCGCGAGCGTTTCAGCGCGAAGTGAATTTACATTTCTGCAATTAACCGGTGGGGATCAGATAAAGGTGGTACATCTTGTAAATGACTTGATAGTGGATTAAGAAGTGCTAATGGCGGAAAAAATAAAAGAAACGCTCTGAAGTGTCCACCTTTGTGTGAAGCATCGGATGTGCCATGGATAAATGTGGGAGATACGATCTGGTATTTTGTAAATGGATACGAAACTAATCGGACTTCGCACCTTTGAAGAAGTACGAGTATTAGCAGGCAAAATAAATAACTATGTCTCTGGAACATAATTAAAAACTGTGACAAAGTCATTATAAAAGAGTTAAAAAGCATTTATTGAACTTTAATCTAGGTTACAATTTTACGAACAGGCTACAAATCACGAGTTCTTATAATTTATCCTCTGGGAGCACGTAATAGGGATTAGTGTAGCATATATGCCAACATGTGTATGCAGTATTAATATCTAATCTATGCTTGTGTGACAATATATTCAAGTCAAAACAGGTTCTGCAATTTCGTTGTGAAAAGGCAATTAACAGGAATAGTTCTTTTTTGTTCGTGCATTTCAACAATTTATTTGTATCATGATCATCATACCTACGATAACACGGAATCTTTATTGAACATATTGAGCTAGCAGACGCACGTATCCTCCCTCTCAATACAATCATCACCCCCCCCCCCCCCCCCCCCACATACACACACACACTCACTCACACACGCACACTCACACACACTCACCTTACACACATACACACAACTAATTTCTTTTAAAAATGTATAATTAGTTTATAACTAATACTATTAATTTTTACTGTATGTATTTGTATTCCTAAATAACTAGCGGAAGAGCGGGGCCTCCTAATACAAGTTTTTTTTTAACTTAAAAGGAGTGTCCCAAAAACTTTAATCTAATGTTAATGTGAAAGGAAATAAATATTTTTTTCATTTTTTCATTATGGGAGTGTATGGGACATAGTCCACGCGGGACCAGTGCGGATCGGCGGACTTCACATGCCTGTTCAAGACATGCAGGTTTCCTCACGATGTTTTCCTTCACCGTTCAGCAATCGGATAATGTACTTGAATTAAAAAGCAACTCATAGGTACACGGCTGGATTCGAACCCGGAACCCTCGGATTGAAAGTCCGCGCCTTAACCAATGCGCCACCGACGCTTTATACGATATTTATTTGTAAACGGTATACATATAATGGGAATAAATTTCGCCTTTATCTCACCTGATGATAAATGACGATAAGGCCGTTAGATAAAAGCATGCTCACCCAGAAGCTATAATGAGATCCGGCGACAGATATAGGTAACATGGTGATAGCTGGTCAGGTGGACATGAAACCACACTCACTAGGAATCGAACCCGGGGACTCCGGATTTTGTCTAAGCGTGCCGCGACGGAGACGGTTTAAAAAGCAAGTTTTCAAGCCAATAGCCAACAAGAAACACTTATCAACATGTGCCCAAGAAAGGCATTTAAAGTTTCAAACACCCAGCACGTCACAAAATAAAAGATTTCCGCAGATAGCCGTCAGATATGTGACAAAAAACCTTCTCAGAAGTGTTGAGTCGTTAAAACATTACGCTCTGGCAATTTTCTAACACCCATTACATTCTTTTTCGCTTTACCATTCCCAAAACCGTTTCACACCTTACGCACTACAAGTTTAGGCTTAAATTTGCCAAGAATTATGGGGTTTCGACGGTAAAGTAAGTTGTTTTTGTTATCGTGACATCATACCTTCGTGGTAAACCCTGAAAGGCCACCGGTGCAATCAAAACATTGTGGATTAATCCCACTGTGGTTACCTTACAAATGGCAGAGGTAATAGACCTGGCAAGTCATGGATGGGACTTGATGGGAGGAGTCTTGTTCAATTGAAAAGGTGACACGATAGGTGACAGATATCAAGATACAATTTCGCTTGCGTACGAAGTTGATTACTTTGTTCAGATGATGAAGAAGCAATAGGTACACTGCATCGTACGAATAATGGATAACTTCTCTGTTAGGAGAAAGAGTTCTAAAGTGGTTTCCCCGATTTGGTAAAGGTCGCCAGAAACCGCTGCGTCTTAGAGATTTGAGACAGCTCGTAATGTGATGCGCTAGTGGCATATCATCGATGGATGTTTCCCGGCTGATAGAAACTGATCACAGTCTTTCGAATATATGCCGTATTTCTTTCGCCGTTCTATGTCTGCCAGATGCTGTTTTTAGACGATGGCAGTATTTTCAGAGACGTCCAAAAAATTTGCCACATGTCATCCCGTGGATGACGTCAAAGATTACTCAAGTGTTGCTAAGGTTTTATGGCAAATCCCCTCCATAGAAGTAGACTTAAAATACAGCTGATGCCAATGAAAGGTTTGAGAAAAGCAAATGAGTATCCTTATCCATACCTCTGTATCTCATTAGCTAAATGCTTCTGGGTAAGCAAGCTTTTCATCTGGCGCCCTTATCAGTTGAGTTGAAGGCCAAATGAAAACCGTTTATATATAAAACTTTGACATACGAAAATATTATTTAAGAGTGACAAAATGTTCTGGATGTCCTCAACGCGACAGTTCGTTTCGAGTATCATCAATAGAGCAGTTCCCTCCATGGTTTGCCGTAATCATGCATGTCACAGAACGACGGATAGTGATGATGGTCTGAGACGGTGGCCGTCAGCAGATCGATATCGCGGAATAATCCCCCACCTTTAACGGAGTTACCATCAATTTGGGAAAATCCGGAACAATTCAATGAACATTAAATATCATCATTACATGTACGTCGCGAGTCTACTTTAGGAAATGGCCCTGTGTTCGCTATTTTACTTTACAAGAATTTTTTTAATGATTTAGAACGTATATTTCATGTAAGTATCAGAATAATGTATAAAATACGAAATGAATTCTTATATATTGTTTGATTTGTCCTTCTTTCAAGCAGCAACAGATTTGCAGGGTTTTTTAAATGACCGTATAATTATTTTTGTTTATTTGAATGTCTCAAGGGCATGTAAAAACCAGTACATATTCGCCCACTTAGCTCATAAGGCGATCCACCTCCATCAAAGTTTCATACTAAATTTCTGTTGCCATACATAATCGTTTAAAATATAACAGCTGGATTTGTGTAGTAACTATCTAAAAATAGTACATCAGATTGTGATGTCGCGAAATGAGTATCATTAACATACAACTTCACAGTGAATCACAATTTTCATTTTAAACACTTTTTTTTCGATTATTGTTTAAAGCGCCGTCTATGAACCATTAGCTGAGTAAAGGCTATTGTAGCTAACTATAAAGTTGTACATTCACGACACTATAATTTCATCTCCTATTTTTTTAAGTAATTACTTATCAAAGCCAGCTATTCTATTTTAAAAGATTATGGCAACAGAAATTTAGTATGGAAACATTCGGAGAGGGATAACGTTAAGTAAATATCGTCATTTCAATATGTCATTTATCTCATATTGACATCGATAGACCTTGTTCGGTTTATAAACACGGTCCCACGATTCGACACACCATGGCGACCCTACACTAACAGCGTCTGGCGTCAATTTTAACACCATCGTCCCACAAAAAAATCTGTCCATTATTTGTGTATATTCCATACAAACAGAATGTTCTCAATAGCATTGTGTGATAGTGCGATCAGTATAGTGGTAGTGCGGGCTGTCTCATCGCAGCGAATCTACGGATGATTGCTTCACACAAATATTGGTGGTGTTTTGTTTGGCTCTTGTGATGTCTATATGGCGTGAATGATGCTCATGGCTGTTTGTTTGAATCAATAATACAGGGGCGACGCTGAGTTGTGCCCGAAGTGATATCTCTATGAGTGGCGATGGTGGATTAGCAAGCAGCATTGAATTAGGGATATTGATATTTTAGTAGTTTTCAAAACAAAACTGTTATTTTCTCTTACTAAGGTACAATACAATGAAAAACTTTCAACTGATTGGGTCAATCGAGCTTTTTTAATTCCAATTCAAGTAAGGGCAGTAAATTTTAACTTTTTCTGTTAGCAACTTGAACAATATAAAATCATTTTGAATAACTTCACATGAAGTACATAGATAAAGTGTAATGAAAGTTCTTAATTAAAAAGCTGATCTAAGGAAAGCTTCATCATGGAAGAGTTCCAGATACTGCAGTTCAAAATGTGGCAGTGTAATAAAATGTGTCACTGTAATAAAATGAGACTGTACACTTCTTATGAAACTCCTTACTTCACAGCTTTAGAAAATCCTCTAATATTTTCAACCGAGGTAAACCCAAACTGCAAAGCTCTATGCAAAAGTCATCCTAAGCTTGCAACACTGAATCACCTTGTCTATCTTATCACCATTAGCGTCTAATCCTCCGGGATAATACTAAATACAGATTATAAATGAACAAATCCCTATACAATTCTGTAGCTATGGATTGTGAATGAGCTATTGTGTTGGAAGAATTATACAAAATTTTGAAGCTGACAAAATTTCTTGCTTTATAAGTTTAACGGATAATTTAGTTGAATTTCGAGCTTATGTCCTTTGACGAAGGTTGCTGGTCAATGATTTTTTCGTTTTAGTTTGTTGAGATTCCAAGTGTGAACTGTGTTATGTACATTGGGTTCTGTATAGTATTTTTCAGTTAGTTTATTTGATATAAATAAAATAAGAAACTAGTTTTTCCAAGTTTTGACGTGACAAAACATTTCTTTGTGAAAGTCATTAACAAAAAAATCCAATTTTAAGTATCAAAGCTGTTTTGGGTGGGCATTGATTTGATTTTTCAATCGATTTTATAAGTACTACCGAAATGGCAATGCCTTCAGTAATTAATTTATAATCTAAATCTGCTGCTGGACAATTGCGCGCGATTTTAAATTTCGATAAACTATTTCTTTTCAAAAAACCACAGCCATTCTAACTAAATAGTTCTTAGCTCTGAGTATTCTAACTATAAATTATTACTAAACTCAATTATACGCTGAACTGCATTGAAACGCAAAAGTACAAAGTTTACAAAATAAGGTGTAACAAAAATCAAGTTGAGCTTGAGTTGAGCGATAGATTTTTCGGCAGTAGTTTTGGTGTAAAATAAAATTTTTGTGTATTTTGAGTTGAGAAAAAAATTTTCATCTAAAAGAAAGGAACAAATAAAAGAGTTATTAAAAACAAGAGAACTGACTGGGGTACCCTAAAATTGCTGAGCAGGGACCAAAACATTTCCAGGAAAGTCCTAAATCTAATGTCGAGACTATGAACTAATCCTTGACGTCCGGCATCGATTACCTTGCGCCCAGTGACAATACAGAAGCACATTCAATAACTACGCAAAATACCCAAAACAAGTCTTTGTTGCCACCCGGAAGCAGGGATTTAGATAAGAGACGGTTGACCACGGAGATTGTATGCCTTGTTAGACGGCCAGTGTCAATTCTAGACAACTCAGCCCAGACAGACAGACACACTAGCAAAATGTCTATTAAAATAAAAGGCTTGTTTGCTCGACGAATGTGTAAACGCATTGTTTTGGATGTTGTTTCATCTCGCTAACGTAAATCTAGCAGTAATGGCTATTTAGCTGCGGCCGTCACGCTATTTCATCATCATCATAAACCGCCTATACACGTCGCCACTGCAGGGACTCAGGCCTACTCTCCTACAGAGAGTGTATGGGACATAGTACACCAAGCGGGACCATTGCGGATTGGTAGACTTCGCACACACCTTTGAATTTCTTCTTAGAAGTGTGCAGGGTTCCTCATGATGTTTTCCTTCACCGAAAAGCCGTTGGTAATGATTTTTATCATTCGTACATAAATTACAAATAACAAATTGGAACTACTTAAAATAAATTAAGTACGAGCCAGGATCGAACCTAGACTTCGATTTTTCAAGAACTGACGCTCTACCCAACTGAGCTACCCTGGCTCATACTATGTAGTAAATATTAAAAGCTGCGATTAAAACGGGTGCCAAAAACAAAGCATTGTGATTGTTAACCTTAAAATTACTTCATGTTTACTTTTAATATAGTACATATGCACAGGAGCCAATATAATAAAATACGATGTCGGATTGATCCAGCAAATCCAGAGAGATTATTGGTTGTTGTTACATAGACATTTGCAAGACATTTGTCGAACCCTCGACGACATTTTAGAAGATATCGAAGATTTACTCTCGAAACGGAGACCAAAAAAACTGGATTTTTATTTTCATTTCTTAAATTACATGACACGTTCCGCGAATTTATGGAGTGAAGTACATATGGGTGTTGTACCCTTATAATTTTAATACGCCATTATCAAATAAAAGTTATTTAGTTACCTTTTGTATATTTTGGTTTTATCTATTTGTACAAAAACATTTAAAACGCACGAAACAGATAAGACAACATGGAAGTTGGAAACAAAGATGGCGTCAATAAAATGACATTCGACGCTGTCACTCAGTACAAAAAGAATGATTTTGTACAATTAAAATAAATGCAAAAATGTAATTCTAGTATTTTTCTATACATATTTAAATTATTATTTGATGTTTTAAATAGTGTACAGTGCAGGCCGAATTTAAAACATCCTTTTGTTGTTGCGTTCAGATTGATTTATATTTTAGGGAATTTTTACTATACACTCGTCCAAGGTTAAGTTCGGAGCCCTCCATATGCAAGTCCGATTCGTCTGTTATTGACCTTGTATAAAATAACCAGGTTTTTAGTACCAAGAAGATATGAGTTCTCACGCACTGTACAACCTATCATGGGTAGAAATGATAAATATTTATATGTAGAAAGTTTAAAACTCTGTAACGTTTATCTTGCACAATATCTAAGCATGTCGTTAAAATTCCATCCTATGGTCTTCTCACAGTTCGAAGATTAACCTTAATGACCGCAGGTGGCAGCGCGTACATCGGCGCGTACGCATTTAAGTAAGACGTGTACTTAATTTGGAATGGTTTCGGTCTTTAACGCAATACACAATTTACCGATTTACCAATACGCACATAGGTAAGGAAACAGGTACCTACCGCCCGCATTCACAACGCCATTCTTTCTAACAGCAGCCGCTAGCGACTGACCACGAATGATCATGTTATGTTCTACTAGCTATTCTCCTTAGCCGTGTGGTCTCGGCTTTAAAATAGGACCCCATTGTCAAAAAGGGAAACTATTCGTCGCGAACCAAAACCCCGCTATCATTTGCTCGGAAGTCGATGCGAGAAATGCAGAAATGCAAGGCTCCACCAGTACATAGTCGATATCTCTATGGCTCGCACGAAGCGTTGTGCTTCTAACGTTATCATGCGTACAGCCAGGGAGTGGAACGCACTGCCGGCGTCTATATTCACACAAAGCTACAACTTGAGTGTCTTCATCTTCAAGTCGAGGGTGACCAGGCACCTTTTAGACCCACGCGCACCATCGTAGGCCACATCGTCGCTTACCATCAGGTGAGATCGTGGCCAAGCGTTAATCTAAGTCCAAGTGCGAGTCGGACTCGCCCATTAAGTGTTCCGTAGCAGCAAGTAACATAATATAAAAGTTCTTGTAGTTCGTTGTAACTTTGATCGAAGTTTTAATAATAGTGTATTGTTATATATTTGAGTTGAATGAATGAAAGGTAAACCCAAAGGGACACCCATTTTACCACTTTGGAAGTGCCCAAACTGTTCAGTTTAGAAAAAAATGATATTAGAAACCTCAATGTCATTTTTGAAGACATATCCATAGACCCCACACGGTTTGATGGAAAAAAAATGTTGAGTTTCAGTTATAAGTATGAAGTATATTTTTGTGTGAAAATCCTAATGAGGTTCACAGAATACATCTACTTACCAAGTTTCAACAGTATAATCTTATAGTATCGGAAAAAGTGGCTGTGACATACGGACGGACAGACAGACAGACATAACGAATCCATAAGAGTTCCGTTTTTTGCCATTTGGCTACGGAGCCCTAAAACCACAATGAAACAACAAATGCAGCAAGCGATCGTGCGAGTCGAGCTTGAACATCAAACAGTGTCATGTGACAAATGAACGAATCGTGTACATACACAAATATACGATACCTACACAAACTGGTGGAGTAACGAAACTCTACCATCATCCGATCCGATGATTAGTACCCGCTGCTAATGGAGGCATACACTCCTGTTACAGGTGGGTGCAATTATTGCAAATTACCACGCTTTGACATCGGAGGATCTGCTCTCTTCACAAACTACTCCCTCTTTAGATGCGGCCCTCCCTGTTGTAGTAAGGTGCTAAGATGTTGGGAACTTCGGCCTCTGATTGTACTAGTTTGCAGTCTTCATTCTTCTTTGTTAAGTTTAGACTGGTAATAATTACGATAAAAACCTCAGGAGTATAACTGTATGTTATGTAGCATTTACATAATATTTTACATACCTACATCACAGCAATAATTTAAAAAAAATTAAAATACATATATACACATATGGCATATCTTCTCGTCCAAAATACCTCAGCGTCTAAAGACAAGTCTTTATTCAGTGCGTGTTGCCAGTGATGACATACGGAACCGAAACGCGGTCCATTACTGTGGGCCAAATAAACAAGCTCATGTGAGCTCTGGAACGAATTTATCTACGTGATAAAATGCAGAATGAGGAAATCCGTATACGAGGTAAGGTCACCGACGTAGCCCGACGAGTCAGTGAGCTGAAATGGCAATGGGCAGGCCACTCGCTCGAAGAACCGATAACCGAGTGGCGACCACGTACCGGGACACGTCTACCAGGCCGTCCCCCTACTAGATGGACCGACGACCTGGTTAGAGTCGCAAGGAGTCGCTGGATGCAGGTGGCTCGGGACCAGTCGATATGGCGTACCATGAAGGAGGCCTATGTCCAGCAGTGGACATATCCCGGCTGTTGATAATGATAATGTTCACATACTACCAATCATAGAGTAACAACGGTTCCTTACTAGCAATATAAATATAAGTATTTTTTCAATTTTTTAAAAGTACAATCATTTTCTCTTTTCGTGTTGAGTACTGCCACCTTGTATAGTAAAATCAAAGCTACGGACGGATAACTAGTATAACAAAAACAAAGATAACAAGAATTGTCAATAGATGGTATTGGTGCATTATTTTTTGGTATGATTAATGCGCCTAATGCTTTATGTGTGCATGAAAGAAAATAGTAAAACAAAATAAAGATTGAGAAAAAGGGTAAAAATACGACATTTTGTTAATACAATTAGGTAGTTTTATAATTTATCTAATTTGTAACTGATTACCGCATTAATCCACCACCAAATAACCACAAAAGATTCCAACTTGCCTGTTGCCTTGGTGTTTATAGAAACAAAAAAAGCGGCCCTATTGTTGACATGCAAGTTGTCAAGTTGTTTTGCTCACGTCTTGCTTCATATCTATTATAATTTTCTGTGTTTAATATTAATTAAATATGATCGGTGTGCGTTTAAACACATTCAATGAAAATGCTGGAGAGCCTGAGCAAGATGCTAATTCAGCTTTGACTGAATTAGATAAAGGTACCACAACATAACCTAAAAAGGAAGCTTAGCTTTAAACTAAATAGTTATCGTTCTAAATTCACTGTATTTCCAGGTCTCAGATCAGGAAAAGTGGGTGAACAATGCGACGCAATCGTCCGCTTCCCCCGTCTCTTCGAAAAATACCCATTTCCGATCCTAATCAATTCGTCTTTCTTGAAATTGTCGGATGTGTTTCGTATGGGGAACAACTTCCTGCGCCTTTGGGTTTTGCGAGTCTGCCAGCAAAGCGAGAAGCATTTGGATAAGATTTTGAACGTGGATGAATTCCTCCGGCGGGTGTTCAGCGTGCTGCATTCGAACGATCCGGTTGCAAGAGCCTTAGCTCTAAGGACACTCGGTGCAGTGGCTGGTATCATTCCAGAGAGACAGAACGTGCACCACGCCATACGAAGGGGGCTGGACAGCCACGATAATGTGGAGGTTGATGCTGCTATTTATGCTACGACTAGATTTGCAGCACATTCTAAGTAAGTTTTTAATCAGTGTTATTTGTACATTTTTTTTGGCAATTATATAATTGGATGATAATTAGTGATAATAAATCTATACAACTTAAGTATGCTTACCCAGAAGACTCAAATTATTAAGAGATGGTCATGCACTGTGTGAATATATCAAAGCCAGCCATTTGTGTACTTACACAGTGAATATATATTTCAAATGTACATTCTCTCTCTCTCTCACTCAAATGTTTTAACTGATCAGAGTAAATCCATGGTAAATCTTTATTTTGCATTGAAATATTTTCTTACTTCATTAAGTTTCAAGGTTGCATTGTGCCCCAAATAGCTTGGTTAAATGATATTTGAGTAATAATTTGTACTTAATATCATAAATGTGAAACTGAGTTGGTTTGTCCTTCCTTTAAGTCATAACTTGTTTTTCTATAGGGATAGTTGAAGGGCCAGACAATGATATAGGCGAATTTAATCCAATCAAACAACTAATTCTTATGGGATAATTTCTGGAGTCAGCTTGGACAAAGCAGTGGTTGATAATGTGTGTATAGATTTCCCACAATTATTATTAAAGGTAAATATAGAAATATTAATATTTGTTACATTACAGTGCATTTGCAGTGGCAATGTGTAACAAGCTGTCGGACATGGTGGAGTGTGAGAAGACCGGTGCAGAGCGCCGCGCCAAGCTTGTGAGGGCGCTCAGAACTGTGCATGGAGGAGGTAAATCATTTTATTTTATAGTAAAACCTGTGAAACATACCATGGTTTGCCACGACTAGTTCATGACATGACATGGTGAGGGGTTTATTGAGTACTCAATGGCCTTAAAAGTTTTTAACAACTTTGAAACACATTTTTGTATTTTTTTAACTCACCCAATATGGCACACCTACATACACACCTTTTGTTCGAATTTTAAAAATAATCAGGTCTACCACTTGATAGCTACCACATTGTTACCTAAGTCTGCCGCCAAACACCAGTGTTAAGAGCACTGTTGTGGTCCTGTATGAATGGTAGCAGGGCCAGCGACTCATTCGCTTGAGACTTCTGGGTGCACAACTTGCCATCCAATAGCCTTATCGCCACTTACCATCAGATGAGATGATGGCCAAGAGCAAACTCATCATATATTAAAAAAATGCTACTGTAGATGACCAAAAGCCTGGTTATTTTACACCAGTGTTTAAGGCTTTCCCTTTTGCTCACCAATTGTGTCAATAATACCGTCTCTTTCAGCTGTTCGGGCGGAGGGCGTGCTGCGACTCCTGCGCTCGTTGCTGGAGAGGTTCCCCTCCACCAGCTCTGTGCGTGCTGCTATCACGGCGCTCACAGCCATCGCTGCCGACACCGTGGTGCACGTGCCCGACCAGGTCAGTGCAGTTTGTTTTATTTGTTGTTGTTCTTCTATTTTCTTAATGGCAATCAAAACAGAGCAACAATAAAGTACTTCGTTCTGAATTATAATAAATGATAAATATAATAATTTATATAAATGATAAATCATGATAGTTATCTAGGGGGACATGGAAAATTCCCAAACTCCAACACCAAACTGAGCTCCAATAGGTACCCTGGTTTGAAGTGATCCGGAGAGCTCTTGATTCTTAGTCCAAGCATAGCCATTAGGCCACAGAAGTGGCAGTTTTAGGGAGATTTGGGAATTTGTTCACACAATGCCTTTATTATCACAAGTTTTGTGTATATATCAATAGAAAGTAAAAATAAAATACATCGCAAAACGATACACATAATATTTAATGACAATAAACACACTTAAATATGACAATTATTTTTATACATTCAAGAACAATTCCCGGCACTTTACTAAACCCATGTGCTTTAATACAATTAATTTAATTTGGTTTACTTTTTACACTTGTAAATAGAGATAAGGATAGAGATGATCCAGCTAGAATCGCTTAATTGACAATACTTTGAAATTTAATTTATACTAACGAAGGACCACTTTTAGCTTCAGTATGTCATCACTGGCAACACACACTGATCAAAGACTTTTGTCTTTAGACGCTGAGGAAGAGAGATGATATGCTGTAAATTCTCCAAAAACTGCCCAGACTTCTTTGGTTGACCTCTTTGTCAAAGTTGGACCTACCTACTTGAACGATTTGTCTCAGGTGTTACCTGTATATTTGTCTACTACTTCAATCGTAGTGTTCCAAATTTCCAAGTTGAATGATGCCGTCAAAAATTCTCAAGAATAAATGTATAAATTATAAATTTATATTATAACGAGTTTCGTCTGATATAATTTTTAGGTCTCGAATCGTCCCTTGAACGTCATTTCTGTCTTTTCAGGGTAGATTTTTTGGTTCACTGTGTTTGATTTTAGGTATGTTTGACTTTCTAACAACTCTCATCACAGATTTTTACTCGCTTGAAATGATATACCCGTGGGGTACGTAGCCTTAGTAGATCCATAAATAAATCATTTCTGCTCATTAGGTCGAGTTACGCGCTAGGAACTGTAACACTATATTTCTCTCTCTTTCATACTCAAGGCTTAATTCCTCACAGTAATATCCTCCGATTCAATTCCAACCCAAAAGGAGTCAAACGAATCAGCAACGGTCGCTACGAATCTCACCACGCCCGTGTAGTCGCTGGGAGGAGTCCATAGGAACTCAAAAGACTGTCTGTAATACAAGCCGGAATGCGAAACTGCATCATTTGCATTTGAACAGTTCATTAGAAGGCCGTACGGGCCGAAATCCAATAGATCAGGATCGTTGATTAGACTGAAACTACCGATGATGCTGTCTCCCTCCCGCGCTTCTAGGAGGAACCCTCGGATGATATTGTTTCTTTCTAATCCGTTTATTTGTACGCGAATTGGTTGGCCTGGTTGGATTGCCTGAAATAATTTAGAACCATGTACTATTACTTTCTATTAAAAATTTCCTTAGTCGCCTACGGCACCTATGAGATGCCATGAGGTGACCCCGGGTAACACTTTTCTAAAGCTGGTAACAGATGGCCATGAACCATGTTTAGCTAACAACATTTGTAAGAATCTACTTCGGATTAAATTTCCGTAGAAACTATCATGGCTATATCATATACGATAGCATAAATTGGCACCAAAAACTGTGATATAGATTAGCTAGGACTACAAAGAAAAAGATAAAATTTTCTCCCTTAAAATGTGGATTTGGAGACTGCAGGTTCCATTCCCGACCTATTAGATACTCGAATTGAGAATGTTTAGCACGCACCTGTACGTCATATCAATATATTCGTACGCGAAAGATGTGAGACCAGTAATGGCGCGTCATTGTACGAAATTACTCCAGTTTCGCGATCGTCTCATACTCAAAGTTTGTGCAAAACCAGTGCCTCTCAAATGGAAGCTTCTTGAAGAGCATTATAAGAATTGTAGACTCTTTTTACATTTTTAAAATACCTCTGCTTCTGTGTTAATGACAAAGCTTGCTGGTTGTAAAGGTTTGGGCGCGTGCAGCTGATTGGTTCTCTCGTCCGCGTGTATGACTGCCAGGTTGAAGCAGGAACTCATCAACAGCTCGCCTCCTCGCGGCCAAGCGTCGACGAGGTACACCAGTGCCCCGAGGATCGTCAGCTTTGATAGCATTATGAACTGGAAATTTTAATAGACGTAGTCTATCACATCACTGGCTCGGTAATGCTCACGTGTTCGCCACTAATCTACATCCGCAGTCACGCACGGCTCTCGTGAACTGTCACTCATCGACCTTCTGACACATAGACACATAAAACAGTGTGTGTATGCTGTACCGCACCACACTATACTTTTGCCGCTCTTTAAATTAAGAAACTTAACGCATATTACGTGTTGGCGTAATGTCTATGCCATTTAAGAGGTTCCTTTTAATTAATATTAGTATTAATTACCTTATTACAACATATTCGTTTTGTCCAGGGGACGTATGGATACGATTGGCTGTAAAAATTGGGTTCCTCGAATCTTCTGCAAAACTTCACTTATGCACCAATGAAACTAACAAAAATTTCAGTTTTTCAAATTCGTATGATTTATATCATCATCAACAGCCTATATATGTCCCCACTGGAGGGGCTCAGGCCTACTCTCCTACAGGGAGTGTATGGGCCAAAGTCCACCACGCGGGCCCAGTGCGGATCGGCGGACTTCACATGCCTGTTCAAGACATGCAGGTTTCCTCACGATGTTTTCCTTCACCGGTAAGCAATCGGATAATGTACTTGATGATGATTTATATATCTAACGCTATTGACCACTCGTCATGAAGCAGCTTTTGTGCTATATGTTTTTAATAAGTTTATTTCATTATAAAAGAATACATATTTTTATTTTACATATTAATCGCCAAACTGTGGAACAGTTTGTTGGCGATAGGCGTTCTATATATAACTTATTCTTATATGTATATTCTTATGCTAACTAAATCTTTTATTTTTTTACATTACCACGTATTTATCTATTTATGTATTATATTATTATTTATTATTAAAGGTATTCAACAACCATGCTTTTAATGACGAAAAATGATCGCCAAGCGAATAAATATATGAATAGAATACTCTCTTTATGGAAATAGGTGGTACATTGTTGTTGTTGAATGAAATCAAAATCAATTTCTTTTTTGAAAGACAAACTTTTTTACTTACATGATTCCCTGTATCTTAAATTCTCAATGGTCCAATGTTTCATATACAGAGCAATACTAAGGAAGTATCTCGTTTGAGGCCGACCTTCAAAATTGATCACTTCTCTCAAGATATCTCGCATCAGATAAGATAAATAATTGGAGTTGTCCAAATGCTTGATGCACCAATCTTTTACGCTTAGTTTAAGAAATAAGCATCAAATATCAAATCTGAAATTGTATTTCATTTAAATAATTTTAACGAATTTTTCATATTATTATGTATTACGGCACTTGGTTCTAAATTCCATGTTATGTACGAGTATATGGCATCAATTGATTTATGCCTGATCAAATGGTTGAATGCATCCGTAAGCTCGTATTAGACGTAATTTAAGGTGTCGCGGAAAACTTCATTCCAGAAAGAATTCTTAAAAATGAACGCGTCAAAGAAATTTATGAAAATTAAAAAGTTATTATAATCGTAAATTTCCCAAGATGCTCGAGTTTGACCACAATCGCACCTGATGTTTAGTGACGATGTGGTCTAGGATGATAGACATTTGAAGACATCCAGACTGTAGCACTGGAGAAACACAGAAGCTGTCAGGGAATTACAATTTCCATTCCATCTAAAATGTAACGACAAAAATTTAGACAACGCCAGGTGTAACAGTTGAGTTGATCCACTGACACAGATGCACTCACGATCATATAAACATGTCCAACTAAGAAAACATAATCCTGCTGTTGGATTACTTTAAACACAACCGCCTTGCGTTCATCATCATCATCGTCATCGGGAAACCGGTATCTTTCTTCGAGTGATGTGGCCTGCCATTGCAAATTCAACTCACTGACTCCTCGAGCAATATCCAGGCCAATAGACCAGAAAATATTCAATAATACAGCTACACAAAGAGAGCTTCATAACAAAAACGTCGTTTCGGTAGAAGAACGACGTCTACATAGTGCATCTCTGCTATCGTATTACTCGTATTCATTCAAATTAAGCCCTTATAGTGCTAAGTATAACGTGCTAGTACTAACGTGACCATATATTCCGCTTTGGGTGGGATTGTCCCGCTTTTTCAGTCAAACAAAACTTACGTACGGGCGACAGGAACAATTGAGACTATATTTTTAGGAGTCCGTACCTCAAAAAAGGAACCTTTTTCTTATGAACACATCAAGGTATCGAGCTGAAATTAATGTCAACTACTCAAATCTGTAGTCTGATCTGAAAAAATCAAGCTTCTAAGTCAACTCTGACTTGCACTTGACCGGTTTTTGTATTTACGTTTTTACCTCTTTTGCAGGTGGAGCTTCTGTTGAACATATCTATGAAGGACGCACGCTCGGTTGTCCGCCGCTCGGCACTGACCGGCCTGAAGACGCTGGCTGCGCACGCGGCGCTGTGGCCCGCGCACTCCATCAGGCAGCTGGTGTCGTGTGCGGACACACAGCACACACACACCATGCTGTGTCTGCAGGTCATGCAGGTAAATCGACATCATCATGAGACATCCACAATACTTCACCCTCTCCGCAGGAAACAGACTCAGATAATGACTCACACAGGCGCCTGTATATAACGTCATCCGTTAGATGTGTGCCGATATCACGATATTGTTCGAAGTGGTCGTCCTGTGCCGCGGTCGCCATTCGAGAACTACTTACCATAGATTTATCCGTTGTCCGAACAATGTGGCCTGCACATTGCCACTTCAGATTACTGACTCGTCGAGCTTTGTGGGTGCCCTTAGTTCGTATACGGACTTCCTCATGCCAGATTTTATCTCGTAGAGTATATTGTTCATCATCATCAACAGCCTATATATGTCCCCACTGGAGGGGCTCAGGCCTACTCTCCTACAGAGAGTGTATGGGCCATAGTCCACCACGCGGGCCCAGTGTGGATCGGCGGACTTCACATGCCTGTTCAAGACATGCAGGTTTCCTCACGATGTTTTCCTTCACCGTTAAGCAATCGGATAATGTACTTGAATTGAAAAACAACTCATAGGTACACGGCTGGATTCGAACCCGGTACCCTCAGATATATTGTACTGACCGTCAACAAAACAATAAGCACTGATGGCACGGCATCTCCTAGATGGATGACCTGGTAAAGGTGTGGAGTCACTGGATGCAAGCGCCTCCGGATCGGTCATTGTGGCCACACAAGCTTTTCCCGGCTACTTCTTTATGTTTCTTGCGGGGAGAGGTGAGGTAGGATGGTAGCTCAGTTGGGTAGAGCGTCAGTCCTTGAACAATCGAGGTCAGGGTTCGATCTTGGCTTCGTACCAATGAGTTCCAAATTGTTATTTAGAATTTATGTACGAATGATAAAGATCATTACCATTGGCTTGTCGGCGAAGGAAAACATTGTGAGGAAACCTGCACAGTGCACACTCCTGAGAAGAAATTCAATGGTTTGTATGATGTCTACCAATCCGCACTGGGCCCTCGTGGTGGACTACGGCCCATACACTCTCCGTAGGAGAGTAAGCCTGAGCCTCTGCAGTGGGGACATATAGAGGTGATGATGAAGATGACCTTCCGTCACTCACTCTCACACTCCACTTACTCCAGCCTGTAAAGATAATTTCCCATTTATAATAATTGTCATCTACACGTGATCACATTACAATACATATCAGATACTAGTGGAGTGTCCCGCGGTGTGCGCGTCGGCCGGCTCCCCGCCCGGCGGCGAGCCCAGCGCGCTGCGCCAGTACTGCAGCGACGCGGCCCTCAGCGTGGACCTGCACCAGGCTGCCACTGCTGCCGCCGTGCTCACAAAGATAGTGGTGCACTGGTGAGTCTAGCATGGCGGTGAAACCTTCTTTTGGTTTCCAAAAGCTTAATTTAGCTTAATGTTTATTTTATATAAATATTTTTTGTATGTTAGAACAGGGGCTGGCTGAAAATCAGTGTTGTGCAGCAAGCTGAATGACGGATACTGAGACAGCTTCTCACACAGAACCTTGTCATTTTTATTAATTTTTTGTGTATGTATTAATTTGCTATATACATATGTGTGTGTGTGTAATTTGTCTGTGGCAAATAAATGGTTTAAATAGTTTTTCTATGTATGATGGATTTGCACTTGTCCTTCATCTCACCTGATGGTAAGTGACTCAAGCGAATAAGGCGCTATGCTACCATTTATACCAGAACACAATAGTGCTATTAACACTGCAGTGTGGCGGCAAACTTAGGTAACATGGTGGTAGCTAACCAGGCGGACATAGAAAATCCCCTACCACCAACCAAACCGGGTACCAGCAGGTTCCCTCTGGGAATCGAACCAAGGACCTTCGGATTGTAAGTCCAAACGTTAGGCCACGGATGTAGTTAAAAAGCGGAAAATAAGCAATGTCCATTGATAAATTAATGGTTTTTGTTGCAGCTATGAGGAGAGCTTGCCAGTGGAAGGTTCAGATCTGATGCTGGCTCTGGAGTCGTTGGTGATCAACACCGGCTTCCCGAATGGAATGAGCAACATCAAGCCTTTGAGAGTAGCCCTGAGGTGTCTGGTGAGGTTTTAAGCAGTTTAATTGCGGCAGTCCACTGCTGGACTTAGGCCTCTCCCAGAGTGCGCCACTCAATCACTACGTATGTCGGGTTTTCACCTATCCGGGACGTCCTACATTACGTTTGCTTAGAGTGGTCTCCACTCGTCTGCTCCAGAAGTTGTGGGTCCTTCGGCATATATGACCAGCCCACTCACAACCTCCTCGAAGAATGATTTACACTGGCAGATTTCACGCATCAGCTTTGTATTTTTCTTGATATTATGAATTGCAGGGTGATGTCAGTGAGACAAAAGAACAGAAAGATAAGTAATTTATTCTTACACTAGCGTTTTCTCGCGACTTATAGAGTGGACTTAAAAATTATCGACCGGGACAAAAAATTCTGACTCCTCGTTAACATCTGAAGGAAGAACAAACAAAGACACATTTCAAATGTATGAAAAAGTTGGTATCAGATCAACTTTGTTCCCAATCGCCTTTCACCAGAGCAGACTGTCTGATACAATTTGACATAGCAAGGCACGGGCTGCAAACTAAGGAAGGATGCAAACGACAACCTTGATTAACTTATCATCATCCTGTTTCTCCACTGATCTACATCTTCCCTCATCTTCACAGACTGATCTTTCTATTAAATGCGCTGTTTCCAGGTACAACTGAGCACAGCAGAGCCGGTGGTGTACGCGGCGCGCACCGCCAGCGTCCTAGGCACCCAGCTCCAGGCGTGCAGCTGGCAGAGTGGTGCACGGGTCACGGCGCTGCTGGAAGCGCTGGCAGCGCTGGGTGGTAGCACTTACTGCCCCAAGAGCATCACCCCAGCTGTCCCGGCGCTGTTGCACGCGCTCAATGCAGCTGTCGAGGGGTGAGTCACAGCTGCTGACAGAGCTGACAGTAGACATGTAAGGTAGGATGTACCCGACCGCGTACTCTTGCAGCACACATTACTCGACCAATTCAAAATCACACATTACTCAGGGCATTCCGCGCGCGTGTCTTCATTCTTCACCGCTCACTTGCACCTAGCGCTGTATGAGCGAGAGAGAGCTAATGTTGAGCGTTGCAATACCATATTAAAAGCGATGCACATGGTGCGTATCTCAGTGATGTTACAATAGAAAAAGAGCTGTCGCATGGCAGCGCACGGCGCGTGTTTTGGGTGATGTGTAATGATGTAATGTAATGCAACGCGGTTCAAAATGTAATGTCTTAACGAATTACTTTAAGAAGCACTGTTCTACCTGGCCGCACCTATCAACAAGATCAAATTAAATTCAGAAACATCATCTTCATCGCATTCATCCCTTTAGTCTTAGCTGTGCTTCATTGTACACCAACTTGGAATGTGTGTTTGTGACCAGAACCGCCCTGGACTCTGACGACGGCACGGCCTTGGTGCTGCTCTGCACGGTGATATTCCAGGAGCGCGCTGGAGCCGCGCTCACCTGCAGGATCACCTCCAGCTGGCAGCCCAGGGTGCTCGACTCCATCAGAGCTGCGGATGGCTGGACACGGTACAGGGTCGCTAGGGCTGCGCTCAGGTGAGGAACATGGGTCTATCCCGACTGTTTATGTTAAGTTATTTTTATATTCCAACTTTTCGCTCTTTGTTGTGTAACTATTCTTGATGTTTCTGATGAGATCAAATGTAATACAAGTCGTTCCTCCCCATAGATTTAGAAAGACCAGTAGAGAAAATCTTCACAATGATGTCACAACTACTGCCTAAAACGTCATTTTGCCTAAACTTATTTTTTTCCAGCAACTTATTTGACCTAGACTTCCTTTTTTTTCTTCGTTCGATTATTAGTCCCTAGTTGTCAGTTTTTGAAAGATTGTGTAGTGACGAGGTAGAGAGCGAAAATGAAGGGAATGGTATTTTAGTGAAATCGGTTTTTCATCATTTTATGTACGTGTTTCCTGTTTATAATTGAATGTAACAACTCCAGGTACGGCCACCACAGTCTGGCCGCGGCCATACTGAAGCGTCTGTCTGAGGAAGCGCCCAGCGAGGCGGCGCAGAGGTGGCTGACCGCGCTCTACCGAGCCGCGGCTGCTGACGCTACTCTGCTGGAGGAAGGTGTGTACTCATATGTGTAATACTGTTTGCAGGGGTTCAAAGTGTCCTCGTTAATAATAATAATAATAATAATAATAATGTTTTTATTAAAGGCATAAAAACCCAAAAATAATAATAATACAATAATAAAAAGATACAAATAATAATAATATAAAACTAAAAACCTAGTCTAGTCTATAGGTCTACATCATTTTCGGTTTGCATCCCGGTGCACGGAGAGCCAGTAGCCAAAAATAGGACTGGACACCCCCTCCACCACAGCCTGGAGAATGTCGTTGTCTGTCGCTCGCAGTCTCTCCCGGAAAGACGCGACACGAGTCCTGATGATACAGAAAAAGTCAGGGACCCTCGCCTCGGCGAACATGCTCGACGCGCTGCACCAACGCGGCAGCCCCATCAGGATGCGGAACGCGTCATTGTACTGCACCCTGATGGTGCTCATCGACCTTTTCAGGTAGTTGGTCCAGAGTTGACAAGTGTAGAAGCACTGGCAGTACGCTTGAAACAACGTTACTTTCACAGCGTCGCTACACTTGCCAAACCTACGCGCGAGCATATTGCACCTTATAGAGAGAATGAAACCCGGTATTTTATAAGATACATTTGAAGAGTTCAACTACTCCAACCATAATCATCTGTGCAGCTAAAGAATGAAATTTTCTATCAGCTCCTGAGTTCTTCGAAAACTACCATTTAGGAGTATTTAAATCAAAAATGCGTAGGCATGTGATATTACTCGACCGCGTACTGTTGCAGTAGACATTACTCGACCAACTCAAACATCACTCAATGTCTTAGTTCTGCACCGCTCACTCGCACCTAGCGCGGCGCGAGCGGAGAGAGAGCGCTGCGCGTGCTCGGATCCTCCGACAAACCCACAAGGAAAAGCAACCGTATTAACAGAAAAATAATGCTTACATTCTACGTATTTAAATTCCAAGCACGTGATGTTCAGAGAGCATGACATTACAATAGCAATAAACTGTCTCATGGCAGCGCACGCCGCATTTCAGGTAATGTTTAGAGTGATGTGTAATCACGCATATACTATATTGACTGATCTGTATTTAAATGTATACATTACTAAGCAAAGGTACACAACATCCAATATTCGGTCGGTTACTGCGAAGTTCAAATGTACTTTTTCGGCCATCATCCCAAATGTCTTATGCAACTAGTTGCGATAGCAGTACATATATAGGAACTTTGGGGGTTGAAGTCGGAGCTTTCAACGCGTTTATTCCATATAATGTGTTGTCAGGTATCGCCTGCCTGGAGCGTTGCGCGGCTGGGTGGGAGGGGTGCGGCGGATGTGGCGGTGCGGGGTGTGCGGGCGGCGGCGCGTGCGCGGCGGGGTGCGCGGGGTGCGGCGCGTGCGCACCGCTGCCGGCCGCGTGGGTGTCGGCACGCGCAGCCGCGCTGCAGGCGCTGGCGAGGGTACTGGCGGCCGCGCGTGCGCTCTGCACGCAGCCCCCGCCGGCCATCGCGCACGCTAATGCGCAGGTATACTCATTCATATTCAATAGCATACTTGATCTACATGTTTGTATGTATTCTATAATATAGTTGTTATTGTACTTAGTTCTTGGTATTTAAGCGGTCTGCATATCGTAATATATATGTTGGTTTCTACATGCAGAGACGTTTGATGTTGATTGTCTCCCTCAAATAAATAAATGTATGTACACTGTTCAGTCCGCCCGTGACCCCGCCCTGAAGGCGGGCGCGTGCGCGGGCGCGCTGCGCCGGGCGTCGCGCGCGGTCTCCGCCGCCGCGCACAAGTACGCGGACATCGCGCGCACGGCATTCCACGCGGACGACGCTACACTCAGACACCTGCACATGTATCCTTTATATCAGGGGTTCCCAAACTTTCAAGGCCACGGAACACTCATTTTAATGAACCCCTCATTTATTTAATGACAAATGTAACTGATTTTCGGGAACTTTGAGACACATGCGCGTGTATGCAAACGTAATCCGTTTAATGTGTGACGATATCACAACATTTGTTCTGAGTGTCCGACGTGTGCCTTAGCTCCACGGAACACGCTAGAAATCCCTGTTTTATATAAAACTAGTTTTATCTATACGCTTTAGGTAAGCTTTAAAATGTCTACACAGTACTGCGGAGGTACCGGGCTATATTTGGATGTAGGGTTTTTCTAAGTCCGACATGCCTAACTACCATCATATCATCTAAGTCTGCCGCCGAACAACAATGTCAGCGCTATGTTCTCAAGACAACGACGTGCAATCGAGGTCAATGTTTCCAAACCTTCACAAAGTCGGATTTATTATTATTATTAACAATATACTCGACGATTATGAACCAATATTGATAATTCCTCATTTATTGTTTAGGTTATATATTAAAGGTGGTCCCACCAAAATATTGTACCGCTAAGGGTGAAATATTAGGGGACCCAAGTCGGTTACTTAGCTCTTTTTGAAGTTACGTAAAATAAAAACGTATATTAGAATCCTCCTTAACAAGCCATCAGCTCGCAGCACACGTACACTCAGCTGGGACACTTCCTGGACCGCGTCACGTCATCTCAGCCCGAGCGTCCCGCGGAGCTCTCCATCCAGGACCTGACCCCCACCACACTGGAGGAGATGATCGCCCTGGCCCCCAGCGCCGCCATCGACAGGATCTCCTCCAAATTGTTCGACGACCCCACCACCAGCCCAGGGGTCACCCACAGAGTGAGTGACAAAGCAACGCCCCCCATGAGATACCAAAGAGTATGTAAAATGGGGCAAAATCAACATCCATTCTCTACCACACATAATGTAGGGACAGTGGCGCCAGTAGCGCCTTTGATGACATGCCACTTAGATCAGAATTATTTCACGACAACTTGTATGAGACATGGCTAAACGTCAAAGGGGCTTCTAGCGCATGGTTGGCGCCACTGGTCCGTTTGATATTTGGTAGGATTGTTTTTGCTGTAAGTCTCTTCCACGTCTCCGTCTCTTACTACGTAATATATTATATCCTCTTTGGTTATATGCATTGTTCGTTCCCCAGCACGTGGAGGCAGTGGTGGCTGCGGTGCGGGCGTGCAGCGGGGGTGCGGTGTGGCCGCGCGGGGTGTGCGCGGGCCGCGCGGGCGGAGCGCTGTGCCGCGTCTCCCTCACTCCCGGCGCACGCGCACCTCCCGCCGACCACTGCGCCGCGCTCTCTCTCTCTCACAGACTCGCGCTCAAGCTAGAGGGCGTCATACTACCCTCCGTACCACTCAGGTGAGTCAAGAGCATGTTATGTTCATTCGTTCGTTTCGTTCTTTTTTTTTTCATGATAAGTTTTTACTATGCAGCAAAGAAAATAATAAAAAACTGTTTTAGAAAGTACAAACAAAGCCATTTTGTATGACGACCCACCTACCGATTATACTTTGAAATTCCGATACACTATTTTTGCCGGTTTTCAAATAAAAATATTGTATCAATTATAAGTATTCCAAATTTCAAGGCGATCGATAGATATAGTAGTTTCTGAGATAATCCGCTGTGACAGACAGACACCAGAGTGATATTATAAGGGTTCCGTTTTGGGGGTTTAAATACATTTATTTACTCAAAGAAATTTACATTTCGCTTACCTGAGTAAATTAAAACTAAAACACAAGTAATATAGCTTATACTGCGCATACAAAGCAGGTTAACAGATAAAACAGTAATAGAATCGGACCGGATGCTCTAAACAGTAAAAATAAAGATGGCGTCAAGGCGTTTTAAGTTTAGTACAAAATACAATAAATACACACACAAAATATGACCAAAAAAACGTCTTTTTTGTAACAAATATTTTTCAACGACAATGAATCTACTAGCCTTGCGGAAAAGCGTTCTGCAACCATGTCATAGACACAAGAATATAGATAGCTTCTTAAGGCAACGTATTTACGTGTTGTTTTTCAGTAAGCGCCAGCAACAGCGGCAGGTGAAGGGCGTGCAGATCACAGTGACCGCCACCCCCCACCCCCGCACCAACGAGAAGGTAAAGGTATATACATACATATCTCACACAATATATAAACTCGCATGTTATATCTCATAGATACGATATGTTGAACTTTACAACCCATTTACCTTGTCTTGTTTAACCTAAGGTTCATTGTCACAGCCTGTGCGTTTACCATAAGTTTACGCAGGCGGTAACGTATATCGAATACTATCGGAAATGCTGCTCACTCGAGATGCGGGTGACAAGGACAGAGCGATAGTTAACGATATACGTTATCGCCTGCGTAAACTCATGGTAGATGCAGGTGAGGTAAGCTGAGACAACACCAATGTTTATGTCAGTGTATCAGAAAGGGACAACATGAAAGACATCAACGCCCGTGTCTTAGAAATTGATAATTAGAACATTTTGTTTTATTAAATTTTATCCTATATTTTGTGTAACTTGAAGTTGCCAACACAGTCCATGCCCCCAAAAAACATTTTGTTTTAATTTTACTTTGAGGATAAAATTCCTCGCGTAAGATCAAAAGTGCATACGGCGGTACATTGGTTATTCTGCTCCGTGAAACGGTGTCGCGTTGAGCAATTAAATCATAATACCTCTCCATGTGTTCTGAGTTGGGCAACGAAATAGACGGAGAAAAGCAATCATGTACTGTTGTTGTCTTTTTTTATGCACTGCGCATTCAAGCCATTTTGAAAATAATGATACATTTGGACAAAATTGACGCTAACGGTATACGACCGGTATCTTAGTTGTCGAAGCGTTTGCTACGGACTATCGAAAGACGCAGGTTCGAATCCCGCTCGTATTCAGCACTTGTTTATGAAGTTCAGTAGACCGAAAAGTTGTGAGGAGTGATGAAAAAATAGCAAGAACATAAATGTCGATGGGTCTTAGGACCACCCAAAATGTATGGATTGTGTGTACTGATATGATGGATGTTTGTGTGACGTGACGAATGAAAGAAGGAAATTCACCGCTCCAAAGCCTAGTGACTACGCAGTTTGTCTTGCAATCCGTAGATGCCAGGTTCGATTACCAGTCGTCACCAAACAGCAGTGTTAAGAGCACTGTTGAGTCTCTGTCCGAAAAGTAGCAGAGCCGGCGCCTCACTAGCTTAAGAGGATTGTCTGTTTAGAGCACGTGGCCGCGTTCAAGTTTGCATTGTTTTGTAGCTGTCCCTATCCGAGCCCTATCCTATCCGAGCGCGTACAGTGAGACAGCATACACTACGCGAAGTTATCCACCCGTTATTTGGATGTTTCGTAGTCCAGGGATCATTTGAAGGATACAGTATATTATGTAGCCATTTTTTCAATACAGTATATTAATAAAATTTCAGATGTCGGTTGTTTTTCCAAATTGTTCTAAATTGATTCATACTCTTGTAAAACAGGTTCAAAGTTGGGGCTTTTTGTTACCGAAAAATACAATACTTTGATGCCCTGTAACTCTGAAAGTTTATACTTTAACGAAAATCTGACTCACCACCGACACAGATATTTAGTTCTAGATTGTGTCTTGAAAATTTCATTGACTTTCATCGCTTATTACTCAAAATATGACGGTACTACGTTTGTATGGGCGCTTTGACACCAGCAAATCCTCTTAAGACTTGCACTAGCTCGCTGAAGTGTTGTGCGTGCCCTCAGACGGTGGAGCTGACGAACGTTCCCCCGATCCTGACTGCGGTGCAGACGGTGACGCCGGTGCGAGACTTCTTCTCCGCGCAGCAGCTGGTCTCTGTGAACGCGCCTGGACTGTACACCGTGGCAGTGGAAGCAGCATTCGTCGACGAGAAGGGACAGCTCTGGAACACGGGACCCAGGAGCTCCATCGTTATCAAGGTACTGTCAGCAGCAGCAGCAGAGAAACGTCCATAGCCTCCTCCGCCTATAAACATAGCCTCCTCCATGGTTCGCCACATTGTCCGGTCCCGAGACACTAGCATCCAGCGACTCCCCGCGACCGTAACCAGGTGGAATGAGCTACACTCGGAATTTCTCTACGTGATACAATCCGAAAAGAGGAAATCCGTAGACTAACTTAGTTCGACATATCTCGACGAGTCAGTGAGCTGAAGTGGCAATGGGCAGGCCACATCGTTTGAAGAACCGATAACCGGTGGGGAGTAAGAGTTCTCGAGTGGCAACCACGTACCGGGGAACGTGTTCCAGGCCGTCCCTCTACTAGATGGACTGACAACCTAGTTAGGTTGCGGGGAGTCGTTGGATGTAAGGTTCTGTGAAAATGGCGACAGTTATGGTAAATAAAAAATGTAAAAGTATCCAAAAAGATTTTAGTTGTGCTGAAATGAAATAATCACGCTTGATAGACGGGTGTGTGATCGCAGAGAGAAGTCAGATGTATGCATGCAGTCAATTTTTAGACTGCCGATACGCACGGGAAGATATGGGTTTTGATTCTTTATTACAAGCTCACACCTAAGTCGTATTTTTCTTTGACACAGGCCCATGAAGATCCTACCGCTAAGGGCAACGCACAAGCAGCAAGGGGCAGATTCTAATGGACCTTTTTTTACCTTTCCCGTAGTGCGATTGGCCACCTAATGTCTAAATGTTGGATTCACAATACGGAGGTACTGGGTTCGATTCCCAGTGGTGTTACCTGTCGGTTCTCGATTTGGTTGAGGATAGGGCATTTTCTATGTCCCCCTGGCTAGCTACCATCATACTACCTAAGTCTCTCACCAAACAGCAGTGTTAATAGCACTGTTGTGTTCCAGTATAAAAGGTTGCAGAGCTGGCGCCTCATTAGTTTGAGGGTTCTGGGTGCACATGCCTATCGGCACTTACCATCACGTGAGATGAAGGCCAAGTACAGACCCATCGTACATTTAAAAAATCCATTTAGTTTTGGGTTTTGATGAAAAAGTACGCACGGCTACAGGTCAAGCTATACATTTCCAGTACAAGATGAACCAGCATCGTGCGGGACTACATTCAACTCGAGGTCAGTGGATACTGGAAATGTATAGCTTGATGTGTAGCCGTGTGTACGACCCTGAAATCTGTCTGTACTTTACGGTAATGTCCGTCTTAAATGCGATATCTATTTATTTTTAGGAAAATGTACATTTAGACTATTAAACTAAGTACGTATATGTAATTATTTTTTTTAATTTTAATTATATTATATAAAAATTTGTGTGAAAATAGCATGACAATAAAATGTGTAAGGAATTTATTGATGTTTGTTTTATTTTATGTTGATTATGATACCAGCCAGACAAGGCTCGCAATCATAATGAGTCATTAAGGTACGGCTCATAATGCGGCTACGTCATAGATACGTAATCTATTTGTTGAAGTTTTCCTTCAACCAATTGTTTAAAGTGATGTTACAGTTTATCGTTTATGAAAACCTAACAGATCCACTAAAATGAAACGATAATACATTTAAAAAAGTTTTGTTTTTAAAATAAAATATATATTTCCGAACAAAGTGTCAGTAAAGTTTACCTTAAACTTTGCTATGACAGGATGTAAACCCTGTCAATTTTTAGCCGACTTCAAAAAAGGAGGAGGTTATCAATTCGTCTGGAATGTGTTTTTTTTCTCTATGTTACCTTAGAACTTTTGACTGGGTGTACCGATTTGGATGATTCTTTTTTATTTGAAAGGTAGTGCTTCCTTGGTCCCAATTCAATTTGGTCCAGTTCTAAAAACGGAATCCATGAGAAAACGATATAAATCTTATATTTTCCTTAGTAAAAGTAGACTTTTAGGGCAATTGAAGTCGGCTTCCAGTTCTTTTTGAACGCATTTACTTGTCAGTCATGAATATGTGATAAGCAGTTCAACCTTCACAAGGAAATCCACCGTCAAGGTCGGAATTTTAATAATGTACACAATTTAACGTCACAATCAGTCAAAATACACATCCTGAGCAATAACTAATATCCTTCTGTATTTCCTCAAGTAATACGAACCTGCTAGCAAATAGGTGAAATTACCAACAATCATATATCATCATTGATAACACCGCACAGAATACTGATAACAATTTCGCCTTTATCACTCGAGCGATCGACGTGCGACGCAAAACACCTGCGATATGTTTTCCTTGGTTATAATTTCTTTGTTGTTCCGTATTGTGAACGCAGATATTTGTGAACGATGTGTGTGCGACCACAAGAATCCCGACGGCGATGTGATGGGACAAAACATCGATTGCTCCAGACAGACTGTGAATAATGTGACTCTTCCGAGTGCAGTGCATTCTTTAGACATGTCGTGGACGAATATCACTGTAATACCTACGCTCAAATCCAACGTAATGGCTGAATTAGTGTTAAACAACAACGCCATTACGGAAATCAGTAATACGTTGAATTTACCGGAACTGAAGAGATTAGATTTGAGGAACAATAAAATTGAGTTTATACACGAAGATGTTTTCAGGAATATGGTGAAGTTGGAATATCTGAATTTGGCTAATAATAAGATTAATAATTTCGAAAAGTTAGCTTTCCATCATTTGAGCAATTTGGCTGAGTTGATTTTGGACAATAATGCTGTTGGTGAAAGTTTGAGAGCCGTAAACATATTCGATAGGAATGGGTTCGGGTTGACACATAAAATAAAAACTTTGAGCATCAGCGGTGTGGGGCTGAACAAAGTTCCTGATAATTTCTTCGCCGACGCATACAATATAAAGACTTTAATCATAGCAAACAACAACTTGACCGATATTTTCGAGATTCCATACACTTTAGAATACCTGGACATTTCGGATAACCCGATAAAAGAAATCTATCCAGAGGATATCTCGGATCTACCAGCGTTACGCACATTGAAACTGAACAATTTGCAAATCAAAGAAATACCAGATTTTCTTTTCTCTTCCTTACATGGACTAGTGAATTTGGAGTTAGAGAGAAACAAAAACCTGACCAAGTTCAGTGAGCTTGCGTTTGGTCAGGAAGTGTTGGAGGATGCCGATGATTTCATTTTGGAGACGTTATCTCTGAAAGGGTCTAGGTTGTCCATGCTAGACGAACAGCTGTTGGAGCCGTTCGGACAGTTGGTTCGTCTGGATCTTCAAGGGAACCCTTGGAAGTGCGACTGTAACCTCGTGTGGTTAAAGAAACTCCAGATAAAACCCAACGATTATGATCATTTACGGTAAGTTTGTGCTAATGTATTTTGACATCCATGACGCTTTGTTATATCATCCTATGGGGGTGTCTTAGAAGGCGACTAAAGGAAAAATATCCATGAGAGGGGCGGCAGCCTATGTAACAACCTTGATTACTGACTGAAGACTGGTGGTAGGGCATTTTCTATATCCGTCTGTCTAGCTACCACCACGTAATCTGCCGCCAAACAACACTGTTAACAGCACTGTTGAGTTCCGGTATGAAAGGTAGCAGAGCCAGCGACTCATTATCTTGAGGCTTCTTGGGTGTGCACCCTTACCATCCATCTGCCTTATCGTCACTTACCACCAGGTGCAAACCCAAAATACATTTAAAAAAGTACTTATCTCTAAACTATATGTGGAATAACGTTTCCTTGTAACGATTTCAGTTGCGGCACACCGGCTCCCCTTTTCAACAGCATGATCTTCGAACTGGACGACGAGTACTTCGTGTGCCCGACGCAGCGCGGGTACACGGGTCTGGCCATAGCTGTCATCTCTCTGACCTCGATTCTATCTACTGCGGCGGTGTGGCTGGTCGTGTTCCTCCCCAGGAGACACTCCCGCTGCGCTGCCATCAGGGAGATGTACGCACCCTCCGCAGCGTACACTGCCCTCTCCATCAATGTGCCCATTAGGGATTTATGAGTCACTTTCCATGACCAAACCGTCATCCTTTTTTCGCCCAATATTCGAGACAAAATGGTCGTTTTATGACTTTTGTTAACATGTCCATCTAAAAACCGTTGGATAGTCTTCATCACACAAAGTCCCCCGCCACGTATGTCTATCTGATCGCAATATACTCAAAAACTATTTATATATTGTCTCGTCAGATACAGCCAAAACTACTCCAAGTAGTGCTAATTATTGTGTGGTAGTTTGGCATAGTTATATGCTCTACTACGCGTACGAAGCCGGGGCGGTTCAATAGTTTATTTATAATTGAGAAAAGGCCTAACATTTTTAGTATAGTTTAATAAACTTTAGGTTTACACTTGGCCCGTGCTAGGGCAGATGAAATATTGGAGATGTTTGGAGACTGCAAACGATAGAGGACAGTGGTATTCTATCTATCTCTATCTCTCTTAACGTGACAAACATGGCTGTGTAAAGGTAATTTTTCAATTTTACAAATGGATTATCCTAGAAAACAGTAGTTTATGTATGTTTTAGAGTTTTGTTTAAGTATTAAGGAAGTTTAAATAAAAGAATTCTAGTTAGTTTTATGCGTCCCTTTATTAGAACACCTTTTGCCCGCCACTTCGTCTGCGTGGACGTCAGAAACTATTCCATGGTAACCACATGACTATCCTTATTCAAAAAATCTAGTAATTCTGACTCTTCATAACAAGCAATCCCAGTTCACAATATTTGTATAGATTGTATTAAGGAGAATTATATCAGTAGAAAATAAAACCAAAACTATAAGTTCACTTCATATATTTAAAATACAAAAGTGTACAAATATTTAAATCTAATATTGATATTGTGCTATTCGATCAGGCAAACGTTTGTGCTGTGAGATTCATCATTTGTTGAGTATCATTTCCTAGGCGAGTACTTAGATAATGTAAAGCTTTATAAGTCCTGGCACTATTTTCTTGAGTAAAATACTTACTTCGCTCGTGATTAAGTGATATTAATTTTAAGATAAAAATTTAAATATCCTATAAATCCATCGAAAACCGTCACTTTTACAATTAAGCTTAAAATCTAAACAGGCACAAGCATTTTACAAAAGGCTGCATTTTTGAGCATATTACAATTTAAAAAATTCCACAAGTACACAATTGGGTCAATTCTACTTTTAAACGTCGTTTACAAATGTTTTCCTGGCCTTTAGAGAATTTCTTTTACTATACTGAAGTGCTCGAAATAACGAATCACGTACAAAATACTTCCGGTTAAAAAACAGTACATTGTTTGTATCGACAGTTCTAACAGAAATTTAGAACCAGTCAGCCCATTCTTAAATTCTCACTTTACGATCGAGGGCAAAAATATGTACACTTATTTCCTATGTCACATTAACTTTTAATGGACATTTCATTTAACACACTGCATATGAACAAGTAAGAATGAATGTGACATGGTACAAAAGTGGGTATATATGATTGCGACTGTACTGTACTAAACAACGTTCATCATAGAATTGTGCCCAATGTCAATTACATCATAATATCAACCTTATGATATGTAATAATAAGTATACTTTGGAAATTTGCGGACATTTCATTGACATTGATTGACAGGACATTGATAAAGGTGCAATTGACTATTCGTTTATTTAATATTACCTACTAGCTTTTGTCCCCGTTTTCGTCCGCGCGAACTTCAGAAAGTATCCCGCAGGAACCACTAGCTCGATCGGGATAAAACTAGCCTATGACCGTTTCCGTCTCTTCAACTACCCCTGTACAAACAATCAAATCATTCTGATTCTCCCACATTTGCATTTATATTAGTAAGTAATAGCATGTATAACGATTATTTTCAACCGTGAACGCTGACCGTGTGGTCATAGCTTTATAATCACCCCACACTATTCCGGAATTTCTGGATGGTCAATCTGCATATGTCGATAAAACCACCTGGGAAGGTCATTTGACGTGGCGATTTAAGAAGGAGCTCCATGTCCAACAGTGGAAATTCAACTGATGCTAATAGACAAACAATGTCAGTAGACATGTCACCAAATTAAAATAACAATGTAGTGATGTAAAGTCTTCAATAAGTAAATTGTATAAATTAAATGTCCGCATAATTTCCATCACCGAATTAACTATATAGGTAAATACCAAACTTTCTTTGGTCGATTTAAGGACGACAGATTATAATACCTATATATTATATGAATAGGGGGTTCCACATTTTTATTTGTTGGTTAAAATGACAGAGACAACAATAGTAGGCGTAATATTTCTAGTTTGTCTCAGCTTTCCAATATGAAAGCTACCGTTTTTACACGCCGACATGATTCGATCTAAATGCTGACAAACAAACATGTAAGACAATTGTAATGTAATATAAATATTAATTATTATATACCGGATGTGAGGTAACAATCACTACCATTGGATATATCGCGAGTTCAATTTGTATCATAAGATCATTTAATGTATATATTGCTAATGATCTTTACCTCCAATGACTATACATACAGTTTAAGCACAACCAGAGTTCACGTCCATACAAAACATTTAATATTGTATATTTTCAAAGCAGTCTTCAAACTTTAAGCTACCAAAATTACTTTATCTAGTCAATTTCAAAGAAAATTGTTCTAAAAAATGCACATTTTAAAATAAGTAATTAATAGTATTAAGTTTAGACAATAGTGATTTTTTTGGCCGCAGACAAAATTATTAAACAATTTTCAATGCTGTGTAATTGTACCCATTAAATAAAACAATTGTTTAATAAACATACTATATGCTAAATTATTGTGATAGTGCGTAAAGATTATTTTAAAAACTAAATTCAAAAGTTTTCAGATCAGTTTTTGGGAATTATCTTTATTTAATTTAAACTTTATTTCAGACATACACTATGCACATATATAGTAGTAAATATTATTACTATGTTAGTAAATGGTAAATACTGAAGTAAAAAATCACAATAAATAAATACATGATTAAAATGTCAACTACAGAAATAAATAATTTATATGCTAATTTTTCCTATACGTGTTGATATAAATGATGTATTTTACAAATATGTTATTATTTAAGTTAATTTAAACTACCACCTAAGTTTGTGCAGTTATTTAAAATTTAAAACTACTTGTCACTCCATGCCTATAATTTCGTTACTTAGTTCTAACTTACAAAGTAAGATTGTATAAAGTATATGACACAAAAATGTACAGCTTATGTAAAAGTTACATGCTAAGTTTTTTCAATAAAATTAAATGCGAATTGAGTCTTTTTAATTAAAACTTCCAAAACTAAATGATTGCACGACGATTTGAGATTAATTAAATAAATATTTTTTTATTCAAGATGCCAATACAAACAAAAATCATATTTTTGAGACGAGCTTTTTTTTTCGTTCAAAAAGAACTAAGGAACCGACTTCATCTGCCCTAAAAGTCTACAACATTGAACCCCTAAAATGTTCACCCTTAGAGGTAAAAATATAGGGTATATACTTGTTGTTTTTGTTGATTTTTTCAAAAAGCGCTAAATTTATATAAATCATCAAAATCTACTCACAATTGTCGGATTTGTCGGGTAACATACAAAAAACATACAGTCGAATTAAGAACCTTCTGCTTTTTTGCAGTCAGTTTAAAACTAATGGCCATTATCTAGGACCAGAGTCCTTGTCAAGGCGAATAAAACGAGCTGAAACACACTATCGTGTTTCATGTCGCTTTATTTCGGAGTTCCCATGCCACTTACTTATACTTCAATAGTCGGGTAAATTGCAGGTTTCAGGCACAGCGACTATAATCACTTAGATCGTGCCCAAATAATCCGAATGTCATACAAACCGATGACAGTCCTTACTCAAAAACTCTTCCTGTCAAACGGACGTCTCAGAATTGAGACGTAGAACGAACCTGTTGCTCTTGGGGTCCACCACCTCCTCGCTTAAGCTGAACTTGGGCAGTTGTTTGATAGTGCAGATGAGTGATATGTCACCTTGACGTAGCTGGAACTCGATGTTGTCAGCCAGGGGTCTAGCTAAGAGCTCGTCGGAGATGAGTGACCAGCGTTGGATGGATCTGGTCTCTTGGTCTGCAGCCAGGACTGGCCCTTCCACTAGGAATGGCTCGAGGAATGCTCGGGGTGAGGCGTCTTGGGAGAGACAGCGAGCAAGATGTGCCAGTACCTATAAATATATTGGATTAAATTCTGATCTGTGATCTTCACAAAATACAAAAGCCAGTAGGAAAAAGTACAAACAGCTAGGATAACCAATGCCATTCAAAGCTGTGAACACAAATATTCTTGGCAGTATTGCGTTTTGGGGTCTCTAAAAATGGCCAAGTGCGAGTCGGACTCGCGCACAAAGGGTTCCGTACCATCATCTATAAAAACGGCAAAAAATCATGTTTGTTGTATGGGAGACCCCCTTAAATATTTGTTTTAATTTAATTATTTATTTTTAAAGTAAATATAGAATTAAATATTATGTGAAAATTTCAAGTGAAACAGACGGACAGCGCGGTCTTAGTAATAGGGTCCCGTTGGTTACCTTTTCTGGGGACCTAGGGGTCTAGTCGCGGGGAGTCGATGCAAGTGTCTCAGGACATCATGATCATTATTTGTAACTTTTTTAAACTATGTTTTAATTTGTTGTTGTTTTTACTTCCACTTACCGAGTCTGCGGAGTGTCTCGGCTGCTGCCTGGTGGCTCTCAGATACTTCTGGAGCGCGCGCGCCAGCGAGGGGAACACCGCCTGCGCAGCCTCGCGCGGACCCAGCGCACCGCCTGAAACACACATGATTTCGCAAAAGTGCCTACTTCCCGCCTAATAAATAGTGGTTAGGGGCACAACACACGCGGAAGGTCCCGGGTTGGACTCTCGGTGGAGACATTGTCAAATATCACTTGTAGAAAATTTCCCCAGTTTGGTTGGGACATTGCAGGCTGAATCATCTAAATGTGTGAACAGTATGATGACTCCGTGCTTCGTTAGTCACGTTAATCCGTTGTTACCGGTTACTGTCTTCGACCGGTTGTCGACCTTACAACCTACACGATTAGAAAAGAAAATTATTAAAAGTTAGAAACCTGGTGCTACGAGTACTAAATTGCGTTAGAAATAGAACCCCCATATAAAATCCTACAGTGGAGCTAGATTGTTTTATATAAAAATGTTTACTTTCCAAATATACGAACACATCTACATTATACATACATTAGCATCAGCACTAGAGTGTTTTTATCTTCTTATCAACTTTTAAAAATCTCACCATTTACACTTGTGACTCTCACTCGTCGCACATGCGCGAAGGCGTCTTCGGCGGCGGTGAGGAGCCGCGCGCGACGCTTGCGCACGCGCCGCTCGCGCTCCGCCTCCTCGTAGTATCGCTCGTTGTGAGCTGATCCGGAGTCTCTGCGGCGACCCCCGCTCCCAGTGCAGGACCCCGTAGCAGACCTAACAACCAGGGTGGACAATTATCCAGACTATTCACATTGTTACTTGTCCGCCGCTTTAAAGTTGCACAGCGAGTGAAGGAGAGGGCTATGCTTGGAATATCCTTGCGTGACTAAGCCAGAAATAATTAGTCCACAAACTGCCATAGTCCTAATACAACTGATCTAATGAAAGTTACGTGATATATTGTAGATTCCAAAAGGGTTTAAACAAGGATTCAATCTTGTTGTGTACATTATCTTGAACTTATGTCTAAGTCTATTTATTAACAGTGCTTTCTCATGGTCCATCTTACCAGACCACTTGGTTGGACCATGAGTAATTATTGGTACCCATTAACCATAGGAAATATTTTTAGCCCAAATTTTTGTGAATATGTAAATAATTCCTATTATGGTCATATCTTTTTAGTCTATTTCTACATAATAGAAATTATTTACATATTTGCACACAAATAAAATCAGGATGGCAAAGAAGAAATCATAGAAAAGTTTTTTTAAAGTAGTTAATTCACTGTGATTCTGTGTTTTAAATGATACTCTTTACTAATAAATAAATTTAAATTACAACACCAACCTGGCTTGTCCTGGTTGAGCATTCGAATTTGATCCATCCACATCATAAAACTTGATGCTTGACTGAGCCTTCCTCTGAGACTTTGATATTGGTATTTTCTCCATGTACGGATTGTAAATTGGAAACTCTGTATAATACTTCTGCAAAACCCATACAGCTGCTCTTTGAATGCTTAATTGTCCAATTGAGAAAGACCTGCTTTCACCATCGGGGCTTCGTACAATCTTTATATAGTAGGCAGGTTCTAAATGCCGTAACTCCATTAATACTACAGCTATATAATGTATAAATAACAAGGTATCAGCAAAACTTGATACGTAGGACACTAAAGAGTTATAATCGACAGCTTCTTCCCCAACTGCTAAGGCTTTTGTCGCTTCTGTGATCTGTACAAAATAGAAAAGCCAGTACGAAAACGTACAAACAGCTAGGATAACCAATGTCATAGCTCTAAACACAAATATTCTTGGCAGTATTGCGTTACGGGGTCTCAAAAACACAGCCCAAACTCCGATGGCAAGTAAAACTAATTTAAACGCTAATGATAATAAGATTCCTTTGCATTCAGCTGGACAGGAAAGCAATTGTATTCTTTGACTTGGCTGTATCGCTATATTATCGGTCAATCCTGGGAAAAATCCAATCTTTGGCAACACTACCATTGCTAGGGGACTGACAAATGATACAAAAGATAGGCCGAGAGCTACTGTTGTGCCAAAATATCTTGAACACACAAATCCCAGTCCAGAATCTGACTCTGTCTGCCAGTTACTGACATCCTCCATTGATTGGGAGCCCTCAGATGTGTTCCCAGTGACTGCTGTAGTATTTTCTCCCCAGTTTTCATCTTGTGGTAGAATTTGTACTTCTATGACTTCCTGACCATCTCTACCCATTTCCGGGTTAATGTTCACACTTGTCTGGAATGGGGCCATGGTCAAATCTGTGCAGTCTTTCCTTTGAGATTTTGTGCTCCTAAAACAATATTTAATGCTCAATTCAGTAAATTTTGATGAAGTAATAAGAGACCACTGACAATCATTTTTATTTTCAATTTTTTTTCTCGGCTGATGAATTTCTATAAATATGCAACTGCTTTTTTTTTACCATTTATTAGATATCTATCTTATCACCAACAGCTGCAAAAGTCCACTGTTGGACATGAGCCTTCTACAAACAGGATATGCGTATGAAATTGTTTACAAGCAAACTCATTAGTATTCAATGTAGGGCAGCATGCACTGAATAACTACCAATATTCTTCACGTTCCCACAAACTCAAAGAGGCATTTTATAATTTCGAATTAAGAGGAAAGGCCGCATTATCGTTTAAATAGCAGCGCTCTAATTAAAATTTAATTACCGGGTGCTTCGGTGCGTGTGCTGCCTGTGACGAGAACTCCGCCGAGATCGGCTGCTCAACTCTGATCTCACCGACTCTGTCTCCATCATTACACTCCGAGGAGCCCTCGAAGCTTACCCTCGAGCATCACGGCAGGGAAACCTGCAAACATTCGTGCCCTAAATCATTATATGTAATTAGAGCGCTTAGTGATTTCACGGAAGTTCAACACCACACATTTTAGACACAGTACACAATATTTCTTCGAATACATACTTGACGGGCATCACTGGTGTGTTGATAGATAGATTGAAATCGGAAATTACCGTTGCATTATTGATAAATTGCGGGATTTTCTAATAAGAGCGTCATTCACAAGTATTCACGAATTCATTTTTACTATACTAACAAGTTTGGTGGCCGTGTCATAAATTGTATCTAGGGATAGCCTATTATGCTATATCGGTGTGCAAGAAAGAGATAACGACAGCCCTGCTATCGAAATCAATCCATTTTATTTTGGTTGGGTAACAGTTTAGTGTCGTTTAGAAACTGTCAAAAGATTTTATTATTTTCGTTCATAAACTTCGCGAAAATTTAGTTATTCTCGAACACTTGAACAAATAACCACAGCAAATAACTTTTCATAGATAGTTAATACTTCCCAAATAACAAAGAAATAAAATGGTTTCGTTAATTTATATACATACTTCATTTTCAAATAGACCAACTCTGACCAACCTGGCGGTGATTTCAAATTATTTAGAACAAGAGATTACACGAAATGATAACGATAAGATAGCACACCCACCGCACACAGATAGCTGTTTGATTCACTCATTTCAGGCATGTAGCTTTTGTTTATTGTGCGAAAAACATGGAAATCGACCGTAGTTCTAGTACAAACCGGACTACAAGGGGTGAGAATCGTGTACCGGATCTGCATTTGGATCGTGTCGTCGCTTCACAGCCCGAAATTGGCCCAACACCTCCGGACGGAGGATACGGGTGGCTCATCATAGTAGCAGCTATAATATACCACATAACAGTGCCGACAGTACTTTCCCTTTACGGGTTGATAATATTAAAAGGAATCAGAGAAGTAGATCACGACGAAAACGAAGTTTTGCGAATATGGGACTCAGATATAGCCTTGGTGCCGGTGATACTTGTCGTGATAAAGTTGCTGATGGAGTCATGGTGCAGGGCGGTGGTGAAGACCTTCAACATGCCTCGATTCATGGCCCTCGCTGGCCTCTGTCTGACCGTCTCCGGGGTGCTGCTGTCGAGCTACTCCACTGACGCTGACAGCAATGATCACATTGTCAATATTTTTGCTGGTATCTGTGCAGGTATAGAAAAACAACTTTATCATGAGTTAGACTTCCTACAAACACTGTCTATTTTGACATCATTTTAACTTGATTGTAGCTGAATACTTATTTGCGCAAATTATTACCAGCGTTATCGATTTGTTAAAGCATATATTTTAATCTGACTGTCACAGATTAACACTATATCACTGAGTTATTTAACTTTCATTATTTCGCTATCCATCAAAACATTATCAAAATTTGTCACCTAGAAAATGGCGGGTTGAGTAGAGAATAAACTGGAAAAATACGAATTTTTTTCGTATTATACACAACGATGAAGCTGTTTTGAGACAGCCTGTTTATAAGCATTGTAATTCATTGATAGGATCCATTTGTTGACCAATTTCAAGTCACTTTTTTTTTTCATTTAGTACGTTAGTAGACTATTTATGTGTCCATTGTTCGAATGATACAATATTGGTATGCACAACAACGACACAATTTACGACTTTGTTTACTATTCAATTCATCTACTTACTGACTTACATAATATACATTGCAAAAATGTAAATAACAAAATGATTAAAAGTAATAATGATGCAAAATATAAATATATTTAAAAATTCAATGTTCATTAGAACATCAGAAAAAAACCTTGAATGTCGTACAACTTATGAAGTTACAGCGCAAGGCCAAAAGTCTTCACGGTCCATTGTGTGTGGCATTGGTTAGTAAATAATATTGAAAAGATTTGCACACAGACAAAATAAAGTAATTGTTAGCTCTAAGCGTCATTAATGAGTGTATTCATGCGCCGTATTCATTTTATTTTTAAATAAGAATAGGTGCATTTTTACGGCAGACACAGTAGCATTGTCAAGGTTAGTGAGTCATGTTCTCTGCAAACATAAACGAGACAATACAAATACACCAAATCTTTACATAATGTTGCTTACTATCAACTGCAGTACGACTACACGCTATGCACGAATAACAATAACGTGAATCATTAGTATTAGTTAGAAAATGAGTCGCTGATGTTATCAGTACTAGAATATTATAATAGTTAAGGATCTGATATAGTTGACTATTGCTTCGAGATGTCAAAGGCCATTTCAACGTCAATAATGATTTTGTTTCCAGGCGTCGGATGCGCGTTAACGGGACAGCAAACAGAAGTAATAATTACACATTTCTTTAGAGAGAAGCTTACGATGGCCCAGAGGCTCGTCAGAATGGCACCTTCTGTTGGCAATTGCTTCGTACCCATTGTAGTTGGGTACATGTGTACCTTACACACGGCCGATGTAGTCGTAATGATATATGGAGCTATAATAATGCAGAATTGTGTCTTCTTAGCTTCATTCTCCCGTCCTATCTACATTGAGAAAGTAATCAGAACAACCTACAACATGTTGCGAGACGCGGTTGAGGACGAAGACGAAGTTATTTTCTCTAATCAAAACGCACCAAATACGAGACAAGGAAATAATCAAAGCACATCTCAGGGTATGGAAGGGCCAAGCAATGCTCAAGAGGAGGAAGCTGATGTAGTTGTCTTTAATTCCAACAGAAACGCGAAAGAAATCATCGACCCATCGGTACAATTTAGAGAAAACGGCGTCTCTAGAAATGAGGACTCTAGATTTTCGTCAGACTTTGGTACAATGTACTCAGATGATCTAAGCTCCAACCATAGATTCTCGTCTGATTTCGGGACTCTACAAATAACTGGACATGGATGGGTTAGCGGTTACCAAGAACTGGAAAGTATTGATAGGGAAGGTCAAAACCCTCAACCTTTGTACAGGGAAACCACAGTGGACGCTCCTCAAAACCTAGTGTTTACATCAGACATGACTCCGGGCACTGCCAGGAGAACAGCATCGATGAAGAAACATTTAATAACAGTGAAAAACATGCTATTGGACGTGAACTTCTATCTGTACGCATTGTTACATCTCTGCACCACGTTTTCAATTCTAATATTGGGCGTGGTGTTCCCGCCGTTAGTGTGGGAACAGAATCCTTCGATGAACATTTGGAAGGTAAGAAAGTCTAAAACCAACATCTACCATTAGCAGAACTTACTGTTAATTTTAAGTTTTCATTACAGCTGCTGAATATATTTATGTAGAACATAAAAATAACAATCCTACTCTTTCATATCAAAATTCGATACACTCAAAAACGAACTTAATATTTTGAAACTTCTCTCTGCAGATCGCCTTTCCAAAAGAGGCAGAAGATTGAGTCATACGTTAAAACGATCTAATAGTCGACTATTCTTCATTATTTTTGAGACAGTCCCAGTCTAACGTTTAATCGCAATCTCACCAGGCAATCGCAATCGCATCGTCCACATTCGAAGGTGTTGCCTTCAGTGACGTATTGTTGCCTATCACATCAAATATGAGTAACTCGATGCTACACCGAATTAAAAGCAGCTAGTCTGCCGTTGTTCTCTTATTTTCTTGTGTGTCTTTCTCCCTTTCCTGTCCGTAGAACGCTTTTCTAAAAGCACACTAGATTCATATACTCGTACTCGTACATACTATGTTCGTGACATCAAAGAAGATTTGGTACTACTTTGAATTACAGTTTTTGACTTTGACCATTGCCTTCTATATCGTTTTCAGGTTTCTCTGCTGGTGGGAGTGGGGCACGGCGCGGCACTGTGCTTCATAATGCTGTGCATAGTCTTGCCGAAATCCATCAACGAGAAAGCCAGGCTTTGCGCAGCATTCTGCGTGTGCGGCGCGCTAGGATTTTATGGTGAGGACCACGGTTTTATGAATAAATCACACATTTACAACAAACATAGATGTGCCACCGCTGGACATGAGGTGTCCTCATAGATCGACACTTTGGGGATTTCTCTTTGTGGATTTACTTTGGCAGGCGGAGTGGTAACGGCTGTATGATGTTGTGGTTACGTTACGTAGGCAGATGCTTCTGCCCATTTTGTGAATATTTTTACCTTAGTCCCTTTTTACGACACTCGCGGGATGATAATACGTTGGTCGTATAACATTGGTGGTTTCGTTTTAATTCCACATTATTATTGCAGGCATCACGCTGTCTTCCAACAAGAGCTTCCTGGTAATCTGGTGCATGTTCGCGAGCTTCGCCACCGCCGCCGCCAGCATCCTTCTGCAGCCTCTCTACAATACCACTCTCAACGACTTCGACACCACGGCGACCATGACCACCTCCAATACCATCGTCGCCGTCTTCATCATGATCTGGTCTCTCGTCTACAACTATGAGTACCAGACCTGCTTCCTGACAGCCAGTATTCTGCAAACTGTTACGGCTTGCGTGTTCTTTGCGTTTTCTTTCAGAAGGCGAAGGTAGAGCTTGAAGCACTAGTTAGATATGTTAAAACAACTCGCAAAAATCTTTAGTCATCGATAATATCGATTCTACTACAGAAAACGGTACTGAGGACTTGTCGTTCCATTTCCAATAGCTCATCGCGATGAGTCTGTGTAAATAATATGAACCAGTTCGCGCATCGAAGCGCAGCGCGGGCGAAGGGGGCTGCCCACGCACGCTGCTAAATACAATTGAAAAGTCTCATTCCCGGTCAAAGAAACCGGAAAATCGTATCTGCGCAATCTATGTCATTAGTTCAAGTTTGTGGTGGCTTCAGCTTTCATTTGAAGCGATAGCACATATTTTTCGGAAAACATGTAAATAAAATGTATTTTAGAGGCCACACTTTTTTTTCGACAGTCGTTTCTCACTTTTTGCTCTTGGTTTACCAAGACTTAGTGTTAGTTTACCAAGAATATTTGCTTTACCATCTGTGTTTTGAGCCACCAAGGTTATATTTACGTGCTGGAGACAAGTTTTCAGACACGGTACAACAAAAAGTCAAATAGATGACGCCAAGATGGCGCTGTCCAAGGCTTTTGATCCAGTTTTCATAGTTTATGCTGCCTAATTCTATACTGTATATCGTATATGCTATAGATACTATGTTTATGGTCCTTATCGTCAGAGATAAGGCATCCCTTATCTGTGTTATCGTTCAAAAAGTTCATATATTTTGTAAGTCTATGGACAGCGCCATCTATGATATTTTTGTTGAAGCAGGTCTGGAAAGTGGTTCATTTGTAAAGAAAGCAAAACACTAAATTCTATCTTCAAAAACCTAATACGCTGTTGTATGAAGCTTAACTAGAATTCATTCTTCAAGTACCGTTTTACTGGAACATAGTTGATAATTTACGGGACCAATATGATCCGAGTTCAATGTTGAACTAAAATTACAGGTTTAGGTTGTGAACTTTTTGTTATTTGAGATTTTCAATGTTTTTATAATATCTGACAATTTCGTGCGCGACTCTCCCATGAGGTATCACGGTTTTGGGTTGACTGATCTCTGACAAGGTTTGTCTTTCTCCTAAGCAAGGGAGGGCAGCGCACATTTTAAGTAGAACTAATTTATAATTCCATATTTTTACTTGTCCTCAAAAAGTTTTTAAGTTTTTAAAACTTTTTGACATTATTCACTATTGGAATTTTGGATTTTTCTAAATTGTGACAATGAAATAAAACTTAAATTCTATTTTTAAAATTAAATATTTCGTTTAAGTTAGTTAAGCCGTATTTATATTATAATTATATTAATTATAAATGAAACAATCATGTACAATTTTTGTATCATTTATTTCATTATTTATAAGAGATCACATTTATTAAATACGTGTTATTTCATTATAATTGGAAAACAAAATATTTGAGTGACGACTACGGCCTACTAGTTTAAGTGCAAATATGTACATGAATACATCTACATGCATCCGTACCAAGGCGTGATATAAAGATTATAAAAAGTACAAACGGGGACATTCGCTGAATTTTACTGTACATTTCCTTTTAGCTAAACTCATTCATAATGACGTATTTGATTGAAAGTATGTTCGTGGTCGCGGTGCAGGAAGAATTTTGTACAATGACCCGTCATACTGGTCTCTGTCGCTCCCCCACAAATACATATATTGCCATCGCATCGTGCTTTACAGATATGAACGAAAGTTATGAATAGAAGCAACGGCAAATGAAACTAAAGTAAGAATAAATGCGATGCAGTTATTTTGAAAGAAATCACAAATTAATAAATCGGTATGTTTCATTTCATTGGAAACTAATTGGTCGTTTAAAAATAGGAATTTCAGTTAAGTCGAAATACTATATTGTAATAAATTTAGGTCTAGGTTGGCAGTGAAATAATAATCAAAATGTTTTGCTCAATTTTCCTTTGTTATTTTAAACAGATACTAACTATCAGTGCGTATCTTCTCTTAAGTCCACGGGGGTTACAGGGATAATAGCAATGAAAGTTCTCGTTTGTACTTTGCCTGTGAACAACTGTAAACCTAATGTGATATATATTTAAAAATGAAAATAGTACTTTGTACATTTTGACATTCCTTTTAGAAATAAAATAAATGCATATAAATTCGTAGAGCGCACAATTATTCAATTCAATGGGTTGCATCGTGGAAATATTTTTTTAATATATAAGTCCTAAATTTAAATACTTATTATACGTTTTTGATATGCTCCTATATATACAAGTTTAGTATGAAAAAAGGCGAAATAAGTTTAATAAAAATTCATTAAAATTAACAACTTTTGCAAAATCACAACAAAAACTATTTTTCATACTAAACAACAATTATATTGGAAATCTATTTATTTTTTAAAACGAATTCCCAATTTAGTCATGTAAACAATTGTAAATATTGAATATCTTTTCGGTTTAGTATTTAGTACCCTCATTCCTACAAAATTTGTTTTCAAATACCCTCATTGCAAAAGCAATGGAGACAACCAAGCAGACAAACCTTAAAATGCTAACTCTATGCAATAAATAAGTTAAACTATATTTTCTAAGAGTGGTTTTCTTTCTTCTCTTGAGCTGTTAGACTCAGCAATATTCTCCCGAAAAATAAAAATAAAATAAAGGAATGATTCGAAGTCACAGATGAAAATCCCTAAAAAACAAGTTAACTCAACAAATCCATCATTTCATTATCAGACAACTTTTTAGCATTATTATTCCCGTTATCTTTATTCTGATTGGGCAATAGAGATTCGAACGCCGACCAATCCTGTTTCACGTTGTTCTGATTGTGATTGGTCCATTTATTGTTGAACTGACTCGGATTGAACTGGCCAGTCTGATTGAACTGATTCTGGTTGGTCTGATTCTGATTGAACTGATTGTGAGTGGTCTGATTCTGGTTGAACTGATTCTGGTTGGTCTGATTAGATTGGAATTGATTGAATGAGCTGTTTAACGATTGCTGATTTGCCGGCCGCGGTGGATACATGTTTGATGTACCTGGGGAGGTTATAGCAGGCTGAACTGGTCCGGATGGCAGCGGGGGTACGGGTTTGGTGAACTGCGTGAGGTTCGATTGCAATAGCTGAGAGGTCAAATCGACTGGTTTGGAAGGTCGTATCGCTGGAGCAGCTATAGGTGTCGGAGGTGGTACATTCTTCATCTTTTGAGCTGTTTCGTGCTGCCGCGCTATTCTGTACAAACAAACAATAATACAGTTAAAAAAATAAGAAACATATGAGCCGCAATGCAATATTAAAATTAAGATTTTGTGTTAGATGTAACCTATATATTTTCAGAACGTAATTAAAGTCCGTTCGCATAGACGCGCCGCGTCTAGTCAAAGCTGCGATATCAAAGAAAACTCTGGCGCATAGGCGCTGGTGAATTTGGCATTTTATATGGAGGCATCGCAGTCGAGTTTTGTTTGTTTTGTGTTTAATTTTATTCTCCATCATTAGTACCCATTTTTTGTCGGTTAAATTATTTTTGCAGCCTAAATTAAATTAATACTCGTTTTTATTACAATTAACAAATATTCCATTCCGGTGTGTCGACACAAAGTAAGTGAACGGACTATATCAAAAAATATCTTTTATTTTGGATATACCAAACATCTAGAATAGTATAGTTTATTTCACTGAACAATTTTAAGCTATAATATAACTAACTATGTAATGTGACAAAGTTATTTATAGGTATCAAAAATTGCAGTGATCGTCAATTTAATAATATTATTGTACATATAACACTATGTACTATAGTTTTTAACATTTTAGAATTTAAATTCAACATATTCATGTACGGAATAAAATATACTGCTAGTCAATAGCAATTTTATTTTCGACTGAAACTCAGTCACACTTTCAGCTTGTTTAATATTATCTGGTAACTTTTAATTTTGATATTTAATTTTAATGAAAGAAATTTCAAATTATTTTTTGACATAATTTTTAAATATTAACATAGAGTAAGTTATAGCCCTGGAATAAAAACTAATTAGAGTTGAATATAAGCAGGAATATTTAATTTATTCTAACCTCTGCTTTTCCTCGATGCTGAGCGAACCGCTAGAGTCCCCGAAGCTTTGTACTGGCTCAGGCTTGGGCTTAGGACCGGGACCGAACGAGAACGCATCCAGCCCCAGCCCGGAGAACATCTGGTCCACGTCACTGGCTGGTGGAGACACCAGCGCGTCCGGGGACGGCGATAGAGTGTGCTCCATGCCTCTGTCAACATACATACATCATATATCATCAACTAATACATTGCAAACTAAGTAGTTCTTTTAGTTTGACTTCTTATTGTGTAGATTGTAAGGTCCATGATCGACCTCACAAACACTAGTTGTAAGAGTTGTTTAACCGACACATTCCTATGACATGGCTCAGGTAGCAAAACTAATGAGAACGAAAATCGAGGCGCATTCGTTGGGGGATTGTTCATGTTCAGTGCATATTATTTATGGTTTTCCGTAATTTAAGTACCAGGCCATTTTTTGTGTGCAAATATACTAATTCACAATATAATATTTTTCTCTAAATTTTCTACAATTCAGAAATAAACTCATTCTCATTTACAATAATTTAACAGCTTCCATGGCCTAAATGTTGGATTCACAATCCGGAAGTCCAATTCCCAGTGGGGGTACCTACCAGTACTCGGTTTGGCTGCCTGGACAGCTACCATCATATTACCTTAGTCTGCCGGCAAACAGCAGTGTTAATAGCACTGTTGTGTTCCGGTATGATATATAGCATGCCAGAGCTTCATTAAGTTAAGGTTTCTCACCATTCAGCTGGTTTATCGTCACCATCAGGTGAGATGAAGGACAAGTGCAAACCCATCATACATTAAAAAAGTGACTCACTTAGATTCGTCCTTGATTGAGTTGAGCTGCTCCAACTTTGCCCGATGCTCTGCCTCCACTTTGGCGATCATTTGCTTCACGAGAGTGACTAGAGCATTGAACTGATTCAACGTGAGGCCGTTCTCTACGCAGAGTGGGATGAGGAACGGCAGAACTTTTGTAGCTAACACCTCTTTGGTGATCCCAAGTTTTTTGTGACTTAATGCCAGTTTGTAGATCCCTGGAATGTTCAATAATTATGTCACAGTTTATAGATACCTTTAAAGCGACATTAGACTTTTGCTAAATTTCTCTGAGAACTATTGTTTAATGGTTGGTTACTTCACATATCTTTTATTGGAATTTTATATAATCAGAGTGAAAAATAAACAAATTAGTGATTTTTTTTACATACTCTTGTCATGTCAAAGAAGAATGAAAGAGACATATCTTTAATGATAGCCTAGCAAGTAGTTTTATAACATGGAATTTAAAGACATTCAACAACATCTAGGTGGTAGAGGCGTTCTATGAAGGAGGCTTAGTTTCAGTACTGGACTATTCCAGCTGATAAAGAGAAAAAGAATTATGCCACAGACACGATTTTAGTCCAGTATAATGTCTCACCTAAAATCCCCATCAATACAGCGGGTTCTCTTGAAGGTATCTGCGGCAGGAACGGTATTATCTCATCCAGCACCAACCACTTATCCAGATGCTCCAACAATTTCCCAATGCACAGCAAACAATTAACACGCACCGAAATATAGTTTGTATTCAGGCAAAGCTTCTTAATACGAGGGAGCAGTGCATTCTTCATGGCCGGATAATCTATTAGCGATGCAAAAGTCGGCAGCACTGAAAGACATAGCTCTTGGATCTGTTGGGCATCCGATTCTAATGCACGATACAGCATCGGTAGTATGTCAGTTTTGATTTCATCTGGAGGAGTCAATTTTAAAAGCAGTTCCATTTTCTGCATGAATATCAGCAAGATTTGTATTGGATCTTGAATCAACATAACCGGCTTGAGGAATGGTAAGATGTATTTAGGGTATTCTTCTTTGGAAGAGTTCTCAGCTATCAGCAACACATTTGGTAAGACGAATGGTACCATAGGAGGATTGACAAACTCCTTAGCGAGGCACGGCAGGATGCGATAGATACAGATTCGATGAGGCATCTTCTGTATGATCTGCGGTAAGCCTTTGTAGAACTGTGACTTTTGTAGGTTGTCCCATTGGAATAGAGAATCCAGATAGTTTAGGGTTTTTACTCCAACATCTTCAAAGTATGGTATCTGAAAGTCAATGGAGATTTATTACAGAAAAATAGCATTGAATTTGAAATGTATAAATCTTAAAAACTGTCCGGAATTTTCCACTAGGTCTAAGTACATTTATGGAATGAAAAACTCCAGAAAAATAAATTTAAATTTTTGTACCACAACTATTAAGTATATTCTAGTAGTCTGTTACGTTTTTAACTTTATTTGCTACCTTTAAAAACTGATGTGGGTCCGGCCTCAGCTCTGGAATCACGTTCAACATCAGCTTAACATACTCTCTCAATCCCTCCACTACACACAACAGTTTAGATGGTTGTAGATTTCTTAGTTCATTCACAAACCGTTTGTATTTCATATAATCTGAACCAATATTCCCTAAAGATTGATAGCCTGGACTGTGTAGCGAATATATCAACATTCCGAGAGAGTATATATCACTGGCTGGAGAGTGAGAGGCTGAAAGAATATATTCTGGAGCCAAATAGTCAAGCTGCGGTTGAGTCAATGCATGCATCGCTTGACAATACTCTGTAAATGGCCAATATGGAGCTGGCCCTGATGTATTTTGATTCGGAATACAGAAATCAAAGCCAAATATCTTCCAAGCTCCCTGTTGATTTATTATTATGGACTCTGGACATATGTTGTGGTGGAGAAGTTTTACATCATTGTGTAGAAATGCCAGGCCCTCAGCAATCTGCATTAAACCATACTTAATTTCTAACTCATACAGTTTATAATCAGTTAATTGCTTAGGTGTGTTTGTCATATTGTCTGTGTTTCCTAATATGTTAGCTAGACAGCAAAATACAGGCTCCGTAGCAAATGCCAGACTTTCCCGGCTCTCTTCAATACTGTTCTGGACAGTGAGTATGTGCGGATGTCTCAACTTCGTCAACTGCACAATGCCACGCTTCAAAGTCTCTAACATTATATCTCTATCAGCTTTTGACCATCTTTCCAAAAGTTTCTTTTCAAATACAAATATAGAAGCTTCTTGCTTTGTCGATTTCTTGTAACCTTTATATACTTTCCACAATAGACCTGTAATTTTAATACATATTTTGATAAAACATTTGATGTGTGCAGGCTAAGGTATGTACCATTTTAAATATAAAATAATAAGCAGTACGAGATACAAGGAAAAGCCTTACATAAAATAAGAATAAAGGTGACCTAATTACAATTTCAGCAAGCGAATTAAGCGAAACATTGGTGCATTTATTGTTTTCACCTGGCCCTGCGGTGGCTATGAATTGCGTAGCTTCAAACTCTCGTGTTACAGGGTTCCCCGGCAGTACGCCCGATAACTGGGACACCGTACTGCTCACAGACGAGTAAAACTTATTGAATACTTCCATCCTGATGATTAGCACTTAATTTATAGAAATTGTCGAAACAAAATCATTGCAGAAACCAGTCGGACTTTTTCAGAATACGGAATGTCAAACTGACATTGGAGGTTACGTTTGTAGAGACGTATTTTCATTACCATTCACACAATAAAGAGCATAAAAATATTGATTAAATCACATATTGATTGATAGTTATCAAGGAATATTATATGGGAACATAATTGATGGAGTAGTATTTACTGAAAAAATCTGCTATGTTTTAAATAAGTGTTACAAAAGACATAATTTATGTATCTCTGAAAATGTTTATCGTTAAATCAAATAAAACCAATCAAACGTCAAACGAAGAAAAGTGCTTTGGTGGTTTATTTTGTTTGCGATTTTCTATACTTTTATCAGCACTCCACATCCATGTAGTAGAGAGCTAGTGAACGAAAATGAACCCGTTATTCATGGTTTCGTTTACAATTGTCATAATTTCACCCACAATTTTATCAGAAAGCAATCCGTACGTGAACGAACCATACGAACCTTTGAGCCCACTCGTATCATGCCGTTTTCTACCTCTGGAATTCTTAGAATGCGACGAGCCACATGACCACAAGGGTAACCACACTGCTAAAGAAGCTGCTGGCCACGGCTGTGTGAAATACGGAGGGGTTTATTACGAAGACGTCGAGAAAACGAAAGCTCAATGCAAAGTGTTAGACGGAATCGAATGCCAGGGTATCAGAAGCTTTTTACGTGACGGATTCCCATGTGTTAAATATTCTGGACATTACTTCACGACGACTTTAATCTATAGCATACTTTTAGGATTTCTAGGCATGGATAGATTTTGTCTAGGTCAAACTGGTACAGCAGTAGGAAAGCTTTTAACACTGGGTGGCTTAGGCATCTGGTGGATCGTTGATGTGGTGTTGTTGATTACAAATAGGCTGCACCCTGAAGATGGAAGCAACTGGAACCCTTATGTTTAGTTATAAGTGCTATTTCTCATGTGCAGTACTTATCTGTTTTGTGATATTATGTTTTATAGATAATTGTAAAGTGTAAATAGAATAAATTATTGTAATAAGATATTCTGTCTTTTATCGGATTGGCAATTTTTGTTCAGTAATAAGTGGGGAAAATTATAGATGAGTAGCAGGCATCTTCGGCACAGAATTATAACATATAGAAATAACCATCTTATTTTCAACCAACTTCAAAAAAGTAGGAGGTTTTGAATTCCACTGTATGAATTTTCTATATTATGCCAATTATGAATCAATTTTGATGATTCTTCTTTTGTTTGGTAATTTGGTAGTACAATTTTCAAAGGTCGCATATAAATTTTATTGAAATTGAGAAAGCTCTTGTTAAGAAAATCAACAAAATCAAAATATATACCCAGATAGTTCTAAGGGTAAACCTTTTAGGTAATGAATGCTATAGACTTTTAGGGCAGTTAAAGTTGGTTCCAGTTCTTTTTGAACATATTAATTATACTGTGTTATTATCATTAGATATTTTTAATATTATTTAAAACATGTAAAAGACATGGGTATTCAAAAGTTTTTGTGCACCATTTCATTAAATAGACAAGTGCACCCTACTAGATGGACAGACTACTTGTTAAGGTTGCAAGGAGTTGCTGGCTGCAAGGACCAGTCTGTATATTTGGTTTTTGATTTTCTCAAAAAGCGCTCAATTCAATAAAATTTATGAGACTTTTTTCAAGTCTGTTGAAAACTATGTAAAAAGAATAATACTGTTACTATGGGTCTGGTCTGAATATAAATAAAACTAATTGGTAGTGGTAATAGCTTTTATTTAAACTTAAGCCACGAGGGCTGATGCAGTACTGGACTCGTATTTCCAGTTGGGAGGGAGCACACTCTTTGTCTTGTAGTAGCGCGCTAGCCTGTGGATTCTGGACTCGACGAGGATCAGACGGAATTTGCTGTCCTTGTCTTTCCTGTTAAACAAAACGAGGTATGAGCAATGAGCATCAGTTGTAGAAGTTCACACCTGGACATTAGCCTTAAGTTAGGTCACTCTATTTTTGGTTCCTCATTACCATACATAAAAACCTTTTCATAATCAAACATGAAATTTTAATTTTAAAATCTTTTGTAGAACAAAGTTATGGACATCATCTGAATTAAATGAATCATAAAAATAGTTAAAGAATCTCAATTATTTTGGGCCAAAAAATTATATTTTTAAAACATCTAAGATATAGTTACAACACATTATCATTATTTAAATCCAGACAAGTTTGTGCAGGCTCATAGTCAGTTTAAATCAATCAATGCTCACATAGACAATCTGAATAAAATACACACAACTACCACACTAACAATAAGTACTAAAACTATTATTATAATCTGAGACAAGGCAGTAGGTCCTCCGGGCCTAACCACTCACTGTGACTTTGATAGATCTTCCACTTTCAGATTCAAGATTCTATGGGGCAAAGTAAGAAATAATTTGATAGCTTCCCCTCAGTACCACTTGTTTTGAATTTTCCTGGATATTTTCCATAATCAGCACAGCAAGTAAATCTTAATGAATACAATGCAAATTTTAGTATAATTTTTTTTGGTACTTTTAGTTTTCAACAATGAGAACAACTATTTTCATATACACTATCTAATCAGATGGAAAGACATTAAATCCCAAGTGCAGCCAGCAGTGGTGATATACACTAAAGTATTTAGAAAGTGACTTTTATATTTACTTTGCAGACAAGAATCAAGATGAATAAAAGATCCACCTGGGCTCAAATTAATCTTATAGGATCTGCTTTTAGACAATATGATAATCAGAATAATTTAATAAGCGAAATACTAATAAGCTGAGACAAAATGCTAAAAAATTGAATCTGCTCTGTCATTAAACTTTTATCTGATTCGTTTTGTGACATGGAGTTAGTGGAGAAGATTATCACCCTCTGACAAATGAGGGTGGTCCATCCAGCCTCTCCCTCTTCAGTTTTTACATGGTCTGGTACCTTAAGACAGTTAAGACCAGATGATTTGATTGCCAAATTCGTACAATTTTTTTATTCAAAATTTCTTCAGCGTTCACAGTACAACATCTCTAATAGTTCATTTTATTGTAGTTAATATTGACAAAACTTATGTATACCTGTTACGTTCCAAGTGCTTCCTCATTGCCACAGCCTTCTTGATAAGGTAGTAGAGGTCCTCAGGTAGATCCGGGGCCAGACCCATTGCCTTCATAATACGAAGGATCTTTTTGCCAGTGACAAATCTGACCTGGGCCACTCCGTGAGAGTCCCTAAGCATGACACCTGGAAAATTAAAGTAGATATGTTTGAATGAAGCCAAGTTTAATGTAGGAAGTATGGAACCAAGGCTGAGTGACAGATATTTAGCAGAGAAAGACAATATTACATTTTAAAACACCTTTTAGTACTTAAATGAAGATTTAACGAGTTCATTGGCCAACCATAAGTGAGCTTGCTTGCTTGAAAAGTGACTTTTGTGTCAATTTTACAGAGGATCGGAATATGACAGGTACAGTGCAGACTACATACCGATTTGTGAGGGGGTGAGACCCTTTTTTCCAAGCTTGAATATCTGTTCTTTAACATCATCAGCGGTTAGTTTCAACCACGTGGGGACGCTGCGGCGGTACGGCAACGCCGACTGGGATATACCCTTGCTAAAAACACATAAAACACACTTAGAACAACGCCATGTGGTCACCTCAACACCGGAGAGGTTAGGCTTTCCTCCTCGGACAAATTTTCACGGGAATATATTCACAAAACTTTGTTCAATGCTACATTAACAATTTGTACGAATAAAATAGTCAATAAATTACCCAGGTGCGTGCATACGACCCATGGTTACGGCCTTTTATAAAATCGCCGAGTTACAACGACAACAAGTGAAACTAAAAAGATGGTGCCCGGAAGCAGCAATTTCATTCACTCATTTCCTCTATTGTCTGTTATTCTCTAGAGATGGAAAATCGGTAATTATCAATATTTCTGGTTTATGATTTAGTGCTTGCGCCACACTTACTAGTTGTATTGTTACATAGCTATTGAACTACGCTCAGCCGTCAAAGTGCTGGTTGTGGTTGTCAAATAAACGTCAAAATTACGAACATACATTTGCGAATTACGAATTGAGACTACAAGTTTATGAAAATTGGTCAATAATGGCCGAGAGATACGGCATATCGGAGGCTGAGTTCAACCTCGCTAAACAGCAAGCCGCAAGGCGTGCTGAGATGAGAAAAGAATTTTTAAAGCAAAAGACTAACCCTTGGAAACATGCCTCTGAAGCTGGGTTCGTTGTGAGTACTTGATCAAATAATTACGTAATTTTGTTATTAAATCCCCAAAACAGACAGATAAACATGCATGAGGCCAGAGGACTCGAGCGAAACAAGCGCCTTTAGTCTGTTTAATTCAACAAAATTTATGAATGTATAGTATTTGAGTACTAAAAATAATATGAAAAAAAATAATTTACAACTCTTTAATAAAACCACATCTTGACTATCTAGTCGAAATCTGGGGCTCAGCTGCGAAAACGAACTTACATATAATACAAGTGGCACAAAATAAATTAGTAAAAGCACTATTTAAATACGACTTCCTCACTGCTACTGACACGCTGTACCGCGAAACGAAAATAATGAATATAAGTCAAACATACACTTACTACACCTGCATCTTAGTTCGCAAAATTCTAAATAAGGATATTCATACGCAAATAACTTTTACAAGAAAACGTGATCTGCATAAACATAGACTAAGGCATGCTAATGACTTAAATCTACATGCACCGCGAACAAATTATGGTAAAAGAAATATTTTGTATGAGGGGGCTCAGATCTATAACAAATTACCAAAAGACATAAAAGACTCCAAAAGCATTACAACTTTTAAAAAACTACTTAAATATCACATCACAAAAAGACAGCTTAACCTTAAGTAATTCTAAAAGCATATTTTATTTATCTTATTTATTAACTGCTTTCATTTTTCGATACATATTTATAGTCTTATAGTATTATTATATTTACATCAAATAACATACACAAAACAACATTCAATCACATAAAACAATGCCATATCTAGTTGCGCTTGCTCTGTGTATTGCGCTCGTTCCAGCGAACGGCCGATACTGGTTCACAGTTAAATAGTGACTGACCGTCACTCAAAATTAATTTTATTTTATTTTAGTTTTACTTTACTTCTAAGATACCATAGTTGAATAAGTATAATATGTATAATTTCTCATGTAAGTGAAAACAAATTTCTTTATGAGAAAATAAAGTTCTTTAACCACATATATTGTTCCAGTAAGTACATTTGTAGAAATTCAACTAAGTGTATATTTTTTATTTTTTGCCAAAAATTTACTAGAAACAAATATCTACCTATTGGAGACTTCTCTGATCTGCTGTTTTCTAATAATATTTTTATTTATTTTCAGTTTGACCCAGCTGTCCAAAAGTTCAACTCTATGAAAGTAACCCAATTTGAATATTTCAAGCCAAACCGAAGCGCAGGTCTTTTTGGAATTGGCACCATCATCATACCAATGTTTGCATACGGTTACTTAGTGTGGAATGAACGCAACACAAGGGAGACCAAGATCCGGAAAGGAGAGCTTCTTTACAGAGACAGATTGTTCAAACTTATTTAATTATGTATTTCATCTCAGGATCTAAGGCTCTAGAAAATATAGTGTTAAATTATTACACATGATTTTTAATTGGGTTTAATATACATGTAAATGCATTAAAAACAGATTAATTTCAGTGAGATGGACAAGGAGGGTTCTGTAGTGACAAATATGTGCTATTATTTCAGGAGAAAAATGGCTTAAAATATTTTTGGGGACTGTTTTTTTTATTAAGTACAGTATACAATACACATTCCCTTCATCATGTCTTTAACTAACCTTAATACTTACAGGTATTTTTGACTAAGATTTAAAAAAATACTTTAGTATTATTTATTTCTACATGATTGTACCTATATCCATAGATTAATAGTTAAATAATTGTCTATAAAAAGGTTAAATACATACTTTTTTAAAATACAACAAAAATAAGTGACATTGTCAAACATATTCTAATTCATAAAGATTTATATATAGGTACATATTGAATTACTGTACTAATTATTCAAAGCCATGTCTCAAAAATGCGACACGGGCGAAATGTCGGAGACGGACTGCAAAATAATTGAGGCACAAATTGAGAGACGCAAGAAGTTTCGTGAGATATTCTTGAAAATGCGAACGGACCCTTCCCAACACGCCCAGGAGGCGGGATACGTTGTTAGTATTAGACATTGTTGAAACCTCTTCTTCCATAAAAACTTCAAATTAAATATCTGCTTCTTAAAACTGACTACATTCTTGTGTTTTGCTTAATTTTATATAGTACCAGTTTTAGCCTGCGACTTTGGACCATGGACTTATGACCGAATTTATCTCACAGATGAAATCAAATCATTATATTTGTTAATTTGGGTATTACATGTGTAGGAAGCGTCGGTGGCGCAGCGGATAAGGCGCGGGCTCTCGAATCCAGCCGTATAGCTATGGGTTGTTTTTCAATTCAAGTACATTATCCGATTGCTTAACGGTGAAGGAAAAAATCGTGAAGAACCTGCATGTCTTGAACAGGCATGTGAAGTCCGCCAATCCGAATTAAGCCCTCTTGGTGGACTATATCCCATACACTCTGTAGCAGAGTAGGCCTGAGCCCATGCAGTGGGGACGTATATAGGCTGTTGATGATATGTAGGATCTTCTTTATTATTATCACAGGGAACTACTTTTAGCCTTAGCCCTTTCAACCCTCCCTATGCTAAAAATTAAGTCATTCAGACCAAACAATACTCATTTTCGGATTAATGATATTAGTAATTTTTTAATGTATCTTGCATGAGTTTGCACTAAGACCGTTGGACGTGTGCACCCGAAGCCTCAAGCTAATGAGGTGCAGGCTCTGCTGCCTTTCATACCAGAACACAACAGTGCTATTAACACTGTTGTTTGGCGGCAGACTGAGGTAACATGGTAGTGAAAAATGAAAAAATATTTATTTTCTTTTATATCTTTTTCAGTTTCAAAAACTTGTAGTATCAACTTAGTTATCAAGTATGGACGATGCTATGACTCGCGCCGAACTTCTAGAAGTTGCTCTTCGTTCCCGGACTAGAAATTTGTCGCGGGCTGTTAAAATAGCTTGTAAAACACAGTTTTTATACAAACCTTTTATGTCCCAGTTCGACCCAGCCATCCAGAAGTTCTATTCCATGAAAGTTACCAGTTTCGACCACTTCCAGCCGAACAAGAACACCATTATGTGGGGGCTGATCATGGTCGTGCCCATGTTCGTGTATGGGTACTGCGTGTGGAAGCAGCGCGACGACAGAGAGAAACTATTCCGCACTGGCCAAATTAAGTACAGAGATAGACTATTTAAATTCATTTAAATGTTTTATACCTATTAATAAAACCATTTCGTAACGTAATATTTTTTTAACGCCCGATGCAAAATGTGATGTTTTATAAGTTTGACGCCAATGCCTGTGTCATCATAGCTCTCAACGGATGGACTGATTTTGATGCACGTTCCTAGCAAGTTTCCTAGAGGCGGTTCTTAGCTTTATTTGGTAAAAATCAATTCAGCAGTTTGAACAGTTTTTTTTTTTTTTTTTTTTTTTTTTTTTTCGAATGGACTTGATGCTGTTGGTCCTGCGACCTCTACAGCTTCACCCGAACAATGGCGAGCGCGGAAGGCGCTCAACCGGTATTATTATTAATAGCAACAGGCCTAAGGGCGCCCGCTCGGGCTCGTCCTCGGCTTAGGGCGTTGCTTTGTGGTCAAGAGATCGGTGAAAATCGGCCCGGAATGTGCCGATATCTGCGATAAGCGCCAGGATTATTGCTCGTCGTGGGGAAGGTGTGTCTTTGCCGTCTCCGCCGGCGGAGACGGTGTATTTGCAAAGTGTCGGTTTGAGGACGGATCGATAGTGCTTGAAGAGCCAAGGTGATCGGATCATCGGGGTCGTTGAGGACGTCCCGGGGGCGCCTCTTACGGCCGGGAATCGGCACGTAAGACGACGCTTTACGTGCAAACGGATTGGGGGTTTGAACAGTATCAGCTGATGTTAGGCATTTTCAGCATAAGGTGCAAGATTTTGTATATTTTCGTATGATTATTGCGTAGATTTTTAAAATTTTTTAATTTGTTACTTGTAAAATAACATGGTGGAGGAATTGAATGGTCAATTGTTACTGCCTAATAAAATTAAATTTTTTCCAAACATTGTAACTCATTGGTACGAGCCAGGATTGAACCCAGACATAATTAACACGTTCAAAAAGAACTGGAAACCGACTTCAACTGCCCTAAAAGTCTACAGCATTGATCCCCTAAAATGTTCACCCTTAGAGGTAAAAATATAGGGTATATACTTGTTGTATTTGTTTTTGTTGATTTTCTCAAAAAGCGCTGAATCAATTTCAATAACATTTATATGGGACCACCTCTGAAGAATGCTCTACAAAACAAAAAATAATCATCAAAATCGATTCAAAATTGTCGGAGTTATCATGTAACATACATACAAAAGAAAAACATACAGGCGAAGAAAATTATACCTTTTGTATGATTGTAATATCAAAATTGTCTTAGTTTACATTGTGGTGTCATTTTAAAAGAAAATTGAAACTCAATAATTCTTCAAGCGAAACATATTTATTGCTTTAAAGAAAATTTAAAAACAGTGACTAAATGTCTAAATAACAGAATTTCTATAACTTAGCGATCATCCAAGGATTTGTCTCTAGATATGACAGAGTCTTCAAACTTTACCATGTATGTTGTACCTTTATGCCAATGCGCCGTTACTTTTGCAGGCTGAAAGATAATAGAAGAGTTATGCAGCATTACCAAATACTAGTTTTAATTTTAAACACTGAATATATTATTTAAGGACAGAGAGTTTAGATAAGAAACCATTTTGGTTGTTAGAAAGAAACTGTTTATACAGTACTGGTACTGGCTTCCTGGACGTCAGAAATAAATTATCCTACTTATTGCATTGGGATAAAAGTGGTTTATGTCCTTTTTTAATAGAATAGAATGAAATAGTATACCTATATATCAAATTTAATTATGATGGGTTGTACGTGTCTTTCGACGTAGTAACAAACTCATTTTCACATTTATTACATTAAATCTGACGTTTATAGTGTTGGGACACCACGACTGTGTTGTCACAGCCTTTCAAGAAGTAGTTGTAGATTATCAATTAGTAGAAATTTCATTTCCACTCATAGAGATCCCGTTAGTAGGTAAAAATCAAAATTTACTTACAAATCCACTCTTTGTTAGAACAGCCTCTATGATGCCTGCATTGAATGTTGCACAGTTCAATGAGCCCTTGTCTTTAGGCACACTTATGAATTTGTTTACCTGGAAAATAGAAACGATTCCTCTGTCAGAATATGTCCAACGACGCAAGGGTGGATGCACCCCAGAAACTTGCTCAAAATAGCTACATGTGCAACTCTCCAGATGCACATAATTTTTTAAAAAGAAGATTATATGCACTGGAAATTCTTTGAAAAGATTTTAATTATTTTTATAAATAAACAGTATCAATTTTAATATATTTTTTTAGAATGATTGACTTATAGTGGAGGTTCAATACAATTTAATTTGTTCTAAACTATTACTTTTGGAGAGGACCCCATCTGAATGGACCTAAGAAATTATCCAATAGGAACCACTTTAGTGCTATCTATGTGCTTTTAAGATTTGTTGTGCTGCTGTTTATTCTGCAGGTACAAACAATCAAAACCTCTTTTAACCATGGTTATGATGCTAGGCACTGTAGCAAAACTCAGCACTCGCTTCTATACACCCTAAACACACCAATTTGTACATATTGCTCAGCTTTCATTTGTATATGGCTGAAGGCTAAAAAATTATTATCTACTTACAAGAGCATCTTTTTCAATGATGTAGTAAGTTCTCTCATCATCATTAGCATGTTCCAGTTTATCAGCTTCTTTTCCAAACAGTACCTGGAAGAGTATTATGATCAGAAATCAGCAACTGCCAGATTGAAAACTCAGTGTCAGTCTTAATAAATTAAAAAGGACTCACCTTCCACAATGTGGATTTGACAAAAAGCAACATATTTAGCAGCTTTATTTCGCGTTTACTGTTCCGCTCTCGTACGAAGTATAAATCTAAAAGTCTGGTACCTACATCATGTCCAATATCAGATAATCTGCAAGTTATAGAAGACTATGTTAGGAAAATAAATTGTGACATTTACATGATTATATGAAGTAAATGCTAGGTAAATGTGAGTAAAACTTACTTGTTCTGGAGCTCCTGGATAGAATGAGATCGATTTTGGCAATATTGAACGATTTCAGAGAATAAGAGAGCATAAAATGCTAATGATACTTCACCTTTGCCTTTGCTAATGGGCTTGTCGAGGATAGAGGACTTTGAACGACCAGACGACATGGCTTGTTGTTTATTATTATTTCTATTTTGCCGACTAGTTTAAATAGTAATAATTCTCTCTCTAAAAACTCCTAAAAATTAACGATTGGATGAAAACAATGATAACGCCTCTTCCCTTTTGTGAGCTGTGTCAATTTGACAATTTACTTTTTTTTTGTAAGATTTTTTCCCCCATGAGGCAAAGGCAAATCACCATTTGACAATTTACTCTTTAAGCGCGATTATTTTCCTTTTCATTCGCTCTTTTTAGAGTCGAGAATCTTGTATTTTTATCCGTAGTGTTTAAGGAACATCCAATTTTGAGTTAATTTAAATCTAACTGCTTAACACATTGCTCAGCCAAGATTCACCTCGTCTGACGCGAACTATGGTGGCAAGTCCAACAGTTTACTTGTGAAGCACATCCATTAAAGTCTTTATTCAATGTCAAAGATATTAGATTTACATGTCAATATTTTAAATTATATTTGTTAGTAAACTTAACCTAGATTAGTAATAAAATTAAACCTACAACCTAAAGAAGTACGTAACCTAACCTAACTAGCGTGGATCTGGTCCCGATCCAAAGGTCCCCATCACACTTGCCGCGTTGCCACGTTGGATGGCAATGGAGATCCTTTGGACCAGGAAAGATCCTGATAGAGGATCAGAGCCCCTCTCCCTCAGGCGGCGTCCCAATTCGTGGACTTGTGAAGCTCGTTATGGAGAAAAATGAGTCATTATATATGGCAAGGCTTCTCAATCTGTGCGTCGCCGCAATGTCATAGGGGCGACGTGTGTCGATAAGAAGCTGTGCACGCATGTACTTCTCATTGGCATCCAGCCAACAGTAAAATAAATAAATATATATCAATTTGTTCTTATTTTCAAATAATGATTGTATGTCCAAATACAGAGTTTTTCTGTTAACCGGTGTTTAGACTAATATTAACCTAGTGTGTATTTTTTGGCCTGGGTTGAGGGGCGTTGTCAAAAAATGGCAAATTCTCAATGGCATCACAGTACAAATAAGTTTGGGAAGCCCTGATATATTGGCATTAGTATTACCGTGAGACTATCGATTCCATAGCTGTATTTTTACCTACCTTTTTTTAAGTTTTAAGTCATCGTCATCTTTGTGTGTAATACAAACATTGTTTTTTCAGATGTTTCAGTTACGAGGTAGTAATGCACCGTAACCATGAATAAGCGCGGGGTTCACAAACCGTGAAAATATAATATTGTATATTTTTTAAATTACATAGAAACTTCTAAAATAATATTGTGTTATTTATATCAAGGATCCCTTCCTTTGAATAATTTAAAAGCTAAGCAACGCGTGATTCAACCTCTTTACTTGTTTGTATATCCTCATTCCACATATTAGGGTCACATAAAACGAACAGAATTTCCATGCGGCAATGTAAATAAAACATACGTTAATTAACAAAAAAACTTTACTTGATACAAAGCATTATAAACAGCGTCATATATTAAGTACAGTCAGCAAAAATATAAACTGTCTTTTATATATTAGTAACTGGCACGCAGGCAACCTCTTACGACTGAGTAAAGAGTAATATATTTTACACTACTACGGACAGATGCCATTTAATTTGCTGACGGTAAATAAAAACATTATTATTATATATACAGGGTGGTCCAAAATGTGACGTCCAAAAATTTTTTTTAGATTCCTTACACCTGGGTGTATCCGAAAATACCCCATGTATGTTCCGCGATTTTTTGTAGTTTAGAAGTTATGATTTTTTAAATGTATATTTCGAATTTTCTGCCGGAGCGACTTAAAATAATCGTAACTTGTTTAATAGTAAGGTTTTTTTATTTATTTTTTCTCGAAAGTGATCGTCTTGAATCACCCTTTCTACTTTATTATCAACTACACAACGTTATTCATTACAAGTTACCGAAAAAAGGGACGAAAGTAAAAATTTTAGGTTTGAGTTGAACGGAGCAAAATTTTCAAAAATTTCTTAATAATACAAAATTAATGTTTCATTGGTTCAAACTAATTTTAAAAACTCCAGCAGTTTGTCAGCTTACCAAATAATAAAAAAAAAGTTGTTCTTAATAGGCGATTTTACGACGAAATTGGCTTCAGAACTTAGTTAGGTGAGAATTCATAAAGAAAAAATTTTGTCAAAAAAAAATATTAAGCTTATTTTGTTTTCATTTTTATGGCCTACATTAGCAAGGCATCATCAAAAGCATTCAAATAATTTCAAATTGAACGATCAGTGACACATTAGAAAACATTTTATTTTAAAAAAGCTTAGTTTAGTTTTTATTAATACGGTTATTTTGGTTTATTTTTAGCATCAATAAAAGAAAACACAAATTAAGTTCAACTACTTTATTAAAGAAGATTTTCAAAATGACGCCCTTCAACTTCGATACACAATCGGCAACGTCTTAAAAAGTTATCTTTTAGTCTGCGGAAAGCGCTTGAATTTTGTCTGACTTTCGTCGCTGCTTCTCTCAATTTTCGTCTCAGTTCTTCTTCGGAGTTAGTTTGCTGAGCATAGACAACTTCTTTGTAGTAACCCCAAATAAAAAAATCTATTGGGTTCAAGTCCGGTGAACGTGCAGGCCATTCGATTGGGCCGCCACGCCCAATCCATCTGCCCGGGTATGTTTCATTAAGGTGCCCCCTCACTTGGCGTGCGTAATGGCAAGGAGCACCATCATTTTGGAATATCATGTGCCTTCTTGTTTCCAAGTTTACATCTTCCAGCAATTCAAAAAGGTTGTTCTGCAAAAAGTTTAGATATCTGTCTCCATCCAACCTAGACGGCAGCTCGAAAGGCCCAATCAGTTCTCCATTTACAATTCCCGACCACATGTTTACGCTGTATCGATGTTGAAAATTTGATGCTCTTGCAAGGTGTGGGTTTTCAATTTCCCAGCTGTGATAGTTATGGATATTAAATACTCCAGTGTTTTCAAAACGGGATTCATCGGTCCATAAGATCTTATTAAAAAAATCTGGGTCTTCCTGACACCTTTGTATCATTGTTTCGCAGAAAGCAACTCTTCTAGGGTAATCTGAAGCTTGTAGCTCCTGAACGCGCTGAATGTGGTAAGCGTGGTAGCCTTCTGAAAAAAGAAAAGGACTATTACTCACCACCTAGGCAGGAAGAAGTCTAATACCTGGCATTGTATCTGTGATTTATGTTTTGTGTAAATAAAAAACAAAACGACATACCATTTTTCAATATCCTTAGAACTGAGGTCCGTGGTATTCCAGTCCTTCTGGTTATTGCTCTGGAACTCGTAGAAGAGTCTCTTTCTACAGCTGCGATGACTTCATCTCTTCTGTCCGGATCTACTCTGGGTACTCCTTCGTGCCTTTGGCTACGACCGGGGATACGCCCGGCCATCAGCGTATTATGAGTATTAATAAATACCCTATGGTCCGGGTAATGGTCCAGTATTTCTCCTCGCCGGTCCAGTTGTTGACGATATAGCCTTGCGGCTAAATGACCGTTTCCTTTGGCCATACCATAGTAAAAGTGCATTTCTGCGTACTGGCTTAGACTAAAATTACTCATGTTGCCGTCAGTAACACAAGCACAAGTCAGTCGTAAGGCAAATCGGAGTCCGTAACACAAGCACAAGTCAGTCGTAAGGCAAATCGGAGTCCGTAACACAAGCACAAGTTAGTCGTAAGGCAAATCGGAGTCCAGTAACAAAGCGAAAGTAGGTTCAAAATATCGGTATCGGAAAGAAGCAACGTCAAGTAGTATCACACGCGATGGAAGTGAGTGAACGACTAGCGGACGGACGATACAGTGAGATGCTACGGAGAATGTATGGGGAGAGGGGGGAGAGGGAAGTGCAGGTAAAAAACCCCTAGCGCGCACGGCTGACTTTTGTGGCCAAGACAGTAGGTCTTTCTCTTTCGTACTTCTACGCAACCATAACAGTGCGAAAGAGAAAGACCTTACTGGCCTGGCGCCTTTTGAAACGTGTTATTTATTGCTTTGTGTCATTGTGTGTGATTGGCCTTGAAGTAGATTTTGGTTTAATTCTAGCTTTCATAATTTCATGTCTAAAAACAGAAAATGAAATGTGTCACTGATCGTTCAATTTGAGATTATTTGAATGCTTTTGATGCCTTGCTAATGTAGGCCATAAAAATGAAAAAAAAAATAAGCTTAAACATTTTTTACGACAACATTTTTTTTTTATGCATTCTCACCTAACTAAGTTCTGAAGCCAATTTCGTCGTAAAATCGCCTATTAAGAACAACTTTTTTATTATTATTTGGTAAGCTGACAAACTGCTGGAGTTTTTAAAATTAGTTTGAACCAATGAAACATTAACTTTGTATTATTAAGAAATTTTTGAAAATTTGGCTCCGTTCAACTCAAACCTAAAATTTTTACTTTCATCCCTTTTTTCGGTAACTTGTAATGAATAACGTTGTGTAGTTGATAATAAAGTAGAAAGGGTGATTCAAGACGATCACTTTCGAGAAAAAATAAATAAAAAAACCTTACTATTAAACAAGTTACGATTATTTTAAGTCGCTCCGGCAGAAAATTCGAAATATACATTTAAAAAATCATAACTTCTAAACTACAAAAAATCGCGGAACATACATGGGGTATTTTCGGATACACCCAGGTGTAAGGAATCTAAAAAAATTTTTTGGACGTCACATTTTGGACCACCCTGTATATATAAATAATTATTATCTATTTCCAATATTCACAATACATGTACTGATGCCTCAAACCTTGTGCTGTGCATTCCTAGACAGAAATCATCAGCTCACGCCACCTTAAAATTTTATATAAAAGATGTGAAAAATATATTTGCTAACACTAAAGAACACAAGAAGTACAAGCTTGTTTTCAAACAACATTTTGAAGTTAAATAACTTTTTGTTACTGAAAAAATAATATTGTTGCACAATGGACTAAAATTATTGAATGGGCGTTTAAAATATAAGTTATTGTAACGAATTTGGGGTGAAACTGTTTCATGCACCATTTTGAAATCCTAATCTTTCTCTCGCCCACTATTCCGCCGTGAGTGTGGCACGCATCGAGTACAAAGGCATCTATTTAAAGATCTGAGGCAACTAAGTTCTATTAAACAATTCAATAACATTGATAAACGTCTATTTATGTCAATTTCGTCAGTTTCTACGCCCGCATGTTCAAGTTGGACGGACAATTGCGTTTTGTATCTAATTTGTATTGTGTCTACAATGGAGGTCAGCTTCGTATATTCTAAACGATAACATTTTTGTTGACTGTACCCAAAACATTTTTAATCGGTCCATTATAAGAAATTACTTTCCGCGGCAGATTTGAAAAAAACAAAAAATTAAAAATGTATATGACAAAAATATTCATCTAATGCTAATTCTTTTTTAAAAGCTTTTATTTAACTTGTTAATGTTATGTATAATATATGTATGTCATATTTAGAGCGCGACAATTTCCGTGTTCCGTATACGTAAGTAGAAATTTCGATAGCATGAACACAGTATGACGTATGACGTCATACCCTAAATACGCTACAAAATGGCGAGACGCAATACTCCTCCGAGTAATATTACTAGACATAAAATTGGACTTGTTCTGATAAAATTGGGTCAAGAGTTTATCAGCAAATTGTGGTGGTTCGTGTTAAACGCATTAGCACCGAATCCTTGACCCGTTATTGCAGTTTAATATGACATAATTTACAATCAATATTAAATAAAGTGATTGATGAACAAGGAAAATTTAATGAGCGAACTTTTTAAATATTAATTATCTATTTTCGTTAGACCTTCCGTAATTATATAAATACACTCGTCATATTTTAATAAATAAAAATTATAGAATGAATTCAATAAACTGTATATTTATGGAAAATATACATATTTATGTTAAATATTCAGGATCTCACTATAAATCTTTATTACATATCGCTAGGTAACGAAAAATTATGATGAGCAGGGCCTCCTTACACAAGTCGTCAGTACTTAAGAGGAGGTCCTGACTGTCTTGTATAAATTCGAGTCTATTTACGACCAATAAACTAGTTTTTTATATATCTTTGAATGTATATTATTGTAAACCTGGATTCTCATAGTAAATCTATACTAATATAATGGCGAAACTGTGTTTATTTATTTGTATGACCTTCCTTCACGTCATAACAGAGATTCAGAACAACTTTCTTTTTTTGTATATGTACCTATATTTGAAGGGTCTGAAAAGAAATATAGGATTTACTTCACTGCGTCTAAGGCCTCCATAGTAGGAACAAAGATTTAGAAAAAGACGTTTATCAATTTAGAGAAATGCTGCCTTATCCTTTATATTTTAAATTATAACATGTTGCAGGTACAGTATTTTTAACTTAATTTCATATCTATAGTTAGTATGTGTTAGTGAAAAAATTAACAAGATAACAATATTTTTTTTGTAAAATTCAAGTCAAACAAAAATTATTTATTTCGGATTTCTTTGGTCAAATTATGATTGATGATATGTGTGGGTCGTCAGCTTCCTCATAGAGCTATGAGAATTTTACGCATGCCAAATTTTAAGGCAATTTAGGAGCAATCAAACTTTAGCATTCATAATTTAGCAGCAACCATGACTCAGTTACAGCGAGTTGTTTTTAGTGTGTCAGCTGGAGACATGGGTCTCCAGCTGACACATGCCAGGAAGGCAAACCAGTGAGGTTAGGGCTTTAGACTATAGTCAGGCATTTAAAGCACAATTAAAGCAATGAGAGCCAAAAAAATTAACGATCACATTGATAAACTGTTGGATCTACGAACGAAATACCGTGTGTAAGCTGGCGACCCGTGTCACCAGCTTACACATCTGGAACTTCGTAATTATTCAAGTTACGATTATGTATTGTACCTCATATTTTAGAGCAAAATAGAAGCGCCAGGCTTCAAAATTTTCGAATCTCTAGTGCTAAAACTGTTTGAGCTACGAGCCGATATGTGTGTGTAAGCTGGTGACATGGGTCGCCAGCTGACACATGTTGTATCTCTGAAACTACATAAGTGAGAACTTCGTTTTAAAGATCAGATGAGACCATACAATAGAAGCGTTCACGAGTCAAAATTTCAAATCTCCTGGCTGTCTAGATTCAAAGTAATAAGCAAAAAACTATTTTCCCGCCAAAAAATTCAAAATAATCGCACGGACGCCGCTGAGCGGACCGTTGCCGTTCCGTGCGCTACGCTATTACAATAGAGTTTCAACTTAGCCGTCATTGTTTTAAAATTCATTTTAACCTGCACTTTCGTATCGATTCAATTGGTATATTGAGCGTGTTAGACCAGGAGCCGACAGAAATAAGCAATGGTATACTACCGATTAACTTCATAGAGAGACTACGAACGACCTTCACCAAATTTGAGGTCAAGTGAGAACCCTTCGGAAGCGTCGGTGGCGCAGTGGATAAGGCGCGGACTCTCAATCTGAGGGTACCGGGTTCGAATCCAGCCGTGTACCTATGAGTTGTTTTTCAATTCAAGTACATTATCCGATTGCTTAACGGTGAAGGAAAACATCGTGAGGAAACCTGCATGTCTTGAACAGGCATGTGAAGTCCGCCGATCCGCACTGGGCCCGCGTGGTGGACTATGGCCCATACACTCTCTGTAGGAGAGTAGGCCTGAGCCCCTCCAGTGGGGACATATATAGGCTGGTGATGATGATGAGAACCCTTATCGCAAATCTACTAATTTGACTAATACGGAACCAAGATTTAGTTTAGTAATGAATCAACATATAAGAAATAACAATTTACGGTGTGATATAACATAGTATAAGAGGTTTTGTTCAACATATTATACAGTTTACATCACAATGATCAATAATTGTTGCGCTCGGTATTTAGTATATTTTCAGTAGCAATTATTGAATAAAACATGATATAGATTTCACAAACATTTAATTTTCATTTAAATTCCATACAAAGCTATGTCTCGTTTATTTCTTTATAGTATCCAACCTGTGATAATGGAACGCTAGTTTTTAGAAAAATAATTAATCTTAATGATGTTAACTAATATACACACACTTTAGAAGGCAGGTATTCTGAATTCTACTGGTTATTATATATAAGTTTCAACAAAATATGGGTTCCCATACAAAATTATGACTTGTTTACTTCTTTATAATACAACTATCGCCTTTCAGAAGCACCTTTGTTATGATCAATTATGTACATAAGCGGTTAATTTTGTGACTAAATAATATATTTAGGCGAACCCTAGATTGGATCTCTTTGTTGTTCTTCGGTCTGTCAAGACCCCTTTTTTTAAGGAATGCGTGAATGCATCAAGTTGAAATTGATATCAAATACTCAGGTGTGCAATCCCTTATATCAAAGCCGTGCATGACGCATATTTTTGATTGATCTATAATCCTGAAATTTGGCAAAAAACAAACTCTTATGGGACAAATATAGGAACCCTCGGTGCGCAAGTCTGACTCGCACATGTCCCGTTTTTGATATTATGAAAATCAGACAAAGCAATGTTAGTCAACTTTTATAATAAAAATATATCAAATCATAAGATTTTTATTCATTTGCAAATCTAAATTTCTGAGTATAAGCAATAATTTTTATTAAAATGTGCCAATATTGTTTGCAATTTCCATGAAAATAGCTATGAATAAAAGTTTAAGAAATACAGCCTATGTCATTTTCCATCCTTTTCCAAACTACCCCTATACAAAAAATCATCATTCTGACTCTACGTTACGACGATAATAAAGGACAAACAAACAAAATCACTTTTGCATTCATAATATTATTTTATAAATAATATTAGTATGGATTGCTATTGAAAATATACTAAATACCGAGCTCAACAATTATTGATCATAGTTATATAAACTGTATATGTTGAACATATACCTCTTATACTATGTTATATCACACCGTAAATTGTTATTTCTTATATGTTGATTCATTACTAAACTAAATCTTGGTTCCGTATTAGTCAAATTAGTAGATTTGCGATGAAGGGTTCTCACTTGACCTCAAATTTGGTGAAGGTCGTTCGTAGTCTCTCTATGAAGTTAATCGGTAGTATACCATTGCTTATTTCTGTCGGCTCCTGGTCTAACACGCTCAATATACCAATTGAATCGATACGAAAGTGCAGGTTAAAATGAATTTTAAAACAATGACGGCTAAGTTGAAACTCTATTGTAATAGCGTAGCGCACGGAACGGCAACGGCCCGCTCAGCGGCGTCCGTGCGATTATTTTGAATTTTTTGGCGGGAAAATAGTTTTTTGCTTATAACTTTGAATCTAGACAGCCAGGAGATTTGAAATTTTGACTCGTGAACGCTTCTATTGTATGGTCTCATCTGATCTTTAAAACGAAGTTCTCACTTATGTAGTTTCAGAGATACAACATGTGTCAGCTGGCGACCCATGTCACCAGCTTACACACACATATCGGCTCACGCTTCTATTGTATGGTCTCATCTGATCTTTAAAACGAAGTTCTCACTTATGTAGTTTCAGAGATACAACATGTGTCAGCTGGCGACCCATGTCACCAGCTTACACACACATATCGGCTCGTAGCTCAAACAGTTTTAGCACTAGAGATTCGAAAATTTTGAAGCCTGGCGCTTCTATTTTGCTCTAAAATATGAGGTACAATACATAATCGTAACTTGAATAATTACGAAGATCCAGATGTGTAAGCTGGTGACACGGGTCGCCAGCTTACACACGGTATTTCGTTCGTAGATCCAACAGTTTATCAATGTGATCGTTAATTTTTTTGGCTCTCATTGCTTTAATTGTGCTTTAAATGCCTGACTATAGTCTAAAGCCCTAACCTCACTGGTTTGCCTTCCTGGCATGTGTCAGCTGGAGACCCATGTCTCCAGCTGACACACTAAAAACAACTCGCTGTAACTGAGTCATGGTTGCTGCTAAATTATGAATGCTAAAGTTTGATTGCTCCTAAATTGCCTTAAAATTTGGCATGCGTAGAATTCTCATAGCTCTATGAGGAAGCTGACGACCCACACATATTGATGATGTCGTGAACTTTACAACTAGTTTTTAAAGGACGTAACGACATGTTTGAGCTTGGACAGGAAAAATACATTTCCGTCATGTTTTAATTTTTAAACATTCTGCCGTCATATTATAAGCGTTGTGCGATAATACGATACCAGTAGTGATTTTTAATTATAAATTTATAAATAAAACTTATCGCACAATCGATCTTAAACACAATGCTTATAATAGGGCTGATAAAATATATATCCATCCATTTAACAACAAAAACATTAGTCTTAAAGTATTTGGTTATTATTGTTTTACGATTTTTGAGTAACCAATTTACCTTTTATAGTTGCGTTGGGTTGAATCTTATAAAGTTTATTATTATAAATTATAAAGTTTCAATTTACATAACATTTATGAGAAAAGTTTATATATTTATTTTTATATTAAATGAATCCCATTATACTTTATACATCACAATTTATTGTTCCAAAAGCCCTTCTTTAGAATTCATAGAAAACCCCTTCTCAAATTATGGCCTGTGTATGGCTGAATGGCAAAAACTTATGCAATAAATACGTAATTTCAGTTTTTGTTTTATTTTAGTAGCAAAACCACACATAACCGGAAAAAAGCTGTCAAAGAGGAAACTATTACTATAGAAATCATGTCCAATGCTAATTGTTTAATTTCCTAAAATGTAAAATTTCTGAAAATTTAAATAAAAGTTGCTGCATTTTCTCAAGAATGCCAACCATTCAACCATAGAACAGTAGTACAACTTTTACCGTTGTTTCGCGTAAAATCCACGTCAAAAAACGTTTACAAAATTACGCTTACGCAGTTTACGTAACGCTGAATGACTCACAGCGTGTTGGTTCCAACATTGGCGATGTCATCGGCCTTGGTTTGGCAAGTCTTCAATATTACTTGTTTATGCAAAACGTAAATAAATTGTACTGTTTACATAAATGTGTCCGACCCTTAACGTACCAAACAATAGCTTTCATTTGTCTTTTCATGCATTTAATTCGTAATATAATGTTTTTGAAAATAATTTATAAAAACAGCAAAAACAAGCATGAAAAATTTCACTATGGCATATTACTAGTCTATTTTATCGACAAAGTTTCACGTATTTGCTAGAATTAGAACTCAGATATTTTAAATATTAAAATAACAAGCTTAATATATCTGCTATTAGCTGTCAATTCAACTAAAACATGCTTAACAAAACGATCTCACCAAACCACAAAATCCATTAAATATAAATTTGAATTTTAAATCTACTCACACAATGTCAGTTCCAACACGAATCTTTTAAAGCTACAAATAATGAGTCAATATATACAACTATACCTAGTACTTAACAACAAGTCGATTGTACGGTCTCTGCCTCAAGCAGATTGAAGTCCATACCATTAGGTCTGTTGAAACCGGTCTTAATCCCGTCCCAACCATCTTCTACTTTGTATTCTCCTGTCTGTATGCGGTTGTACACCTCTTGTGCTACAAGGACGAACGCTTCTTCTACGTTCAGGCCAGTTTTAGCTGATGTTTCAACATGATGCAGCCCTGGAGGAAATTTTTTAAATAAACTTATTGTAACAGATAAAATTTCAATTTAATCCTAATATTTATTTTAATAACTTGGATATTTAATCAAACTAAGTGGTGGTACCACTTTTGTGGTTGATTGTACATTTTGTATTTCACAATTAATATAACTTTACTCATATTGTGATTTTAGGAACTAACCATGCTATCTCTGATAGACATTACAAAACAGGTCATCTAGGAAGTGTTGTATCGAAACAAAGCAAATATTTGATTCTGAATATTTCAGATGTTAGCCCATGGGGGACACATGTTAGTGATAAAAAGTATCCTAGATCTAGTCATTTGTTGCACAAAGAAAGAGGTAACAAAACCAGAATTACTTTGGCACTTGACTTTGTCATTGGTGGGACGGTACAATCTATGTAATCTTTAACTGATATATTGGAAATTGAATTAACAGATTCACAATTTTTAACATACATTATTGAGTGATACAAATATTTAGTTTAAACAATCAATTTGACTTGCAAAAATAAATTGTGATGCACTATCAGGTTGGCATTTTATGTCTAATTAAATGTATCATTAGCATTTCGAGTAGCTTGCTTGACACTTGATTATTACTTGCTAAATAAAAGAGTATAATCTTTTGAAATATTATTTATAGCCAGTCATTTACTGCACAAGTCATGCATTAGATTACATGTTGCATTCAGTGTGATTGTGCTTACTTTATGTGTGTAATACAGAGGCTGCTGCTATCGTGATATATTTCTCATGGGAAACTTTTACAACATCCACAAGAAAATTATACTGTTTTCTATGTTTTGAAAGATATTGTTTAGTTCATCATACAATAAACTCTCAACATTACATGGTTATCATTTTTTGTTGAGCTACTGTGAGTCATTGGGTATTTGACTGATTGTTTATCAGACAATGTTGCTCTCAGTTCAGTGACATACTTTGTCTATTTCTATTCCATCAAACTTCTAATAAAAGTAAAACTTCCCTCTTTTCTCTCTCATGTTAATTCATTAAACTGTAGTCTCTACACTTGACAGTGGCAAAACCACCACATCCATGAATAAGTCATAATTTTAAAGTTGAAGTTAAAACAGGCTAGCTTTGTACACCCCATTTTCTGTAAAACATCGTCTTTTGTAATATATTTAACATGTCCGTACATAACACAATTTATTTATATATATATATCAATACAAACTTTCAATTCAAGGATTTGACTACTCATTACAAGAAAGTTAAAAAACTAAAATTTTCAGCTTTGGACTTCTCTGTAGTCGGCAAAAAAACGACAAAGAATGGGAAGAATAAATAAGGAATTTTACTAATACTAGTTTTCAACTCTTCGTTTCAACAACGTATTTGCGTAAGCAGCGTATTTGAACAAGAATTAAATGTAGAACATTAAATTACCATTTTCCTCGGCGAACATCCTCGCCTCCTCGCAAGAGACTTCCCGCCTCGCTCCATTCTTGTTGTCAGACACAAGGTCAATCTTGCATCCGACTAGAGCGAAAACTGGCCTGTGTGGCTCAATGTGTCTCTTCGCCTCCATCATCCACAGTGGTATATGCTCGAAACTTGATCTATTACACACATCGTACACTAGTAACGCTCCAACAGAGTTTCTGTAGTACGATTTTGTGATTGATCTGAACCTCTCTTGCCCAGCCGTATCCCAAAGCTGTAACTTGATTCTCGTCCCATCCTGGACTTCTATTATACGCGCGAAGAAGTCAACCCCTACCGTAGGGTCAGACAACTGAAAATAAATGCGCAATTAACTCTCTAATTCACTAATATCCAACGAAAACATTGACCAAAACTTACCTCAGCGAATTTGCCATCTGTGAAGTATTTCAACAGAGAACTCTTGCCTACAGTGCTATCACCAATTAAAATCAGCCTAAACTGGTAATCGAATATTGGGTCGACCATTTTAATTGTGTTTTCAATAACATAAAATTGATTGTAACAAAGGTCTCCACAAAAATTACGTATCAGATTCAGACAGAAAATGACAATGAAGAATGAGCTGAGTGAGCGAACGATTTGAAAAATCGAATGAAGTTTACTTTGTGGATGCGTTCAAGTCAGCTGATTCGCTAAAGGTATAAAACCGGTAATCTGTCAAAATTATATTGACATAATAAACTAAATAGACTGAAGAGTGTATGAATTGGAAAGACAGACCGGCTGTAGAATTTAGGTCTATATAGTTTGTGGTGTAGAATAATAAATGTCATGTCGTTCAACTTTAATGAAGTATTAAAATAATTTCCGTGTTTTAGATAAATAAAAGCATTTAGTATATTTAGTCCAAAGACGATTAAATAAACCTTCAGAGTAATTTAAAACAATTATTGTCAGTGTTTGGTAGTATTCCTTTTTCAATCAACATAGTCATAACCTTACAAAAGATAGGAATTGCCCGCCTTTATCGAAAGTTGTGTTTTTGGCTTCCGTACCAATCACTGAAGGTACAGTTATTTCTGAAATCTTTAATAAAATATGGAAACTGGATCCTTTCACGCCTTAGCACCCCCTTTTGTGCACACCAACCGGGCCGTCCTTAATATTAATTTTATGACTTTTTTCAGGCGCTAAAACCGATGTGGGAGAAAGCGACCATTTGAAATGAATTACACTGCAACCCTTGTGAAAATGAAAGAAAATGCCAATGAATTTATTGAAAGTAAACTTAGATCGACACCTATTGGTATGTCTTTTGTGAATACCTGTTCTATATTAAAATAAAAATTATGTTAAAAACATAACATACATCACACTTAGCCTGGTACATTCGAACACAAAAATATGTACCTACTGTTGTACCATGTTATGTCCACCTTTAATTGGCAATTCCTTCAACACACTGTATAGTAACAAGGTAGGGTGAATATGATATGGTACAAAAATGGTTAAATATTTTTTCACTCACCTATATTTAAAGACCAGAGATAAATAATGGTACTAAATTTGGTGATGCTCAATCTCTAGGTTTTGCTTAGTCCTCTATGCCTGTAATCTTATTATATCTGATGATAAGTACAAATTTGATCTATGCTGAAATTAATAATACCCTACCAGATTACTCCAAAATAATACAAAACTGATACAGTACTGAGTGCTGTAAGTCAATCTTATCTGGAATATGTAAACTTGTAAAGTCAATTGCATAAAAAAGTACCTTTGATACCATTTCACATTCATCCTTGTTGTGCAGTGTATTGAGAGAAATGACAATACCAATTCACATACTTGTACAAATTAGGTTAGGTTACAATAGTTAAACCAATTAAAGGTAAATATGAGATAGTAATGGTACTGGTGGTGTGTGGTACCATGGGGGAGGCCTATGTCCAGCAGTGTACATGTCCTGGCTGGTGATGACGATGATGACATGGTAAAAAAGACTTGAAATCATCTGTCAGCACTACCTAACTGAAAGTAATGGAATCAAATTTACCTGCAACTTAAGCAAAGTAAATGGAGAATTGTATACACTTTTAAAGTTAAAGTATTAAAGGGAGACACAATGTTAGGAGGTTTATATGAGGAAGTTGTTTTTAAATGAAATCAAAATAAAATAAAAATATGTTTATTTGCATGGAGGCAAGCCAACTGTAGACCTGCTTTTCAGTCTATGCCTGTTACAATACCTTAGATCATATTTGTAAATTAAATTAAAGCACTGGACTCATTCTTCCTATAATACTGATATATTTCCACTGAGTCTTCCATTACATAATACCTGAATTTAATCTGTTACCACTGGATCGTCACCTGGTCTAACTACTGTACCTTCTAGGCCAATGGTTCCCAACCAGTGGTCCGCAGAAGCTAAAATATGGTCCACAAATAATTTTAAATTTAGGGGGCGGCCTTTGGTCAGAACTAACAGAATAATTAGAAGTGGTCGCAGGGGATAGCTAGGTGCAAACAGCTTGTGACTGTTCATTGTGGCATGCCATGGAAGAGGATGTTCAGTTGTGTATGTTTCCCTGCCTTGTTTGCTTTACAAAAATAACTACCTCCTCATAATATACTTCAAAAAATTGTTTACAGCTATGGTAGCACCAGAAAAGAAACAGAATGCTGATGCAGACACGGAGATCACTAAGACGTGTGCTGTGCTTGGGTGTGATGACTCGAAGAACTTGAGCGATGAAGAGTTCTTTCGGTAATGTTTTTTTTAAATATTTGTCCATCATTGTGAGTGTAAATCATGTTAATATCAGAACTACAATTTACACTGCAATTGTCCTTGTAATTACTGCATTTAGTAAACCAAAATAAGGTTTTAATGACAAATGAATTCGTTAATGGCCCTTTTTTATATTCAATAATCCTTAATGTAGGAAATGTTAGCTTTTATTTGATTTACCTTGCTTATACTTGTCTATTTCCGATAGTAAAAGATTTTTAAAGTCTTATGCTCCATTCAAAAGGCTGAATACATTTATCTGGCGCTGATTCTTCAGATAAGAGTTTTTAAATAATCTATTGGCAAGGAACTGTCTGAGGAAGCTGTATCAGAATAGCAGTTTAATATCCACCAGACTGTCAACGTTATAACATAAAAGTCAAACTGTCTAGACACTACATACAGTATTCTAGCTTTTACCTGCGACTTCGTCCATGTGAAGTTCGTAAAGTATCCCACGGGCACAACTTGCTCAATTGGGATAAATAGTAGCCAATATATTTTTACGGACCATTAACTATCCCTATACAACACACATCAGATCGAAGAGCTGCTAGTGTGGCAAGCAAATAATTATAAAAAATTGGTGAAATGCTTCCAGGTTCCCTGAAGATCCTCACTTCAAACAGATATGGACGGACCTCACAGGACGTAACAACTGGACTCCGACTGACTATTCCTACATCTGCATACAGCACTTCTCCGTAGACTCGTTTGTGTGTGATGCTAACAATGAAGTTGTATTGGTGGATAAAGCAGTACCCTCACAGAAGCTGCCGAGACATGTCTTGGAGGTAGGTTTACCTTTTGGTAGATCTGTTACAATTTGGAAAAGGCTACCCTAAACTTCAAAACGAGCCAAGGAATGATGGAAAGAAACCTTCAGATATTATTTCCTTGGAATAAGATTCATTTTGCTGAATTCTTAACTATGTTTGTTTATCAATGTTTTTGATGATTTCTCAAAGGTATATTCTATACTAATAATAGCGATAGTAATATGTTTAGGTATTCCCATAATGGGGAGAGAGTTTAGGAATTCAATGTCAAAATATTTATGGGTTACAATTTCTTGTTAATATTTTTTAAAGTTACATTATATACATTTTTCTTTAAAAAGCATGTTCGTTTTAGTTTTAAATTCAATTTTATTCATTTCTTTTCTCATCTCCATTGGATGTATGACAAAGGAAAAAATGACAAGAAAAATAATAATAATTAGTGGTTTATCGCGTTGGATAGTAGCTCGGTTGAAAAGTCCGTAACTAATAAAGCATTAGGTAAGTTATCTTTCGTTACTGGAACACATCGTTGTTTTTACCATTCGTGATAGTCTCATAGATACATTGTTAGGAGATTGATAGGACCATGATTTACACAAAATTATGTAGGACTATTTCATCATCAACAACAGCCTTTATATGTCCCTACTGCAGGGGCTCAGGCCTTCTCTCCTACAAAGAGTGTATGGGCCATAGTCCACTACGCGGGACCAGTGCGGATTGGTAGAGTTCATCTTTGAAATTCTTCTCAGAAGTGTGCAGGTTTCCTCAAGGACTGACACTACTCAACTGAGTTACCTCAGCTATCTATCGGCTACAGGTCATCTGTTTACATTCTAAAACATTAATGTTACTGGCTTTGTTCCCAGGTGGAATACATAGATGAAGAAACACTAGACAATGAATATGAATCAGATGAAGACATTACAGACTGTGATGAAGAAACACAACCGACACAAAGCCAGACTGCCAAACACAAAATAAATGGCACGGCACACATTGACGTTAAAAATGTGCCCAAAAGCAAAGTAGACAACTATGAACTGCTGAAACTGTTCACAGAAGTACAAATGATGCAACGACAAGCTGTTGGTTTGAAAGACAAGCTGAAGTTCAATATGAAGGTGCATAACCGACAGAGTAGATTTCTAAGTCGAATAAAGAGTACGATTGAGATGAAACGGAACGTTTTAGCTCAGAAGAGGAAGAAGAAAGCACGGATATTGCTGTCCTTGCAGGATAAAATAAAAGAAGATACGAATGGATTAGTCATGGCTATGCCTACAAGACATACGGATGATTTGAAGAACTTTGCTCTAAGTGTTTATAAATATTCGCCGCAAGCTTACATTTACATAAGAAATACTTTAAGAACACTCTTGCCATGCACGGATGTGTTAGACAATTGGATCAACACTGGACATCAACCCAAAAACGTTTTAACGAACAGTAACTTAATACGAGTGACCTCCGAACAGACTGAAACTGAGTTGATGTGTAAAGTATCATTGCGTTGATATTTGTAGATTAGATTTAATGTCAATAAATTAAGGTATATTTTTGAAGTCAGTGTTATTATTTTGAATTAAAAATATCTAGAGTGACATATCCTGATTTTGTGTTTTGAGTTTTATATGCATTGGGTTTGTTTTGTTTGGGAATAATTCAATCTGTGAAAATTTATTGTTTAAGTCAATGTAAAATAATCGGTTTATCTAAAATCGGAACGAAGAAAAAAATTCAACACGAACGATCGAAACGCGTTTAAAATTTCGGATTCATACAAATTGCATCAAATCCGAAAGCAATGCGAAACAAAAAATCGCAACAACGGTATTATCAATAAACTTTTTAAAATATAACAGTATGATGGGTTTGCACTTGGCCTTCATCTCATCTGATGCTTAGTGACTATACGGCCATTGGAAACCTCAATCTAATGAGGGGCTGGCTTTGCTACCTTTTATATTGAAACACAACAGTGCTATTAACACAGCTGTTTGGCAACAGGCTTAGGTAACAAGTTGATGATGATAACTTTTGAACCATTCCATGTTTTGATGACACTATAAAGTGATCGTCTCATCCTGATGTACCACGATTCAACCATGCCTGGTGACCTAAGATAAGTTATCATACATATGATGACAGTCACAAAATTGTTAAACATTTTAACAACATGGTTTAATTTAATGTGACTACATATTTACATAATTATGCAAATTATTTTAACACTACTACAAATTTATACCGAATTAAATTATATATGCTATAAGTATGATATCTAAACTATCACCTTCTCAACTGCTATCCAGGAATTATTTATCTGAATAGAAACTCTTTTCTTATAGCCAATCCAGCAATTTACTCTCGAGAAAGTTTCTCGGCAGTTCTCTAATAGAACTCTGACTCTTATCTAGTAAATCTTATTGTCATAATTTAATATAGCACTAATTATATAGCTCTAAAATACAGCACTAAAAATATAGCACCAATAATACAGCACTAATATACCAATCAAAGTAATAAAATGTAGATTTATGATCATGAATGATATAAACCTACAACTATATGTATGAAACTAATAAACGTCTCACCCTAGTTTCGTTTGACGGTACTAATGTATGATTTCCACTGACTCGGAAAGAATCAAGACGGCATTGCACAATTATAATACATAAAGCTTACGCTAGATGGCGTTTATTTTAATCAAATCTAAAGTTAGAAAGAGAAGGTTGAACATAAGATGAGCGCGCTAACGTTAGATCAGCAGGCGGAATGTAGCCAACTTAGATACTTTTATACTAAATCTAACTAAGACATTTAAGCGCTTCTATAGGTGAAAAACTTAAGTAAATGACCTGTTGTAGGTGTGAGTAATGTGCGCAAATAGATATTCCATTTTTGAATTTTATTTTTTCCAATACTGTTCACAAATACGTACACTACTACATGCAAAATCTTTACGTGCCTTTAACTATAGTTTTTTACCTTGAAACAATTTGGCACTTTGGACAGAGATTTCACGGTGCTTTTACAAAACTAATTAATTTAAAAACTACTTATGTATAAATCTCACATTCTTATTTTACCCATAAATGGAAAATAAAAATCTTTATATATTCATCGCCGATCACATTAACACGCGTCAAGTATTATTATATCCTAATTAAGTACATACTTTCATCCACTAATCTTCCGCGACGAAACTATTTTTATTCCGAGGAAGATTACCAGACTCCTGAAATTTTTGTGAGGCTATGTAACAGAAAGATTTAAAAACTCATAAAAGAATGTGACGGTCAAGTTTAAATCGAATTTAACCATTTGCCAGAATGATAATTATTCTACTATTATTTAGCAGTTTGGCTACTAACATCATGCTCTATTTAGCAACACTGAGCAGGCGTGTCTTGCCATGCCATGCCAGCCAGCCAGCCAAACAAATGGTTCCGGCAGTGTGGTAATGCCCTCCTTGTGAGGTGGATTGTCGTAACGAGTTCCATATTTCGTCGCGCGTGCACCAAAATAATATCCAACTGTCCAAATATTGTGCAAGTTTTTTTATTAACCCCCATAAAAACAAAGGATGTGTGTTCCCTTCACATATGGTTCCCAATTTTGATTTGTCAATTTTGTGTTGTGAGTGAGTTTTTTGTTTTTATTCTGTGACTGGATTTAATAGAACGGATTATAAAGATTGAAAGGTACGTTTTAAAATCTATTCTTGTCCACTTCCTTATGTGTTCTGTGATTTCGCTTAATAACTTCAAGGATGAGACTGTTTGTAACCGTTTCCATACGAAATTACACGCAATTCAACTTTTAAAAACACTACATAAGGATGAGTTAACTGTGTATACTATACCAAATTATTTGGAAATTATGTGTGTATTGTGTTGCTGTTTTTATAGTTTTGTTGTAGATATATGAACATCAAGTATTCGTTCCACCTTTAGAGTGTATTGCGGATTGAGACCTCGTGCCAGTAAGTCTTCAGTACCTAACTGGACTTTCGCAATCAGTATTCCTTGAGCGTTTAACTTACCTTAAAAGTAAGTTACAGTGCCATACTGTGTGGAATTCAATCACTGTTCGAGACGTGTTATATTTCTGTCATAGCCGTTAAAATATTAATATTGATATTTAATTCTCATCATGCGACAATTTCTCTTCCTTTTAGAGCAGGTATTTGATTTCATTACGATTGAAAGTGCTCCTTGTTTTCTTTTGCTTATGTCTGCAAGTTTGAATGGATGTGAAAGTCAAATAAAACTTCTGCCGTGGATTGGTGCACTCGGAGAAGTCTTAAATTAAATAACAATAGCTGTGGATTATACGTAAAGCATTCTAAACCAGCGGAAATGACGTTAAATTACTACACAAAGCACGTTACGTGCTTCTGACAATTGACGTCCCGGAGAGACAAGAATCTTATTAGGATTTGTAAATGTAAATCGTCCTTTCAAAATTAGAACTCATTGACAGCGTTCGTGTCAATGTATTTTTTGCCTTCGAGTCTTAGAAAAATAGTACCACCGACTGCGGACAACACTGGCCCTTCGAATCGAGATTCCGCAGCACAGTTGGTCCTTCGAGATTCGACTCAATCCATCGAAAAGTGAAATACGTTTTGTTTCGCTGTCGAATCGATACGTCGTGTCGCCTCCAGGCGCGCGGCAATCAATCAACAAAAACAATTTGGCCCTTTCGTCGATGTGGCTCGTTCCAATGAATTTGTCAATGATGCGGCGCGATTATGTTCGAGATTAGAACAGTTGTGGCGTAATTAAGGCAGTCGACAGTCTTAGGAACTGGGTTACGAATAGGGCTCCGATAGTTACAAGTTGTAAGCAAAGCCCAGGCTTAGGCGGTATGAGAGAATTCGAGAAGACAAAATGTGCGAAAATTTAGAAATGTAATTTAAGAATAATAATAATTAGTAATAGCTTTACATAGTTACAAATATCCATACATAAAGGATTAACACCAAAGCCGGGCGGGCGTAGTGTTAAGACTTAAAAAAAAGTCGAGTGAGAACTTTCAGTCTACCTGATTATCGTCAAAATTTTAAATTCGATTACTATGGATCGATGGATGTCACGAAAAGTAACAGTAACAAAGAAATGAAGCGAAAACTGCTATCGGTAAAATGTTCAATTAGCCTTCTAATTCACGGGAAGCCAAATGAATGATACGCGGTCAAAACGTAAAAGATCAATGCTTGACCACAATCAGTCCGGTATGCGTTGGTCTCTAGATTGGCTAAGATTACTGACTGAGACTCCAATTATTATTTTCAGAAAACATGAAAACTAGTAGAATATTACTAATCTTAGCTGTACAGTGGAAGCTAAGCAGCGAGAGCTGCAGCAGTAGGCAGCATATACACCTAAAGCGCCTGAACACTTTACAAAATGTGCTCAGTAAGAGATTTAAAGCATAACAAACAAAAACAACGCGGTCTAGTCTAGCTGGCAGCTCTTATAAAAACTGGAAACGCGGAAGTTGAGAATAGTTGAGATGGTTCCGCTAACGAAGTCTCGCCGCCGCCACCCGACGCTCGACGTCCTATTTCCCAACTTTTATACACGACATGTGAACAGCATCTGATATAGGACGCCCTTTGTCGCTTTACCTATATCCACTGCACATGCTCTCCCGTTTGAGTTCTCTTCCCCGACCTCGGTGTTCCCTAAATATATCTGTTTTGCTGCCGGTTGTGTGTTTATTTAGAATATCTTTTCGGCATGGTAGAGGGACCTTGGTATGGTAGACGATAACCGTTGGGGAGTAAAGGTTCTCGAGTGGCGACCACGTACCGGGAAACGTCTACCAGGCCGTCCCCCCACTAGATGGACCGACGACCTGGTTAGAGTCGCGGGGAGTCGCTGGATGCAGGTGGCTCGGGACCGGTCGATGTGGCGTACCATGAGGGAGGCCTATGTCCAGCAGTGGACGTTTCCCGGCTGATGATGAAAGAGGGACCTTGAAGTTGATGGACGGAATATTTTAATTGAAGATCTTTATGTTGCGATAGCTTTTTGTGAATGAGAATAAGAGTACACTTTTGGTTGAAAGCTGCGAGGTTTGGTATATTGTTCGTTATCTGGACCGTTCACCCTTTCTCTCAGAACGATCGACTTCAAAATATATTTCTATACTAGACCTACTGACTTCAACTGTCAAGAAATTATTCTGAATGAGACATTACGATGCCTTCTTTTCCTTAGCTGTCGGGTCTTTAGTGATATGCTCTGGAGTGAACGCACTCGCATTGGCAGTGTTTTACCAAAGCTATCATTTGGGTACTACAAGAATTTCCATAAAAAGGTTGAACTCTGATGCTTTTCTGCCAGGCTTCTAAATGCCGCTTCTGGGCAAACTCTCGACTGTGCAGTGACGAGGCGGTTGCTTCATAACCGTCCAGCTATAACGAGTAGGTACCTACGATGCCGTATAAGATTACTTTACTAGCTAAAAGCTGATAGGGATCAGAATGTGACCTTAAAAGTCAGTCTCCGTACCTATTCATTAGCTCCTCACATGGTTTCGGCGTGTGTAGCCAAATTGAGCACAGAATTACATACAGAGCGATTGTACTCGTAATGCTCAGCATAGACCCGTCAGGTCCAAAAAGCAAGACCCACACCTCTCGACAATATAATAATTGTGTACCTAAAATAAAGAACATATTTATTTCTCTGCTTAAATATGTTACGGCACAGATAAGGGAGAGTAAGGTTACGGCAAGTATACAGAAAGTAAATAGTATCAAATGCGAAGTATTTCACATATTTATTCACGTCTTCGTTTTAGCTGTTTTTGTTACACGCACATAAATAATATAATAAGCAAACTGTGTCGACCAAATCGTCGTTCATGTTTTTTTGAAGTCTTTGAAAACTGTGAGGTCAAAGTGACCAAATAAAAAAAAACTTGTCTGGCGGATACAACAATGTGTGACCAAATTTGTGAGCAAAGTATTGAAAGAAGTGATCACTTCTTTGAACTACTGCCTGGCGCCAGCATAAGCCTAAATAATAACAGAGTAAAATAAAACAAAAGACAGAAGATAAAAACGATGTGGTGTTAGTTCATTGTAGCACGCGTGATCGCCGCAAATGTCGTTCATTGTGTGGTAAACAGGCGCAGGCGCACGGACGGTTATGATGTCCGAGCTTGCCAGTGCTACAGGCAGGGTCAAGCGCCTCACGGCACCGTGTGGGTTTTTGTACAGATTATGGCTTAGCGACAGTTTTAGGAGCTACTAGTTGCGTACAGCTTACGTAGTTGTATGTATTGAGTATTTGCTTGCGTATAGTGAAGCACTAATTAAATTAAATTCGTCTTTATTGTGACTCACAAAGGTTACTGGTTGTAAGTTTAATGTTACTATTACTATGTAACTATTGTCTTCTTTGATCTAGCTTCTTGATCTATTCTATTTCTCATTATTTGGGGCCGGCTCTCGTCGTTCTGCGGCGCCAGGACAGTCTGTCCTGTGTTGTCGAAATGAAACAATTGATGTACAAACAAATATCCCTATTCGTTCAAGCATTATCTCGTAGAAGTATGGAATTAAACAACCTGACACAAGTTTCAAACTCACCCCTGACACTACATCATGTCGGTTCACCAACTCTCAACCAAATCCTCATAGTTTGGAGGATTTCGTGGAATACTGTAACGTTTCAAATGAATTTCTAAGTAAATCTCGACGCAGGAATTTGTTTCGTAGATCAATTTCAATACAGTTTATTTGGATCACGAGTGATTTTGGAAGCAATATACAAACATAATAACTAACATATAATAACTAATAATTAACTTTTCCGCGACTTTGTACGTTAATAATTTCGTTAATAGTTCGCTTAATAACATGAGATGAAGAGACGAAAGTACCAGGACCTCATACCTAAGGTGGAGTCTAACTACAACTTCAAAGAGAGAAAAAGATACTCGTATAGATATAGTTATGGCATAAGGTCTCTGTCACTCCCGTAAAATTAAATGAAATCATTATCAGCATTCGAATTATGTACATTTCAAAAGAGAAGGACCGCGTTTTTATTTCAAAAATACTCCCTGAAGCCAATCCTCTTGTAACATGTCAATGCAGCAAAAAGAAAAGTTATTGACGCTAGATCTTTGTACGGAGGTTAGTGAAATGATATTGCACGCCCTCTTACACTTATGTCAACCTGGTAGTCTGTTATTGAGATGGTGGCCAAGAGTGTGCTGCAAATACTGCCCAGTGAATAGTCAAAAATACTAGTATTGATTTCTGAAGGATATACAGGAAAAACATTCCTCTATTAGGTGGACCGACGATATGTTTAAGGTCGCTGGGAGTCGCTGGATGCAGGTGGCACGGGACCGGTCGATGTGGCGAAACATGAAGGAGGTCTATGTCCAGCTGTGGACGTTTCCTGGCTGATGATGATTATGTTGATAGCACTCATCTCTTGAGGTCTTTGGGTCACAGCATCTGGCTGAGCTGGTGCCGTTTTCCAAGCTAACTTAATTTTGCTGTAATTATTTGTTTTTATTTTGTGTATATGTCATGTGTGTGTGTTTTTTTTCCCTCATTACGTATTGTATTTATTTTTAGCTTGGAATAAATTATTTTCTTTCTTTCTTTCTTTCTCATCCTCTAGGGCATAGCTAATAATCAAGCTTGTTAATTTAAAAAATATTCAAATTAAGATCATACTGATAATGTGCGACCACTATTAAACGTAAATGAAGGAGACCTCCAGCGGGACCTGGCAATAATTCAACGATTCCAGACGTAATGTACATTAAACCTTAGCCGCGAACCCCAAATAATTATGGAAATACCCCCATTTTGCTGCCACGTTCAATTTTAATCTGCCATTGGAGCTTTTAATAAAAATGCCTCGAACTCGCTGGTTGAGATTGAACTCAAGATTGCAATTTGCGTGCAGAATGAAAGCGAAGAGCTGCCGCCATCTTGAATCGTAGTGCTGGTTTCCGGTTTAACTTATCCTAATTACTTAAACTTGTGGTTTCCTAGCTTTGTGCTGGGATAGCTTTTATATATTATGGGTTTGACCAAGGCCGTTGGAAAGCATGCTTATCTAGAAGCCTCAAGCCAATGAAATACTGTCTCTGTAATATATATTATGTGATACCGGACTACTCATTTGACGGTAGACAGGTAACATGGCAGTAGCTAGCCAGGCGCAATTAGAAAATGCCCTACCACCAACTAAACCAAACCCCCGCTGGGAATCAAATCCGGGACCTCCGCGTAGTGATTTGAACGTTGTACCCACTTGACCATGCAGGAGGGAGACATGCAAATCCAATGTAAATAATTAACGCGTTCAAAAATAATTAAAAACCGACTTCAGTTGCCTTAAAAATTTGGTTTTTGTTGATTTTCTCAAAGTGCGATCAATCAATTTCGATAAAATTTATATAGGACCACCTCTGAAGTGTGCTCTACCAAACAAACAAAAAAGAATTATCAAAATTGGTGCACTATTGGCGGAGTTATCGCGTAACACACATACAAAAAAAAACATAAGCGTCGAATTGAGAACCTCCTCCTTTTTTGCAGTCGGTTGAAAATTAACGGTAGAGCATGCATTGTTGGGTGCATATTACCGTACCTATTATTTGTGATTTTCAGTATGTTAATTATTCCAATTCTGTCAGGAACCTTCGGTGCGCGAGTCCAACTTGCGCCTGACCGTATTTTTCGATTTAGCCACGACGCGTTTGGGCTGATTTTATAACAATAAAAAATTCAGTTAGCGGAAACAGGAGCCACCCTTTCCTAAGTAACAGATTGTCAACTAAACCGAAATCACTTGATCTAGATAACTCCGGAGCATTGAGGGACTCAACCAAAACCGTGTAAGGATTACCAGTCTATAACTAAAGCGGGTCAAAATATGAGGTTCCGTTATATTTACTACAAAGTCTTGTGACCGATTTGGCGCCCTGTAACCAAGTTACAGAATGGTAAAGTAACGATCCGAACTGTGACTGTGAGTAATAAAACGGTTATATACTCGTGGTACGTACATGAATGGCCCTATCTGCCCATTGGGCATAATACCGCTTACGTGATAACTGCCTTCTAGGTCGGCGGCGCCTCGTGTAATTGCCCTGACATTGTCTTAAGGATTACTGCCTGCTGTGTCACACTGTGAACCTGGCCATGATACTCGTACGTTCTACAAGGAATAGTATCATTGATACATCTCTATCAATTTCTTTTATTTCGTACTAGTGACTCTGAGCTGAGTCTGTCTTTACATAGCTTAAACTGAATAGGTAAATGTTAATAGTGCACCTAAAAAATTTCATTAATTTCGACCCCCTCACACCGCGACCGATTGAAGTTTATGCGTCTTCACATGGGTAACAAAATAGTTCTGTAATATTTTGGAACAGTTTTCAAAATGTATACAATTTTTTTCCGTTTTCATAATTTTGAATTTTGAAAATTTTAGAAAAACTGAATCGATACAAAACTCTATATAATTATGGAATCTGCTCACAAAATGTCACGAGAATCGTATGAGAAGAAGGACATCCGCCGTCCGAACATGCGATAGCATTTTTGCGCAAGCTGAAGCGGATATGTTTAGCGCTTGCTTCGGTCGATAACAGCGGCCTTCTCAATCTGAATAGGAAGACACTACGAATAATGATATGGGTGCTGACAGGCGACTGTCCACTTAACAAGCACATGTTCAATATGAACATCACAGGCAGCCCCCTGTGTCGGAAAGTCCCGCCCACGTGCTAACGATCTGCAGCAGCGTGGCCACACAACGGACGACGATCTTAGACAATCCAGGATCACTCCAGGAGGCGCTCATCAGTCATCAAACGCGATTCTGGGAGGAGATCCGCTGGCTAGATTAGCTGGCTCCACTTCCTCTCACGCACAATGGCTAAATATGGCCAAGTGCGGAAACCGCGCAGACAACAAAACCAAAAAATCTTTAGCGGCCAATATACTAGGCAGCCTATTGAAGGTCAGGCGGTACTTCCAGCCATCACAGCTCTTGAGTCTATATAGAGCTCAAGTGCGATCATGCATGGAGGACCGGCTGAGCGCCTTCCGCGCTCAACAAATGGCTGTAGTGTCTGCAGGACTCTAACAGCATCAAGTCCAATAGAAAATAAACAAATGCATGGAGTACCTCTGCCATCTTTGGGATGGTTCAGCTCGTTATCAAATAGCTGCCTTGGACTCAGTGGAGCGTCAAGCTATGAGATCGATATCTTTTATAATTTTTTTTTAAAAGTTGGAATGATTTGATTTTTTGTAAAGTACATAAGCTACTTATATCCCGATGAAACAAGTAGTTCCCGTGGGATAAATCCTAAAGTCCACACAGACGAAGTCAAGGACAGAAGCTAGCACATAATATATTTGATAGAATATCATAATACGAGTATGTCAAAAAATAAAATCCCATTCATTCGCTCATTCATTGGTGACGACCCGTATTGAATCATAACATCAAATATTATTACAATATACGACACGTGCGTCCGAGTATGTTTACATTTATTTGCAATATTTACAAATATGTTTGCAATGTTACAATTTGTGTTATCTCATATACTCATCTCTTGTTAAGGTATTTAGTTGCAGTCACGTCGCTACCGTGACGAAGTGGTGATGTCACGGATAGATTAATGTGCTTACCGTCACGTTACGGAATGGTAACGGTTTGTGACGAAATCGCAGTGACTTGTAAGGGTCAACAAATGAACTAGTTCTCATTTTGAAAACGGTAAAAATGATCATTACTCATTTGAGTCAGTTGACAGGTATATGAAATAAGCTTACGAAGTTATGACAGCGTTTCTTTGTGAGATTGTTACTCAATCTTGACTAGTTACGATACATTTATATTATGAGATATTGTGTAATGTCAGTTAAAAAAAAGTAAAAAAGACATATTATAGAATATCACTTTTGGCGGTATAAAGAGTATTCTCTGTGGATTACCACACAGAATACTTTTAGAAGAATATAATTCTAACCGATGGGGAGTAAAAATTCTCCAGTGGCGACCACCATGGAGGAGGCCTATGTCCAGCAGTGGATTAAACAAACAAACGGTAGTAATATGTATGAGTTAATACACCAGCATTTACAATTGACATCATATTATTTAATGCTATAAGTGTTGATGAAAGGCGTCGGTGGCGCAATGGATCAGGCGCGTGCTCTCAATCCGAGGGTCATCATCAACATCAACAGCCTATATACGTCCCCACTGCAGGGGCTCAGGCCTACTCTCCTACAGAGAGTGGGTCATAGTCCACCACGCGGGACCAGGGCGGATTGGTAGACTTCACATGCCTGTTCAAGACATGCAGGTTTCCTCACGATGTTTTCCTTCACCGTTAAGCAATCGGATAATGTACTTGAATTAAAAAACAACTCATAGGTACACGGCTGGATTCGAACCCGGAACCCTCAGATTGAGAGTCCGCACCTTATCCATTGCGTCCATTTATTTATAAATAAATAAATCACTTCCAAAAAGCCAATAGTAATGATTTTTGTAATTCATACATAAATAACAAATTGGAACTCATTGGTAAGAGCCAAGATCGAATTTAGACCTCGATTGTTCAAGGACTGACGCTCTACCCAACTGAGCTATGCATTACATATAGACCAAATTTATGTTTAGGTTTGTGCTTTTACTTAATCGTTTTAGGAAACACGCTCCGGTTACACGGGCCAGTTATTTGCTAATACCAGTCAGTCAAAGTAAATGTTAACTAATAATTAGCTAATTACTGCAATGAGCACGCAACCATTTTCGTTTGATGCCCGTTTAGCTCGGAACAGTTTCCGGGTTTGATTGATTTGATTCGTGGTTATATGTGAATATTATGTCTCAATTTTTTTATGTTCAATTAGTGCACTTGGCTTTTATCTCCTCTGATGGTAGGTGACGGTAAGGCTGTCAGATAGAGCGTGCTCAATATATATATACTACTCCATGCAACAGGCCGGAACACAATAGTGCTATTAACATTGTTGTTTAGTAGCAGACTTAGGTAACATGGTGATAGCTGATAGCTAGCCACGCGGACGTAGAAAATGCTCTACCACCAACCAAACCGAGTACTCTTGGGGTACCTGGGAATCGAACCCGGGACCTCCGCATTGCTACTCCAACATTTAGGCAGTAAATTATATTATGACATTTTATTATTTTATATGGTTTATCTTAATGACTTTCATTCGATGTAAGAAAATACTTATTAAAAATAAACTTAGTTTAAAAATAATATTTATATATAAGCACATCATATACGAGTATAAGTACACAGAACTTGCGATAGCTTGAGTCTCATAGACACCGAAACATGTGCCCTCCACATCATCGCATCGTCATCACTGATTTTTTCCAGAACAGCGTGCGAAACTAATTACCCAAAAATGAGTAAACAAGAAGTATAATTCTCATTTAAAAATCATGGTTAAAAAATTAACATAATCACGATTTTAGTCACAGATATTGTTAGAATCTAATTAGTTATACACCTTGTTTGATGTAAGAATCTACCAGCACTTTAGAAAAAACGTAGTAGGCGCCTGGACTGAGTAATGACAGTTTTAAAAATGTACCAGGGGCTCTCAAACTTTCAGGTGGTCGAATGAATGTGCTGTCGGGGTCCGCCCATCCATCACAGCGTGATTAATGCACTGTTCGATACACTGACCCAACTGAGTGCGTCTCTGTCGGCGGTCGTACATGCGAACGGGACGAAACATCCACTACCTACATGCGAAAAATGTTGACTGACGGATAGGTAGAGGTCACTTTACATTAGGCTCATTTTTTTATTCAAATTTGTGCCGCGTATAATATGGATTTTGTTTTATATTCAAAAGAGTATATTCAATCTATTTTTGGGTTGAATTTTTTTTCTCATAAATATTACGTTGTTTTTGCTTGTGACCCCGTTTATGTTGAGGTTGATTCACAAATTTTCTACCTCTTTCACTCTCCGCACATTATACCTAATCTTTTACTCAACATATTTTAACAGTATATTTTATCATAAGTGCTGACGATTTTAGAGTGGGTTACGCGTTTTGTACTAGCTAACTAGGGCTAGGAAATAACGACAAACAATTGAAATGCCTAGAGAAATATAACGTACATTTTAGCCATTTCAACTGCGTAACGTTTTAAAGACTTCCATTGGGAATTTACTGAGCTGTGACTGAGTGTTTTGCTGAAGCCGGCTAGCACCGACAAACCACCTACCACACATCCATAACTACAGAATAATACTAGCTCACTCAGTGATCACTCACAGCTTTCCACTCCGTCGAGATTGAACCCGCAACCCTCATCAAAGTACCCACTAAGCCATGTAGCCGATACATCGATACCGCTAATTCCCCGCCCGGGCGAGCCGGGTAACCCGTGACAGCGATTATCCGCCAGATTGTATAATCTGGAGAAATTAGTAATTTTCCGACCGACCACATCGTCCGGATATTAGATTCAGGGCGAATTCCAATCACCTAAGTTCGCCACGGCCTAAATTACCACAAGGCCCGGCCAGGGACGCAATCAGACTTCCAAACCAAATATGTTAACAACTTCATTCGTCTAACATCAAATTAGTTATATATCTTTTGAGTATTTCACAGTTGTACACCATTATCGCGTTTTATACTTGTTAATCTTTATTAATGAAATATAGCTCTAATCATTTAATATAAGCGCGGCGTCTATTGAAAATTTTACGTTTTGTGGATATAAAAGTAGATCTGATGAAGATGATTGATTGAATGATTTAATTATTTATTAAGACACCATAGAGCGCGAGTGTCGCCTTCATTTCTTTCTTTTATAAATTTCGATGCAATTAGACAAAAATTACTACGAGTAGAACCAAGATAGGGTGTAGTTTTTGCTAGTAACAATGTTTTTTATTGTATTATGGGTTTTTCACTTGGCAATGTGAGCTAGTATTCCTAAAATTTCACTAAAGACGGTCCTGATACCGTCCAAAGCTTTGGGAAGCTATGGAAATTACGCTGAGAAGTGTTGGCGAAAGAATGAAGGTTTCCTTTCGTTTGATTGCTGAAGTTTAAGTTGAACTCACTGGAAATTAATTGCTGCAGGGAAGTAACGAACTTGCTAAAATGCCCTCTGGAACCGACCACTTTTAAGCTTGTACTATGTGAAAAGAGGTAGACAGATAAATAATCCTCCAAAATCCACGTTTTCTTTGCCAAAAAATCGATGAAAGTATGCTAAAAAGAATGTGTGTGAGTGTTCATTAAAGCCTTATAGTTTCATTCTATCACAATAATAAAGATAATCTGTTGTCCTCCTTTGTAATTGGACTATATCTATCTAGGGCTAGAAATCTGTTGTTACATTCGATTAAACATAAGGCGAATCAAAAATGATAAAACTAATATAGATGATCGGAATGACGAAGAAAGGATCTGCGTATTTCTTTCAGTTGTCACGCTTTAAGTGTAGCAGTGGAATGAATGTGGACGTTTTCTGGTTCTTGATAATGAATTAGATTGTCCTACGGTTAAGATTTGACAGGTAACTATTGGTTTTGAGATTAGAATAAAATTATAGGACGATGCGTAGTCTACTCATTTATAGTAATCTGTGTGGAATCTCTCTTGTTCCCTCGTTATGTATCCAGAATCCAATCTAATTTGTAAGTTAATGTTTCTGACAGTTTCTATTCGATACTCTCCCGGCCAGCACAGTTCCGTGGCAGCGCTGGCCTACACACAACTTGAACTCTTTCAAGATCAAAAAGCTGAGACACGGTGTAAACTTTATAGGATTATGTTGCTTTCGCTTTGCTTAAAATTTAATGTTGAATATTAACATGAATATCTCTTAGACGGGGAACGTTACGAGTATTCATTTGTTATGATACCTATAAGTCTATGATGTGCCTTGTACTCGTAAGTCTTGCCTAAGATATGTAAAAAACAACAACAAGGAAATGCGTTTAAAAAAGAACTGGAAAACGACTTTAATTGCCCTAAATTTAAGATTTAAATCGTTTTCTCATGGATGCCGTGTCAGAAGGAAGCACCACCTTTCAAATAAAAAAAGGATCGATTCACTCAGTCAAAAGTTATGAGGTAACAAACATTAAAAAATACCCGTAGAATTGATAACCTCCTTTTTTGAAGTAGTACCTAGGCGACCGATCTTTACGAGGAGTTTTTGGCCAAAAGTACAATTTTCTTATTAATTTGACGTAACAGCACCTAAAATGAAATAATTATTTATTTCCAAAAACGTAAAAACTTTGTATCCGACCGGGATTCGAGCGACGCATGATTGTCAAGCCTTGGCCTTTGGACCACGATGCTTATGTCCAAGCGTGTGAAATTAGCGATCATATTTTGCGTGCGATATAATATCATATGAAAACTCGAAAAGACGCGATTTCCCAGACATGAGACTAATCTAGATCGATTGCGCCGCCCCAAATACCGTTTCGAAATCGTTTTAGCCGTTTCCGAGATCGCCGGGACAAATAGAGGGAAAGGGTCTAAAGCTATGAAAGTATGTTTGCTAGTTACGTATATTCGTTTGTTTGAGTAAATCATTCTCCATTCCGAAAATCCTAATCTCACCATCTCGTGTATTGAACGGGGGCTACATTTATCCCTCCCTAAATCAGCACCTCATCTAAATTGATACACCGCACAGTCGATAATAACCCAGATGTCGATCGGACGTGTCAATCCATCAAACTACAATAGTAGCGGAGTGGAGTGATGAACGACAGGACGCGCCCGTCCGCTCCCCTACCACCGGTGCTGCGACTTCCGAACTGTTGTAAATCTCACTCGAATCTCGTACAAAGTTGCGCTGGAGTTTTGACTGTGACGAATCGGTGTGCAGCATGGTTTGCACTTGCTATTTAAAAAGGTTCGATGGAGGGTGATCAATTTTTTAAAGTAGTTGAGGCCATAGCGACAGTGGCGCCCTCATTCGCTCTTTTCTACACAACTGTACAATAATTTTGTTGTTATTGCTGGCTTATGGTTTATCAATAGATACACTCGAGTACAAAAATAGTGTCACGAAGCTACTAGAACAGACTAGCGTCGAAAGCTCTCGAATAATCGCATAAGGATTGCCAAGTGCGAAAGGGAGACCAATCTATCTATCTCCTTCGTGTTGAATAGCAAACAAAAGAAAGCGTAGAAGCCTCTCGAATGATCCTGAAGATTCCGGAAATGGAAGGATCTAGAAACAATACGGGGTATATATAGGCGCGAGCCGAGCGTCGAGGACAGTTCAGTTTGAGTTGAGTTCACAGTGATAAAAAGTGAAGAAACGAAAACCGGAAGAAATTGTAGAGCGAGCGTACAGTCGAGGTGGAAAAGTATTAGTGTAACAAAATTCAATCCATCGAACATGGAAGCTCGTAACAATATGTATACATTTTTGAACCATGTCACATTCACTCTTGCTTGTTCCTATGATGTGTGGTGAAGTAAATGTCAGTTATAGGTGAATGTGACAGTGACAAAGTGGATAAATATTTTTGTACTCGAGTGTACATCATACCCAGGCATATCATACAATAGCATCAGCTTCATAAGTTCATTGCTGGACATGTGGACATGTGATATTATTATAAAGCCTAGGCCACACGTCTCACTGGAAGCAACGCACATACTGTGATGATCTGTTGAAACGATAATCCGGAATAATAATTATTCAGACGTAAATTAATCAACGAATTGCGGTCGAATATTTGCATCCCAATATCGGCGATTGGGAGACACTTTATTGAATTACGAACGGTTTTTGATCATGTATCCGGATTCTGGAAAATTAAATTACAGCTTATAGTTAATGGGCGATTGTGGAAACAATTGCATTTTAATGTGAAATATATATTAGCGACTAAGTGAATCGACTCGGCACGGTGACGGCAGACGGCATGACGCTCTCACGTGTCTTTGAAATAATGTATGATGGGTTAGCTTGGCCTTCATTTCACCTGATGGTAAGTGACGATAATACTCCTCAATCTAATGAGGAGCTGGCTCTGCTACCTTACATACCGGAACACAAAAATGCTATTAACACTGCTGTTTGGCGGCAGAGTAAGGTAACATGGTGGTAGCTAGCCAGGGGGACATAGAAAATGCCCTACCACCAACCGAACCCAGTACCGATAGATATCACTGGGAGTCGAACCCGGCACCTCTGGATTGCTAGTCCAAATATTTAGCCACTAGGCCACGGAGGCGATAAAAATTTCGTTAAATATAAAGTAACACTAACGAAACTGTGATTTCTTATTATTTTACTCTGTATTTCTTTTTTGGTCTCTATAAAGGTAAAGGTAGATTCTAATAATAACTTAAATGTTTCACATCTTACAGGCAGACTTTTCTACTTGTTATTTACGGGCGTAAAATATATTAAATAAAACCACCATTTTTGGGTTCCATGAATGTACTGTAAAAACAAAAGCTAAAACGTATAAAAACAAAAGAATAAAAAGCTTCATAGACAATTATTCTAAGAAGTTCGGCGTCGGCAACATCGCGGGCCCCGTGCAGCGCACAACTTAGTAGGCGACGTCGCCGAACAAATTTAGAGGGAATTTAAAGTGAGGAGCCCAACACCACGAGCTTCCTAGTAGGGCGCCGTAACACCCCAGCTGCTGTAGTCACGTCTGCGACACGAATTACGTTGTCTTTGCCCGGGTAGACGTTGGAGACGCGACCTCTAGGCCACACACCGCGTGGCAGGTTGCCATCTGCTATCAGCACAACGTCTCCTACCTTAAGAGGCGACGACACAGAGTTGACGGACGGGCGAGGGGTTAATATTGGCAAATACTCCTTTACCCATCTTGCCCAAAAATGATCCGCCAGGCGAAGCCCCTTACGCCAATTTACCCTTCGAATAAGATCTGTGTCATCGACCCGAGCAAGTGGCCAATATGGCGATGATTGCCCCAACAAAAAATGGTTCGGTGTGATGGACTCTTCGGAGCTTGGTTCCGTGGAAACGTGCGTTAAGGGCCGCGAATTTACCAACGCCTCCGCTTCTAACAAAAGCGTATAAAAAACTTCTTCACTAGGTGAGCGTTCCTTTAGCGTCGCATTCAGCGCAACCTTCACGGTACGGACGAGACTCTCCCAGCATCCTCCCATGAACGGTGAGGCTGGGGAAATAAAGCGCCACTCAAAACGTAATGTACTTGCTGCAGTTTGCATATCCACTTGATATAGATGTTTGAGAGTTGTATCTGCTCCAACAAAAGCTGTGCCGTTATCAGAATATATCCGTGTAGGACAGCCGCGCCGGGCCACGAAGCGACGTAAAGCCATAACTGCGGAATCTGATGAAAGGCTACTCACAACTTCCAAATGGACCGCTCGAATCGTTAGGCAGGTAAACAGAGCCACGTATCGCTTTTCTCTACGCCGTCCAATTGTCACAGTGATAGGGCCAAAGTAATCTAAGCCAGTAAATGTGAATGGCTTACTGCCGAAGGCAAGACGATCCGCAGGCAAATCTCCCATTGGTGGAGTAGACGGCAAACCTCTGTGTATCCTGCACCAATAGCATGCTTTTACAAAGCGCCGCACAGCTGGTCGCAATCCAAAAATGTAAAATTTCTGACGCATTTCGTTTACGACTGTTTCTATATTGGCGTGAGCGTATCTTCTATGATAATGGCCAATCAATAGTTGCGTGACGGGATGCTTGGCAATTAATACAATCGGATTTGGTCGAACAGATTTTACTTGAACAGCTGCAGTCCTCCCGCATAAAACTAGAAGTCCATTTTCATCTATAGTCACGTCCAATTTGCGTAGTGGACTTCTGCTGGGAAACGGAGAGCTTGATTTTAAGTGTTCATATTCTTCTCGAAACGAATCCAGTTGAGACTTGAGGAGCAGGTTTCTTTCCGCTTTATCCATATCAGAAGAATTTAGAATTTTGTAATTTTGAGGTATAGTCTGAACCAAATTAAGCCGAAATAATCTAGCAGCCAAAAAAATGCTAGCTGTAGCGCGAAGTAAACGCAACCAATCGCTAAAATGCGATATATCTGCCACAACCGGTGAAGGTAGCGATACAGCGGTTTCAATAACTCCCACCTGCTCTGTTTGTTTCAGTTCATCCAGCACAGGTGGAAAGTTGAGCTCATCGAACGGTAGCTTAGGCCAAGTTGCCGTGGCTTTGGTCAAAAATTCAGGGCCAGAAAACCAACGTGACGAAATTTCGAATTTAGATTTAGTTTTGGTAGCATCATCGGCAACGTTTAAAGAGCTTGGGACATATCTCCATTGATGTCCTTTTGTTGTCTCTAGAATTTCACCCACTCTATGGGCCACAAAAGGTTTAAATGTTCGAGCATCACTTCGAAGCCATCTCAGTACGGTTACACTGTCGCTCCAAAAGACAGTAGATGCGACTGTGTATCTGTGAGCTTCCAGGATATAAGTTGCCAGGCGAGTGGCAATAAGGGCTGCTTGTAATTCCAAACGTGGAATAGAGACTGGCTTCAAAGGAGTAAGTCTTGCCTTGCCAGCGATCAAAGCCAGCTTTATGCTTTTGTCAAGGTATTGAAAGCGCCAATAAGCCACACAAGCATACGCAAGCTCACTCGCGTCGGCAAAAACGTGGAGCTGAATCTCGCAAGGATCATTACAATCTACGTAACAACGTGGAATAGACCCGACAGATAGATCCACTAAGTCTCGGAACCATGACTTCCACAATTCTATAAAACGTTCCGGAAGGATAGAGTCCCAGTCAGCTACCAATTTCCAGGTCTGCTGAAACAAAATGCGTCCGCGGATAATTATTGGCGTTAGAAAGCCTAGAGGATCATAAACCTTCATTAAGTGTGAGAGCATGGACCGTTTCGTAAAAAGATCTGGTTGATCACGTAAGTCTCGTAAGAAAACTAAAGAGTCATCGCATATATTCCATGTGACACCCAGAACACGAACGCGCTCGCTGGACGGCCCTAAAGAAACTTCACGAACTTCGGGAGCCCGAGCTTCAGGGGAAAGCCGTGAAAGTGCTTGCTTGCAGTTTGAGACCCACGACCGCATCTCCAATCCAGCACGAGAGTGCACCTCTACAATGTCGTGAGCTAGCTGAGCTGCTTCCTCCACAGTATTTAGACTACCCAAATAATCATCCATGTAGTGGTTAGTGATGATCTCTTCAGCCGCCAGCGGGAACAAATGCCTATGATCCTCAGCGTTAAGATTTTTTAGGTAAATTGCTGTAAAGGGACTTGAGACAGCACCAAAAATCATCGAGGACATTCTAAATTCACGCAGAGGCTCTTCTGATGTATTACGCCATAGAAATCTCTGCGCATCGCGATCCTCTACCCTAATCCTGGTCTGCGGAAACATTTCCCTAATGTCTGCTGTAAGCGCCACTAAACCTTCCCTGAATCTCATTAGGATTCCCAGCAGTGGTTGCAATAGATCAGGTCCGGCCAATAATAATGAGTTAAGGCTAACACCCATAACTCTGGCGGCGGCATCGTGTACCACCCGCAGCTTCTTTTTTTGAGGGTGAATAACACCAAAGTGCGGCAAATACCATTTGACACCGTCAGGATTCGGTGGGGCATCACAAAGTTCAGCGTAACCCTTTTCAATAGTGCTATTTACGTTATCGCGGTATAATTTTGCGTATACTGGATCTTTTTCAAACTTCCTTTCGAGAGACCGAAAGCGCGACAGTGCTAAATTGTAACTATCCGGGACATTCAAATTATCAGCACACCATAATAAACCGGTAGAAAAACGACCTGAATCTAAGCGACATGTAGTTCTTTGCAAAATGTTGAACGCACGTTTGTCGTTTTCAGAGGGAAAGTCTTTTTTCGTAATGCCAATAGAGTCCAGACTGTAATGTTGTTTTATAAGTTCGTCTAAAGAATTTTCAATTTTATGAGACATTGTTACGTGATTAAAAATGTCGACCGGAGCGGTTTTACTCGAAGTGTAACCGAATAGGACCCAACCGAGTAGAGTTTCGACTGCTACCGGTTGATGACGAGTACCACGACGCACTGACAATGGAATCGTAAGATGCCAGTTATCGGCTCCGATCAAAACTGTAGGCTTTGCATTTTCGTAACAAAGCGTACGTGCTATGTCGGCCAAGTGAGTAAAAGCCTTAATTTCATCGAGAGAAATAGACTGAGGTCGTATGCCCAGGTTTGAAATAGCCCGTGCATTTCTGAGCACATGTGAATCCGAACTATTTTGACCTTTTACGGTCACATCGACAAAACTTATTTCAGATTCTTTTGAAAGACCGCCTATGCAGTTTACCTTGATAGATGAAGTAGGACCCCGAGCACCAACAGCTGCTGTGACTTCTTCATCTATTAGTGTTGCCGTGGAACCGTCATCCAGCAGCGCGTACGTAGCCACGCTACCTAGAGGACCAGATACTGTGATAGGTACCACCTTAAGTACCACCGGCAACAGCTGCGAGCAGTCTGGGAAAGAATGTGCCACTGACACATCAGGGAAATCTTTCTTCAATGAAGTACTCGGCTGTGCTACAGACGAAGATGGGACACATGTAGAGTCAAAGTGATTAGAACATTCTGGTTCTCGATGAAGAAGCGTGTGATGACTACGAGCTCGATGACAACTAGGAGCCTTGCAATAAGGCATGCGCCTACATGTATACACGTTGTGAGAGGCGGGCCTAAGGCATTTCCTACATATTTTATTATTAACTACATACTGCCACCTGTCGTCAACGCTCAGAACTAGAAATTTCTTACAGTCAATCAGAAAATGACAACCATCTTTACAAAGGGAGCATACAGTAGCTACAGAGTTCGAGGACTTTCGAAAAGATGTCGCTGTTTTGCCTGGGAATATAGAGGAATACCGTTGCGTACTCACATGTTTAATCTCCTCGTCACCAACCTCTTTACTCAAAATGACATCGTTCAAAGAATGAATTTTGACACATTTGTCTGATTTATGTTTGTCAAGATGCAAATCGGGTATGAAAGCCAGTTGCAGATGCAAACTCACCTCTTGAGAGAGATATTCTGCCATCAGCTCGATCTTGGTTTTCCCACTATTAAGTTTAGGAGCTGCGTAGTCGACAAATCGAGCTCTCAACAACGGTGTCAATTTTACCAACACCGCAGTGTAGAGCTCTGGTGAAGATAAAAACTCTGTTCTTTTCATCAGTTTAATAGACTCTACGCAATTCCTAACCTTAGAGGCGAAAATATTTAGTTCTTTACCAACCTCATTGGGTAGCTTGGGTAGAGCACGTATCGACGCTATTTCATGCATGATGATGAATTCTGGTTGTGCAAACCTTCGCTGCAACTCCATCATGACGAGATCAGGATCTTGCGCAGAAATAATGAGACTACTAACGGTTTCACGTGCTGAGCCGCGAAGCGCAGCGTTTAGCCTTGCTAAGTTCCCTGCTGCAGTGAACGCCGCCTTTGAGTCTTCGTAGCACTTTTGGAAGAGAAGCCACTCAGTGACGCGCCCATCGAACAGCGGCAAGCGCGAATCTAAGGATTTAGAACAATCACCAACCTTATTGTCCGTTAGCTTCTTGAGGATTTGCACGAGGGTGGCCTTGAAGTCTTGCTCTTCATTTTGTGTAGCCTGACCACTATCTAGTATTTTATTTTTGTTACAAGTTTGTGTTTGTGTGCCTATTCTATTTAGTGAGTGTTTATTGGCGCTGCCAGAGGGCGGAGACGGCAATGGTAATGGCGGGCACGCTAGCTCGCTCATTTCCACGCCGTGGTTACCTGAAAACATGACTTGTGTCGTGTCTAACCAATCCTCTACCCTGGCTCGACTGGAGGCGCGACTTCCACGAGAAGCGGCTTCAATGGCCGCAAGCTCCGCTTGCAGCTCTAGCTCCGCCACGGCGCGTTTGCGCTCGGCGGTGCGAGCGGCAACTGCAGCGCGCTCCTTCTCCTCTTCAGCTATTGCAAGGAGACGCGCATGCCGCGCCTTAGCGGCAAGCTGTTTTACAATGGTGCTAGACGAAGTACTAGCTGTGGATTCTGGTCGAGAAGAGACGGGCGTACAGGGCGTGCCGCCGGCGGCGGCCGCCGTTTCAACTGTGCCCATAGGCCCCGCGATACCCGAAGGTCCCGCAGTTGGGGCTTGAGCCTCTTCTACAACAGCGCCTGGGCGCTCCACTTTTGCGGCTTCGCCTGTTTGGCTTCGAGTTAGCACCATATTACACTGCAAAACTATTAAAACGCACTATTACCGCGCACTATAACACAATATTGCACTAGCACATCAAATATACACCACTTCTGACACCAATGGTATTTAATATATCCCACTTCTGACACCAATGTTATTTACGGGCGTAAAATATATTAAATAAAACCACCATTTTTGGGTTCCATGAATGTACTGTAAAAACAAAAGCTAAAACGTATAAAAACAAAAGAATAAAAAGCTTCATAGACAATTATTCTAAGAAGTTCGGCGTCGGCAACACTACTTGACTTATTCCAACCATAATTATCACAGAGTTCCACTTCCACCCTTTTCGTTAGTTGATATTCCACCGTTTGCTTCTTCGTTCACTACACGCACGGCCAAGGAGCAGTACTTCCTACCGGTTTCAACATTTCCCGAGCGGTACATTTTGGATGTCTTCAAGGCCTGAGTGAATATCCAACTTAACAAAAAGACCAAAGTGTACTATTTTTGTCTCTCTCCCAAAAAAATGGGCAGTATCAATTCTAGCGTTTATAATTTTCTTTTACTACTCGTATATGATAGCTGTAGAGTTTATTTCCCTCGCTCTCTTCTACATAATATCTTTCTGATGTGGCGGTAGGTTGAAGTCCCAAAAAACTACAAATATACTTTGAAAATGAATACAAATACTCTGTATTGTAAACCAAGAAACAAAATAAAATGAAACAGACATAGCAATTTCGCAAAATTACATGACGCCGGGAGAGTGTTCAATTCCATAGTGTAACATAATATAACTTCAAATATTAAATAAACATTATTAATAATAGCGTCCTAATATAACTTTCACGCTATTCCACCAAGCCAATAGTAAGTTAATAAGTATAACTGGCGGAAATCGAAACCCATCGAAAAACAGTAATTCCAGTAAATGGCTCTAATAACATAGAAATGGCAGCAACATTGAAATTACGTTCACCACGTAAACGAACGTAAAGGCTACGGGACCATCAACGTGATCGGTGGACCGTAAGCAGACGTAACTACAAGAATAATGAGGCGGAATAGATAATTTTGAGATCTACAATGTTCGCTACAAATTGTCCGAACGAAATGAGTGCTTAAATGAAAGGTTTTTTGCGCGGAGTAATCAATCCTGTACCTGGAGTATACTGGTTTCTTAAATATCTTTAATAATGTATTTGGTTTATCTTTTAAATATACCTGACATCAAAGTTTAGGCCCTTACACACTTTTTGGTTCGCTTCAATGTATTTAGTACTATCGAAGTAAGGACTAATAAAAGTATTTGAAAAGTATTACAAAAATGATAATAATTAATTACCTAAGCCTAAAATTAGATTAAAATGTCAAAAAGATTACACTCACACCATTTGCATATTTAAAAACAAATACTTTACACACACATACAAACAATACAACACTTTCCACTCTACAGTAATTTTGATATTTTAACAGCGACATAATTAAAACAGCATGAAATGCCAAATCTATATTTTGTTTCATTTTGATCGACTATTAGCTTCAGCTTTAGAATATCTTATATCATACTTAGGATTCGCAAAAGTAGAAACAGAACTTAGGCAGTAGCGATTACCTAAGTATCAACAACATTTTACAGTGCTCACAAGTATTGCAGACTAGGCAAATCCTGTAATGAAACGTCCGTTATGTTGATAATCACAATAATTTTATTCCGAAGGCATTTAAAACCCAATAATAATAATAATAAATTTAAAAAATAAAAGTAAACTAAATAGTATACTGGGACTATAGATAAAACCTAGTATACGTTATTTCCGGTTTGGATTTCGTAGCACAGAGAGCCCATAGCTAAAAAATATGTCTGGACATGACTCTTCGAGTACCGCAGCCTTGAAAATTGTATTGTCTGAAGCTCGCAGCGTCTCACGCAAGTCCAAAGAAGTCAAGGACACTCTGCGACTATGAAGACTCATGTCCAACAATGCACTTAAACTTGAGGGATAGATACATCCCACTTGTGTATTTACATGAATGATATCAATGCTATTAAAGGAAATAGACAAGGTACGCCTGGAAAGTTACGGGTATTAGCACTCCCGCTCCTCAAGTAATTGATACGATCGGTGGAACTCATTTAGCTCCAGTTCCTTTGACTCACGAGTGTTCCATCTATGGAGTTCCAGTATTATCCTGTACGCCTACGTGTTGAATGAATAGGAATTTACCTGGTTATAGTCAGCAGACTGATGTTTCTGAGCAATCTTAACTAGAGTATAAAACAAGCAGAAACGAAAAAAAATTGTCGCAAGTGCGAGTTGGACTTCACACGAAGAGAATGTATCAAAAAACGTAACGAAATACGTTTATTGTATGCACCTCCTTAATTTTACTCTTTTTATTTATGCACTAGCTTCTGCCCGCGACTTCATCTGCGTGTACTTAAAGATTTATCTCATGATACTTGTTAGATCGGCATAAAAGTAGCTTAGGGCTGTCAATTATCCCTCTACAAAAAAATCAAAGCATGCAAACATTCTTTTAGGTCGTTAACGAATACTTTTGTAGTCAATTGATCCCATGTTTTCATAGTTATGAGACAAATTCAAAAAATCAAACATAATAAAAATCGGTTCAGCCATTCTTGAGTTGTAAAGCCCTGGATCCTAGGATAGCGGTGCCGTCACATAGCGGCCGTAATATTAAGGACGCAAAAAGATGGCACCGCTTTCTGTTCGAATGACGTCATTCACCGCTGTATTACGGCCGCTGTATGACCGCTTTCCTAGGAAACCCAAACTTTAATAGTGTAACTTACTAAACCGTCTTTTCTTAAATACTTCGTCTACTTGTACGGTTCAAAAGATGTCATATACATGTGACAGCCGGACGGACAGACAGCGGGACACCTTTGGATACGGAACCATATCGTTTGTCTAAATACAAGTAAACTTGTTTATTTGGGATAACATATATAATACTTATAATAAATAACCTGTTATATACTGTCAGAACAAACCAAATATGATTGTTTATTATAAATCAAACATACTTTAATATAGAACTTTTAATGTAGGACTTTATGACTGCGTAATAAATGAATCCACCTTCCCCGATATTCTAGTCCCGTCCAAAGCACATTTACCCTCCGCTGTACCTCACATCCAGATAAATAACTCATCTCGTCGTCTCGGCTAATAGCTATCAAGCCCAAATCTCTATTACTGTAACCCAATAGTGATAACAGGGTAAAATCAACTCGAGACTGGTAACACGGGGGTAATCTCATCCTAGGCCCTGGGGTACATCTGACGTTACATTTGCTTTCAGGAACTCTATTGGGTTTCCAATCCGTAGACGAACAACGGTCACCGACATAGCTCGACGAGTCAGTGAGCTGAAGTGTAATGGGCAGGCCACATCCAATAACCGTTGGGGAGTAAAAGTTAGATGCGACCACGTACCGGGAACTGTGTACCGGGCCGTCCCCCGACTAAATGAACCGACGCCCTGGTTAAGGTTCGGGACCAGTCAATGTGGTATTCCATGAAGGAGGCCTATGTCCAGCGGTGGATGTTACCGGCTGATTATGATGATTGGGTTTCCAACATCAAAGTCTGAAAAGAAAAAGTTCGTGTAGAATATGACTTTAGCTATGTAATTCCAAATTCAAACTCATAATCTAAATGAGACATATTATGTAGGGCCTGAATTTTTGCTACCTACCTACATATTAGCTTAAAAACGTCATTATAAAATGAAAGTGTTTTATTTACAACTAGCTTTTCCCCGCGATTTCGTCTGCGTGGACTTTAGGATTTATCCCATGGGAACTACATGTTTGATCGGCATAAAACGTAGCCTATGTTTTTTTCTGGCCTTTCAACTATCACTCTACAAGAAATTAAATCATCCTAATTTTATGTCTTGAATTTTATTTAATTTATCCCATGTTTTAATAGTTATTCTGTTTTTTGTGCGAAGACAAATTTAAAAAAAAACACAGATCATAACGCAGCTCGCCAACGCCAGCTCCAATCGCATCCTGAACACCATAGCCTGGAAATTTGACTGTCCCATTATGCGACATATAAATAGTTTGACAAATTCAGTTATGACATATACTTACTAACATAATTATAAGCTGTACTAACAATTATATGGATCTTTGACATCTGATAATAAAATGAATGATGATTTTAATTTAATTTAATTTAATAACAATCGGTTCAGCCTGTCTTGAGTTATAAATGGTGAAACTAACCCGACTTTGTTTTGAAATAGAGTTTTTTTTAAATGAAAATTTTTTTGGTCTAATTATTTATACAAAAACATTCAACACACAAAAATAGGCCACAAATAAACGGTGTCAATTGGAATGACGTTTGACGTTTTACACTGAGTACAAAGCTTCCATTAATGCAACTACAGCGTTTTTAATTATAATAGTGTACAAAGTGGAGGCTGGATGTGAAAAGTCTACTGTCACTGACTTACTCGTATCAGGGTGAAAATTAGAGATGCACCGAATATTCGGTTCCTATCCGGTATCCGGCTTATCCGGCCCTTTTTTACTATCCGGCCGGATACCGGATGGTAATGTAGTATCAGGCCGGATACCGGATAGTAAACTTGGTAGATTTTATAAATAGAATCTTAATAAAGACACAGTTGTAATTGAAGCTTTTTATTATTTTAAACAACTTTAACTTTTTATAATAACGCTGACTGACACGACAAAACTCTCTACCAAGAACTGTGACCGCGCGAACGTTCACTACGAAACAAGTCAAAACCTGCACGGCGCGGGCGGCGTGCCGGTGCGCGACACGCACCTACGAAACTCAAAATGCCGCCGGCCGAATATTCGGCGGCCGGATACCGAACATTCGGCTGGTGGTCAGACCGAACATCCGGTATCTGGCCAAACAACTATTCGTTGCATCTCTAGTGAAAATACTTCCTAGCCTACTAGCAACCCCAACGTAATCTCACCCCAGGCTATGTGTTACGTTTATTGGGTTCGCGTGTAACTAAGTCACCTATTAATCCCACAGCCATGGGGGGCACAGATTTATAAGATGCCAGGGGGACGGTCCCAGGTACGGGGCTGATCGGTACGGCCGCCGAGATTCCACGGAAGGATATTGTGAATAAGGCTTTTTGTTAATTTATTAGTAGCTTTGCATTACAATATTTGATTTATTTGACGTTTGGATGATCCTACCAACTGCGCCAGATTTATAACGCTGGGACAAAGGAGGTGCGTTGCAAAGTTATCCTTTATCTATTTACTTATACAAGTAATGCTTTTCGTATGGAAGTCTTTTCATAAGAGACTTAATTTAATTTAAAAATTGTATTTATTGAATGATATAGGTATTTCTGATTTCTATTTTTATTTTATTTGTCTTAGCTTCTCATTTCTTCCTTGACAGCTTGTAGGGAATCTACACTAAACAATCGTACGTTATTTGGAATCTAAAGTCTAACAGAATATTCAAGTACTGTAACTCAGCAAATAAACCTAAAACCTCTGTAACACTGGCTTTGCCTACAGAGTTCGTTTACTTACATGAAATATTATATTTCAATTGTAATATTTATAAGTATAAGATGATTAATGAATAAACTTAATTTTATTATATTATTTTTTTGAACACTTGAAACATTTGACACATTTATTTTTATATTTAATGTAAACACGTTTACCGAAAGAATGGATCTCGCGCCTCTCCGCGCTTCCCCGCTCACCTCGCCGCGGTAGACCTGTCCACCATACAACAACATTGTATCACCTATTTCCATAATAAAGAATATTCTATTCTGTCGTCTTCTCCATTCGTCATCGACGCCAGCTCCATTCTTTTGGTAAACGTGTTTACATTAAATATAAAAATAAATGTGTCAAATTTTTAGAAAATAATAATTATTTGAACTGTACGTGTTTTTGGAGACAATAATAGATGGGTACAGTACAGATTTTAATCAGAAAAAGTAATCTCTTATTAGACTCCCTAGTTGCTACATTTTTGAAATGGTTATCTGGAGGTTGCTGGTTCGATTCCGGGTCAGGTACTAAAAGTATTTATTGGTAACTGGAATACCTGCTAGAGCTTACTAATTTCTGATAAAGGTAACAAAACTTTTTTTTCTAAACATTCTTGTAATCCATAATTTTTTATCGAGACCCTAGAGTTTCTATCTACGACTATGATAATAAGCTTAAATACATACCCTAACATAAGCACCTAGATGAGCACGCTTTCTTACGGTCGACGATGATTCTAAGACCACACATTGAAACTCACTTCCCTCTAGAGCCAAGTGGCTCTATGTGCTAAGATTTATCGAGATTCTCGAGTAAGTAAGATGTCGTCGCAACAGAAATTATTGGCGGGAACTAGTTGAAGTTTGTGGCTGTTAATAATTAATGTTGCCCCGCGTGCTGTGATTACGTGATACCTGCTCAAGTGTTCACCGCCGACTGATTACTGAACTTGCAAGTTGCAAAAGTTTGAGTCGAGCTTGATCGATGGAGAAAATTAATCGAATGACACCAATCGATGTCATCGAATCTAAAATGTGATGTGGTTAAAGATAAAATTAATAATATCAGGAGTTGATTTGAGATTTAACATGGAGATGATGATAGTTCAGTCAAATAGGTTTTCCGTGGAGTTGCCACAACACCACGTTTTGTCAAACAGGCGGGTGGAAGATGTAGTGATAGATGATAGGTAGACGTTGCAGCTGGAATTTTTCCTTAGTTATCAGGTTTAAAAGCTCACTCACCGATCGCGGCGATATGTCATAACCCCTACGCTTAGCACACGGATTGGTGACAGCTTGTTGAAAACAGCCAAATGTTTTTGGTACATAGAGTCTGCTCTCCTTCTCCTGATTTTATGAAGCCCATGGGATGATATGTTGCGATCTTATCTTTAAAGCCTGGAACGGCCGAAGATGTGGGGTGCTCCCATTGTAAAGCTAAACTACTCGTACGGCTATCTAATCTATGGCTACACCAAGAGTTGGCTATCACACCAGTTGAGAAACAGGACGAACGCAAGCGACCGAGTAGTGAAGGTTTTCACGAGGTCTCTCATTCCAGAAATATGTTTCTTTTTCTATCAAAATATAGTTACTACATTACTAGGACGGAACAACGAGTACATTATATATAACAATAGGAAATTTCGCCAAATCGGTTGCACCAACCAACATGTCACACGTAAATCTTTAAGGAAAATGTACAATTAGAAAACGGCATAGATTTTAAGAAAAAAATTACGGATTGGCTTCTTGGAAACTGCTTTTATAGTTTTCCTCAATCTTTGAATTATAAGCATTAATCATTTTAAATATACCTGTAATTATATTTTGACATAAATTAATGAAATGACTTGTGAATTATTTAATGAAAAAATTATTAACATTGTACTAATTGACATGCGATGTAAACTAATTTTTTAACAATTAAATTCCTTATTAGATATGTTTATAATATTTGCACACCTGTGGACAGGTTAAGTACATCGAACTAATTGAAATTACTATCTTAAAACCGTGTAAAAAACTATGTACTTGGCAAATAATTTTTTTATATTTCTTCCTTTCTTTCAAAGTGGCGTCAACTACTGCGGAATATTTTCGTGAAAACCCTCATTGTAAAAATTAACCGCTAGTTCCTTAAGAATAACCAAATTATTAATGTTAATTTGATCAAATGTTTACAACGCGAACAATAAGTATTCTGCGGCGGAATAATTACTGAATTAACTACGACAGCCGCATGAATCCGACCAAGTTTATCGTTCAATGTGTTTAGAATTCCCAAACTCGATTTAATTTTGCGTCTCTGGAACTTTGCAATCGTGTTTAGCAAAATCGATCTTTGTGGGATACAATGCTTGAAACTAAACTTTTCACGGTTTTTATATTTAAAAGTATTAATCATATGATTTACTGTGTGGTTGGTGTGGTCACTGGTTTATAATAGGACTAACCCATAAGTCTTTTTGCCTCGATATTTATTTATGTTTGGTTAATTATTTATTATTGCTTACCGTTTCAACAACTACTGTTGGTCTTTATTTTTTACATCCCGTGGGCGACGATAAAATATTTAGTGGATGGTCATGGAAGTTCAGTTGAGTAGCGCATCAGTCCTTGAGTTTCAATTTGTTATTTGGAATGTATGTTCGTATGATAAACATTATTACCATTGGCTTTACGGCCCAGGAAAACATCGTGAGGAATCATGCACACTTCCGAGAAGAAATTCAAAGGTGCGTGTGAATTCTACCAATCCGCACTGGTGCCGTGTGGTGCACTATGTCCCATACACTATAGGAGTTTAGGCCTGAGCCCCTGCATTGGGGACATATATATAGGCTGTTGATGATGATATGGTCATCAGCAACTACCTATTTAACACTAATCCTCCTGCCGAGCGTTGTAAATGGTAAACACCTTTACCTGTCGGATTTATCTATGACGGAGACTCATGCCCAACTGTGAACTTACTCGTAGCAGCCGATATATTGATGAAACATCAAAGTCTAGTATCGGAGTAAGGAACATGTATAGCATAAATCTCGTTATTGACAATGACACCTTCATTAAAGAACACTTCATTCTGCTTTACATTGATGTGAATTTTTTAAACATTCGTAAGTCTGAAGTGTCATTTTTTGCTGTTGATTGTAGTTCGTTAGTGCGGATTTCATATTGTTACGTTAATTAAATGTATTATCTGTCCGTACGTCTGTTTAGTATTCGTTAGACTGTCATTTAACAACCAAAACATCAACAGAGTAGCAGTGTAACAAGGTATCAAATTGGCGCAAACATTTGTGAACCTTGCAAATCGCTGCAGGTCTAATCCAGGCCATTCGTTGGTTCGGGCGGCGGGCGGCGGGCGGAGGGCGGGCGGTCAGTGTGGTCGGAACAGCGTGATTTTGCGCCCGGAACTCGTCCATTGTTATTTGCACTGCAATTTGAAGACCGTTTGGACCGAGAGGGGCAGAATAGACGGTGGGATACTGGCTAGCTGTAGCGTAATATGTCGCACTGCATATTGAGATGACGATTGTTTACAATTTTGCTGAATTGTTATTGTAATCGTGAATTATGAACGGTAAATGACACGTGGTGTTCTGATGATGGCATTTTAGTCAAGTTTTAACAAATTAATTATACATTTAGTAATTTCATGTGAAACGAAGTTTGAGAAGAATTGATTTTCAAAGCGATATTTAGTTTCTTTTGTAGATATTTGTGAAAATAATAATTACATCCAATTCCGACATCCATACTCGTACAAATATTCCAGAAACGTCCAAACTGTCTCATCGGCAATCAATCGCGCGTCACGGGCATCCCGTCGCCCATCAATCAACCGCTATTGTAGATTCAGACGACGACCTGCGACGTAAATCAAGGGAGCCTATTTCAGATAAATAAATGAATTAAGAATTTGATTTTTTTTGAACAAATTCATTTTATTTGATACCTGAAATTTGTTGAGCAAAACTGGGTCTAACTTTTGAACCCTTTATCACACGCATACGACGATACGATAATATTCATCGAAATTACACGCATTTTCCACGACTTTTTTTAAAACTAAAGAGGTATATTCAACTTATTATTGTCACAGATTTTTTTAAATTTCATATCCTTTACTTGGCCGTAGTCGGGTATAATAATAAACACTCCAATTCCTAAACCTAGATAGCTATTCCACCGACGTCCGACACACGCTATAAACAACTGACCGTAACGTCGGCAATCAATCGCGCGTCACGGGGCGTCGCGCATCAATCAACCGCTATCGCACATTCGCACGACACCGTATTGACACCTACGACGGAAATTTAAGGGGGGAGTGGATTTGGCTAATATACTTTTACGTTGAGATAATTTGAACATCGCAATCATACGAATCGGCTTTTGAACCCGTGTGATTACGAGTACAAGACGTCAGTCATACTGTGGGTGCTGTATACGGCGACTCAGGGGAATCAGAGAACCGCCAGCATCGCACTCGACAAAATCTTACTGCGATCACCAACGCGTGGTGATTATGTCAAATCTGATGTGGCATTGAAAACATGATGTGGCAATTTCCAATTTCCATTTCCAACAGTGGACTTATGCTTGTAATTATGTTGAATTGTACTAATATAACAAATGTGAAAGTAACTTTGTTTATTTCTATTACTATAGCACTAATCTTGACGTTTCCGTTGGCAGTAAAAATATGTTGATCGTTCAAGCAGATAAAAACCGGAGCAGTATTATTTATCATTCTTGTCTAAACGGCTGCTGCAAGCAGTCTTTTTTAAGAATCTATTTTTGCTGTATTTTTTGTCGTGTGCTAATCATCATTTGGCAACGTCGACAAACGAAAGTGTCGCCCTGTCCACTGCGGCATAACATAGTTACGTTTGCGCAACTTCTGTAACAATAGGAAAGAAATAAGCGATAGTACGAACAGTCACGGGTCAGTTGGCAATGTAAATGAGTGGGAAACGGGCAGTAGTGATGCTCGATGCGGGAACTTTCCGGGAATTGCTTCGTGGTAACAGATTACAACGTAGATGTTCATTTATCATGTAAGACAAATTTAACTGCGTCCTCAGACTCTGTGCAAAAATTTTCAATATGTATCGAACATGATGACAGTCAGAATTTTTGTGTGCAATGATTTCTCGACTTTGTCGGGTGAACTGCCGCAAAGGATTAAGCCGTACCGCAAGACCGACGCTACGTATCCGTGATAGACAGTTAGTGCAGCGGTCTGCCCTGCAACGTTTCTCAAGCGTTTAAGAGGCTATGCTGTTGTCAAAGCGCCCATACAAACGTAGTCCAGTCATATTTTGAGTATTAAGCTATGAAAATCTATGAAATTTTCAAGACACAATCTAGAAACAAATATCTGTGTCGGTGGTGAGTCAGATTTTCGTTTAAATATATACTTCCAGAGTTACAGGGCGTCAAAGTATTGTATTTTTCGGTAATAAAAAGCCCCAACTTTGAACCTGATTTACAAGAGTATGAATCAATTTAGAACAATTTGGAAAAACCACCGACATCTGAAATATCATTAGTATACTGTATTAAAAAAATGGTTACATAATATACTGTATCCTTCAAATGATCCCTGGACTACGAAACATCCAAATAACGGGTGGATAACATCGCATAATGTATGCCGTCTCACCGTACGCGCACGGGTAGGATAGGGCTCGGAGAGGGACAGCTACAAAACAATTTAACCTTGAAACCGACCACGTGGTCTTACCAACATAGCCTCTTAAGAGCGAACACGAACGTATTAAGTTAATCGTAAATACTTTGTATGTGCAATTTCCAGTTGTAGTTTATGTCTAAAATGAAATTAAGGAATTTGACATTGGACGTTTGACAAAAAGCATGCTCAACCGTAAGCCTAAACCTAATGAAGCGCAGGATTTGGTAGCAGACTTTGGTAACATGGTAGCTAGCCAGGAACATATAGAAAATTCCGTACTGCCAACTAAAACGACTGCCGTTAGGTTAGGTTACCCCCACTGGGAATCGAACCCTGGACCTCCGGATTGTAGCCACTAGACCATGGAGATGGTTACTTTACGAAAAATAAGTCAACGACGTGAAGGAAGAACAAAAACAAAGTGTTTTAATATGGCTGTTACAGTGAACATGGACCTCAGTATTCCTGAAAAGGTAAAAACTTTCCCTCTCTTGAAATTTACCGAGCCTGCCCTAGAGCCGTAACATTTAATTTTCATTTACCCCGAGCAGCGATTACGCGCTGAACTATTTTCATAAATTATGTACGACGTAATTCTTTATCGATGCCCGAAGTGAAGGGGAAACATCGGGAACTTTCGTTGGTTCCCGGAACACTCCGGGATTCCGGTCAGTGCCCATCACTGATTCCGAGCAAAGATAACGCGCACGAAACAGTGAAATTAATATCTTATTCTTATGAAATAAAATCTAGATTTGCAACAATGCGATTTTGAAACGCGGCTCGTGTTTTTATTTCGTTGTATGTTTCGTTTGTAATGTTATTGTTTTCTAGGTGAGCGCTCGCTCTTGTAATCGGTTTTGTGGGAATAAAGTGCGAGCACGAAAATTGGTCTAACAACGTTCTAACAATAATTTTATTACGAACCCTTTGAGTAATGGTGCGAACAAAAAACTTTCAATGTTTCTTTTTGCTAAAGTTGTTTGGATAGAATTGTACGAACCTCTTTTTGAGATTACTTGCTAAATGATACATTACGTCTAGATTTACAATACAACTTTACGTATGACGTCAGAATAATGATGTGTTCTAGGATGATACACGGTTGCCCAGAAATAACCTCTCCGTTTTGTCCATGAAGACATCTAGGTAATCATCATCATCAGCCTATACACGGCCCCACTGCAGGGGCCCAGGCCTATTCTAGTACATAGAGTGTATGGGCCGCCATAGTCCACCACGTGGACCCAGTGCGGATTGGTAGACTTCACACACATCTTTGGTTTTCTCTCGATGTTTGCCTTCACCGGAAAGCCAATGGTAATGATGTTTATCATTCCTACATAAATTCAAAATAACATATTGTAACTCATTGGTACGAGCCAGGATCGAAGTCTGACCTCGATTGTTCAAGAACTGACGCTCTACCCAACTGAGCTACCATGGCTGGTAATAGCGCCCGGCGGGAAACACAGAAGCAGGCAGGGAATTTCACTCCTTAGCTGTACGCATAATAAGTGCAATGTCAATCAAGTAGCGATGAAACAAAGCCCTTCTGGTTGACCGATTGTAAAAAGAGGATGGTGGTATTAAGTCGTGTAATTAGATCGCACTCTTATCGATATGAAGCCAGTAGAAGACCACTGTAAAGAAATATAATTGTTGTGTTCTGGTAGTAAGAGACTTCTCCCATACGGTCCTATCTCCACTTACCATACCGTGTGTCAATTCAAAAGAATGATGTTCTAAATTAGAAATGGGTACGGGACTCTTCACTTAGCGTGTCCCACACACACACACACACGGTTTTATCACGCGTTACAAAGATTAAACCAAATTGGTTATAAAACGATCTTGCCACATTGCTACTACATCCACTGGTCTCAACGGATTAAGAAAATTGTCTTATTTATGTTACTGCCAACCTAGTTTCTGTAACTCTTGCAACTTGGCTGTCCAGTCCAGCAACCATTACTATAACTGACATGTTTTTTTCTTATATTTTCCTGGACTTCAAAATTGTATTTTATTTTTTACGTGCAAAATTAAATCCAGCTAGAGTAACTCTCGAAAATAGACGCTCTCTACCTCTTGCCGGTACACTAAACTAAACAGCTCAACTGATTTTAATGAAAGTTGAAGTCCACGCAGACGATGTTGCGGTGTTCCTCTGGGTCAACACGCTTCCATTTTACGGCCTTATCGTCACTGCTGCAGAAAAAGCCAAGTGTAATGTGAATCCATCATGAATTAAAATCTTCCTATCCATCTCCTTCTCTCCTAGGTGCCTTCAAATACACACAGGAAAGGAGGACATTAGGAAATGTTTGTTTTTAAACCTACAATGACCACACTTTATTATGATAGTATTTAAATATTGTACTCAAAAGTCAACACATTAATTCACAGCTTAAGTTACCTTTGTCACCGTCTTTTGTTTTCATAGTTTACTCGTTCGTTTGGAGAATTTCTTCTGGATTGCACTGTCCCTAAAACACAGACACTTTATCCAATACAAAAGAATCAACATGGCGATGGGGCGCTTTGATTCAATCGAAACTTCATTTTTTACCTCGATTGTTCGATCCAAAAAATATCTTGCGATAGAGATGTAATGAAGCTCTAAAACAATTCTATCGAAAAGCCACACACACGAGCCCATCGTAAACCTACTCCGGTCTTTATTCAAACCGTCATTAGAATTCAGCATATTTCACGGGCAGTATGTGACGCGAATGCCAAACGTCAAGTATCCGAGGCCAAGCATCCCTTACGTTTCGTTTCACGGACGCAATATTGCATTACTTTATTTTTCTGTCGACATTTGGTGCCGAGTTCAGAGTTTTGTTAGGTCCTGCGCAGACGGACGATTTAATACGATAGGATTGTTGTTAAAGATTTGCTTTAAAAAATAAGTTATGTCGGACTTTAGGGGGAAAACACAAATTAAAACTCTGACACAGAAATCCAGTATTGCAGGCGCATCAAATGCCATATTATGATTGTTATTTAGCTAGAATTTAATCTTTTAACTTTTGTTGTTACTTCCAGATGTAAAATTAATTATGTGATTCTTTTATCAGTCACAGATAACGGCCACTCAGTATCACAAAAAAAGATCACTTATATCCACAAATCAATCGGAGTATCACATTCCCTGATGGGAATTAAACTCACGACCTTCGAGTCACCAGTGCAACGGTGACGGTGTGACGTAACAAGACGATTACAAACAACCGACTAAGAGTATAAAATATATGTTCCATTGATTGTGTTAGAGTGTTGGTTGGGACCATTTATCTAAACTCCTACACGCCTGCATCGACGCACACGCACAATGTGTGAGGACATCCGATTCACTTCAGCGTCTTAGCTGGCTGATTGCGTTGCAATCGATATGCGTTAGTCGCTGCGCTGGATGTCTTCAACGCATCTCTATTAAAACTATAAATGCGAAAGTGTGTTTGTTAGTTTCTTTATTCCTTCAGGCAGCAACGGTTCTACGTGAGTTTGTGAATAGTTTAAGTCGGAGAGTAATATAGTATTTTTTCTTGGACGCAGTTGTGGACGAAACTATTTCCCCATAAAGGGAATTGCCCATCTATGGCCTAGGTCATCCAAGCATGGCCAGAATTGTGATATACACAACAAGAAATAAAAAATAAAAAAATAATTTTCATCTCATGATCACTACGTAATTAACTCGTAGGAAAACCACAAAACAATAAGGAGTTTATTTTAGATTTTAGTACTAACAGATCGGACTTTAAAATGGCGTATCAACAGTGTTGCCATTAACTAATCTATTCGATTTAATGGATTCATTTATCTAAGAAATCGATTACCGCGAGTAGTACATATTTAACTATCGTTACTCGAGTGGATAGCAAAACTATCCGAATGGATTACAAAAATAGCAACAATATTGGTTTATTTATTTAATACTTGATTTAGTTCACGACTCCGTCGGCGCATTTTATTTTTCTGATATTACTTAGATAATTTTTTTTAATCAATCATAGCTTTTCAATTTAAATTAATCCAATCTATGAACGACACTACAACAGCACTGTGTATTGAGATCTTTAAGAAAAAGATTCATTTCAAATATCTCAACAGTCAGTTAATAATTATCGTAGACGTATTACCTATATGATGAAGAAAAAGTTATTCAATCAAATGAGATGAATATGTAGTTGTATGCAGTATGTATTGGAGTTCATACTGACATGCATGCGTAGAAAGTACCGTTTTGACTGTATTTTACAGCGCGACACGATCCTTACGCACGATCGTATGTCTCGGCGTACAGCATTAAACAAACGCGTTGTGTATTATGTACCTATCGCGTTCAGATGTTACGCCCGGTGCACGGATGCCCTAAGCATATATTCGACATGCTTGTGTGAAGAAATGACATAAATGTAACGAGTTGTTAGTCCAGACGGACCATCCATGTATAACAAAATCGAAAATACCAATCGATATTACCAATCGATTTTTAAATGGCAATTGGCAACATTGGCGTTGACGCTGTTTGACATTGACAGAGTTAACCTAGTTAACTAGTGATTAAATGCTCCTAGTAGTTAACATTCATTACATATATGTAACTCGCATTTTCGTTGGGTTTGAATCGTTTAATGATTTCGTGTTTTTTGTATCTATTCTCTTCAAACGACCCTTGTTTTGATTGGACCCTGACGCTGAACCGAACCTTGTTGACCCGGGCACGAATTTGGACACTGTCTCTACTTATGACGAAGACCCTGGCGCTAACGTGGACCCTGCTCCCGCTTTATACGATAACCCTGGCGCACTTTTGGACCCTGGACCTCCACATAATGTCAACCCTGGCTCGAATCTGGAACCTAGCAGCAATTTTCGCTGCGTGAATTGCAGGGTAGCTATGAGGAAGTTACGACGTCATATTCTAGAAATTGTAGAAGTGCGATCAGTTACACAACAATGGCTTCTTCCTCAAAATGTAAGTACACTACCTACTAGTATACTTTTATGTGACAATTAGGTTCGGGTGTACACTTTTATGTGACAATTAGGTTAGGGTGTACAAAGGGGGGCGCTGAGGGAATAACAACTTAGAAAAGTCCTGCCTTAGCGCCCCCTGGGTGTAATTTATTGATACTTTAGTAACCTAAAGAAGTAGATTATTTGATGGTAAGTGATGATAAAGCCATTGGATGGAAACTACTTGGCAGCATACTTAGGCAAAATAGTATTAGCTAGCCTGATAAATGTAGAAAAACGTGTGATATGTGTAGTCACAGAGACAAGTAACTAAGCCATGAAGGGGTTATATAATAATGGTGGCAGGTCCTTTATCATGATATTGATTTTATTCAATTTTTCAGGTGCATATTTCAAGTGAGGATTATGTTTGTCATTCCTGTTGGACTGCAGCGTGGAATGTGGAATGAAATTCACCGACCACCGCTCTGACTACTGCAGGAAAATTCGCCCAGCTTTTCTAGTCACAGACTTGTTTGTATTTGCTGTGGTTGCTCCTTACGAAGAGCAAGGTTTCATATGCTGCGAGGAGGTTCTCCTCAAGAAAATCAAATCAGAGATATTATTGCTCAGCAGATGACTTAAAGACAGGTAAAAAAAGCTTTTTTAAATGGTTTTTGAATACACATACACAGCAATTCTAGTCATAATTCATGAAATCACTTATCCAGTTCCACTAATCAAACATTGTATTGTATTTATAAATATGATTATATCTTACACTCGGAGCTGGTGGGGGGTAAACGTTCTCGAGTGGCGACAACGTACCGGGAAGCGAGTATAGGGTCATCCCTCTACAAGGTGGACTGATGACTTTCTTGAGGTCACGGATGTAAGTGGATAAGGACCGGTAAATGTCGCTTATCACAAAGTAGGCCTATGTTCAGAAATGGATGTTTCCCGGCTGATGATGATAATGATTGAAAGAGTTTCAGTTTAATTAAAGTATGCTGTATTTTTTCAGGTGCAGAACTCTGATCGTGTCTGTCATCCTTGCTGGCAGATAAGTGTCAGAGCAGCTGCACGTGCAACATCAGATGTACACTCCGTCACTTCTGGTTCTCAATCAGCGGAGCCCTCAAGTACTCCTTCGGTAGAGACTGAAAGCACTCGTTTATCTGAGGCATCATCTTAAGTCGGTGCAGTACCTACGATTGTGTTGCCCAATTATGTTAGAGCCCCTGACACTCAAAGACGCTGCTGTTTTCCTGGATTTAGCAGCTGTAATGTTCCCCCTTCCATAAGAATGCGACTATTTTGCGATAGTATTGCGGTATTAAGTCCATTTTCAGGTTTGATGATCACAATTGATAAAACTATGCTATTTTCCCATTAATTGGTATGAATCAATAGTTAATGGTATAGTAAAAAGTCTTTGTTAAAAAATAAATAAATATTTTTAGTAACTATAGAAATATGGTTTTATTTCTTAACGGCGAGTTATTTTGTTAACCGATATTGGCCAAAAGGAGTTGATAACAATACATACTAACATTTTAAACACAGGTCAGGACTGGCCACTGAGGGCCGAGGTTACTATGAAGAGTGGGCATTGTCCTTTATGTGACTGACTATTCCGCTGCTTGTCTTTTTATATGTATAAATTGCGGTAGTAGATACTATCATTTTTGTTAGACCTGTCCCAGTTGTACAATTTACTTGCATATCAGATTGTTGCCAGCGATTTACGCTGTTTTATCTGCGATTTTGTCGGAACGTTATAGGGTGTCCTTAAGGTTTGTTCGGAATTCAAACAAAGGGTCAACTTTGTCTTTTTGACACGAGCCCAAAACCCATACATAAAATATAACTCCCTTCAGCCAAGTGGCCCGTGGCCTTAATTAAATTTTCAGATTTATTTGCCTTGAGGATTGCTTTTTAAATTATCCCGAAAAGAAAACGGGAAGAAGTTAGAAAAGTGTTAATAGGGTGGAATAAAAGTTTCAAATACTTCGGCCTCTCCTTCATAAAAATGAATAAAGATTTGAAGTGACGATAAAAATTTCCTCAATTTATATTTCAGTGAATTTTTGCTCATAAATATTAAGAGTCTGGAATTATTTTTCTACCGCTAATGTGCAGGTTTTTATATGGGTATTAGATACGGATAAAATTGTATGAGACTAGAGAAACCAAATGTTCATGCTAGATAAAATCTTTTTGCTTAGTAGTATTAAAGCAATATGACGTAAAGCGGAACGGCCGTTCCAAATTCTAATTTCAAACTTCAAAATTGTTTCCTTCCCCGAATCTTACGATACTATAATTTAAATTTAGAACGCGCACACACGCCTTACTTTCAATACACACGCACACTTGTTGAGTGTGAAATGGGCTATTAATTTAAACCACATTGAGCTGTTTCATGCCTTAACTTAAAGGAAACAAAGTTAATTTTTGTCCATTGAAGAATGAAGACGTGGATCGTAGCCCCATGCGTTAAGAGTTCGCAGGAAGCTGTAACGGATATAAGGAATTTTTATGTAACGTTCCATTATTTACCGCCATCTTGTTTATTTGGGAACGGCCCGGTTTCATTAAATCCGTGAGTTAAAATTAGCTTTCAAACGCAGAGTTTTATTTACTTTATGAATTATGGTGTTTGGATTTAATATTTAATGATTCGTCAGTTACTCAATCCTTCATATTGACACTGATATTCATAAAGATAGTACTGTAATATCTACAGACTGAAACTGTACATTTGAAATGTAAGTATTCATTTTTAACTGTTACCCTAAATTAGATTCGAATAATAAAGATTTGTATTCCATTATCAGTAATAGTTGTGAATCTGGGTGTAACATATCAAGGCGTTTACAATCTGTTTACATAGTATATGTAAATGACGTTGCCGTGTTGACTTCTAGTTACTGCTGTTAAAGGCTGTTGCTAGATTAGCGCCACGGGACTGTAATGTGGCAACACACTAGCGGCAACTCAATAGAACAACTTAGGAAAAACGAGGGATTAAGAGGCTATGCTGTTGTCAAAGCGCCCATACAAACGTAGTCCAGTCATATTTTGAGTATTAAGCTATGAAAATCTATGAAATTTTCAAGAAACAAATATCTGTGTCGGTGGTGAGTCAGATTTTCGTTTAAATATATACTTCCAGAGTTACAGGGCGTCAAAGTATTGTATTTTTCGGTAATAAAAAGCCCCAACTTTTAACCTGATTTACAAGAGTATGAATCAATTTAGAACAATTTGGAAAAACCACCGACATCTGAAATTTCATTAGTATACTGTATTAAAAAAATGGTTACATAATATACTGTATCCCTGGACTACGAAACATCCAAATAACGGGTGGATAACATCGCATAATGTATGCTGTCTCACCGTACGCGCTCGGGTAGGATAGGGCTCGGAGAGGGACAGCTACAAAACAATTTAACCTTGAAACCGACCACGTGGTCTTACCAACATAGCCTCTTAAAGAGTTTCGCTCTAACAACCACGGGATGCCACCGTTTAATATTTTATTATTTATAGTTTTATTCTATAAAATCCAAGTTTTTAAATAATATTTGAATGAACTATTCTTTCTAAAACTAAAACAAATTCAATCATTTACAAAAGCAGTGCCGTACTTTTTTGTTAGATTATTCGATCGGTTCGACTAAAATGTCCCCGTCTGCCTGGAAATAGCCGATTTTTATAACATAAAAGAAATAATTTATTGACATAATAAATAGTACAAAATCATATTGCTTGCGGTCTCCACACTAGGCTTAGCCTGTACCTTGAGGAACAGCAGATAAGGGATTGGTCAAGCCAAATAAGTAAACGATCTTGTAGTTGTATGAATACTTGCCTATTGTATGTATAATTGATACATTTCTAAATGTATATTATATACACAGTGACGTGACGTGGCATTCAGTACCCTAAATTGAAGAAAAAAAAATTGAGCTATTACAGATTAAATTAATGTGGATTAAATTTAAATAAGGGAAATATTAATCCACAATTGTCCGTTACCTGTTGTCGACTGAAATAGCAACAAACGATCGACTCAGCCACGTCTAGTCCATCAATTTTGCACAACACTGGCTCGGGTAACGATCCGAACATTTTGGAGGCTGCCCTTTTGTTGCTAATTTTATCTAATAACGCTTCGTTTTACGTTCCAGCGATTTTGTTCTGAATTGCCAGATCAAATACACAGAGATTCGTTTTGTTCGACCTTATAGATGTTAGTTTAAAAAAACGGTCAAGTGCAAGTCGGACTAGTTATTACCGTACCGATTCGTATTCGTTACCGGCAGGTTTTCGCAACTCGATGTCAGGTGCCGTTGTTTTGCGTGATCCCAGCTCCAGCAGAAAGCACAACAGCTTGTATGTGTTGTTGAAGTCCTCTGGGAGCGACCTCGGTGTTCCGAGGTACTTTGCCCGCAGTGTTGCTACTCCTCCGCACTCCAGCAGGACGTGAGCAGCTGTCTCCTCGGCCTCCATGCATGCTCTGCACAGAGGGCTGTCAGTGATACCTAGAGTGAACAGGTGTTTGTTGTAGAGTACTCTCCGTGATTGCTCCTACAATCAGGCGAAGTTGACATCTGCGTAGTTGTCGGTTACAGGTTGGCATGGCCTGTTTCGCCTGTCTGAAATTACCTTACCTATTCATTATCACCATGATTCTCATCAACAGCCTATATATGTCCCCACTGCAGAGTCTCAGGCCTACTCTCCTAGATAGAGCGTATGGGACATAGTCCACCACGCGGATTGATAGACTTCACACAGACCTTTGAATTTCATCTCAGGAGTGTGCAGGTTTCCTCATGATGTTTGCCTTCACCGAAAAGAAAATAGTAATGATCATTGGTACGATCCAGGATCGAATCCAGACCTCGATTGTTCAAGGACTGACGCTCTACCCATCTGAGTTACCACGGCTCAGAAGACTGGATATATTACAATACAATAAAACTAAAGAGTATGTCGTACCATACCTTACAAATATTGTATTATTGATGATCCACTGCCTTGCTAGCAGGCAGGAGCTAAGCTAGGACGACAGAAAACATACTACCAACCAAATCTAGATCTAACCCGTGCCCTCCAGCTCGCTTTTCAGACACGTCGATGTTCACTCCATTTTCCCGCGCGAGCGAATCGCACGATCGCGGTAATTAAGAAACAAAACTTCCGTCGAGCCCGAGGTTTTAATGATCTTTTAAAGTTTTTACGCGAGCATTCCGGTTGTTTTCAACTTTTCCGGGATTTAGGACGGTTTAGACGCCATTTACATTTTAATCTGTCCATCGCTTTAAAAATATCATCGCCAAGCTTTGGGTTGAATCTAAAAAAGAGAAATACGAGTAGATGGCAATATTATTATTGAAGTCTTTTTTTTTTTCATACAAAATTTTAAACCCGGTCGAAGGATGTGATCAGTCGGTCGGTCGGGTAATATAGCTGGCTATGAAAGCCTATCAAGTTTGCTTAATTTGATTTTAGATGCTAATTCTATGGGGCAAAAAATAATAAATAACTTCAATTCCGCATTTGCCAATGTTAAGGGAATAAGGCAAAAAATATTTCATACAAAAAGCCTGGTCCCTTTCTACCATATAGAGGTAGATTACTTGTGTGCCTTTCATATATATTTCTCATAAAGAGCATTACAACGGTAATGTAATTACATGATAAATTATAACTAAGGATATAAGCTGAACTAAAAAACGTTTTAACGTGAGTTTTTAGTTTATTTTTAAATTCAGACATAGCATTACAGTTTTTTATCGATCTGTTATGCATGAGGCGTCCAGGAAGTAACAAACAAACACAATTTCGCATTTAAATTATTACTTACGTATATGTAGGCGTAATCAGCAAATATAACTTCAAAAAATCGATTGTTATCGCCAACAGAGGTCGGCACTTGTTCTCAGACGTCAGTAAACAAAGCCGAATTTTCCGCTCGTTTTTGTTTGGAAAGTTTCGTAATCTAGAAGACCACTTCCCCTAATTTGGATTCAATGAGCAATCAATCTGTAGATATCCAGATGGAACCTCTATTCTCACATCATTCTCAAAACGGAGCCTTTTGATTGAGGCAAAGATGGTCCGGTCCGTCAGTCAAAAGCTTAGCTCCATGACATATAGGACCTATGACTGCGGCAAAAGGTTGAGATTCACACATTGTGTACTAGTATTTATACATCGTGGTATTATAATAATCTGAGGAGCTGTGTTGATTCTGCCGACACCATTCAAATAAATTTAATCAAATAGAAGACAGTCTTCCATCCGTGAACAGTAGAAATTCCCATATCTTACACAAAGCTTTTCGCTGCCACGTTTACTATGCATATAGTTATTACGATATGGATTCCTTACCAGTTTTTATCACATTGGAAATCTTCACTTAGCGTCTTCTTCTAGACGTGTAACTTCGTCGACCACATGATTATAGTCAAGAGTGATAACTATTTTCAAATAAAAAATATATTCACCTAAGCTGTTCAGCTAAGAAATATCGTTGGTTTAGAGCGCTTGAATTAATTAAGTACAAAATAGAAATATATTTATTATTCTAATAATTGTCTTTTTTTTTCGAAGATAATTTATCAATATCATGTTCAATTAAATTCTACTTTGACAACTCGATCTGACGTCAGAATCTGTATTTTTCATGCGTGCCGGCGTTCCACTCTTTTTAACAAATCTACGTCTGTTCGTAGCACTTATCTCAATGTCAGATTGACAGACGGACAGCACTCTAAACTCGTGTTTATGTTCGGATAAAACATCGACCCGTCCTGCTGAAAGATTAGTTACCTCACTCGGTTTGATTGCTTTTTTGTTGTATCCTACATTTCATTGCCCACACAGATTTAAAAGTTTCTGTTAAATGTGATAACTTTAGGCAAGGCTGTACGATTTGGTACCTCTGTTGAATATGCGCGTGATATTTTGCAGTAGTTTTTGTCTCTGCCAACGCATAATCATTACTAAGATAAATCTGAGAAACCTACAATTTATAATATGTAATGATTAACACATTAAACCATTAAAAGACCAAATAACCACTGGAAGGCAGCGGTAGTACGGCGTGGTCGCGTCCCGCTGCAGCCCGGAGCTGCCGAGCTGTCGTGGCTAAAACGCCAATGGGAGGAGCGAAGCGCGAGAGGTGCACTGGAGTGTTCGTGCAGTTCGCAGGGCTCCCGAAGGGGTTTTAGTGGATGGAAATTACACATAAGCCGGCTTCTCTCCTAAGTAGTCGCGTATCTTTAAAAGATTTTCCCGTCGAAAAAAAAAGACCAAAAATGTACCCTGCTTTTGTTTTAGATTATAGCGTTCTATGCCATGTCTGTTGTAAGAAATAAGCAAATATATATAAATATACCCCTGAGGTTTATTATACAAATCTGATTTTATTTATATCAAACAGAAAGGTTTAGCATAGCTACAGTTACAAAGAGATCGAACCCTTCTTTCAAAAGGAAATAACAAATTGTCTCACAACGTCGCCGCCGCCCTGTCCCGCCGCCATGACAGTTTTCCCCGCTCTTTTTTATATTTTTCCTCTGTGATGTTCTGATTTATTGCGTCTACAGACTTGGGTATTGGCTGCCGCAACAGATGTCCGATTTACGGAGCTCTTTTGTGCGGAATGGATTTAAAATTGTTATTACTTCGACTAAATTGTTATTATGTATGCTGTATAGATTACGTTCATGCATATATGTAGATTTTTAAAGTAACGATAGATAAACCAAATTTTATTATAATTTTTTATAAGTATCTTTTCATTCTCATCTTAAACATCTTTTTTCAACGGCAAAAGTCAGCTTTGAGTACAGACGACTCACTAATAAAATATGCAGATACTTCAGTTATGGTTTCTTGTTATAGCGGCAACCGAAACACATCATCTGTGAAAATTTCAACTGTCTAACTATCACGGTTCATCAGATACAGCCTGGTGACAGATGGACAGCGAAGTCTCAGTAATAGCGTCCCGTTTGGGTCCCCTTTTTAGCCTTTGGGTACGAAACCCTAAAAAACAAAGTCATAATGAGGGAAAATAAAAGACAATCAGTATTTCTAACTAATTAAGTAAAGAAGTAGACTCACTGTGCCTTCTGCAATAACTTGCCAGACTTTTTTTTTCGGGCGCGATATGAGATAGTGATCCCGTTTTCGTCATATATAATATATGTGTATATATAACGTATCTCTCGTCTGCGGACATTTTCTCTATAATTTATTAGATAGATAGACGCGGCTGATGGTTTCCGATATTATCCTCGGTTGCGTAACGTTTGATTGATTTCGCGCGTTTTTCCCGACGTAACGTTACCCGCAGCCATTAGCGTTCCACTGCGTTACGAAATTCACTTCCCGATGAAAGAAAAATGCCGTCGGAAAGTTGGCGATATTTAGGTATCGTTTTAAAAACTAAAAGGCATTTTTCGTGATCAGCCAACTATAGTACTCTGAAATTCACGGTGGGGTTTTTCCAGCGAATATGTCGGCCTTCTCTAACAGTAATAAATATGTATTTTCCTATCTTTAAGAGGCTATGTTGGTTAGACCACGTGGCCGCGTTCAAATTTAGATTGTTATGTAGCTGTCCCTATCCGAGCCCTATCCTTCCCGAGCGCGTACGGTGAGACAGCATACATTACGCGAAGTTATCCACCCGTTATTTGGATGTTTCGTAGTCCAGGGATCATTTGAAGGATACAGTATATTATGTAACCATTTTTTTAATACAGTATACTACTGAAATTTCAGATGTCGGTGGTTTGTCCAAATTGTTCTAAATTGATTCATACTCTTGTAAAACCGGTTCAAAGTTGGGGCTTTTTATTACCGTAAAATACAATTATTTGACACCCTGAAACTCTGGAAGTATATATTTAAACGAAAATCTGACTCACCACCGACACATATACTTGTTTCTAGATTGTGTCTTGAAAATTTCATAGATTTTCATAGCTTAATACTCAAAATATGACTGAACTACGTTTGTATGGGCACTTTGACACCAGCATACCCTCTTAACGTCGTAATAAGTCAGTGTGTAATTCCTTTCATAATTATAATTTATGTAAACCTTAGCGAGAATGTTTATGGCGGCAGATTGATTTATTATTGTATAATTTATTTTTTAAGTCTAAAATTATCCAAAACTGAAAATAAAAATAAGTAACCAACAGTTAAATTTAAAAAGTGCGTATTTACTCTATAGTTTTAAATATTGTAACTTAAAAAGCTAAATTGAATTTATTGGTACGTTATGACGTAATAGAGAGTCTGAATGACTTGATTTAAGTTAAAGGTACGAAAAAGATCAGTTAGTTCCCGGGCGATAAATTTTGTCATCCTAAAATGTGTGAGTTTTGTTTCACTCTTAAGCAGATTTGTGTTTTGTAGTTTTCATTAGAGAATTATATTGAGATTTTTGCCCCAATGCAATGGGCCGTGTTTCTGTGCAAGGAGATACTATATACTGCCCTAGTATTTATGTTAGGTCATTACTCGATAATATGGTTTTGGCTAAACTCATCATCTTACGGAATATTGAGTTCGTGAGAATATCAGCGTCCGGTGACGGTGGCCCGGGGGCTCTATTTTTGATTCGCTCGTGTTACATAGCTTCGTCGCACACGACTTAAGTCTCGATCGACTACAAGTCGCATGAAAACAGGTTTGACCGTATTTTTGAATCATTCGCCTCATATTGCCGCGGTGTTGCCAATATAACTTAAAATGTTTAATTTTATCAGTGTTACGCAGAAAAATAAAACCGGCAATTCATGCAAGGAAAACAGAACGCAAAGTTCATAGAACAGTTCCTACTGTCAATGTCAATAAGTGGTAATGTCAGTGTTCGACGATGACGTTTAGTCTATCGCTCGCCTCCGCAAAGAGTGGTCCCGACCACTCGTTGCAGAAGAGCGATTCAAAAATACAAAATTTCATAAGTCGAACGAAAATCAGTAGAAATCGAGCGCTCGCGGCGCGTAGAGCGAATCAAAAATAGAGAAACGAGCGTAGTTACACAAACATACGTAAGTTACAATATAATACTAATAGACAGACAGCTCTTAATATAACATGAGTGATTCTACTTTAATTTTGTTCCAAAACATTCAATAAACCAGTAAATTCAGGCATTGGAGACGCCTCCAAATTCAACGTTTCAAATATAATTCATTCAATTAAATCTCACTGAATTTGTCCTGTCTTCAATCTTCATTACGACAGACTCCGTTTGAAATATTATTTTGAGTGAGCACAATTTATTTTATCGTTTCATGGTTTCAAATAACGAATGATTCTGCTACAAAAAAGTTTATTTTGTATTAATCTGACACAGCAAAAGGCCAAATAATAGTAATTTGGCCGTGTGGCTTTAGGATATGGATTTGTGAAAAATATACGGATTCCACATCGTCGAATAATGCGTGAGGTCAACCAAAATACACACGTAGGTGCGCTGCGTATTAACAGTCGAGTTTTTGGACGTTTGGAGTACTTTTGAGTGCCTTGTTCCTTCATACGTGCTCAATGGAATACGACCTTTCTGTGCTTTAGAATAGGGCCATCCAATGTGATCCCCCAGGGGTCGTATAGCCACTGAGAGAAAAATTATTCTGAAGATGGCCACAGTAGCTATGTAACAATACCATCTTGCTGCGATCAACAATCCGCCTGTTAAGCGTGCTGGCAAATGCTCTCATGGATAGTTCGACGTTGTCATGAGAGGAGCCGATGGGAGACCCCATTAACAAAAAATGAATGTATTTTTAGGGTTCCATAGCTAAACAAGGAACCGTTATAGCGTATCAATAGCGTATAGCTCTGTGCGTCTGTCCGTCTGCGGATAGCTAAGAAACTCTTACTACTAGAAAGCTGTAATTTGGTACGGGTACATTTATTTATTTTATTTAAACAGTTTATTGTACACAGAAAATATTTACATAACACAAAAACAGAAAAAATATATACAAAAGGAACAGTTTATTTCTAAAAGAAATTTCTTACAGCAGTCCTAGGTTAAGGAGAAATATTGAAGAAAGGAGGGCAGTTAGGCGTGTACGATATGATAAATATAATAAACGATTACATAAATACGAGATACAAAACAAACTAATATATATATCAATAATAATACATACATACTTTACATACTATAAATATATATAATCTTATAGTGATAGAAAATGTTCCTTGACGTTTTTCTTAATCGTACATATTAATCCCGCCAACAAAATGGTAGAATAAAATCTTAAAAACATTTTTAAGGGTGGCTCCTACACACGTAACTTGGGAATGAAATATTTTTTTCGCGTTTACTCCATTGTGAGTCGTTATCGGTATCGTTGAATAGGTCTTTTAAAAATATTGAGGGTCTGGGAACAGTACTTTTCGATTCAGGCACCCGACACGCACTTGGCTGTTTTTTAAAAGCTTTTATTTTCTCTTTTCGTTTAGTCGGAGGTTGTTACTATTATTTTCTTACGGGGCCAATATTTAAATTTAGAACAGTCGTGACCTGAATAAAGTCCTGCACTATAGATAAGTTGACAGCTTCCGCCATTACTAGGTGCGTTCTCCTTTTGAAAACCGTTTGATTGACACCCGAGGACAAAAGAGTTTCTACTATTTGCTATGATAATTAAAAAACACGTGGGATACTATGGTTAATTATTTAATCAATCACAATTTTACTCGTATTTTAAGAAATATTTTGTAATTAGAATAATTGCTGAACCAATCTGAGTGCCATAATAAATGATCTGATTGCGTGTCCGATTTTGACTATAACGAATATTAACTGTTATTTATAAAAAATACAAAATAAGTGAAATTGTTGGCACAAATAGTAATTTGCCTCAACAGTCAGAGCAAAGCCGGAAACCCCAGGGAAATCTTTCATGATTTTTTCTAAAAAATCCCACTAACCCACGGTCATAGAGAAAGGCTTTACGGAGCGCCATTTTCCGCACCAGTGGGTCTATCTCGGGACTGAAGCTGTGAACTATTATGGGCACAAAGCATTCTGAGCGGAACTTATTCACTTCACAAGATTCAATATAGGTCTATGCTAGGTACCATCCAAGTAAATATTCAATTTTCATCAATTCAGGTGAGTTTATACATTTTCTTGCGAGTTTTACTGTTAGTTTGTCACAACTGATTATCTCAGTATCTACGCTTTCATCTTAAAATTTGGGTCGGTACTTTCGGGTACCCAATCTCAACGGTTTGTCATTTATTGCATCATCAGCTTAAGTCCACTGTTGGACATTAATCACCATGTCGGATTATCTATTACGGAATTTGCTATAATTTTTATAACGATACCGCATATATATTTTTATACCGATAGATACTGGGGATCGAACCCGGGACCTCCGGATTGTGAATCCAATATTTAGCCATTAGGATATTCTAGATTCTAGAACAACGCGTAATGTCGTTGACTACATTGTCAGGACATATGCCTCCTCCATTGTACGCCACACTGACTGGTCTCGAGCCACTTGCGTCCAGCGACTCCCCGCGACCTTAACTAGGTCGTTGGTCCATCTAGTATGGGGACGTCCCGGTACACTTTTCCCGGGACGTGGTCACCATTCGAGAACATTATTGACTCGTCGAGCTATATCGGTGATCCTAGTTTGTGTCATCATCATCATCAACAGCCTACATACGTCCATACTGCAGGGGCTCAGGCCTACCCTCATGCAGAGAGTGTATGGGCCGTAGTCCACCACTTCACATGCCTGTTCAAGACATGCAGGTTTCCTTACGATGTTTACCTTCACCGTTAAGCAATTGGATAATGTATTTGGGTTGAAAAACAATTCATAGGTACACGGCTGGATTCGAACCTGGAACCCTCAGATTGAGAGTCCGCGCCTTATCCACTGCGCCACCGACGCTTCCCAAACACAACGCCACAAACGCTAGTTTGTGTAAGGATTTCAAATGAATTAGTAATGTGTAAACTGTCCCAGTATCTAATTGTCACAACTGTCAGTGTAAATACGTACAATACATAAGTAAGTCTGTCTACCGGTTGACCAGACAGTCATGGCGGCCCGCTAATGGGTACAGCGACATACATTCCGCTGCCACTGACAGCGTTCACGTGTCTCACTGTCAGATCTCTCCGACTATAGCTTCATTATTAATTTGTAATTTCACAGAAGCTTATGAATATCTAATTATACTTCCCTGGGTGCGCCTTGCGGGATATTGAATAGGACATAGGTTATTTGAATCAGGGTCCAAATAACTGTATTTTTGCCTTTCTAACATCACTGAATTGACATAAGACAGAATGTGACAAATATACATTCGCTTATGTCTCGTCAAAATGAAGTAAATGGCAATATTTGGGTCGATGTTTTTTTTAAGAAATAAAAGCTTTAACATAGTCATAGATACTCGTATTCAGTTCACGTGCGGGTACGTGTCGATCGAAGTCAAATCGGAGTAACGGTTGAAAGGCTTCGACGTCTGTGCCTACCTGAATGCATTGGAAAGTGAAAAGAATTGATCTAGATTGATAGAGGTCTAGGGCACACCTTCGCCCTTTTAGTTCCACGCCTGGGAATATCTTGCAGGAATTGGGTATACATGTAAAGATAAGGCGTGAAAATAAAAAATCAATTTGGAGACATATTTTGATTTTACATCATATTTTCTCATTTACTTTTCGAGTTAGTTAAAGTTTATATTATAATTTCTTTAAAAAAACGCAATGACATTCATTTGACCCCACATTTTTTTTATATACACAACAGATTTCTAAATACTCAAAACTTGCAAAATAGGATTGAAATTGATAGTTGACACTTTTTTTGACATACTAAGGACACCGTATTCATTTCATGGTTTTTATTATTTTTAATCAAACTAACACGTGGGTGGTCCGCTTCATAGTGTATGAACTGATGACGTCATAAGTTCACGGGGTGTCGTGATCAAGGTAGATCTAAAACCAATGAATAAATCTTATATCTAGTGATCTTAGAAGCAAAATATTCAAAATAGACTCTTAAATTTGTGTTTTCATCCAAAATATGTCATAATATAAACGCGAATAATTTTTTTTGCATACCCAATTTGTGTTACTGATTGAAACTTGGCTAAGTGTTTTTTAAGTATGATGTGCTTGAACATAGAATATACCACTAACCAAACCGGGTACTGATCGGTATCCCCACTGGCAATCGAACCTAGGACCTTCGAATTGATAGTGCAACATTTAAATATTAGGCCACGGACGGCGGCTTCGACTAGTTTCACCTATTTTTACCTCGATTGTTAAACCCAAGCACAGAATTGATATGGCCAGGTTTTACCGTGAGTGCTGTACGAGCTGCTTACGGATTACTGTGGCCTGAAGGCTATCTTATACTCGTATTCGTAGACTCTTTCGTCCAACAAAGAAAAGATTGAAATTTCTTATGAAACAAAGAAATGTAATAGCAGACCGTCAGTAACATCTGCGGCCTTTAGGTTTAGGGGTCCGATTGGAGAGTCGTGCTATGTTTTCTGTGTCGTGATTTATTTCTCTGTGAATGTTTGCTTACAACATTATATTTTGAATCATCATCATTACCAGCCGGGAAACGTCCACTGTTGGAGTTAGTCACCCTTCAAGGTATGCCACATTGACCGGTCCCGAGCCACTTGCGTCGAGCGACTCCCCGCGACCTTAACCAGGTCGTTGGTCTATCTAGTAGGGGGACGGCCCGGTACGTGCTTCCCGGTACGTGGTTGCTACTCAACTTTTACTCCCCATCGGTTATCAGTTCTTTGAGTGATGTGGCCTGCCCATTGCCACTTCAGTGTGTGAAATATTAAACAAGATACAAACGACAGAAAATCTGACAAATTGCAGACATGGATGTTCATTTCTAGATCGTGAATAGAAGAATTTAAATAAAAGTAAATACTTTGATTGATTAATTATTAAAAAAAAACCGGTTAGGTGCGATTCGGACTCGCGCACCGAGAATTCCGTACAGAATATGAATATTTAACAAATTTCAATCGTAAATAATAGTAAATGGTCACAGAAAAATTCTCAAACGAAAATGTAAGTCCGATTGAATTGTAAAAAAAAAGATATTTTAATGTGGTATAATAAAATAATTCTGGTGGACATATGTATACTTGTGCTGTAGTGCTAATATAACATAAGTATAACTAATTAGCAACCCGAACACCAGCTAGTGTCCATAAACTACCCTCGTCTTCCTTCTATTATTCTAATATTTGTACGAGTATACTGTTACGGCAATGTTTGAATCCCCGCCGCAGCGTACCACAGGAGTTTCCCAACTACCTACCACATCACACCTCCAACTCCGCTCCGGTCCGTGGAGGAACTCAAATTCCAGTTACACTGTTAGCAACAATCTCTAACTACACAAGTTCGTAGTTTACAACAACTAGGACCACGATATATGTGCTATGTCTAAGTATTTAGACAGAGAAATATAGTCAGAAGTTTTAGAAGATACATTTGTATTTATTACAAACTAGCCTTCTCTTTTCAAATATAGATCAACGCTTGACCTCAATCACGATGAGGTCGACGATGTTACGTGTTGGTCTAGAAGGTGCCTATTACTCTTCGTTTGAAGATTCCCAAGTTGTATTTTTCGGGGAACACGGAAACCGGTAGTGCATTCCATATTTTAGTGTACGCACGATAAATGGAAACAAAACGCTTTGGTGCGAGCTGTAGAAATTTCCATAGTACACGGATGGAGACGTGCCGTTCTTCTGTTTTAACCGGTACTTGAATGGCGAAGGTGGAATCAACCAAAATAGCTCATAGTCCCAAATCACTATTATAAATATGTATTCCACTTAGAAATACTTACTTTGACAGCGTCAAGGGTTTCTAGTGATAGTCTAGTTGCGGAGTTTGTTTACGTTTTATTTATATTGGACTTAAACAAACTGTATAAGGTGCATGTGCCGAACACGTGTTGTTAGATTTGCAAGTCTGCGGTTAGCGGCTTCGGTCACAGATTACATACAAGCCTCGATCCTGTAACCGGAGCCGGGGTATCAGGTACTAGCTATCGGTTTCAGATTAGTATACCATGGCAGAGCCCTGGCGGTAAACTGGACGTAGCTACCCGGATAGACCCGCTAGACATTACTTGTATTCTGATGGATAAAACCGCCAATTCCCTACCTACCTACCTATCGGTACTCGGGTTGGCTGGTGGTAGGGCATTTTCTATGTCCGCCTGGCTAGCTACCACCATGTTACCTAAGTCTGCCGCCAATTAGCAGTTGCTGTGTTCCGGTATAAAGATAGCAATACCAACGCCGCATTAGGTTGAGGCTTCTGGGTGAGAACAATTTCCATCCAAAAGTCTTAGAGACCTTAGAGATGAAAGCCAAGTTCAAAACCCTAAATAAACTCAGTTTACCTCATTAATTTGATAGATATAATTTCGTAGACTATGTAAGTTCTATCGCTACGCTCAGAAATTATGAAGACTACAAAGACACACTTTTCCTTCCAGACTTTTACATTAAAAATCAATATTGGCTTAATTCCTTTTGTCTACGGTCATAATGAAAAATCGGTTTACGTCAAACAGCCTTAAATCTCGCAACTTCCAAAGTATTCCTGAAAAACGCTTCGAATACCTGCTTATAAACCACCGACTTAATTTTCTACCTATCTTTCCCCCCTAATCCTCCCCTTTCAATGGCTGTTTCTAACACAAGTTTAATAGAAAAGTGACTGGTTGATTTAAGTTAAGTAATGTGTACTTTCGAAATTAACTTGGAAGTGACTGTCAAACGTATGTCAACATTGAGGGCAAAGTTCACCAGAAATTATATAATCGGGGATTAGGTTTAACCAGCTTGTGACAACGTCGAATATCGAGGGATTGTTGCCCGGCTCCTGGGGCTCTATTTTTGATTCGCTCTACGCGACGCGAGCGCTCAATTTCTACTGATTTTCGTTCGACTTAAAAAAAAAAAGGTATTTTTGAATCGCTCTTCTGCAACGAGTGGTCGGGACCACTCTTTGCGGAGGCGAGCGATAGACTAAACGTCATCGTCGAACACTGACATTACCACTTATTGACATTGACAGCAGGAACTGTTCTATGAACTTTGCGTTCCGTTTTCCTTGCATGAATTACCGGTTTTATTTTGCTGCGTAAAACGGATAAAACTAAACATTTTAAGTTATATTGGTAACACCTGAGACGAATGATTCAAAAATACGGTCAAACCTGTTTTCATGCGACTTGTAGTCGATCTTGACTTAAGTCGTGTGCAAAGAAGCTATGTCACACGAGCGAATCAAAAATAGAGCCCCTGGAGGAGTGTGTTTGTGGTGTATGTAAGTTTATTTGATTAACAATTGGGTCTTTATAATCTGTCTACCCTGTTCTTTTGGCTTTTGAATATTAGTCACGTACCCAATTTCTCTTCGTCTTATCGTGTAGGTTGTATAGTCGATGACCGACTTCACAAACCCTGTCAGAGTTGTTAATGTCATAGTCCTCTGACATGTCTCACGTAGCTACTACCTGTCGTAGATAGTAACCGGTGACAACGGATTAACGTGACTAACGAAGCACCGAATCATATCACTGTTCAGACAATCAGGTGATTCAGCCTGCAATGTCCTAAACAAACTGGGCAAAGTCTCACAAAGTTTTTGACAATGGCCCCACCGGGAATAGAACCCGAGGCCTTCCTTCTAAGTATATCACTCAGATAGCGGAGGCCGTTAATTCAATGACTCACAGAAGTTCATCACAAAATGATAGCCATATAATGTAGGGAGTTTCGTACATGATTAATTATAAACAATTTATCAAGACGTACTAAAACAGTTTGTTTTCATCAGAAGTGTGGTCTTGGTTTTAGAATAAGATCACCCGTGGGTGTCGTAGTGGGCGACAAAGTGAAATTTTTAGCGTAACATCTATTTATCAGCTACAATTTACTGCGATCACCAATCCGCGTGTCGAGAATGGTGATTCTGTGGGTTGTTCCCAAAATTTCACTGTCTTGGAAATGCCTCCATATTAGCTCTCGTGATAATGCCAGTGATTGATCACTGGCGTTTAGCTTACCAACACAGTGACGCACGAGACAGTTCATGTATGCTATAGCACATACATTACAGTTTTTATGGCAAATCCCCTAATATAAAGCGCACTCGGTTGTTGCCTTCTGCAGACGATGCTAACGATGTTTTGCCATAAAAACTGTTTTATAACTGTCAAATTTTTAATTAACAGAACACCTGATGAACTCAATCATACGGCTTCACCTGAAACAGATATGAACAGAATTAGGTCGAAAGTTTTAGTTAAAATCAGTAAGTGGGGAACCGTTAATCTCTAGAGACGTGACCCAACGAAGTTCTCGGTGGGCCCGGGGGTCGGGATTAGTGGCCATAAATCCCACTGGCCCAACACTAGAGATGTCCTTCAGTCGTGTCAAACGGGACAATGCGGGACACACGCTTTGTGAGAAAAATTGTGAAGGTGAAATGGGGGTTTGTATTTGTTATGTGTATGGTGAAGGATACGATACGGACAGGTGCTCGAGTTTAGAAAAAATTGCGGATTTGATTTGGGTTCTGAATTATTTTTGATGTCTACAGAATTCGATTTGTCAGTACAAATAACAATTTTTAGAGCATTTAAAACGTATTTTGTTGTTATTAAAGAATGTATTTCTTCATAAATCGATACATAAAAAAATTATTATAATAAATCAGTCAGTTTACCAGGACGTAAAAAATTTCAAGGATCAAAAATTTCATTTATTTGACCACTAATTAACTATCTTTTTTTGCATTTTTTTATTGTTTATGATTTATATACAATATGTCGTCAGTCAACGTTATTTCAGTAGTAACATTGAGAAATAACCATGTTGGTAATATTTTGTTGTACTAAAGTATTCGTTTCGCCACACCCCATGGAATCAACACATTCCACATGTGTAAACATTTATTGATTTATTGTGTAAGCGTACTGAATTACGAGTTTGCGGAATCTGGGCGAGCTGATTTATATTTGCAAAAGCAAGGCGTTACTGGTCATTTTATATAGCTATCTGTTTTAGGTGATCGTTTAGTTTACATAGTTTTGTTTTTATATTTTGTTTATACAAAAACTTATGAGGTCGATTGGAGCTGCCAGCTGAGAACCAGCGCTGTGGCCTCCTGCCGCAGCAACATGCTGAGTTGGTCACTTTTTTAAAACTTATACATTTTGTTTAATATTTTTCTATGTAATTTTAAGTTTTTCTTTATTTTTATATTGTAATTTTGTGTGTGTATTAGTTTTAAACAATTACGCTTAAACAAAATTTGTAATTTTTAAATAAAACTTTTTTCTATTCTATTCTAATTCTTAGTATATATTTGTTGTTTGATGTATGTTGTGTGTGAGTTAGTTGATTTACTACCGCTGAGTTAGTTTCGCCCCTCGTGTCAATGACATTATTGCGAAAAAACTGCTGCGGTATACAAAAAGCATAATTTCCCTGCCCTATTCCACTCAGGATGAGTTCGGCACCATAAATGTCTTTCTTATACTCGTCTATATCAACTGTCCTCATTACTCTCACCATTCTTAAATTCTCACACATTCCATCATTCTTCACACAATCCATCCTTACCTTTTTAGGTTTTAACTACCCCTATCATTTATACTCATCGCTTTTCTAAAGTCGACGCCATAATTTCACACTGGCCACTTTTGGGCCTTATGAAACTTATGTTTGTTCTTGGCAAAATGCGCTTTTCAATTGAAACGTTACTGTGTATAACACACATCTAACTTAGTTTTGAATATAAGCTAAAGTTACGCCCCTTATTGTTAAATTATATCAATGCTTTTAGCCGTAATTTCTGGAACAATTAAATTTCGGGACACGTCCCGCTTTGGAGTTGGGGCAGCTCTATTCAGCAATGCCCGGGTGGTTTGACCCGACTGCCCACCTCCTATTGACAGGTGGAATTTCATTACTAACACTTATTTGCCTTTAAAAGCGTTCTGCTTGTAGGCGCTTGTATTCAGATGTATCGGTTATTGGATTTTGTTTGACGGAGGGACTAACGTTAGAATTGGTGTTTGCTCGTGATCTGATTCTGATTACGTTTACTTCGTTTTTCTTTAGCCGTGGTTGGTGTTTTGTGTTTGTTTGTAATAGGTATGCAAGGTCAGCGTTTTAGGCTTCGTCTAACTCTACTTTTACGAGGGTTTTGAGCGATGCTAATCCGTAGACAAACTAAAGCCGTCGACAAAGCCCAACAGTAAGCTGAAGTGGCAATGGATAGTCTACTCGCTTGAAGAACGGATAGCTGATAGCCAGTAAGAGTTCTTTAGAGTCGCTGGATGCAAGCGGCTCTGGACCGGTCATTGCGGTGCATCATGTATGCGGGGAACACTACTCGTATGTTTAGTTGTGGAATTCATTAACATCTTCATGTTTGAAAAGTGATGAAAACTCAAAAACGAACTGTGTCTCAATAAATCACAAGGGAATTCCATCAGCTTTGATGTATGTGAGATTTGAATGTAACTATGATTTGGACCTAAAGCGTTAGGTAGATGAGATACTTAATACAGAGAAAAATAATTTAGTAAATATGTATGAATAAAAGTAGGAAAATAATTAAATATGATAAATTTGCGAGGTCTTAGTATATAGAGGGATACATAGTAAATATATGTATAAACATGTATAAACAAGTTTGTAACGTGTGTGTAGTTCGATAATTCGTTACGTAGCAAGCTGCCGAGTTTCTACAGAGAGTAAGTCAGCGGATATTGCGACCTGCCCGCATCGGCTCAGCTGTAGGGCACTGATAGCGAGCTGGATTCATTAATTATACCTTGTTATGCTACATGATATGCGTTAGCAACAAATGATGAATAAGTAATTTATATTCATGTGTCTAGAAGTACACGTAGGTCGTATAAGTTCAACAGTTTGCATGGCGAGCTGTTGAACTCGAAATTGAGATGTAGGAGTAGCATTTGTTACGCGCCATGGTATGCGCCGTGTTGCACGTCATTTCTCGTAGCAACGAACGACAAATAATTTTCGTGACTAGAATAAGGCTATTTCTACATATTAAAATGCAATAAGCTATTAGCAACTGACTTGCAAAGCAACGGTGCAGCAATAAGGCTAGGCATGATGTGGGTATCCAATATATGTATTATATGCTACGCGACATGATATGGCAGTGTTGCACGACACGTTTCGTAACAAATGACATATGCGTTTTATCCCTCTAGCCTAGCTAGACTAAGGTTTAGGTATTGTGTAGTTTCATATCTCGCATCGTAATAAGCTTTTGAACCTACAATGTAGTAAGGCGGCGAATATTGCGGCCTTCCCGCACCGCGATTGTGATAGACTAATGACAGCGGGGGCTTTACCCCAGTGTTCATTAGGCTTCATTTGTTATCTCCACGCATGGGGGTGATATTTGAAGTAGATTCAGTGTAGAGAAATTATAAACGCTATAGATGTAGAATTGTAGAGTTTTATTATTATTAAAACCAATACGGATGTTAAAAAATAAGTTCAATTTTAAAAATAGCTATAAAAGTCACTTACATACTTACAATCCAAAAGCATTTTTCTTAAGAGGCTTATTACTTGCTTATTAATTATCTCTCTCTCTTATTCTTTATACTCTCTCCTACTAATCATAGCACTGTCCTATAAATGTCCATATTCATGTTTATTTCCTTACCTTTCATGTTAAACCTTTGTTCCCTTCTATTATATATTCAATTTCTTTTTCTTTTCCTTTCACACCTTCTAGGCTCTAGCAGAATTACCAGCGTTGTGGGCTCGTAGTTCACAACATTATGCTGAGCTTGGGTCTTTTTGCTGGCATGATACATTGCTATAAACTATGCTGTTATTTCTGACTTATATTGTGTGTTCTTCTTCTTGCGTGTGTGTATTTTGTTTTTATTTGTATTGTGCTGGCAAATAAAATGATAATCTATCTATCTATCAAACTATGTAGCCGCCGTGGTTTCTCAAAAGCCGTGGTAGCTCAGTTGGGTGGAGCGTCAGTTCTTGAACAGTTGAGGTCTAGCTTCGATCCTGGCTCGTATGTACCAATGAGTTCCAATTTGTTATTAGTATTTGTGTACGAATGATAAAAATCATTACAATTGGCTTTTCGGTGAAGGAAAACATCGTGAGGAAACCTGCACACTCCTGAGAAGAAACTCAAAGGTGTGTGAAGTCTACCAATCAGTACTGCTCCCGCGTGGTGGACTATGGCCCATAACTGACGAACAACTTTACAGATTTATTTTACATTTCATTAGAACTATGTAGTTACATCACTTCTAGAGTTTAAATGTATGTAAGTAAGGCTAAATGGTTTTATCTTGTTACTTATAAATTTCCCCCAAGGGACATGTCTGGGCTTACTCCATATTGGAATTTTATTGTTTTAATTAATAAAACTAATTAGTAAAATAGTATTTCTAGATGTTACGAGTACTTTAACCTGAAAGTAGGCCACCGTGGCCTAGGGACTGAGACAATTGGACTTACAATCTGGAGGCCCCGGGTTCGCTACTCTACTTTCTATGTCTGGCTAGCTACCACCATGTTACTCAAGTCTGCCGCTAAACAGCAGTGTTAATAGCTCTATTCTGTTTTGTTTATGTAATCTACCGGAAAGGTAGGTTTGCATTGAGTTTCTAGATTATAACGCTTTCAATCCAAGGTCTTGCCATCAGAGAAGGAGAAGGTCAAGTAATAATAATAATAATAATAAATGTTTATTTATTTTATCTCACAGTGACACCTTATATATAAAATAATTGATAAACAACATAAGTCCTACAAGGTAGGTGTACCTGTGAGAGACTGGTGCCTGAGATAGGTGTGACCCTGTGTTACAGGACACCAGGCTCTCACCCACGGCGCTTTAGAGCTACGTATAAACAGATTAAGGCTAAGAATATAAGCGAAAAGCATATACATAAAAAGTTTTACGTACGACTAGCTACCTTCGTCACGAATCAAATATAGTCCAGGCATTCATGAAACACCTAAAATCTAGGATATTATTATGTAAAAATAACACACCTTTATGAAGGCTTCGTAAGGATTTCCCGCCGCGTGGGCGGGGCCTGAAGTATATTGAATTCGCGTTCACGAGACACGCGTAATCCCACTTCTGAAGCCATTTTATGATACATGAAAAAGTATACCTATTTTTTTATTTTCTTCATGTGAATAAATGTGATTCACGACGCACCAGTTATCGGCGTGTTTCTTATTACCATATGTATATATGTACTTATAGGGAATATTTGCTGAGATGATGGGAAAACTGACATGTTTCAATTTATGTGTGTGCAGCAATTCTGTAGCAGATTTAAGAGGGTATGCTGGTGTCAAAGCGCCCATACAAACGTAGTCCAGTCATATTTTGAGTATTAAGCTATGAAAATCTATGAAATTTTCAAGACACAATCTAGAAACAAATATCTGTGTCGGTGGTGAGTCAGATTTTCGTTTAAATATATACTTCCAGAGTTACAGGGCGTCAAAGAATTGTATTTTACGGTAATAAAAACCCCAACTTTGAACCTGATTAACAAGAGTATGAATCAATTTAGAACAATTTGGAAAAACCACCTACATCTGAAATTTCATTAGTATACTGTATTAAAAAAAGGGTTACATAATATACTGTATCCTTCAAATGATCCCTGGACTACGAAACATCCAAATAACTGCTTGCTATGCTGTCTCACCGTACGCGCTCGGGTAGGATAGGTACATAACAATCCAAATTTGAACGCGGCCACGTGGTCTAACCAACAAAGTCTCTTAAGTAATTGACAAGAAAGTAATTACATATAAGACGATGTAAAATAAGGTAGTAGTAATCATCAGGTTAATGAGAGACAGCTATTGTTGCCTTCTTATTATCTGAACACAACTGTGCCATCAATATTGCTGTTTGACGGCAGCCTTAGTAAAAAAAATCAAAACTATTTTATTTCGGACAAAACCTCTATCGGAGTACATGCTTCACTTTATAGCTAATCACTCAAAATAAAATAGTGAAAAACTACTTTGGTACTGAAATACTGGACAAAGCTTGTACCCACTTTTATCATGTTCCTATACAGTGTGTTGAGAGAAATGTCAAATAAATGTGGGATGGTACACTCAAGCACAAAAATATGTATCCACTTTTGAACCGTGTCACATTCGCCTTTACTTGACATTTCCTTCAACTCACTACATAGGAACAAGCAAGAGTGAATGTGACACGGTACGAAAGTGGATACCTATGTTTGTACTCGATTGTACAAAATTGGTTTTGCAACATACTCCGTAAATAAAATATCATTTTGGCTTTACAGAAGTCAATTGCACCATAGTTTTTTTAAAGGTAACTTCTTGAGAACTTAAAAGTTTCTAAACAAGTAAATTCCACTTGAACTCGTAACTAGCATCTGAATTTAGATCCTCGTCTCCTGCGGTTGAGTGGGGCCGTCCCCTGAATGGAAGGTCCGTCAAGGAGACACAATGTCTCCAAAGGATCTGTTTAGGAAACTACGAGTAACCTCCTTCAAACTGCAGCTGGCACAAGCCCCATATTCATAGATCGTACTTATAAAGAAGCGCTGTCTTCAAACATCATTGTTAATAACAATAATGAAAAACAACATCATCAAAAGATCGCCTTGGGTGTCTGTTTCTTCACCCGGGGAAGTCCGGCTGCCAATATGGGTAACTTTGGTTCTCTGATGGATCACATCGTCATCAGAGATACACCGAGCACAGACCGCACCTAGCTCACTGAGTGACTTAGAATTAGTAGATCAATCGTGCCGTTAATGTCGAAATCCTCTTTCTGATCCTATCAACTACAAGCAACAGTCCTAAACCGAAGCTGAGCTCAAGCAGGTGTCCTTAAGCTAGTTGCTACAGGTCTAACGTCAAATAATGTATAACTTCAATCGTTTGACGTTCTGTAAACACACCCATCACCCTACCGCTCCCATACCTCAGGAAAAGGCTCAGTTATCCCTGTAGTAACATCTTAACTATATGTCCAACCAAACTGTTCGGCTGAAGATGTAGTGTCCAACAGCATCAAATACATTCGGGGAAAATTCCCAACTACGGCTAGTATATTGTTACTGGTTTAATACTTTTGAGTCTCTGCGGTATTGACGATGTTTGCTTGAAGTAGTCCCAAATGCTTCGGTAATGTGACTCAATCTGCCCCGTGTCAACCGGGACCACAAGGAAGCGAGAGCACGTTAAGTAACTGTTCACTTTGAAGGCACGCGGTAATTGGATTAGCACACAGGCCAACGGTTTCATCGCAAGGTCGCTAGTGTGTATAATGTTCTTTAGGTGGACACGTAAATCTCAAATGACTTTTAATTTTTTTTCTTCTAAATCTTTTATTTATTACAATTTAGCCTACATAGCTAATAAGTAATTTTAATTTAGATAAAACTTCTCTATATAACTATTTCTATGTCATCAGTCCATTGACGATCCGTAATCTTTAATTAAAGCGAAGACACTTTGTTCATGAGTTCTTTCACTAAAGCGCTAGTCACTATAACTATTTTTAATTCAATAATTACACTAGCTAAAAAAATTCAATACTGGAATCTGTTATTATTATTTGTAACGTAGCCAGAGCGTTAACATTAGGTCTATGGGTGCGCATTCTTTGATCAAAACTGTCTTATCTTCACCTACCAACAAGCGGGAAGCGGGACAAAGGCCAGCGCAAACCCATCTCATACACTCTGTTTTTTTATAGCTAAACGCCCGGATTTGTAAGCTTGGGGAGGGGGAGAGCTTCAGTGTTTTACGCTCCCTGTTTTCCAAGAAATCGAAATTTGATCAAGATAACCTCATTCCATCATAATCTACCTTCGAGATACGTTCCCACGTGTTTCCAAGTACAATGCTCAATAGACTTTGTTTTTATTTTTCAGGTAAGGAACTGGAAGCTACCAGGTCGGTCGGTTCAGCCGGGACTTTACTAGCGTTTTTGCCTTCCGTCGTTATCTTTGTTTACGTGTGGTAAGCAAATATATATAATCTCTGGTACAAGTATCTATGGATAGATCATATCAAGTTGAACCATTCAATCGATACTGGATACTCATTCTTTCATTTCAATGACATCATTTCTTGTAATAAAACGAGATGACAATAGCAACATTTGCACGTCTTGTAACACGTCGCCGTTTTTGACAACAGAAATGTTTGTTAGTTGTTTGTTCAGTTGATTAACTAATGCAGTACTAAAGAGTAGGTTTCCCCCCAAAAAGTATTAACTCAAATGGCGCCATTATATTTATCTCATTCTGTCTTATAAATGTCAAATCAATGATGTTAGAAAGGCTAGAATATAGTCATTCAGATTCATATAATCTACCGGTGACATATTTTGTTTATGGTGGTAAGTATAAAGTTAGTTAAAAATACTAATCGCTTCTGCACTAGGATGCTGTTAGCGGTTTGTTTTGTCACAGCAGGACTCATTACTAGGGATCGCGGGTTCGATTTCCAGCAGAGTATCTATCTGGTACTCTAGTTGGTGATGCGCTTTTCTATGCTCGTCTAGTGCTAAGAGTGCATTGAGCCTTTTGGACGAGCACGCTTCTATCACAAGTAAAAGACGTAGACGCTGCATTTTCCGCTCAGTTGATAAGAGGATATGTGGAGGTTCTATATTCGTAAAACGGAACATCAGATTACGACATACCTACAGAAAATAAAATTAGGTAAATTTAAACACACTTGCTAGGGTGATGGTCCGCCATTGAGATAATCCACCGTTGAGCGCGTGATCCGAAAACGCCTCGACAATGAAAGAGGCTCGAGAGACAATGAAACACCCAATCGCGGAGGTCGCCATCCGGTCACTGCTATTGTTTAATTCATGTGGCGACAACCCTAATGGTTGCCACAGATTAAATGATAACACAGTTTACCAACGCCCTTACATTTCTGTTAAAACCGGACTTTTTTTCCCTTAGGAACACATTATTAGAACGAGCAAACCTTTTCCAAAATCTTATAAAAATAAAAAAACCGGTCAAGTACGTGTCGGGCCATGCGCAGTGTAGGGAATCCTTATAGTTTCGCTCTATCCGTATGTCCTTCCGCGGCTTAGCGGCGAGACCCTTGCTACGTATTAGAAAGCTGTGATTTGGTACGCCGACAAAGTGATAGAATAAAATCTTGAAAAATAATTTTTAAGTGTGGTTCCTATACACGTAATGTGTTTTACTTAAAAATCGCGTATACCATACGAAACAAAATTGAATTGGTTAAAATAAGATTTTATATCAAATGTCTTATTAAATTTATTAAAAGTTGCTCCACTCCAGTACCCCGGGCCGGAGGAGGATTAAATAAGAGTAAATCAAAACAGTTATCGCTAAAAACAACACAATTTAGATGTTTCGTCGCGCCGCGTCATCTATGACACATAAAAACGAATTGTCGAATTAGACCAAAATATTTTAAAGGCTATGCTCGGAATTTTTCAACGTGATAAATTCCGGAATTAGGAAATCCGCAGACGAACTAACGTCACCGACATAGCTCGACGAGTCAGTGAGAAGAACCGATAACCGATGAGGAGTAAGAGTTCTCGAGTGGCGACCACGTACCGGGAAACGTCTACCGGGCCGTACTAGGTGGACCGACGACTTGGTTAAGGTCGCGGGGAGTTACTGGATGCAGGTGGCTCGGACGGTGTCCAGCAGTGGACGTTTCCTGGCTGCTGCTGCTGATTTTTAAGTCGAATACCCAATTGTCTGATTATAGCTAATTTGTCTAGCTGTATTGTTATCTGTGGTCCTTGAACGAGCCCTTCACCCCTACATTTAATTAGATGCGTCGACGGAATACAAACGAGCGGACACTCGAGTGGGTCGACGGTACCCGAAATCGTCCGATTGTTTCACGATTAGTCGTCATTCGGGTCCGTGAGAGGTTGTGACGTCTCTAGGGTTCAACCGTGCGTCGAGTGGCACCTTCGAGCGATTAAAAAATGCGTGACTGTCGTGGAACACTCGGGTGCAACGTAGTTCTTGGCTGGGCACAGCCAATCGCAGACGCGCTGACGTGACGGGAACTCGTGACGGAAAACTCTCATACTTTTGCTAGCCAAGTCCGTATGCTACGTTTTGGCCGCGTCTTCATCTGAGTGAGCTTGGATAGATTGGAAACTCCTGTCACTCTCCGGTTCATAAACTGTCATCATCAGCCGGGAAACTTCCACTGGTAAACATAGATCCTGCCATGGCACACATCAGACACTTGGAACAAATGTTGTGATATCGGCACACATCGAACGGATGTGTGAGTAGTCCGTGCGCAGTATACGTAATGGTCATTTTCTGAGCCTCTCTCAGACGGGAGGCGTAGTGAGCGTCCGTTCTGCACGTGGTACTATGTAAATTCTGTGACTATAATTAGCTAGTTTGTAATTTTACCTTTATTCTCACCCACGGGCCTGCGTGGGCCAGCAGAGATATTCTACACCGCGATCACTAACCCCGGTCTTTGTAACTTTATAGCCGGCGCTGTAGTTTCATTATCCGTTGTATTGTGTTTACTCCATCGATTCCTCGCTCCAGCCTTTATTAGTTCAACTGGGGCTCGGTTACTTACTACGTAAATTATAGCTTGATATTTAGCCTAGCGTTTAACATTTAGAATTTAGTTTTACTTGTTCCAATTCTTCCATTAATTAACCGCTCCCGTGGCCTAATAGTTTTTTTATGTTTTCGATAGGCGGAGTTCCTGTTGATTTTGTTGGTGTTAGGGCATTTTCTATGTCTGCCTGGCTGGCTACCACCATGTTACCTAAGTCTGACGCCAAACAGCAGTGTTAATAGCACTGTTGTGTTCCGGTATGTAAGGTAGCTGAGCCAGCGACTCATTAGCTCGAGGCTTCAGGGTGCGCACGCATACCATTCAACGGCATTATTATCATTAATCATGAGGTGAAATCATAATATCATAAATAAATAAAATAAGCTCAAACGAGGGAGTAGTGAGTTAGGAAGACAGTATAATCAGCTGCTAGTCTTGTAGCTAGATGGGCTTTCTATGTGATTTGACGGCAGACTGGAGATCGCAAGAAAAGGTTCGTAAGTAAGAGGAAGTGTTAATACTTGTAGTTATTTGTTCAACAAGTGAGTAAAGTGGTTTATGTTGAGGTGTCCACATTAAATCCAGAGCGAAGTAGCCTGCAATTGAATCACGAACTTGGCGAGCGTCGCGCTAGCTCGCGGGGCTTGTTACGGGTAAACGGCAGAATCAATTTTGATAAAATAACTGTTGCATAGAGCAAGAAATAAGAAATTACTTTATATATCCCCATTAAGACTCACCATCATCAACAGCCTATATATGTCCCCACTGCAAGGCTCAGGCTTACTCTCCTCCAGAGGGTCTGTGGGCCATAGTTTACCACGCGGTTCCAGTGAGGATTGGTAGACTTTGAATTTTTTGTCAGGAGTGTGCAGGTTTCCTCACGACGTTTTCCTTCACCGAAAAACCAATGGAAACTATTTTTATCATTCGTACATTTTCAGATAACAAATTGTAAATCATTGGATCGAATCCACACCTCGGTTATTCAAGACACGATGATTTTGGAAGCTTGGTGGTCTCGGGCCTATATGTATACTATCTCGAAGTTACCTGACTTGAACATTACATACTTAAATAACAGCACCGCACCGTTCCATTATCTCGATATTTCCTCCCTAAAGCTCAGACAGAGGATCTTCCTTGTTTGCTCGGGATGTTTTATTTTCCATCTCTGACGCAAGCGCCGTGTAAATATTCCATGGCGAATAGTCGCTCACTGTGTGGTCTTTCTTGGCTTTGGATTACCACTCGAAATAGTAGTATAGTAGATATAGACTTGTCTTAGTTTGAGGTAGAGTAATAAAGTAATGCAGTGTACAATGAAGGTGACCGTCTGTGATGTCTGAGGGTCGTGCGAAAGGTTACCGTTGCAGTGTGGCCACGAACTGATAATGTCAGACAAATGCCAGCCGTTTGGTAAAGTGAGCGCGCCCTGAGGAGGAATGTGTGCCATGTTGTAATTGGGGCAGTCGTTGTAGGATAGAAATAAAATATATATAGTATATTCATAGAGATTCAAAGAGGCAGCATGAAAATATTATGGCCTAAACTTTTCCTAAACTTTATAACTTCACGGATCATTTCCTATTTTAAAAAAATGGGTATACACTTGACCTTCATCTTACCTAATAGTACGTGACAATATGGGTGTTGCATTGGATATAAATTGAGCTAACCCAGAAGCCTTAAACCTAATAAGGAGCTCTGCTATCTTTCATAGACCGGACATGTACCCCGTATGGGAATCGAACCCGATACCTCTAGATTGTTAGTCCACGCGTGTAGTCATTAGGACACGGAGCTGGTTATGATATTGAAACCCTGAATGCCTTTGCCTTTCAGAGTGAATGATAGATTCTATGATTTGTGTGTAAAAGACGACTAAAGCATCTTCTATTACTATAAAAAGATTATGCGCCCGGGTGGGCGGCATTCGACGTGGCGATGATTTCGTAAAGACTTTCTCAAATTATCAAAATATTAATTGTTCAAGAGCGTGTAAAAATTTACTGATTCGCGATAAACTCACCGCCGTTTCATTGAGAAGTGACTTTGTCCTTGCAGAATAGCGTTCATGTAATAGAGTAATAAATACCTCGCCATTTCCAGCATTCCTATCGTTCACAGCGCGAGTATGAAGAATCAATAGCGGTCATTAATATGTCTGGGTCGTAATTCATTGCGGGGTGCGGGCTACACACTTTTGTCCCCACGCTGAAGCCCGGGTGTCGGCATGCGGGTTTCCTAACGAATTTTCCTTTATCGGTGACCTGTAGATAATGGTATGTGGGTTACTATTATTATTATTATTAATTTATTTCAGGTAACAATGACCCATTACTACACACTTATTTAATATGGCACGTTGGTGCCGCTCTGGTGGTGTTGGTCGCTATCTTTCCTCTGAAGGGACGGTACACCACGCCCTCGGCCAGAAGTCCTCCCTCATGAAGGTCTCCAGCTTGCTCCAACTATATGTGGTAATACTACAGAACATTAAAGAGCAGTAATATCCAAGTCTCTGAAAAGTCATTCGCGTACAGATGCTCCGACAGTATATTTAATTATTTGCATGGTATACAGGTCGTAAAATTTTTGTTTGGCACAGCATGTTTCAAGATATGGGATTATGGCAAAGTAACTGGCATTATTCTTCGTCACTATATCAGTCATCTTGACCTCAATTCGTCTAACTTTTGATATAATCTAGTTTTCTTTTTGAGCTAGCTCATCCGAACCAGCTAGACATAAACTTCTTACTGCCAAGCCTTGGCCCTTGAGCGCAGCTCGCGGCAGATCATCCTAATTAGCGGAGCGTTTGACCTGACCACTTGACGCACTTCAAGTGCTTCTGCTGTCGCTAAGGGATTATGCATATTACTCGTACTACTGATCCAATGCTATCAGCGTAAATAAAGCATCTATAGGCTGTGAGATGTTCTCATTATGTTACGCGCGCGAGTGAGATAAAATACATGCTATAGTTTTTTTATATATTAAAGATAGACCAACACTTGACCTCAATCTCACCTGATGGTAAGTGACGATGAGGTCGACGATGTTACGTGTTGGTCTAGAAGGTGCCTATTTACTCTTCTTTTGAAGATTCCCAAGTTGTAATTTTCGGGGAACACGGAAACCGGTAGTGTATTCCATATTTTTGCAGTACGCACGATAAATGTGGAAGCGAAACGCTTGGTGCGAGCTGTAGGAATATCTACAGTGTACGGGTGAAGGTCTGCCGTTCTTCTGTTTGACCGGTACTTGAACGGCGAAGGTGGAATCAACAAAAATAGCTCTTGCGCACAGTCTCCAAAATAGTATAGGATTCCAGTATACAACGACCTTCATCGAGCTGGTTAACGGATGAAAAGTATTTTATATCAAATTAAATATGTCAATAAATATATTGTAAATGGGTTGGCAAAAATGATAGTCCAGAATATGATTAATTAACAATTTAAAAATTAATTTTGCTGCTATCCTCTTCTATCGCATGTGATGGTCGCTGGGACATCTCTGTCGCATGTTGTAAAGATTTAAAAAATTATAGTTTAGTGTTGAATGGCTTTGGCGATAGCAGTGTTGGGGGTACGCGGCCCTTCTCATTTAATTCCCACAGCTTCAGTTATGTGTGGACATTAACTGACCCTATTCTTAAGCTAAGAACACACGGACATCTCAACAGATGTCCTAAATAGTACAGAGGGGTTGCAGATATACTCGTAGCAATTAATTACGCAGGACGAGATGAACAGAACGAGTCCGTTTGAAGACAAATCTTTCATGTCGAGGAATACAGAACTACAGGCAAAGCGAAATGTCAGGCCGTAAAATTTTTACTATTAAAATCATAAAAGTTTTTATAACAACATTAAACACAGTGTATGGCGACAAGAGTTTCACTGGCAACTTTGTCATAAAGTCGCTTTATGGTTTACGGCCTCGGGTCAACTCATTTATGATATCTCGTTATGGCACTTGTACCATTCTTAATGGGAGTCGCGTCATTCCTGGTAGAAATTGTAGTAATTAACATCTGGGAATTTGAAGGCCTTGTTCGATTCGGATTCCTGGAGAAATCGCCTCGTGGTTTAATGGCTAGATGTTGAGCTAAAAATCTGGAGGTGCCGGGTTCGATTTCCCTTTCGGTACTCGGTTTGGTTGGTTAGGGCATTTTCTATTTCCGCCTGGCTAGCTACCACCATGTTACTTAAGTCTGCCGCCAAACAGTAGTGATAATAGCCCTGTTGTGTTTTGATATGAAGGGTAGCAAAGCCAGCGCCTCAAAATTGAGGACTCTGGGTGCGGTAAACCATCAGGTGAAATGAAGGCCAAGTGCAAACAAAAAAGTCCACTAGCCCACTATCTATAGATCAATAGCTGCGTGACTGTTTTCTAAGACCTAACATGGAAGTAACTTCTTCCCCGCGTGACCAACATCGGGCCTGCGCCCGCGCCCCGCAGCAACCAACCAGAACCACTTTCCATTTCCTACAGAACCTGTCTTGATTACTTTCTACGGCAATACGTTTATTGTTCGAGACTGGATTATGAGAGGCTCGTAATGGAACCAAGTCTCCAACCGTACAGATTAATTACGTAACAATTGTCTGTGTTGGTAATTGTCTCTTTTGTACGATTAAGGAGGCTTTACGCGAAGGTTGAAGCAAGTACCAGTAACAAATCAATTAGTTTGCTTCGTCTTTGTCTGTCACTGTATTTACGATTTTGTTGATTCAACAATAAACTACAATCCAGTTTGGCGATACTTGTATTTAAGGACAATAATTAAGGAATCACTAGATGGACTAACGGCTTAGTTAAGGTCGCGGGGAGTCGCTAGATGCAAGTGCCTCGGGACCGATCAATGTGGCGTACCATGGAGGAGGCCTATGAACAGCATTGGACGTTTCCTGGTTGATCAAGGAACTACTATCAACTGCCCTAGATGTGTTTTGAATATACTATCTGGAAGCTTTTGTCTAGGATGAATGTTTCTAAAGATATTCCCTAGGCTAGAAGCCGGGTGGTGTGGAATATCCAACCAATAAAATCATTCGGTGGTCATCTTCAAGCAAGCAAGCAAGTCGAGGAGCCCAGCGGAACATAATAAATGCAAGTTAGTTTATTTGTTTGTCCTTCTTTCACGTCGCATTACTTCAGTTCGTGGAAGTTAGTGTCTGTGAAGATTATTCGAGTGATAACGTTACCACCTGAAAATGATACATTGTGACTAATGTATAAAATCTTATCAACATCATGTTCAGCAGTGTATTTATCCAGCATATCATAATGATGATAAAATCATTAAAATATGTTAAAGTCGCATTCGAAGTCCTAGAAGCGTTGATTATTTTTGAGATTAACAATCTCTTCTTTCTCGCAGTTAGTCTCAATTTATTTTGGGTCAGCCTTATATGTGGATTATCTCTTCGTTCCTTTTGTAAGGCTCAGGTCTATTTGAGCCATATCATTGCTGGGCGTCAAAAACAAACGAAGAATTACGTTTAAATTGCCTTTAAACTGCATTGTCGAATGTCTCGTTACCGCGGACAACAACTATGATTTCCATCATTATAACTGTTTTGTACCGTTTGAAGGGTTCACGCCTAACATCAACAACACGATTCTGACACAATCACTTCACTCATCACGTCACACCTTATATTATAAATCTGAAGGAAACTGTCTCTCTGCTGTCTCATTCTGTCTATATGTAGCGAAAGCTGGTTGAACCGATCGAGATGAAATTTTGCATTAAAGTAGCGTATGACATAGAGAAGGACATAGCATACTTTTTATCCCGATAAAGAGTTTCGCGGCGAGAGCGCGGAGGGAAATTTGTTTAATACGAGTATTGTTAAAATCTTAATTGCATTTAAATGATTTGATGCTTATGATAGCTATTACTGTGTATGTATTTATTACTGGAATGAATGAACATACCTCTACTACCAAAAGTAACTTATTTTTGGCGGCTGAGGGAGTTTCTATATCGCAATGAAATATAGTATCTCAACGACTTATATGAATGGAGCAGGTGTTTTTTCGAAATCGCTTTTGAGTTCGCAAGAACCATCCTGCTAGACTTGAAAGAATTCAAATACAAATCATTATCTACGCATTTGATTCGGGGCAGAACAGACTCAAACCTCACTTATCCTGTATGTAACCAAATATGGATATTACGTGTATTCAAATACGCAAATGGTCACCGAGTGTTTCCCCACAGGTCGACAGACAAACTCTACTATGTTGTACAACCGCAAGCCACATGTCATCGGCCCATAACCCCAAAACTTTGACGAACGAGCTTAAACAACAGAAGATGTTTGTTTATGCTAAACATGCGCCGGAGTGACTCAGAGGCGCCTCGCGTGGGCTAAGGTCGACCGGTTACGTAATGCTTTTCAATATTGGCTTACAAAATTATATGCTCGTACATTATACTCAATAATTCACGTTTGAACGTAATAGAAAGGAAGGAAGTGTGAATTTAAATGAACAGTGTTAAAATACCTCTTTGTTGAGGTATGTTTACAGCACTGGATTTATGCAGGTTTGTTAAAGAACCTCTAAATAATTTTCTATTGTGGTCAATTCCATTTGACTGCATTTTATGTCACAAGGTACACATAACTGTAAAGACTTTTTTTTAGAAATTAGGTAACAAACAAACTACTAATATTGGAAGAAAAAAGTTTGTAATCAATCATAGTTACACTGATTTTTTAACAGGCGAATATGGGTGCCAATTAGGGACCCACCTTATAGTGACGTGTCCATAGTTTGTGTAAGTGAATGATTAGAACAATGTATGGGCAGGAGGGAACCGTAACTACGTAGTACCAAGTGCCTTGGTAGTACTATCGTTTTACGGTTGCAAGGATGAATTACTGTGATGATGCCACTGGGTCCGAGGACCACGGATGATGATAGCGTTTTTGTTAATTGAACTTGCGCAGTAACAACACATTCAGTGACGTCAGGAATTATTTATACAGTTTCAGAATTTAACCGCCTCCGCGGGCTCGTGGCTTCACTGTTGGACTCACAATTCGGAGGTCCTGGGTTCGATTCCCAGCGCAAGATATCTTTGATATTCGGTTCAGCGTTTTGCTATGCCCGTCTGGGTAGTAGTACTAACATGATATCTCAGATCTGGACTCTTTAAATAAATTTAAATTAAAACAATACATAGCAGATCTACCTCTTATCTAATTAGAAATAGTTTAGACATAAGTTTACACAACTCTGTAATACTAGCTGTAAGATAACTACTTTAATATAAATTGTAATTTCTCTAGTTATAAGTGAAATGAAAATTTCTTTTTAGTGAAATAAAAATTCTTTAAACCTAAGTCTGCCGTCAAACAGCAGTATTAATAGCACTGTTTTGTACAGACATGAAAGGTAGCAGAGATAACGCCGTATAGTGGCTTACTGTCTGGTAAGGTGAAAACTAAGTGCAATGTGCATTCAAGTACAAAAATATGTATCCTATTTAGTACCATGTCACATTCACTTTTGCTTATTCCTATGTAGTGAGTAAGGAAATGGCAATTACAGATGAATATAACACGGTTCAAAAATGGACACATGTTTTTGCACTCGAGTGTACATAAAAATTTGAACGAGTTCATAAGTCTACTTGGCCGGCATCTCATCCAATGTTTACTGACGATAGGGATGTATATGGAAATATGCTCAACCAATACGCTCGATTTTGTGTTCTATTTTAAAACATACTATTTATAAAAACAGACTACAAACTTGATAACTGTTTGCTTTAATATTAAACTGTTTAACTTGACAAACTCTTAACTCTAAGTGTACTTGCTAAGTGGTAGCAGCTATTCGATCACTAAAGTAACTTGTTCATCTAATTTGCTGATAACATCTTATGTTCACTGAAGTTCTTACACGCTCTTCAGAGTTCAATGACCTGTGACGAGACTATATTCCACTTTGGCTATTCTTCGAAATAGCCAGTAATTATTTGTATTGCTATTCAATTCAATACGATTGATATTCAAATAATGCTCTCTTTTCTAAAATTCGAATGCCATCCCGAAACAGTCTCCATTTTTCAGCGCCGCTAATGTCACCCTGACGTTTGACAGTTGACGTTTTACACTACGTTTTAAAACTTTTCGTGGTGTCTAACAATTTAGAATAGAAACAGTTGACAAGTTGTTAGGCCACAATCGCTGTGCTATAAATTAATTACGCTCACGTAACAGCCTTTACGCGATTCAGACAAAAAGCGTCAAACTCCAGACCCGGTCGGTTCATTCATCATGCAAACTTGGACAGTTGGCGGGAACTTTCTAGCTGTAAATAATTAGTGTTTAAATCTATTAGCTATGAGTACTATTGTATTTGTTGTATTGTATGAATGTAGAAATGATTGTTTCGTTCCTATAGATATAGGAAGGAAGAAATTTTTTTACTAATAAAAGCTGACACGATAGAAAAAAACATACAAATCAACATAATAACAGTAATGATAAATTGTATTGCATTCCTGTGTTTAGCATATCAATAAACTACAGTAGTAGTGGTAGTAGTTTTAAAATATAAATAAAGAAGACTGATATATTCTGGGCCAATTTGAAGATGTTGACAATTATGACAAAATCAGCCCAGACTTTATATTTAAGATAGATCAACCCTTGAACACGATCTAAAAATCTTGGCTTTAAGATAAAATGTAAATCATTTCTATTCAGCTACAAGTTATTACAAAAAAGAAACTTGAAAATGACAAATTGAGCTATGATTGAATAGCTTAAAGTCACAATACATTATTAGGACGCGAATCTACACAAAGTGTTAAAATAGATTGACATTTTCAAATAGAAGATACCCACAGCAATCGCAGATAAAAGTAAAGCTGTCAAATAAATCACCATCCCGTAACGATTACATTCCGATTAAACGAAATAAAAGCTAAATGGGTCGAAAGTAATCGACTGCTTAAGTGAACTTATTTAAACCTTTTTAAATTGTTAGGGATACCTCCACGAAAAATTCCGAGACGCGACACGCCAAAGTTCAGAAGGGGACAAGACAAATTGCTGCGTGACAGCGGACGCTCTGAAAAACCGGTAAAATGGAAACAGTGCTGTGTTTACGGAGGCAATACGACGACTACGAGTATAGAAAATGGTTTTATGTCGATGGTATGGCCATATATCCGTTCGTAACCGTGACTTTTTTACGATGCAGTAACTAGTACATGAGTATCAGGTGTGTACAGACTTGTCACATTATGTGGGATAATTACTTATCAACGCCCCAGCTATTCTATTTTAAAAGATTATGTCAACACAAATTTAGTATGGAAGCATTCGGAGAGGGATAACGTTAAGTATGATAATACCTGTGATAGAAAGTCTCGCTCTTCCATAGACAGTTTAATGTTATTTATACATATATGAAACAATTTAAACAAGATTGAAACAAGATTACTCTACAATGATATGACAGTAACAAATTGTAAACAAAAACTATTATTAATAATAGTGTAACCAGAAAAATAAATTTAATATAAATATAATTAATTATGTAAGGGGCGTGGCATCAGGTATCGCGCGTGTACCTCGCAGATATGAAAATTTTCATTTCCAGTGCGTTGTTATGACGTCACTCGTCACATAAGACGTGACCTGAAACGATGGATATGACACGGAAATGACACGACACATCTTCCACGTCACGTCCCGTCCCAGAATAAGTTTTCATAAATGTGTTTTGCTTGCGAAGGTTACGCTAAGAATAGGAAACATGCGAAAAGTTAATCATAAGATGCATAATCATTTGCTCTTTGTCGTCTACACATTATTACATCGTTCTCTATTTCTTTCAGGTTTCATGAACATGTATAAAAATTATCAACAGTTCTTTTTTGAAATATTAAATACATAAAAATAGATAAAATTGTCGTCTGTCGATGTGGTATATAACGATAATTGCCAGACTAATTCAACAGTTTCTTTGATTATCAGTGAATGGCGTTGAAGTCTGAATAGAAAATATTAGCAACATAGCTGAACTTTATTTATTCCTGGTCTGGCTTTATTGGCTTCAGAATAGAATTAAACGAAAAAAGTAGTATATATGTAGAAATGGTGAAAAGTCTGTGTTCACCTTTATAGGTTTCATGTGCACAGAACAAGACTTAAAGAGTTCCGCAAATATCCTAATCCACAGGACTAACGAGTCGCCGATAAAAAGCGCGAAATAAACGAAATGTCATCGCGAAATGGCGGCAGTATTCATTCATATTTCGTCCGTCGCGTTCCAACGATTACGGTTTGCGGCACGTTCGCGTCTCGTTCTTTTTTCGCGGCAATTTGGGGTACGTTTCAGTGGTTTTTTTGCGGCCAGTTTTAATCGGTGTTGCCAGTTTAGACTGAGCCAACGAGGGCGTTTCATTTGCCTCTTTTGTTGGAGCATTTTTTTGAGTGTCTGCCTTTCCACGCACACGGGCCAAATTGTCTCTCGGAAATTAGCTCCAGTGTTGTTTGTCCCGTTATATTGGATTTTTGAACAGTTTTTATGGAATGATTTGATTTATTTTTATGTTATGTTTCTTACTGTTTTCAGATGAATGTTTGTAAACGGATTCATAGAAGAAGTTATTATATTTTTTCTAAAATGAATATCCTAAAGAAGATTCCTTTCCTTATTTTTCTATTTGAGTCGTTAACGATCCGCATTGTTTACTCTTTTTTTTTTACTACAGCCTTCCCTCTCTATCTTTCCAGGTCACCATACCGTGTAGCATGGTGCGATGACGTGTAGCCATGCTGCTGCAGCAGGCATCACCCTCGCCTGGACCCAGCGGCACGGCCAGTCCCAAGCTCGCCCCCAGCCCCAGGCCCAACCCGAGCCCAAACTTCAGCACCCGGCTGACCGGTAGCCCGAGCCTGAGCGATGGGGCTTCCAGTTCCAACAGTCCCAGGTTGGGCGCCAATAGCCCCAAGTTCGGGACAGGCAGTCCCAAGCTGGGCGCCAGTCCAAAATTTGGCAGTCCTCGGCTCGGGAGCCCTAGGCCTTCGAGGACGGCGACGGAGGACGAGGCGGCGCTGGAGAGACTCCAGACGGAACTGAAGGATGGTTGGACTGTCCACACGGGGCGGGACGGGAGACTCTACTACTGCAAGTGAGTTCAGTTTTAAAGCTTACCTTGTTTTATGGTGCTATAATCTGTACCTTTTCTATAGATTATACTAAAGTAACAATTTAGTTTATTTTTCTAAACAAGACTGGACTAAGACTAAAGGTTTTGAAAATAGAACAAAATTAGGCTTATGGTATAATTAGAAGAATATGATTCCTAAACTAGAAGGTACCTGTAGCATCATCAAAGAGTCTACGTTCTTCACAACATGTGAGCACACAAATAGCGAAATATATATTATACTCAGTTAATAAAGTGTATTGATGGCGACGATGTTATTTCTATATTACCGTCGTTAGTGAGCGTCAAAGTAATGTACGGAGCACTAATATACCTACGTACTAAGTAAGTTGCTTTGTTAATTTTTGGAAAATAAAGTATTTATAGTTTACTTGAGAATTATGCCGAATTCCAGCTTGATGCAGGTTTAATTGACTGACTGGTCGAGGGCAGGAAGAGCACTGGTGTGTTCCGCTGTAGTCCCCAGGGCTCCTTGACTTGCCCTCAGGGTGACCACCAAGGGGATTTAGTGGATAAAAATTCAACATCACCTACTCGGATTCTCTCTTGAGGATTCAAGTATTTTTATCAGATATCCTCGTTGAATAAAGGTTCATTCTTCCTTAAGCTACGTAATACGACATAATTTTTTCGAGGTATTTTCTATACAGTACAGACAAACAGTAGTTTCAACAATGATACTAATATGCTTCATTACTTATTTTGAAATACTTTATTAATATTTTTCGGTGTTTTGAAACTGTCTTGATAATTCAAATATTTATTATTTAATTGTACATCACATCACCGAAAAGTATTTAGTTTCCTCGACTCCCAAAAACTTTAAATTGTATACCTTTTAAAGGTACGGTCCGAACATACGATGAAAAAACAAAACCCCTATAAAATCTATCTGAATAAAGAAGAAAAAACTTTCCATCAGTCACAGCTGAATTTATCTTAGCAACGACTATAGCTATTGACTTGAAATTTGTAATAGTTATACGAAATGGTAAAGTGAAGTAAATGATAACATATTTAATTTGTGAAGTGGGATATAATATGAAACGGCTTGATTTGTATATTCTAAAACACATTTTTCTAATTTTCTTTGCAGCATAATCTTTGACTTATCATGAAAAATATGTGTAAAAATACTATGCCGCCTCTATCTCCAAGGATTCTAAAGTAAACACATTACGAGGTAACTTGATGGATGCCTCTATCTTCTATAGTTTTTGTGCAATCATCACAAAACCTCGACAAACAAACTTAGTTATACGGTCGGGATAATGAACCTAATTCCATACTCGCATCTTATTTCCATTGTTTGCCCTTTCCATTGTTTCCCCGGTTTTATTTATTTTATTAACATTGGGCTAACTAAATACAAATTAAAACAGAAAATGTATAAATGTATTTACGTAAAATTACTTGCAATTCACAGTATTAAAGTGTCCGGTTTATTGAACCCAGAATAACGAGATAAAATTATTTAACGCCAGGGAGCATAACATTTTGTCTAGACAAATTAATTGCCAGATTAAGACGGCGAGTTCACTTTAAAGCTCGTTTTGCATTTTGTAGAAACAAGTCTTCCAATTACGCCGGCGTGGCTCAGTAGTTCGGAAACTACTCCGTTTGAACTGCAATTTAACATCCCGTCATTTCGGCTCCAGACTGGCTTTCCTTTTGCGAATGTTTCCTACAGTAATAGTTTTGAGTTTCAGCTTTCAAAGCGCAGGAGCCAATTTGAGCTAATGTATTTACAGTCGTTCTTGAAAAATCATTTCTTTTTGGTTACTGGTTTTGGAGCACTTAAAATTTCTAGTTTTAATCATTCAGACTCTTTTTGCCGTACTACAGCGAAACCAACAAGTTCAAAAAGAACTGGATACCGACTGCAATTGCCTTAAAAGTCTACTTTTACTAAGGCAAATTTAAGATTTATATCGTTTTCTCATAGATTTTGTTGTCAGAAATGGGATCACACGGGAAGCACCACTTTTTTTTTTAAAAAAAGAATCATCCACGGTTTACCCAGTCAAAAGTTCTGAGCTCTCCTTTTTTGAAGTCGGTTAAAAACAGGCCAATGTATGTATGTTTATATGCACCCTTATACTCGTATCTCCTAAACCACTCGTTGTATTATGACATATGAGGTGTCATTGAAAGCGTCGTGTTTGTCCGCGGGTTAAATGGTATATAATGCCACATAAAGTTCAAAATGGCGGCCTGTAGGGGGCAAAAAGTGGTGCCCAAAAATAAAAATTTCAAATTAAAATGTCGTGTTTGGGATCAAATGAAAGGTCTAGATTAGTGCATTCCAAAATATATAAGTTACCTTAGAAACTTAAATAATTACGTTTCATGTAGTGGTTGGGTTTCGCGTTCTAGGGCACGATTGTATGAAGACGGATTTATTTCTTTGGGCTCTCAGTAGAACCCCGACAGCGTCCAAAGAGACAGAGTTAATTTCGCGCTTATAATATTAGTGTTCTTCTGAAGATGTTTATAGCTAAACTTTATTTAAAATACGTTGACTTGTAAATAATATATCAGGAACGCGGTGCGGTTCCCCGCAAGCCCCATAGTCGAGCGCCAGTGTTGTTAATGAAGCGTTGTGCACAAAACCACTGAACGACATTAATTATCTCAGCACGAGCTGAAACCTTACTGAAACATGGAGGTAGAGTGTGGCAGAGAGACTGTTCTTTGTCTGTTCACCTTAACAGATTTGACGTATGTTGAGTTTCTATCTTGTTTTCTTCTAGCATCGTAAAACAATCATTTCCTCGCCACATGTAGAGAGAAAAGATTTTTAACAACAAGTACTATGGTGGAAGCCTATGTCGTTTCACGGCTGATGATGATGGATGATAAATGTAAGCCGTAGGTGTAATCGGTGAATAATGTAAAATTACAGGAGATGAAAGCCTAGACGTGTCTTCAACTGTATACTGTTATTATAACAAATCTCTTCATGAAAATCCATTTCGACGTGGGTGTCGATGAGCTCATGTTCAGCTATGGGATTATCTCGCTAGAAAGGAAAATAAAAAGGAATATAAGTAATCAAAGCTTAAAACATCATACCGAGAGGTTTATCCACGAAGTATCATTTTCGAGGACGGAACGAACGAGGCCTGTAACGCTCGAGGACTCAACGACGTCGGTTTAACGTTACTGCTCCTAATGAAACCCTTGTCCCGCCGGCTTGCGAATATACTCGCGAATATTTGCGCTGTGAAGCGGTAACAAATGCCTTTTTGATTTATTGCTGGAGGCCAGAGGAAGACGCTTGCCTTGATGATTAGGCTGGCGATCAAGACTCGCCTCGTAAAATGAAACGGATCGTATTATTGCGATATTATGCAAATAAAGATGATTGTAATCTCGTTTTTATAGCCCAATCTTGACGCTAGACACATGTTATTTTGCTTTATTGGTTTATTTTTTACAAAACTTTCTTCTGAAAGTCCTTTCGCTTAGTGTCGGTACACCCAAACGTAATATGCGATAACACACACAAAACATTTTTATACACGCATAAGTCACAACAAAGTCACAAACACAAACTCACTGCGATGCCTCGATATAAAATGCCAAATTTACCGGCGACTGTACTTTTTTTGACTCGCTTTGAGCTCCTGTTAGCATTGTTTGATGAGGCGTCGTCCCATCTTCGGCCATATTAAATTAATTGTGACGTCGTCGCTTAGCCACTTGACAACAGTTATAGACGTCAGATTAAGAAGTATATACAATGCTGAATCCGCGGATTTCTCTCATCAATCGCTGAAGAAGATTAGACACAGCACTTATTTATAAAAATCTGTGTAGCCCGTTGTGAATTGAAAAGAATAAAGAATCCAATAAACACACTAACACATATTGCTGAATATATGTACTCTTTTTATTTTATGTCGCAACAATGCGTGGTCACTTTGAATTTCGAAGGAAGTTTTAACGTGTTACTAATTACAGAAAATAATCTTTCATAGAAGGTGGGCCTCTCAACCTCAACAGTAAATTAGTGATCACAAAGAGATAATATGACACTGTAACATATTACAGAGAAATAATAGGCGTGCCCGAGTGTAATTTACACCCGGACGCTACGCATTGTCTCATTCAATCCATCTAATGAAGCCGGCAGTGACGCGCCGCCATATTGCTGGCGATCAGGGGTGCCAACCTTCCGCTAGGCAACCCCTGCATGACCTCTGTGTTGGTACTGCAGTCGGTGGGAGCATAGTGGAAGGTCTCTTTGGTAGGAAATACGTGCGTGCCTACTAGAAATGCCAGTTAGGATATTTGCATCATTTAATCTGTAAAGGTTAAGTTCATCGAAGTTTATGTTTCGCTCAACAATATCGTTTGGTGGAATTATTTGATAACATGATGACAGTTAGCCAGGCCGAATTGTCCATGTTATAGAATACGGGAGGCGGTTTTTCGATTATCCTCATATTCAATGTACCATAAGATTCTGTTAGTGGAATATTGATTTGTCGGCCATCGCTTGAATAAAACTGCTCCTAACTTCAAGTAAAACTAGATCCTAGATTCAACCGACTTACAAAATGTGTGTGTGGCTTGGGGTTGTATGATACGCGTTCATTCCGCCAAATATGAATCGATTTTGTTGATTCTAAACAGGTCTAATACTTCACACGTCGTCGCGTATAATTTTTATCGAAATAGACTATGCACTTTCGAGAGAATCAACAGAATACAAAATATATACCTAGATAATTGTACCTCTACGGCTGAATGCTGTAGACTAGACTAGACCCATTATACTTATGTTGTCTGCGTGGTTGTTGAGTTTCAGTCTAAAATGTTGGTAAATTATTGATCATTCATCGTGACTCTTGGCAGCCCTATCGGTAGACAATGGCGGGAAAATATGACGTCATACGAGTATACTGAACCAAAGACAAAACGCAGTTTGTTGTCGCTGGTCTATTGTACCCAGCAGACACAGCGTCGCGCAATACCGGGGGCTTTCATTAGTATAGTTGGAGGTGTAATTTATTGCTTTACGCATGCTGCAAACTTGGTATAAATAAGGTCCTATTTTAGTAATCCTCAACTTTTTAAGGAGATCTCTACAGCTGGAAATCTATCGTATACGCTTGGCATTTAGTTTTCTTTCGTATTTCGCGACTATTCGTCGCCTAGAACCGTCCCTTGTCGCTTTCAACGTCACCGACAGAAAGCTATGGGGTGACCTTATCCTAAAATTGGGAACCCACGGCCAAGTATGGATTTACATTTAAATCAGACCATTTCTGTGGTCTATAGTGACTGGAAAATGTTTGTGTGCAAGAAAAATATCACTGTGACGAAATCACTAGGGCTGATAGGTTGAAAGAAGTAGAGGTAGCCATTGGGGACTATCAATCTGAACTAATGTTTGGAGTAGTCTAACTAAAATATTGTCGTCCTTTTTTAACCGCAACATAAAAACGTGATATCTTTCTTCCTCGTAAATAATACAGTTCTACTAAGGACTTTGATGTACGCTTAAAATATGTCTCTAAGGTGTAGTGCCTGTGAGGTGGTGGAGGTACCATTGTTTGCGAGCTGAAGATGTAGTGTTTAGGTTGTGCTTGAGTTGTGACAGTCCGCAGTGCGGCGGTATCCTTGGTTGTGTGGTCAACAGAGCTTTACCGAGATATGATAAAATCACAACCATATAGTTTACTCTATATCTACTTTATGTTTGTCTATTTGTTCTTCAAACGAAGAGTAAATAGTCATCTTCTAGATAAACGCGTAACATCATCAACCTGATCATCAGTTAACATCAGCTTAAAAGCAGCTGCGATTGAGGTCAAGCGTTGGTCTATATTTAAAAAAAAAAGCCTATTTCAATTTAAAATGAATCCTTTTAGGGATTCGTATCTCAAAAGGAAAAAAAGGTATGTCTTTGTGTTGACCCTGTTTCTCAGCAATGTTAAACACGTTATAGCTTTCTTCGATGGTCGGTACCTTACCTTATATGATATTCAATGTGTTAATTATAGCTCTCATATTCTGTACCGTACCCTCCGTGCTCTAGTCCGACTCACACCCTACCCCTAACTCACCCCATTTTAAAAGGTTATGGTAAAACAAATTTCGTATTGAACTTTTATCGTCAAAATCGCCTTAATGTTCGATATTCGATAATGATTAGATACAGTTCTAAACAGCATACTCGTAATATCAAACTCTCTACTCGCTAGCCCCTACTAGATCGAACTCGTGCCTCACATCTCGAGACTCCATCCTACACAATATTTACGCAACTAAGCGCATCCACGGTGCCTCGTAAACTTCCCTCGTAAATCAAAACCTCTAGATAGTATACTGGAGCACTGGAGTACGCAGCGTCTGTTTCCATTGCACTGACGGGATTTACTCATCCGTGTACAATTCATTTCAGATAAGTTAAAAAAAGTTACAATCTTCTGTTACAATCGAAGATTTGGTTTCTACATACTTGACTTATCAGCGCGTGTCTTTCCACTGCTGAAGATAGTCCTCTACCAACGTGCGCCACTACTTCCGGTCGCCAGTACTCCTCATCCACTCGCTCCCCGCTATCTTCTTAAAGTCGTCATAACAGCGGGATAGAGGCCGTCCCAACCCTCGTCTCCCGGTCCGAGGTCTCCACTCGATAATCTTTCTGCTCCATTAGTTCACAGAGACACTGCAGCTTGCTTATTCGAGTAGCTATCTCTGGCACCTTTGTACTTCGACGGATTTTATCATTCCGGATTTTGTTGCGCAAGGATATTCCAAGCATAGCCCTCTCCATCGCTCGCTGAGCAACTTTAAAGCGGTGGACAAACTCCAGTGTGAGCGTCCATGACTCTGCTGCGAAAATCATGACCGGGAGAACTTGGTCTTAAGGCATTGCGGTATACTGGACGTGAACATATGGCGGATATGTATATTCTACATACATTAGTTGCTTTTTTATGCTCTTGACTTCTTAGAAAAGAAGGCGAGTTATGTGGAATTTGCATCCACTAAAACCCCCTCGGTGGTCATCCTCTGCGCAAGTCAAGGAACCCTGGGAACTCCACGAACACTCCAGTGCTACCGCCATGTTATCAAAGACTGACGCCAAACACTTAATGTTGTGTTATGGAATTCAAATATACTCGGAACATATGTGAAGAGTGCAAAAACATTAATTATTTAAAAATACACAACTTTGCTGACTAAATGAAGTGTAATATTCTTTCAAATAACTGACTGTCTCATTTTGATACAATGACTGATTTACTTTACATTTATAGTGTATTGCAATTAGTAGCAGTAGCAAAGCTCAGACTTCGTTGAAGTTGAATACTATGAAAATTTTATAGCCCACCAAGTTTTGACCCTTCCGTCTTCTGTATCCCTAGCTTTATCGCTGCCACTATGGTTTCTGTTCTTCAATAAGCTATAATGTAAGCTGACTTACCCATCATAACATCGCAAAATCAACTCCGATAATGTTTACACGGATGAAAGTTTCATATGCTATTTTCGTAGCTACACACTACATACACTTACTTAATAATAAATTTATCTCTGTGAGAATATTTAGATTAAAACGTTCACGAATTTGGTGTGATTGTATACCTGCATGCAGTAATTGTGAATACACGGAATATCTTGTCGTGACGTATCGAGCAATGGCGCCTGCGCACCCTGACAGATGTGGGTCGGTACAGCAATGATAGTGTGTTGTAATGTAACCGTTCACTGCATTGTGGAGAGCGACGCTGGCGCCACGCTGGCGTAACGTCCATTCATACACGTGGTATGACGGGAGTGACGGACAGGGGCTTGGTGTGATGGACACGCGAAACCACTGATGTCATTTTCTGTGAATATTTATGTGTGTAATGATTAGATTAGTCAAAGCCCTGTTTGTTTTACCGCCTCCGTGGCATAGTGGCTACATGCTTGGACTTACAATACGGATGGTCTCGGGTTCGATTCCCAGTGGGAGTACCTATCGGTACCCGGTTTGGTTGGTGGTAGATATTATGATGGTAGATAATGACGGGTTTGCACTTTGCCTTCATCTCACCAGATACTGACGATAAGTACTATTAACACTGCTGTTTGTAGCAATAGATACCCCCACTGGGAATCTAATACGGGACTTCCGAATTGATTGTCCAACATTTAGCTACTAGGCCACGGGGGCTGAGACGGTTTTCATTTTTATTTTGCCTGCGACTCCAGACTAAGACACTCTGTTCTTGAAAATGCCTGTTTACCCTCAACGAGACCCTTCATCCTCAAATTTCAAACATTGCCAGGTGAAAAGCTTCATCGCAGAAAGATCATTAACCGCTGAACAAATGCCTCATGGTCCGATCCAATTTCAAGCAGCTTGCATTCAGCGTCTCCCTACGACATATAGCCAGGGGCACAGTTCGGACCTTTCAAACAAATGTCGTGATATCGGTTCCTATTCTAATACATCGAACGAATGACGTTTGTATACACGCGCATGTGTGAGTGAGTACGCGCGTGCAATACTGACGACTCCTGTGCGTCTACCATAAGTTTACGTAGGCGAGTATACCAGATACAAGACAGAATTCCGTGTGGGGAGACCTGGTTACCCATAACACTGGCCTCGAGCTTAGTTTGGGAACCAGCTCTCCCACAACTACTATATTACTTGTATAAAATGTAACTAGATGTTGTGGAGAGAGAAAATAAAAACCTATTTTATTTTACGCAGGCGGTAACGTATATCGAATACTATCGGAAATGCTGCTCAGTAGAGATGCGGGTGACAAGGACAGAGCGATAGACGTTATCGCCTGCGTAAACTCATGGTAGATGCACTGAGCGGGTAACTTGGTGAGGTGAGGTATCGCGGATCGGTGGGTCGGTAACCGTCCTTTCTGTAATTAGTACTATATTCATTCTGTGCGGTTGTTCGTTTGTTCTCTAACCGTAAATATGATAAAGGTTGAAGGTCCTTTTCATTGCTGTGCAATAGTTGAACTGTCCCCGTAACCCCAAGTTAGGTACCAGATAAGTAGCAAGTTACTTCGGCTCCAGTTGAAAGGGCGCCGATGAATGCCGGCGCTCTTATCGCCGCGCTCCCCGTTTGTCTTCAACTCGACGATAGATTATGGAACTATCTACAGGCGAGTAGTGGAGCGAGCACCGGATCACGACTTGATAGTTTAGTCTGGGTTCTAATCATTTCATGCAAAGTAGGTTCAGAAGTAGGGAGTGGAACACACTGCCACTGACAGATTAGGTATTATGTATGTCTAGCAGACTAGCATTCAATTTAGACGTTCTTTGGGAGAGTTGGTTTCATGGGAGTGTGGGCTAGCTGAAGTCAGGGCCTGCCTAGCCTATGTTCTTTGCCAGACTTTTAAAAAACGATACACAAAATCTAGTCATTTGGACTCTCCGTTACGATTTAACTGAAGAAGGACAAAGAATCAAACGCACTTTTGAATTTATAATATTAGTATGAGTGGATTATTTGTTTATTATTAATATTATTATACCCTCATATCGTACGACTGTTGCTCAGCGGCTCGGCAGTCAGTCTAACTCAGACGGTCGTGAGGTAAAGACGTGTTACTGTGCTAGTGAGACGATAATATTTCATAGATTAATTTTATAATTATAACTATAGTGTTAACTACAGCGGAGATAGTAATTCTAGCGTACTCTCAAGGTTTAATTTAAAGCTATTTTTATATGAGGAGCTTCTGCCCTGCCCATCGTCATAAAACTTTCACAAATCCAATTCTAGAACGGCATTCGTATTTAATAAAGTTTACATCTAAAGCGTTCTAACTTTTTAGAGAACAAAAACAATTGTTTCTCGTTGAAACGCCAGAGAAGTGAACCATTTATAAAAGTTAGCGTGCTGCCTCGGAGATCGTTGTAGCTAATTGGCGACGGGAGGGACTTAATTACTGTCACTTTATACACGATGAAATATGCTGTAGTGTCTACCGTCGCGCGTCGCGGGTATATTAGGTATTGTATATTCGTTGCTTAATTCCAAATTAGATGCCGTAATTCCAGCTGACACGACAGACTTTGTCGGTGATCGACGATCGTTGTAAGGACATATGACAGCTTTCGTCAGAAGAAAAAAACTGGCCAAGTGCGAGTTGGACTCGCGCACCGAGAGTTCCGTACAGATTATTGATAATTAAATTATGGAAAATCCTAAATAATTTGCCTACCGAACAATCCATTAACGAAGGCGCCTAAATACCATTTTCGATTGCGGCGTTTTGGTAACGCCATCTAGTGTCGGGTAGTAAAACTAATTCTCACCATTAGATGGCGTTATTAGTACATGAAAACGCATGTCTCCAAAAAATCTCGTTTATTGTATGGGAGCCCTCTTAAAGATTTGTTGTATTCTGTTTTTGAGTATTTGTTGTTATAACAGCAAACAAAATACATCATCTGTGAAAATTTAAACTGTTTAACTATCACGATTCATGAGATACAGTCTGGTGACAGACCGACGGACGGACGGACGGCGCAGTGTTAGTAATAGGGTCCCGTTGGTTACCCTTTGGGTACGGAACTCTAAAAATGGATTTGCAAATATATTACATCAGAATCTCATACCTCTAACAGTTCATCAGCAAATTGCACTAGACGATCTCATAATTATCATTTCGATTCCTCTAAAGATGATGCTTAATTGCCTCTGCAGTCTTCGTTGGTGAGTTAATTTCTACTATAAATTTCCTCGTTACGTATTAATGAGATCGCATTTAAGTTCTCCTGGTGAATTATCTCGGCACCTCTCAATTCACAGGAACGCTACCAGACAAGTTTACAAATCTTGCCCTCCCCATTGAAAGGTCAAGAAAAGGCGAACTGAAATGGGACGGAATTGGAACACGTTTTGATCATTTACCAGCCAGTGAACGAATGAATGAGTGAGTGAATGTAAAGGAATGAATGGGGAGGGTCTCGATCGGTTCATGTATGGCCCCTTATAAATAGAAATGTTATAGTTTTGCTGACACACGTTTTTTGATGACAAAAATGACTGACTAGTTTCCCAACGTGTTAACAAGACATACGAGTATATCATATAGCCTTGTTACTTGTAATTTGAGATCTAGTTAATTTATTTTACTTCTTTATTAAGCTTTCTTAAATACAAATATATAGTCTCTGATTGATTACCAATGTCTAAGACTTTAATGGTATGCAAAATAACTTAATAGGTAACCAAAAAAATTATCATCAAATACCAGAGCTTCTAATGTCACGAAAAACCAGATTCTCATTTAATTTTTTCCATTTTGAATTCATTCACCTCTTACATCTAACTAGTCACACTATATACATATAAGTAACTCAACTTTCGAGATTGAATACAAAAAGTCCACGGCATTACTTTTCAAAATCCCTCCCTAATCCCCATATCAAACGATCTTTCCTCCAAAACCTCTTACATAAGAAATGAATAGCCCCTAAAGACATAATCTTTTCAACAAAGGAAAAACTCAGCAGAATGTCAAGATGACATCGATTAGTTCGTTCATTAGCTACTTTCAGAGTTATCTATATATCTCAGTTCTGTCTTCGATGGCTAACCTTTTTGATCGTGCTCCAATTTATATGCGTTTCATTTGAGAGCCGGCGAGATAGGCATCTGGAAAACGTGACGAGAACAAACAAGTGCTGCCCTAGTCAGATTCGTTGATTACTCTGGCTTGTAGCTTCACCGGCTATGGTGAATTGATTATGTTGAAGTATTTCAGACGAGCTCGTTTCATTTTTGAGTTGGCTTTTTCGTGTTGTTGATGTTAAAACAGCCTTTATCTCTGTGGAGGATTCAGTATTTCATTTTAGACCTAGTCAGGTTTTTTGGTCGGGTACCTGGCGATTGGATCGTTTCTTGTTCTTTCTGACGTCGTCCGCAAATGATTGCGGTGAACTTCCCATAGGATACGTGAGGATGGCTTCCGTCGTCTCGAAACGGCGACCAACAGACAAAGCCACTTACTTTAGCATTAATATTGTTAAAAACATCTACTGCTTTTATTATTCAAGGCTATCTGTTAAGTAGAAACTTGAATCAATGACTTGAATAAAGTACGGTAGTCTAGTGTTCACTCAGCAAAGTACTCGTTCCTTAGTAGAAAGGCGTCAGGTCTTCCGAGAGGCTGTTGGAGCTGGGTCGATAGATTGCGGACAGAGCATCGATAGCTGTGAGCTGACATAGAGTGGTTTGTATTCATTATCTTCATCGACCGATGTGCCAACATGGCTCCCCCGTCGGCTGTTTGAAACGCGACGTTAGTTCAGCGAACATTTCCGTACGAATCCAATGTTATACTTGGTTGAATGAATATTTTGTTTGCAATAAGTTTACCGCTGTAGATCCTTGTGTTGATATCGAAAATTTTAATATTACGAAGCTATCCTTGATTTTGTTTCTTGATATCAAGCAATAGCAGAATAGCAGCGGTCTTGAATCGCAGATGTAGAGCTATTTGTATCATTGTAGTATGTGATGAAAACCTATGTCATTCACAACCTATAAACGTCCCCACTGCAGGGGCTCAGGCCTACTCTCCTACAGAGAGTGTATGGGCCATAGTCCACCACGCGGGACCAGTGAGGATTGGCAGACTTCACATAACGGTTCAAGACATGCGCCTTATCCACTAAACTACTGATGAAAACCTATGTATGCCCGTAAAAAGATCGCGCTGGTTTGAAACTGTATGACAACAAAACCGTTTAGCCTACAAACCTAACAAGTTGGACAAAGTTTTCCTAATAGGAGAACTGTTCAAACATTTGGGCATGCGGTGTCTTTCTTATGGATACACGTTTGGGGTTATTATCCTATCATTAATAAGGTAATTTTATGTAGAGATTAACTTAAGTGGTTTGGTATGGTTTCAGCAAAATTATTTCAGTACGCATGGACCCACACTCCGGAGGTCCCGGGTTTGGTTCCTAATTTAGTACTCTGGTTGGTCATTTCTGTGTCCGCCTAGCCTAGCTTCTAGCATGTTACCTTAGTATACAACAGTGCTATTTTTTCCGGTATGAAAGGTAGGAGAGAAAGATTCTCTTTCTACAAGGGCCTTATCATCAGGCGAAAAAAATGCAAACTGAAAACCGATTATATCTATACATCAAAAAGCTGAAAATTTTCCCCCAGACCTCGAGTAGTTGCTATACCTACCCGTTATATGAAGCAGCACGTTTTCATCCAGAAATACAGCAACAGTTTGTCCCTTCCCGTGGCATTGTGTCCCAACATTTCCGCCCCCACACCTCCCCACCCTCCTAACCTAAACCAACCTCCCCGTCTGTCCCCACTCAAATTACCTGCCTGGACGTTTAAAAAGAAATTTTCACAGTACATTTAAATGATTTGATAAAGTTTCCGAGAGCCACGCACGAGTGGAATTTCAAGGGTTTTCTTAAAGACAATGAATTATTTTTGTAGGCGAATATATTTTTGATCAAAAATTGTTCATAATTGAAGTGTGTTGTAATTAATTCGGCTTATCGACACAAAGATCGTAAGGTTGAGATATTTTTTGAGTAATTTTAGTCATGGGGTGCAAAACCTCTTAATCAATCGGACGCGATCATTGACGTTACCAGTCGATATCAGAGCGTAAAATACAGCTTCATCATCAGCAAGGAAACGTCCACAGCTGGACATAGGCCTCCTCTATGGTATGCCACATTGACAGGTTCCGGGCCACTTGCATCCAGCGACTCCCTGCGATCTTTACTAGGTCGTCGTTCCATCTAGTAGGGGGACGGCCCGGTACACGTTTCCCGATACGATCGCCACTCGATAACTTTTACTCCCAATTGCCACTTCACCTCACTGACTCGTCGAGCTATGTCGGTGACCTCAGATCGTCTTAGAATTTACCCATTTAGGATTTTATCACGTAGATAAATTCCGAGCATAGCTTGTTCCATCGCTCGCTGAGTGACTTTGAGCTTATTTATTCGGCCAACAGTAAATGACCACGTTTCGGTAACGTAAACGTAAATGACTGGGATTCCCAACTGTTGAAGCTAGAAACCTCACTTTCTACCAAAACAGTTTAATCATCACATAACTGTCACTAAACAACTTTAACCCGAAATTAATCACGTCATTACGTAAAAAAGTACCGTGCCCGAAGCATGGCGGCGAAAACAAGAGGGTTTCTTAAATAAATTTATCTTTTGTATGTCTATCTTTTTATCTTTTGCTGAAAAAATATCGTACAATTTAATTTGGTTTCGTTGAGTAACGACCGCGGTGACCTAGCTGGTATATATCTGGATGTAACATTACATTATTTGTTTCATCCCTAATTAGTTTGGGGTTGAATTGTATTTTATATCGTAACGGACATTAAAAGAAGGCACCTCAAGAGACAAATATGTAAAAAATTTAATTTTTTATTGGGATTTGGCAATAATTTATAGTTTCGAAAATTGTGAGTAAAATGTTAGATATTAAATAGTTAGATTTAATTGTCTAATTGCATTTTGATCATTTTTTTCTAGGGGTATATAATACATAAAAACATGATTTTACGAGATAACTCAAAATACCTAACAAGCTTCATACATTTAACGGTCCAATTTATAGACGTGTGACGTCACAACTCACACCCGATTTATATGGAGCGTTTCAGCACCGCGCAAATATAATTACTTTTTTGGCGGGTTGTGATAAAAAACTATTATTCGTATCGAAAAAAAATTTGATAGAGCGATTTATCTTTTTACATGGAGTATCAAATGACACAAAAATATTTTTTTAGTCTAATACCCAATTCTACGCTTGACTTCAGTGTCACCCTGAGTCACCCTGAGTCACCTAGAAAAATTCCCGACCACTGACAGCGTTACTAGATATGTTAACTTTTGGATTTTACCCCAATGGGTCATACTCCAAGTGTGACAGTGTGGACTCGTTGATAATAAAATATTCCCATTCAGTTAAAATGTGACATGTTGCCACTATTTTCTAGCTACAGACTCTGTGGTTAAATTCTCTCCAGGTTTGTAGTAAACCTCTGTCAAGAACATAATATTTACATTTTCGTTTAGGAGTCGCTCGAGCCAGAGGAAAATAATTTTTGTGTGACTGTGTGTCAAAAAGTCAAATAATTTTTCACTTTGTGTAATTAATTATAATTTTTGTACGTTAAACAATACGTAATAAATCACTGTTGCTATGATTCCCAACCAAATTACAAAAATAATCAATTCTATTCTAAATTTAACTCAGTATACACAAGGCTTATGGTGCGAATTCGTTTGACTGTGTAACACAATTGTTTATCCCACGAAATACTAATGCTATCGCGTTAAAATTTTGAATAATCATCACAATCGACTGCATAAGTCCACTGTTGAACATGAACCTCCCTCATAGATCGCCACGTTGGACCTTTGAGGCGATTTGCTAGAATCAACACGCATGGCAGGCGGATTGATTATCGCTTCAAAAAGTTATTGTTACTCGTACACTCGAGTACAAAAATATGTATCCACTTTGAACCATGTCACTTTCATCTTTAATTGACATTTCCATCAACTGTAGTGAGTTGATGGAAATGGGCAATCAATACAAGCAAGAGTGAATGTGACATGGTACAAAATTTGATATATATTTTTGTACTCGAGTGTACATAGATAGATACTAATGTCCATCTCATAAATATTTTTACCTTTGACTTTTGGACACCCGTGAGACGATAAAGGGCGGCTATATTCGAACTAAAGCCTAAACTATACGGCGAACTGCGACTGCGTCTATTTTTAACCGACTTCAAATAAGAAGGAAGAGGTTCTCAATTCGACGTTTATGTTATTTAATTATTTTTTTAAATGTTTGGATGATTCTTTTTTTTGAAAGCGTGTGCTCCCCGTGTGGTCCCATTTTAATTTAGTCCAGTCATGACAATGGCATACATGAGAAAACGATACAAATCTTAAATCTGCCTTATTAAAAGTAGACTTTTAGGGCAATTGAAGTCGGTTTCCAGTTCTTTTTGAACGCATTGACTTGTACTTCAAAAAGCATCCCGATAGATGCCCATGTCCTCAATGCCAAATTAATTTTACGTTACACCTTTTAATGAGAAGACATGATTTTTGTATGATGTCGAAAACATGACCTTTAACTTATTTGTATGTCCAGTATATTGCCTTATACCTTGCATTCGAACATAACTTCACTGGCTCGGCATTGTCAACGTTCTCTAGCTAAACATACACACCCGCCCACGGCTCTCGTGACACTATGACACTGACATTTAGCAAACCTACACATTGACACACGAGATAGTGTGTGCCTATTATAGCGTACACTATGCACGGGACAACTTCAAGCAGGGGTATCGGAAATAAAGTACCAGGCTGTCATAAATGTAGAAGTAGTCGTTCGCAGATAAAATCGTTGTCGGGTGTTCTCCAACTAATTTAGGTGACGAGACGGTTTAATTGAATTCAGCTCCGAGTGATGTGCAGAATTACAGCGGCGGCGGCGCTGCTTACAAGCACTTGCTACTTCGCAGTGATGCATTCTACAGGAGTTTAAACTTAAAAGTGCCTCTGTGACGTCATTGGTAGATCTTCAGTGCCAATATTTGTTGGTAAAATTTCAATCGATCAATACTCGACAACGATTGTTTGAAGATCTTAAAATTTGTATTACATTCGTCTATCTTCGTGATTTTAACTAATCATTTACCTTTTGGTAACGGTAATGGTTGGCTACCTACGCCCAAGGAGTATCAGGAGCGACTGTCATCTGAACCTCTAACCCGGAAATCGGATTCGTGATCTTCAGCGTGTGGTGTGCGCACGTTAGCTCAGACAACTGCGCCACGGAGGCCGTTTTGTGAATTTAACTAAATTTATATATTTTCGCTGTAACAAAGTTATTACCATTTGAACGGTGACATGACTCTAGTCATTAAAGTAAACTGTAGTGTTTGATACCCTTCCTAAACCACATATTTTTTTGTTCCGATGGCTTAGAATATTTTTTCATAGATCCAAGGGATTGCAGTCCTATTTGATACCTCTACGTGTTCCTGAAAAATGTGTCTTGACAGACAGGAGAACTATGTGATCCCATAACGTATAAGGGTTAATTTTTCCTTTTGAAGTACGCAATCCTTAAACAACAATAAATATAAACTCAATAATTATTCATTAGTTGCACATCATATATCAAGGACAAATTAATTAAAAATTTATAAATATAATTTGGTTATGTTATTATTTAAGTTTAGTTCGTTTTCTAATTGAATTTCTCAGCCGACACGTAATAGTTTTAGTTTATATGTAATTCTATTGAAACTGTAGGTCTATTTAATAATAATATTCGTTTTCATGTATATTGGATGACTGTTTCATAAATTAAAAACAAACATTACTATAATTGAATTGCCTTGTTTTGGTTAATAATATAAATATAATATATGGATATAAAAAGGTATTAATATTTTTTCAATTTAATCGAATTTATAAGGGATTGAAAACATTTTCCCTCGTCAGATTATATCCAACAAAGCCATAAGATTTCGATTACAAAAGTCTTTTGGCTTAAAATGCAACTTTTTTACTTAAATGAGTATCTTCAAAAGTTACTTTAACTTTGCCGGGACGGTTCAATACGGTTTGACAAACAGCACTATTTGTGGCAGACACAATGAAGTGTTTAAACTGCTATGCTTACTGCTTTACGCTGAAACGTATTTATTTTTGACGATATTCAACGACACTGACAAATAATTTATTCAACCTCCAATACAAAACACTAATAGTAACAAACACACAAACAGGGGAAAAACCTGACGAAAATATCTTGATTTAAAAAGTGTTAAAACTAAACGCGAATATGGCAATTTTTTTAAGACATGGGCAGAGGTTTTATTTAGTCTTCTGGTATTACCAGTCTGCCTGCGAAGCTTGGTTTACGTTCATCATTACGTTGGCAAGGCAATTATTACGTTGCGATCTATGACAGATATATCATGTCCAACATTGGACTGCACGGAATAAATTCTAGTATGTATTTATTTTTTATTAGTTAACGAGTTATTATAGAATCGGTTACGCAAACAATTCACAGAAATCAACGGGTGGAGTGAAGACATTATGAAGCGATAAAAAAATTGAGTATAGTCAGTACTCGCAAAGTTTGCCCCTCTGAAGTTAGCCACAAAAGACCGTGACCGTATAAATAAGAGGCAAGGCAAGTTAGCGGCAAAGAAGTGTCCTAGTGTTTTATGGAATAGTTGTTATGAAATTGCGGAGAGCTAACTTCAGAGGGGCAAACGTGTCGTGCGAGTACTTTAGACATAAAATCTATTTGGGTGTGGTATAAAAAAATTTGATAAACCCAAAGTTAGAAAAGCTTCCCTTTTATTTTGATGTTGTTTTATAAGTTCCCTCCCTCAGGAGAATCTGTATTGTGTTATATGATAATGGCTCAGTCTTTATAAACCGGTTCCGCAAAGTTTTTACGGGCTATAAGCAAGTTTGTTCATTTGAAATGCTTTGTGCAGACTCGACTTTTACGCGCGAAGATGACTTGAGATTTTTAAGGGAAAATTTGTGGGTTAAATTCTATTATTAACGAATAAAAATATATCTCTGTAAGAAAGTAGACAAGAGCCTCTGAAGTGGGGACATATATAAGCTGTTGATGATGATATCTGCCGCGTAACAAAATAAAATGACGCGACCTTAGAAGGGCGAGAGTGTTCTGATCTTGGGTTTCCCTTATTGTACGTCAGATATAATAATGCATAGAGAAGAGACGGGTGGTATTGCCAGCCGAGTGGTGGAAGAATCACATGTTATCGGGACTTTGCAACATCGTGGGGAAGGGACACTGGAGGGGTTCTAGCTGGTGGAAACCCACACTGGTTTCGGTTACGTAGGTGTTTTTCTTCGAAACGCCAAATATCTTTGAAAGATTTTTCCCTTCGCAAAAAGAGATGATAATATAGCCGTAATTTGTTTCTATCTCCCGTGGCCTAGCCATGTCAGTATGTACAACACCGACTAACGATGTGACAGGTCTAGGGTTCGATTCCCTGCAGGGTATTTTTTGATACACGGTTTGGTTGGTGGTAAGGAATTTTTATATGTTCGCCTGGCTGCATATCTAACGCCATGTCATTTAAATCTGCCCAGGTTTATAAAAAAACCACCAAACATCTGTTGTGTTCCGGGAATGAAAAATAACAGAGCCATTGCAATCATTATCTTGACTTGTAGGTGAGCACTTCCATCCCACCACGGCCTTATCGAGACTTACCATCAAAAATACCTAACCTGTAGTACTGATACTTTATTACGAACTTAAAATGACTTAAAAATCTCCATTCAACAATGGTTGTCATATTTCGTACATCCAAACAGCCAGCGCCCTCACCGCAAACTGATGTCTCTCAGCTTCGCAAATTAAATTCTATTTTGACGAGTTCCTGCGAGGAATTTCATTAGTCTATGAGCTGGCTTTGTCTTGCGTCAAGATGGTACACTCGAGTACAAAAATATGTCCACTTCTGTACCATGTCACATTTAACTTTTGCTTGTTTCTATGTAGTGTGTTGAAGGAAATGTCAACGAGAGGTGAATGTGATATCGCTCAAAAGTGGATACATATTTTTGTACTCAAGTTTACCAGCTTGTAGTGAAGTAACTGGGACACATTCCTCTTTTTTTCTTATATTTTTTAATGATTTATTAATATAAGTAAAATTACAGTAACCTGAAATCCATCGCCAAACTGAAAATCAGTTTGTTGGCGAACAAAAGCCCTAACTCTGGTCTAAATTTAACCTTTATATACAGAAATGTGGCAAACTGGTAGAAAATTAATCTTGAATTGGAAATAATATATACATCAAGACCTTTCAGTAGCTCGACTCTTACTTTAGACTTGAAAACCTATTTACCGACTTTTACTTTCCTCACAACTTAAAGCATATATACTAGGTAGCAGATACTCGTAGCTCCGAGTTCTTTCACCGTAGTAGTTTGTAACATTGCTTGCCTCATACTTTCTACGTGTGGTGTTCCTCAGATTCAAGTTATAATTTCTAATAATTTTAAATTGAAAGCTTTCGAAAGATTGGTTTGCTGTAATAAGTATTTCACTTTCTCGTGTACGTACAGGATTTTTTTGAGGAACATCAACAGCTAAACAGACTATATATACAGAAATCGTGAAAACAGAAAGCCAATAAGAGATATATCTCCACATGCGGGTGTATACTCGTACGAACGTCAAAAGGTACCACGACATTTGTTTGAAGTGTCCGTTCTTTTCTGGCTATAATATGCTGTTCTCAATCCATTGTGAATACAAAAGTCTTAGATGTATATATATAAAAATATACTTCCACTTGCACGCAAGTTTATCTGTATCAATTGTCTGTACCCTTAAGTTGACCCGTCCGTCCGTCCGTCCGTCGCCTTATGAAGTCAAAGTGGCTTCTTAGCTGTAAGAAGGGATTACGCCGGGTGGCCGCGCCTGGCCACCAGCCACCCGCCCACGAGCGTGATCCAGATTGATGGGTTTATTAGACGGACCCAAGGGGAACGTTATTTAGGGATCTCTATGTTTACGTCACGACGACTTGGAGCAGTGGCAGAGATTATCTAGAAATTATTATGGTCCGCAAGAAGTGTCGCTTTCTTCGCGTCATTTGATTAATATTTAATATTCTTTTCTCGTGGCTTCATCTGCGAGGGCTGCAGAAATAGTCCCACGGATACTAGGAATAAACAAGTAAATTATGTTTACCGATTACCAAATATAGCTAAGAAGCACTGCAAGAAAACTTGTTTTGACGTTAAAAAAACGCAACAAAATCCGATCCGCGTCAAATGTATAACACCCCTCTTTTTGCGTCGGGGGCTAAAATAGCCTATATGTTAATCTAAACAGAACAAATCCTGGGTTCGGTTCCCATCCCATCCATTTATTATATCATAGTCCAGGAACTGATTGGAAGTAAGATTATATTCCATTTCATGTATTAAAGGGTAAAGATGCAGCGATCTATAACAGTATTTTAGCTAAGTAATAAATATTACGTACTAACTTATGTGACCCTGGTACACGTGTGGCCTGGTAACAACTCAGTAAAGTTGAAAAACTTGAGAGGTGTCAAGGGACACCCGGATGGAACGAAGTTCCTTTCGATTAATTAGTGAAGGAATTGTAATAAAATTTTACAAATTTTCAATAAGGTTTGAACGGATTTTTAACATTATATTTTAAATATGGTTTTGTAGGTTTTTTCATTAGGTTTTTTATGTACGTGATACGTTTTGTTTTTAGCGACATCTGTCATTGAGTAGCGGCAACTAATCAGAGCCATCTGTCGTCACATAGCTGTACTGTTGGTATCGTCGATGTAGATAATACTAACAGATGACGCTAACTTACTATAGCAAAAAGTGTCGTGACAACTTTTCGTAAGAATTTTTTCCGTCTAGCCCCCTTTCACAACGCGCGATCACAACTAACTTTGTACGTACAACTAAAAGTTGTTAAGTAAGCAATAAAGGTTGTTATTCCGTTTCAAACGACTGTTTGTGTCATTTGGGAGGAAAATCAGGGACGTGACGAGCATTTGACTTGTAAATTGTGTGTTTCTTCAATTGGCTTACAGACTTGTTATTGTTATGAAATGTATGTACTTGTTGATGGGGACTGGTGTCCATGGGGTAAGGAACAAGACTACAAGACTACTCATACAGCCCTTGGTCTGACTGGTTAGCTATAGACACTTTATCTGCCACTAGTTTACCATCACGTTAAATAGCACCATTTTAAACACCATCATATTATTAACCATCATTTTATTATTTCAACCGACTTCAAGAAAGGAGGAGGTTCTCAATTTGACGGGTATGTTTTTTAACTCAGAACTTTCCATTGGATGAACATATTTTGATGATTCTTTTTTTATTTGAAAGCTGGTGCTTTTGCGTGCGATTTCTAGTTCTTTTTGAACGGGTTAAATTGTTTTATCAATGTGTGATAGGTTTGCCTTTGACCTCCATCTCACCTGATGGTAAGTGACGATAGGCCGTTGGATGCAGAATCCTCAACCTAATGAGGCGCTGGCCTTGCAAAAGTATACCCCCATTTAACTACCACCATATTAATTACTATCGTTTTATCTACCACTAATCTGCCTTCACAGCTGCTAGCTGGAAAGACGGTGGCGTACATACACATACAGTTCTATAAGTAAATATATGTGTAAAGTATATTTGAACTTCGAATTTAATTTTGTCGTTTATAGACCCAGAAATATTTCGTACATTGACCTCGATATATTTTCTAAACATTACATTAAAAAAATATGAATATTTTAGTACAGACGGGGACAAGGAAGTAGCTCGCTCCCTGAAGATGAAACTGTCCCGACGACCGGAAGAGTTGGTCCCGCAGTCGTAATCACGTTGGAGAGTCTCCCCTCCCCTCACCCCTCCCCCATTCAATAAATATTGAAGTTACCTCGTTCGATAACGTTCGGTAACTTTCGGTAACGTAGCAAATTCACAAATTGGCCTCTCCAAGCTCAATGGGTTGACAACCGACCGTTGACGTACTAAAATGAATGATACGCTACTGGCAGTGCGATTGGGTACGGTAAAAGTTGGTCCTCATCGGACGCATTTTTTCATCTTGAAAGCTTTTAATATATTTTATGCAAAATAAATGACCTGTAAAATGTAAATAATATAAAAGTACTCCCGGCGCAAATGAAATCGGTTCTTAGGTCACATTAATTCCTAAATCATTTATTAAGCTACAATCACTAGAAATTCTATTTGGCTTTGTTTGAAACATGCAAAACGTTTCGTGATACATTTTATAACGAAACATCCATTTATCAAGACTTATGAATAATAAAATGATTAGTTACAAAGAACGATTATTCCTAATGCCAATGCCCGGAGTGACCTAAATAGCTACACACACTGCTTAGTTCCACTACAATCAAATGCCATATCCAAACTTTCCTAAGTCAAGCAAACGACCAATTTAAAATGTACCCAGTCTAGGGCGGAGGAGTACTCGGTAAATGAATGTTGTATTCGGTTATATTGGAGTGACAAGATGCGTAATTAGGGGGTAAACAAAGGGGGCAAGGGGAGACTGTTGGTAACAAGGTATTCTTCGTCAATTAGGAAATCTTATTGCGTTACGCGGAGTCTGTGGAGTGATTGAATTATTATCTTAGGCAGGCGCGTACCGCGACGTGCCCGGGTATGGATTGTCGTGCAAAAATATTCTGTGGATTTCTCATAATGTTACCTGCAGCCAACACGCCGCTTCATCAAACAATACCGACAGGAGCTCAAAGTGAGCCGAAAAAAGTACAGACGCTGCCTTATTTTGTTTCGATTATATTATGTTTGCTGTCTATTTTTTCAGGTTCCGTAGTCAAACAAGGAACTCTTATACGATACGTCTTAAGATAAAGGTCCCCAAAATTCGAACAAACTTACTCGAGTGGATCTTTTATATATTAATACAGAGACTAATATATGTACCTATTATTAATACGTGAAGCGAAAACTTTGTACCGCTTTTTACTAAAATTGCGCGGACGGAGGAGTATGAAATTTCGAAATATGTATAGTTTATATAGAGGTTTAAGCACTTGATCATATAAAACCAAATATCTATCGGACGGAATGACACGTGTGAACCACTCGGCTAAAGTGATTATGTTTGACAGCGTGAAATTTCCCATCATATTTAGCGTCGAATAATGCGAAAGAAAAAGCGCATGAAAACTCGAAAACGCGCGATTTTTCGCCCCCAAAACCCCCAAAACAAAAACAAAAAAGCGAAATCGCTGGAGCCGTTTCCGAGGTCCGAATTATATATATAAAAAAATTGCTCGTTTAAAGGTATAAGATAGAGAGATAACTGAAATATTGTTAAAAGTTTCATACGTTGTCACGCTCCAACGCATAGCCGTTACGTCACGTTTTATCACCGCGTGACTAAAATCAATTTTTAGGAGAAAAAAATCGAAAAATATTTGTCAGGGCTATATTTTATTATCTTGTCACATGGTCAATTTAAAAGCTCAATCCACACGGGTGATAAAGTGAGCTGAAGATAAACATGAATAATCTCAGGGCTGGAGTATTGCCTGTCGCATACACTGATGCAGACTGCATTTTCCCGACTGCTTTTCCGTGCCGAACAGATGTTTGCGAGCGCACGATGCCTTCCTATCGTTATTGGACATTGTGTAAGCAAATAGTTCTGTTTATCTGTTCTGATACCGTGCCAGAAGCATCCATAAGCCTACTTAATGGGAATTTTTTCAAAATGTCCCCATACAAAATTTATTTTACAACAAGATTTGTTTCGTATCGGATTACTATCGGCATGCTTTCGGTTTTGGGTTGGGGTGAAGATTTGAGCGGATATCAATCGGTCGTATCTTGTAGTAGGTGCCTGTTGCGGCAACCAATACACAATTTTGTGGAAGCATTAAATATACACATCACAGACGGAAAAATTGTAAAAAAGAGCGGGAAATTGTCTAGGTGGGGCCTGTTTAAAATAAATAATTATTTATCAGAGAAAATAATCATGAAAATCGGTTTATAATTGTAGGAGATATGAGGCACTATATCACACACACAGAACAACCCCCTGATAATTTCAAACAAACAAATGTAGGTACTTTGTCTATTGAAATGAGTGCAGCGTACAGTACCGAATTAAGAATCTACTAAATAATTCCACAAAGTTGCAACCTAAGCACAAATTTTTGGTAGGGCATTGTTCTATAGCGACCATCATGAGGACTGCCCCACAGCTAGCAGGGTTATATTTATGAGTAACTTTGCTTTGTGTTTTCTCATCTGTTTATGGAAGCTACACGTATGAAATTTGGGCAATGAAAACTAAAGGGTTTTATCACTTTAACATTAGACTGAAAACATGATTGGTGAAAATTTTCCTGATAACTTTAATATTTCAAATCACATCTTTTAAAATAATTTTTATTAATTCTATATTAATTTGTAGGTAAACTCAGTACCTGGTAAAGTTTAGAACAATGTTCTCCTACACGAAACCGTTTTTCTTCAAATAAAATCATTATTTATGTTTTGTAGCTTACATTATTTTACTTCCGCAGTGAGGACGGATGAAGTGCTATCACTGTCTTGCATATGTGGCTTACGGTGAATATTTCTGAATCTTACCTCGTACTGTCACTGCTTTCCCCTTGTAACAGAAGGTAGTCCTAGGAATGAATGTTTACACATGCAGTGGTGCCAGATTGTGAATTAAAATGATGCCAACATTCTGCCTGGTTCTCCGAGTGGTTGGTTAAAAGAAAGGAACAAAACCGCCGAAATATAGTCCCTTGTCACATTGTTCCCGCACCCCACACCTCATGTAAACATGTGTAGAAGCGAGACCCCCAGGAGCGAGAGCGAGAGAATACATAACGTACTTGCAACTTCATATTTACCCTACTCCCACGTTTACCTCCTTTTTGCACATGTCCTTTACTTACATCATTACCTTTGCAAATGTATGTTCCAACCGTTTTATTTTGCAAACTGAAAATTCGGGGTGACTTTTTACACGAGAGTTTTTCTCTTTTACGATAAAAAGCTTCTAGGGGTCTGTGGATACAATGTAAGTGTAAGCTTATCGTCATAGTGTTTATATTTTGTATAAATGTTTCACATGTCAAAGAAATTATAATTTACTGCTACTACTTACTTCCTTTGTAATTTTAGGTAGCAATCATTCTTCTAGCATCATCGTTCATTCATCAATCATTCTTCATCGTGGAATGACATGTTCAAAATTTAAATTTTTATTTTTAAAAGTGTTTGGCCACATGGTTCGTATGGGAGGGTATTGCATTCAAGTTGACGCCATATCATTCCACCCTCTGAATTCTATAAATCCATAAATTGGTCAACCATAAGAATGGCGAGGTAATAAGACTCTTATTAATTTAATCAAAATATGCTGCAAGTAATAATTAAAAAGAATTAACAAAGGAGCTTAACTTTATTATGAGCTGGGGGATTGAAGGAACTCGAATATTAAAAGTTTGGTACATGTAGACGGCCTTATCGCTTAAGGCGATCCGATCCACCTCCATTAAAGTTTCATACTAAATTTCTGTTGCCATAATCTTTTAAAATATAATAGCTGGATTTGTGCAGTAACTATCTAAAAATAGAACATCAGATTGTGATATCGCGAAATGAGTATCATTAACATACAACTTCACAGGGAATCACAATTTTCATTTTAAACACGTTTTTCGATTATTGCTCAGTCTCAATCTATGAACCATTAGCTGCGTAACTGCTATTGTAGCTAACTATAAAGTTGTAAATTAATGATATTTATTTCGCGATACTATTTCACCTCCTATTTTTAGGTAATTACTTATTAAAGCCAGCCATTTTAAAATATTAAAAGATTATGGCAACAGAAATTTAGTACGAAAGCATTACTAGAGGGATAACTTTAAGAAAGAAGGTAGGTGCTTCAAAATAAAAGTAGGTAATATTACATTATAAATACTATTCCACCGTTTCACGGAACGCACTCGCGCAATGCTAAGTGGAATTCCCTGCCATATATGCTTGCCGAGTGATACAATCTGGAGTTATTGAAGGCCGGTGGATACGCAAGCTCTAGGCAAGTGTATATGTACCATACTAGACGAAATCGTCACCACATCGGGTAAGATGTGGTCAACGCTTGCCTATTCTTCTACACAAAATGTCAGTCACGGATGGTTTATTAATTAACTACAAGCCTACTAGCTCAGATTTTGCGCTAACTCACTTCATCCATTATGGACTCGTCTCTGATTCCACACAAGCATCCCGTTCTCCCCGCTTGTACTTTGCTCTATTTATCCTTCATTTGAAACATTGAGCACGGATTACTCCCTGCCCTCCAGATTCCATTTCTTCGTTCCCCTGTGCTCTTTGACTAATGCATTTTGCTTTCAGATTATACGGATTACAGGCCGAGTGCGTCTCTACTGGTCATTATACTACTGCAAAATTAATGTGATGGACTATTATGATAGATGATAAGGTATTTAGTTTTTACCTTTGTAGCGTGTTGGTTATTAGGATTACAAGGTCAAGGTTTTGCAGGCGGATTGGTGGTCGCAGTCACATCTTTAATAGAACATTATGATTCAAGTACGGTGAGCTGGATATTATAGTCGAGGTGTTTATAGGCACGAGGCGAAGCCGAGCTGGGAAATTGAATCGTACGCTAAATGGGAAACTGGAACTTCGTGCGGTTGGTTATTCTTTACAAAGATCTGATGATACAGGTGCTGTTATCCGAATTAATGGGTTTTATATGATGCAGCACACACCGTATTCTCCATATCTAGCTCTGAGTGATTTTCATCTTTTTACTCATATGAAACAGCACCTGCTTGGACGAGGCTTCGATAAGGTGGCGTGCTCTAGAAGTATTTTCCCCTTCTCTCCCTATCCAACTTTCAAAACGCTATTCAAAGCCTACGTTGAAAAATAAATTCAATTTCTTAAAGTTTCTTTACGTTTCCAAAAACGTATTGATCAACATACTCTCTTTATATCGTTGTTCATAAGCCTTCCTTCTTTAAACTTTTGTGTTATCTACTTTGTATATCCCTGAGTAAGTTCCCACAGATCCTCCTAACTCGGTCCCTGCCATAAAACCGGTCACCATGTAATTGATAGTGATACAAACGTCCCTCGTCCAGCTGAGCCGGCCCTGGGAGCATTATCTCTAGTGCCCTTTGCTCCGATACAGGCACGCATCCAGGGCGATACCTACTGAGGGTCCGGACACCCAAATAGAATTTCGGAGGAAAAAATTGTTGTTACATAATTTGATTCAAGCCCTTTCAAGTTTCTTTACAACTATTGATTTGCTTAGTCGCACACTCCTGGCATAGTGGTCGTAGAGAACTTCTACTGTCCCTTGTAACATTAATCGTTCCAATGAGTTTTCGTTGCGGGTTATATGCCCAAACTTCTTTAGGATACGCTATGGCACAGTCGACTGACGCCGTTGTTTGATATGAAGCTCTTTCACTGTCGTGTTCCTGTATGAAAGGTTGGAGCCAGTGCCTTATTAGTTTGAGGATTCTGGGTGCGCACGCTTACCATCTAACTCGTCTATCGTCACTTACCGTCAGACTAAAGCCAAGTGGCAAACCCATCATACATAAAAACAATGCCTACTTCTTTGATGAAAGTATATATTGCGTAAGTCAGAAATATTGTGTTTGGTGAGAGCGATCGGCCTCTTTCTCACAGATAAATACAGTTTTTTGTCTCTATACGTGTCTCGTACCCCCCGTACAGAACACCCTAACTGCGTCCCTGTCCAGCCCTGCAAGAAATAATTTATTTAGCCGCTGTTTACACGCCCTTTGAGGTAATGTCTTGTGTATTATAAGGGTTGTAGCTTATGTTACAGCCCGCTGAGATAAGTTATGGCGCAGGTTTTATAGGGGTTCGTTATTACACAGAGTTCTTGTTAAGAGACATATGTGGAAATTAGATCATATTTCGCTGCCAGAGGCTTGAAAGGTACAGTATCACTTTGTACAGTCATCGACATAGATTTTTTGCAATCTTGTTCCATGTCACATTAAATCTTGTAGTATCGTACAAAATTTAACCCAAAGCATCTACTAGTTCCATTAGTAGCCATTAGTTATCCAGTTGTACCATTAGTACAATCGAGCAAAAATGAGAAGAAGAAAAAAACACGTTTTAGTAGATCCTGCTTCAATTTTTAATTTATTTTCAATCGACTTCGAAATAGGAGGAGGTTCTCTGTTACACTGTGTTTTTTTAATGTTACGCGACAACTCCGTCAATTATCGATGATTTTTCGATTTCGATTATTCTTTTTTTGTTTCATCACACTTCAGAGATGGTCTCATACAAATTTTATACAACTTAAATTAACCCACATTCTAAGGGTAAAGATTTTAGGGGATGAATTCTGTAGAGTTTTAGTACAGTTGAGGTCCGTTTCTAGTTCTTTTTGAACGCGTTAATTATTATTATCTGTTACAGCGGAAATACAATTAATTCACATTGTGTAAAAATTTCAACTGTCTACCTATTACGGATCATGAGATAATCATAATTAATATATTTAATAACTCTCGTCACATGTCAATATTACACAATTACATGGCATTAGGGTGTACACTGAAGTACCCACACAGTATGATTCTTTTAAATATAAAAAGGTAAAAAAAAACATGAATGCTGTAAAACGCCTGCTTCAGGAGCCATTTTTTAAGGTTATTTTGAAATGTTGCGGAGCTCGGAGCGATTACAACGTCCCGTGGAAGTCGGTTATACACCGCTGGACTCAGCATGTGGATAGACTTAGAGCTTTTCGTCAATCTGTGAGGAACGCCGCGAAGCCTACCCGCATGTCGGGTGTTGTGGGAATGGCAGTCACCGAGTCGCATGTAGCTGTCAAGGTCATCTCGCACGTAAATGTCGACTTTGTATATTAGGATGCTGGGGAGAGTCAGGATGCCGAGTTCCGTAAGATACAGCCCGCTGACGGACGGACGTTGGTTGCTCTGCGGCACGAACCCTAAATAATGATTGACAACTCTAATAACCATAGAAACATTTCATGCTCTTATTGAAACTCAATCATCTTGAATTCATTTGAAAAGGTAGTATAAACAGAGTGTGTGGGCGGTATACTAAACAGGAGCGAAGCTCAAGCCTGGGGTTAATACACGAATATTTCGTTATCTAGCATCGGGACCGGGGCACTATCGCTGGCAACCCTCCAGCTTTGTACTTGTGTTGCCACACGGAAAAACTTCAGGCGACACCCTTCCAGTTTAAACAAAGTCATTTATACTTAAGCCTACCACATTGACATAATAACTATGGACACGCCATCTTGTGTAGCACATGGGATCTAAAAAGTAGGTGCCGTGCCCCTACCGTTTTTATGTTTGCGGTTCAGTATTATCTATTATATTATAAAATTCATAGCAAATTATATTACATTAAGTTTAGTTTAGTTAAATTGTAAAGTACGAGAACATAACTCAGTGACTAAAACGCACGTTGCTACGACGTTAAAAAAAAATCGCTTTATTTTATTATTATTATTTTGTTACGGACCACGTGGTTCATTTATATATACAAATGTATATGCTGTCAGTTCACAGCTTACTTCTCTAGTAAAACATTCCGTTTCACTGAACTTCAAATTAATGTGTTTCTTTTCACTCTGCTATAAAAACGTATTTACTGTAGCGTATCCATGTCTCTTATTATTCACTGGCCAGGAATGATGAATTGCTGTCTCGGCGTACGGGAGCGGAAAGTAACTAACTTTGAAAGGCTCTATGAAGTTCTATTTAGTTTAGACTTTGGAAGTTCTGGGCTTTGCCTAGTCATAAATACGAGGACACTTTTACAAACTTAAGGCTGGTTGGCTATTATCCATGTCAGCTACAGCTGGGTCGCTTTCAATTCTTTACAAGTTGCTGGCATTAACTATTGATGCTATAAGGGACACAGAAATGCCCCGCCAAGTCTTTAGACCTTCTTGGAAGTAAACGTTTACGAATATATAGCTCGCAATAAGAATCGCATTTTGAGAACTCTACAACTAAGTTTGAGGTAAATTTTACAGAGAGGAACATTGTGTGTGTGCATCAGTATTTTCAGTAATAAAACTCTTAGTCGATTCAATCCATCAGGCATGTATAATTGTATATTCCTCAATATATTCTCATGTTCTCAACACACAGTCGGGCAGAGTAACGTTTACTAGTACTATTTCAACAAAATTCACAACAGGAATGGTTTACAAAATGAGTGTTCATCAGTTTTATACTACGATCCTCATAGCTACCACCATCGTCAGTTCCTACATCAAAAACAACAACTTCGTGAATCAAAACAGGCACAGTTATACAATATTAATTAATTCCTATAACCAATTACGTTAATACTGAAATTCAAGAATGGATAATTAAATACAATATTTGTTACTAAAGGCTCACATTATTTAAATACATAATTATTCCAATAAATTAGATAAACCGTGCTGGTTGAGGCAGCGTGCATCGCCTTCTCGCCGGAAGTAATTGCCTACGACATATTATACAATATTTATCTTTCTCGTTAATAAATCATAGAATCAAGTATACAATATCAAAATACAAACGTAGTTATTGTTTAAACATTTATGACTAAATGTTAATGTCGTTCAGTCACGTATCCGAGTAACTTGTATTAACTTAATTTGATGTAACGCGCGTTTCGGGCACCTGCTGGAGGTGCTTGTTATGCCTCTTCATATAGATGTCGCTGGTAGCCCTTGCACCGGATGTTATTGCCGGTAACACTCGGCCATCCTGCATGAGCCGTGTCCCACGGCTCTCACCACCCTTGAGCTCTGCAGCACCACCAGGATGATCCTGAAGCAAAACATATTTCGCAAAGTAAACTGTTACAGGAACATTTGATGCACTTATTTAGAAAACTGTTACACAAATGAATAATTTCTCAACATAAATCGGTTCAGGTAGTCATTCACAGGTGACGAACACACAGCTTGGCATTCTCCCTTTTTTAGACTTGATCACCCAGCCGTCATATAAGCCACACAGTTCTATTCACACTTATTTACTCGTTCAATGACTTGATCACTCAGCTGTCATTCTCATCACCTAGTTTTATTCCCCTTGTTTCTTCTGCATACAATGACTTGATCACCCAGCCGTCATATAAAGCCACACAGTTCTATTCACACTTATTTACTCGTTCAATGACTTGATCACCCAGCCGTCATATAAAGCCACACAGTTCTATTCACCCTAATTTACTCGTTCAATGACTTGTTCACACATGTTGGCATTCTAGTAAAAAAAAAACTCATTCACCCTTGTTAAAAGTACAAAATGATTTGATTGCAATACGCACGCTTTCTTCAAACGTAAGAATGTCGATTTTCTACCTAAATCTGCACACGCTATCAGAAATAATGAGTATAACACGACCAACCTCAAAATATTGTTGCGATGTACTCGGTGAATGCCACCACGTCTCGTCACCTCGTTATGGCCGTAGCGCTGCAGTGCCAGCACTCGCAGCGCTGCTGCAGCCTGCACTCCCTCGCCTCGTGCCTCAGTAGATCATGCGAGTAGTTTTTACGTGTCTGTAGTTTTCGAGCTATGATATCACCATTCATGTGTACTCTTCTACATAATCTGTTCTTAAACCACATCTTCTAGAGAACCACGGGCAGTTTTTCTTGCACACAGTATCAGCTCGTCGTCAGAATTGATAGAAAAACATGTAGTCGTTTCCCTTTTGTCTGTATGCAGTTCATTTCGTTTTCTCGTAATTTCTCTTCGTAATGTTTCCTCTTATGTCGTCACAGTACTCAGAGCGTATAGGTCAGACATCTTCTCTCATCCCACTTCTGAGATTTTACAGAGAGGAACATTGTGTGTGTGCATCAGTATTTTCAGTAATAAAACTCTTAGTCGATTCAATCCATCAGGCATGTATAATTGTATATTCCTCAATATATTCTCATGTTCTCAACACACAGTCGGGCAGAGTAACGTTTACTAGTACTATTTCAACAAAATTCACAACAGGAATGGTTTACAAAATGAGTGTTCATCAGTTTTATACTACGATCCTCATAGCTACCACCATCGTCAGTTCCTACATCAAAAACAACAACTTCGTGAATCAAAACAGGCACAGTTATACAATATTAATTAATTCCTATAACCAATTACGTTAATACTGAAATTCAAGAATGGATAATTAAATACAATATTTGTTACTAAAGGCTCACATTATTTAAATACATAATTATTCCAATAAATTAGATAAACCGTGCTGGTTGAGGCAGCGTGCATCGCCTTCTCGCCGGAAGTAATTGCCTACGACATATTATACAATATTTATCTTTCTCGTTAATAAATCATAGAATCAAGTATACAATATCAAAATACAAACGTAGTTATTGTTTAAACATTTATGACTAAATGTTAATGTCGTTCAGTCACGTATCCGAGTAACTTGTATTAACTTAATTTGATGTAACGCGCGTTTCGGGCACCTGCTGGAGGTGCTTGTTATGCCTCTTCATATAGATGTCGCTGGTAGCCCTTGCACCGGATGTTATTGCCGGTAACATAAATGAATTTTGTTGATTTCTTAAAAAAAGTGTGCCAGTTTGTGGTTTTAGTTTGCCTGTAAATTACAAGAGGAGGACAGATGAAGTCTCACAATGGCGGTTTTCTTTTACCGATTTGTTTCGGGAGCGCCAACGTATACTTTTTAAATCATAGTCTACATTTAAAATTATTTATATCGAATTCCTTCCGAGAGTTTTTATGCGGAGTACATTTAACAACCCATGATTTTCGTTACAGTCTATCATGGAACAAATGATTGAACATCAAGCACCTGAAATTAATGGTAGCCCGTCGTGTTTTGTAGTCCCTTGTACATCTGCAGAAGATGTATGCTATCACAAGCCAGTGGGCATGCACTTAGCATCGAACCTGCGCCCGACACTGGTCCTGGCACCCCGCCAGAGCGACCACACCCTCCACAGGGGATTACTTACAGTTATGTTATCCAATTTGTATCAAGCCGCAGTTCGCTTGCCAAGTTATCTTGTTTTGTGAGCTGTAATTTGGCTAAAATGTTCGGAGATAGATTAAAATGTAGACGAAAAACGGCGGTGTGACTTCGAGGGTCTAGTCTATACTATATACCTCAAATATGTAGTTTTTTTTAGATTTTTAGATGTATGAGAAATCTTAAATATATCATCTGACAAAATGATATAGTTGAGTTATACGACAAAATGTTGGACCGACAATCGTAAGTCTTGAGTTCGATTCCCAATGGGTGTACCTATCGGTACTTGGTTCGGTTGTTGGTACGGCATAATAACTGTCAGGACTGAAGGTCACCGACATAGCTCGACGAGTCAGTGACCTGAAGTGGCAATGGGCCGGCCACATCGCTCGAAGAACCGATAACCGGTGGGGAGTAAAGGTTCTCGAGTGGCGACCACGTACCGGGAAACGTCTACCAGACCGTCCCCCTACTAGATGGACCGACGACCTGGTTAGAGTCGCAGGGAGTCGCTGGATGCAGGTGGCTCGGGACAGGTCGATGTGGCGTACCAGGGAGGCCTATGTCCAGCAGCGGACTTTTCCCGGCTGATGATGATGAATAACTGTCAACCTAGCTAGCTACCACCATGTTACCCTCAGACTGCAGTCAAACAGCGTTCCAGGAAGTAGAAGAGACAGCTCCTCATTATGACCTCGATGCTTCTCGATGAGTATGCTTACCGTCTAACGGCCTTATCGTCACTTATCATCAGGTAAGATGAAGGCCAAGCGCAAACCCATCACACATTTGAATTATGGTCCACTGTTAGTCATTTATAATCACCAGGCTTGGTAGGCGGATTGTAAGACGCGAGATAATAAGGGACGGTCCTATTATAAAGCCGGGTTCACGCGGCACATAAACCATATATAACGTCGCGACTCTTCTAGTTACCGGAATCTGTAACTAAATAATTGCATAACTGCGCACCCGAGCGTTGTGGAGCGGTTGAATTTGAATTTCTAGCGAAATTAATTTTCCGCTCGTCGCCCCGCCCCGAGAGCAGCGGGCGGAGGGCGCTGGGCGATGTGCACACGACTCCGCGGTTTGTTAGCATTGGCGACAACCGATAATGGCGGCTCTAGAGATGAGACGGGCCGCCGCACTGGCGCGAACGTCCACGGACTTTCAGACTATTCCGATCAATAGTTATTAAATACTACATACTTGGTTACTATTTAGTCAATCTACATTCCCACCTCCTCTCCGTTCCCACTGTTATCCCTGTTTTTTGTTTTAGCCAGGATCTACAGCGGTACAATTGGCACGCGTCCGCTGAAGCTGGATGAATTTCCTACGGTCTCTAAAGCTGTCTTGGGATCCCAGAAGTCAATCAACAGCCTATATATATCCCTACTGCAGGGGCTCAGGCCTCCAACTACACTACGAGTGTATGAGCCGTGCAGCAGCGGTGCGGATTGGTAGACTTCACACACACCTTTGAATTTCTTCTCAGGAGTGTGCAAGTCTCCTCACTATGTTTTCCTTCACCGAAAAGTCAATGGTATCAAATAACAATTTGGAACTCATTGATTGAATCCAGACCTCGATTGTTTAAGGGCTGACGCTGTAACTAACTGAGCTGCCATGGCTATTGTTTAGTAACACATGTCATTTATAGCTGCATAATATAACCCGTTTCATCCCGTGCCATATTTAATAATTATACAATTCCTAATTACAAAGTTCAGATCTTCTGTAAGGTATGAATAAACTGAAAACAGATACTATTATTGAAATTGTTTAAGCAAGAAATGTATGTAATCTATATCTGTACTAATATATAAATGCAAAACGGAGTTTGTTTGTCTGTCCTTTCTTAACATCGTAATGGAGAGTGAGAATGACTTGAATGGATGACTTTTCAGCGTCCCATACCCGAAGGGTAACCGACGGGACCCTAGATTACTTACCGTCTGTCCGCCCGTCCGTCTGTCAGCGGCCTGTATCTCATGATCCGCAATAGGTAGATAAATGAAATCTAACAAAGTCGGGTTAGTTATACCATTAATAACTCAACAACGGTATTGAAAGACGATATCAGACCGAACGAAATACCGTGCACCAATTATTCTCCGTTGCCTGAACAGTTAAAGAGTACTTTACGGTGAACCAATAAACAATTCACACTGACATAGCTTGAATTCCAAACAACCCCATAAATCAGAAACTGCAACAACAGGGTGCCCCAATTCCCAACTATCAAAAATTATCAAACACCCGGAAGCTGAACTGACGGACGACAATGCTACACAGGGTGTCCCCAACTAGTAATCCGAAGATTGGGACCTCACGTCGATAGCCGGTGGATATATGTTTATATTGGATGTAGGTACGGTTAGCAAATAAGTTGTCAGTGAGAAGGATGTCAAAGTATAAATATATCTTGCATTTCACACGGTATATAAAAATAAACCATACTAATATTATAAAAGCGAAAGTGAATCTATATGTTTGTCCTTCCTGTCGAAATTGAAGGTCAAAATGAATGAATAGTTGAAGAGACGGAAAAGGACATAGGCTTCTTTTTATTCCGATCGAGCAAGTATTTTCCTTTCCATTACAAAGTTCACGCGGACGAAGTCGCAGGCAAAACGCTAGTTTATATTACATCTTAGCCCGAACAAGCATGCGAAACACACACACACACTGTTATACACACTAATGTGTCATGAATTCCCTACCATTTATTTGCAATGTATTCAGTCAGTTGGTTAATTAATTTTCCTCATGTAAAATAAGTTACTTGTTCTCCAAAATTGTCTTCCCGCAACACAGGTCTCCTAGTGCGGGAGATAATTGTATGTGTTTGTATTAACACGCACGTCGACATGTTCGACAGAATACAATTACATACATTATATTCATATTAAGATCTTTTTAAGTTTGTATTCTAGCAAATAAATCTTTCTTTCTTTAATCAGGAAAATAAACATTTTTGTATATTTTTTCAAGGTAATGTTCTCCTGGGCATACTTTCCGTTTAGTGCAATATTATTTTGTGACCAGTACCAAGCACCGTAAGGCCGGGAGCACACGGCCTCGTCTCATTGTTGCTAAGTGAGTGTCGGCGCGTGCCGGAGCGTCGAGAGTGTGCGCTTATCTTTACTGAGAGCCGTCTGTTGTTCATGTGATTGTTTTATTTACAACTCGAGAGGGAACAATGGGGGCGAAACAACGTCTCCTCTAAAAATAAACTGAATTTGACGGCGCGAAGGAGTTCCTTCTAAAAAATGCATGTTGTCGGATAGAGGTAGGACATACTGGTACATCACATCGTAACTCGTAATAAGTAAATATCTATGTATATGTGTATCTAACTGGGAGATGTCCTCAGAATGTAAGGCTCTTAAACACATTTCGTTTTGGATTTCGATCAGTTTATCGTTTGAAATATATATAGTTTTCGTTATTAAAGAGGTTACAAGATTTTGGCCTTAGTGACTGGCCGCCATCTTGTTTTTTTTTCCAAGTCGGCAGTACACAGTTCTGCTGATGTATATCGATAGAGAACTATTGTATGAACAAAAAGTGTAATGAAACATATTGGCCTAAAGCGGCACGTTTACAAAATATTATATTTTGAAGTAAAGATGTTACGCGTTATTACGATACTCTACTTTTGAAGATTCCCAAGTTGTAGTTTCGGGGAATACGGAAACCGGTAGTGCATTCCATACCTTAGCTGTACACACAATAAATGTGGAATCAAAACGCTTGGTGTGAGCTGTAGGAATATCAACAGTATACGGGTGAAGGTCTGACGTTCTTGTTTGATCGGTGCTTGAATGGCGAAGGCGGAATCAACAAATATAGCTCTTGCGTACATTTTCTAAAATTTATCCTATAGAATGAACTTCGCGTGTTTTTATTGCATCGATTTGTCTTTAAATACAGTACCCAATTCGAAGTCGCCGGCAAAAGCTAGTATGATATAACATTCCAAGAAATAAAAACAAACGACTGTTCAAATATCTCTATATTTAATAGCCGATCTATTCGTCGAGGACACGTTCAACTTTTCTTGTTAATTAAATTAAATAACAATATTACGCCTTGTCAGAAATCACTTACTACTAATATTTTATAAGCACTAATAAGAAAATGAGAAAACTGAAATGTCTATCATAAAATTTATACAAACTTAGGATCGGAGCTTAAATGTCTTGCAATTAAGATATCTTCGTACTTGATAATTTATCTAATTAATTACCGTACTGCGGGTTCAGTTTACCATAGTAATGGCGGGGCAAAATAAAAGCCCTAGAATTATTTTAACACATACTAAAAAGAAGAGCCTTTACGACTTATGAGAAAACATTTCTATATTTGATATCACACACATTCAAAGGCAAAAGTAAATAATTGTGGATCATCAGTGATTGCCTATCTCTAATGAACAAAACCGTCTGTGCTTTATTTTAAAAGTCAATTTTCACGACAAACTCCAGAAATCCGAGCAGTATTTCAACTGTCGTCTGAAAATGAAACCCTTTAACAGCAATTGGTTCTATCGAAGTGTTGTTTCTGTTCTATCTATGAGCCGTTTGGAACAATCCCAATCATAGCTCGGAATGTTGGCTCCATCAACGGAATGTTCCGTCCCGAATGGAATAGCACAATTTAACTACCGCGTGTTCGCGTTTGGTCGTGAATCTACACCTGTAGATTTAGCCTTTAGCAAGGCTTTATCTGTCCGTGTGGTCTCGGATTTAGAATTGGATATTCCTTGTCAGTTGGATATCAGGGCCCTATTTCGTAAAGCAACGATGTTAAGTTTCGTGAAACAGGGCCTTGGACTAGGTTTATAACCACTGCTTCTTGGTTTACTTAAATTCTTAAATGTATGTATGTTTTGTCACGCTTTGCTACTGAATCCTAAAAATAAAACTCCATTTTTTAAGCTCTATTACCAACCTACTCACCAACTCTCAGACGTCATTGTGACATAACGGCATTTAGTTTTTACAGGTGTCAGCGCTGGTACTATTTATTTATTTATTTTACTGTGAAAAACAACCGATCGAAATCAGTTTAAAATTCGAATTTCAGATTTATACAAATTTCACCAAATCCGAAAGCAATCCGAAACCAAAACGAAACGAAACAATGTCCAATAAAAACAAGCGTATGGGCCTGTACCTACCCTAGATTTATATATCTTTGTGAACATATATATTAAGTACATATATTAGTCTGTGATATATTATATATCTTTGGGGCATTCGAAATTTGTAAAAGGGGGCTTCGTTTTGGATGCCGCGTCGTAACTATCATTGCAATATTATGTCAAATTGCATTATTAGCTTAGAGTAGACATTTTCATTGATATATTCTCGTCAATAGTTTACTGAAAGGAAAAAAATAGCTTTGGTTTCAAACCTTTTACAAGCATGTTGTTTTCGGCTCAGATAATCTCGCTTGAATAAATCACCTCAACCCTACGAATAAACCTCAACCATAGTAAAACATACCTCCTTTCCGCGCATGTTTCCCGATAAAACCACGGGCGTATATTTTCAACAATTTTCCTTCGATCTCAGCAGAATCCATTCCTCCCACAAGATCATCCCTTTCAAAGAGATCCGTCTATTTATAACAAGCAATCCAATAAACACTGTCCTCATACAAAAGTAATATTCCCAGATTTATCTGTGTCGACGCGAGCGCGTGGAGAGATCCCCCGAATACAAAACGATCCTGGTTATTCATACGTTTATCTGTCGAGAGCACCCCCGCCCTCCGCCCGCCCAACACTCACGAGCGATCGAGGAAATGCCAGCAATGTAGATAGTAACTGGTTTTTGTGAGTCATGTTTAACCACTTCCGTGGCCGAATGGCTAAATATTGGACTAACTTTCCCGGGGTCCACGGTTCGATTCCCAGTAGACCTGTCAGTGCTAAGTTTGGTTAGTGTTAGGGCATTTTTTATGTCCGTCTGACTGACTACCACCATGTTACCTAAGTCTGTCGCCAAATTTGTTACAGTATGACAGGTAGCAGAGCCAACGCCTTATCGGCACTTACCATCAGGTGAGATGAAGGACAAGTGCAAACCCATCATACATCAAAAAATGTTTACAGTATTTGTTTTAGTCTTACGGCAATTTATTTCAAGCGCTAAAGTCTGTATTAGCTTCACCCATGTGAAACGTGCTGGGTACTGATGTCAACTCCTGCGCACGCAATCCTTGGGACATACTCTATCACGTGCATGCCCAGTGCGATCCGGTAGACTTCACAAATACACGTGTCAATCTCTTCTTCACGATGTTTACCTTCACTGAATAGTAATGATTTTCGTCATTTGTAACTCAGTTCCAAATACGAAAATGTAACTCCTTGGTAGGAGAGAGGCCGAGCCCAGCCCACTTCTTAACTGAGCTAGAGAGTATACAAGTTTATCCACTCCAAAAATCAGAAAAATAGCTGGATATAGCAAAAATTCAATGTTTGCATGGGTCTTCAAAGATTGTCTGTTTCGTCAGACTTTCCATGAGAAGATTTGCCATCATTATATCAACCAGCATGCAGATTGGTGACAGTTTTAAAATGATGTTGACACATAACTCAATGCTTATAAATACGAACAGTTGAACATGCCTTGCGGCCTTGGCACGCCACAATGATTAAATCGATTGCATCCATCGGCTCTTTATCTTTTCGAAAAACATCTTTTGGTGTTAAACAACTATAGCTTCGCTTCTTCCTTTTTAGCATTTTGGTTTGGAACCCTCCGCTTCAAACTTCGTACTCTTGAAGGCGCTTGCAAACTCTTCGAATGTAGTGCTCACTTCATATACAGCATACAAATACGAGTGCAATGGCATCGTCCTCTACCGATCCGTGCAGTAACTTATAAATGCTTTTGAAGTTTCAGCCAATGCTGGCTTTGATTGAATTTTGATTTGCTGAATAACGAAAAATCCCGTCGGGAAACGAAGAAACTTTTAATAGTAGTTAGTGGGAGAAGTTTTCATGAAAAGCGGACGAATTTAAACGTCACGAAATATGATTCGTTTGAAAGTAAAAATCGCTGGTTTTTGTAATCGATTGTCGTTCCAATAACTGTTAATGTAGTTTTATGGTATTTTGGTATCGTAAATATCACAAACATGCAAATGTAAGAATGTTGTTTTCTCCTCTCAGTCTTCGATTCTACGAAGCTGATATTTACTACAGCTTGTATTTTAATTGTATGTTATGTTTAATGTTTGTTACCTCAGAACTTTTGACTGGTTGAACCGATTTGGATGATTCTTTGTCTAATGTCCATCTTATAAATATATTTTTTCCTTTAGTGGACTTTTGGACACCCGCGAGACGATAAAGGGCGGCTATATTCGAACTAAAGCCTAAACTATACGGCGAACTGCGACTGCGTCTATTTTTAACCTACTTTTAACCGACGAAAAAAGGAGGAGGTTCTCAATTCGACGTGTATGTTTTTAAATTTTTTAAAATGTTTGGATGATATTTTTTTTGAAAGCTGGTGCTTCCCGTGTGGTCCCATTTCAATTTGGTCCAGTTCTGACAACGGCATCGATGAGAAAACGATATAAATCTTAAATTTGCCGTAGTAAAAGTATACTTTTAGGGCAATTGAAGTCGGTTTCCAGTTCTTTTTGATCGCATTTACTTGTATCGTGATCGAAAGAGTAGTTACCATGGAATACAATTTAAAGTTCACGCGGAAAAAAGTATGGGCACTTGTTTAAAATTATGTAAATTTAACAGTTTGTACCTTTGATGATGATATGTATAAGTGTGCAACTGTGCAAGTCTGCGCTCTCTGGTTGAGTGCAGCATGCAACTGTGCACCGCTTGCAGCGCATCCGGCTTGTTCACAACTTATCGCGCCGCTGCAGCTTTGCGAAACTCAATCTCATTGTACGGACAGCAGATACATTTTTACTAGCACTGTTGGAAATTTTAAAGCAAAGTATTACTGCTGAATCAATTTCGATAAAAGTTACATGGGACCACCTCTGAAGTATTATATAGTTGACGAAACTGCGTCTATACTACTACTATCATTTATTTACTAATGCAATCTATATAATTTAAAAATGTCAATTAATTAATTATTTACTTACAACAAATTATTACTTGTGTTCTTAGCTTTATAATAGGACCATCCCATCTCATTCGAAAACACAGAATTAATATAGTACTACGTACAGAGCGGACGTTCGCCGCCTCCCACCGGACCGTGATACCTCACCTCTCCCCGCAAGAAAGTGACCCGCTCAAGGATCGGTAATATAGCGCGTGCGAATTCAATCACACATATGCTTGCTTACAAACGTCAACCGTTCGATGTTTATGAATAGGAGTCGATATCACGACATTTGTTTCAAGCGTCCGGCCTATGACTACGATCGCTAATTTGCTTGTCACGCGTCCAATAAAAAGCCCTACGTGGCCGGCCATCTTTGGTGGAGGCTCATGCCCAACATTGGGTCCAACATCCTAAGTCAAACAATTGTAAGTAAAGACATTGGCGCGACCTGGTTATGCTACTAAGCACTGGCATACAAAATTCCAATTGCATAAATATTGAAACTGTTATCTAGATACATAACTAGTGGTAATTAATAGCTTTTTGATATTTATTACTATTCACTAGTATTTTCCCGCAAATTCCCCTGTAAATGTAAATTTTTTTACAGTTTACCGACCCTTCAACTATTCCTATACCAAAAATTTCAGTCATTCTCGCTCTCTGTTACGATGTGAATAAAGGACAAACATACTCACTGTATTCATAAGAATTGTTCGTTGAGAAAATCAACGTTATCATAATAGGTCTGTTAAACAAAATGATTGTGAGAACAATAAAACGTGGAAGGAAATGGGTTGGTGCTTTAGTGCAGCTGCGGAAGATTTCAAATCTACTACAGTGTTGCATATCAATAAACGTGTTACACAGGCCAACGGTGACGTTACGCCAAGACTCGTAGTGCCTTCTTGCTGGCAACACTTTCAATCTGTCATCGATGTGTGGCGGGGGTTTCCCGGGAGCTTACGACTGACTACTTAAGTACTGGGTTACTGAGTTGTTTTATTAAAATACTACAGTTGTCAGCTGTGGACAACGCATACAGCTTGTCTTCTATCGGTGGAAATACTCTTAATCTCATGTAAGGGCTGTGTTTAATATTCGTTGGTGTTTCTATTAAAATGTAATAAAGTTGTTTTGCCGTCTGTACCAAGCAGCAGACACTCTTGATATTATTCATATTCGCGGTCGGGCGTCTGCACAAACACTGACACACGGAGGCACTGACACGTGCATGATAAAACTCGTACCTTTGTACAGAAGGCGGGCGCCGCCGCCAACGACGCCCGCCCGCCCAGTAAACGTAGTAATCTGTTGTAACAACGTAGCACTCGTAAAAATTTATATTGTAGTCAGGTAAGGTAGGGTTGTCGGACGAACTATCCCTAAAATATTATGTTCACAAAATATGATAAAAGTTCTGGAAGTCTGCTATTAGATGGCGCCACGTGTTAGTTGAAACGCACTGACATGATATGAGTAAGGTCAAGTGCAAAAATAAGTAACTACAATTTTACTTTAAAATTATCCCACCGGAGCCGTTTATCGGGACAGAAAGTATCCTATATCCTATCCTATTCCGGACCTTCAAATACCATTCTGACTCTCCGTTACGACTTAAAGAAGACAAAAACACATTTTCAAATTTATAATATTAGAATGGATAACCGAAAACTTCTTTATATGAGATGCGACACATCATATCAGTCGCCCAATTTCCTATGGAGGCAGTCGCCATACCCCCTCTCTTGGCAGGCGGATAGGTTATTGCTTTAAGATGTTATTGATGCCTATGATTTCCCTGAGTCGTGCTATGAAACTCATGAAAAGGCGTGGGATCAACCTATTCTAAAGCCGATACCACACGTAATAATTTGCATTATTCTTGTAGTTTCTATACAAAACCTCATTACCGCCAATCCCTTTATGTTTTACACTAAACCTCTAAAAATGGTGAATTGATCTGCTGGCATTGCGACACTCACTTGGCCATATGTATCTCCCCTGTCACTAGTGAGGAGGCAGCCCTGCGCACAAATGAGAGCGACCTACATTAAAATTTAGGTACGAGACACGGCGGCGTCTGTTTTGATTGCCCCATATTACTTACAATTTCGTTTTTGTTTCAGCTTGTTACATTTTACCACATCTTGCTTATGTTTGCCGTAAAACTGTGTTTCACCATTTGTTTACGATTCTACTGCAAATTGAATTCAACATACATACTTGTAGATAATGTGTTCTGCTCCTAGTTGTCGAGTATTAAAACAATTTACCGCCTTCGTGGCTTAGTTGCTACACGCTTTGAGTAACAATTTAGAGGTCCCAAGTTGAATTCCCAGCTGGTACTGTAGAATCGCTCTACATGATTGCGTCTTCTTGAATGCGTGCACTGGCTAGCGGGGTTATTAGGGTTCCGTACCCAAAGGGTAAAAATTATTACTATTATTAAGACTCCGCTGTGCGCCTGTCTGTCCGTCAGTCACTAGACTGTAACACATGAACTGTGATGGTTGGACAGTTGAAATTTTTACAGATGATGTATTTCTGTTGCCGCTGTAACAACAAATACTAAAAAGCAGAATAAAATAATTATTTAACGGGGCTTCCATACAACAAAAGTGATTTTACGGAACCCTTCGTACTTGCTCGTTTTTTTTAATATAGAAGGATCTCTATTAAGTTTTAGAATGTGTTCTACATTCAAAGATACGTTGCAGTGACGGCTAATGAAATTTTATCAATCAAAGGTCAGTTTTTGAGGAAGCCCGTCAAGCGCGCACCGAGTTTAGTGTGCTTAGAGTAAAACCAGCCAGTTTTCGTATCCGCCTATCCGCTGCACTAGTATTTGATCCATTTGATCATGTATTTGATTCTACCCAGCTGTTGCATTACCTTGGACCGGATCCGGATCTAAAGCTACGTTCCTACAAAGTCTCTACAGTCGGTACTCGCTTTGGTTTGTGGTAGGGCATTTTTATGTCCGTCTCAGCTACCACCATGTTACCTAAGTCTGCCGCCACCACTGTTGTGTTTCGGTATGAAAGGTTGCAGAGACATCGCCTCATTAGCTTGAGGGTTTAGTTGACCGCTTTCCATCTAACGGCCTTATCACTTACGATTGTGAGTTGAAGGTAAGTACATTATAAATATGTTTTGACGAAAATGAATTCGAATCCGGAATGCTATGAAAACAACGCGATGAGGTTCGACGGTACCCAGTCTGTATTATGTCTATGTGTGAAAATTCCATTTGAATTTGTTGGAATTCATATTTAAATGCTAATTTATTTAGATTACACAGTAATTGCTGGTGTTATTATTGAGGATTATAACACCCCTGGGCTATATATAGGGTGCTTCTATACATGAATTTTATTTGCAATGGGTTTATATTTCACTTGGCCTCCATCTCATCCAACTTAGAGAAAATGGTTGTAGCTAGCCAGGTCGTGTAGTACCGATATGGAAATATACGAGAAATCGAACAAATATTAAAAATATGAAAGTGAATTGTTTTATTACTTGTTGGCACCTATGTCGTGCCAATCGTGACGAAAGGTAACCACGTATTTCTTTTTTTATCGGAATCCTTGGAATTCTTTCTGGAATCTACACGGTAAAAGGTAAGACATCATCATCATCAACAGCCTATACGAGTATATGACCCCACTGCAGGGGCTAAGGCCTTAGGCCACGCGGGACCAGTGAGGATTCGTAGACTTCACACATCTTTGCCGTGGTAGCTCAGTTGGATAGAGCGTCAGTCCTTGAACAATCGAGGTGTGGGTTCAATCGTGGCTCGTACCAATGAGTTCTAATTTGTTATTTGGAATGTATGTACGAATGATAAAAATCATTACCACTGGCTTTTCGGTGAAGAAAAACATCGCGAGGAAACCTGCAAAACTCTGAGCAGAAATTCAAACGCAAATCTCTTTAAATTCATATTCAGTTTCTAAACTGAAAACCGGCAGCTGCTACTTTGCACGCGTTTAACCTTTAATTAGTAGCAACAACCTTTACCCAGCTGCGAACAACGAACGAAATTTTATTTACGAACGAAATTTAAACGGCTCCGAAAGTTGGAATCACGTAAACGGCCAAATTAGTTAGATTAAAATCTGCGGGCCAACGGACCTGTTGCGCCCGTCACCTATCTTGATGCAAACCCCGCTGTAAAACTTAATTGTTTCGCTTTTATGACAGGTAGGGATGAAGGGGGAGGGGTAGGGGTTTCAATACCCTCGTACAACCCACAGATCATAGAATTGAATAACCTGATACCTTATCTGACGATATGTCTCTACGATATGGGACTGTCCAACGAAAACAAAATTTGTGTCACTGTAATGCAGACCCGTAGACCAACTAGTAGGACGATTAGTTGGCCCTCGACCCCGAAACAGATTTATAATCTCGTTCTGTCGTCGCCATGCCTTGTGGGCTCGGGCGTAAAATAAAACCACTGCATGGCGGGTGTCGCAAAAGGCGACCAAAATATTCGGGAGTTGGACAGTGGTATATATCTAAACTTACTGCGATTATGTTTCGCCAGTATTGCTATCAATTGCTCCATATTGCTCAAAGTTGCTGATATTAGCTACCAAATATCCAGTCGATTGCGTATTCAATGTATAGGATGTCGCGCAATATGGAGCAACACTGCTGTATACAGCCTAGGTATTGCAGCAAATTGTTCAGTATCCTTGACGTCACAATTGACAATATTGCCTACAATTGCGCAACTTAAGTTGCCCGTGCACAGAGACGAGTCTGTTCCAGATGGCGAGGATAAAACGTTAAAAAACTTATCAGTCAATGTCATTGGGAACAACTTACTATCAAAATATCGTGAATGTAACCGAAAGTAATAAAACCCAGGGCATGGAATACAATCTCAGTTCTCCACAATAAGAATGCCGATCATATTTTTGGGACAGAATAGAGGCACCGCGGCCCTCTCATAAACTGATTCACAGGCCTCTCCTGAATTATCTACAGGGCGATGGAAATTATTGTCGACGAATAAAATCCAACACAATGCTCCTCTGGAGCGCCGGTACGCGGAGCCTCTTGTCATGTGGGACAAGAGATAAGCTTATTGTCGTCACAATGTTTTCCAACTCATTTTTTCTGCCCAGAAAATAAGCATAGTCCGCTACTGCCTGGTCCGTTACTGGAAAAAGTGACAAAAACCCTTTGAATCACAATCACAAAAATCTACCTTTGTTCACCTAGCTATTAACATTTTATCTAAGTCTACCGCCAAAGAGCACTGTTGTGTGCAGTGTAGATACCATGAGTTTACTCAGGCGATAACGTGTATCGTTAACTATCGCCCTGTCCTTGTCACCCGCATCTCGATTGAGCAGCATTTCCGATAGTATTCGATATACGTTACCGAATGCGTAAACTCAGCCAGCGCCTTATTCGCTTGAGCACTTTGTTTTCTTGCTTACTAAATACTTTATTGTACTGATGTCGTCGTTATTTTTCACTTATTTCGTTCTATTTAATAATATTTATGTAAAAGCTAAGCCTAAATCTGTGTTGACGACATAGCCTTCCACTCAACAAGTTATTGCTCTTGATTTAAGCAAAGATGTATGTATAAATATAATTTATCGGTAAAGTAAGTGTATTTGTAAAGTAATTAAAGAGCAGAGCCTATCGCCTACAGAGATGTGGTCATTTCTTTCGCTCTGATATTTTTTATGAAAATATAATAACATGACTGGAATACCTTCAGATTGCTTAGCCGCCATTTTCACGATCAGTGGAGATCATATTTCTTTTTTTGTGCTTTACGAATGAACTTTTTTTCCATACTTATGCCCCATTGATACTCATATGTTATAAATCATTTATCTATTTGATGTATAATACCCCGTTCAAATAGTAAATTATATAAGTACGTTTCATTACCGGACCACCTGTAGATTTCCCACACCAATTCGTCCTCTCTCTCATAACATGTACCACCCCCTAAAACATAAAGTGGTGTATTACGTCCCTTGTCCTCGGGCCTCAAATGCCTTTCCATAAGGCCGTAAAAAGGCTTCACCCCTCGCGCCCTTCCGTCCGCCTCACCCCCTGCGGGACCCACTAATGAATGGAATTCAACGTGTTTAATGACGTAGTAAATTAATGTTACCCCGTGTGATGGAGGAGATTTTTTTTTCGGGTGTTTCTTGAGAATTTCTGAGGTATGTACGTGTTTGAAATTGCTGTTATTGTTGTAGAGCTCACTCGACTGTTGGTGTGGCTTTGTCCGCGTTGATATTACTTCGCTAGTGGTCGAATAAACCAAGTCTAAACTGTCTAAATCATCGAATAAATCGAATCGAATATTTAGTTTGATATGGCAGAGTGAGACCTTCTAACACAGGTATTTTCATACATTTAATATTTTGAAGAGAAATAAACAATTTTTAATTTAATTTTAATTTGTAACATTTAGAAATCAGGTTTATTGATTGAATAATTCGAATGTATGTACGGTAAATAAATTAAATTCAGTAAAAATGAGTTTCAAACTTCGGATTTAAATCGGCGTTTAATAAAAGGAAATTGTATTTCCCATGTCACAGTGGAGCGATCGGTATTTATCAAACTGTAATAACAACAACTTAAGAAGGAACTCAAAATGTTATTTTCATTTGATATTTAAAAATATTTAATGCGGGTAATTTAAAAATAACAAAGGCGTTTCTTATTTCAAACGTGGGCAATTTATCCAACGGCCTTTTATAATTAAGAATGCTGTGTAAAGAAAGTACGAAATTAGCAATTGGGAATGAGGGCTGAGTGAAAAGGAAGTTTATATATTTAATTTTATAAAAATAAGAGTGAGACTTTTTTATTTTTTTAGAATTCTGTGTCGTACATTAAACCAGAGTGTAATAGACAAACAGTAATCTTTTGTCCTTCTGTTAGATTCCTAGTTTAGGTCCCTAGTCATATTCTTCAACTTTATGTGATGAATTGATGCCTCAAGAGACTCCTCAAATTATTCCTCAAATATAAACGTATTTCAGGATCTCATTTTTTGTCATCATTTTATGACGTACAGCGAGGATTTGGACAATTTGAAAATGGAACCAAAGTTTTAATGTAATATGTATCTGTAAAAAGAGCAACCAAACTCTTTGCTAATCCATTACGAGTATCAACGTGGTGAAAAATGAAACTGGCATCCAACGCTGTGTGGAAATTAAAAATATTTTTGTAACCATTCTGACTAAATGGTTTCTTATTGCTAATTAGTTATTTAGTATACAAGTACCTTTTATCGTCATGATTTTTGTTTACTTATCTAGCTTAAAACACACTGATTGACAGAAAATAAGAAAAACAAAAAAGACAAAACAAAATATAGTTTAATTTAAAATAATAACATTCCTTTATAACAATACTCTTAAATCCGAAGTTGCATTTCATTATGTTTTAATTTTTAAAAGTGGTAAAATATGTTATAGTATATAACTTATTTATTCTAAAACTTAATAATTCAAACAACTGTGCAGTTCAATAACAATAAAGGATTACAAACTAAGTATAAAACATGCAGATCCGAGGCACAACTAAATTACGTAAAAATACGATTCGAATCCTGACCCACTAACAAACCGAACCACCTTGTCACTCTATAAGATTAGAAGACAAACTAATTTAATCTTTCATTTAAGTGACATCTTGTTTCCCGTTACCCGAGCGAGCGTACATATCGGCAAAGCGTTAATAAAAAAATTCTACTACCAAAACTACATAACATGTCTCGGCAAAACATCCCTTATCTCGCCTTTGAAATCGAGAATATTGACAGAACTCTACGCGAGAAAAGATTGCTTCACTTCGCGATACAGGCAGCTGTTATATCCAGAATAGTAAATTACTGGTTCTCTTTCGGATTGTATCTAAAATACAAGTTGTTTCTTATTGTATGCATTTTTACTTTTTGGGGCTTTGCACTGCGTTTTTAACTAACCTAGTCTTAGTGGCAAGCACTTTTACTGTATGTACTGTTAGGAAAACTTGATAACAGTGCATCTACCATGAGTTTACGCAGGCGATAGTGTGTCTGTCCTTGTCACCCGCATCTCTACTGAGCAGCATTTCCGATAGTATTCGATATACGTTATCGCCTGCGTAAACTCATGGTAGACGCACAGTATAAAGAAGTTCACCAGGAATCTTCTCTATGGTCAACTGGTCACTCGATACGTACGTTCGACGGAGTTCTCTGAGCGTGTTTCTTTGTGCTCTATTGATAAGCTGTACTTGAGGATGAACGAGTACTTCCGCCACGGCAACGGCGACGGTACGGCAAGCAAATATAACTGTATGATATTGTATGACTACATATATATACCGCGATTTTACGCTGGTGCGGCACCGGCATTCATATATATTTAGTTTACTGCTACCATACTCTCGACGCTGATGCTGACGTGACGTGCGTGCTATTAGAAAAACATATATAAATATATGTACAAAGATACCCAAATTATTTTTTCTTCGAACTACCATAGTTGACTCTGTTTTCGTAGCACTTTTGTACAGGTTCTGTCAGTTTGAAGTTTAGTTTAGGATAGCTTTCATCAGGATACAGGATTATGAATCTGAAAACAAAATTATGATAAATAACGAGTGATTCTGTAAGATAGTCTGTATTGTATCATTGTTTGAGAGGTCCACGCAGACCTTCGCAGCGGCATGACATCCATGATGCGGTGTAGCTTCGAGGTGAAGGGCAAGGCGACATGCTTTGCTGCGTCTATATGCTGCACGATGCTGTACGCCCATTCCGATATCTCGAACAGACCGTCTGGAAGAACAGTTTCAATAAGAACCTGGGACAACTCAGGTGATTGTTGGCGTCTTTTTGACATTTTCGTGGCCAGGTTGATTTCTTAGTTTCACCCATTCTGTGGTACATATTTTGACATTTCCAATAGTATTCGATATACGTTATCGCCTGCGTAAACTCATGGTAGACGCACAGTATAAAGAAGTTCACCAGGAATCTTCTCTATGGTCAACTGGTCATTCGATACGTACGTTCGACGGAGTTCTCTGAGCGTGTTTCTTTGTGCTCTATTGATATGATCAGAGAAATGTTCCTAAGCAAGCTGTACTTGAGGATAGATTTTGATAGATTATTTTAAGTTGAACAATTCTATCGATACTGGATATTCGTCATTTTAATGACAGCATATCGTTTATTAAAAAGAGATGACCTTTTGCGCGTCTTGTAACACATCGTCCCGGATTTTGACAACTGAAATATTTATTAGTTGTCCCTTTTTCTCCCGATAAGTATTGACACAACAGAGAGTGTATATTTATCTAATTCTGTCTTATTCGATGATGCTAGAAAGGCTATAATATAATTTTTTGCATCCTGATTTATATAACCTATCTATGACATATGTACTATATTTATGGGGTAAAATATTTTGCCGGTTCGACGTTGACAGTGTCTTGCTCCAGAGAGTCGGAGGCTGTTAAGTAGACTCACGTTGGAACGGATCGGTGTCGTTGTGCTGCGTGAGGTCGGGAATGTCGAGGATGACGTCCATGTTCTCTTCCTTCAGCAGCAGGAACTCGTGCCCTCTCTTAGATCGCAGCTGGTAAGGATACGTCACCAGGACTGTTGCTGCAGTCGAAGGAAATTACACTCTTTAGTTAACGGGATTACGCTCAGAATGCTTTCATAAAAAAAATCAGTTGCCATAATCTTTTAAAATAGAAAAGCTGGATTTGTGCAGTAACTATCTAAAAATAGGACATCATACTGTGATGTCGCGAAATGAGTATCATTAACATACAGCTTCACAGTGAATCACAATTTTTATTTTAAATACTTTTTTCGATTATTGTTCAAAGCGCCATGAAGTAATAAAATAATTGAATTTGAATTTGATTATGGCAACAGATATTTAGTATGAAACTTTGACGGAGGTGGATAGCCTTAACAGTCGGTCGGTAACGGCGAGTTGACGACCGCTGACGTCAAATATAGATAAAGTTGGATACCTGGTACAGACTTACCATTCCCTGTGAATTTCTTGAGATGACCTGAAAACAAAAATCTCTTCTGAAACCTAGTTAACTTTTTGTAGTTGTTAATGTTAACACAAGTCACGGTGACGTTTCGCCGACACTCTATGGTAGTGCTTACTTGCTGGCAACACTTCTAATCTGTCATCGATGGCGGGCGGGCGTTTTCCTTGAGCTTGCGTGACTACTTACCTACTGATCATTTGGTGGTTTTACTAAAGTACCTTAAAGCTCTGGCCACAGAGTATCTGATAAATCCTTTTTTAAAAACAAACAAACACACAAACTAACAAACATCCTCTCACCCTAAACGCATACACTGTATCCGTTCCGTCGTGGGTAAAAAATGACATTGTGTTTTGTTTTACTATTTCTGTTGTATGTTAATAACGTTAATAAACTTTTTCTGATAAGTGGCCGATGATATTTAACATCATTTACGGAGAGAATTATTCTTACCGCTGTATAGAGTGGCGACTGCAAAAGCTGAAAACAAAACCAACTAGTTTTAGCATCTAAATATTGTAATTGAATATCAACGTAAATTTCAAATATTGGATACGTAATAGTTATGAATAATGTATGAAATGATATATAGAGATACTTTACGGTATTCCGGCTGGTCGCAAAACACTGACGTCATCTTCACCTGCTCTATTTTAAACGGCATCTCTATTGTTATGGAGTATTCCATGGCGTCACTGTCCAACCTGAAATGAATTTTAGATGGAATATAAATTGGTCCAATTGATTATTTATTCTCGTTATAGAAAGTCTGCATGAGGGCCGGAAGCCAGCTTTAAAAATTCCGTACAAATCTAGTTGCCATACAATTTTGGGCCAACAACAATGAAACTGTTGCATTTTTGCAGTTAGTCTGTCATTACAGCAATTTCTTCGGTGTAGATACATATAAAGAAAGCCAGTTACCCGTTAGCCTTCGCCCATAGGGAGTGCCAAAAATCTAATGGTGATCTTGGCATTCGAATAAGACCACACACTAACCTTCTGCCTTGTAATAATTTATTTATTTTGGTCCTGCGACTATTACCACTTCATCCGACCAATTTATCGAGTGCTGAAGGCGTTCAGACGGTTAAGATTTTAACTGGCCTAAAGGGCGCTCGCTTGGACTCGACCTCGGCTTAGGGCCATTGCTTTGTGATGAGCGCATCAGAGAAATTCGGCCCGTAGCGCGCCCCAATTATTATCAGGGACGGTGTGTTTTTGTTTCTGCCGTCTCCGTCGGCAGAGGCGGCGAAATTGTGTGCTTTTATGGACGGATCTGTAGTGCTATAAGAGCCAAAGTGATCGAAAGATCGGAGTCGTTTAGGACGTCCCCTGGGCGTGTGACTACAAGAGCTTTTCATAAGTGTTGTGTGTGACCTCAAGTTCATCAGCAGGCGGGTAGACCACGGCCATACCACCAACATGCTATGTTTGTATAGCACTGACTGGTTGTGCTAGTCGTAGCTGATGAAAATGAATGTGAAAACTCACTGTATTCCAGTGAGCTGGCTGTCCTCGAGTCCAGTGAACTGGATGCAAGTCCCGCTGTCTCCGTAGATGACGCGGTACGGCTCGTACTTTGGTACGGCCATGTTGTAGATGCCGTCCAGCAGCCGGTCGCGGAGGGCTCGGTACTGACGCTTGAAACACTCCATGTCCGTCGTGTGGCAGGCGATGAGGAAGGCGTTGGTTGCAACTGGGGAGGTTATGCTTTAATATAATGACCTGACTTACGATGAAACCGTATCCGTTCAGAAGTCTCAATGATTCATGAAGCAGTGACACTCACATACAGAAGTGCTAATAGCACTTAACTTCTTTGCTGACAGCGTCTTTACAAAAAGAGGCGCTAGATGTATTTTTAAAACACTACATGGAAAGTGTGCTCACTCAGAAGTCACATAAAAATAATTAATTACTTTGCCTATGGTAATAGCTAGTCGGATGTAGATAAGGGGTATAAAATGCTGCACTACCAGTATAGCATTTATCTGAACCAAAACCAATCCTAGTACATGCTAGAACCATATAGATAAACTAGAAATTGACGCTGGGACCTGTAAATCACCAACAGAAACTACTGTTCTCAATCTACTGCTATCAATGTAGAAAAATCAAGTTCCACCTTTCTCTCTCTCTTCTCTCTGTCGTATAGTTTCGGATAGTCTGGCCCGAAAAATATCTAACTGTATAAAAATAAAAGGGGAAACGTCTACCAGGCCGTCCCCCCACTAGATGGACAGACGACCTGGGGCCTTATCGTCTAACTCCAACACCTATCGCGATACCTTTGAAAGGTATCGGGATCGCGATCGGGATTGCGACTCTTAAATGGTATCGTCTAACATTCTTAATCACAATCGCTTTCGGAACGAATGAAATCGGTGCTTGTTGTCGTTGTGATTTTTCATTATCCTTAGCAGGAAAGGCAATGGTCTTTAAATCTTACAGCCAGTTGTTTAGATGTCTTAAAAGGCAACGATCATTAAATCTTACAGCCAATTCTTTAGTTACCTTAACAGGAAATGGTCCTTAAATCTTACAGCCACTTCTTTAGTTATCTTAAAATATTTTTATCGCTGGTTTTGGTATCTTCTTTTACAAAAATTGCTAAGGTTTCATTTCATCTAATAACTAAGATAGCCTTGGTACCACCAGTGGTGTAGAAAGTTCATTTCCGAAGTATATATAATATAAATTATATACAAATATTATATTGTGGGTTCTCATCCATTCACACATAGCACAGTAAACAAGCAGCACAAATTATTATTTATTATCTACACAACAATAGTCACCTACAGTCACCCATCATAGCTAATTTTGAAGAGATACCATAATTCTCGAAATTAATACTAAATAATTATTTACGTACGTAACGTATATTATCTTGTTGATTTTATTACTTATTTAGTCAAATAATAAAAACAATCTGAAATCACTGAGAGTTATAAATAAAACATCAATTTATTATATTGTGCGGCTGAATTTCTTCTACGCGAGCAATCAAAATAGTACTTGCTGCTAATTCAATTGATAGAACGACATTAAAACTAAATCAATCATTATAGTTATAAAACAATGATAAACTTGCGAGAAACATTTGAAAGATTCGAGGCTAGTGTTGAATCTTTCATTTGACACTTGAGAGTCGCTTTGAAAGCAATTTCTAGTTGTCAAAAAGTTACACGGTACCAATTTTATGTCAAAATTACGATTTCGTTCATTCATAATCTTTCAAACTCTTGATTAGTCGCTATACCTTTCAATGACATTTAGCAGTCGCGTTTGAGCGGTGTGAAGTTCGTGAATCATCTTCAAACGTCAAATTCAAAGGGATCGTGATCGGTGTTGGAGTTACACGATAAGGCCGCTGGTTAGAGTCGCGGGGAGTCGCTGGATGCAGGTGGCTCAGGACCGGTCGATGTGGCGTACCATGAGGGAGGCCTATGTCCAGCAGTGGACGTTTCCCGGCTGATGATGATGATGTATAAAAATAATGAATTGTCTTCGTTTTTTAAAGTTTCAATATAATTTTTCTCGTGGGATCAAGTCTAATCTGCATTAGGTACTTATTAATGTCTCGTGTCATCCTTAACTGAACTGAAACATCAATCTAAAATTCTTGGAGATAATACGTTCCCCAAAGCTTCAGCAGACAAAGTGGCTGAAACACCGCTTGTTAACAAAATGCCGTAGAGTGATGCGGACGATTCATTAATATTTATCGGTATGGAATTGATTATAAAAACAATATCAGACACGCCAGCGCAGATAAATGTGCCGCATAAAGTAGGTGCCTTGTCCTACTATACCTCACTTGCCATCGTTCATGATCATCGCTCTGTCATTAATTATTGCTAAGTTTACATCACCATTGTGCGTTGAAATATCGGCTACTCAGTATACAAATATAAATTGTAGTAATGAAAACTTGTAACAAAGTTATCAGTATCTCTATTTCGAAACGTTTGTGTATGTGTGTAACATACAATAACTTTGTACATTGTTTTCAAATTTGTAAAAGCCACGTTGACTTGTCGCAATTATCTCGAAGATTTATAAAATAACACAACACAACATATACAAAACTTAACGGGGTAAAAACCGTTGTTTTTTACTGGTTATAATTTACCAATGTTTAATCTGTTTTCCGTTAAGCTTTTATCTCACATCAGTCAGTGGCCTGTATTGAAAGCGTATAACACCAGAGCCTCAAGCTAAATAGGTACTGCTGGGTTTGCTTAATTTCATACAGGTAGACAACTGTGGTATTAAACAATGCTGTTTTCCCATTTCCATGTGACAGAGCAGAAAAAGCGATTCGTACTTGTTAAGTTGGGCGTGTCCGGTAGTTCGATATGTCAACGTTGGTGGAGAATTTTTTATAAGCAACGGTCGCTTCCGGAGATGATAGGGAAGGTTCTGGTGGAATTATTTAGGCGGTTCACCAAACACCCTTTCAGATTAAAGAATATTCGGCGGTCGCTTGTTGGGTTAAGCTGTTCTGTAATATCAGAACGTCAGGGACGATTACGTTGAATAATGCGTGGGATTTGGACGGTTTTAATAGCTCTCCTGTTCGGACGGCTGGTTGTTTTACGTTTTTAATGTGGTGTTTGTAATTTTCCGGTTTCCTACATCCGTGGGGTTTATATGTTTAAATTTTTTACTGGTCTAGCAGGAGATAAGACGGAAAGATGCGGTATCGCATGCGTGAAAGGATTAGTAGGTAGGTGTGAGTGTTCCTATATTGTAATAGTGGTGTTAGAAACAGAAACTTTTCAAATGTTTTAGATTTTCTTACGTGTACTTACCGATTTCCTTTTTCAGTGTTGTGTCTGTGAAAAAGCGAAAACAGTTACAATTTCTCACTCGTAGATAGATTATTTTGCTCGACGAGTCGACATTCATTTAAATTTGGCCTAAATTAACACTAGATCAAAAGAGAAGTTTTATTGCCAGCGAAAGCGAGCTCACTCAGATCTTTAAATTCAACTAGGCACTATTATTAAACCTGACGTTTGGAGTTATGAACTAACTCGGCTAATGGTATTGAGAGTGTTCACGCAATTATGCGCCTGTAAAAACATAGTTTCATTTATGACACTGTTTTGACAGCTGGTATTGTAATAGAAGCGTCGGTGGCGCAATGGATAAGGCGCGGACTCTCAATCTGAGGGTACCGGGTTCGAATCCAGCCGTGTACCTATGAGTTGTTTTCAATTCAAGTACATTATCCGATTGCTTAACGGTGAAGGAAAACATCGTGAGGAAACCTGCAAGTCTTGAACAAGACATGTGAAGTCCGCCGATCCGCACTGGGCCCGCGTGGTGGACTATGGCCCATACACTCTCTGTAGGAGAGGGTAGGCCTGAGCCCCTGCAGTGGGGACGTATATAGGCTGTTAATGCAATGTAAAATTGTAATAAAAGGAAGCCCTTTATAACAAAAGGAAAATGAGATCTCTGGGATCGGCGCCTCTTGCCCAAAGTGGCGCAGTTAGTGGAAAAATCCTCAATCTAAAAATATTCTTACAGTTTCTTTTTATTTTCGGCTTTTCCTTCGGCTTTATGACCGTTAGTCTTGTCGGCACTATTGCTGTCGCACTCGTAGGAGGTTCCGCGGCTGAAATATATACATGATAACTGTGGTAAGTGAAACGGCACTATCTGACCTCTGGTGACGTCACCTAACCTCCTGCTCACTACAAATGAAGTTTATTTGTATTGAGAATATTAACAGAAAAACACTATGAAATTGATTTGTAATTTATTTTTTTATATAGAAGATCACCGCTTGACCTCAATCTCACCTGATGGTAAGTGACGATGAGGTCGACGATGTTACGTGTTGGAGTAGAAGGTGCATATTTACTCTTCGTTTAAAGATCCCCTAGTTGTAGTTTTCTTTGAACACTTCTTCTTATCGTGTAGTCTGTAAGGTCGATAACCGACCACACCCACCCAGTTGTCAGAGTGGTTGATCCGCCATAGTCCTCTGACACGTGTCATGTAGCTACTGCCTCTCGTAGATAGTAACCGGTAACAACGGATTAACGTGACTATCCGGTGATTCAGCCTGCAAAGTCCTAAACAAACTAGGGACAGTCCCACGAAATGGTTTTTTGACAATGTCTCACCGGAAATCGAATCGGTGTCACACGTCTGAGACTGACGATCAAACAACTGCGCTACGGAGGCGATCGCAGTTAGATGTTATTTAATAGATACATATTGCTATCCATCTCCTGAATAATTTTGCTCTTAGTCGCTTAGGATGACTTGAGGGCGAGAACGCACGGCTTGTAATATAATTAGGTCGCTTAAATCACAACAGGGTGCGGTAAAAACATCTATAAAACTGGTTTTTAACGGGGTGGTTGCCAACCCTACTCACACCTGGTGACGAGGGTCTGGAAGCGCGCTTAGGCAAAAGCCTGATATAAATAATTTGACTTACAGTCGTCCCGTTTGAACCAGTCTAATCCTGGGCTGCTCGCGACGATGCCGAGTTGGATCACAATGAGTATTTTCATCATTTCGACTTGTGATCACAATCAGTCTCGACCACCGATGACCACAATCTACTCTATACTAGGCTCCCGTGGTGACTCCGATTTCTCTTTAAGAGGTTAACAGTGATATTCCAAAAACTGTGAACTTGAGAAAAATTTTATGAATAATAAATAACAAGCTGTTTACTCGTGACCTCGTGTGTGTGTTTACTTCAAAAATTATCCCACAGGAATTCTTTATCGAGATAAAACTAGCCCATGCCATTGCAATAAACTGTAAACCGCCCCCGCGGCCTTATAACTAACTAAACGCCTGGACATACGTATACAATCCGGAGGTCTGTGGTTCTATTCCCAGAGGAGTACCTATCGGTATTCGGTTTGGTTGATGGTAGGACATGTTCTATGTCCGCCTGACTAGCTACCTCCATGTTAACAAAGTTTGTCGCCAAACAGCAGTGTTAATAGCACTGTTGTGGACTGGTACATCATCATCATGTACAGCCTGCGGCAGTCCACTGCTGGACATAGGCCTCTCCCAGAATGCGCCACTCGATTCGGTCCTCTGCTCTCCGCATCCATTCACGTCCGGCTACCCTACGTAAGTCGTCTTTCCACCTCGCCGGGGGACGTCCTACACTTCGTTTGCCTAGGCGTGGTCTCCACTCGAGAACTCGAACGACGAACTGGTACGACAGGTAGCATAGCCAGCGCAGCTTAAGACTTCTGGGTCAGCATGCTTAGATCCAACGGCCTTACCGTCACTTACCATCAGGTTAGATAAAAGCCAAGTGCCGCACCATCACACATAAAAAATATTTTTGTCTGTATTTTTATGTCGTCCGTAAATAATTATATGTACAAAAAACAACATAAACCCTGAGAACGTACAATTTTTACGCTTCTAGCTCCCACAGAGATCAAAACATCTAGAGGCCATGTTCCACTCAATACGAACGATGCAAATACGTATGTCAGACACTTTCGTTATACATAACGTACACACAACAACAGTACACCAAAGTTCACCCGGCCGTCAATATGCAGCCCACTTCCTTGTCAGTGACACGTGTGTGTATATTTTTATTGACCTCACGCATTATTAGAAGCGTCGATGGCGTAATGGATAAGGCGCGGGACTCTCAATCTGAGAGTTCCGGGTTCGAATCCAGCCGTGTACCTATGAGTTGTTTTTCAATTCAAGTACATTATCCGATTGCTTAACGGTGAAGGAAAACATCGTGAGGAAACCTGCATGTCTTGAACAGGCATGTGAAGTCCGCCAATCCGCACTGGTCCCGCGTGGTGTACTATGGCCCATACACTCTCTGTAGGAGAGTAGGCCTGAGCCCCTCCAGTGGGGACGTTTATAGGCTGTTGTTGATGATGTTGATTATTAGACGAGATGGGATCCGTATATTATTAAGAAGACTGTGCTAGCTCCGCACTTTACGTGGTCGCTGGCAGATGCAATTGTATTTAAAGAAACAATCTTTTGTTTTACGTTTATAGTATTCATTTCATTGTGCGTCGACCATTTCTCACAACATATTTACTGAAATCAATCATCTTTGTAAATTTATTTACTAATGCAAGTGATGTATTTATTTAACAGTCTGGATGTATTTAGATTATGTTGGTAGATTAGCTGGGTGTGTAAAGCTGTCCTACCACAGATAACGAAATGCAAGTCACACAAAAAAAATTTCATTTGTCTAGGATAATTCATTGTAGATTGAAGTGGCAATGGGGAGGCCACATCGCTCGAAGAACCGATAACCGGTGGGGAGTAAAGGTTCTCGAGTGGCGACCACGTACCGGGAAACTTCTACCAGGCCGTCCCCCTACTAGATGGACCGACGACCTGGTTAGAGTCGCAGGGAGTCGCTGGATGCAGGAGGCTCGGGACAGGTCGATGTGGCGTACCAGGGAGGCCTATGTCCAGCAGTGGACTTTTCCCGGCTGATGATGATGATGATGAATTCATTGTATAATAAATTAGAGTCAACTATTGTTTTATTTTCAAAATAGTTTTTATCATAATTAATGTAATAATTAAAATTTATTTTTGATTTCTTTATTTTAGCTGCTTCTGTTTTCCGTGAGAAAGAATCCTACTGCAAAAAAAATACGTTTTTGATAATATCAACAAAACCCTTTTCAACCGACTTAAAAAAAGAGGAGGTTCTCAATTCGACTGTATGTTGTTGTTGTTTTGTATGTATGTTAAGCGACAACTCCGATAATTGTGAATCGATTTTGATGATTTTTTGTTTGATAGAGAATACTTCAGGGGTGATCCCATATAAATTTTACCGAAATTGATTCAGCGCTTTTTGAGGTAATAAAAAAAACAATATGTTCCCAGATAATTCTACCTCTAAGGGCAGTTGAAGTCGGTTTTTAGTTCTTTTTGAACGCGTTAATCTACGACACCACACTAAATAGTGACTCTAGTTTTAAATTTGGAACGTTCTATTTTAAATTAAAATATCTTATCAATTATTTCAGTTGCAACATCACAGGTCTCGAATACCAATAGGCGTTCCACAATCTGTGGGTCAATAAACTTTCCTAATTTCAAGTCAACATCTGTAGCGGTTACTGAGATAGTCAATTGTGACAGGAAAACATCGGAGAGATTTTGTAAGAGTTCCGGTGTTTCTACCTAAAAAAATCTCAACAGTAAATGACGAGCACAAGGGACCACTGCGACTACTGGGAGTATAACACACGAGCCGTAACCGGCGTTCTACAATGAACCTTGCCGCTGTCAGATTTATCGAGATCAATCAATTTAAATGTTGTTAATCCTTTGTTTATTGAATTCGATGACAAATCTAGAAAACTTCTTTTACTATGAGTAGTTGAATTAAAATAACGATGTGCCGATGTGCCTTGTTTACACGTTCTTAACAATAATTTATTTCGTTTCAGGTAAGTTTCAGAAACTACGGACTAAGCCGAGGTCGTTGATAAGTATGTTTCACTCTAGTAATATGATTCTACTGACATCAACCCTGTAACAATCGATATAAGGATCGAAATCTAATCTAATCTTATGTATTAAAAACTACGGACAGAAGTGTACAAATGGATTTTTTCAAAATTCGTAATTGCTAAAAAGTCTCAACACAACTTTGAATCTCTTTTTTTCGGGGACAAAACTGTATCATATTTAACCGTCTGCTCATGAGAAACAAAGAAAAATGTTACAAAAAGTAAAAATTAATCGTATCAGTATATTATAATCAGCTGAAACAATTGACACCAAAATCAATGGGTCCTTGTTACAATTTAGTAAACGTAAACGTAAATCGGTTGCATACGAAACGCAAGTTTCATGAAAACATGTACGTCTCGAACTCAAGCGCACACACATCTTTTAATAAATCAAAGAACACTATCAATACTTCATTTGGGTAAATAGTTTTAAGACACATTCGCTCCTTTCATTCTCATCCAAACAAAAATCCCAACAGAAAACTGTATTTAACAAGTTCTCAAAAGAGAGCCTTTGGTCGCAGATCACTGCTGAAGTGTAAATAGCAAGGCCTTTTGGTCTTTTACAGGCTTCGTTTCAGGGAGTGTGCGATCTAACTACACGAGCTAATTTCAGTGTCCCCTTTCTACAAGCGAAACAACGCCTGGATTCCACCCCTACATAGTTAACATTCACTAAAAATTCATTGTCACCGTTCAGTATAATGAACTGAATCTCGCGGGAACAATGTAATTATTTTGTTCACTCTTTGAATGAAACGCTGGGCTCACGGCGATAGATCCGATGTAATGGACATCCCCCTTTACGGAATTAGAATAATAGACGGGGAGATCCCCCTTTCTACCGCGTGTTGACATGCCGTGTAAAACATTATGTGAACAACATTACACAGAATAGTGCCAGAGTGAATTTTATCGGTCCTATTGTGGACGGATTGGTGAAAAAGGGACTTCAGAAGATTTGGGAACGATTTGATTGATAAAATTGACGTCAAGTTTTTTTTCTAGAGAAGTAAAGTAACGTTGAAGCAATTAATTATGTAAAGATTTGGGATGCAAACGATGATATGGTGAAACAGTTTTTTTTTCATTACTCATATGTTTCAACTGACAAAGAAATAAATCGTATATATTTTTTAAAATCCTTAAAGTTTTTTATGCCTGTATGTCCAGTATTTGTGCTTTTGTTAGTAAGGGTCATGAAAAACATTCTAACGTTTTGAATCCCACATGTGGGCGTGGTGTTCAAAAATGACAGCTCTACCCATTCCGACATTATTTTCGAGTCCGGTTCATCCTGCCATCTCTTTCGCGGTTTGCCACGACGTCGATTTTTACTAATGCTTCTTAAAATATTTATTTTATTATATCTTATAATAAATAAAATTACAAACTATAAAATTACAAATAATATGTCCAAAATAACTATTGAGTTACCGACCAGTGCTTCTTAAAGGGACAGTCTAGCTTGTCTACTAGAGCCTTCAGGAGGCCATTGGTGCTGTCTTTAACCGATGCATGAGTGAAAAAGTTTTTGTATATAGTCCCTTTAAAGCCTGAAAAAAATACTTAAATAATAACATGTTAAGACACACACATCCTGAGCAGTGTAAAAACGTAATATCGGACGTAATAAAACCACGAAAGTACGCTCGTGCGGGTAGTCCCAACTTTATTATTTAAACTCTACCTGCCGAACGCTGAGCAAACGAGGGACTTTCCCGGGTTTTAATTAGTGTTTTTGTTACGATGTGGGTACAAAGAGATTTCGTCCTACGCTGGACTGTGGAAAATGCTAACATTTTTGTTTCTTGTTTGTTAAAAAGTTTCCCAGAACCGGGAAACGTGTGCCGGACCGACCTCCGCTAGAATCACCGACGACCAGGCGGGGTGGCATGAGAACGCTAGAGACGAGAGGGCTGTCAGAGTAAAACATCGTGAAATAGCAACGCTTTTGATGTTTAATTAAAATATGACACATCTCACTCTCACCGTTTTTGGGCGTCTCATGCTACATGCTCTGGGAATGTCGCTAGGAGCCGCTGGCACCAGTTTTGGTGTTTATCAGTAGCTGCTGACGACGATGTATTTTTTAAATATTCATTTATTTAAATTAAGTTTTTTTTTAAATTTATCCTTAAAGATATGTTTCTGTAAAGAGGAAATAGATCTACTGTTATTTTAGCAAAGGCAAGAAAATAAAGGGCGAAATAAACTATATGGCTTCTTTCATTCACAGACTTCTTATGACCAAACGCTATTCTATTAATAGGTGTATAGGGTAATATATAGGTATAATTGGTATACAATGAAACACATTTTTGGACCCGCATTACTAAGTTTGTCAGTATAGGATTTTAGTCTATTTCTATGTTTAAAAAAAACTTGCCAAAAAATAGCTTCTATTTGAATTCGGTGCTGAATGTACTGACTCTATGCCTTATTTTTATTTCGCAACTTGTCACGTAACTTCTTAGTACGAGTATGTATCCCCAGATATTTCCCTTTTCCTCTTTTCTGTTAATACCCTTTTAACATTGTACAGTCTCTTTACTTGACACTGGCAGTACCATCACCTCCATAATAAAGCCATAATTCTGAAGTTTAAGTTGAAGTTGAGTATGTATCAAAACGTGCAGCGCGCCATGTTTCACGACATTTGGAGGAAACGTGAAGCGTAACAAATGTTCGCGGCGCAGGAAATATCTACTGTAACTCAATTACTCTATCATAAACGCTACTATAAATACATAATACTTAAAATTATATACCTTATAATTCCGAGGATCGTTTCTGTGATAGAAAACCACTTGAAATTGCAAAGCTATCAGAAGTTCATTTGCATTGTCGCTCGTAGCGTGATTGAATGACAAAAAGAGTTGTGGAAACACTCCGGCGCAATGTCGATAGCGTCAGAAATGAGATGGGAGTGCAGTTCAGCGGGGGCCTTTAGGTTACCATCGACTTACAAACTACGTATACCACATCTTATTTTTTCTGCTCTGACAAAAGCCCAAATTGTTACTCAAATAATAATTTTTCAAACTTTAAATTAATATATATTTAACAAATTGATTTAACTGAGTGTGATTATTGTTGATTCCGCCATCGCATTTTAATAGACGAACAACAGAGCTCAGTACATAGTCGACATCCCCATGGCTCTCACTAAGCATTTTGCTTTCAACTTTATCATGCGTACATCCAAGGAGTGGAACGCACTGCTGGTATCCATATTCCCACAAAGCTACAACTTGGGTGTCGTCAAGTCGAGGGTGAACAGGCACCTTCTAGACCAACGCCCACCACATCGTCGCTTACATTATAAAAACCATAGTGGTTTATTTTACCAAACTATTAATTTTATAGTAAGTGTCAAGCACCCTTTTTTCCGATACAGGCATAGACACGAAACACTCCCATTTCGTGTCTATGGTTGTAACAATATTTCGCAGAGAGCTCTCCGCAAGCTGCAAGCGCCCGAAGCTCGAGCGAGGTTTTTAATATTCCGCTCTCTGCTCGCTTTGTTGACGTTTACAAAGTTCGCTACCGTTTTAATAGGAGTTTTTTTGACTGAGCAAAAGTGATATTTTGTTATTGGAAATAGATCAACGCTTGGCCACGATCACAACTGATGATAAATGTATAAAATACTAGCTTTCGACAGCGATTTCGCCTGCATTGACTTGAATGGTAACTTGTTAGATCGGGAAATGTTACAAGTGCATAATATACTAAGTGACTAATATTTGCGGCTCGTTGCACTCTGATAATTCGAAAAGGTTTCAGTTAGCAGGTGCCAACGTAGCGATGAAACGGCCACCACCTTTTAAAAGAAAAAATAGAACTTCACGAAAGGCAAAGGTGCGAGCGACATACTGCCGATGACAACGCTATTTGTTAAACGTCGCTCGTGTGAGTTCAAAAATAGAACGCTTCACCGCCCCCGTCGATATACTCGTAACTTACATACGCTACACAATTTCGATTTTCGATTCAATTCACATTATACTGTGTGTGCCCTATAATAGAGGCAAATATTATAGAAGGCTCTATAGAGTATAAGAAACATCTCTGAAATGATTCCTGATACATAAAACCCATACATTACACACAATAGTTTCATATTATTGCGAAACGAAAGGTTTGATTTGAATTAGTTGGGGACTAAAGGACTAAATTACTGATCATTTATAGAGCCTTCATTTTTAATATTTGTTCCAGTTCTGGGCCACACACTTTTTCCGTCTATGTTAATAAGTTGCTAAGTCTAGAGTTTGTAAGTACAAAAATAGTACCAAAATTATCACGAACATTAAAAAAGTGTTAAAGGATGACTAAAATGACAAATAAAAAAAATGTACAGTTGTACACACCATCCTAATATATTGTCTTGTAAACTGCATGGACGATCGATTTAACATGCTTCAAACTTCTGGCTTAATGTTCGTTTACCATCAGGCGAGTTGAAGGCTAAATATAAACCAATAATGAACAATACAAACTGCTTCAGACATACGTCTTAGTTGTAGCTTGTTGTTGTTGAAATAATACTTTATTTCCCTCTCAACAAATCCCCAACACAATTAAGAAAGTTAATCGGTTCCAGGTGGTAAACTGGGTAACCTTTATTACAGCAGCCTACTCCTATATAGCTCTCTGGGAAATCGTAGCGGTCTTCATAAACGTTAGGAACTCCGCACTCTAACGCCGGATCTACTAAGGTGACGTCACAAAACAACCGATTTATATGGAGCGTTTTAGCACCGCGTGACTAGAATTACTTTTCGGCGGGTTGTGCTAAAAAAAGTATTAGTAAAAAAGTATCGAAAAAAAATATTAATATAACTATTTATCTTTTTAAATGGTCTGTCCAATTACATCAAAATATGTTTTTAGTGTAATACCCAATTGTCATTAATGACGACGTTATCTAAGTATTTAATACCAATAGGATCCGGGAATTATTTCTGAACGCTCCTTGTTTGACCTGTGTGTTTGACTTAACCCTTTTCGCCTAGGGCAAGGGCGTTTCGTTTAATTAAGGCGGAGAGGGCTCCGTATACTTTTATATTTACGTTTATCACTGAACCGAGACCTCGCCGGGTTAATGAGGACTTCTTAGTTGTTTTAGGGTCAGGGTAGGAGCACCTTATGGCGTCGTGTGTGTAAGTACGGCAAGATTAAGGTATGATGAAAATGTAAAGCTCAGAGGGTATATTGGCTATTTAGTGAAGTATGAACACAAAACTTATCACACACGGTGTTCCACAAGGCACCACGTTAGCTCCTTTATTATTTATTATATACATAAAACAGGTTAAATGAATGACCAATAAAATGATTCTATTTGCTGATGACCAACTGATGATGCTACTAAATAGTAAACATGACATACAAAATAGTTGACATCCGTAATGACATGGCTCAAATATAATAATTTAAAAATACACATAGAAAAGACTTTAATCATGGATTTTAATACAACCAAGAATAAAATACAAAATCACATGACTTCAAATTCAATAACTCCACAATACACAAAAACAACTAAATTCCTTGGGCTGCACATTGATTCCGATATGAAATGGCAAACTCACATTGAATTCACTGCTACTAAAGCTGTTCAACTACTTCACAGACTTAAAGGAGTTTAAAAAAAATCTGTTTAACCACAACAGAAAACAATTACTACACGATCGATGAATTCTTCAGTAAACACAACGATAAATTAAAATTGTATTAAATTAAATTAAAATGTATCAATCTTTTATTATTCATTTTTGCATTTGATTTATTATTGTTTTAGATTCATTACTACATACACATATGTGAATATTTGTACGCGGCAAGGTCTGAAATACCTTTTGCACAAATAGAACGGCAAGAGGGGATTTTTGTTAATGTGTGATGGGTTTGCACTTGGCCTTTATCTGACCTGTGATGCTTTTCTCAAGCATAGCGCGGCGATTGATCACGTATTCGTTCTTAAATAAACACGATACTGAAAATTCTATATATATCCGTACTAAAAGCAAATATCCAAAAAGATATCCAATTTTACGAGGTCCAAAAACGTACGTCCGGTTTCGTAGGGGTCCATCAATTTCCCGAACCGGTTTAAAAGCGGATCGAACCGGATATACCCAGTTTAAGCACCAAGGAAATTTTATGTGGAGTATAAAACTCCGCAACGAACTTCTTTCAGCCGGTTCAAACGTTGGAAATGCGTTCTGTTCGCGCCGAGAGACGCGCGGAGAAAGTTGCGCTGACATTTTTATTAGTTTAAACTTCTGGATATAAAACTCTAGCTGGACTGGGAAAAGTTAGTTCGAAAATAAATTATGAATGCTCTCCTTGAGTTGAAAGTGAATTTTGATACTGTATTTTAACTGCAGTATGGCGAAGTGTTCGTTTGTTTTCTTTAGAATTGTTAAAAACTTTGAACGTTATCCCTCTCAGAATTCTTTCATACTAGATTTATGTTGCCATAATGTTTTGAAATAGAATTGTTCGCTTTGGTACAAACAACAACTACAGCGTGGTAACAAACAAATAATAGAACTAAACAGAAGTTAAATCATTATTTAACATAAAATCGACACTATACTTATAGCTGTTAGTGCCTCTACATCATCAGCCAGGAAACGTCCACTGCTGGAGATGGACCTCCTTCATGGTACGCCACTTCGACCGGTCCCGAGCCACCTGCATCCAGCGACTCGAGCGATGTGGCCTGCCCATTGCCACTTCAGCTCACTGACTCGTCGAACTATGTGGGTGACCTTCGTTCGTCTACGTTCTTCTTCAGTACGAATTTTATCACGTAGAGAAATTCCGAGCATAGGTCGTTCCATTGCTCGCTGAGTGACTTTGAGCTTATTTATTCGGCCCACAGTAAAGGACCACATTTCGTTACCTTATGTGTGTGTCCGTTAGTGCCTATAACAATATTATTATTTATGTGTAAATTAACAATTGCATATATCTATTTGTCAGGCGTAAGAGCTTTATTCGATGGTGACCTTACCAATTATTTACGATTTTCGATATTGTTGGAGAAGTGTTACAGTTTAGATGAATTTGTATTCGACAAAACAAATTAAAACGACTTTTAATTGCTCCAATTGTTTGTATTTAAATATGACAATATTCTAATCTTTTTTTGTGTTTTGATATATTATTTTGCAAAAAATTGCCAGAAATAATTAATCCTATTTTATGTTAGATATAGGAATGCCACATTCATTTTTTGTTGTAGACGAAATAAACTATATGTTAATTATTCGTATTTTGTTTGCAACCCGCGGTGCGCGAGTCCGACTCGAACTTGGCCGTTTTTTTGTCATTTCGTGACAGAAAGTGTAACATATGCTGTGTTTTAGAATATACGTGTAATTCAAACAAAAAGTTATCTGGCAAGTCGTTAATTGATACTTGAACAGTTAAAAATCTCGTACCGTAATGTACTCTCACTGGTTCCAGCATCCACGCTGTACTGACACAGATTCCTGACCTCACCACAGTGCCGCCCGGTCTCACCGCTCGGGTGGTAGGGCTGACAGGACAGTGATACAGTAACCACGGAGCAGAATAACCAGTGGAGGGAGCATACAGGGGCCCCCTAAGCTACCAACAGTGCCAACCGTATGCCCATTTTGGTCATACGCGAGGGATTTTATACTCAAAGTCAAATTATGCGAATTAAAAGCAAATTATAAAATTTAATGGCGTGGAATGTGTACTACAACTTTAAGTTACAGAAACGGTGGAATAATATTTCGAATGATTAGTTGAAAGTGCACAAGGAATGTCCAAATTTGATTAACCCTGTATCTTGAATAGATTTTCTCTGCGACTTTAGAATTTATCTCACAGAAAATCGTTATTGGGATTAAATGTAGTTTATGTCTCTCTCACAAAGTTGGGTTCTGTCGTGAAAAGGCAACAAGCGGACACCGAAACAAGAGTTACTTCCGTATTTGTTTTAGTAATGTATATGATTTAGGTAATACACGAACTAAGGTCAGTGACATAGCTCGACGAGTCAGTGAGCTGAAGTAGAAGGAAGGCCACATCGCTCGAAGAACCGATAACCGGTGGGGAGTAAAGGTTCTCGAGTGGCGAACACGTACCGGGAAACTTTTACCAGGTCGTCCCCCTACTAAGACCGACGACCTGGTTAGAGTCGCAGGGAGTCGCTGGATGCAGGTGGCTCGGGAACGGTCGATGTGGCGTACCATGTAGGAGGCCTATGTCCAGCTGTGGATGTTTCCCGGCTGATGATTAGGTATAACATTTACAAAATATGTTCTAATTTTAAATTTTTAAGACACGCGCGTTGATGTCTTTTCATTGTTTACACTTTCTGATACACTGCTATGAACATTGGTGTTGTCGCAGCTTACCTCACCTCCCACCGTAAATCGGCACATTTTGTTCAGAACAACACCGCGTTCACGCTCTATCCAGCCATACTCCTTGCTTATATCCCTGTCGCAAAGATTCAAAAGGAAATTTGATGTTGTCTGTCTGTCTGTCAAGACCCTTTTTCTCAGGTACGCGTAAATATATCAAGTTGAAACTAATATCAAATACTCAAGTCAGCTGTCCCCTGTATCTGTGAAAAATCATAGATCAAAGCAATAAAAAGACATCGCTGGATTTTAGGCCAATTCCATACAAAATGTGTACGCTCCGTTGACTTGGACTCCTGAAATTTGACAAGAAGCAAGTTCTTACAGCACAGCCATAGGAGAAAATCTGAAAACGATAATTTTTTAATCATAACACAGTAGCTAACAAAATAGCTTTTTTAACTTAACAAAATTCACTTTGCAGTTGAAAGCCATACATTGGTTATGTAATTTAGCTGCAAACTGAAGTTGGTTTTTCAATCTGAATTATATTATATTTTCGGTATTTTAATATTTGATTTCGAGTTTTATCTTATTTTACTTAAATTTCCTGATTGTATATAAGCTATGCAAGTTCAAATAAATACCTCTAATATTTGTTTTTGACAGCCCTGTGACTCGTCTGCGCTGAGCTCAGTCCAGACAGTAATTACGTCACCCCTCTAATTAAGGGAACCGAGAGCCTTAATTAGTGAGACTATCTATAAAGCTACTCTATACTCTATGGAGTCTATGGTATGATACGGTTATTATTTTGTATCGGATAACTAACAAATACCGACGTTAAACATGCTACGCTTGGGTCGGCCAACGATACCCGCCATGACAGTCATTTTGATCAAGTGATGTAACACGACTTAATTATCGTTGAATAATAAATTTTATACATCAATTTTTTCAACTGACTTCAAAGCTTCTAAATTTAACTGTTGTAGTTTTTCTTTATGTATGACTAGCTTCCGCCCGCGACTTTGTCCGCGTGTACTTCAGGATGTATTCTACTTGTTCGACAGGCACAGGTGACGTTTATGACAAATTATTGTACAGCATACGGTACAAAATAGTGTTTATTCTGTTATGTAGTCTAATAATTTAAAGAAACAAAATAAATTTCAATATCTGACGTAGTACATTCAAATAGTCTTCACACCAATATTATAAACGCGAAAGTTTGTATATATGAATTTACATATTCTATGGTCGGTTGCAAGGCAACGCGTTTTTGTTATGCCAAAATTGCCCATGTAATCCCACTTATATTATAAATGTGATTTTGGACAATTTACACAATATGGCTTTATAAATTGTAGCCTATATGTTATTCTGATGTATAAGCTATATTATTGTAAAGTTTCATTCAAATGCATTCAGTAGTATTTCCGTGAAAGCGTCACAAACATCCAAACTTTCACACTTATAATATTAGTAGGATAACTCCGCCAGTTATGAATAGATTTTGATAAGTCTTTTTTGTTTTTAAGATCATACATTATATAAATTTAATCGAAATTGATTCCGTGAATTTTGAGAAAGTCAACAAAAACAAAATATGTATGTACCCAGATAATTCTACCTCTAAGGGGGAACATTTTAGAGGATGAAGCTGTAGACTTTTAGGGCAGTTCTTTTTGAACGCGTTAATTATGTATGGTAGGCTACCGTTTGACCATCATATCACGTGATGTTAATGGACGATGTTGTCTAGGATGGTTCACGGATGTCTAGAAATACACTACTCATTATGGCTTTGAAAACACCCAGGTTTTAGCGCTCGTGAAACACTGAAGCCGACATAGAATTCTACTCCTTAGCTGGAATTTTTTTGGAATGTCAACTAAGTAGGGGTTGCACATTGCCCTTCTTCAGCAAAGTAAAAATAAATAATTTGTAATAATCTGTAAAATGATCCAATAAAGAGACAATATAAACTGTCCTACTTCTCATCAATAAAGAGCTCTGTCGTTTAAGGTATCCATCTTCAGTCGCGTCGGACGATAAACCCATCATCCCGACAACAAAGTGGGTGCGCTTAATTAAACTTTTCAATATCGACTGGAGTCCATCGATCACGTTGCTTCATAACGAGGTGACATATCTTCGTCTAAACGTTATTGCGAACCAGCTTACGCCCGCGGCTCCGTTGGCGAGAACTTAGGATTGTATCCCACGGGAATTTCTTGCTTGTTACCATATGTTCTTTTCCGATATCAACTATTTAAAAAATACAAAAAATCATTCATTCAGTCATTCCGACCTTCCGTTAGCACGTAAAGAAAGACAAACGAACAAACTCTTGTTCGCATTTGCTAGTATAAATATTAGCATGGGTGGATATAGATTACATACAATAGGCCTGTTTCCACTAATACCAAATTGCTTGGTTTATAGTTTCTAATTATAAATGAGGAGACGAAGATAAGAAAAAACTAGTATATTTCTCAAAAAAGTTAAAGATTATTAATATTTTTAGAAAATGGATTCGAAAACGTCACGTGACAACGAACACGAAGAACGCGGCGCAAGAAAGTGTGACGTCACGCCTCGCAAAACATCATTGTTGTTGTTGACGTTTTCATATCACAGAGCAGGTTATTTCGCGAGCTGTGACGTCATTCAAGACGCCATGACACTATTCAGCGTTTTCGAGGGAAATCTAAATGGCTTTTTTAAAATACAAAATACGTAATGTAAATATTGATTTTTCTTTAAAATATAGTTTTTTGGGGATAAAATAGATATTAAAGTATATAATTAGCCAAGTTTTCAAATTTAGTCAACTAGCCTATTATTTAGATTAAATACGAACGTTCTTGTTTAAATACGCGCCTATGCAAGGTGACATACATAAGTTTGGGTCGTCATATCACCAAACCTAGTGGTCAGAGCCGCCATAGGTCTCTGACATGACTCATGTAGCTGTTACCTGTCGTATATAGTAACCGAGACCAGAACCACGGACTTATAGTTTTCAATGGCTCGCGAGGGAGGGTGTGTGTGGGAGAGAGTTATATTATATACTATAAGGAAACGAGATGGACAAACGTCGGCATTGTCGTGTCCTTCTATGATTGATAATATTGTAGGTAGGTAAGGTATTAGATATAGAAATAGGTCCTGAATTTCCAAGAAACTGTTCAGCTACACTTAATTCTCTCTGAATAAAGTGTTATTTGACTCTGAGGGACAGGCGGGGCCCACCTTTGGATCGATTTAATTTTACAATAGTTACACCCCGACTACTGGAGCTAATCGTTTGCGATCGAATATCGTTCCCCTATCACAGGGCAGGAGCTCTTGGGGGTCAGGTCATTTAAAATAGATAAAGGTAATTGTCGACGCACAAGTTTGACATAATGTATGAGCTAGACCTTTAGATCTATCTAACCAATGGGCAGTAAACGTTCTCGAGTGGCGACCACATACCGGTCGCTGGATGCAAGTGGCTCGGGACCGGTCAGTGTGGCGCACCATGGAGGAGGCATTTGTCCAACAGTGCACGATTCCTGACTCATGTAATTGGTAATTTTGCATTGTTCTAATCATTCATCATCATCATCATCAGCCGGGAAACGTCCACTGCTGGACATAGGCCTCCCTCATGGTACGCCACATCGACCGGTCCCGAGCCACCTGCATCCAGCGACTCCCCGCGGCTCTAACCAGGTCGTCGGTCCATCTAGTAAGGGGACGGCCCGGTAGACGTTTCCCGGTACGTGGTCGCCACTCGAGAACCTTTACTCCCCACCGGTTATCGGTTCTTCGAGCGATGTGGCCTGCCCATTGCCACTTCATCTTCTAATCATTATTTCCTGTTTATCACTAGTATATTAGACGTAGGAGGTACAGTACTACTGTGGTGCAGACAAACACACAAATAAATCAATATAATCAGTCGCAGGCTCGCGTTACGTAAATCACAGACGTAGTTACGCCGGAACTGAGTCCCCTATACAGCGTGTTTGTAGTTTGGTCAATTAATACATCAAATAACTTATTTACAAAAACTTAAGAATTGCTTATTCAAATTATAATTTTAAATATTATTAATATAACCAAATTTATTATAGGTATAAAATAAGATTTAAACAAAAGAAAGTACGAGTGTTATCAATAGTAATTGGATTTATTCCTGTCGTGTATAAATTCATCAAGATAAAATAATAGCATTTTTGTAATAAGAATTGTCTAAGATGTAAAATGATGATGATGTAATAAAAAAAAAGTTCACTTGTCAAAATAGCTATAAAAGTCACTTACAATCCAAAAGCATTTTTCTTAAGAGGCTTATTACTTGCTTATTAATTATCTCCTTTATACTCTCTCCTACTAATCATAGCACTGTCCTATAAATGTCCATATTCATGTTTATTTCCTTACCTTTCATGTTAAACCTTTGTTCCCTTCTGTTATATATTCCATTTCTTTTTCTTTTCCTTTCACACCTTCTAGGCTCTAGCAGAATTACCAGCGTTGTGGGCTCGTAGTCCACAACATTATGCTGAGCTAGGGCCTTTTTGCTGGCATGATACATTGCTATAAACTATGCTGTTATTTCTGACTTATATTGTGTGTTCTTCTTCTTGTGTGTGTGTATTTTGTTTTTATTTGTATTGTGCTGGCAAATAAAATGATAATCTATCTATCTATGTATTTTAAATCTAGGCAAATTTTATCAATGAATTTCAAAGCTACTGGACGCTCATTAAATAATCCATTCTAATATTGTACATGTTATAGTGATTTTGTTTGTCCTTTTTTCACAGAATGGCTGGAGTTTGTGGAGGACAAAAGACTCAATTTTAAATTTTTCGTCAATATCTCAACAACGATGCGTTTTGATTTGTTTCTAAGATGATATTAAAATTATCTATAACTTTAATTCTCAACAGTTTTTTCATATTCCTAACCGTTTTTGAACTACACGCTCCAGAAATGTAGAAATTAAAGATATTCAACGTGATGCGAAAATTATCTTATAATTTATTGTAACATAAGCTGGGAGGTACCTCGTGGTGAAGGCGGCAACAGTATGAAATCGCGTTTTTTACTTGCTTTATATAAAGTTTACTTGTATATAACTAACTATATGTATAGACAAACGTAGCAAGTCAATTTTAACCTACTTTTATTGTCCTATCAAGTTGAAACTTTGTGGTTGTGTGTTAATCGGACGACAATACAATATGATTGGCAAATTGGGTGATTTGACCCTGGATGGATGGTGGATAGAAGAACTCCTCAATGGGTTCTTGTGCCCTGACAATTCCTGAGCCATCCTGTATAGTCAGATTGTTTGCATTTCAAATTAAACACGAAGTTTGTGCTAGTTGGTTGTTCGCAAATGTTTGGTTACTGAATCTTGGTTAACTATTTCATCAACAAGTTATGTAAAGTTTAACTAAAATTAATAGGGCATATAAGCATGTCGTCCTTTCATACTCTAAGGATTTGGAAGATATGACTGACTCGTCGAGCTACGTCAGTGACCACAGTTCGTGTATTATCTAAATCATATGCTTCACTAAAACAAATACAAAAGTAACTCGTCTCGGTGTCCGCTTGTTGCCTTTTCACGACAGAACCGAACTTTGTGAGAGAGACATAAACATGGAGAGAGAGATAAACTACATTTAATCCCAATAACGAATTTCTGTGAGATAAGTTCTAAATTCGCAGATAAAAGCTATTCAAGATACAGGATTTATCGAATTTGGACATTCCTTGTACACTTTCGACTAATCATTCGTTCGCGAAACCACAAAGAATGAACAAAACGTCTACTACTGTTATATCTGTAAGGAGGATCCAACAAGTGCCTCGACAAAGGGCTTCGAGGGTGAAGACGTCGAAAACCTTTTGTTCTAACGCACTCGCACTCGCCTACTTTCAATTGGCCGCTATTTGCTGGCGTTTAAGGCTCGAGTTGAAAGCGATTAACGATTTAAAGAATGCTTATAAGCCGATCTAAATGCCACAAAACACAGTACATATATGATATAAACAAGCAACAAATAAAATACCTGGTGAATATAGTTTTTAAAGTAGATCTGCTAACACAAATAGAATGGTAGTTCTAAAAACATGTAATTAGAAGGTACCTGGTCCCAAGTATAATAAATAAAATGTCTCTTAAAGAGTCTTGATAATTAATTAAAAACAAATCAGTATTAAGATATGTTTATGCATATTCATCATCATCATCAGCCGGGAAACGTCCACTGCTGGACATAGGCCTCCCCCTCCCTGGTAGACGTTTCCCGGTACGTGGTCGCCACTCGAGAACCTTTACTCACTACCGGTTATCGGTTCTTCGAGCGATGTGGCCTGCCCATTGCCTCTTCAGCTCACTGACTCGTCGATATATATTTTCCCATGATTCGTGATATTTTATATAGTAATGCGTAATTGTGTCCGGCGGGAATCAAGGCTTCACTGAAAATCAGTGCTGCGCTTCATCCACTCCCGGTTGAAGTGCAGCTTATGCTGAGTGAAGACCTTGTCGGCGCTCACTGCGCGACACGGGCAGCGGCAAACTCGACATCACATTTTTATTATTTATTCATTTGAATTTTTGTGTACAATTGTTTATTTAAATTAGTTGTTCTATTATTATCGTTTTAATTAGTTCATGTTTCCATGTTTCTAGTGTATAATATTTTTATGTTAGTTTGTTATTGTGTGTGTCGTGTTGTAAAAATGCCGAATAAATATAAATCTATGTCTACTTACTATAGATTTTGCATGCTAAATTTTGGTAAAATATGTAATCTAACATTAAATTAATTTTAATGTTCTGTACTGTACCATATTTTATTCAGATTTCATTTCATGACGCCCAACGTCTTTTGTTCTAGCTCAGTTTCCCTCTCTAATTTCAATAGCCCGTTGTTTGCTAGCTTTTGAGTTTCGAGTTGAAAACGATTACCGGTTTTTTGACTATAGCGACGTTTTTGCCTTAACATTTTCGTTCCGTTGATAATATCAATTAAATATTCAATAAGTCCGACATCAAAGGACCTGGAGGTTTTTTTAATGCTTTTAATTCCAAGCACTTTGCTAGCAACCGAGGCACGAGGTGTGAGCGACTTATGAAATCTTGAGAATTTTGCTGAGTAAAAAAAATATTGCCCTAAAAACTATATAGAAACAAAGGACCCGAAAGCAGTTTCGTCACAATATAACATAGTTTCAGCAGTGTTGTTTTCTTGTTTTGACTTCAATTCGCGACTTGCATACATATATATCACAGTCAGTCATATTTTTCATGTATTTTACTTGTTCTCGAGTGTTTTTTCTGGCCTTCTGGCTTGCAGTCATTCAATTGTCATATTCATACCACGCTTGTACCAATCCAGAAGCTTCGAAATAACTTAAATTTAATATTTATGAAAGCAAAATAATTTACAGGTATCAAGCCCATTAGAAACCTGAAATTTGAAACACCGATCTAAAGAAGAAAAAAGTTTTTGAGATTTGAAATTTGTTACATTGATACATGATCACCCAAGCACAGTCAGGGTCGAGCTCCTAGTCTAATAAATATATCAATAGTTCATCATCTGTAAGGTTTTAGTTTGCGCCACAAGTGAAAACCTTTTTGAAATAGGAATGAAGTTGCCCGTGCTTTTAGCTTCCAAGAGATTCTTTATAAATTATAATAATTTTCCGAGGAAAATTGTGCGAACACTTTTGTTACGACATTAAAAGGAATGGTTCTCACTGGCTTGGTTGAAATTAATTTTCTTTTGACTTTTATTTTCACACGCATGGTAACTTTTTATTTTTTCTGATTATACATTGAAAAAGTAATACAGCATTCCATCATATAGAACGAGGTTTTTTGTGTGAATTCTTCTAAATAAATATTCCAGGCCTCTAGAGCAACTATTTTGTCTAAATATGGGTCCATAGATAAACAAGAACGATTGATTAAAGGAATTCGCAGATAAATCAGAAAATATTATCTCTCTTATATTACTCTGACCTTCACATCCCTTGTAACTAATCCAAGAAGAATATTATATATCCCCTCAGAAGGAAATCCAGCCCCGACTGAATCCCAAGTATCTCTTACATACGTACGACGTGGCCGCGTTGGACCACATATTTTATTCATGAACCAAGCAAGTAACATTTCTTATACAGCCTTACTTAGATCTTTCCTTATTCTGCTCAGATTTCGTGATCATCGTATAATTAATAGCTTAATTTCAAGCAAGGAGGTCCACGTGACACGTTCGCTTGGCAATATGCTACCGATGAAACACATTTGACTATTTTTTTCAATATATTTTCTTTTCTTTACAGTTACAAACTATATATATCATAATTTGAATGCACAACATCATTATTGCGAGAATTTTTCCGTGAATAAAATCATTTAATTTTAATTAAATAATAAATAAATGAAACATTCATGTACGATGCTAGCCAGCTATTCCGTTTCACTTTATAAAAAAAACTTTGTTGATTACCGGTCTTCTTTTGTTACAAATCGCAAGGATTTGCATAAAACCTCTTTTGTTGTCAGTAAATAGGTTCATTGTATAAAGTTTGTATAACTTCAGGTTAAGTTGTTTTCAGGCTTTTAGGTATTGCATGTTTGAAGGCGCAATGCGACGGCAAAATATCGATTTTTCTAGCATTTCATGGAAAGCCATAATAATATGTGATAGTAATGGCGCCCGAACACGCTAGATGCATTTTCGAAACGTAATGTAATGAATTTTAATTTGGCTGTTATTTTAGAATGTCTTGTTTGTAATAACCGTTAAAATGTTGCATTCCATTTTTAACTTATGATTCAGTGCTTAGACTCAATCTTATTTGAATTTTATTCGGAGTAGTTTTTCTAACATTATTTGATTGGTTGTAGATATTTTTTATGTCCGTCTGCATGCATGACTCCAGTGTTGGGGCAAATGACCTCAACGCATTAATATTAATTGTGTGTCACCTAAATGAAATGAAATCTAGAGGAGATCTAGATTAGATAGATAGATAGATATCTATATTATATAGATAGATATCTATATTATATAGATAGATATCGATATATTAGATAGATATCTATCTAATACCTTTAAACGAGCAATTCTTGTATATATATAATTCGGATCTCCGAAACGGCTCCAGCTATTTAGCTGAAATTTGGTATTTGGGGGTGTTCGGGGGCGAAAAATCGATCTAGATTAGTCTCATGTCCGGGAAAACGCGCGTTTTCGAGTTTCATGCGCTTTTTCTTTCGCATTATTCGACGCTAAATATGATGGGAAATTTCACGCTGTTGACAGCGTGAAATATGTTTGAACATAATCACTTTAGCTGAGTGGTTCACACGTGTCATTCCGTTCGAGATATCCGCGTTCAAATCCCGGTTGGAAAATTGCTGTTATTTTTTGTTTTTGTGTGTTTAGGGGCAGAAATAAAGTTTTTGTTAGTTTTTAAAGAACTACGAGCAAAGCTCGGTCGCCCAGATATTGATACATTATTTGCTTAAAATATGATTTAACAAGATGTTACAAGTTTACCTGGAGCTCTCATATTTTACCACAAGGCATGCAAATACATAGAAAATACGTGGAAGTGTAAATATTAATTGAATGTTACGATAATTATGTCATTATTTAAATATGTCATTAATACAAATAGATTTTTTTTGTTTTTAGCCATGTCAAAATCTGACGTTTGAACAATCTATTTGGTAACATTTATATGTCCTTTGGTACTACATTATAAATTTTAACACACATGGCATTACATTGCTTATGTTAGTGAGGTAATCTTGGCACTAAACTGCAAAGGTTCAATCAAAGATTATGTAGAAGACAGACCCCATTTAAAACTGAAGCACATTATACTGTACACACTGAAGTGATTGATCTCCGAACCCCACAGCGGTTATATGAGGTACACGGAAGTATGAACAACAAAGTGATTCAGCGCATATTCTATGCACAACAAGTTTGCGGACCCGCGTCAATGTCTCTCCGCGCTAATGCTCTCCTCCACCTACTGATTCCTTGGGTAGGTAACTACCGTACGAGTATATACCGTAACACCGTACCTGCCTATCTACCAACCTCTTGGACAACCACGATTTTTGATAAATAACAAATGTGCTAAAGACTGTCTGTACTGTATATTTCTATGTCAGCTTTTAAAGCTGCCTTGTGATTAAAAATATTGTGAGTCAGTCCTCTGCCATTGCCTCCACTTAGTTGTAGTAGTCACTTGTTTTAGCTATATTTTCTATTAATTTGTTGTTGTAGTTTTTTGTTTCATGTATTGTTTGCATGCGGTGGTTTCCTGTCGTTGATGGAGCACTTATTGTTTGTTATTTTAAGTTGTTATTGTGTGATTTTGTTGGAAATCCAAATAAATAAAGGCAAATAGCTTATTGAGTATAGAACTAGTTCACATTTGCTTCTAAATATTTTGAGTCTAGTTTTGGATCGTCAAGCAGTTAAGACATCACGAGGGCAAATGAGTCTATCAATTGAGTTGCCGTACTCTGTCAATAGAACTCGAAATTTTTGGACCTGTTACCAACAAATTCCAAAACATTGGACACGTGTTTCCTTCTGTACCGAACCCTCCAGTTCGCAACAATACAAACTGGTGTTTCATTTTCCAGATTTCACACGTTCCATTTGTCTCAGTAATCCATATTATATTAATGCGAAAGTGTATTTGTTTGTCCTTACTTTTCCCCGTAACGGAGAGTCAGAATGACTTAATTTTTTGAATGGACACAGGCTACTTTATATCCCGTTGGCCATGGGGTAATTTCTGAAGTCCACGTTCCGAAGTCGCGGGCAAAAACTAGTATCTTATATAGCTGTAGAAGCTAGTACTTGCACCGCTGGCCCGATGACTCAACTTGGGCCTTGTCTCCGGCATGCTCCGGCACCGCAGCACGACATTTCTGGAGTTAAGAAATCGCGATTAAAAGCTAGTCTTAAAATAACAATTTTTATGACTTTTTTGCTAATAAAAGATCATCACTTGTCCACGGTCTCACTTAATGATGTATTAATTCTGTGCGTCGACTTAAAGAAACCCAAAATGTAGTTTTGTGGGAACTCCCTGTACGTACGCATGATAATGTTAGAAGCAAAACGCTTAGTGCGATTTTGACTATGTACCGTTGAAAAATTGAACTTAACGATAAAGAAAAGCCGTTCCTCTGCCTGTGTAAATGTATGAAGGCAGTCTTGCTTGATTACAAATTTGGAATTAACATTAACACAAGAGAAGGCAAACGAAAAACGTGAAATGCTACGCTTTAACCCTTGTACTATCTGATGATGAAAATATACAGGTATGTATATTTCATACGGACGTATAATTTATCCAGATATACTCGTAGTTTACGACCGTACAAATCATATGTGAAAGCAATTTTGTTAATATAGAGTTAATCACTTTTTAAAGTACGACCCAGCAGCAATTTATTGCGTCAAAATTGACTTGAATTGACAACGAATAAACAGTTTATCGCACTGTCATGACATGACGTGTAAAAAGAACCGTTAATCAGTGGATAACTTTAGATGTAAGTAATACATTGCGTGCTTAATTATTTTGTATGAAAAAAACACACAATAAATCAACAAAATTCATGTAAATGCGTTGTTTAGGACCAACACTAATTGACATCAAAATATACACCCGTATGAAATATGCACGCTACAGCGCGCAACGCAAGTTTTCATACAAATCAAATCTTTGCTTGGTTGGTACTGAGCTTATGATTCTGTGTCCATGCCTGTAGTTATTTCAACAAAATAAGCTGAACAACCCCTGCCCTCAATATCACAACTACATTTTCAACTCGTAACAAACTTGGCCCTTTTGTTTGTTACTTCGTTACCCCGCGCGATGGAACGAGATTATCAGATCGAAAGTCTTGACCCGCCTCTATTTACCTTTCTCATCATATTGTCCTATTTTGTTATCGAAGTTTTTCTTGTGATGGGTAAATCTATTTCAGAGTTGGACTTTTCTGTTTGGAAGGTTCTTGCTCGTTTATCTTGATTGTTTTCTTTTTGCTCCTTTAATGCTTCATCTTTTCCGGATTTATAAAGTGTAATTTATGTATTTAATAGGATTTTAGTTGCATCCACTTGTTATATTGTCTTGGAATTATATTTTTGCACACATTTTTCGTAATAAATCAAAAACCGTGCTGCATAAAAAATATAGGTCACCAATTTCCATAACTTAAATGTCGAATTGATAGTTGCTAAGATAATTTAGCTGTGACAGACGGACGGACAGACAAGGCACCGGAGCTTTTATATGGGTTGATTTTTTTTCGGATGTTCGCGAGTGATTATCTTGGATTAGGTTTGGAGGTAGCGTAGATCAGGGCTGTTACGGATATTCGCATTCGTAAATGCGGAATATTCGTATTCAGACATCTTTATCCGAATTCGTATCCGAATTAGTTAGGGTTCCGTAGTTAAACAAGGAACCCTAATAGTTTCCCTCTGTCCGTCCGCGGCTTAGCGTAGAGACCCCTACTACTAGAAAGCTGTAATTACTCACGTCAACAAAGTGAAAGAATGAAATCTTGAAAGAAAGAAAAAAATATTTTCAAAGTTGGCTCTCGTAACCCGTACGTACATACACGTAACTTGGGGATGAAATATTTTTTTCGCGTCTACTCCATTATGTGGGTAATCGTTGAATAGGTCAAAAATTTCAAACTATTGAGGTTCTAGGGACACCACTTTTCGATTCAGCGATCTGTTTGCGAAATATTAAGCTTTAAAGTGATAATTTTTGTCAAAGTCTATTGCTTCTAAAAATATGAAAAAATTCACCGCTAATATACTGAACTTAAAAGGTAAACTATCACGACTAAGTTTGCTGTACAGTTTACCAGATGTCATAATGAAAGTTTCGTACAAATTCCATTCAAAATTACTTTGCATCGTCCTTTGTGGGATAATCTTTAGATGTTGTTAACGTTAAACCGTGAACTTATTGTTCCGGGCGACTACGGAACCCTATACGCGTGGCCCGACACGCACTTGGCATTTATTACCACATCACATTGACCTTTTATTGAGATTTCCCTCCCACATTGCATAGACCTAATAGGGACATGTTGTAGGGCGAATGAGATATGGTACAAAAGTGAATACATATTTCTGCATTTGACTTTGATTTCACCTGTAATTTTCCCGTTTCCAATTATGACTTAAACGGGAATACAGGAAGATTATATTCTAAAGCTAGTTCCCATAATCCATTGCTAAGTATACACACCTACCTCCTCACCAGTGTGTAATCAATAATTATTGAACGGGCCGTTCCTAGTTAGTTCTATAATCAATTAATCACCGCTAAAGCATATCTCATCGTATGGGAGAGTGTAAGCTTGAAGTCCCACGCAATACTGCGGTTAGATGTTAATTACATTAAATTGTGCCTATTAATCTACCGGTAAATTTATACAAGAACGTTATTTTCTATAGACTACATAATTAAAAAATGGCTTCAGACAGTCAGTCAATCCTAGACTGTGACAAAGATATACATCCGGAGTGCTTCGGATTAATTGAATACGTCGATTTCGTCATCAGCATTATTTTCACACTTTTTAAAATAAAATTTCAAAAAACACACACCCTTATTCAAACACATACACACAACACACACACATATACAACACAAATGGATCGAATGGGAGAGAGCCTGGTGATTTGAAACTCAGGGAAATTCTATCTCTGACACTAGAGTCTCACATACTGGTAGTTGTTATGTACAAGCTATGTGAATTCTATTATATAACATTTTTGATTTGGGTTTTTTTATAACAACCTCTTCAATCAGGCGCCTGATGTCGAGGTTGTTCCCCATTTTCTCAATGCATAAGCAGCTATTTCTGGAAGGTTGGACGATTGCGTAAGTAAGATCGATATCTCCCAAAGAAATGCCTTTCAAAGCAAAGCGAAAAGGAAATTTCCGCTCCACATTGGTGAAATAAGTAGAAGCAATAAGGTCGCCTTTGCATCGCGCACGCACAGATCAAAAGATCATTTCTGAAGGGAAATTAAACATATTTCTTGGAAACAAACTCTCGTCTAATAGAGGGGTAATGTAAAATCAACAGAGATCGCCCAAGTGGAAGGACTTTAGAAAAGTCATAGACGTAGTACCATAGCACCATTTATTTCAACAGCTTCATCATCGTCAGCCTATATATGTCCCCACCGCAGGGGTTCAGGCCTACTCATCTACAGAGAGTGTATAGGCCCAGTGCGGATTGGTAGACTTCACACACACCTTTAAATTTCTTCTCAGTATGTGTGCATGTTTCCTCACGATGTTTTCCTTCACCGAAAAGCCAATGGTAATGATTTCTAGGATAAAATGAAATAATAATATAATATATATGTCGTCGTCATCATCAGGATGGGTGGGTGTTTGTCGTGTTCCGAGCGAAGGGGATGAGATTGTTAGTCATCCGACATCATGTGGGCTGTGATTATCTTGTGGGCTAACACGTGGGCTATCAGGCAATGAAATGACAATTGGGATTCACAATAGATTGTAATGTCTCGGTTGTATATCACACACATAGATAGACAATACTCAATTGAACACTGGTGACGTAATACTATTTCACAATGCGCACGCGACTACATGAAACGTGTGACAGTTCCCAGGCCCACAGGGCGACTGTTCGGCTCTCCCGCCGCCTCCAGTCTCCGGTCCTAGACTCTGTCGTAGCGCACACCGACCATAGGTTATGTACTTCAGTCGGTGACACTGATGTTCCATGCGATATAATATACGAGTATATAAGATAAAATCTAGGATATATGTGTGTAGACTCAAAAAATTAGACCTTTCTATTTTATTTTGTATCTTTCATCAACATCCTATATATGTCATCACTGCAGGGGCTCAGGCCTACTCTCCTGCAGAAAGAGATAATTGGTAGACTTCACACATGCCTTTGGATTTATTCTCAGGTGTGTGCAGAATTCTTTACGATGTTTTCCTTCACCGAAAACCCAATGATAATTTTTGTCATTTGTACATAAATTCCAAATAACAAATTGTAACTCATTGGTACTAGCCAGGATCGAACCCAGACTTCGATTGTTCAAGGACTGACGCTCTACCCAACTGAGCTACCACGACTCATAGCTACCAACAACTTACTTCATCATAATCGGCTGCACAATTGGCCCCATATATCGCCACAAGGGACTTTCCATGTGAAGATTTCCCAATCTCCATGCTTGGGAGGTGGACTCGTGATCGTAGTAAGATGTGCTTATTACGTTATAGCTAAATCCTGTTGCCCTCTCCTGTATTTTTTTCTGAACATGCTTGGTGTTAAAAGGAATTGAAAATAAATTTATTTGCAAAAAAGTGGTCCGGCGATTCCCATCATTTGAAAGTCAGAATTAAGATTGAAATGGTCGTGAATCCTAAAATTGACGCGATTTTCGTCGGAAAACAGTCAAATTATTTTCAAAGACTTAATTTTTGTCCACATTTGGATTTTGCTTATTTTTGGAAGGGGTTCGACGTCGTCCCTGAAATTCATAAGGATAATCGAACATTAACTTTCATATACATATTTGCCGAAATAATAACACATTCGTTTCTTTTCTAGCTTCTTCAAACTTTAGTGTGACGTATTGTGTCCAAAGTAAAGATGGGGATGGCAGACAGATATCTGATGTGGTAATAATCTTTGGCTGGTTTATCACTTCACACACTCTGTCTACATCGTTCAGTCTGAGTCTGTAACAAAGTGTTTGTTTTGCTCTCCAAGCTCCGTTGGAACTTGTACAGTACGGACGATTTCCATACTATTTTTCGCATTCATTTTTAAATATAGAACAAGGTTTACTTGATGAGTTAAGTTATTTGAAACCTTAGATTATATTTGTAAGGTCGTTGTCCTTTCAATTGGGAGTTTCACAGGGGTCGTGGGTCCATAGGGACAAACGGTGAAAGCGGAAAGCTGAATGAGTGTTGTAGGAATGTCAGCTACGTACGCAGTGATGAAGCCATAGCCGGCATGAGAAGTACCAGAGCCAGCGCCTTATTAGCACGCTTAGAGGACAAGTGCAAACACATCAATTATTTAAAAATAAGTCATGAATATGTATACAAGTTAAGAGGGTATGCTGGTGTCAAAGCGCCCATACAAACGTAGTCCAGTCTTATTTTGAGTATTAAGCTATGAAAATCTATGAAATTTTCAAGACACAATCTAGAAACAAATATCTGTGTCGGTGGTGAGTCAGATTTTCGTTTAAATATATACTTCCAGAGTTGCAGGGCGTCAAAGTATTGTATTTTTCGGTAATAAAAAGCCCCAACTTTGAACCTGTTTTACAAGAGTATGAATCAATTTAGAACAATTTGGAAAAACCACCGACATCTGAAATTTTATTAATATACTGTATTGAAAAAATGGCTACATAATATAATGTATCCTTCAAATGATCCCTGGACTACGAAACATCCAAATAACGGGTGGATAACTTCGCGTAGTGTATGCTGTCTCACCGTACGCGCACGGGTAGGATAGGGCTCGGAGAGGGACAGCTACTAAACAATGCAACCTTGAACGCGGCCACGTGCTCTAAACAGACAATCCTCTTAACGCGTTCAAAAGAACTAGAAACCAACTTCAACTGCCCTAAAAGTCTATAGCAACGATTTGTATGATTTTCTCATGGATGCTATTGTCAGAAGGACCATGGGACCACACGGGAAGCACCAGCTTTCAAATAAAAACGAATCATCAAAATCGGTTCACCCAGTCGAAAGTTCTGTGGTAGCAAACATAAAAAACATACCCGTCGAATTGAGAGTCTCCCTCCGCCTTTTTGAAGTGCGTTGAAAAAGCGAACCCCACTTAAAAATAGAAACGAATCTAAGTACACCTCGACCACAAAGCTATTGTATTCGCTCCACCCTCAAGGACAACTTTCTCTAGTATCACTTGTCAGAAAGATTGACCTTTGCGCAGATGAGGCTTAGCGCCAAGCTCATTCTCATTTCATTTTTCGTCTGAACAACAACAAGCAGTTCTGAGGTGTACTCGTAAATCTACGTGTGTCGCACATATCTCTCTCTTTAGTCGCTTGTACGGAGCACACGACGAAATATCTAGTGGACCATCGACGTAGGAATTTAGCTGCATAGTTTTATATACAGGTTTAATTTCATGACGGAATTAATTAATTTTGAAAATTCGCTAACTACTCGTACACTGCTCGTTTTCAAATGTATATCATAATCATCAGCCGGGAAACGTCCACTGCTGGACATAGGCCTCCCTGGTACGCCACATCGACCGGTCCCGAGCCACCTGCATCCAGCGACTCCCTGCGACTCTAACCAGGTCGTCAGTCCATCTAGTAGGGGGACGGCCTGGTAGACGTTTCCCGGTACGTGGTCGCCACTCGAGAACATTTACTCCCCATCGGTTATCGGTTCTTCGAGCGATGTGGCCTGCCCATTGCCACTTCAGCTCACTGACTCGTCGAGCTATATCGGTGACCTTCGTCTAAGTCAAATGTATATATTTAATTATTATTATTTTATGTTAGTAAATTTTCCTTCATTCAATCAAAACATTCAGCAAAGAAAATATATGTACAATATATTGTTATCCACAAAAACATCCAACTTAGCTAACTTGCTTCCTTCAAACGTTATCCCGTTGTAATAAAGCTATTACGTACGCAGCGCGAGCGTAACTTCGCCGAGGAAACTTCGTCATCCTACACTCCTTATGATATTAAAGTCAGTTTTCATTACCGTATGTAATTATTTTACATTTGTACGGGTTTCCTGATGTATTAAATTGTTATTTTGTTACGCTGAAGACTAGACATCTGTCAGTGAAGAAAAGAACTGTAAGTCTTTAAAAATGAAAGCAGTTTTGTGAAGTAATATAAACGCTTTGCTGTTTACAATATTCTACTCAATAACGTTTACTCGTATTCCTATTAGTTTCGAAGTTGTCCCGTAACTAGACTGCTGGGAATTGTCTTCTCAGAAGTTCCGTACAGTAACGAAGTTAGAGGAAAGAATGGGTGCAGTTGTATGAGTAGTGGAACTTGATTGGGACGGGACATTTGGGAAGAAAAAACACGTCTCAATGACTAACTACTATCTCATTTTCGGAACATTTATTTACCGAAATCTTTCAAACTTTGTCCTGAATTGTTAGAAAAAATATTCCGAATGCGTAACAAAGTTGACATTTTGACGCAGTGCTAATTTTTTCACATCTGCCACATAAACTGCGTAGTACTCATATGTAATACAGGGCACCAGACTTACTACCATAGATAAAATTGTTGTTGTTGTTGTTTTGTTATTTGAGAACTAACTAAAAACATACCTTACCCAGTGGCAGATTCAATCAACTAATTCATTCGTTTTTTAGTCTTACTCGTGATATAATGAAGATGTCAGTGCCAGTTGGAACTGGTACTCGTAATAAAGGATAGATTTTTATGTTCCTTATTTTATTACATTTTCTGATGATTTTTTATTACATATATATATATATATATAAGTAAACACATAAGTACATGTTTCTAATTTAATAATAATGCTGCACTAAAATGCTGGCAAGATCACGGCATCATCAGATTTACTGCCGAAAAAAAAATGGCCACGATTATTTAGCGGGTTGAAAATTTAGTACGACCATTGTCAAAATGCATTGTTCAACTACGGCATAGTACTCCGCAGCCCTAATCCCCTCGAAAACACCAGCTCACGGAACTTGCAGAATCCTTCAAAGTTGTCGCGTTGTTCGTCAACTATTCCTCGCACGACGTGACTCGGCGGACATTATGCGGTGCGTCCTCCTACGCTTCCTATCTCCCTGCATCAAAGGAGGTTTTATTAAAATTCTTTTTGCGAGGGAGAACGAATTATTTCCCTTGTCCTTTGTATGGGAAGGAGACTGTAATGTGTTTGTAAGGTAGCAGGCTGTTATGTCACGGAATACTCGTAACATAACAGCCTGTGTTATGATTATTATATGGGGCATGTTTGTCCGCATGTTGTTTACAAGTAGTGTTTCGTTATCAAAATTTCCATGCCGGGATTTTACATAACCACAACGCTTTGAAAATTCTTCTCAAGGTTCGTTACGCTTTGCCCTCGCAGTGCACAACGAAAATTATTATATTATTTGTTAAATGCAATTTGTGAAATACATCAAGAAGAAAAAAAGAGGTTTAGTGATTGGAATATATTTTCCGCTACACTGTTAATGAAACGTTATAATACTCTTTGTCTTCTTTCTCTGAGATTGTGAGGGCCTGGGTACCTAAGATACAGATCCTTGATCTACATAGTTTAGGCTCCAGTCTCCCACATATTTTACAATAATGTTTTTGCTTTAGGTTTTCAAGTGTTTGTAAAAATGTGTGGAGAAAAATGAACTTATTTTTATGTATTTATTTAATCGACGATGACACGGGCGTGATTTCGATTCTGAAACCGAAACCATCGGTCTGAGGTAGTTCATGAATTATTATTTTTTGACTATTATTATTATTTATTTAAATCAGACATACATCCATATTGTTAGTAAACTTAGTGCTATGTTAGTAATTAAATATGACGTCAGACATGCTACTGGGACACTGGTGCATGTGATGACAGCCAGTGTCGCAGCATCGGTCCGTCGGTGCGTGCGCGACGACAGCGAGCAGACTGCTGCGTCTGCCCGCACCCCGCACCCTGCGCGCGCTGGAGGACGCACTCCTGCGCATCGTGCTGTAGAAGCAGTCTACATGTGCCTCAGCGAACATCCCTGAAGCGCTGCTTATACTTTTTTGTCGAGGGGTTAAACTTTTAATAATACCTGATGCCTTAGGAGAGATTTATATTATTATCTCAAATCAAAGAGCAGTACCATCTCTAGCCATTAAAACATTTATAAATCGTATTCATCAGCATCAGCCGGGAAAAGTCCACTGCTGCCTCCCATGCCTCATGGGCCTCTTCCATGCTATCATACAATGATCGGTCTCGAGCTATTTCCATCCAGCGACCACCCGCGACCTTTACTAGGTCATCGGTTAATATAGTAGGGGGACGGCTCAGTACACGTTTCCCCGACTAGTATGGTATGATTTAAATATACGCATCTATTACAGTTTCACCTTACAAGTAAGTCCTAGGTCACACACACAGTCTCTCAGCAACATATCTAGTAGGCTACATAAAGGCTCGTTCACAATACACATTGTGGCGCCACGTCGCAGCGGGACTCGTCTCACGCAGCCTGTCGCGGAAATTAAATGTCAATTTGATGACATGCCACGTTTGGTGGAGATCATCTATTACGGTTAGATATACAATGGGTAAAATATAAGACTAATCTAGAACAAAGGAACATTTTTTATTTGTTAAAAACATTCATAAGTGAATATACGAGTATACTTGTATTATTATTATATATTAATATTTTGTATCTCGTATTTATGTAATCGAATATTATATTTATATTAAATATACACACCTGACTGCCCTCCTTCTGACCCCTGACCCAAGACTGCTGTAAGAAATTTCTTATAGAAGTTTTTCGTTTTGTATATATTTTTATCTATTTTTGTGTTTTTGTCATGTTGCTCGCTTCCTGAAGTTGCCCCATACCACCAGTTAGGTACTCAGGCACCTCGTAATTAGGTGTTTAGCTTTATAGGAGAGCTTCACTGAGAGCTCAATACCACTTCCAGTATAATAGTTAACAAGCCAATCAAACTTGTATTCCATACATATATTGTTCTTTGTTTCTCTTCCACGATGACGACGAAAAAGTACAAACAATGTAGGTTCAAACTGAGCCTTATTATTAAAGACGATACCAGATCGTAGATAAAACAAAGAAATTCCTATAAAAACCCTGTTAAATAATATATAAACTCCATAACTATAAAAGCGTCGGTGGCGCAATGGATAAGGCGCGGACTGCATGTCTTGAACAGGCATATGAAGTCCGCCGATCCGCACTGGGCCCGCGTGGTGGACTATGGCCCATACACTCTCTGTAGGAGAGTAGGCCTGAGGGGCCAGTGGGGACATATATAGGCTGTTGATGATGATGATAACTATAAAATATAAGATTTTGTTATATTCTAATTCCCTTACTTTTTCCGCGTCATGGGTATTGGGACAAAAGATGTTGCATGAACAGATTGAGGATTTTAAAAAACAATCATCCATTTTGCTTCCACTGCAATTTTTGTTTAATTAGGATCAATAGAGACATATCCCACCAAAAAATTAAGATACCGAAGTATGCATTTGCCGAAGACACATTTCGATTGTTGTGTATATCTATGCGCTCTAGTTCAATGACATCCTCTCACCCCTGTCTTTAGGCGTGAAACGAATGACACGTTCTACTAACACAGTGCTGATCAACTGAGGGCCGCAACGGAATTATATTATTACCATCCAATGTTGAACATGAACCAAATAACAAATGAACATTTCCATTTTCACCATTTGGGGGACCCTCATCATTATTTTTGGTGTTGTTTCCTCCACGGCACTCTAATACTCCTCATCCTCGGTGAGTGATGCCGTAATTGCTATTCTGAAGGTAAAATCTCACAACACATAATGATCGAATTATTTTTTCGTCTTCGTACTACGCCTACCACCGCTTCAAACACATGCTGCAAAGTAGGGAAAAAAACTATTTAAAAATCATCAACATTTATGTCACAGGTATTGTGCAAATTAGTCACACACCTGGCCACAAGTTAACAAGTCTGGCCACCTGTGGCACACATTAGCGGTCCGTGATTGGGAGCACCTGTATTTGAATGCGACCCTCCGCCTACCGCCGGTTGGTTTGCCCTGAGTTAACTAATTAAACATGTATTGTTTGTGAATGTACCGCGGGCTTGCGTATCACAACCGCGGCGCTTGTACCAACTTGGGGTCGCTAGTTTTGTTATTTAAGTTTTAACACATATAGTTGAATAAACTTACAATGAAAACCGGAGGTTTCGGCGCTTTAATTTCAAGGTACCTTGTATTTAAAAAAATTGAAATACTCGTAGTATACAGTCTAGCTTCAAATTTGCAAAGATAACGGACAAACTGAGCGAGTCCAGGCTGAGATGGTATGGTCACGTAATGCGTAGAACCGAGGATCATGTCGTGAGGAAGTGCCTTTCTATGGCTGCTATAAAGAGGGGAAGACCTCAGACCACTTGGTTGACGAATGTTCAGAGGGACATGAAGGAAATGGGTCTGAGGGAAGAGGACGCACAGCGACAGACCATGTGGCGTCGCATGATTGGAAAAGCCGACCCCGTGTAGCGGAAAAAGGCGAGACCAAAGAAAGAAGAAGTCTACAGTCTAGCCTAAGTTGTTTTCCCATAGATTATAGAACTTCGCTCTACTATAGATAACGTCTAATTTAGCGTATACTTGGGTCTGTAGATGTGTTCTACTTTCACACACTTGAATCACCGAATGAAAAAGCAAGACGGCAACATTTTTATCAGTAGGTCGATTTCAACCTCGTTACTACACCATTTAGCAAAACCTGACATCAAGGGATATGCCCAATAGCCCACGCCTATAAAAAAGAAGTCAATGTGGCTGATGACTTTGAGCTTTTTTATTCAGCCCACAGTAAAGGACCACGTTTCGGTTCCGTTTGTCATTACTGGCAACACGTACTGATTAAAGACTTGTCTTTAATCAACTCTGCTATTGAGAGAATCTGGGTAGATTACACCGCGGCATGGACAGATCATAGGCCACTGCACATTGTACTTAAAGTAAAAGACCTTATCACTCTGCATTATGACACAGATAAGAACCCAAACCCGTTCGCTTGGAAACCTAGAACGAAAAAGCAGGTCTTCCAATTTATCAGACAGAGTGAAGAAAAACTATCACGAGTAAAGCCTCTACTGAGCGATTGCACACCATCTGACATAGACAAGTACTACGGTGACCTGATCACGATCATGCAGACAACGTCTCATAGATTATTTTTTAAAAAGAGAAAGAGACCTGACTCCTACAAAACTGTACCTGGATGGAACTCTCGCGTCGCCGCACATTATGCCGCGTCTCGCGACGCACTCATGATGTGGCACACTCAGGGAAGGCCAACCAGTGGTCCAGTCGCAGAGCACAGGAAGGTATGCCGCAAAATATTCCAAAAAGAACTACGGGCCTGTCGAAGTGAAGCTGACCAAATAGCCATGGACAGAATTGCCGATAGCGCGCACTGTGGGAATTTTGGCAAGTTTTGGCAGCACACTAAGCAGATAACAAAAACAAAACGCAACATACCAACCCATATTGACGGAATTGCCGATGATAGTGCTATAGCTAACCTGTTAGGTGACAAACTGCTTCGCAGTCAATACACGACTCTTCCATTACTTACTATCGAGTCTGAAACAAGTAGTTCTGTGCATACAAAGATATGTGTAAATGAGTCCTTGGTTACATCAGTAGTTAAAAAAATGAGAAAAGGAAAATCTCCAGGTCATGACGGACTCGGCATTGAGCACGTCTCACATGGTGGACCTCTCATGATGCAATCCCTCACACAGTTATTTAACGGCATACTCAGTACATCGCACTTGCCACCTGACATGACGTTTACTTTGGTCTCACCCATTCTGAAAAATAGTCGAGCTGACCCAACAAACTCGAAGAACTATAGGCCCATTTCATTGGCTACAGTCATTGCCCGAGTGTTCGAGAACGTTCTTCTCTCACTGATAAGCGAGAAATTAGGATCATCAGATGAACAAATGGGGTTTAAAGCTGGATCATCAACTACACATGCTATCTACACACTTAAGCAAGTAGTAGGGTACTATAAAAGTATGAAAACATCTACATACGCATGCTTTCTGGACCTGAGTAAGGCGTTTGATAGAGTGTCCCACAAAATACTCTGGACAAAGATGCGTGATAGAGGTATCCCTGGAGACGTCATCAATGTGCTGCGGGTGTGGCACGAGGAACAACGGAGCTGTGTGCGTTGGAACAACGAAATGTCGGAACCGATTCGTCTGATGCACGGTGTGAGACAAGGAGGATCTATGTCGCCCATGCTGTTCAACCTATATGTCGACGAACTGTGCCAAAAACTGACTGCGACTGATGTAGGTTGCTCGATAAACGGTGTGACCATAAATAACCTAAGCTACGCCGACGATATGGTGTTATTGGCACCATCCATCAGCGCCATGCAGGAATTATTGGAGGTATGTGAAAAGTACGCACGCGAACACAGCCTATTGTATAATACAGAGAAGTCTGTCCTGATGGTTTTTGAGTCTGCCAACACGCCACAAACGGTACCCCCAGTTACATTAAGTGGTGGAGACCTGCAGCGGGTGTACAGTTTCACCTACCTGGGGCACGTTCTACGCAGCGACCTATCTGACATCGACGACATCGAGAGACAGCGCCGAGCGACTAGTGCCCGCGCTCATATGATCGCTCGGAAATTCTACCGATGCAGCGACCGAGTCAAAAGACTGCTTTTTATGACGTATTGCACGAATGTGTACACGGTGGAGTTGTGGGCGAACCACACGAAGGCAGCAATGAACGCCATGCGCGTTCAATATAACAATGCGTACCGCGCGATTTTTAAGTTGCCTACATACTGCAGTGCGAGCGGCATGCATTGCGCGGGCCGCACGCCGACCTTTCCTGCCCTACTGCGTGCGCGCTCTGCCGCATTCAACACGCGCGTGGGCAGCTCCCGTAACCGGCTAATTCAAAGCGTCGCCGAGTGGCCGCGAAGCCCTGCCATGGAAGTGTGGCGCAATTACCATGCGCCAATCACTTGATCTAGCTTTAAGTTTATATTATATTGTATGTTTTGTGTGTGTGTGTAAATATGGCTGTGTGCCGGATTAAATTGATTTTTTTTTTTTTTTTTTTTTTTTTTTTTTTTTTTTTTTTTTTTTTTTTTTTTTTTTTTTTTTTTTTTAGACGCTGAGGTATTTTGGACGAGAAGATATGCCGTAATTTTCCGAACGCTGCCCAGCCGAGTTGGATTCTTCAGGAGACCAATCACGAGAATACAAACGGTATTCGAAAAACTGAATTTAAGGAACATTTTGCTAAACACAAGTACGTTAAACTTTATGGGATCTTGTCTGATACGAGGAAATGAAAAAAGTTTGTTCTGTTCACGTATACTAATGTTACAAATTGAGTTTGTTTGACTTTTCTATACTGTCAGAATGTCTTGAAGTTTTGTATAGGGATAGTTCACAGGCCGCATAAGGATATGGAATACTTTTTATATAAGCATACACGGACAAAGTCGCGAGCAAAAGCTTGTAGGGTATAAAATAGAACACAAAGTTGTATGTCTATGTTTTGGATTGTTCATTGATATGGCAATGTATATACTTCACTAGAAATCAAACCCGCGACCTCTCGGTTGAATCCAATTGTGTAGACCGATGGCACGAAAGCGTCAAATATTCATAACTAAAAAGATAACTTCGTGTATGCTGTTAAATTAGTGCTAAATGCATCATCCGCACAATCTCCAATGTAAAACTTCCACGTGCCAACGAAATGTCGCCCCATTCGTATAATAACCGGCGCCAGTGACGCACATTACCTTTAAATTAAATGTGGGTACATGACGTCACGTACTCTGTGACGTCATGCCACAACACACGGTCACATGGCGATGACGTAGCGCGGGATGATGGCGTGTGATGGAACGTCGACGGTAAAAGGGGCAACACGATTGGTATAGAGGTCATGTTATTTCCGGTGATCGATCTATAACAGTACTATGATTTTTGAAATGTTATACCTTATAGAGTTTGTTTCGCCTTTTCTTTGTAGAAGAAGTTTCCAAAAGGGCCTGTGAATTCATTTTAAGTATAGTACATAATAAATATGTATTTACGTTATTATCATTACTTATATGTATGTATATACTTTGAAATACTATATATATTGTTCCCCCTCTATCTACTTTTATGGAAGCAACTTTTGTCTTCTACCCAAAGGTGGCCGGGAAGTGGAAATTTACACAGATTAAATATGTGAATAAATTTTTATTTATTGAAGATAGACCAACACTTGACCTCAATCTCACCTGATGGTAAGTGACGATGAGGTCGACGATGTTACGTGTTGGTCTATTTTCACTTCGACATTTTTTGAACCGCCTTCAGCACTAACAAACCGGAGGTTTTGAATTGGATTCCCAGCAGGGTAGCTATATGGTCTTTGGCTTGATTGGTGGTGGCTATGAATGTCTGAAAAGGTACCACCGCGCTATCTAAATCTACCACCAAACAGCAGTGCTAACAAAACTAGACAATGAAACCATTATTTTATTAACCTCTTTATTGCTCAGTTCGCGTAGTCAGTTAATTCCCTAAAGACAGCTTTCATACAATATGAACAGGTAGAAAACATTATTCGAACTTCAACCCCCAAGGGGATGAAGCGTTATCTATGCGAAGTATCTGGGATCCCGTAAATGGCCGCAAACTTGCTGCGGATCCGTGAAAAGAAAAACGATATGGGGAATACAAAACTCGCTTTATATCTAATAAATAATAGCCAGCTATAAGTTTAGCGGGACAGGCATTAATCTCGCAATCCTGCGGGACACATCGAGTCCCGCTGTCCCACTGTCCCGCTGTCCCTTTGTCAACCTTAACGCCTGCTAATATCTATGATAATGGCCCGGAGTGGAACAAAAAATATCTCCGTTTGAATGAATGTAATATGGATTAGAAGAAATCATAAAAAAGACTGAATATATTACTTTATCTCAGGGGGTTTCCTTTCGTTTTTCGGGTCAATAAAAAGTTATTACGCGAATCGCAGCGTCTATGTATTAACATCTTACTACGATTACCAATCCACCTTTCAAGCGTGGTGATTGTGTCTAACTCTGTCATGGAAAGCCAAGCCAGACAAGCCAAGTCAGCGAAGCTAAAAGAGCCAAGCCAAAAATCCTTTATGAGCGGCCCATGTACAATCGTGGACTTATGCATCTGACGGATGAGAGGTGATAAATTACATGAAAATCTTTTATTAAATATTTTTCTTTGTAGGTAAGTTTTCCGTCTGGGTGCCACCATCATATTTTTTACAATCTGACACAAAACAACGGTGCCAATAGCACTATTGCGTTCCATCAAAAAAGAAAGGCCAAATCTAAACCCATGAAAAATAATTATGACAAATAAATTTTCCCAAAAAATTATGGTACAGTTAGACTACTCTCTACCCCTTACTTAAGTAATTGTAATAATATATATAATATATTATATAATAAAGTAAGTAAATTAAACAACAATGAGTTTTCATTTGGCTTCACATTGAAAATGTTTATTTAATTCATCGTATAAATAATCCTTTCTTATATCAAATATTTCTGCAATTTTGTGAGTAAAAGCAATAAAGCGGATTCCGCTGCGCTTTTCAAAGCGGCTGGATTATCTTCAAACACAATGGGACCTGTAAAAATAGTTGGCTTGCTTCGTCGCTACGGAGCTACAACGCGTAGCTACCGCGTAGCTCATAGGGGATTTCCCAGTTAAAACTGGTTATGTGCAGAGAAATCCTTTAAGCTCTTTATGTTGGTACACTGGTAATGAGGTGGCTTTATTTAATTAAAATTAAGCGCATTGCCTCATTGCATAAATGTGTCTGTTTATAGATGTATCCGAATTCAAAAATAAAATACAGGAGTCTTGTAGGTCTAAATCGGTGATCAGTGACTGAGTTCATGGCAATCACGTTAGTAACATGTAATTTTCCATATTTTTAGGACTATACGTAACTATATATCTCTATATATACTCACGCACAATGGCCAATGCATGGCTGAGTGGCCCCGAAATTAACGCATTCAAAAGGAAAGGTACCGTCAACTGCCCTAAAAGTCTACCATTCATCCCCTAAAATGTTCACCCTTAGAGGTAGAATTATCTGGGTACATATTTTGTTTTTATTGATTTTCTCAAAAAGTACTGAATTAGTTTCGATAAAATTTATATAGGACCACCTCTGAAGTAATTTCTGTGAAACAAAAAAAGAGTCATTAAAATTGATTCATAATTGGTGGAGATATCGCGTAACACACAAAACATACAGCCGAATTGAAAACCTCCTCCCACAAAAGTGATAACCTCAAAAGCAGTTTTAGTCGCGTACCAACCAATGTGAACCAGGCTGTCATAGCCAAGAGAAAAATATTATGAAATATCTGGTGTGCAATTTACTAGTGAAAAAAACTAGAAACTAGAGGTATCGTAGGGAAAGTCGTCGTTGTGAAGATGCTTGTTTTAAGTGAACTGCACCCGCATCAGTACCTATCATTTCACAGTGGATTTCTTCAATAGCTTTTCTCCTGACATCACATCCTTCAAACACAAATAGAACATCTCGCCCCAAAAAAACTTTTTCTCAACTTAGAACACTTCCACGTAATCTCATCCAATCCATCGCATTTCATTCGCACCAAATTGGAATCCATTCCACACGAATTACAACTCAGCCTATATAGTTATTGGGTTTATTTTTATACGACGAGCTCACGCGCCCTGAGGCACCGTTCGAAAACCTTTTATGAACTGAAAACTGGATTCTTTCGTTGAAAATTGCCGTAATTCTCCCGAACGGTACCGGATGAAATTACTGGCGAAATAAATAAGTTTTCAGCTGTTCGAACCAGTTCCCATCGGTTTGCGCTCCGTTATATTTTCCTCTCTTGTTATTTAGTTTTATTTTATTACTTGTATTAGAAATTTTAAGAAACTTTCACTTTGAGGTGGCAATGTTCCGTGTTTGGTTTCAGATGTAGGTTTTGGTGATGATTAAGAGGTTTGCTAACTTATATACCAGGTCGTAAAACTGCTCTGAACCGAAATCTAAGGTAACATGATGGTAGATAGCCAAACCACCAAACCGAATACTGATTGACATCTCCGCTCCCCTAATATCGCCCTTAGGACAGTTTCTAGTAAAAGCTTAGCTCACTATCCGGGTGAAGCTATAATGGTGGAAGGACCAAAAAAATCAAGTTCAATCGAGAAAAAAAATAGTACATTAAATATATTTTCAAGTTTTTTTAAAAATTTATGCTTGATTGAGAACCTCCTATTTTTGTGAGTCGGTTAAAAGCTATATATAAAGCTTTAAATACGATATTAAATCCTGTTTATATCCTTCCCAGAAATAGCCCATTGACACGTATTTTAAAATGCAGCACCGAACGCTCCTATACAAAGGGTTATTGACTCCACAAATTCAATATAGCAGCCATACCCCCCTAACTGCCGGTATTCACATAATATTGTCGGTGAGCTCCCACCACGGTGCACCCTTAATATTCAGGCTGTGCAATGCTTTGCATTCTGCGTGGTGTGGCGGCGTACGTGCAATTTATACCGTAAGGTTATAGCTGGGTAGTATACGACCTCATTCTGTGTAAAATATGTCGATGACATGCTCCCTGCACTATTGGATTTTTATTAGCCGAGGTACGTTATTGAACCGTGACTTTCCGAACACAAGCTCAAAGTCATTCAGCGAGCTATGCTCGGAGTTTCACTACGTGGTGAAATCCGGAATGAGGAAATCCGCAGACGAACTAATGTCGCCGATGGCTCGGCGAGTCAGTGAGCTGAAGTGGCAATAGGCAGGCCATTGTTCGAAGAACGAATAACCGATGGCGAGTGTTTTCAAGAGGCGACCTCGTACCGAGAAATGTGTACCGGGCCGTCTCCCTACTCGATGGACTGATGGACTGACGACCTATCAAAGGTTGCGGGAAGTCGCTGGATGCCAATGGTATACCATGGAGGAGGCTTATGTCTAGCAGTGGACGTTTCCCAACTGATGATGATGCGCAATAGATTACACACATATCTTTCGATTCAAACAAAATTATATTTTTGAAAAAAAAATTCAGTATGAAAATACTTGTTTTTGTGTAGTAAAAAACACATTGTATATCCAGTGTGTGCAAGGAAACCCGAATGCGCTCTCTAGTGACCTATACACTGCTCGCTTCAGTACAAAAGGTAATGGATTATATTACCGCGGGACAATTTCATTAACGCCTGCATCGCACGTTCCGTATTATCGACAATCACATAAATCTGCCGGGACCAGAGGTGGAGGCGGCGCGACGATTTGTTGCCGGCGAGCGACGGGACATGCTGTTTACGGGACACGGTTTAGTGCGGGACAAAATACAGTCTGCATGGTTTTTCAATAAGCTAGGTACTCGCTTACTTTTCGTTCGATATGCAGACAGAGATTTAGTCACCAAATTATTATTTTTTACTTTTTTGCATAACATGAAGATTTTATTCTCGTAGTAGTTATCCGACACTATTTTGTAACTGCGTTGCGTTAGAACCTAATCGAAAACAAATATACAAATATTGGAATGGGATACATTTTTATTGGATAAAAATCACTGAAACAAGTAAATATACGATATTATTATTATAACCGAATTTTCAAAAAAACATTAAAATTTCTGTCAACAAATTTGTCAGATGCGGGACAACTCCGGGAACTGTCCCGTTCCTCTACAACATATTTCGTCTAATTGCCATCTCTACTTACGTACGTGATATCAGAGCTGTATGGAGTAATGTAATCACCCCGATATTTGTTGTGTGGTATTTGTTTTGTCTTGATTATGCTGTCTCCTCCCTCATTTCCTCCGTCCCCCCTGGAGGCAATTCCTTACTTTGGTAAACTTCTGTAATTTCGTTTGATCGTTTAATTCAGTTTTTATTATATTGTCATCGTATCTTGGTTTTCACTAGCAATAGACAAATGATTTCTTGTTGGATTCCGCTTTACAAAAAACGTTGGCACTGTTAAATTAATTTTTATTTATTTTAGTTGCTCGAAACAGAAATGAAGAAATACATCGGCAAATCATTATTGTAATATAATAGTGCCACGGAAAGTTCCGGACTCTATATATTAGAGTCTGGCTGGCTCTGGCACTCGTCACAGAGCTGTGTTGAACAGGATCGTTAATTCTCACGATCTCTCAACTTCTCGATACTCATGCCGATGCATGGCAAAATAGACTGTATGATTGCCAGACTTTTAATGATAAGAAAAAAAGGCTGTCAAAATACCTGTCTTCTATTGTTTTTTCTGTGTCGATGTGTAGCTTTTTTCTTCTTCATTTTATGTAAACCATCCCTGAAGTAACTTGAACTCTACCAAACAGAAAAAGAATCATCAAAATCGATTCATAATTGGCAGAGTTATCGCGCATAAAAACATACAGTCGAATTGAGAATCTCCTCCTTTTTAAAGTCGGTTGAAAATTGGCTGCCTGAATGAACAGTCAGGTAGTCACAAATGTGTCAAAACACCGTGAGTGGGGACAAAAGCACCTGATATTTTACTAAATACGTCGGCTTCAAACTTTACTGAGACCTTCAGGAAACTTTTGTTCTGACTGGACTTCTGCGTATGACAGTCCGTAATGACTCTCGAAGGGCTCGCAAGGAATATCGGTTGACAGCTCTTCAATAGCCGCCTCCTTGGCCCAGTGGCTTCACAGTTGGACGTGAAATCTGGAGGTCCTGGGCTCAATCCCAGTGCGGGCTATCTTTGATACATTACTCGGTTTGGTTGGTGGTAGCGCATTTTGATACGTCCGTCAGGCTCGCTACCACCACGTGAACATAGCCGCCAAACATCAGTGCTGGTGACACGGTTGTATTCCAGTAATCAAAGGTAACACAGCCAGCGCATTATTATATTCAGGCTTTTGGGTGAGCACGCTTTCCATCCAACGGCCTGGTTGTCACTTAGTATCAGGTAAGGTGACAAATGCAAATCCATTCCGCGTTTAAAAAAATCATTCCTGAAGTTGAATATCCTCTTATTCACTCCTTTGTACACTCGAGAACAAAAATATGTATCCACTTTTGAACCGTGTAACATGTGTCATCCAGAGGTCCACTTCGTTATTTGGAATTTATGTACGAATGATAAAATCATTACCATTGGCTTTTCCGTGAAGGAAAACATCGTGAGGAAACATGCACACTCCTGAGAAGAAATTCAAAGATGCATGTGAAGTCTACCAATCCGCACTGGGCCCACGTGGGTCCACCACGTGGGCCCAGTGCGTGTCCCATACTCTCTGTAGGAGAGTAGGCCTAAGCTCCTGCAGTGGGGACATATATAGGCTGTTCGAGTGAGATGGTATTAAACAGCTTCTAAAAGGCTAAAAGTGTCGGTTTTCTATATAAACTTGGAGAAGCTTTGTTTCTCGTTATTGAGCTGTTTGTGAGCTGTTATAATCGCGTAAGGGTTGTGTTCGTGTAACCGTGTAAGGGTACCCTTAGCATGGTGACCGGCCAAACTGAAATATTTTAATTCGTCAGAATGTTGCTTGGTGTTCAGAGTACAACACAGATTTATCCAGCAGCAGTGTGGCTTGCATTCAATACTTACTCGTAAATATGACGTAATATTCAGAGACTGACAAAGAAAGTTTTAATAGTTATTTGTTATGCAAGGCGGAAAAGTTGTTGTTTGGCGCGAGTTCTCATATTGAAACCCGAGCTAGCGAAGGATTCTACGTAGGATAGAATCCTGAGGGTAGCGAGGGTTTCAAGGCACGATACGCAAAATAATAATAAATAGCGAGGAAAATGGTAGATTAAAGGAAAACGCTTGAATCATAACAAATACGTTTGCTATATATTTATTGTTCATTGCGGTATAATACCATAAAAGTATTACTTTTAAATCGAAAGAAGTCAAGTTAGGTGGAAAAGTGGTTTTCCACGCAGATTTCTAATTAACAAGAAAGTCTTGCGAACTAGTGAGGTGAAACATATTTTTTGTTCATCATTATGTCCTCTAGAGGGCGCCATATTCAATTTATTGTCACGTCACATAGCCTATAACCAGCGGACTATCAAAACGCTTCCAACAATACCCCATTTGTCAAATTATGATAAGAAGTTTAGAAGTTATGCGGGAACATTAACAACCGGGAGATGCTGAAGTGCAGCACTGATTTTCAGTGAAGTTGCAGGCAGTACTAAACTTGAGTTTTACTACGTGACCTCTACAACAGGTAGTTGCTGAAGTGCAGCACTGGTTTAGAGTTAAGTTGCTGGCATTGATAGCAAACTTGATTTTGTTTTGCTACGCCGTAGTCGTTGGCTACGCGACCACTTCAGCAGGTAGCACTAATAGTGGTTGAGACATTTAAAACCGATGGGTTATATATTAGGAAAACTATTAATCGGAAGAAATAAAATGACATGTCATGCTAATACTTCAATCTTTTTCCATATGTACTGTTTCGGAACGCTAAAAAAACTGCAGCATTGAGATTAAACCCACACAATACATAGATTAAAGCAGAGCTCCCGTATTATATCGTACCGAATATCCTCATTATAATCTGAGCTCTAGGGCTCAAATGCATTGTGCATATTTGAATGGGCTAGTGCCTGCAGGCTGCAGGATTATATCATATTTTATCACTTTAACCCTAGAATAACGGTTCAAAGCTAGGCGAAACTATAAGCCTCATGTGGTTTAATAGATAATTCATATATGTGTCTAGTGTCCGCGACTAGATACAAAGTGACATACTTCCTTTCCTGACCCTTAATCTATTTCTTTACAATCATCAAAAATCAAGTCATCCTGACTCTCCGTTACTACTTAATGGAAAAACAAATAAACTCGCTTTGGCATTTATAGTATCAGTCATCATCATCAGCCAGGAAAAGTCAACTTTTGGATATAGTTCTCCGTAGTATGCTACAATGATCGGCCCCTTGCATCCAGCGACTCCCCGCGGTACACGCTTCCCGGTATGTGGTTGCCACTCGAGAACTCTTACTCCATCGGTTATCGGATCTTCGATGTGACCTGCCCATTGCCACTTCAGCTCACTGACTCATCGAGCTATGTCGACTCGAAGAACTAAGGTCAGATCGTACAGATTTCCTCATTCCGGTTTTTTTGTCACGTAGAGAAATGCCGAGCATCGATCGTTCCATTGCTCGCTGAGTGACTTTAAACTTCTTTATTCGTCATATTCCTACTTCTTCAATCATAGCCTATATGCGTCCCCACTGCAGGAGCTCAGACCTACTCTCCTACAGAGAGTGTATGGACCATAGTCCACCACGCGGGACCAATGCGGATTGACAGACTTCACATACCTGTTCAAGACATGCAGGTTTCCTCACGATGTTTTCCTTCACCGTTAAGCAAGTGGATAGTGTACTTGAATTGAAAAACAACTCATAGGTACACGGCTGTCGGAGTCCGCGCCTTATCCACTGCGCCACCGACGCTTCCTATTTATATTTCATTTAATAGTTTGCATATGTTATCAGTAGCGAATATCTTCCAATTTCCTATAAATACCCTGCTCTGTATATTCAGTAAACACGCCGCTGATTCTCGTTCACCTCAGCGTCCGCGTCCTAAGTAAACAGAGCCATGCTCCGTCCATGGGAAATGTTTGCCGATATGTCCACCGCAACAATCGACGATGGAATTACATACATCCACTTGAATGTTGGCTGCGACGCCTATATTTACGCAACGCGACAAAGAGTGGTATAATGTGGTTAGAAGATATCTGGTCTTATAATGACGATTTTTGCCCGCGGCTTCGTCAGCGTGGACCTCGTTAAGTATACCACGGGAACTACTTGCTCGATCGGAATAAAATTAGTCTATGTCCTTTTCCGTCCCTGACTCTCCGTTACGACGTAAAGAAAGAACAAACAAATATACTAACTCGCTTTTGAAATGCTATTATTAGTATGGATTAATGTAACCGTATTTTAGCTTTATTCATTATAATAAAATCTTTTAAAAAATGTATGATGGGTTTTTGCACTTGGCCTTCATATCACCTGTTGGTAAGTCACGATAAGGCTGTTGAATGGAAGCCTCAACCCAAGGCGCTGGCTTTACTACCTTTCATACGGAACACTGCTGTTTGGCAGCCGATTTAGGTGGTAGCTAGTCAGGCGGAGATATATAATTTCTTACCACCACCAACCGTCCCCACTGGGAATCGAACCCGGGACCTTTGGATTGTGAATTCAATATTTAGCCATTAGGCCACGGAGGTTTAATGCAATACATTAAATTTTAGAATTGAAGCGTCGGTGGCGCAGTGGATAAGGCGCGGACTCTCAATCTGAGGGTACCGGGTTCGAATCCAGCCGTGTACCTATGAGTTGTTTTTCAATTCAAGTACATTATCCGATTGCTTAGCGGTGAAGGAAAACATCGTGAGGAAACCTGCATGTCTTGAACAGGCATGTGAAGTCCGCCGATCCGCACTGGGCCCGCGTGGTGGACTATGGCCCATACACTCTCAGTAGGAGAGTAGGCCTGAGCCCCTCCGGTGGGGACATATATAGGCTGTTGATGATGATTGAATTTTAGAGTAGCAAGTATTAGAATCTTCCTTTCATCTCAGCGCTATACACCAGTAGAACTGGGCACGAACAATGCAGGATTATAGCGCGCTATTGTCTCACTCTGATACGAGATTACTCGAACTGTTCGCAGCATGTACACTGACTCGTGTTTTATTATTTATAAACGAAACGTTTCAGCACTTGAAGTAAATTGTTGTTTTAACAGAGAAGGGTCTGCTTAGCCCCGCGTTAAGCTGAGTTTTATGTAATGTTCGGGGGTTAATGTGGTGTTTAAGTTAATGTAAATAGAATATGTTAATATTGATGGGCTCAGGCGGAAAAATTAATACATTTTAAATTTTTAAATGTTGACATACCCAGTTTCACTCTTCAAGCTTAAAACGTGATAGTTAGCCAGTCGGCTAGTACCTTTTTTGATCCGTTATAAAAGGTAGTAGAGCCAGCGCCTTATTACATGCACGATTACCATTTAACGACCTTCGTGTTTTATTATTCGGTGAGATGCGGGCCAAGTGCAAACCCATTAAACATTTAAAAAAGTTGTATATTGTCCTATTTAATTAATTATTAAATCTTTAAATGACAAAGTTCGTATTTAACGAGTAGGTACCTGTTGCAATCTATTTTTCTCTTGATAAACTGATGAACTTTAAGCTCCCTTATAGTTCGCCAAAACGCTACGCGACGAACAGGGATTCATACAAACGTCAAAATACATTTAAAAAAGAGATGTTTCAAATTCGGCCTGCACTTGTACACTAAGTCGTTTAGGTTATGTGATGTAGGGTAGTTTATAATAATGTATATTTATATGATGTAGGTGGTTGGACAATTGTTGGCCATACGTCAGTTCGGATTATACGCTCAGTGAACGCACACGGTGTTTTATTACTATCATCCCGAATACACTACAGTGGCTAACGAGGCTGAATTTGTGTAAATACGCGTGCTATTTATTACATAAACCAATATGTCGATCGGTAAAGTGGACAGTTTTGACACGGAGTGCGGAGCATGGAACTCATACATCGAGAGGTTGGAGATGTATTTTACCGCTAACAAAGTGACGGAGGACTTGAAATTACCAACGTTGATAGCGGTAATGGGTGACGGAGCTTACGAGCTGTTAGCTAATTTAGCAAGTCCGAAGAAACCTAAGGAGCTAACATACGACGCAGCGGTGACGCTGCTGCAGGATCATTTACAGCCGGCGCCGTCGGCACTCGCCGAGAGGTACCGCTTTAGACAGCGCAGACAAGCTAGCAGTGAAAATATTGCATCGTATGTGGCGGAACTAAAGAAACTCGCACGTTATTGCCAGTTCGGAGCTACGTTGGACGATAATCTTCGAGATCAGTTTGTGTGCGGGTTACGTAGTGACGTCATCCGTCAACGGTTGTTCGCGGAGGATGACACATTAACATATGTGAATGCGGTTAAACTAGCGAGTTCTCTCGAAGCGGCGGAGCGGAATGCGGCAGCCGTGGAGGCCGGGGCGTTGTCGGTGGGCAGCGGGGTCGAGGCGTTATCCGTCGGGGCGCAGGCGGTGCATGCGCTGGGACACGGAGGTGCGGGGGTTGCACGGGCACGAGCGCGGGCGCGGGGGAGCGCGGGAAGACGCGGGAGGGAGCCGGTGCGGGGCGGCGCGGGAGGTGAGCGACGCGGGAGCCGGAGCGGCGGGCACGGGAGCGGCGGGAAGCCCTACAGCTGTGCGGGGTGCGGTGACACCGAGCACAGTTACACGGTGTGCCGGTATCGAGATTTCGTGTGCAGCCGGTGCAGGCGCACGGGGCACCTGCGTCGCGTGTGCCCGGAGCGCGGCGCGGACGCGCACGGCAGTCGCGGCGGCGGCGGCGGGACCACATACCACCACGATGTGCTGGAGGACGAGACACCGTACGAACCAACGCCGGAGGAAGACTTCCACCACCTGTGTTTGAACGACTATCGAGCGGTGAGGCTACCTATTGCTATAGACAAACATATTATAGATATGGAGGTTGATACGGGTTCGGCGGTCTCGTGTATAAGCAGTCAGACTTATGATAAATACTTTAACACATATACACTCGAGAACAGCAACATCGTGTTAAACTTTTATGATGGTTCCAAGATAAAACCATTAGGGCTTATCAAACCGGTAGTTAGCTATGGCGGGCAAAGGAAACGATTAGAGCTATTAGTCATTCGAGGGGGCACTACATCGTTGCTAGGTAGACAGTGGTTAGCTGAGCTAGGTATTAAAATACCTATAATTAGCAATTGTAACAACGTAGGCAGTGATCGTAAGCAGTTTATTAAAGATATTGATGTTTTAATCGACAGCTATAAGGAGCTATTTAGCGGCGGGCTGGGACGGTACACGGGCGGGCAGGCGACGCTGCGCGTGCGCCCGGGCGCGGCGCCCGTGTTCCACCGAGCGCGGCCGCTGCCGTACGCGCTGCGCGAGCGCGTCGACAGCGAGCTGGACGCGATGCTGCGCGACGGCATCATCGAGCCCGTCGACGGCTCCGACTGGGCGTCACCGCTGGTGCCGGTAAACAAAGCGGACGGTTCCTTGAGAATTTGTGCTGACTATAAGGCTACTCTGAACCCAGTTCTACTGATCGATAGGTACCCCTTGCCTAGAATCTATGACCTCATGGTGAGCCTGAGTGGGGCTCGTTATTATTCAAAAATAGATTTGTCACAAGCTTACAATCAAATCGAGTTAGATGAATCTAAGAAATACACCGTAATAAACACCCATAGGGGCCTTTATAGGTACAACAGGTTAGTGTACGGTCTAGCTTCGAGCCCGGGCATCTTTCAGAGGATTATGTGTAATTTGCTAAAGAATATTTCGAACGTCGAGGTCTTCCTCGATGACGTCATCATTGGGGGGAGAAATAAAGTCGAACATCTTAAAGCTTTAGAAGCCGTGTTTAGTAGATTACATCGTTACGGGCTAAAATTGAAGACGAGTAAATGCGTATTTTTAGTAAAGGAGGTACAGTACTTGGGCTACGTGATATGTGAAGATGGTATAAAGACGGACCCCGCTAAAATAGAGGCGATCGTAAATATGTCCAGGCCATCGAATGTCACGGAATTACGTTCCTTTTTGGGCTTAATTAATTTCTATGGGAAATTTGTTAGAAACATGAGTAGCAAACTAGTGCCGCTGTACGATTTACTTAAAAAAAGTAAGGAGTGGTCATGGTCTGACGAATGTGAAGGATCATTCGTGGAGATCAAGAAATTATTATCTGGCGCGGAAGTATTAGCGCATTATGATCCCAAGAAACCGGTGTGGGTGACGTGTGACGCTAGCAGTCGCGGGGTCGGGGGGGTGCTCTCGCAGCGGAGCGCGGACGGACGGGAGCGGCCCGTAGCATATGTGTCGCGCACACTCAATGACGCGGAGAAAAATTACTCGCAAATACATCGAGAAGCGTTGGGTATTATATTCAGTGTGAATAAATTCCACCAATATCTATATGGTCGTCATTTCACCTTGCGCACGGACCACAAGCCGCTAGTGTCGATATTTGGTCCGAATACCGGTATACCGGTGATGGTAGCGAGCCGTATGCAGAGGTGGGCGATCATATTGTCCGCGTACTCGTTCGATATCGAGTACGTGCGCACCGAACACAACGGGGCGGACGGGTTGTCGCGCCTGCCGCTCGCGACGGCAGGCGCGGGGAGCGGGTCGGCGCCGGAGCAGACATATTTACACTGGGTGCAACAATCGTTACTTTTAGATTATAACGAGGTGAAACGGGAAACGTCCCGGGATATAGTGTTGTCTAAAGTACTAAGTTATGTGCGAGACGGTTGGCCTATGGAATGCGAGGTGCATAATTTACAACCATTTTTCAATAGAAAAAACGAATTGTACGAGGAATTAGATTGCTTAATGTGGGGTCACAGGTTGGTCGTGCCGGATAAATGCCGGGATAAAATTTTAACTTTGTTACACGAGTCGCATATGGGGATTGTGAAGACTAAGTCGTTAGCGCGCAGTTACGTGTGGTGGCCGGGGGTGGACGAGGCGGTGGAGCGCCTGTGTCGCGAGTGCGCGGTGTGCGCGGCGCAGGCAGACGCGCCCCCGCGCGCCCCGCCGCGCCTGTGGACGTGGCCGCAGCGACCGTGGACCAGGATACACCTCGACTACATGGGGCCCATAGCGGGGGTCACATATTTGGTGGTAGTCGACGCCATGTCTAAGTGGATCGAAGTGTTTCGGGTATCAAGTACATCGGCCAACGTACTTATAGATAAATTAAGTGAGCTGTTTAGTAGATTCGGTTTACCGAAACAAATAGTGAGCGACAATGGATCACAGTTCGCTTCCGAGGAATTCGGTAGTTTCACCAAGTCGAACGGTATTGATCATGTTTTCACGGCTCCCTATCATCCGGCTTCCAACGGTTTAGCGGAAAATGCAGTACGGACTCTAAAGCGAGTTATAAAGAAAGCAATTCATGAAAAACGTAATATTGATCGAGCTTTATGGGGGTTCTTAATTTATTATAGGAACGTAGAGCATTCGACAACCGGTCAAAGTCCAGCCATGTTGCTGTTGGGGAGACGGATTCGTACTCGTTTAGATTTAATAAAACCGGACCGGGAGCATCCAGTGCGTAGGGCGCAGGAACGTCAGCAGCAGGGGGCGGCGGGAGTACCACGGAAAATCGAGAACCATGAGGACGTCTGGTACAGGCGCTACTTGAAAGGGGAAAAATGGGTACAAGGTCGAATAGTAGAGCAGCTGGGTCCGAGTAGCTTTAAAGTGATAGGTAGTAATGGGGAGACAGTGCACAGACACATCGACCAGTTGAGGAAGAGGTCGAGGGGGAGCAGACTGTCGTTGTCGTCTACTGGTCCCAGTCTGAATTCAAACATTCCGGAGTCACGCACAGATTCTCAAGGCAATACCGAGCCCGGGCCGCGGCCGGTCGGCAGTCCAGTCGGCGCAGGGTCGAGGGGAGAGGTGATGTCGCCGCGCGGTGACGCACCAGAGCCGGTGGAACAACCTCGGGGGACACTAGTGTCGTCTCCGGCCTCACAGGAGCGACAGGTTGCCTGGCCACCCGCAACACCGCCCCCAGGTCGACCGATTAGACAGTGCAGGCTTAATGAACCTAAATATAAGTTAGTGTAATTATAATTTATACTCGTATTGTTAGCTTAGTTATAATAGTTTAGTTAAATTGTATTCTATTAGGTTAGTTAGTGTAGTCTTAGTTATGTATAGAGGAGTGTGATGTAGGGTAGTTTATAATAATGTATATTTATATGATGTAGGTGGTTGGACAATTGTTGGCCATACGTCAGTTCGGATTATACGCTCAGTGAACGCACACGGTGTTTTATTACTATCATCCCGAATACACTACAGGTTACAGAGCGCACTAAGGAAGAATATACATACACTCGAAAAACATTACCCTCCTTATGGCGCAGTCGGGTAAAAATACGCTAACACTGATGTCAAGGTAGGCTTTTCACAAAGCAATAACTAACAGGGTTTCCCAACGCGACTTGAGTTTAGTATCAGTACTTAGAACATTTATAGTGCTGGTATTTGTGCTGTATTTCTCGTCCCGCGTCCACGCGTCCAAGACACTTGCAGGTGTCACGCATGCGGGGTAATTCTGCGTGCGTGATGAAAAACACACGATATTAAAAACACCCTAAAGCCGTAACCACACGAACTTACATATAAATGAAGTTAATTAGTGTACCATACATCTATAAGGTTGTTGCCCACGTCAGGTTAAGTTTGCGGCTGCATCGTGTATGATCAGTTTATCCTAGCGTCCGGCGCCGTTCCGGTCCATTCCGGTCCATTTACCGCCTCCGAACCGTTCCGGTTTGTTCCTCGAACTCGTATTTATGTCCCCTCACTGGCGCTAAGTGTGCACTTGGGTGTTTACTTGTTCATAAACTAATTTAGAACATACTGTTGATTTAGCAAACTCTGGAGCTGGGGAACATAGGAGATCGGATTATAGTGTCAGCTACAATAGTCGCCATGCAGCTAATGGTCCCTAGATGGCGCTTTGAACAATAATCCGAAATAAAAATGAAAATTGTGATGCACTGTGAGGTCTTATGTTAATGATACTCAGTTCGAGAGTCAGACGAGTCAGTGAGCTGAAGTGGCAATGGGCAGGCCACATCGTAAGGGTTCTCGAGTGGCGACCACGTACCGGGAAACGTCTACCAGGCCGTCCCCCTACTAGATGGACCGACGACCTAGTAAGAGTCGCAGGGAGTCGCTGGATGCAGGTGGCTCGGGGCCGGTCGATGTGGCGTACCATGAGTGAGGCCTATGTCCAGCAGTGGACTTTTCCCGATTGATTCTCATTTCGCGACATTACAATCCGATGTACTATTTTCAGATATCTGTCTATTGATATAATCTATTGTAAAAGGCAACGAAAAAAGAAATTTAGTTTGAAACTTTCATTTGATAAATCACCTACAATTTTATTTATCGCGAGAATTATATGTTCGGCATAAAATCACGAGTTTTGAAATCGCACATTCCCAATTTGATAATGGAATCAGCGCTGCACGTCGGACAGCAGTTAGGGCGGTCGCTCACTAACTCAATAACGGAGTGCGTTCCGTTTCACACGTCACCGTACGTAACTCGATATACCTCTGTACGTCCGTCCAGCAGACGAGCGAATATGAGTGGTAAATGATTTAGTTACGGCCGGTGTCCGGGAATTGCGGCCCGGTTGGGACAGGACGAGATTTTGCTGCTATATTGTTACAAAGTTTGACTTTGTCTGTGTTTATAGTAATTATACGCGAACGCATGTGATAAAAGTATCCTATGTTTTAATCCATACCTGAACAATGTGTGTGACAAACAGTTAAATCCTTTGATCCTCAAAACTGTGTCAAAAATCCAATCTTTACAGTAGGATTACTGGCTTTTTGACGTGGATTTGAAATTAAGAAAACTCATTTATTGTTACTTATCTATTTTGTACAAGAGACAACCTTCTATATTTCATGTTTGTTATTTATTTTAAACGCCTCCGTGACTTAGTATCTACAATGTTTGACTCACACTCCAGTGGTGACAAGTTCGTGTCCCAGCTAGGGTACTCGTCTATTCTACTAGTCGTTGTGGTTGGTGCTAGTATTTTCTATGTCCACTAAGCAATTAACATGTTACCTAAGTCTGCCGCAAAACCGCAGTATTAACTGCACTGCATACAATTAACGCTTCACTAGTTTGAGATTCATGAGTGAGCTCGCTTTCCGGGTGAGATGTATGGCAGAGGGTTGAGTTTTATAAACTCATTTTTGGGGGTAATAGGCTAGATGACACCAAATCAGATTGTGGCTAAATTGTATTTTAAACCATAAAGGTCATTATAAAGCTCCTATAAAATTTAAAATATCTAATATTATTTAATTTGTTCTGGACTTTACCTCCGCAAAAATTCCAAAAAAATAACTTGCTCGTATAAAATTTTTTATTTTACGTTTTGTTTTGTAATTACATTGTGAATATTTTTTAGTAAGGGAATGGTCACATAAAAACATTATTTTACGAGATAACTCAAATATTGTTAAAAGTTTCATACATTATCTATACTTCAACACTCAACCGTGACGTCACGCCTGAGTACCGATTTGTATGGAGCGTTTTTGCACCACGTGACTAAAATCACTTTTCGATGGGCTATATTAGGAAAACTATCAGTCGTATCGAAAAATCTTTGACAAGGCCATTTATCTCTTCACACGGTCTCTCGAATGAGGGAATAAATTTTTTTTGTTATCATCCCTATTGTCCACTTTGTATATGAGACACAACTTGATTTTCTAGAGGTAGTTTATAATTGAAACTCTAACAGTTTACGTCTTTTAGTGACTGAGTTTTATATTCGATTTCCTAAAACAAAGAAAAATCTTGAAGTGCAATCACAATTTGGAATCACTTCATCCCTTAACATGTGTACTGATAAAGTACGTAATTTCACCAACAAAACCTTACAATTTGAGAGACACTCTAGGGCGGGCGGGGCGGGGCGGGGTTACTTCTGACGAGGTAATATATATGGAGGCCCATTACAAGAGAGTTTTACCTATTTTTCACCTCCACCTGGGGGAGAAAACTCCATCCTAATATTTTATTTTCATCTGTACATTAATTAAATAGTAAAAAGCTTGTTTTGGTTTTATTTTTACAATAGGCTAGTTGACTAAATTTGAAAACTTGGCTAATAACTTGGCTTTAATATCTATTTTATCCCAAAAAAACTATATTTTAAAGAAAAATCAATATTTACATTACGTATTTTGTATTTTAAAAAAGCCATTTAGAAAGCCCTCGAAAACGCTGAATAGTGTCATGGCGTCTTGAATGACGTCACAGCTCGCGAAATAACCTGCTCTGTGGTATGAAAACGTCAACAACAACAATGATGTTTTGCGAGGCGTGACGTCACACTTTCTTGCGCCGCGTTCTTCGTGTTCGTTGTCACGTGACCTAATGCCTATTTTTTTCGAATTCATTTTCTAAAAATATTAATAATCTTTAACTTTTTTGAGAAATAGACTGTTTTTTTCTCACCTTCGTGTCTTCATTTATAATTAGCAACTATAAACCAAGCCATTTGTTATTAGTGGACACAAGCCTATTGTTTTGGTTCCATTACGCAGTCTCTAAGAGAAATGTAATTGAACAACTGTATTGTGTGCTTTAGAATGTACCATGACTTCCTATGGGTATCATAATAGAACAGGAAGTGTTGTACGGCCATTACCTTATCTCGCCACGATCAGTAACATACTTTCCAAATTGGCAGGATCAAATGGCCCCCTGTAGGCCGCTGTTAGGCTTTTTAAAAAGAAATCCGATCAAAAATATTGCTGTCCAATAAAAAGTTCTCGGCCCTTATTCAACTTCTTACCCCGTTGGGGGTTGAATTTCGAAAGGTCCTGTTGTAAGTATCCTATCATAAAACACAACTGTATGCTCCATTTCATGGCATTGACGGTTCGTGGTAGACTTTATTTACGAGTTTTATAATCTACCTAAATTCATAATTACACAAATTACAGTAATTTCTTTTGTCCTTCATTCGTTACAAGCTTTCGCCTGCTACTTTATCGGGATAGTAAAAACTATATCCTGATTACTACGAAGAACATATTCAGCGTATTTATATTAAAACTTAATTTATTTTTCTGGTCTCCATGTACACTCGAGTACATAAATATGTATCCACTTTTGTACCATGTCACATTCACCCTTGCTTGTTCCTATGCTGTGTGCCGAGGAAAATGTCAATTAAAGATGAATGTGACATGGTTCAAAAGGCATTTTCGGAATTTACTTCATTTTCTAACAAACTGGATATTTAGTAGGGTTCCGTAGACAAACAAGGAACCCTTATAAGAGCGCTCTGTCTGTCTTAGCTCAGAGACCCTTACTACTAGAAAGCTGTAATTTGGTACGGGTATACATATTAATCACGCCAACAAAATAGTAGCATAAAATCTTGAAAAATATTTTTAAGGGCTCCCATACACGAAACTTGGGGATGAAATATTTTTTCTCGTCTACCCCATTGTGTGGGGTACAGTTAAATACGTCTTTTAAAAATAGTGAGGGTCTGAGAACACCAATTTTTGCCTTTTATATTAGCAGCAGACAAGTCAGGAAAAACATGCGTCATCAATATTTTCCATGAATAAATGTTTTTGTCGGTATTTGAAACGATAAGCGATATATACATACAAGAAGACTATCCAATAGTTTAACAATTTGAAAACAAAACGTCTCTGAAAATGCCTCATTGTAATTTAATAATATTCTAAATGTATTGTCTCCCCTCGTTTCAGCCACGTGACGCGCACGGCCAGCTGGCTGCCGCCGGCAGAGAGCTGGCACTGCAGCCGCGAGGGCTCCAGCATCCAGGATGATGAGCTGGAGGATCTGCCGTACGGCTGGGAGCAGGCACTAGACAGTCGGGGAAAGCCATATTACATCAAGTCAGTTTTTTTTAATTTGTTGTAATTTTCACTGTGGATCTTGGTGGGTTTTTGATTTTGTTTGACGTGAAATTGGTACATTCAAAATTTAGACTAGTATAATCCTTTGAAAGAAGTCCGCTGTCTATAAAAAGTAATACTCTAAAAACAAATAGCGAACATAAATATTACGTTCAACCGCCATGGTGAGTAATACCCGTTGTTCTTGTTTCAATTATTTTTTCACCAATCCGCTATGAACTTGCTCAGGATAAAGTGTTAATAATAGTGCTATCTACGAGTATACTCTCTAGGGATTACAATTGACACAATCAACTTTGTTTCCATGACGATTTTAAACGTAAATCCTGTTAAACGTTCAAATCATTCACATATTTTGTGTTCTAAATTGCTTAATATTGATGTAATAAGTTCAATTTGAAGTTGTTTTTCAGTTTTAGTCGAATTTTTCTGTCAAACAGCGCGGATTCAGAACCTTATGTCATTGAGAAAGTTACAGAATGACCCTGCACAATTCATACACAAATACAAATCACACATACAAATCAGGTCATAATTTCGTCAATTTAACTTTTTTTAAATTACTCTTTCAGTGGCATAACCATTGTAATATTTTCTGATTGTCTATGTATAATCTTATATAACCGGATGTAATTTGTTGTGTTTCAGCCACATCAACAAGACTACTACATACGTCGCGCCGGAGGGCTGCTCGCGGGAGTCGCCACCCGCGCCGCGCGAGGTCACGCTCGAGCGGGACCCAGAGCTCGGGTTCGGGTTCGTCGCGGGTTCCGAGCGGCCCGTCCTAGTACGATTCGTCACCGACAACTCCCCAAGCGTAGGGAAGGTATACAAATTACTATAGACTTATTATATTTCTTATAACCCCGAGTTCCTGGGTTCGATTCCCAGTCCTTGGTACTACCCAGGTACTTGGTTTGGTTGGTGGTACACAGTACATTTCCTATGTTGAAAAGGTAGCAGAGTCTGCACCTGATTAGTTTGAGTCTACTGGGTGTGCGCGCTTGCCACCCAACGGCCTTATTGTCACTTACCATCAGGTAAAATGAAGGCCAAGTGCAAACGTAAAATAAAAGTAAAAATAGTTTTCTAGCTGTTTGTTCTTCTTTTTAGGGTTCCGTACCCAGAGGGTAAATAACGGGATCCTATTACAAAGACTTGGCAGTCCGTCCGTCCGTCTGTCTGTCTATAACAACAAAACCAGAATGAAATAAATATTTTTGCTGTTTTTGTAGATAATGGTACGGAGCCCTTCGTGCGCGAGTCTGCCTCGCAATTGGCCGTTTTTTTTTTTACATTTTTACTCTTTTGTGTCAAACCTTTTACATTAATTGAATGATCTACCAACTTCCCAGCTGGAGCCTGGCGACCAGATCCTGTGCGTGAACGGGGAGGACGTGAGCTGCGCGGCCCGCGAGCACGTCATCAGCGCGGTGCGCGCGTGCACCGGGCACGTCACGTTGCGCGTGTGCCAGCCCGCGCGCGCCGGGAACCCTGCGCGACGATCCGCGCTCCTGTCAGCCGCCAAGCGCGCTCGCCTGCGAGCCCGGCCTCCACGCGTGCGCTTCGCTGACTCTGTGCAGTTGAACGGCGCGCCTATGTACCCGGTAAGCCTCCCACCGACCCGCGTTAAGTCTGCTGCCAAACAGCAGTGTTAATATCACTGTTGTCTTCCGTTATTAAAGATAGCAGAGCCAGCGCCTCATTAGTTTGAGGGCCTTATCGTCACTTACCATCAGATGAGATGGAGGCCAAGTGCAAACCCATCATACATTTGTTTTCTTCAAAATCTGTAGAAAGTTGAGTGTGTGCGGAATTTCTTTCCCATCACAAAGAGTTCTCATGGCGTAATATGGGTTAGAAAAGTTGGCTTGCTTGTTTTCTAACAATGTGTCCACTATTATACCATGGTATAACACCATTCTTACGAGAAATAATACATGAAGAAGAAAGTTTTATTTTTTCATACTAACGAGTTTTTCCATTATCAATTTGACAACTATTGCCATTATCAATCTGATGAATCTCGTCTCAATTCCAGCCGTCTGCGTTTTCTCTGGGCGACCTGTGCCTGCCGCCGATGGCGAACGTCCTCAAGGTGTTCCTAGAGAACGGTCAGACCAAGTCCTTCAAATACGACAGCACGACGACCGTGTCGGACGTGGTGGCAAGCCTCAAGGAGAAGCTGTGCATCACCGCCGACGAACACTTCAACCTGGTTGTCGAGCATGTCAAGAGCATACGGAGGAACAAACTGACTCTGTTGGACCCCAAGGAGTTCTTAGCGAGGGTAAGTCTGAAAAAACTGTTTATTATAGCGGGAACAGCAGGTAAAAAATTTCATACAATAAGGCATAGCTGTTTGCTACCCCTAAACCTCCACCATTTGTGACGATTTTTGGACACATGCAAGATCTTACCGAAAACTAAGACCGTTGGTTTTGCTTTTTTCAATATTTTGTCTACAATTAGAATTATGGGCATCTCAAAACTCAAAATTTCAGAAAAAATTTCTTTCAACTTATGGTACTCATTATTTAGAGTAAACGTAACATTTTCAGAAAAAGCAAAACCAACGGGCCTAGATTATTCTTTGATAAAGAGAATAAGATCAAAATGATTGAATTTGGCTAACGTTTCGTTGAGAAAACAGCTATATCCCAAACCCTTAATTTCACGGCAAAACTAGGCAAATACCAAAAAAAGCTTCAACTGTCCTTCTCGCACAGTTCGGTTCGGGAGGCAGGGTACACTATATCACAACTATATACTGTGTATTATATGTATAAAAATAAAGTAAGCATGCATTAGTGATGTCAATAAGCTTTATCGATTTTTTCGACTAATAGTGGTGGGAAGAATATATCGATAGTTACCTCTTTATCGACCTATCATGGTTTTACCTGTTAGTTTTAATGTTTAGACTGATCTAAATAAACAAATATAAAGACAAATAATTCTAAGGAAATTTATATTATCTCTAGAACAGAATATTTTTCCCTGAAATTCTAAAAGTTGTTACGGTAAACATTAAAATGATTTCAAGTTATGTTACGTTTGAATAATTAAATATGATTTATGAATAAGTGACTTATTTTTCAAATATTTTTTAAAATGTTAAAGTTCGAGTCGGACTCGCATACAAAGGGTTCCGTACCACTGTAAAATATCTAAACAGAAAAACACAGAAAAAACATAACATTTATTGCATGGACATACGTTTATTTATAACTTTTATTATTATTATTTATTATTATTGAAAGTTTTGAGAGATAACGAGAAGTTATATTGACAGCAAATCGCTACGGAGGCTATATGACCCGACACTTTACTGAAGATATCCCGGAGATCAGCCAGCAAGAGCTTGAAATGGCTCTCCGACAACTCAAAAACCGGTCAAGTGCAAGTCGGACTCGTGCACCGAGGATTCCGTACAGAATATGAATTAATGACATACTGAAAATCATAAATAATAGGTACGGTAATATGCACCCAACAATGCTCTACCGAAAATGAAATTCTAAGTTAAATTACATGCTACGAAGTTAAGTTTGTAAACATTAAAAAATCAATTTTACTGTGTTACAATTAAAAAATTCAGATTTATTCCTATGGTTGTGCTGTAAAAACATTCTTCTTGCCAAATTTCAAGACATTCGGTCAACGGGAAATACCCTATAGATTTCGGTTCCTTTGAATTTTGTACGGAAATGGTCTAAAATACAGCTATATCTTTTTATTGCGTTGACCTATAAGTTTCATTATTTGACAGATCTAAGGGACAGCAGACTTCAGTATTCGATATCAAAGTGATCCTCTAAGGATTCCTTTTTTCCTTTTGAGGTACTTAAAATATAAAATATAGTATATGAAGATATGAAGCATGACAATAGGAAATACGATAGATTTACCTGATATTTGTTTACTCTGGCCACCTATTTGATTTAATATGTAATTATTTTTCGTTTTGTAGATAACCTCAACCTTTTCTTATTTCCTTATTTCCATATTAAACAAAATCTGAAATTCAAACAAAACGAAAAAATATAGTACTTGAAAGTATGCCGGTTGCCATTTTTATAGTCCCGTGTTTAACAAGAAACCCTTATAGTCTTGTAGTTTCGCTTTGCCCCTCTATTTTCGGTTTAAATCAGAGACTCGTAGTACTAAAACCTGTAATATATAGTAGTATTTTATTATTATTCATGTCGACAAATAAAAACTTGAAATATTTTTTCCCAGTTATACATCTCATACACTTACAACGGGATTTTTAACTCGTCTATTCCATTGTGTGAAGTGTCGTGAATTACAGTTTTTAACCGACTTCAAAAAAAGAGGTTATCAATGCGACCTGTATGTATAATATTTCCAGAACTGCCCAGTTTTCATATATGTTAGTCTATACCAGCTTCTAAAGAAGTGTGCCAAATTTCTAAAGTGTATGTATGTTTATCCTTGCATATATCCGGAACTTACCTAGGTATTGTTAAACTTAGGGAAGACCGCAAGTTTCATCAAAATCGGTTCAGTCGGTTTTTGAGACTGGGAATGTTAAGTGTGTATTAGTTAAATGTTTGTTACCTCAGAACGTTTGACAGGGTGAACCGATTTGGATAATTCTTTCTTATTTGAAAGTTGATGCTTTCCGTGTGGTCCCATTTCAATTTGGTCCGGTTCTTAGAATGGAATCCATAAGAAAACGATATACATCTTAAATTTTCCTTAATAAAAGTAGACTTTTAGGGCAGTTGAAGTCGGTTTCTAGTTCTTTTTGAACGCTTTAACTTGTTAGGTCTTAGACTCTAGCAGTTTAGGTACTAAAACACATCTAGGTCACCTAGAGTATCGTTGGAAGACGAACGTTCGGATATGGTGAAACTAAAAGGTTTCTTTGTTGACTGTAGAACCCTAAAATGGCAAAGTCATAATTTATGTTGTATTTATATGTGATAGGTACTTACTAGTCAATTATATCAAATACAACCACAGTATGTCGAGACTAATCCAATATGCGAACAATAATTTCTCAAAACGTCAAAAAAGGGTTGACGCACGCTCACGTCAAGTTTATTATAATTTTGAAAAATACACTCTAGCCCAGGCGGAGGGGTAGCGTCTATGCGCGTCGCGGCAGGGGCCTCTTTGGGAGGTTACGCAGCGTTATTTGTGTGAGTGAAAGCATGTGAAAGGCTGTATGTGTGCGTACCGAATCGCGACAGCAATAACATATTGAAATACCTACTATTCTACGGAGACTTTGCTTCATATCCCTCTTAACTGGCTTGATACAGTTGCTCCCTTCACCCGCGCTGCGCCCCGATGATCTACCGTTACTCTACATCATCGTTCGATTGATGGACCGTATATCTCGGGTTCGATTCTCGAAGGGATCTATTGGTCCCTCCTGTTGGTGGTTTTTCGATATTGATTCTCCTATTCCTATAACTAGATACTGTTCGTATTGTTATTTTAATCTGGTCGGCAAATAATAGTTTTAATTGCACATTTAGTTAACACTGATGGCTTAATAAAATATTTTGCAAAATCTTCTCAGTGATCACTTGCAGAGCCAGCAGAGCCTCATTAAATTAACAGCCAGAAAATACCACGTTACCATATACCATGGTGTACCACATTGACCGGTCCCGAGCCACTTGCATCCAGCCTCTACCCGCTTTAACTTATGAGTAACTATAAGAAACCTTCATGTGAAATTGTTGTTGTTTCGTGTTCAGATCGCATCGCGCCCCGGGTCTCACAAGATGCGGTGCCTCTACCGCGCAGTGTTCCTGCCTGCGTCGGCGGCGGCGCTCGCGCAGCGCGACCTGCGCGCGCTGGACTACCTCTACCTGCAGTGCTGCAACGACGTTGCGCAGGACCGTTTCGCGCCAGAACTGCAGCCGGACGTCGCGCTGCGGTTGGCCGCGCTGCACATGCAACAGCTCGCGCATGCGCACAGCCTGCCGCCAGCTAAGCTCACCGTCAAGGCAGTCGAGTGAGTCCAGAAGAAAAAACAATTCCCGTGTGCTATTATTTAGTACTATAGATTTTTCTAAGGACATCTACAAAACAAATATAGCGATAGTGCCAAAACCTGGTCCTTTGTTGTTTACAATAATTTTTTCCTGATTCCAGGAGAGAGTTTGGTCTGGAGCGGTTCGTTCCCAGCAGCCTGCTGGAGAGCATGAAGCGGAAGGAGCTGAGGAGGCTCATTGCGCACTTCCTCAAGCTCAACTCGCAGATGACGGGCAGTCAGCGACAGCTCACGCAGTTGCAGGTAACAAGGTCCCGGGGTATATATCTGTGGGCATACAACAGGCGATGTCTTCCATTTTAGGGTTCATTACCTCAAAAGGGAAAAAGTAATGCTTATATGATACTTTTTGTCCGTCTATCTGCGTGTCACGACCATTTTTCTCAGAAATGCGTGAAGGTATCAAGTTGAAATTAGTATCGAATACGCAAGTCTGCAGTCTCCTGGAACTGTGAAAAAAAAAACACTGTGAAAGTTTACATTAGCAGGGATCAAAACCTATAGGGTACTTTCCGTTGATGTAGAATCATAAAATTTGGCAAGAAGCAAATTTTTCGATTATTGTTCAAAGCGCCATCTATGAACCATTAGCTGCGTAACGGCTATTGTAGCTAACTATAAAGTTGTAAATTAATGATATTTATTTCGCGACATTATAATTTCGTCTCCTATTTGTAGGTAATTACTTATCGAAGCCAGCTATTCTATTTTAAAAGATTATGGCAAGAGAAATGTAGTATGGAAGCATTAGGAGAGGGATAACATTAACGTACAATATTGTTCGTTTGCAGGCGAAGCTGCACTACCTGGACATAGTGGCGAGCCTGCCCAGCTACGGCGCCAAGTGCTTCAGCAGCGCGCGGCCGGAGCGCGTGCTGCTCGTGTCCCCGCGCTTCGGCCTCAGTCAGATCGTGGGGCGCAGCTCCTCCGTGGTGAGACCCTGCATGCTCTACCCTGCAGGCTTCCGTTTGAGACAGCTTTAGCTACATTGGTCTGCCGGCAGTCGACAGAAGACTAACTAACTATATTAGAGAAAATTGATCACTAGTACCGCCTGTTAGCTACCAAAGAAATTATGTACTCACAATGTGAACACCGCCATCTATGTACTTGCGTCTGTACCCAGATAGCAAACAGCTTGCATCAAGACACGTCTTACTTTGAGCTTTATACTTTTCACAATAGATGGCGTGCTTTTGAATGATCGACCGTACAAAATCTTATCAAATCCATCCAAAATCAATCTATTTCTATTGTAAAATATTATAGCAAAATAATTTTTCTATCAAAATTAATTTGGTTTTTGAATGTCACACTTCTACGTGTCAATTGCACACTTTATTTATTTATTTATTCGTGTGCTCAGCCAGAAACCTTCGATGTATACCGCTAGAGATTGAATAAGTCGAAATCTACCAAAGCAATTAACCATTTATTTAAATAGACAACAATAACCACTTCTCAATTAACGAATCAAAATATACGTTTTTTCTCCCAGCGTCCACGTCACATGAGATAAAAGTCCTAAAGGTGTCCGTATGTGTTCCAGCCACAATCGATAGCGTCCCTGGACGAGGTGGAAGGCATCCGGGTGAAGTGCGAGAGTCCCGGCAGTGCTGATGTCGCTATCTTCCTGAAGCGGGACCGGGTGCTGGCGCTGCTGATGGACGAGAGAGACGCCGCAGAGATGCCGCTCGTCATTGCTGGGTAAGGAGCGCCTTGTAAACTAAATGAATACAGCGCCATCTATGCACACCAGCGAGTACTACTATAATGACGTGCCTACTACACAACCGCGGCACAGCATGAAGGTGCTCGACACATCATATCTCACAGCAATATTGAAATTGTATATAGTTGCTTAAAAATTGTAAATTTTATCATGAGGCCAAGTGCAAAACTCTTGTTAAAAAGAGCTCGAGTTGAACTGTTGGTGCCTTATAGAAATATATTTTTGTATGTTATATAAATTTAGAAATTATGCTTATTTTTTTATTTTTCAGATATTACCGATTGGCTACTGGGAAAGAATTAAACGTGGAGCAGGAAAGAGAGCCAATCACGGAAGATATAGGTACATTTTAACGATAGTTTATTACTGGGAATCCGCTCCCAATGCTTACATACAAAATTTCTTTTGCCGTAATCTGTTATAATAGAATTGCTGGCTTTGTTAAGTAATTACCTAGCAAGGAACTGGAAATCGACTTCGATTGCTATAAAAGTCAACTTTTATTAAGGCTTTAAGATTTATATAGTTTTCTCATGGATGCTAGTGTCAGACCTGGACCAAATTGAAATGGGACCACACGAAAAGCTGGTGCTTTCAAATAAAAAAAATCATCCAAATCGGTTCACCCAGTCAAAAATACTGAGGTAACAAACATTTAAAAAAACATACATATTAATGATTTATTATATTCATTTCTCGATATTACCATCTGGTAACCTGTTTTTACATAGTTATTACACAAATCCAGCTATTCTATTTTAAAAGATTATGGTAAGAGAGATTTATTATGACGCTTTTATCAGTGAAACCACAAGACATCTTTTTCTCTCTCTTCATTTTATAGAAACTGCTCTGACATATGCTCTATTTTTGTTTCAGCTCCACCCTATCTCTCCCAACACAACGTGGTCCCGGCCAAGTGGAGCTACTTACAGTCCGACGACACAGACATACTCACAAAGAAACACTTTGCCATATTCAGTATGCCTCCACCATACCACTCAACACCTGATCACAAACCTTTAGACACCAATATGAACGCCAGCATAACAAACAGAAATCATAGCAATAATTCCAGCCCCTTAATAGGTTACGATAAAACAGGGTTGTTGGGACATGATGTTCATTTTGAAAAGTGCAAAAGAAATGATTTTAGACTATTTGATCCCAATGATGCGTGCTATTTAGACGATGGTATGGGCTTTGATCTCCAGAGCGTTCTATCAATGGAATTATTAGAGAACGCATCGAGTAACCCTAGATTAGTTGAGGCTAAGAATGAAGAGGTTTTAAGAAGGGTAGCAGAAATGCAAAAGCTGGTGGAAAACTCCGAACAGTATCTGACTGAAAACTGTGATGTTTATAGTGAAGATTACAATGGAATGTTAAAAGATGAGCTAGTCGGTAAAGAAAGTAATGTAGATCAGCTAGAAAGTGATACAGAATCAAATAATAGTAGAATGTCGTTCGTTGATGACGCGCCAGGCATACTAAAACATAGCGATTCGCTACTACTGTTAACGGAAACTATAAATCAGGGACTAAATGTATTGAGCGGTCCAGAAACCCAAAAGGACAATAATACTTGTTTAACGAATCGCCAGAGTCAAGGTTTGAGCGCTATTTTGAATAACTGCGGCTTGACGGACGCTTTGCATGCATTGAACCACGACCTCCATTCTGAAAGTGACAACGATTCGTTGTACACTCCAACGAACAGTCCTATACGTAAACATCATACCAAATCTTCTAACAACAAGATATTAAGGACAAGTTTCGGTTTGCACAGTCCCGACGCAACTTTAGATAATAAAGAATCTAATTTGAAGGAGTATTTAAAGCAGCTAAGAGAGAAGAGTAAGGAAGAATCGAGACCTGCTGAGTTCCCGTATTACTATCAAGAGGAAATGGTGGAGAATGATGCCGAGCTTATAGATTTAACTTTGATCCCACCGCCGATGACCCCCGATGAACTCGACAGTGCTACGCAAGTGCCTCAAATCCTGCCCGTGGTACCCCCATCCTTTGCTGACGATAAGGTAAACTCTAAAGAAAACTTAGCAGCACCAAAATCTAATGCATTGGAGGAATTTATTGCTAACGTTACCATACAACCGCCCACTTCTAAAGTGACTCCAGCCATAGAACTTACTCCTGAAGAAATCATGTCCTACATCATCCCTCCACCACCAGGGTCCAATGCATCCACGATGGAAAGAGAGCAGGTTAGCTACATGAACCATAGCCAGATTGTAGAAGCACAAAAAGAACAGCACGCCAAAAACGATGCAAAGCCTTCTAACGGTGATGTAGTGAAAGGAACGCTTAGTGTTAGTGAAATTAGAAATTTGTTCGTTGCAAAAAGTCTTAGTGATGCTAGAAATAGTCTACTGCTACGAGAAAAGAAACCGCCGGGGAAGGAGTCTCCTAAAGGTAAACGGAAGAGTGTACCGTCGGACAAGCAATCCAACGGCAGCGCACATGTCATAGAATACCCTACAGTAGAGAGGAAAGGTATGTTCTCTTGTTGTAGTAAAGAAAAGAGTAAGAGCGAAGACTATGGTGATGAAGCCGAAGTTCAAACCTTGCAAAATTCCGACTCAATGCCCGATGTTTGTGAAATCAGACCACCTCCAAGAAGAAAACCCGAATTACAGAAACCACCCGAAAGACCACCTAAAACTCCCCCAACGCCTGCACCGAGACCCCGATCCAACTCATTCACCTGTCTCAACAACGAGTTAACAGCTGTCGAAATCGCGAACAATCATTTTAGCACTTTAAACAATAGAAGATTGAACTATAAGGTAGTGTGCGAGATTAATGAACAGTGTATGCAAAACCCGCCACAGATACCGCCGCGATTAGAGAATAGAGTCCTGTCACCGCCCCCACCGATCCTGCTACCTCCTAAGAAGCCGCCATTACCTCCCGTGCCGAGCATCGAGGTTTTACGAATGAAAAATTCACAGAAAGCGTCGCCAGTGCGGAACCCCGAGCAACGGCTCGCCAGCATCGGGTCGCCGCACTTCCAAAGAAACTTGAACACGTACAGAAACCTAGAAAACGAGAGCAGAATAGAAGAGGAACCGCAGAATATCAGAGCGACGCAGAACTATAGCTCGATGACACTTCAGAGTCGTCACGTGCGATCCAACTCTGAAACGAAGAATACCATATTGAAGAACAAGGACATATCGCCGGCGCTATCTCTCTGTTCGCCACAGATGAATAGACGGTTTAGCAATCGACCAGACATATTGAACGGTGCGCCGGGACACGACCAGCGCGTGTTCAGTCCCCCTTTAACCGAGCGCAAGACCATCAGAAGGGACAGCGCGAGCCCTACGCCTAAAGTCAACCATGTGAGGTTTAAAGATGACGTGCCGGATGACATTCCAACGCCGCCTTCTCCACCCACTGTCAAGTTTCCGGAGTTCCCGTCTGGGAGCAATGGACACGTTTCTATAGAGAACTTGCTCTGCAAGACAGAGGTGGCTGTGGAGGGGTTGCTGCAGAGGTTGCATCAGGTGGCGCAGAGTTGTTCGCATCAGCATGCCCACGGTGGTGGGGAAGACATCGATGAAGCTAAGTTCCAGGTAATTGTATTGAAGGTTTCTATCTTCATTCGTGCATGTCGCTGTCTATCTCTCAAAAGAATTCCTCCTAGCCTTGGGCTATAACTGCGAAAATAAACATTAAACTATGCATTGTATAAAAAGATTCATCAATAATTAACTTTGAAGTTTTCAAGCAAATCTCTTTAATTTGAGACTTCTGGGTGAGTACGCTTTTCGATAAGATGACGCCGAAGTGAAAATCTATCGTGTATTTAAAAAATTAATTGAAAGATATCGCAATTCATAAGACCTTTTACTGAAATACTTTTATCCGCACAGAAAAGAAAATTATGGTAATATATCTTTATGATTGGCATTGAAGTTAGAAATTACCAATCGCACATTTTTAATAAATCCTAAATATTTATTACCAGCGCGCGCGCAGCGAGCTGACTTCATGCGCAGTGTCACTGGTGGGCGCTTCCCGAGCTCTGGTCGGAGCTCTGGGCAGCGCTAAAGGCAGCACTGCAGCATCTGCCCTGGCAGATTGTCTCACACCTCTACGCAGACTTTCTGATCTTGCGCAGGTATTTTAACCTTTAATTTTTAAGTATTTAGATCATATTATGTTTTGGTACCTGATTTGATCTTAACTGGCGCCCAGCAGAGTGTCATGTTAATTTGGCGCCCAACATGGGATCATTAAAGAGGTACATTTTGGCACCCAGTACGGATCCAATTTTTATTATCTAAATAGTTCAAATAAAATTAAATAGAATTGTAACGAGTTACATTGCTGTCTAAGATAGGCAATGTAAGCTTTTTAGATTATTCTTTAAAGTATATTTTTCTTCAGGCGCTAGGCAGGCACACATCTGCACCGCTCCAAACTAGGAACCTAGTACTCCGGGTGCATGACGTTACAGCCGCCTTCAAAGACTTGGCTGGAGCTGAGATAGCTCAGATTATTCATGAACACAACGCGAAGAAAGCTCAAAGCCAGGATACAGACTCCACTCTTGAAGGTCAGCTGGCCTTGAGAGCCGAATGCTTAGCAAACGTACTGGCCACTTTGTTGAGAAGTTTGAGAGTGTTCTCTCCTTGAATTTACACGCCAAAAGATTATATGAAAAAAAAAACATAAAAATGGCGGCTCATAATAACTATTTATATTTAACACAAGTGTTAACCGATCATATCGAGCTATACATATAAAAATCAGTTATTGTAAAAATAATAGTTTTTTTTATTTGTTACAATAAGTTCTGTTGAAATGTAACCGTTACTAAAATGAGACCAAATAAATTTAGGTATGATTATTATTAATATAGAGTTACTACTACTCTTATGTTAAATTTAAGTTGTAGTTTTGTAAATTTTTAACATGCGTTACTGTTCGTATTTGTTATTAGATGTTCCATTCTTTATGAATTCAGCCTGTTTCTGTTTCAATGTATAATTTAGCCTCTCAAAGCCGAATTTTGTGAGCCTAAAAATTATATCCACTTTGCTTGCTATAAAAACGTGAAAAACCTAGTTTCAAAAATGAAATAAAGTTTTTCGGAAACAGACAGAATTCGAAAAAAGAATGTGTAATAGATTTTAATGATTTAAATTGGATATTATTATCAACAACAATGTTTAACAATCGGTCATTAATTAATGTTTAGGTATACGAAATAAAAACAATAAAAATATCCATTGACGGCTCTATAGTGTTTTCTACTCTTTAAAGAAAGTGTTACCATAGTGATATATATTAACTCTACAACATATCTAAATTTAAAAAAATGTAAATTTCTATTTGTATGTGATCGGATATAGGGTGCGATGTCTTTTTAAATCTAATCATATCCTAAATGTCTAACTCACCATATCTTAAACCGGATTCAACTGTTTATATGTGAAGTCTCCATTTTAGGAACGACTTCTAAATTTGAAAAATGACATATCTTTGAACGGACTCTTTTTTAAATAATAATTTTGTTTATTCTGTCATCTTTTATAATGTCAGTAAAGCTCATTCATTATTATTTCTTTATTCATTCCATTATGTAGAACAAAAAAATAGTGTTCTTTTATACACTTTTAGTAGCCGATAAATAAATGATTACGACTTTATATTCCTTAAAGAGAAACAACTGCAAATTTACTGCAGAGTAAACTACTCAAGAGCAACTGAATTCTTGACTTTAAAACACATTGAACGTTAAAACCTTTTTCTATTTTCAAAAATCATTTATGTTACATATTCATGACACATTGTGCCATCTTCAGCCATCTTGCGACATTGTTTCAAGGTATTCGCAAAAAAAATCCTTGGTGTTGCCAGCTGTTGATTTGTCTCCTATAATCGTGGTAATTTTAAATGAATGTTGCCAGCAAGCGTTCTTTTTTGCACGCTAAGTGCTAATATTAATATTGGTGCTATTTTTAAATAAAAAAATTGGATATGTTAAGACTTTTGTTTGAAACAAGACGCACCAGTGATTTGAAGTTAATGACTTGTTATTCGATGTTCGGGGAAATATTTCTTTTTCCTGTTGTTAATTTTCGCCTGTATAGTACAATGTTTTCTTCGCGTACCTTCAAATCCAAAGCTTTTAATTGTTCAGCCAAAGACGAGATCTTATTATATTTACGTGCATGTTTTCTTCTGTATACAAACTTTTTCGTTGCAATAATATTATCAATATAAATAAAAATGTAGATTTTTCAGTGTTGCTATTTATACTTGAATAATAAATTGTACGAATAAATAAATACATATTGTATAAATCAATGCGTAGTTATGTCGTTGCATACGGGGTATAAAATTATACTACACCAGTTTATTTATTGTTTAAAATTGAACTAATGCAATGCATTTGATGTAATAAATGATATACCTATTACTATTTCGTCTTTTTTCAAATGCTTTTTTAAACTAAGCTTGTGTCATTTATTTTTTATGAAACTAATATAAAAAAACAACTTGTAAATAACAACGACCCAGTGCGATTCGAACTCGCGCTCCGAGGAGGCGTAAAGAAATAACGTATTGAAGGCTATTCTATTTATCATAGTCGACTGTATAAGTCCACAAGTTGAACAAGAGCCCACGGATTTGCAAAGTATATACGGATTCCTCGTGTAATAACCCGTGAGTTCAACAAAAATGCACGCACACATGTACGTGACACTGTGTTGTGTATTGACGGTCGATTATCTGACATTTGGTCATTAATATCTCTTTATTGTGTGGTATACACATTATGTAAAACAAACGAAAGTGTCTGACCTAGCTTCATATTTAGTGGAATACGACATCTGGATGATTTGATCTCTGTGCCACTCGAACTTTCTATGAGATTTTCCATCATCTGGCAACCGGATTCGTGGGGGTTTTGGGGTGAATTGGTGACATAATAATAATAGTAAGTGAACTTGTGCTAAATATTGTTAAGTAAATGATATGACGTGATCGGCGAGGTGGTGCGGTGTCTCGGGCAGGGGCGGCGCGGGCGACGACGGCGCGGCCGCGGCGGGCATTTTCACACGATCCTTTACAACCGGTTGCCGCGCACACAGAAAAAACGCGTTCACGTGCTACTGGATACACCTTACAGGGTTCCGTGAAATTCATTGCTATATAGTCTTGTCTAGAACAAGATATACACGAATAACAAGGATTAAAGATGCAATTCACTGAGATCAAACATCCTTATCCTTAAGCGTCCCTTGCACCGGGATGCAAACTGGAAGTAACGTAGACTAGGTACTATTTCTAATCGTAATACTAATTATTTTTGTATTGTTGTATATATTTTTATGCCTTTTGAATAAATCATTATTAATATAGACACTGGGGTACTTATGCTGACGTCATTGTATATTTATCCTTGTTGCTTAGGGAACTATAGATAGCGTCAGCAAAAAAATGTGTATCTCTTGAGCATACTCGCCAAAATCACTTTGTTAATACTTTCTTTTACTTTGTTAATTAATAATACAAAATATTAAAAAATAAAAATCGCCATGGTAGCTCAGTTGGGTAGAGCGTCAGTCCTTGAACAATCGAGGTCTGGGTTCGATCCTGGCTAGTACCAATGAGTTCCAATTTGTTATTTAGAATTTATGTACGAATGATAAAAATTTATCATTGGGTTTTTGGTGAAAGAAAACATCGTGAGGAAACCTGCACACTCCTGAGAATAAATCCAAAGGTGTGTGTGAAGTCTACTAATCTGCACTGGTCCCGCGTGGTGTACTATGTCCCATAAACTCTCTGTAGGAAAGTAGGCTTGAACCCCTGCAGTGGGGACGTATATAGGCTGTTGATGAAGGATACAAAATAAATTAGAAAGGTTTTTGAGTCTCTATATCCTAGATTTTTCGAAACATCAGAGGTGCACCACCAAGGAGCATCCTTACAATTTCACGGCCGACGGATGTTTTTTCTGACGTTAACGAAATAAAATAAGAATTTGAAACATAATCGGTACTGAATTCGTATCATTTTCGATAAACAAATAATCGGTATAACTGGCAAAACGATTTGAACATTGCCTGTGGCCATCTTTGCCAAGGAGAAATATAAAATAAACAAGTATGTAATGTAAACTAGATGATAAGGGCTTAACTGGAGACCCCAGGCCTGCGGATCTCTAAATAACTAGTTCCGAAGCCAGTGGAAGCAAAAAGATGAGCAGAAATAGTGCAGTCGATATGTAATGCTTGCCGTCCAGGGAAAGCTAGGATAAATGGTAAATGTCTAACTAGACTAAAACTTTAGGCAAAGTAACAAGTTCATCTTTTATAACTTTTATTACTGTTACAATGGCACAGATAAGGGATGGTAAGGTTCCAAATGTTTCTGAAAGAAAGAAAGAAAATAATGTATTCTAAGCTAAAAATAAATACAACACGTAATGAGAAGAAAAAACACACACACATACAGAAAATAAAAACAAATAATTACAGCAAAATTAAGTTAGCTTGGAAAACGGCACCAGCTCAGCCCGATGCTGTGACCCAAAGACCACAGCGCTGATGTTCAGCTGGACCGTGACTTATTTATTCGGCGTTCAAGTGTTATTATTTTTAACTATAACTACCGTAAGAAAACTAAATAATCATCGTAACACAACGCTCCACAGTTCATGTTCAAAAAAGCACGTTCAAAAAACGAGAATGTACACAAAATCACTATTAGTTATAATTTTTTATAATTAATAAAACATAAATCAATAAAGACAAAACAACAAAAGTTGCTGCATAAACACTGCAATAATAAAAAACACAAAATGTTAATATTAGCATAAGTTTTTAGTTTACTTTTGAAGCAACTTTTACTACGTACTCGTACGTTTCGTTCTGAAAGTCTGAACTTGAATCGCGATATTAAATCTCCCGGTGGACGCCAGCCTCACGGATGTCTCAAACTAGCGTCAATGTTTACAAATAAGGCGTGCTGTTCGTGCATTCAACCTTATTTATTTTTAACTATTTCTCTGTACGTTTTTACACCCCCGCCGCCTGAGACAGAAACTAAAATGTCCGCTTAATCGATGCCACAGCTATTAATTACATCGCTTATTAAAACCAGCAATTTTTCAATGACGCACTACTTTTTTGTAATGGCCAATGTTGAGCGATGGGGGGTGGAAACTTTATGGGTGGCTGCTGACAGGTGCTCTCGCTATGTAGGTTGACAAGGGAAGATATGAACGACTGGGGTCATATCTTTTTTGTTATACGTAATTAATATTTATTAGAAACTAGCTTTTCGCATGCGAGTTCGTTTGCGCGGGATTCATACATTTTCCCACGGAATGACTACGAGTATCATATAAAACTATGTATGTGCTAAAATTATTCCGCGACGTATCGACGAAATGTTTTTAGGGTTCTGTAGCTAAGGGGTGTACTAGGTTTTACTAAGCTTCTACTGTCTAATTAAATAAACCTTTTCTGCGTTTTTGTGGTACAGAACCCGTAGTGTGCGCGTCCAACCCACGCTTGCCAAGTATTTTATTGTAGTATAGACACAGCTTATGGAGAGAAGAGAGACATAGACAACATTTTATGCCAAATATCAGAAACACAGGCAGACGAAGCAGACAATAGCTATTCTAAATTTAAATTATTGGAAAATTTTCCGTTGGACAACCTTTTAAAAAGAAATATTGCAGATGTCATTTGAGGTAGAAAAGTGACAAATGGATGGATCCATTTTTTTACTTAAATAATTTAATTTTCAGTATCAAAATTATGATTAAAACATAAATATACTTTTTCGACGAAAATAACGTAGCTCGTGCAGCTCCAAAAATTATTGAACTGAAATATTGACAAATAATTATTGATGATGATTTTTATAACGATTTTTTTTATAAAATAGCTATTTTCTCCGAAATCACTCTCGAGAAAATTTTAAAACATTTTTTTTCAGGTTCCTTAGATCGAAATCTCAAAACAGCCTTCTAATTTTTTTAAAACATTTTACATTGTAAAAAGCGAATTATAATTTACATTGTAGTAATAATGTTTCACAAGGTAACAACCGCCTTTAAGAATGAACTAAGCAATAACTCTAGTCTGTTGTAGTCATTTAACTTAATTATTGTGAACGTTTGTCAGTTGTTGAGTTGCAGGAGCTCTGGCAACGTAACGAACCTTAAAGGTCACAGCATGGTCTATTAATTTCGCTCTCATTTATTTGCAAATGCCACCACCCCAGTTAACTGTGTTAAGAGGATACAACCGCGAGGCCGCGACGAGGAATTTTTTCATGAGTGCTTTTGTTGTTTCTATAGCGCTACCTCCACGGATGAGAGTATCGCAGCTAGTTCCTCCAAAAATCATTCACGGTACAGCGCTAATTCACGTCAGCGTACAGCGGCAACATAAATACACATTATGTGAAAATTTCAATTTTCTACCTGTCGCGGATCGTGAGATACAGCCCTCTGACAGACGGACGGACGGACAGCGGGGGCTTAGTTTTTTATGCCTTTACTAGTTTGTTATTTCTTACTCGGTACGGAACCCTAAAAACAAATATTATGCCTCATTCGAAGTTTCATGTTTATTCAAGTAATCTCAATTTCAAGTTTTTTATGTTTCATTAAATTTTTCATTAATTTTATTTACATTAAATCTATTTAAATTTAAGAAAATACATATTTTAAAAAAAAATTAATAAAATTAATCCATTTTTTTCTATGACCGTGTCTTTAAAATCTACCTCTTATTATGCCTTTGAAATTGCGCAGGTTTTTAAATTATAAGTAGAAAAAAGGTAATTAGTAATAAAAAAACAATATCCACATATGGTTGATATACTCGTAATAATAGTAGAGATCAACCAGCGCTTAAAATAAGTCCTGTACCACACTGCATAGCATGTTACATATCAAAGCCAGCTATTCTATTTTAAAAGATTATGGCAACAGAAATTTTGTATGAAAGCATTAGGAGAGGGATAACGCTAAGGTTAGTCTATAAAAATCTTGAAAGACAAATTCATAAGATTAAACCACATAATTAAGTATCGACCATGTTCATAAAATGTTCATCATTTTCATCAAAGTAATTATCAAAGTTTGATTGTATGAAACGCGCACGCGGTAGTACTCCCTTAACAAACAGTATGTCAACGTCATCGGCCGTATAAGCCCACTGTTGGACATACTTGGTGTGGATTGGTTATCGAAGTAAGATATTGTTTGCCCAGCCCCTGTTTTTCCCATATGTTGTTACTTTTAGGAAACTAATGAAATACAGTGATCCCATTATAAAGCCGAGAGTATATAGGTAATTACACGCTGAGAAGTATACACGAGAAGTACTAACGTTCCTATCTATATTTACCATTAATTAGTAGGTTGTTTTTTCACTTAAAATTAATGAGCTTGGGACGTGATCTGATGTAATACATAATTTATACAAGTTAACGCGTTCAAGAACTAGAAACCGACTTCAACTGCCTTAAAAGGCCTTTCTATTAAGGCAAATTTAATACTTAAATGTTTTTCTCATAGATGCAAATGATGCAATTGTCAGAATTGGACCACATTGAAATGGGACCACACGGGAAGCACCAGCTTTCAAATAAAAAAGAATCATCCAAATCGGTTCACCCAGTCAAAAGTTCGGAGGTAACAAATATTTTTAGAAAAAATAGCCGTCGAATTGACTACCTCCTGCTTTTATTAAGTTGGTTGAAAATTACTAGCTTTGACTAGCTAGCTTGACCGCGTGGACTTGTGGGCGTGGAACTGTGGATCGGGATAAAAGTAGCCTTTGTCCTTTTCCAGACAAAAAATCTAGTCATTCTGACTCTCCGTTACGGCGTAAAGACAAACAAATAAACCAACTACCTTACGCATTTATAATACATAGCTAGGGTACCCAGCTTCGCTCAGAGAGCTGATATGAGATTGTTGATTGGAATAAAAGTTCCAGAAGGTTCTGAAATGTTGTGAAATGCTCGAACTTTTATTCTCCTTCGGTTAACTGTTCTGTGGACGTGGCCTGCCCATGGCCACTTCGGCTCAATCAGGGGTTTTAACTTGATACGCCGTCTACAAGCAGAATTATATATCATAGTACTTTACATCCTAGGGAAGGGCAAGTAGCTAGCTCATAAATAAATACACAATAATTAGAACCCTGAAGTAAGTACGTCTGTAAAACAAGTCTCGACAAGTTTTCCAAGACGGCTACATAACGATCAACTAAGACGCGCCTTTTAAGTGCTAGCTCTGAAAAATATCTAAGACCTAACCCCAGTGTAAGCTCCCAGCGATGTCAATGAATCCAACTTATTTTATAGCCGGTGCATTCCTAGCAAGTTGCCGCGCCGGTTCTATGCGATCGGTTAACTTGCGCTGTTTCAAGTTCAAGTTTAGAATTATTATGCTTAGATACGAGTAGGCAACTTCAGTCTGTGAGTCGTACTCGACTCGTAGTCATAAGATATCATTCAAATACGTCTTGCTTTGGATGTGAAATCTTCTAGAGCAGATCTTTCGTCCTTTCATTCCACAACACAATTTTGTGTTTAGTGTAGCTTTGATTTTATGTAAAACATATATTGTGTTACAGAGCGCCAGTTCGCGTGGCAACGCGCAGTGAGATTTTAATGGGAGGGTGGAAATTATTACAATTCAACATGGTTTTTGTTTTTAGTACCAAAAAATTATACTTGTGCTTTTAATTATGCAGGAACTCATGTTTATTATTAAGAATTTGATTAATTAAAAGTTTAATTAACTATAAGGACGAACAAGTGATCCTATAAGGATTCCTTTATTCCTTTTGAGGTACGGAACTCTAAAAATTAGTAACAATTCAGAGATTTTCAATTATAATAACACTTTACAAAAATAATAACCCTGCGTTACCATGGCAACAGCGCAACAGCTCAAGATAATGTAATGTCTGGTTGAATGAGCCGTTCGCAACTCAGACGCAAGCTAAGTCACTTCAGTTAGAGCTGCAGGGTGCAACGTTCGCCTCGCACTTACGGACCGGTTTCTAATCGCCGCCCGCGCCGCGCTATGCGCCTGCGCACCCCGTCCCGACGACGTCCTGACAACGACGGAAGAACTTAGAATAAGTGCAAGTACTTCTTACTTCACTTGCACCTACGAGTGAGTAACTTAAGGCTGAAATAAATTATTTAAAAAACACAGTTATTTCTTTCAAGCAGACACTTGGCTCACTACCAGAGCTCGACGAGTCAGAGAGCTGAAGTTAGAATAATGGGTAAGCCACATCGCACGAAGAACGGATGACCGATGGGGAGTAAAAAATTTCGTGTAGCGGCCACATTTACCGGGCCGTCCCCCTCCTAGAATGGTGTAGTCCTATTCGAATGCTGAAACCACTCGGCATAAGTGCCATCCATTTCTCCATATTTATGGTAAACGAGAAATTGAGTTCGTAGTGTCGTAAAGTTGAAATGGCTAGATTTTTTGTTTAGGTATAGTTTAAGGTTCGGAAAAGGATTTAAGCTATTTTTTATCGATCGAACAAGTAGTCAGACGAACTCGCGGGAAAAATACTGGTTCTGAATAAAATGTAACCGACTCCCGCGCAGCTCGTGTGTCTCACGCCGGCTCATGCACGCGCAGTGGCAATGGTCAGTGCCGCGCACTTTCGCCCAACATGGCCGCCGCATTTCTCTTCAAGGACACCGGGTTTATGCATGGTATCATGTATTTTATCTCTTCTACCGAGATTCGGATGCTATGCCGCTGTTTGAAAACAGTTTCATTGCAAACTAGCTTCTGCCCGCGGCTTCTTGTATCCCATGGGAACTACACGTTCAAAAATTATTCCTTGGCCTTTCAACTATAGCTTGGTAGATCGTGAATATACGAGTAGAAGATGGTTTTAGTCAATTTAGTTCATGTTTTAATAGTTATTCTGCGATTAGGGGTGGAGACAAATTCAATAAATCGAAGATCATAAAAATAGATCCAGCAGTTCTTAAGTGTTACTAACTCGACTATGTTTTAATTAAGCGATATTTGTTCAATATTTTCTAATTACACACTTGGTATACACCTCGTATATTTTGATACCTTTCCCAGCATGGATATTCTGTTCCGCTTTGTTTGAGTGCGTTTTATTTTAGGTAATTCTGGTACATAGAGTTTGAAACTGGCCAATAAATAACCTTCATTTCACATTACAACAACTTTGACGAAAATAATCATGGCAATCAAGCAAAGCTTTCAAAATCGAGAATTCTTAAACCAATCGCGCTACCATCTACCAGCTTGGAGGGTAAGAACTGCAGCCTTCATCAATGTACCAAAGCCGCATCTCAAATAACTGACGGCTTATAAATGTAACCAATTCAATCAAAATCAGCACCTTTCCACTTGCATTAGACGCTAAAACAGCTACGCGAAAATGCGTCTTAAAGTCATTTTGCTGGAACAAGGTGCAGTGGTCAATAACAGTGGCCTAAGTGAGCAAAAACCTTCGCAGACTGAACGACATTCCTGGGACTCCGCTTCGGGAACAGGGATACGACCTAAAGGAATAGTTAGAATTACCCTTTGTTTTAGCCGTGACATATGCTGAGAATTTTAGACTTTTTCTTGAGGGTCTCTAATTGTGGGGGAATGGACTCGGAAAGTGGGAGAAATTGTGCTTTATTTAAGATAGCAAAGGTACACTTATTAGTAAATCTAATTGTCTAAATTATAGATAAGGGTTGTATTCTGTTTAGTTGTGGACGATTCCGGGCTGCTGATGATGATTTGGATGATTAGGAAACATTACTAGTGCAAGGGTTGTAATTAAATTACTCCGAAAGATCGTTAGAAGAATAACAGAGTGGCATTTTGGTAGTCATTTATTTCTATAAAATTATTTATTGTTGAATCGAAAACATCAAATATTATTTTATTGATGTCGCCTTTTTTTTCTTATGCGTTGGCTGTTTCGTGCGTATAAATAAGGACAAAATGGTAATTAAAACACTGTTATTTGATACTATAGTTTTAAAATTCGCGAAACGGGTCATTTCAACAGGCCATTTAAAATAATAATTTAAAAAATTGAAAAAAAATTGTATGTTAGTTTTACGTCATCAATGTTTCGCATTTTTTATATCTGTTTGAAAACATAAATAAAAAATATTATAGTAGCATCTACAACTCAATCGGGAAAAATAATATAAGATTCGAATGATATAGAAAGTACAAATAACTTACGTAGAAGCGACAAAATCACTAACGCTTGGCAGGCAAATTGTTGATCGCAGTGAGATGTTGTTTTCTAAGTCTGAAACTTTCCTCTGTCGCTGTTTTACGACTTCGGAGTTTTGTGAGGTGTTCCTACTCTTAGGCTGGTAACACACAGACATGTAAAGCCGGGATCACACATGTGACATAATACTCGTATCCATCATAATCGGCTGCATAAGTCCACAGCTAGACATGATCCTGCCTCATAGAACGTCACGGATAGGTGATCGCAGTAAGATGTTGTTGTTACAATGGTAGATGCTTCTGCGCATTTTCTGAATATTTTTCTTTTAGTTGCCGTTAGCGCCACCCGCGAGATATTAAATTGCTTTTCAAATAGCTCTCGTTGAAGTCTTTTCTATGGCAGTTTTGACAAGTCCGAGTCAGACTCGCGTATGAGGGTTTGCAATTCAGTCGCCTACGTCTACACACTACGACTTTCAATCTGGAGGTCCCGGATTCGATTCCCAGTGTAGTACACCATCGTTACAAATCATTTAATAAACAGTACGTTTATAAATCGAATATAACGGAGTTTATTTAAATTCACAAAAATGTAAAGTATTAATCATCAGCCAGGAAACATCCACTGCTGGACATAGGCATCCTTCATGGTATGCCATATTGATCTGTCCCGAGCCACCTGCATCCAGCAACTCCTCGCGTCCTTAACCAGGTTGCCGGTCCAACTAGTAGGCGTTCGGCCCGGTAGACGCTTCCCGGTACGTGGTCGCCACTCGAGAACTTGTACTCCCCAACCGTTATCGGTTCTTTGAGAGATGTGGATTACCCATTTCTATTTCAGCTCCCTGACTCGTCGAGCTATGTCGGCGACCCTTGTTGGTCTATGGATGATGTGCTGATGTTCTACTTTTAGGTAATTACCTACTTATCAAAGCCTATTCTATTCTAAAATATTAAGGAATTTTTTATGGAGGAATTCAGAGTGTGGTCCCATTAATCTATAGGCCATATACTCGAGTGAGCTACAGGTATCTGGTTGTTGCAGAAACTAAATCTTTCTCATTTTATAATCACAGCTAAAACAGTTTCTCCAGAGTGGACCATAGCAAAGAAGACGTAAACTCGCAGGCGGCAATTAAAATTCTAGTGAAACCTTTGTCTACAATTTTATCGTCTCGAATCAAGCTAACAGTGCCTCAAACGTGCCTCAGACCACCTAGGTACCCGCATTTATCTACAACTAGATGCTAGACCTAGGTCCTTCCCCTGCCAATCAAACATGAAAAATAAAAACAGTTCTTCGTTTTATTTTCTATATTCTATTGGGTACATCGATGACTTACGCAGAGATGCACAATAAGCCTAAATCAAAATAATAAATGGAAAAGGGACCAAAAACAGCCAAGTGCGAGTCGTAGTCGCGGTCTCCGTACTACCGTAAAATATTTAACAGAAGGTCGAAAAAATCACGTTAAATTTTACTTTTTATCATTATTATTTGTTCCTATAGCAGACATAGACATGTGAAAACTTGAAGTGTCTACCGATTAAGTTACAAAGAATTGATCTGCAGGGTGAACAGTGGAACCTTTGTAGGATCCCGTTTAGAACCCTCAAATAGCTATACGGCGAATAGTATGGACGCCTAAAGTCGACGCATTAATTTCGCGGACTAATTTGACAGCACACCGGACACCAATGCTGCCACAGTTCACCCAGTGTGGTTCTGATAGTTCCGCAATTTTATTCACTAAACCTACATTAAATGAAATATTGTCATGGGCACCTTATTATTTAAAATTAAACAATTTGGACACATTTTTATACACGCACTTATGACAAACTAGTCCGTGAAATTCTGGCGTTGACTTTAGTATTTAAACACCTCCGTGATAAATTGTAGGCGCTTCTAATATAACGATTAAGGCGCCTTACGTTCACAACATGGCTTGAAAGAGGTCTAGAATATTTCATTTTAAAGAATGAACTTCTTCACTGCCATAAAATGAAAAGAAGGAAAAATATAGTCACATTGCTTTGTGCTGAAGAAAAAAAAATTATTTATATCACTCCAAATTACATAAAATTAGTTATTCAATGTCAATGTCACATTTTCACAATCTGTTAATTTTCTGTAAAAGATGCGAAGCTGTAGTGTTGATCTATGCGAGGTAGTCTCACTGGGCGCACCATAAAAATCTAGAAACGTTTTGTTCTCTTACGCCCTTAGATCGGCTTAGCCCAGCATCTAACCAAGGCTTGAGGTCTAAGACCCTAGATCATATACCGCTACACGTAGAGGCACAATCAATAGACAAATGTGTCCTAAATAAATGAATACTCGAAGCACTCAACATGGTCACCTCCAGAATTTACTTTGGGATTCTAAACAATTAATCTAGTATGTGTTTGTAACTGATTTACCAGTGCAAATCAATGATAAATGAATGAATTATTAAAACTTGTGAAATATTTCTTTAATAGACTCAACACTACATAGCATAAAATCATATTTATTTAAAAATTCAAGTATTATTTGTTATATACTGTATCATCATGCATAAAAATATATGCGATTTGACCCCAACAGAAACGGCGAATAAGAGTATTTCAAATATTTTATTTCAGTTCATGTAATTTAAGACTGAAGTTTGAATATTGATGAGAGAGTTCCTAAGAAATAGGCGTAGATCGTATATATGTAGATTATACATGCCAACTGCAACAATACACACAACAAATACATTTAAGTGAGCAAATAATAATCAGCTCACAATACTGCATAAGCTGAGTCGAAGCTTGAATTGATAATTTTTCAGAATTTATTCTTGTTTATTATTACGTTAACTATTCTATATCTAAGTTAGAAACAGAAAGCAGAAGCAAGCAGCAAACAGAAGAAATAAATTTTCTATCTTTCTATCTAAAAAAAGTAGAGTGTGTGTATCTAGATAATATATCGATGCTCTAACAAGACGAATACCCACCGAGGTCTCCATATAAGGTCCATGTCAATTTATTCAACGAACGCACTCGATGCGTCGCGTTCCCGCGCTCGATTCAAGATGGCTGCCGTCCGCGCCATCTTAGCTTTTTATTTTTCTTTACATTTAGTTTATTATTAGACTAGAGTTTAGTTTAATAAGCTACGTTGAAGATAAATTACCTGCTTAGTGTTATTTTTTATTTTCGCGAAGCTAATGTGAGGATGTACAATTTTACATGATGGTATGTCTTTTTTATTAAAGACATGTTGACAGTATGTTTCTATATGCATATGTGTAACCGATTCTTCTGGGTTTTGTCTAGACAGTATGTCTTCATTAGTATTTTTCATTTACTCGCTATGGGTTAACACTTGATTTTCATCGCACCAGGGTAAATGACGAAATCAAAACTTAAGTTTCTTATTAGCTTATACTTGACTTTTGTGGATGCTATATTGCTTCCAAATGGTTTTAAAGTGTTTAAGTGAAACTTTGACGATTGACTTTGGTTGGTGGCGGGGCATTTTCTATGTCCACCCGGCTAGGTACTGTAGAGAAGTTCGATCTACATACTTGCGCCTACGTGGATGCGCACTGGCTAGTAAGGTTCTCTTTTCTTCTCTCTTCTCTTTCGTTCCAATTATATTTTGAGTTTAGAATGTCGCGGGGACGACAAATGAAATTTATCAAGAGAAGAACAGTCTTCAATGGATTGCGGTTGAGTGCACATCTAGTAAAAAAAAAAGTCAAAATAAGTGTTTGGTCCGCGTGTCCGCCTCATTTGCTGCACACGTAACATTCTTTCGATTATTAAATATTCTAAATACACTGGGCTGCTTCTCTGGTTCAGATCTTGTTACCTCAGCTATGTTTCCCCAGAACATCAAGTAGAAAACCCTTCTACAGTACATACCACCTACCTAAGCCTGCCAACAAACAGCAGTGTTAATAGCATCTTTGTGTTCCGGTATAAAAGGTAGCAGAGACAGCGCCTCATTACATTGAGGCTTCTGTGCGGCCTTATCGTCACTTACCATCAGGTGAGACCATTATATATATATATAAATTCACAAACAATGCAATATACATCAGTCATCACAAACCCTCCTTCCATATCTACCAGCGAACCCTTTTCAAACATGTATGATGATGAAGTAGATCTTGAGTTCTCACGACAACTCGTTTGTAATTAAAGTAGCAATCTGGTCGGTTGCAATGTGGGGGGAACGAGGGGGCATGAGGGGGGAGTGTGGGGGCAAAAACATGTCGTTAATATGTTCTAACATGACTAGGCACAGGTTCTGAGACCTGGTTGAGCTGAACAAAGCTTTGTCACTTGGACACGTGTTTTCTTCAATCCCTCGAACCTTGAAGCTCGCAACAATATTACTTTACAGCAAAGCCAAAATGTGTGTCGTAATTTTAGCACGCCTTGTTTGTATATATAATAATATATAAAAATATGTCTATGTATATTGTATTTTTTTATATCTCCTAAACCAAGTCATATTTTACGTTCTATCATTGAAGCCTTATGCTTTTCCACGGATGATAGGCCTATAGATAGATTTAGAAAGTCCAACAGATAAACACGTTCGGTCATTTTATCTGAATTTCTTTTTTTTGTCCGATGAAGAAATCGACGTACTTATGTTGCAGTCTTGCTTTTTCATTAGGCGGATTACGTGTGCGAAAGCAGAATAGACGTTCGGACGCAGTCATGCCAAATTAGATTGTGTGTGTCTATAGTGTAGCGGAGCGTTCATTAATCTATGGATAGACACATAAAATGCAACATGGATGCTTGTAGCAGACATAAATTGCTACTAAAAATCGTGTTGGGTATAAAATGAAAGATCTGAAGACGTTCATTCTCAAAATGTAACAGGTTATCAATAAAATATACGAGACGAGAAAAACTTCAAAAACAAATTTAAATATTACGGCTACATTTCTTGCTGTAGCGAGGTGGGGTCGGATTTTATTTTAACTTTATTTTGTTTAGTAAAAACCCGTAAAGTATGTTCATTTTAATGCTAGAATAATATATCCAATTTCCCAAACTATATAATTTTATGCTCATCAGTATCAGCTGCAGAAGTCCACCGCTGGACATATGGAATAGGATTACACGGATATACTCTATTGCCCGGTTTCCTGTAATTATTCCTTAGTTGCCATTTACGACATTGGGTAGTCTTTTTGGGTGGCATAGGTATACTAAATATATAGGTGATAAGGCGCGGACTCTCATTCTGAGAGTTCCGGATTCGAATCCAGCCGTGTACCTATGAGTTGTTTTTCAATTCAAGTACATTATCCGATTGTTTAACGGTGAAGGAAAACATCGTGAGGAAACCTGCATGTCTTGAAAAGGCATGTGAAGTCCGCCGATCCGCACTGGGCCCGCGTGGTAAACTATGTCTCTACGTAACCATACACTCTGTAGGAGAGTAGGCCTGAGCCCCTGCAGTGGGACGTATATAGGCTGTTGATGATGTATACTAAAGCTCCGTTGCCTCCATTTGTCTATGGGCCTGGGGCCTGTTTCGTAAAATAAAAAGACAACTCGTAATAAACTGACAAATGTCATCTCATTTTAGGCAATAGTGCCCGTTGATTGGTCGAAACGTCGAAAATTGCTGACATTTGTCAGTTTATTACGAAGTGTATTTTTATGAAAGAGGCCCCTGGTGGTGGTAGTAGAATAACTACGAAGCCCTTCTCATCTTATTATTATTATTGAAGATAGACCAACACTTGACCTCAATCTCACCTGATGGTAAGTGACGATGAGGTCGACGATGTTACGTGTTGGTCTAGAAGGTGACTATTTACTCTACTTTTGAAGATTCCCAAGTTGTAGTTATGTGGGAACACGGAAACCGGTAGTGCATTCCATATTTTAGCTGTACGCACGATAAATGTGGAAGCGAAACGCTTGGTGCGAGCTGTAGGAATATCTGCAGTGTACGGGTGAAGATCTGCCGTTCTACTGTTTTACCGGTACTTGAACGGCGAAGGTGGAATCAACAAAAATAGCTCCTGCGCACACTCTCCAAAATGTATCCTATAAAATACCGAAAGGAGGCAACCTGACGCCTATGTCTCGAACATAAGCTTTGGAACTTTGCCTTAAGATCTCACACGGTTTTCGCTGTTGTAACACACATTAACTCAGTTTATAAATAACAAAACTTGAATGGACTTGGTATATTAGTAGCTTTTCAACGCACATCTCCTGTCAATCCATCCATCATCTTTGTTGCTTTTTATAGAACGTAAAAACAATGTTTTTTTATATTAGATTATATGAGTACAAATCATCTGTAGGACTAACTAGCCCGCGTATGTAATTTGTTGTCGCTTCAATAATTCATGCGCATACGCATCGGACTCCATCTTGTTTTAGGGATCTAGGGGCAAACAATTATACATACATACAAACATACTATCCAAAAACATAACCCTGGTGGCGCAGCCGGGTAAAAAAGTCTGGTTCTCGAAAAAAATAATCTGTTATAGACCATATCTCAAAAAGAAGAGGTAGCAACTGTGAATGTACAGTTTATTTGAATATTATTTAAATAAACTTCTGACTGTAATCATAAGTGCCGTGCCATATTCGATGCAAAAAAATTGTATCTTATCTTACATAGCCATGTAGCTGACGCCACTACGCGTGACCTATTTCGTGACATACAAGCTCTCTATTGAGGTACTACGGATGCCGGCAGTGCGTTCCTCTCCCTGGCTGTACGCATAATAAATGTTGGAAACTAAGCTGTATATACGAGGGGCATACCGAAATGATCGGGAATATAAAACAATACATACAGGAAATAACTAAATTTATTTTTATTGCTTTTCGAAGTATTCTCCGTTGCAGTTAATGCACTTTTGCATTCGTTCGAACCAATTATTATAGCAGCAATTCCAGTCCGAAGTTGACATGGTCAAAATCGTCGATTTGTATGCTTCCACTGCTTCTTCTGGACCTTGAAACCGCTGACCACGCAATAAATCTTTGATTCTAGGGAATGTAAAGTAATCATTGGGACTCAGATCAGGGCTGTATGGAGGATGATCCATTAATTCAACGTTTTCCTGCTTCAAAAACTCGCTTGTTTTCTGAGCGGTGTGAGAGCTCGCATTATCGTGATGGAGGATTATGCGTCGTTTCGGGTTACCTCTACGGAGTTCGGATATCATCTGTGGCAAACAAACCGTTGTATACCAATCAGCGGTAACCGTTCTCCGTTCCTCTAAGGGAACTGTGACTACATGTCCTGTTTTCGCGACAAACGAAGCGACCATTTTCTTCGATACGCTGCGAGAGCGGACAACTTTTGTTGGCTTGATCTCACCTGCGAAGACCCAGACAGCCGACTGATGCTTTCTTTCTGGCTCATATGAATAGATCCATGATTCATCACCAGAGACAATGTTATAAACTGCTTTTGACTTTCCTCCGTTGAAGCGTTGCAGAGTAGACCGGCACCAATTGACACGAGCCGCCTTTTGCTCTTCGGACAAATTATGGGGCACCCAGCGGGAAACTAGCTTTCTCACTCCCAGTTCACCATGTAAAACAGTTTGTATCGCAGTCATACCTATCCCTAAAGTAGCCCGAATCTGCTCATATGTAATATGTCGGTCATCCTGTATCATTCGGCGCACAACAGCGACATTTTCTGGTGTAACCGCTGTTTTTGGCCGGCCTGTGGAAGGTACGGTGCCAAGAGAAGCACGTCCACGCCGGAATTCAGAATACCAGCGATATATTATCGTCTGGCTAGGCGCTTCACTCTTGAATATAGATATAAGCTCAGCGAGACATTGTCCCTGAGATAATCCTCGTCGAAAGTTGTAAAAAATTATGGCACGGAAACTTTCTCTTGTAAGCTCCATTTTTTTATCGACCTATCAATTTCAAACTGATATTGTTCTTTAAAAAAAATTTTTTTTTTAATTCTGTCAATTGTATTCGATTTTCAACTAACCAGTGTTTATTCATCAAAAAGAGTTTTTAATCTAATTAAATCGAAAGTACTCGATTACCGATCTTTTCGGTATGCCCCTCGTAAATATATGTAGCAGCTGAAACGACAAATGAAACAAAAAACTCATGTATAATTTAGTATCGATACGGAACCCTACTGCCATTCCTTCGGTGCACGCTTAACCGATTTTATCGAATGAAATGATCGAGATGAGACGCAAAAACCGGTCGCTGCTCGGAGGGTGCACGCGCACATTTTAGTTACAAAATTGCAATGCGCATGAGCATATAATGTCGCCTTTAAGGGATCATGTGAGGTTATTCGCTCGACAAAAGTTTCATAATAAATTTCTGGTGAAATTTCTTTTAAAATAGAATAGCTGGCTTAGAGCAGTAATTATCTAAAAATAAGACATCAGATTGTAATGTCTCGAAATTAGTATCTTAATATCCAACTTACTAGGCAATCACAATTTTTATATTTACACACTATTTTTCGATTATTGTTCAAAGCGCCATCTATGAACCAATAGCTGCGTAACTGTTATTGTAGCTATCTATAAAATTTTACGTTAAAGATATTCACTTCTCCTATTTTTATTTAATTACTTATCCAAGCCAGCTATTCTATTTTAAAAGATTATGGCAAGTTATCTGGCAGCATATATGAGTTTTTTTTTATTTGAATGGTGGTGCTTCCCGTGTGGTCCCATTTCAATTTAGTCCAGTTCTGACAACGGCATCTATGATAAAACGATATAAATCTTAAATTTGCCTTAGTAACGGTAGACTTTTAGGGCAATTGAAGTCGGTTTCCAGTTCTTTTTGAATACATTTACTTGTTCGTGATGAGCGGTGGTGTGCCTTACTCCATCTCTAGCAGAAATAACAACAGCTTCGTGTTATTGAAGTCCTCTGGGAACTACCTCGGCATTCCGATATATTTTGCCCGTAAGTGTTAGCCACACTCCTCCACACCAGAGGGCTGATAGTGATAGAACAGATGATTGTTTTAAAGTCCACGCCCGTGGTTGCTCTTACAATCAAGGAAGCAGGTCCCAAATGCCGTGTGGTATCGGCTTTAGATTATACCACCCATTGTCATCTCGTAGACCACTGTTTGGACGAAAACGGACAGCGGGCATCGGGGCGGTGTAGGCGGAAATATATACATTAGGTCGTCGATCCATCTAGTAGGGGGACGGCCCAGTACACGCTTCCCGGTACGTGGTCGCTACTCGATAACTTTTACTCCTCATCTGTTATCGATCTTCGAGCTATGTGGCCTGCCCATTTCCACTTCAGCTCACTGTCTCGTCGAGCTATGTCGGTGACCCTTGTTCGTATACGGATTTCCTCATTCCGGATTTTATAACTTAGAGAAATTCGGAGCATAGCTCGTTCCATTGCTCGCTGAGTGACTTTGAGCTTGTTTATTCGTCCCACAGTAAAGGATCACGTTTCGGTTCCGTATGTCATCCGTCTAGCTTCATTTAGCCTCAAACCTGTGGAAATGAATGATGCTTCAAATGATACCTCATTTATCAAATTACGACATGAAAAATTGAAGAATTGAGGGAGATGAACTAAAATAAATGATTTTAAATCCACCTATAGATCTGAGCCTCTGCAGTGGGGACGTATATAAAATGTTGATGATGATGATGATTGGCTTCTCCATAGTTGGACAAAAATACCAACAACAAAACAGAGTAGGTACCACTGGGGCTTGGATTTTCCTTTGCTCTGTCTTATAACTTATAGTGGACAAGACACTCCGTCCAGCGCCGCGCCGTGCTCACTCAACCGCAAGCCGCTTGCATAAGTCGTCTCAGCTATTCCCGAGATGTCTCAAACGTAATTACGTGGTTGTATTTACACAGGATTGATGCCGAGACTGAACTTGCCTTTGAACGCTCGGACTAGACTCACTAGAACTCTTACAGAATAGTACAGACGCAGCAGGATGACTGTTACACCGTACTGTAATGACGGAGAGACACGTGTCGTTGAGACGAGCATTCGTGGTTAAGCTCTATTTATCACATCACATCCATACTGCAAAAGTGAGTTTGTTTGTTTCCTTTACATCGTAACCAAAAAATGATTTGCCGAAAAAAGGCTAGGCTACTTTTTATGCCCATCAAACTCGTTACTCACAAAATGTGTTTATTTATAATATTTACTAGTTTTTGTCCGCAACTTCGTCTGTGACATCAGAAGTTATCCCACGGGAACGACTAGTTCTATTGGGATAATAAGTATCACTATGTCCTTTTCCGACCTTTAAAATACCTCTATACAATAAACTCAAGCGGTTATTAGTCTACGACGTAAAGGAGGGCACAAAAACTCACGTTGGATTTTACAGAAGTTTCGAAGCCACTGGACAGAAAATATAAAACCACAAACGAATCGTGAAACTATAAGGGAAACAAAACAGCTTGAAGTCCTTTCGAGAAAAAATGTCCAGTGTTCGTTCCAAGCATGATTACATCACTATGTGACAGGCATCCTGACTGCAGTGTGTACTTAGGCTGCACGCACACTGCTGGGCCGGAGTTACGTGAGGGAACATTATAAAGGCGCACGCACACTGCCGCGCCCGGCCAACGTCCTAACTCGGCTGTGCGGTGCGCGGCAAGATAGTTATGTTTTATTTATACTTTCTTAGCTCACGGGACACCGCCATACTGTCGCTAGTGAAATATTTTGTAAAATGATAAAACCAAATAGACGTGAGAAATATTGTCGTATATAAAAATATCTTTTTCCTGTACCTAAAAGCAAGTCTTGTTTGGCAATAGTTTCATCAAACCCTCCTATACTAAATACATTATAACCACAAAACGATTCTCGACACCAACATTCTGTCCAAAAAAGTTATTTACTAGGCCCCTTCGCTTGCAATACAGCGATGTCAGCGCTTGACCCAGTCCTCTACACATCTTTGGTAAGCTGATTGAGGTATTGTCTTTAACTCCTTCAGCGCAATTTCTTTTATAACTCCAAAATCTTCCTCGAAGTGGTAATTTAAGCCTCGGTAACAGGAAACGTCAGACCGAGCCTGTCATATAAGCACGCGTCTTGGATTCTTGGCGCGAACTTGAATAATGGTGGTTGATTGCAATTTTTCGTAATTCGTTAATAATACTGTTATGTGTGTTTTTGTGTTATGGTGTGATATAGTGCAAAAAGTGTCACGGACGGTGTTATAGCATCAATTACGCAAAATTGCGAGGTTTTGACGCGATCGAAAGGGTTTACCATGTTGAGTACATTCGGCATATAGATTCTTTCGAATTATGTTGAAACCAAGGCTGGCCCTTGAAAGTTTCGTCAAGAATCGTCAAAACAAGCGATAAAATGTACACATTATACATTTTATTGAGAAAATTGAAGAAAAGATATGTTCAGAGTAGGCTGTATGGCTTTTTTCCATTGCCTTCCCGTTCGGGAGAATTAAACTACTACTAGTACGCGTCTTGATCGATGAAATTAGTAGAGTTTTTGGCTAAAAACTCAATGGATGGATCCATCATTGGATGGATTCGTGATTTTACGTGACTTAATTCTGGACCGCGCGTGGCCCGCTGGGAATCGAGCCTCCAAGAGATTCGAGATTCCAACAACGAAGATACCAACTATCTTACAAAGTTAGTTACGGGTTTGTTATCCTAAAATTCCAATAGGAAAACTTTCGCTTTTGTCCTACCCCGTGACAAAAAAATCAATTTCACTTTATTCGTTTTCTGTTGGGAGCGTGGTCCAGGCCGCGTCTCTGTCACGTCTCCCGGCTCCCTGTGCGCATGTGTGCGCGTGACGTCAGTGTGCGCGCGCGCAGGTAACCAGGATCGTCTACGTTTCATGCAGGCTGGGCGTGCGACGTATTAGAATTTGTTTTTTGAGTCTTAGAGGATTCTTAGTGGTTGGTCTTTTGCTTCTGAATTTTTCTGTTCAGGCAAAATTTTTGAGATTTCACTGGTGCTTTTTTGCCCTAGTTACGTCAAATAATTTGAGAATATTTTTGCCTCCTATTTAAAAGATGCCGATTGGTATTATAACTTTTAAGTACCAGTTTCAAATAACTCTGTCCTTAAATACTTTTTTCTCGATAAAATTTTCAAATTACAAACATCATCTTCAAAACTATTTCCCATCAACCCGGAGGCGTTCTCCGCAAAACCACCTCCAAAATAATGCAAAAAATTAATTACTGAAAAAAAAGAAAGGGGTGTGCGCGGTCAGTGTGCGGACTGACGTAATCTCTCTCCGGGCGGCACCGGGCACCGGCACCGACGCTGGCGCAGTGTGAGAGCAGACCTCGCGCGCCCCGCACGCGTCGTGCCACAACCCTTCCAGAGTGATTCCCTCCAATATAAAATTCCATTGCAAAACTACATTTATATAATCATAGTTACTCTTCCATAATCACGGTTTGATTTTTGTAAACACCGTTACAGTCGCTTAAGTTACCTTAACCCTTTGGGGAATTCAGTAGAGTCGCTCGGAGTCCCGTCCCTCCCGCACGTCCCCGGGAGCACCACAGCCGCACTCGACCGACGCACGCGCACGTGGCCGACGTGACGTCACCCAACCTACCCCGGGGGATACTGTGAGTCTTTTACTATTACACATTTTTATTGCAGCAAGAATATTACCTAGCTAGTGACATGGATATTATATTTATTTTCTTGTTTATTTTTATTTTCAAACCCCCAACTAGAATTCTAAAATCGTCTGTTTCGATTTTTTTTGAAGACACATCAATTAATCAAAAATTGGTTGTGGTAAGGTAATATGTTTTGATTAATTAATGTGTCATCGATTATTGATGTTTAGACGAGAGATCTTAAGGTATAATTTACTTCATTACTTTATCAAAATACATACATTTCTGGTTTTAATTATCTGTGACATTTCAGACATATCGAAACAGTTGATTTAATTTACACCTTACCTTAATTTCTATTTAGTTCACTTTTTCACATTCACAAATAAACGAATAAAAGCCTCATAATAAAGCTAAAATATGTCTAAACTATTAGAGAAAGGGTTTTCTCCTTTGAGTTATTTGTAGCGGAATTTATTCATCATTATCCAGATGCGATAAAATATTCAATTTCTTCAAAAGTATAAATGATTTTACTCTATACTAAATAGATTTAAACTTCAAGGACTACGGTTATGTTTTGAATAAATAATTAAAGTGTTCAAAAAGTCTACAGAATTCATGCCTTAAAAATTTCACCCTTAGAGGTAGAATTATCTGGGTACTAATTTTTATTTTTTCATTTTCTCAAAAAGCGTCGAATCAATACCGATAAAATGTATAAGTCTACACCTCTGAAGTATGATCTACCAAGCAAAAAAAGAATCATGAAAATCGATTAATAATTGGCGGAATGATCGCGTAAAAATCGAATTGACCTCCTCTTTTTTTGAAATCGGTTGAAAATTATAAAGATCATCTACCAAAATTGTTTAACATAGAGAAAGCTAGGTGCTATCGTGCTTTATTTTTAACACAAATTTAGAACAAATCGAGAAATAGACAAATTAAGTATATCACATCACATCAACAGCCTATATACGTCCCCACTGCCGGGGCTCAGGCCTACTCTCCTACAGAGAGTGTATGGGACATAGTACACCACGCGGGACCAGTGCGGATTGACAGACTTCACATGCCTGTTCAAGACATGCAGATGTCCTCACGATATTTTCCTTCACCGTTAAGCAATCAGATAATGTAGTTGAATTTAAAAACAACTCATAGGTACACGGCTGGATTCGAACCCGGAACCTTCGGATTGAGAGTCCGCGCCTTATCCAATGCGCCACCGAAGCTTCGTTTTGTAAATTAAGTAGATAGGCAATTTATATAATTGATTAAAAGTAAGGTCAGGCAACGAAGTACTCCAGAATTACAACCATGTTTTAAAAGAAAATACAAAAAATGGCTCCGAATATAGAATTCTAATCTGACCTAGGACAACAATTTTTAGGGTGCAGCTAGATTACTCTTACTGAAATTGAAAATCGTCGCAGAATTATTTTGAGTTTGTATTTGGAACTTCAATTTGCAATGCTTCTGTATCATACGATACACACTGTCTTGCCATTCTTTGGTATGAAACGGTTTTTTTTATTTCGTTCCAAAGTTGAAGCCACAAGTCTATCCATCCAACGCTTGCCTAGTACCACAGCTAGCACCTTTTATAACCGAAATATAACAATTCAATTTCAAAATGAGTGCCGTGGTTTTTAGGGTTCCATAGTCAAACAAGGTACCCTTATAATTTAGCTCTGTCCGTCTGTCTGTCCGCGGCTATATATATTAAACACGCCGACAAAGTGGTAGAATAAAATTTTGTAAAATATTAATTTCTTTAGCGTGGCTCCCATACACGTAACTTGGGGATGAAATCGCGTCTACCCCATAGTATGGAGTATCATTGAATAGCTCTTTCAAAAATATTGAGAGTCTAGGAACATACATTTTCGATTCAGGGGTCTGTTAGCGAAATATTAAGTTTTAAAGTGATAAATGTTGTCAGACCCCCATTTAATGAATACCATTATCTATTGAAAGTTCGGATTGGCTCATATAGAAAATTCAAAATGGAGTCTAACGTGAGCGTTGACGCCGACCTAACCTAGGCCAACATAGAGCACGGTGTGCCTGCGCACGGCGGCGGGGCGGGTGGCGGAGGTCGGAAGCGGCGCGCGCAGGTCAATACACTCGGTCATGGCCGTGCACTTTCACGGGAATAGAATTGTTCGCCTTTAGAGCTTCGTTCCGATCGGGAATTCTAGGCGAACGCTGCAAACGTTCCTGAGAGCTACCTATAGGAGTTAAAGCTCGGTTTTGCGTGAACTAAGTTTATATTATTTCTTGTCCATGTTATGTCTTGGTACATTCTTTAGCAGGGTTCGATGCTAAGCAAAACCCCTGCTTTTGTAGTTTGCACTCCATGAGACTTGTTGGCCTGGTTAATAGTTAAAGTTAATAAGAATAACTTAGGTTTGAACGAGATGAATAGACATGGAAGATTTGTACCAAAATAACATTTAGGTCATGTTGAATTGAAACTTTAAAATTAAGGTTTTTCAATCAGATTATTTCTAGAATATTTATGTATTGGCTAAATATCGACATGGCGTCCACTTTACGGTATACGCCATTTTGTATTTACTATTGTGGCAAGCCCGTGACACTTATTATGAGACAAATAAAATGTCACCTCATTTATAAAAACAAGCATTTGAAAGGTGAAAGAATAAGGAATCCCACATACATAGATGTGCGCGAAAAACGTTCTAACTTATCAATCGCGTTTCCGAGTCTTGGGAACGTTTTCCTAGACGCGTGTTGAGCTAGGTCAGTGCTCGAGCTTTTCCGAGCGCCGCCGACGCCGGCCGAACGTCGACCCGTCAATGTCAAAGACATCGGCGCACGCGCTGCCAGCGACGCGACGTGGCCGTACCGTAGTACGTACCTAATCTCATTCATAATCCCGTTTTCAACTATAGCTATGTTAGGTTTGAGGAATTTCGGTGTAATTTCGAGATTGTAAATGAGTCCAAATATAGAATAAGCTAGAATTAAATAAGTGCGCAATAAAATCTACTTACGCGGCAATGAAGTTATGTACTATCTGTGGTCTCATTCATAATTCCGATATGAATTAAGTGTAGGTAAGTTATGTTGATTAAGCCGTGGTAGCCCAGTTGGGTAGAGCGTCAGACTTTGAACAATCGAGGTCTGGGTTCGATCCTGGCTCATACCAATGAGTTCCAATTTGCTATTTAGAATTTATGTACAAATCATTACTATTGGCTATTCGTCGAAGGAAAACATCGTGAGGAAACCGGCACACTTCTGAGAAGATATTCAAAGGTGTGTGTGAAGTCTATCAATCCGCACTGGGCTCGAGTGGTGGACTATGTCCCATGCAATCTGTAGGAGAGTAGGCCTGAGCCCCTGCAATGGGGACATACACGCGATTGTAGTGTAATATTGAGATGATAGATTTATAGCTAATTGTTTAATTAATAAAAATATGTATATATAAAAGGTAGAAATAATCTTGTTTTTACAATCGTGTAATTTAACGCGAAATTAGTATATGCTCTGCGGAATTGAACATAGAATATATAATTCTGTCAGATCCTGTCCAAACGTAGCACCACTGTCACCTCAATACGAAAACTAAAGATAGAGGTTATAAATCGATGTATACTTACTTACTCATAATATCAAAAACGAAAAACATTTCAATATCAACGAAGTTTATTTGAAAATATGTTTCGAACGCTGAAATTTTACAAAAGATGTATTATTAATTACATTGGATCATTTATCAATTCCTCCCAAAAAAACTATGACTTACACGCACTATGAGTGGATGAACGGATAACCGATGGGGAGTAAGAGATCTTGAGTGGCGATCACGTACCGGGAAACGACTACCAGGCCGTCCCCCTACTAGATGGACTGACGATCTAGTAAAAGTCGCGGGGAGTCGCTGGATGCAGGTGACTCGGGACCGGTCATTGGCGTACCATGGAGCAGGTCTATGGCCAGCAGTGGACGTTTCCTAGCTGATGTTGATCATTGTTGCTATGTATCCTGTGAAAAAAAAGGAACAATGAAACGAAACATAACAGTTACGCGAATTAAAACATAAAAAAGTAATGTACTATTGTAATATTAATAGAACACTAATTAAAACCTATACAGCGATCAATTATCGTAATTAAAAACAACACTATTCGCCAATTTAATTCCTTAACGGACTAGTCAAATGTCAGAAACAAAAAAAGATCGAAAAAAGCTCCCTTCGAAAGGGCGAGCCACCATGTGGGTTAAAGGTACACGTATAGGGCATAGGGCCATAAAGACGGAGTTATAATGTATAGAGAAGGGACGCTCCCTACCTGACGTCAACGATGACCAGACAGGTTTTTGTTTACTCTAGTGATGTACCACACGGTCAGCTGTTTAATTTATCGACTGTCGATACGTTTCATTTATTTTTAGCGTAATCTGATCACAACCAACTTGTTAGTTTAAACTTTTGCCCTGATTTGGACATATCAGATTAGCTTTTAGGGTTCCGTAGTTAAACAACTTATAGAATCGCTCTGTTCGTCTACGGCTAAGCTCAGAGACTCTTACTACTACAAAAGCTGTAATTTGGTACGGGTATACATATTAATTACGCCAACAAAGTGGTAGAATAATATCTTGAAAAATATATTTTTAGTGTAGCTCTCATAAACGTAACTTGGGGATCGTTTTTTTTACAAAGCCAACCGCAGTGTTTCCTCGTCGGAATTCATTTTGTTACTGGGTGTATTGTACGTCGTTAAGTCGCTACAAACACGCGACGACAACGTTGCGTATCTGCCACGCGTCCGCGACGTGCTCGCTGGGCAACCGCAGCGTGTTCGCGACGTATTTTCTGCACACCCGCAAAGGCCCTAAAATAATTAATGAAAAAAATATGTTTACATAACATCGATACATTTACGCCGAGCTAGGGACATCACTAGTTGCAGCATGTCGCGACAGCCGGTTTGACATTTCATTGCCAAGGTCCCAGGCCTATCCCACTGGCCCTGGTAGCTCTGTTGTTTACAGACACACAAGGTCTGGATTAAAACATCCTTGAAACAACTCTGTAATAAGAGTAGACATAGAATATTAATCCTTATAGCTCCGCGCGTGACTAGTGCGGGAAGGGGGTGAATGCTGAAGACTTTTAGTGCAGTCCAAGTCTGTTCCTTAGTTCTTTTTGAACGCGTTAATTTATGTCGAGAAGGCTGTATGTATGTTAAATTTGATTCCAAATTCCAATTGGAAATCCAAAAAGGAAAATTAAGAGATGAATGAAGGTTACAATTTCACGCACTTCACTTTCACTGAATAACGTTTCATTTTTGTCTATCTCTCTTCTCACATTTGTTGTCAAAATTTCGATACAAAAGATTTCAACGCGAGCTACGACTTTTGAAAAGCAATACCCGCGTCTGTCGCGTTTGGTAGAAAATAATTGAAAGTTCAAAAATAACTAAAAACCGACTTCAACTGCACTAAAAGTCAACAGTATTCATCCCCTAAAACGTTCCCCCTTAGAGGTAGAATTATCTGGGTACATATTTGTTTTTTGTTGATTTTCTGAAAAGGCGCTGAATTAATTTTCATAAAATGTATATGGGACTACCTCTGAAATGTTAACTTCCTGCTGACTACACACAAAAATACACACAATCGAATTTAGAACCATCTCTTTTGTCGGTTGAAAACTAAGTCAGGCCAAATGAGTTTCAGGGAACGTACACCAATTCAACTTTTAATGACGTTATAAGTAGTAAGCTCTTGGTTTTTCTAAATCTATGTTCGAGAGACTGTGTCATATTTAAATGTAAAATTTCTATGCTTCATGCTACACAGTCTGGATTGGTCTACAAACATCATCATCATCTGGAAAACGTCCACTGCTGGACATAGGCCTCCTTCGTGGTATGTAACATTGACCAGTCCCATGAAAAGTTGTTTATTTCTAACGAATGCCTAATTCCCAACTTCGAGAGCAAAGACCTTCCTGGTTTAATTAATACATGCACTAATCAGGGAACCGGTTTGAATCATTAGGTAGCCATTATTTCTGACAGGGAAGATCGCCGTGAATATTTATATCACAGAAAGGCTGAATCTGTAGCGCCTTTGCCTAAAATAAAGAAAAAACTAAACGTGAACCTTTGTCGCTCGACCGATTAATACTCGTATATTTTAGAGGGGTTTTTGCCCGCGATTTCATCTGTGTGGACTTCAAAAATTATGGCACGGGAGCTACCTGACTGATCTGGATAAAAAGTAGCCTATGTCCTTTTTAGTAGTTTCAACTATCCCTGTTTAAAAAATCAAGTCAGTCTGACTCTCCGCTGCAACGTAAAGGAAGGGCAAACTCACTTTGGCATTTATATTAAAAAAGTATTTCCCCGCATCATTGCATCCAGTTTCGTTATTTAATAACGCAAACCCATGTCGTTATTTATTAGCTGGTTCCGTCGTATCCATCACAGTTAAGCTCGTAGCCCTTATAACTCAATTAACTAACAAGCTTACATTTAATAAATACCCCATTTTAGTCGCTAGGCTATTATTATTTACAGACATGGCCGTGTGGTTTCATCAAGGCTCGTCCCACACCTACCGATTCTGTAGACTTGAAACCGGAAGCACAGAACCGCAACCGCTCATGTATCGGTAATACGTATATAAACGTCATTTGTTGGATGTATGAGAATAGGAACCGATATCGCGATATTTATTTGAAGTGTCCGGCCTCATAAGAAGTCCTGAGTGTAGCTCTATGCGACCCAAATCATTGCTATTTTACAGTTTATTGACAAATTATGGATTCCTGTTTAAATAGTGTGTAGTTATTTTAAATTGAACCGCCTGAAGTGGTCAATTTTAACTGTTTTATTGATGGTAACTGCACACGATCGGTGTTTAAATTCATAATGTATCGATAAACCGTAAATCATCAAAGATTACAAAGAGTCCGGCTTGGTTTTCGAAAATATAAAAAAACATGGCCAGGTGCTCGCGCACCGAAAATCATAAATAATATGCCCCGAACAATCCTCTAACGAATGCGCCTAAATACTATTTTCGATTTAGTTTTGCTACGCGTCACTAAATGGCGTTACTAATACTTTAAAATGCACGTCTATCAAAATCACGTTTGTTGTACGAGAGCCCCCTTAAATATTTATTTTATTCTGTTATTTAGTATTTGTTGTTATATCGGCAACAGAAATACATCATCTGTGAAAATTTCAACTGTCTAACTATCACGGTTCATGAGATACAGACGGACAGCGCAGTCTAGGGTAATAGGGTCAGTTTTACATTTTGTCTACGGAACCTTAAAAAGCTAATGAGGGCGCCACTGTCACTCCATGGCCCATTTTAAAAGAAGTCAAAAACATTTTGGGATAAAATGACCTTAAAAATTCTTAAAATTTCTAACCTTCATAATCGGTATATGATATGCGTCCAAATTATACCAAAGACAAATACAAAGAAAGTGTTCACATCAACAGCCTATATATGTCCCCACTGGAGGGGCTCAGGCCTACTCTCCTACAGAGAGTGTATGGGCCATAGTCCACCACGCGGGACCAGTGCGGATCGGCGGACTTCACATGCCTGTTCAAGACATGCAGGTTTCCTCACGATGTTTTCCTTCATCGTTAAGCAATCGGATAATGTACTTGAATTGAAAAACAATTCATAGGTACACGGCTGGATTCGAACCCGGTACCCTCAGATTGAGAGTCCGCGCCTTACCCATTGCGCCACCGACGAAAGTGACCGAAGAAAGTGTTCAATACACCATAATTCCTAATGAGATGCAAAAAAATCACATTTTTGCAAGTTACAAAGTATCAGAGTTTTTGCGTGTTAGATTACTATTGAGGTAGGTGCTCATGCTCATCTCAAATACAATTATTTTTTAAATTGTGCGCCGCTGGCCGTGGACAGTTCTCAAACTTTGTAAGCCATAACGGCTCCATTTTGTGATGTAAGCTGATAGCAGGGCAGCTGGCTACGTGGCGTCGGAAACAATATATCGCCCCTTTTCCCACCCCTATCGACATTAGCTACAAAGTCCACTGCTGGACATGAATAGCCCTCGAATATCCGAAAATGGAGGTCAATAAAATGTCGTTAATGTTGAAACTTTGAAGAAAAAAAATGAAGTAAAAATGGTAATGGTAAGGTAATAATAATGACCGCGTTCAAAAAGAACTAAAAATCGACTTCAACTGCCTTAAAAGTCTACAACATTCATCCCTTAAAATTAGACTACCTTTAGAGTTAGAATTACCGTATTTGGTTTTTGTTGATTTTCTCAAAAAGCGCTGAATCAATTTCGATAAAATGTATACGGGACCATCTCTGAAGTGTGCTCTACCAAATAAAAAAGAATCATCAAAATCGGTTCACAATTGGCGGAGTTATCGCGTAACACATATACAAAAAAAATTCTTATTCAGAACCTCTTCCTTTTTTGAATGCCGTCACGATGAACGGGGAATTAACCAACTATATACCATACTACCAACAATCACCACGAATGACACGTGAATTGGAAATAGCAGTAAGATAATGGTGATTAGGTAGGTACTGGTACACTCGAGGACAAAAATATGTACTCACTTTTGTACCATGTCATATTCACCTTTAATTGGTATTTCCCTCAACACGCTGTATAGCAACAAGAAGGAGTAATGTGAAATGGTAAAAAATGTGTACTTACTTTTGTACTCAAGTGTACATAGGCAGAGACTGCGACTTAGAATCTTCTTAGTCATTCTACGACATCAACTGGAAGACATGGGGTTGGTTTTATTCTAAAGCTGAGAGCACACTAGCGTTTTCTTATCTAGTAGTTTACTTAGCACTTTGAAGAGGAACTAAGCGTATTTATACTGCATGAGAGTCATCATCATCAACAGCCTATATACGTCCCCACTGCTGGGGCTCAGGCCTACCCTCCTACAGAGAGTGTATGGGCCATAGTCCACCACGCGGGACCAGTGCGGATCGGCGGACTTCACATGCCTGTTCAAGACATGCAGGTTTCCTCACGATGTTTTCCTTCACCGTTAAGCAATCGGATAAATGTACTTGAATTGAAAAACAACTCATAGGTACACGGCTGGATTCGAACCCGGTACCCTCAGATTGAGAGTCCGCGCCTTATCCATTGCGCCACCGACGCTATATGAGCTGCACGCTGCATGAGAGAATCTGAATGAAAGTCTAGACCAATCTTTTTAATATAAAATTCAATTAACGCGATTCCGTTCCGAACGCTTCCATACTAAAATTCTGTTGACGTAATCTTTTAAAAGAGAATAGCTGGCTTTGATAGGTTAAGACCTAAGAATAGAAGATGGAATTATAGTGTCGCGAAATGTATATCATTAAAGTACCACTTTATTGTTAGCTACAATAGGCGTTACGCAGCTGATGGTCCCTAGATGGCGCTTTGAACAATAATCGAAAAATAGTGTGTAAAAATGCAAGGGGACACCCCTATGTCCAATTTGTAGATAACTATTGCACAAAGCCAGCTATTCTATTTTAAAAGATTATGGCAACAGAAATCTATTATGAAATTTTTATCGAACGAATAACCCTAAATTACGTCAAAGTAATTAATCAATTTATAGTAACGAAACCCCAATGTAAAATAAAGCTTACTACTTTTGAGACGTGATCTAATTTTAAATACAAATAAATCATACGTAGATAAGTCAGTTTTAATCGTGTTCTTTTCCTATAGCTATCGCTTTCCCATTCGCATTTAATTAAAAAATATTTCCCCCTGTCTATCAGCGTAGGAACATACCTATATCGTTGCGAACCTCTGGGAATCGGCGCCCGCGCATGCAACAATGGTGGGAGAATGCTCTATGCTAATTCATCTACTTCGATGGCAAGTGAAGTGCAGTAGTTAACTATACACGTAGGTATAGCAAAGAAATACTGAAGCTTCATCAATTATCACACAGGGTGTAAAGGTTTGAACAAAATCGGAATCAAAAGGAAGGAGGAAAAGTTCACAATATGAGAAGCTTTTTTAAATAGCTTTAAATTTGCAATAATCATGCAATGAAATTAAGTGAAATTTTTACCTATAATAGGTTATCACTTGAGAATGGGACGTTAAGGCCATTGGATTATAAGCGTGGCCACCCAGAAGCGTCAACTTAATGAGGTGCTGTTTGGCGGCAGACTTAGGTAGACAGGTAGGAGGTAGGTGGTAGCTAGCTGTGCGGACATAGAAAATGCCCTACCACCAACCAAAACTATTATCGAACCTCATATATATTTCTGACCTGCGGTGATATTCACTAAGTTCAAACCTACGTAATCACGGCTCACGGATGCCTTGAAGACGAACTATCTAATTTCCTACGTAACAAGGATCAATTTAAAATGACGTCAGCGTTTGTTCTCAGTGAATTGCTGCATACGATTAGATGTTCCAGTAAGACTGATTGGTTGGCGCCTAAGGTCTTGTTTTCAAGTTTCCCAACCGCTTCACTTGTACAAGTACATATTTAACACGCTTTTAAGTTGTCGCATCGGTTTATTTTAGCTTCCAGCCGGAATGCCTGTAGCGTGCTTTCACGAGAACAGTCGGCCCCGACAAAAACCTGCATACCACTAATGTTTGCTCTCAAAAGAACTCCGGCGCACTTGTCAAAAAGCAAACAGTCCGGTAAAAAGAGGAAGAATACGAAAAACAAAAGGTCAGAACGGGACGGGAATATGAAATGAGGGAGATGCCGAGAGATAGTCTGTATAAAAGTAAATCATTATGCATTCGACACACGATGCTTTACCGATAATAGATGGATAGGGTTGGGTTAAGGCCATGTGGCGAAAATCAGGTCTTTATTATTATTCTTGTAAATCCTAAATTAGACGCGACATTCCACAAACAAGCTCAACATTCCATTCTAAATTCAAATTTGTGAATTGTGAACTTTTTGTAAAACAAAGATAATGAATTTATAAATGAGAAATAAAGAAAATTTTAAGTTTTATTTTTAGCTCGAATAAATACTGCACTGCTAGTGAATAATGAACTGAGTTAAGGTGTAAATGCCACAACTCTCACATAGACTTAACCGTACACACGGGAATCTCACACAATAATCTAGTATCGTTCTACCGTAGCGACATAAAAATACCAAAACTCAAGTCATTAGTGCAACTTAACATCGACGGTCAATTAAATAATTCCGAAAAAAATGTACAAAAGCTCACATGAGAGCTTAGGAAAAAGCTGGCAGCCCTAGCGATCCAGTTGAGCAAACGACGCGCGCCGCTGCGCCCGCGCCGCCCTCCCATTGGCTGCAGCGCGCCGTGGCGGGCGGGCGAGCAGGACGAGAATACGGTTCACAATGTACACGAGCGAGACGCACTTGCTGCAGCGCCTGCGCCGACGGATGCGAGGGTTTCCGATCGTTGACTCCATTCAAGGCCATGGAGGAGTGACTTTTTGTTTTCTTGGCGTAACGCCTGTAATACTGGCCTGAAAGTGGCCCCGACACTTTCTTTTGAGGTCGCTTATTGGGGCCAGGGGTGGTGGTGTGGAATCAGGGCCGCTAGCGTCATGATGCCGTGACGTCATTTGCAATGAAAATTTGAGAATAGATTAGTTCTAAAGCTTTTGCTAGTATCTTTTAGGGTACCTAAAGGGTGCCAAAGAGGATTCTATTTTTAAGCCTTTACTGTCCTTCTATCCGTCGCAGCTATCCTTCGAACTGTATAGGTAGACATTTGAATATTTCACAGCATGTACGTTTATTAAAATAGTCATTCTTTCAGCAAATTAACAATGAATCGCAATCATTCGCAATGAAAAGTTGAGAATAGATTCGTTCTAAAGCTTTTTCTAGTATCTTTTAGGGTACCTAAAGGGTGCCAAAGAGGACTCTATTGGTAAGCCTCCACTGTCCGTCTATCCGTCGCAGCTATCTTGTGAACTGTGTAGGTAGACATTTGAATATTTCACATCATGTACGTTTAAAATGTAACCATTATTTCAGCAAATTAATAATAAAGTAGTTTCTCTATAGAAGTTACTTGGTTTTGGGACGATTTTCCTGGATCTTATATTATACTAGTTTTTCTTCGTCCGCGTCGGATTCGGAAATTTCGCATTTATTATATTCAAATGGATATAATATGAATGTGAATTTATTGTATGGATGCGATAGGTACGGAGCCCTTCGCTCTGAACCACTTACCTTAATTCTTACAAACCGTATATCCGAAAGTACCGCGCCGGGATTCGAATCAACGTCCTTTGGATTTTGATAAATCTTTGTAGCTCATTCCGTCATCGACGTACTCTACCGGTCCTGAGTCCATCTAGTAGGGGGACGGCCCAGTGTACGTTTCCCGTGTGATGATTCTTATTCGTTATCAGGGCAGGTTTCCGTAACTCAACGTCAAATTTCCCTGTTTTGCGTGATGGGGTGGTGTGACTACTCATGCCACCCCAGCTCCAGCAGAAAAACCAACAACTTATTGGTGTTATTGAAGGCCTCCGGAAGCGACCCCAGTGATGATACTTTACTTAGGTATCGTCCCAAATACCCACTCCATATCATCCCATAGGTCATCTTGACGGCATACACTTTAGGATATGCAGAATCGTCTTAGTGTAGAACATCTTACTGAGATTGACATTCCACCAGCTAAACGTGGTAAAAAGTGCTTCTACGTACGCTTGTGATGTGTGTGAGTGACTTGTCTCCGCATCCGCAGCAGTTGTGACAGCGCTGGTTTCAAGCTAAATGCAATTTCTTTTTCGCAATGAAGTTGTACAATTTGATTAGCCAAATTATACAGTCACGACGAAATGAGCCCTAAATAAAAGATCGAAAACAAAACCTCAACAAAACTTTCGTTTCGGCTGTTGTAAACGACTTACGGAGGAGGTTAGCAATTCAAGTGAATGTTTTTGGGCGTGTTATATCATACCTTCGCTAAATGAGATTTTTGTCGATTAGGCTGTATGTCCAGGGTGGTCCCATTTTAATTTGATTCCAAATTCCAACTGGAACTCCAAAAAGTAACTTAATGTGTTGAGATGACGATTCCAATTTCACGCACTTCGCTTTAACCGATTAATTACTTCAAAGTCGATTCAATCAATCCATTTATTTAATTTGTAAAACTTATGTCGATAATGATCGGCTAAGTTTTGCCCTGTAATGGGCGTATGAAATTTGGTTTCTACTACAGTATGTACATAATATAGTTTACATAACACAATAGATAATAATCAATAGAAAATTCATTGTCTAAGACTCACATTTGCCTCACATTTGTTATCAGAACTTCCATACATTAGACTTCAACGCGAGTTACGACTTTTGATAAGCAATATTCCCGCTTCTGTCACACAAAAAGTTTGGTAGAAAATAATTCAAAATTCAAAAATTACTAAAAACCGACTTCAACTTCACTAAAAACCTACAGCATTCATCCCCTAAAATGTTCACCCTTAGAGGTAGAATACGCCATATTATATACGCCTATTTAAGTACGCCTCGTAATTACCTTATTGAAACAACTGTATTAGTTAATGCTAATGATTTGTAAACGCTATATCTGGCGAGCAAAAACGCTTCAATAGCGAGTGTTATCAGGCTGGTGGCGACATCTGTGATTTCATGGCATAAACTCGTAAACACTGGGTACATATTGGATTTTTGTTGATTTTCTCAAAAACGCCGAAGCAATTTCGATAAAATTTACATGGGACCACTTTTGAAGTATGCTTCACCAAATAAAAAAGGATCATCAATATCGATTCACAATTGGCGGAGTTATCGCGTAACATACATTAAAAAACATACAGTTGAATTGAGAATCTCCACCTTTTTTGAAGTCGGTAGAAAACGTTACAAATTGTTAACTGAATGTCACATCGTTTTATCCCCGAGCTCACGGTATTCGATAACATGGACAAAACACATGTTTACCGTCCCGCGCGCCCCCCACCGCGCCGGACCTACCCCAAATTCCTGTCATATTAATAGAAGACAATGTAAACTTGGGGGCAGCTGACTAAACTTGGTATACGGGCGGTATCGCGCTCTATCGGCAGAGGGCGACGAACCAGCTATCACCTTATCATGGGACACAATGTTTGTACTAGGGGTGCGTAGATTAACGTGCGTTATAAACCGTTGTTTAGGGCTCCCAGTCCTAAGGATCCACTCGGAGCCCTATTATAGAAGCAGAAGTCTATTTGTCAGAAGCGTCTTGATCCTAAACACGGATTTCATTTCATTTATTTGTTTCAAAAACAGTATGTCTGCGTAATAATTTTTATCGACACTTATCAGATCTTAAAATATTAGTTACATAATGTCTCCCTTTAGCGCAATTCCATCTCGGGCTCTGCTGAAAATCATGTCAATCGATCACATTTCATCAACCAATGTGGAACAAAATTTCAAGTTTCTGTATTTCTATAGCTCAAGCGTGGACATAAAAATAAATGTATCCTTTTTTTTAAATATGCAGTATCACTCGTTGGACACCTGGAACAAATGTCGTGATATCGGCACTGCATGTGTGAGTAGTCGGTGCGCGATATAAGTAACGTTCATTATCTGAGTCACTTTCTTGCGGGGGAGGTGAGGTATCCTAGACCTGTGGGAGGTGGTGAACGTCCGCTCTGTACGTAGTAATATATTAATTCTGTGGCAGTCAAAAACGCACGAAATTTATTGCATAACAAGGATCAATATTGAATGATGTTAGCAAAGACATCCTCGAGACGTGAGCATTTTCAACCGATTTTAAAAAAGGAGGTGGTTCTCAATTCGATGGATATATTTTTTAATGTTTGCTACCTCAGAAATTTCGACTGGGTGAACCGATTTTGATGATTCTTTTTTTCATTTGAAAGCTGGTGCTTCCCGTGTGGTCTCATTTCAATTTAGTCCAGTTCTGACAATGGCATCCATAAGAAAACCTTTGAGATTGAGAAGGTAAATGAAGTCGGAATCTAGTTCTTTTTGAACGTGTTAACTTGTGTCCTTAGTGAATACGCCTCTCGTTCAGACAAAATGCAAGGTAATAATTTCTGTAAAAAATTATTCACTGATAAAAGTTTCATACTAAATTTCTGTTGCCATAATTTTTAAAAATAGAAGAGCTGGCTTTGTACAGTAATTATCTAAAAACATCCGTCAATAGGGAATAACAATTTTCATTTTTACACACTATATTCCGATTATTGTTCAAAGCGCCATCTATGAACCATTATCTGCGTAACGGCTATTATAGCTAACTATAAAGTTGTACATTCACGACACTATAATTTCATCTCCTATTTCGAGGTAATTACTTATCAAAGACAGCTATTATATTTTAAAAGATTATGACAACAGAAATTTAGTATGGAAGTATTCTGAGCGGAATCCCGTTAAGATAAAGATACTATATAAATATAAGACAAAAATATATGAAAAGATTTGTATCAGTTAGTCATGCAAGCTATTCATATCTAAAGATTATTTATAATTTGTTCATTCTAAGAAAACGTATAGCTACCATAATATAATCCTGACTAGCACCACGTACGTACACTCAATTATGCGTAATATTTGTCTGTATATCACTAATAAGTGCTTATTATTAAAACATTAGTACGCACTGGAACAATTGTCCGATTAAACATTATTGAATTCCTGGAACATATCAAATCATCATTTATTTATAACAATCAACAATTGGATGCGATGTATCGTATATATATACCTAGTGTCTTATAGATTTGTTATAAAATCATCATAATTATGATAAAACATTTACAAAAATTATGATGGTACAGACTTCACATCTATTCTATCGCGAATATAAATTACCCCATGCTAATCACTAAAACAGGATATAGATGAAGTTTATTTGCAACAAACATTTTTAACGCGTTCAAAAATAACTAGAAACGGGCTTCAACTGCCGTAAAAGTCTACAGCATTCATCCCCTGAAATGTTCACACTTGAATGTTAATGTCTCAAAAAGTACTGAACCTATTTCGATAAAATTTATAAGTAATCACCGCTGAAGTATTTTCTACCAGACAAAAAAAGAATAATAAAAATCAATCAATAATTGGCGGAGTTATCGCGTATTACATACAAAAAAACATACAGTCGAATTGAAAACTGCCTCCTTTTTTTTAACAACATGGTTTAGACTATTACAACCATACACATTGCGATATCCATATTTACATTTATACCTAAATAAGTAATATATTTATATGCTATAAATATAATGTTTAAACTACCATTTTCTCAACTGGTTTCAAGGAATTCTTTAACAGAATAAAAGCTTTTTGCTAATAGCCAATCACGCAATTTACGCTCGATAAAGTTTCTGGGCAATTCTATAATATAATCGGAACCTTATTACAAACCTTTATTGAAAAAGAAACATTTATGTTATCATAAATTACAGAGAGAATAAAGTAGACTAACTCATCAGCCAGTTAATAAAATCCTCCATCAAGTATTCCATGTCTCTAAATCATCTCATGGATAAACCATTACACTTGTAAATTCTACAGACCTACCACCGAGTGTTTTTACTATCGCAACTTGAACTCTACTGCTATAGCAATAACAGTTACGTACCAATCAATGCGCCCACGCAAGGACCCCGTGCGCTGCGCTGTAAGAAGCTTAGTGTAAAATATCTGATCTATTGATTTTATACTTGTTTTATACCATTAATCTACAGCATCTTTGATAACAGCCGAAAATCGGTAATGATAGTGATAATTTTTTGAAATATAGAGAAGCAGGTTTGAATCCCGCTCAAATCAAATCATTTTATTTGTTTAATAGTTTAGCATAAAACATAAAAATTAATACATGTCATTACCATTAATACAGTGTCACAATAAAAATACAAAATATTATGCTCATGTCATCTACTTATTCCCGTCATCCTAAAACTCCTTGATTGAGTAGTAGCATTTGTCTATTAATAATGTAATAGCTCGTGTCTAAATTTTTTGCTATTTTAAAATGGTTAATGGCTTAACCCTAAAAGTTGTAGTTAGGTTTTTTACCCACGCTCTTATCTTTTTTATCAAATCAAAAGAGAGACAGGCTGTCATAATTAACTTGTTGTTATGGCGGCCATAGTTAACAAACATTTTGTGAAAATTTCGGGTCCATTGATTGCGAGGCACTCAGCACAACATTGCGCTAAAAAGTATGTATGTGGTACCAGTGGGGAAAATAGTTCAACTAATACCATTATTGGAAATTTTCAATGGTAATTGTGGGACTGACCCAAAATTTCTAGTGACTTCCTATTACGGTTCAAAAGTGACGGACGGACAGTAAAGGCTTCCTATTACGAAGCCCTTTTCGAGTACATAACCCTAAAAATACTTCAAAATAAACTCGTTTCATGGGACCCGTACTGTTTAGCTTTTTTTGTTATTTGTTGCCTGAGTTTATTGACAAGATTCTACTTATTACGGTTCACAAGATGCAGCCTTGTGACAGACGGACAGACAGACGGCTACGGAACCCTAATACCTTCAGATACTAATTTTTTATAGAAAACATTGTGTTTGTTCATTACACCTAGAAAACCTTGATATATATCCTACAAAAATATTGACAACGCCCATTGTGGCATGTCGTGCCACGTCAGCTCTGAGTTGGGAATCGACTTTTTCTCGTAATTGTATTCAGTTTCTGAGCATCGTCATCAAGGTATTTATTACATTACATTACCAACGAATATGTCTACAATTCTGCTGACTTAGAAATATTTTTCAGACATGTGTTCGGTTTAGTAGGTAGTCTACGCTAAAGAAACGATATTGCACTGCCATTGGGAACCGTTTTTTATATTAGTATTTATAGTAATAGTATTTATAGCATCATCAATTTCAGAAATTATCCCAAGGGATAATTGTTGTTGTCTTGTTCGATTTAGATAAAAAGTATCCTTTGTCCTTTACCGGCCCTTCAACTATCCCTATACAAAAAATCTAGTCATTCTGACTCTCCGTTACTTCGGAAGGGAAGAACAAACAAACACTTTCGCATTTATGATACTAGTATGTATCATGTGATTTAGATTCAATAATACAAAATATTATTAGCATTCATTGTTAGAAGTCCCCGGACTACAACAAACTGATGATACCTTGACCCTGATGATGAATGATCGATACCTTGAAGATATACCAAATTAAATTTAATCCTGTTTTATGGTATAACCAGTGCCTAGTAAATTGTATAGTTCATAAACTTAAACGGTAGCCCTCAATCAAAACCCCGACGCTTCTAAATGAAATCCAACTAAAGCACTACCCTAATTGAAGAGGCGCCTTCGAATTAAATTAGCAAGACTCGACGAGCACAGAGCCATCTACAGTCCCTCCACCGTCCTATTCCACCCCATTCTGCACCTTATCGCCCAGATATACGAGTGAAAGTGTTGATTGAAAGAATTCAATATGGCCGCTCGACGCAGGCGCAAGTTTTTAGTTCCTTTTTCAAAAATACTTGGCCGGCATTCCCTCAGTCGCATTCAAGGGGTGGAAGAAACAAGGCGCGCCATACAAGTATATCTAAGTAACTTTATATTGGTAGCCAATATATGTAGGACTGCAGTGTTTTTGTAGAGTCAAGGGTTTGTGGTTCAAATTTAACGGCCGAAGGGCCACTTCTTATAGTTGTCAAGAGTGATAGTGCAAGCATGATGCGAGCCGTCTCGGGACAATGCGCTACGAAGGTATGGAGATCCTTCGAACTTGTTAACTTGTGTTCGACTCGTATCTGCTTGGCGGTTAATATTTCTCATTGGTTTCCAATAGGTTTGTGTTTTAACGGACTTTTAAGTACATTTTGCGAAGGAGTAAGTACTGTTTGAATTTTAGGTGATATCAACAACGTACCTGTTTATTCTTAAAAATTCAGACTTCGTTTATATTCATTGAGTTTTATTTAATTAGTTCTTATTAGAATCTGCTTGAAATTTATTGTTCGTTACAGTTACAATCGTTACACCCAATTATGAATTGATTTTGTTGATTCTTTTTTTATCGATATTAATTCTACCTCTAAATGTGAATATTTTAGGAGATGAATGATGTAGATTTTAGAATTTATTATTTACTTCATGCCTAAATAAATTATGCTGAAACTATCATATAACGCGTTCAAAAAGAACTAGAAACAGACTCAACTGCCCTAAAAAGTTACATCATTCATCTCCTAAAATATTCGCCTTAAGCGGTAGAATTTTCTGTGTGTTAAAATTTCGATGGTTGGGATGCGACCCGATAGCTTAGTTGCCAAATCTTTCGCCTCGGACTAGCCAGATATACAGGATCGAAACTTTTCACTGTTTTCAAAGAGGAATCCAGTTTTTAACTAAAGCTACGAGTATAAGACTGTATAAGTCAACCAGTCAATCATATTTTATAAAGATTTCAACTTGTATTACCCGATTACGCAACAGGAAAGACAGGTTATGTTTGTCGTTTGTATCTGAGTATATATGTGGGATTCGTTATACACTGGATGAATTTTTATGAATAAAGTGTTTATAAATTTATGTTTCATGCGCTCTTCTCTTACGCAAACAATATTGTTAACTTTTTACAAACAAAAAAAGCGTCTTGGCTAAAAGTTATTCATCTGTATGTATGATGTTTTTTATATATGTTATTTCGATCGACTTTCACGATACCCATAGGATGAAATGGGGCGATTTCGTTCAATTCTACATCAAGACACGGCTTGTTTACGGTCATGATTTCACCCCATTATTGTCGAAAGGCACGCATAGGGAAAATATGAGGACAGTAAAATGTTAAAACCTTATTAATTAAAGTGAAAAAATAATCAAAATAAATTTGAAAAATGTATTAGGGGACTGTATATATCAGGGTATATAAGGGCCTTATCATACTGGCGGCTGGCGGCGGCAACGAACACGCAGCGCATGCGCAACGAGATCACCGCGAATAGCAGCGCCACTCAATCAAAACTCACTCAACGTTAATCCATTTTGTTACTACGTGCATTGTACGTCGTTAAGTCGCTACAAACACGCGACGAAAACGTTGCGTATCTGCCACGCGTCCGCGACGTGCACGCTCTGCAACCGCGGCTTGTTCGCGACGTATTTGCTACGCGCCCGCCCCGCCCCGCAGCCGCCATTATGATAAGGCCCTCGGTCTGACGCTAACTAACAGTTTTAATAGCACTATGGTTTTCCGCTATTGAGAAATAAACATAGACAGTGATTTATTAATTTGAAGCTTGTATCACAGCGCTTTTACTTTACGGCCTTATCGTAACTTAACATTTTGCGAGACAAGGTTAGCGAAAGGCTATAGTGAAATTAAAGAGTATGTGTGAGGGAGCTACTGTAAAAGAATAACAGCAATCTAGTGACAGAAATTAGTTCCAACGAAAGCCCGCAACATGGCCGCATAAATTCATATCATAATCCTGGTATAAAATCCATATTAATATTATTGGCTTCCAGTGGGGAAGTCTCATTTCAATTTGGTCCAGTTCCAACCATATAAACATAATAATAAATGTAATCATATAAGTCTTAAATTTGCTGTAGACTTTTAGGGCAGGGCAGCAGTCGGTTTCTAGTTCTTTTTGAACGCGTTAACTGGTAGTTGAAGGGTCGGAAAAGGACATGTACTTCCTTTGGGATAATTCTCAATTCCACGCGGACGAAGTCGCGGGAAAAAGCTAGCAATAAATAAAAGTCAATGCAATCTTTTTGGTCGGTCACACATAAAGATCTTCGTTCTAAAATTTAGTCTTAATCCTTTGTCTCGTTTTAATCTGTCAAATTGAAGCATAACAATTTTCTATTACAGGAAATTCGCAAGCAAAGCGTCTTTCAAATCTTCCGGGACTGCTCAAACAAGAAAGAAAAAAAAAAGAATAGCCTGCAAATCTTCTGTCACCGTTAAAGAAGATACCGATATCAAGCAAACAGCTGCAACTCCTCAGGATGAAGTCCGTGAACGTACCTGGGGCTGGTAACTCCACCACCGTTGGCGCTGCTCATCCGCCAACGGGGGAAGAGTTCCCTCTCCTAGATGCGAGGTTCTACGCAGAAGATCGTCAACTGAAGATAGAAGACTGCATTTTACATTCTTCCAGAGCTGTTGTTATAAAATAGGTTATAGAACGGACTTGTTGATTTTTTGTTGTCGAGTTGATATCTCGAGAACGGATCGACTGACTTCGTTAATTTAGTAATTTAGAAGCTAGTAAAATATACATAAATAAAATATTTAAAACATTAATATATATCAATAGTAATATTACATACATAAAATAATACATACCAATGGTAATATTGCAAACAAATTAAATAAAATTATTTCTAAGAGATAGAATATGTTCTTTAGTTTTTCAGTTAAATGTGAACCTAATATAAATAATAAGTAAAGATAGTCTTCTCTGCTAAAACCATTTGAGCTAAAAACTGGAAATTTGGAATAATGATCGTTTTGTGCTAACCAGTTCTACCACTAAGGAAAAATAAATAATGCGAGTTTGTTTGTCGCCACTGGATGCCTTCAGAGCATAACAAATCTTAATGAAATTTGGGATACAATGGAAAAGGACATACGCTATTCTTCCCGGTTTATGATATCCATCCATGCAGACGAAGGCGTTGTGGGCAAAAGGTTTCGCGGGGAAATAAATATGTACTCAAAATTAATTTTATCGAAATATTTTTCGGCATCGATGAATACACTCCAACTTATAAGGTAAACTACACGTCAAACGATGCATGAATTCAGTCGGGCATCGTTTGACGTTCCGTAAACACACCCTCCCGCACCGCTCCCATACCTCAGGTAAGCGTTATACCTGTAATATAATATAGAAGCCACTGAACACAACTAAGCACAGACGATGTACAGTAAACAGGAGAAATTAATAAGAATATAAATAAAAGTCATAGTTTTACTAACAAATCTTTAATTTAACAACATCTATCCGAGATAAAAAATATCCAGTGTTGTCTTTACTTGTTATAAAATTGTTGTAATATTTGCGAAGCATTACTCAACTCACACGGGACTCATGGCCAGTGGAAAACGCATGGGCACGTTCTTGTTATGAACACAACGATAAACTGCGACAGCACCAATGTACATCTCAGTGTAACAGAAAGAGATAACATTAAATACATCAATGTCATATCTGTGAAATATTACCAAATCTTTTGTATACTGCAAGTTGTACAGTTTCCACAACATTTAATGTGTTTTTGTAGTTTTTTTGGCGAAAATATTCGAGTAAGCTTGAAATAGCGTATGTTTGGTGAGTGCTTCCTCGCACGCCCTCAACTGGCTATGAGCACCATGTATACTCATAATTCAATACACGCTAAGTGAGTTTATCCTAGCTCGTGCGGCAGGGAGAAATAACTTGTACAATTTATTCAAATTCATCATACACATCTAAAAGTCTAGCCCGTAACATCTTACGCGTAAATAATTTCAATGTTACCCTATGAAATATGTTAATAATTTGATTTACCCATGATTAAGTTCAGATGACTAGTTGTAAATGTGAAATTATTAACAGTAGAATTTTTTTTCTTCGTTTTCTCTTTTTGTCTACAAACAAACAAAACTAAAATTCTTCATAACAAAGTCAAGTCATTATTTCATATTACCCACGATGCGCACTCGTATTCTGAAGATTTTTGGATCACTCGTTGTGGCCACATTTTAATTTAAATAAATAATAAAATAAAAATTTAAAACATAGATTTATTTTTACCAATTACAAAACGATTAAGTCCGGATCAAAATAATTCATGAAATATATATACAGTTAGATTCTTGAAATCATACAACAATCTTATTAATGAATATCTTATTTTAAAAATCTTTATACAGTTTTAGCTTAGTATATAAATAAAGAATTCATAGATTTTGCTGCGTTTTGGAGTTATACATTCTACCAAAAGAACATTGAAATGAGTAAATTCGATGACAATTTATAAATATTTTTTTGCCTAGCTTCACTTCATACCCATATCGTATTGACAGGGTTTGGGAAAATTCATTCGGTCATGTCAACACAGCAAATTGATTTTAAAAATTATTACACATATTACGATTTCATTGATAATAAATAAAACGCAGGCAATATTCAGTCAAACGCTTATTTCCCGCTACCGCACTTTATCATATTTTCCAGTACATAAATAAAATTATATTTCTCATTATATTTAATATACCAACTATTTTCATTATATTACACAAGGCTAAAGCTCTGTACACACTGGAGACCGCCTCGGGAATCTGCCTCGAGCGAGGCACTGGTGAGGCCGCCTCAAGTTTACAAAGACAAGTCTGAGTAAAAAACGCATTGAATCTGGATGATTTTTATGGTATAGTATACATGCGTAGGTAAGTTCAAAGTGCTTGAATTTAGAGCCTCGAAAGAAGTAAATAATTTTACGCTATTAATTTAGTACCTACATTCAATCTGGTTCAATAGCTGTAACAATAAATAAATATTAAATCTGTGCGTCTTTTTAAAATTTATTTATCCGATTTCACCTGATAGTAAATCGCTGGTTGGAAGAGAAATGATTTACCGTAGGTTTTAAAATCGTAAACAAAGTCACATCTATTTTTTATTTATTTAAACAGTTTATTGTACACGGAAAATACAAACATAACACAAAAATATATACAAAAGGAACAGCTTCTTTTTAAAAGATTTTTTTTTTATTTTTTAGATTAAGAGATGAATCAATATTATATTATAGACGTATTAAAATTTGATATTTCTGAGTTTTATTCAAATCGACAAAATAAATCTATTCACTTGACGGTACATGGCGATTTGACGATGGCATGGATTTGTCTAGACTAGAAATCGCGCCGGCAGTGTGTTCCATTCTTTAGTACTCATTAATTCATTCGAGGCCCAGACTTCACAATCCTATTACAAATTGACAAGATTATTCAAACAAAAATTTCAATACATTATCTAAAATATTCAATCCAAAAAAACAATATCGCTTACGTATGATACAAGTTGCACTTGGTGTTAGACCTGAATCGGCAAGCGGAGCTAAAAATTCATAATTTTAATTCACCTATGATATATCATTTATATGTCTAATGTAGAATATCATTAGCACATCAGTGTATTGGTTCTTAACGTCTAAATTATATCACAAACAAAATCATCAGTTTTCAACGATGGCAAAGGGGTGATTATAACAATATTTTTGATCAGTACAAAATGTACAAACAAATTTCCACAGTCTACATTATTACAAATCCCACATACCAAGATGCAAGTATGACGCAAGTTCGGAACATATGTTTTTACGGCGATTATGGCATATCCCCGCAAGGAAAGTCCAACCCAACAATCTATAAGGAGGCTGAAGTACAAACAGTAAACTTTGGCGATTATTATGACAAGACCTTTTAGCTTTAGCATTAGATGATGCAAGCAAAGAGATTTGTAAGTAAAACAAATATACTACCATTTTTCTACGTAAAAACCATACATAAGTACTTTAACAGAGGGTGCTTTCCTACACAAGCGGAGATGATCGTACTATTATCCGCCAGGTTCCTCTCAGCTTCAAACTCTATGGGGTTTTCTCTCCACTCGTTTCCGCCGCAGTGGACACGCACCCTTATGGTAAACACCTGAGGTAGTTACACTACTACGACATATTTGCATCAAGGTTGATTATATGAGTTTTAATAGTTATACATTTTGAAATATACTGGGTGCATATTTCATTCTGGCGTATATTTTATCCAGATATAGTTTACAACCATACAAATCATATGTGAAAGCAATTTTGTTACATAGATTAATTAAAGAGTTAATCATTTTTAAAAGTACGACCATGCAGCAATGTATTACGTCAAAATTGATTTAAAAACGGTTTATCGCACTGTCTTGATATGACGTGCAAAAAGAACCGCCCATCAGTCGATAACTTTAGATGTAAGTAATACATTGCGTGCTCAATTATTTTGTATGGAAACAAAAAAATACAATTAATTAACAAAATTTATGTAAATGTGTTGTTTAGGACCTACACTAATTGCCGTCAAAATATACGCTCGTATGAAATATACACGCTGTATAAGAACAATACCAAGCCTGGGTACTAGAGGTAAGATTTAATGCATTGTGCAGACTAAATAAAAATTAAACAAGACGAAGTAATTCATTGTAAGAGATAGCCCAATCCATTTCTAATTAACTTTCGCTATAGGAACAATTATGAAATGGAGAAAAAAGCTAGTCCCATACAAATTGTCGCGTATACCATAAAGTTTTCTATGAATGAACGAATTCAGTGATCGATTAAAAGGCTCGGGAGAGTTTGGGACCTCGTAAACATATATACGCAAGTATCATGTAAAATAAAATTTGAAATTTCAAAAGTTTGACACATTTGCATTTTAATTTCTTTTTTTATTCATTAATAAATTAGCTAGGTTATATATTTGAGATATTAGCGTCGCGGGGTTTGGAAACATTTCATAAAGCGAAAAAAACAATTCGCAGGACTATTAACAAATTTTCAAAGCTAAACAAGCTTCAAAAATAATATATTATATAGTAAATACCTCGACAATTGATGACTCTAAAAACAGCAAAAAATTTCATCGTCTCCCTCGCACTTTCATATGGCAACGTCACACGCCATAGACCAGAAAGAGACAGCATATTTCAAAGATCGATAATTAATTTTTTTTAAACTCTATATTAAAAGAAAAAGTAAGGATAACGCGTCCTAATTAATAACACGCTCGAACGGGAATTTATATAGTAATAAGCCAAAAAATCACAGAATACACAATAGAAAATAATGCTGTCTCTATTAATGTCGATAAAATAGAAAGAGACGTGGAAGCAGAATTAACATTAGGAAACAAGTTTCATGCATGCATTTCATGATACTATTTTCAGTACCTGTGAAACTAGTTACATTAAAAATAATAGTGTAGTGAAATTCACAGTATGTCTGTGTTCAGCGCTTTCGCGACACTAGTTTCGCGTCGCGTTTATACGATGACATTATTTGCATGACACTGGTTTTATCCAAAAATCGCTTGCGACACAAAACTGTTTAAATGTCGTGAAATCGATGCGTGCATTGTTAAACTTGATGTCACAGAACTTATTTCATGCCACTAGCTTCCGAATGTAATTTCGGCTTCAGGCGATCCACCTCCATCAAAGTTTCATACTAAATTTATGTTGCCATAATCTTTTAAAATATAATAGCTGGATTTCTGTAGTAACTATATAAAAATTTTAAATCACATTATGATGTCGCGAATTGAGTATCATTAACACACAACTTCGCAGAGAATCACTATTTTCATTTTAAACACATTTTTTCGATTATTGTTTAAAGCGCCATCTATGAATCATTAGCTGCGTAACTACTATTGTAGCCATTTTTAGCTAACTATAAAGTTGTAAATTAATGATATTTATTTCGCGACACTATAATTTCGTGTCCTATTTTTAGGTAATTACTTATCAACGCCAGCTACTCTATTTTAAAAAATTATGGCAACAGAAATTTAGTATGGAAGCATTAGGAGAGGGATAACGTTAACTGTTTCAGAATCGAGACGACGAGGAGTTTACTAAATAGTTAAAGAAAAAAGTTAATAATAAAAACATATATATTCCCACGTTAACACCATCTGTCTATTGAGACTGAGCAATTAATGGAAACCATAGCTTGGCACCGTTTACATCGCAGCTTTTAAACTTAAAAAGGACAACAACCAATTCATTGATAACTATATAATTTATTTACAAGTGACTTTTGTGATGATCGGAGAATCATGCTGCCTTTACCTGTAAAACAGACAATAATTACAAAATATTGGCTTGAACAAGAGTCAACTGAGAAACGGGTAACGGGCCGGCCTACAGCTAGAAAGGCCCTAAATTTTATTGGATGCAAGCGGCTACGGCATTATGGCGGTATTGCTCACCATTACGAGAGTGCTTTATGACTTTTACACTCCACAACAATATAACGGCACTATCAGTGCATACATCACGACCAGTGTTGACGGCACTAGTGGTAACGGCACAACCAGTGCTAACGTAACAACTAGTACAAACGGCACGTGCAGTTAATAGCACAACCAATACGAACGGCACACGCAGTGTTAACGTCACAACCAGTGCTAACGGCAACCACAGCCAAGACATTTTTTAATCGATGAGCACACTCTTTGGGCGTCCTACTCTTTATCCATGGAATTTCTTGTATTTCTTTCATCGACTACATGTGTCATAAAATGGTCGCGGTTTAAGAACAGGATAGTCATTTTATTTTCCAGAAATAGTAAATACTACTAATACAATTACAAATACAAAAATAGTAAATACAAGTACACAGTCAGAAATAACAATAATAAGATTGTTTATTGCAATGTATACTGCCAGCAAAAAATCCCTAACTCAGCACATTCCCATACTGGATCTGACTACATTAGGATCACTCCACATCATCCCGTGCGTGTCCTTAAACGCAACCAAGATAATATTTCTGGACAAGCGGCGTTTACCTATGTATCAACAACAACTACGTAAAATCCCCACATATAAAACCTAATCATCGTTGCGGTTTATAACGGACCTGGCCAACAACTGATGATGACATTGTATCGCATAGCATATACTCACGCAGTGCGGCAGGCGGGTGAGTGCAGGTCGCGGTCGGCGCCGCCAGCGAAGCTGATGTTGAGCAGCATCGCCTCGAAGGGGTCACTACGCATGCGCTGCTGGTTGGCGTGCGCGGCGGCCCCGCAGTCGCGCACCACGCGCGACTCTTCTGACCCATCCTGGCGAACATCACGGTACTTCAGATTAATCTTCTACGTCTTATCGTGTAGATAGTAAGGTCAGCGACCGGCCTCACAAACCATAGTTGAGTTATTGAGCCGACATAAGCCTCTGGCATGTCTCATGTAGCTACTACCTGTCGCACATAGTAACCGGGAACATCCCATATCTGATCGTGGGATTTTTATAAAGCGCGTTCAGACAAACAATAATTTTAAAAGTGGTTTAGCAAGTTAAGTTAACCATTTGAAATAGCCCTTATTGACTTTTTTCCAGATATCTTCAATGTACAGATTATTTTACCCCTACGGTTTTATTATATATGTAAAGAAGATGAATTTATTCGAGAGGCCGGATTAAAAGAAAGGTATTTTCCTGTACGACGAAAACTCTTCCCGAAATTAACACGTCAAAAAAAGGCGAAAAAAATTTTAAACACTTCGAAAATCATAAAAATAAGACGTTTTTATATTATTGCTTGCTTTGACCCGACTTAGTTTGCATGGCAATCAGAAATTATCCCACATTACCGGAGTAAAAAGAGTCCCGGACTGGAGTACTGTCTCTGTGTAAAAAAATCACGGAGATCTGCTGCACCTTTTATTGCGTGAAAATGACAAGAACACTTTTAATTTTAAAAGGTCAATTTTTGTATATTTTGGTTTAGTTTATTTGTAAAAAAACACGCACGAAACAGGTAAAACTTAACGTTGAAAACAAAGATTGCGTCAATAAAATGACATTTGTACACTTGCTGTCACCTAGTACAAAGATTATTCAATTAATATAAATGCAAAATGTAATTCTAGTATTTTTATTTACATCTGCATTACATTTTTTTTAAACAGTTTACTAGCGCAGGCCGAATTTGAAACAATTATTTTATCGCTTGAGCCTTCTGGATCAGAACGCTTTCAATTTGGCGGCCTTATCGTCACTTACCATCAGGTGCGATTAAGGCCAAGTGAAAACATACCTCTGGTCTCGGACTCCACAGCCTGACGACCGTTTCTATGCCGCTGGTTGCCAGCAGGAACATGGATGGATGCATCTGTATACAGTTGACGATGGACTCGTCTCCGCGCAGACACCGCACTATGCTGCCAGATTCCCGGCACCAAATGAACATGCTGCCGTCGTCAGAGCTACATACAATCAATTAGGTTCTGCTTTAAGATTGACCCAGAAGTTCTCCAGTTATAAGTGTATAATCGAGGCTTGCAAAGGTTAGTTCCATAACCAGGGGATACCAATAAAACCCCACCTCATAACTAAGTTTGTTTGTAAAGGTTTTTTGATGATTTCTTTAAAAAACTATACAAGAGTAATATAGCTTAATAAATAATAGCTTAAGGTTTACTGTAATATTTACACAAGTCGAGTCATGTCTACAAAACATACAGTCGAAGTCGGTCGAAAATAATTAAAATTGCATGAAACTTTTTGATTCTGGAGCACAGTCTGCGTACAGATAAACGGAACAGAATTACAAATCTCACCCGGCAGCCACGAAGTTAGCATGCGGCCCCAGGAAGTTGGCCTCTTTGATGTCGGTAGTGGTGTTGCAGTGTCCCACGAAGCGCTGGGTGTAGTCTAGAGCGGCGGCGCGCAGCTGTCGCTCCAGCACGCTCGTGGTCTGATTGTCCTCAGACTCACCCCCACTAGACGTACCTACTGACGGGTGAAAACACAAGAAATATACGGATACTACTATCACACATATAAATATAGTACGTCATAGATAGAATATTTGAAGCAGGATCCAAATAACTATATTCTAGCCTTTCTAACATCACTGTACGTAGTACTATACCATCGCGTCGTAAAGGAGAGTTACAATGCTTGGATTTTTTGTATAGGGATAGTATAAAAGGGATGGAAAATGATATACATATGCCACTTTGTGTAACAGTGTTGCAGCTTAGTTGGGCTTTCACACTGGTATTTTCAGAACTTCAAACAGACAAGCTAAAAACAATCCTTCTTAAATGTGATATCTCATTACATTTCGCACCGCGAAATGTTACACCGTACCATTACACATCACTCTAAACATAACCTGAAATACACGCCGTGCGCTGCCACACGACGGTTTTTTTGCTGTTGTAATATTTGTAATGCCATAATCTCAACAAAAAAAGTAATCCTAATCGTACTAGCAATACGGTTGCATTTCAGTATCATATGAGCGATCTATCCGTCTTTATGGTTCTGTCGGAGTATCTGAGCTCGCGCCGCGCTAGGTGCAAGTGAGCGGTGCAGAATGAAGACATGCGTGCGGAATACGAGGGGCATACCGAAAAGATCGGTAATCGAGTACTTTCGATTTAATTAGATTAAAAACTCTTTTTGATGAATAAACACTGGTTAGTTGAAAATCGAATACAATTGACAGAATTAAAAAAAAAATTTTTTTTAAAGAACAATATCAGTTTGAAATTGATAGGTCGATAAAAAAATGGAGCTTACAAGAGAAAGTTTCCGTGCCATAATTTTTTACAACTTTCGACGAGGATTATCTCAGGGACAATGTCTCGCTGAGCTTATATCTATATTCAAGAGTGAAGCGCCTAGCCAGACGACAATATATCGCTGGTATTCTGAATTCCGGCGTGGACGTGCTTCTCTTGGCACCGTACCTTCCACAGGCCGGCCAAAAACAGCGGTTACACCAGAAAATGTCGCTGTTGTGCGCCGAATGATACAGGATGACCGACATATTACATATGAGCAGATTCGGGCTACTTTAGGGATAGGTATGACTGCGATACAAACTGTTTTACATGGTGAACTGGGAGTGAGAAAGCTAGTTTCCCGCTGGGTGCCCCATAATTTGTCCGAAGAGCAAAAGGCGGCTCGTGTCAATTGGTGCCGGTCTACTCTGCAACGCTTCAACGGAGGAAAGTCAAAAGCAGTTTATAACATTGTCTCTGGTGATGAATCATGGATCTATTCATATGAGCCAGAAAGAAAGCATCAGTCGGCTGTCTGGGTCTTCGCAGGTGAGATCAAGCCAACAAAAGTTGTCCGCTCTCGCAGCGTATCGAAGAAAATGGTCGCTTCGTTTGTCGCGAAAACAGGACATGTAGTCACAGTTCCCTTAGAGGAACGGAGAACGGTTACCGCTGATTGGTATACAACGGTTTGTTTGCCACAGATGATATCCGAACTCCGTAGAGGTAACCCGAAACGACGCATAATCCTCCATCACGATAATGCGAGCTCTCACACCGCTCAGAAAACAAGCGAGTTTTTGAAGCAGGAAAACGTTGAATTAATGGATCATCCTCCATACAGCCCTGATCTGAGTCCCAATGATTACTTTACATTCCCTAGAATCAAAGATTTATTGCGTGGTCAGCGGTTTCAAGGTCCAGAAGAAGCAGTGGAAGCATACAAATCGACGATTTTGACCATGTCAACTTCGGACTGGAATTGCTGCTATAATAATTGGTTCGAACGAATGCAAAAGTGCATTAACTGCAACGGAGAATACTTCGAAAAGCAATAAAAATAAATTTAGTTATTTCCTGTATGTATTGTTTTATATTCCCGATCATTTCGGTATGCCCCTCGTACCATGAGTAATGCGTGATGTTTGAGTTGGTCGAATAATGTGTGCAGCAACATTACGCGGCCGGGTAATGCATGCGTCATGCATCACTCGCATCAGTGACACATGTCTAACGTCAAACAAGATCTCACCTTCATCGGGTTGTGTATCCCTGGTACTCTCCAAGGCAACATTAATGTCCTTTTGTAGCAGGAACACGGCGTGGCTGGTGGCGTGGCGGGGGAATTTGTCCTTGAAGTAGAAGAGGCACTCCCTCGCCTCCCGCGCCCGCTTCAGGTCCATCAGACCCTTGGCCAGGCGGAAGTGCGACTTGACGTGACCGGGGTCTAGCTTTATCGCGCGGTAGCAGTCTTTTATTGCGGCGTATGTGTCGCCTGACCTGTGGATGCGGGACGACGATATTCAGAAAAAGATTCTATTAAATGTACCACCTTTTAAGGGCTAAGAATCCGATATCCGTTGATGCTTGGCTACAAGACTCTTATGGTATATGATGAAATAGTATTAGATTTTTGATTCACTGTTAAACTCATAAAAGTGACGGGGAGCCGCTGGATGCAGCATCAGTTGGTGACCAGTCTATATATGAGGCCTACGTTCAGCAGTGGAATTTGTCCGGTTTGCGATAGTGAAGTTCAAAATGTGTCAGAAAGTTTTAGAACACTATGTCATCGCCCACTAATGGTTGTCATAACTTACACTCACTCAGTGACCTATGGAACCAGGTATGCTCGGTATTTCTCTACGTGATAAATATCCGGAATGAGGAAATCCGTAGCCGAACTAAGGTCATCGATATTGCTCGACGAGTCAGTGAGCTGAAGTGACAATGGGTAGGCAACATCGCTCGAAGAACGAATAACTGATGGGAAGGTAAATTTATCGAGTGACGATTACTAGACTATTCCTATACTAGATGAACCGGCTGTCGGTCACTGGAGGCAAGTGGTCAATGTGGCATACCATGGATGAGGCCTATGTCCTGGAGTAAACGTTTACCTGCTGATGATGATGGATTTGCGCTAACAATGAACTAAATATTATAAGTTATATTTAGTGTGTGTGTTGAGTGTGTGTACTGACCAAGCCCGCCGCATGAGCGCCGCGGCCCGGTTCGAGTACAGTATAGCGCAGTCGGGACACTCCGCGATCGCGCTGTTGTAGAAGTCCACAGCCGTGGAGTAGTTACCTTTGTTCACCATCTCGTTGGCCTGAGACACAAATTACACAATAGTAATACAGAAGAGTCGCTCCAGACAGACGTTTAAATAATTAGCGACTCTTGCGGCGATGCGAAAAGTAGCAATTCAGCGACTGCGACTCTAAAATTTTATGCACTCTTCGCGCGGCTTCCAACACAGGAAAACCACCCCATGTGGCAGTGGAGTAGCAAGAATATTCACGCATTTTGAGTGCGTAGCGAAACATGGCTAGCCTGCGACCACACAAATAACCAGCTCTTGATTTGTAGAAAAATATGTGCTATGTTTTTAATATACAATTTTAATGCATTTTATGCTGAAGTAATGTTTTTAAGTGTATGATGGGTTTGCACTTGTACTTCATCAAGCCTGATGGTAAGTAACGATAAGGCCGTTGCATGGCAAGCGTGAGCACCAAGAATGATCAGCCTAATGAGGCGCTGTCTGTGCTACCTTTCATACCGAAACACAACAGTGCTATTAACACTGCTGTTTGGCGGCAGGCTTAGGTAACATGGTGGTAGCTAGCTAGGCGGGCATATAAAATGTCCCACCAACAATCAAACCGAGTAACGATAGGTACGAGTAGGTTCATTGGGAATCGACCCCGAGACCTCCGGATTTAAAATTGAGCCATTAGGGTACAGAGGCGATTTAAAAAAGGGTTTTAGGAAACGGGAGCCTTTTGTCCTGAACGTCTGTCTTCACCTCTTCTCGACACCAAAAGAATAACTAAGCAGCATGTGCCTCGTTCTCGCTTGAAAATAGGTATTATTGAATCAATACATTCAACTAAACTAGCTTTTTCCCGCGACTTCATCCGAGTGCACTTCTGAAATTATCCCACAGGAACTACTTGCACGGTCAAGGGTTTCTGCGCATCCGTTACGGCGTGAAGTAAGGACAAACACACTTACTTTTGCAATTATAATGTTTGTTATCCATACTAAAAAGCAGAAGATGAAGAACTCTGAACATATTGTGAATTACACAATTATTGTTTTTAAAGACTTGATAGTAAAGACTGGAATAATAATAATGTTTGCATACCATTTCCTTAATTTTCCTAACCCTTTCCGGCAGCAAGGGCTGAGCTTCGACCGTGCCGTTAGTACCGTTAGCACTAGTTGTGCCGTTTGTGCCATTAGCACCGGTTGTGCCGTTAGCGCCAGTTGTGCCGTTCTTTTGTTTCTCCTGCTCTTTATCTTCACGGTATCCGTGGTTTTGCTGGATTATGAAGCTTTCTACTAACACAGGTCTTCTGGCTTGGTTTATATCGAACAGGTATACCTGGGAACAATAGAGACAAAAGTATACTGTTTGGTGTTCAAAGAAATACTTAATGATATTTTATAATTACATCATCAACAGCCTATATATTATGTCCCCACTGCAGGGTCTCAGGCCTACTCTCCTACAGAGAGTGTATGGGACATAGTCCCCCACGCGGGACAAGTGCGGATTTGTAGATTTTACACACACACGTTTAAATTTCTTCTCAGGAGTGTACAGTATTCCTCACGATGTTTTCCTTCACCAAAAAGCCAATGGTCATGATTTTTATCATTCGTACATAAATCATCATCATCATCAACAGCCTATATACGTCCCCACTGGAGGGGCTCAGGCCTACTCTGCTACAGAGAGTGTATGGGACATAGTACACCACGCGGGCCCAGTGCGAATCGGCGGACTTCACATGCCTGTTCAAGACATGCAGGTTTCCTCACGATGTTTTCCTTCACAGTTAAGCAATCGGATAATGTACTTGAATTGAAAAACAACTCATAGGTACACGGCTGGATTCGAACCCGGTACCCTCAGATTGAGAGTCCGCGCCTTATCCACTGCGCCACCGACGCTTTTGTACATAAATACCAAATAACAAACTGGAACTCATTGGTACGAGCCAGGATCGAACCCAGACCTCGATTGTTCCTGTACCTGTTCCGATCCCAGGTTGACGAGCAGCTCGTTCCCGTCGTGACTGAACGCCACGTACGTGGTCGCCTTCTTTGGGAACGTGTGCTCGTTCGGCTCCATCGACAGGTGGCCTGCACAACAAAACATGTAATAATTGTATAACTGTTAGTATAAACGGCCACCAAAAATCTTATTGACGTCAATATATATAAATTAAGGTTATTCTTTCGATAAAAGTTTCATACTAAATTTCTGTTGGCATCTTTTAAAATAGAATAGCTGGCTTTCTACAGCAATTATGTAAAAATAGAACATCGGATTATAATGTCTCGAAATGGGTATCATTAACATACAACTTCTTAGGTAATCAAAATTTTAATTTTTACACACTATTTTTCAATTATTGTTCAAAGCGCCATCTAGGGACCTTTAGCTGCGTTACTTATCAAATGAAATGAAATTTTATTGTAAATAGGTAACATTTAGGTCTTATATATCGTAGTATCACTATAGTTTGCGGCACGGCAGACAATTTTATTTATTTATTTAAACAGTTTATTGTACACGGAAAATATTTACATAAGACAAAAACAGAAAAATAACTTCAAACTTTTAAAAACAGCTAATTTTCAAAAGAAATTTCTTACAGCAGTCATAGGTCAAGTGAGAAATAGTGAAGAGCGGAGGACAGTTAGGCGTGTACATTTATAATAAATATAATAAACGATTACATAAATATGAGATACAAAAACAAACTAATATATAAAAATAATAATAATACATACAATAATTATATATTAACTTATGAACTTGTAAATGATAGAAAATGTTCCTTGAACTTCCTTTTACTATTCTAAAATTTAAAAACTACATACAAGCCAGCTATTCTATTTTAAAAGATTATGGCAACAGATATTTAGTATGGAAGCATTCTGAGCGGAATCCTTTTAATATCGAGAAAATGGTCTAGAAAGAGTATAACTGAAGTAATGTACCTATATGATTCTTTTCTGTGCCCATTTCTAGAAGAAATTTGTATCCTGCAAGCTACTGACCTGGCGCGAAGTACTGTACGGCGCCGCGCGGAATGTTGTTGTCCGGGTCTCCGTGACCGGCGCGCGCGCAGCGCACGTTCTGACGCTCCCACATCAGACGCGACGACGGCGCGCTCACCTACAGGCGTATCTCCCGTTACAAAGGAAAATCTTAAAGTATACCAATGTTTTTAACAGCTTTTGTGGCCTAATGGCTAAATGTTGAATTAACAATCCGGAGGACCCAGGTTCGATTTCCAGTAGGGTCTTGTTTGGTGGTTGGACATTTTCTATGTCCTCTTGGCTAGCTATCCTCATGTTACCTAAGTCTACCGCCAAACAACAGCGTTAATAAAACTGTCGTGTTCCTGTATGTCAGGTAGCAGAGCCAGCGAGCGCTTCGTTTCCTAGCTGATGATGATGATGAAGCTGATTAAGTGCCAGTTTATGAAACGGTTGTCGGACAACCTCTGGAGCAGACGAGTCCTCGAGTGGAGACTACCTCTAGGCAAACGTAGTGTAGGACGTTCCCTGGTTAGCTGGAAAGACTACTTACGTAGGGTCGCCGGACATGAATGGATGCACAGAACAGAGGCCAATGTCCAGCAGTGGATTGTCACAGGCTGTATATAATTATGATATTGTATGATACGCACCTGGAGCCTGGCCAGCTTGATCATGCGCACGTCGTAGAGGCGGACATAGAAGTCGTTAGCGCCCACGGCTAGCTGGTGGGGTCGGCGTGGGTTCACCGCCACGCACTTGGCTTCAGCGTATCGTCCCAGATGGTTCAGCAGGTTGATCAGAACGTTGCCAGAGTCTGAGTTACAGCGGTGCGGGGTGCGGAGGTCGTGCTGACTGCCGACATACAAACACACAAGCATATAAGTCTAGTTTTATCATAATCATTATGCAGATGAATTGACAGATTTTAGACTCCCCTCATAAATAAGTGTATCCCTTTATTGTAATTCCATATTTGCATTCATGTATATAGCGTCATTAGAATTTAAATTGTGTTTGGAGATACATACATGAACCGTGTCAGTGCATAGCAAAATGTATAGAAGCCAAATTTTATACAATAATAATAATTAAATGTCAAATTTTATACCATATGTATTGTGCCAAAACGCCCAGATCGCCACTGTGGAATTTCCATAAGGGAATTTGCGATAAAACCATCGCCGTGGCCTCCTGCCGCACCAACATGCTGAGCTGGTCATCTTTGTAAAACTTATAAATTTTGTTTAATATGTTTCTATTTAATTTTAAGTTGTTATTTATTTTTATTATTTAATTGAGTGTGCAAAATTTATATTTAAGCAAAATTTGTAATTTTTAAATAAATCTTATTTTTTCTTCTATTTTTCTATAAAATTACCTTTTACCTAAAGATAATTTACTGCCATTTTCGGATATGCGTTGTAAATCTGGTACTTACATTCCCGTCTTTAGACTTGTTATTTATGAGAAAAATTTAATTACATATATGGAAATTAATTACGATTATCATAATATACAAGAGGGGCACAACCAGTGCTAAAGACACAAACGGCACACACTCACAGTATGAGTCCGTCCTCGCCCGCGGACCACACTAGGTGGGGGTTGTCGGGCGCAGACGCCAGCCTCTTCACGCGGCCGCAGTGGCACGCACACTCCAGCAGCGGCGCGCCGCCAGTCACAGTGCGCGCGCGCACCGTGCCGTCTGCTGCGCATGTTGCTATTATATCTGGAGTCAGGAACTGTAGACAAATACAAAAAGTATAATCATCGGGCGAGAAATGTCCACTGCTGGACATAGACCTCCCCCATTGTATGCCACAATGATCATCAATTATTAAACCAATTTAATAGGTTAAATTGTGGTCAAATGCAAGCCTGTTTCACATAAAACAAAAACCCTCTTCACTTATTCTTATTACCACATCATAACTCTAATGAATTTATCAACAAAGCATAATATCAGTCAAAGAAAACTATTTTTATATATGAATGTTTATCAACACTTACAATTCTGATAAATTGTACATATAAACGTTGAAATTACGTCATGTTTAAAAATATGCATGCAATATGTACAGGAAATATTTTGAAACTTGAACAGAGTTCCACCAAACACAGAAGGAGTTGAATTTCAAAAAGCATTCACATGGATTAACTGAACGTGAAAACAATATCAGGTACATTGCTTCTGTTGATGGGATATGATTGCTACGGAGCGGAATTCCCTGTCACCTTCCGTGTTTCCCAAGTACTAAAACCGATTCTTCAAGCAACAGACTACTCTATAACAAGCATGTACAATCTTTGACCACATCTTCAATTAGCATCAGGGAAAATTGACATCCAATATGATCCTATTCAGGGATTTAAAAATTTGCCATCATCACTTGTTTAATACAGTAATATATCCTTGATAACTAGGCATATTATACTTCTAGCAGATGTAGTTCTTCATAATCCTATCCTTCAAGGAATGACACTTTACCCAACTGAGCTGCCACAGCTACATCTATCAGGGCTACAGTCCATGAACAATTGACGTCTGGGTTCAATCATGGCTTGTTCCAATGAGTTACAATTTGTTATTTGGAATTTATGTACGAATGATAAAAATTGACATTGGCTTTTCAGTGAAGGAAAACATCATAAGGATACCTGCACACATCCTGTGAACAAATTCAAAGGTGTGTATGAAGTCTAACAATCTACACTGGGCCCGCATGGTGGACTATGGCGCATACACTCTCTGTAGAAGAGTAGGCCTGAGCCCCTGCAGTGGGGACATATAGCTGTTGATGATGAATCCTCTCCTAAGGAAGTGAATCAACACAACATTATTTTGTTGACAATATTTTAGTTTGAAAATAAGAATCATACACTTTAAACAACAGCAGGGTTATGTTTCTCACCTTAACGGAGAATATGTTCCCAGTGTGTCCAGTAGCTATGTGATGTAGTTGCTTGTAGCGGTAAGGATCCCACAGGATCACGTGGAGATCATCTGAAGCTGATGCCAGGATGCTGGAAACAGGAACCCCAAAATTGGCTCAACAACAATTGAACGGTAATTAACTTTGTCATGCTTCTTTTATGATCAGCTGTTGACTTTTTTACTGAACATGACGATGTTGTGCTATAAGGTTTTGCTTCATATAAACTATTTCAATATCTTGATGAACTGATTTGACTTTATATTTTTAATTCTTTTTTTAAGATAGCAGAATCAGCAACTTATCATCTCATAGTTTTTGACATCTATTATGACATGAAGGCTAAGTGCAAAATCATATACATTTAGAAAAAATAGTCCAGGCCTATTTGACTTTAGTCTCCTGTCCAGAAGCTATTAGAAATAGACTTATACCTTAGTTAGTTTATTAAAGTAATAAGTAAATTTCAACAGGCTTCAAGAAAGGAGGTTTTCAATGTGTGTTTTTGAAAGTTGCATCTATTTGAACTAAATTATTTGTAACAAGAAAAAATACAATTGTATAAACCTAACACTAGACAAGCATTTCAAATCTGTAGACACAAAATAATGAGAGTAGTATTGTATTATTGTACTTAGTTGTTTTTATCACATACTAGCTTTTGCCTGTGACTTTTGTCTGTATGGACTTCATAATATAATATATATATATAATTATATAAAGTAGCCTTTGTCCTTTTCCAGCAATTCAACTATTCCTATAGAACAAATCCAGTCATTCTGACCCACCTTCAAGAAGGCAGGACTAACCAACAAGACACATATTTTGCAATTATTTTTAGCATTTGGTGGATTAAAAGTACCTTTCTTAGGAGAAACAAACTGTCACATAAATTTCATGATACTCTTTTATTAAAGATGTACAAAAGAGCCCTTTAAGGAAAAAGCTTATTAAGATTATGCATTAGCAACCCCTTTTTGTCTCACTCCGTGTTTCAGTAAGTATCCACACAAGATATTAGTGAGAATAAAAACAGAGCTCAGTACATTACTCTTTCTGCACAACATTCTATTTTTCTAAATTGATTGAGCAATAAATAATTGTGATGGAGTCTCTGCAAGTATAAAAAATAGAACTTACCAGTGAGCTGAAGACCACAAACCGTTAAAAACAGCAATAATACAAGAAATACTTACGAACCATCAAAGTTCCACTCGAGACAATTGACGCATCCCATATGCCCATGGAGCTCTTTCTCCAGTCCCAGTCTGTCTACAAGACTTCGGGTCACTGTGAGACGACTTTGGAAATGTCTGTCGACGTCGCCACGTTCCCGAGCCGCGGACAGCCCTACAGTCCCCTTACACCAGGCCATATCCTCCCTCCTGCCCATATTTCCTAAATAACTACTCAATATGTCTGATTTAACATCACAGTCGTCAAATTAAATCTAACTACGGCTCAATCTATTTTTAGTGAACATCTCAGCGTGCGTTACCTACTACCGGACGAATTATTATTTACAGATAATAAGATATTTGGAAGAAATTACACAATTGATAAACAAATACACAACGAACAAAAAGATTTTTTCTATGGAGATCAGCCAAATTTCTATTGAAAATAAAGCGAAGCTGTCAAACAGCTGTCTTTGATTGAGTTTGAGTTGCCATTTTTGGCAGCCATTTATTGTCTATGGCATTATTCATACCATAGAAATCTTAAGTACAACTAAAAAGCGAACTCTTACCAATAACGCGACACAAGGGGATGCTCAAAATGAGGCTCAAAACTTGTCTAGAAATTTTGACTTGGCAGTTGTGCGAAAGGGACAGACTTAAGACAAAGTAAGTTTCACAAACAGTTTTTCTTTTTTTCTTTTAGAAATTATTTAACTAGAAACAACCTTATACTTTACGAAAAAGACGTCATTTCTGTCTGTCACAGATTTGACAGTCATCGCTCCTAATATCTATATGGAGCCTCCTTGATTCATATTCGTTCATCTTTCTTTTCTTCACAGTCATTTGCCTGAGTCAATAAAAGCTATAGATACATATATAAATATAATATTTATAGTTGGTACTGTACTGTATATTTTACAAATTATTTAATAGTATTTCTATCGATTCGCTTTCTTGTTATTTTAGAAAGATGTGATGAAATAATTTATTAGAATTTAATTTAATGCACAGTCAATATTATTTGTCAAGATATTGCAAAAAGTGTAGTGCATCGCTCAAAATCATTCATTCATTTTTCTTTAGCCTTTGGTACCAAATCCAGTGTCAATTAAACAAATCTGTCTGACATTTGTAACATATATTTAGTCTGTGGTGCTGATACTATTGATTAATTGACGTTTTCTTTTTCCTGTTGAAATCGTTTGAAATTTTATTATTTGTTTATTTTACTAAAAAGATATATCTAAATTGTGTAGTCATTGTATAAAGAAGTTCTTAAAATATATTAATTTTTGATTTGGTAAGTTTTTAATTATAAATTCATAACCTTCTAAATCAAAATGTTGCTTTTTGGAATTAAAAGCTTTCAAATAACATACTTTTACGGATATCCAAATTTTAATTATTTCAGGACTTCTAGCATCCAATATGGGAGAGCGCAAAGGCCAGAATCTGTATTATCCCCCCGACTACGATCCTAAAGTCGGGGGGCTTAACAAATTCATGGGGACCCATGCTTTACGTGAAAGAGCCCGGAAGCTACACATGGGTATATTAATCATTAGGTTTGAGATGCCCTACAACATCTGGTGTGAGGGGTGCAATAACCATATCGGTATGGGCGTGAGATATAATGCTGAGAAGACAAAAATTGGCATGTATTATACCACACCGGTGTACCAGTTTAGGATGAAATGTCATCTTTGTGATAATCATTTTGAAATCAAAACAGATCCAGGGGTAAGTGATTTTATTTTAAAGGATTTATCTTTTAAACTTCTCTTCTTCTTCCTTCTGTTATAAGGGGCCAGCTTGCCTTATCTTGAGTCTTCAGGCAGTTATCTGCTTAGCACCCTGTGCACTAAGTGTAGGCTTGTCACATCACTATCGATAGTCGAAACTTAGGAAGGTCGTTTGTGAAAATAACAAGCTCAAAAAAATCTAAATCTTTCATTTAGGCATATTCTGAATAGTAAATTATTCATCCAATATTTTAAGCTGCTATATATATGCACACTAGATATATGTAATTACAATAGTAATTTTAATTGTGTATTCAGATTATGTTATTAATTTTAATTATACTAAATATTTGCACACCTGAGATAGGCAGGATGTATTATGGACAAAAACAATATAATGTCTATGAATCAGCAATCAACATGCATCCCGGCAAATAAATGATTTCATTCATTTCATTTTAGAATAGTTGAAATATGTCAGAAAATTACTAAATGCTAAATGGTGTATCATTTTTGGTGTTATTTTTTTACGACACTATTGCATTCCATATTCAATCTGACTTTAAAATCCATACACATACATCTATGGAAAAATTGCTAATTTAATGTAACAAAACTATTTATACTCCTTTTCAGAACCTGGACTATGTCATAGTATCAGGTGCAAGACGCCAAGAAAACAGATGGGATCCAACAGAGAATGGGCAGATTGTTCCTGAAACGAAAGAAACACAGAAGAAACTCTTTGATGATGCTATGTTCAGATTGGAGCACAAGACCGGAGACTCTGATATTGCTAAACTAGACAAGCCCAGGCTAGGGAAACTAGTTGGACGTAATGAGAATGTTTGGAAGGATGACTACGAAGCCAATTGCTCTTTGAGGAGGAGCTTTAGGGTATTGTTTTGCATTATATTATTGGTGATTTATTATGCGGTGATGGTGTGGTCTCGTCTTTAAAACTTTTAAAATACTTTATATAATACGTTTAATGTCAAATTACAACAATTCAATATACATATCTTCTTTATAGTAGAATCACCCAATGTTATCCGACAGTATTAAAATATAGCGACTAAGTGAAAAATATTCAGGAGATGGCCAGCAACATGGAGAATTGATCCTAAAAGTCTGATCAGGTCCTGGATAACAGTTTTTAAGCACCATATAAGATACCAGGCAGTAAAGATGTTTATTAGGATGCCCAATGAATTTAAAGATATATATATAATAATTAATAAACATATGAATGGTGAATGTTGACTGTTAGAATTTAAGTTCATCTATAAATATTGTTGCATTTATTGTGTAATTATATATTTATATTATTTATTATCATTACTGTGACATAGCTTTTAGAGTATCTATAACAATGTAATTGCTATTAAATAAATTTCAATTGAGCTTAAAGGTTTACTCATTCACACACACATATATATATATAAGCCTGGCTATATTCGCTTCTTTTTTCAAACATGTATTTATGTTATTGTAAAATATTTATTTATTTTAGTGTAAACTATATCTGGTTTTTGTATCCTATTTTTGACATGACCACCAATGGCAAAAATCTTTTTGCACAGTGAAGTGAGACTTCCTATTAGATAAAAACTGAAAAGAGAAAAAGTGACAGAAGGCACACACTATTTATGTATTATATTGTGGCTGAAAAGGAAATGGGACACATCATTTGAAGAACTGATAACCACATACCGGAAAGCATGTGCCGGGCTGTTCCCCTACTAGATGGACCAACGACCTAGTTAAGGTCGCGGGTAATCATTAGATGCTAGTGGCTTGGGACCGGTTAATGTGGCATACCATGGAGGAAGCCTATGTCCAGCAGTGGACGTTTTCCAGCTGATGATGATGATATCAAGCTTCAATACTTCCATACGGAACATACTCCGAACTAATGCAAAACATCTTTATATCTCTTGATTTTAACCACTGAGTGCTCAAATTGTATTTATAATACTTTCAACATCAATTTTACAGAAAAGAAGAAAGGAGTTAGAACAGTCATCAGTCAACGATGGTCTTCTGCTAGCCAAGTCCTCGCTCGACATTCATCTTCTGCCAGAATCCCAAGAAGACCGTAACATGGCGTCCCTTCTATCTTTACGTCCATCAAGGAGTATAGAAGAGCAACAAAGTCATACCAGAAGTAAAATATTGCACTCTCCCGCTTTACCAAGTTCTAGTGGCTTAATTACTAGTTTTGGTGGTCTGAAAAAAGAAGAATCATTAAGTAAAAGCACTTTGCTCAGTAGAAATGCTTTGGGAATAACCGTTAAGAAAAGTAAACAAGACAATGAAGATCAAGGACTAAATGGTAAATGTAAAAACGGTTTAAATATTGATGATAAAAGTGATTTGAAAGACAGCTCAACAAAATGTGAAATCAAAGGTAAAGGTGATGGAAAAAATGATGTAGAATTAAGTGAAGGTGATACAGTTTTGTCTCTAGTTTGTGATTATAGTTCTAGTGAATCAAATTCTGAGTAAAACTTTTATTAAAATTAGGATAAAAATAAAAATGTTCAACAAAATAATAATTGGATTGGAGATCAATTTCTTCAATAAAAGTAAAAATAGCAGCCTTAAAAATGGAAATTCATTTTTATTATTTAGCTCACACAGAAATCACAGGTTTCATAAAACGATAAAATCAAGTTGTTTATATGCTAAAAATATAATATATTTTTAAAGGCTGTGGCTGGAGTGAAAAAGCTTCAAACATTTAAAGGCTTCCAATAGCGACCGATGACGTCATGGACCGCGACCGATTTGTATAAAGTTTTTCTCACCACAATTGATTTGACAGGTTATATCGTATATCATTGCGCTATTTATTTTTCGTATGAAATTTTCGTAGGCAATTGATACTTCTTGGGACAGTTGGGAGGAATTAAAATAAAGTAGGTATTGCCTATTATTTCTATATTTAAAAAAGTATATCTAAATAAAATACATGGTTCAGTTAAATACGTTTTTTATTGTTCCTTTTTATAAAACATTCATATGATATTTTTAACAAAGATTCGATTTAATGATGAAATAAACAAATAATAACCACTATCAAATCAGCATGGTACTTCCTTCAATTTACCAATTAATTGACCTTCCTATCAGATTCGAGCTTCAGATGCCAAGTTGATTAAATAGTATTTATTTGAAGTTCAATTAAACATGTACCAATATATCTTGAACCAATGAATTTGACTATGCAGAAACGATTTTTGGCGGGGGAGTCCCCGTTCACCTGCGCTGCGCACCAATGCGTGACATATTGTGGCTCAAGTTATTATGTATAAAAATATAAGTTTAACGGGCTATTCATTTTTATAACACATTTACCACTCACTGGTGTAAAAAATTAAGAATTTAGATGTATTGTCAACAACACCACTGAATCACACCACTGTGGTATCGTTCCCAAATTTTTTAGGTATTAACACCATCGTATCGAAGTTCTAATCTAAAACTTATGTATCCATTTATAGATATCATTATTTATATTTCGTAAGATGACATGACATATATGATCTCTTTAGAACTAATTGCTTTTATACACGTTACACATAGTGATGTTCCAGCAGCGGTGTGGTTACCTAAAAAATTGTAAACGACACCAGTGGTGTGATTCAATGGTGTCGTTGACAATACATTACCTGCTAAATGAATAGCCCTTACCCTTACGGAGTTTCATGAATTCACGAAAAAGTTTTTCGTACAGTATTGGTAGCTGTTTCAATGACATTTACATTTCGTTCACTTAAAAATAACCATTTATAGACCTGTATATGAGTTTCATAAAACAAGATACCTTAATGGAGGAACTGTTATTTCGATAACATAATAATGTGCCTACGCTAAACAGCAAAATATTTAATACGTATGTCTTTGACATATATACTAACTATTGACTAATACAGTATCAACAGACACCAAACAAATATACATACATATATGTAGACATATGCTTTTATTTATAAATGCATTGTTTAACAAATATTTCAATATGCTAACGTCGCTCTTTTACATTTTGAATAGTAAATCCTTCATTAATTATCTTTTAAATTTTGAGTTTGAAATCACATTTTAGTCTTTGCGTATGGGATTGCAAATTAAATATTATCTCATTCTTACCATGAAATGGCAGATATAAAAATAGTTTTAAAAATTATGCACACTTGTGCACTGAAGCAATTAGGCAAAATCAATTGCGATGTTATTTCTTTTAAAGCCGATTGTAAAGCTTTTAAATATGTCATTTTCTAAATATTAGCGTGACAAATCCCAAACAAACATGTAAAATTGTATTTATGAAAATTCTCACATTTACACATTGAATTGTTATACACCAAAGAGATTTAGAATTTAATCTCTTTGTTAAACAGCCTCTGTATAGCGACATTTGTGCGTAGTACTTCATTTTGATGATTTTATGCAAGTAGGTATAAACAATTATTTCATTTTAACTAAACATTATACAAATTCTTGACTAGGTATTGAGATCGACAGCCTTTATACTATATCCTTTTGGGGTTACGTTCGAAAACCGTTAACACAATGCAATTTATTACATTAAAATATTTTGTTACGATACATTTTTCGTTAGATTTTTCTGGAATAATTTTAAAAATAAACTCATTTGACTGTCAAAGACCGTCAACTTTTCTTCCGGAGAAGCTTTATTGTACCGCCAAAAGAGTTTATAACCTACAAATGTGAACAGATCGGTTTCGGAACGTGGTCCCATCCCCATTTAAACCCGCATTTTACGACTCAGTCGGAACTCTTTTGTCCTCTAGCCCCATAATCAGAGCACTCTCTATCTTCGCTTGCAGCCACGCCAACACTTCGGGGTCGGGCACTTCTATCGCCTTCTCGTCAGTTGAGAAATAGTTTACAAGTTCATCCTGAGAAATAAATTGTTACCTATTAATTCGAAGGCAAGAATTTCAAGATAACATTTGTGTAAAAAAAATGAATTATTATTATTTATACGCAACTCATCTCACTTCCCTTCTCAATGATCTCACTTTCCTTCTCACTCATTTCAATTCCCTTATCACTCACCTCTTTTCCTTCTCACTCATCTCACTTTCCTTCTCACTCATCTCAATTCCCTTCTCACTCGTCTCACTTCCCTTCTCACTCACCTCACTTTCCTTCTCACTCATCTCACTTCCCTCCGGAATCATCTCACTTCCCATCGCACTCATCTTACTTTCCTTCTCACTCGTCTCTAATTTCTTTTCACTCGTCTATTATTCTTACCCACTCGCCGACTCCCTATTGTTATTCGTCACCTGTTTAATGTTGAGCACGAGCTTGTCTCCATCGAGCCGAGGTACGCCGATGAGATCGTCGAGCCGCACCACCCACTCCACGTGCCAAGAGTTACTGGTCCCTCCAGCGCGCACCATGAATATGTGTCTGAGAACGAAATACAAATGATTAAATAATATCTGGGCGACCGAGCTTTGCTCGTAGTTCTTTAAAAACAAACAAAAACTTTATTTCTGCCCCTAAACACACAAAAAACAAAAATAAAAGCAATTTTCCAACCGGGAATTGAACGCGGATATCTCGGACGGAATTACACGTGTGAACCACTCGGCTAAAGTTATTGTTTGACAGCGTGAAATTTCCCATCATATTTAGCGTCGAATAATGCGAAAGAAAAAGCGCATGAAAACTCGAAAACGCGCATTTTCCCAGACATGAGACTAATCTAGGTCGATTTTTCGCTCCCCAATACCAAATTTCAGCGAAATCGCTGGAGCCGTTTCAGAGATCCGGATTATATATACAAGAATTTCTCGTTTAAAGGTATTATAGATATAGATTTTGAAAAGATTTATATGATCTTTTATGGCTGATTTATCCGCATTCTAGGTACAGTGGCTACACTGTTAGAATAATAATTGCCCTTTGCCCAGTAGCGTCAGTCCCAGTGCAGTGTCTCAGATACTTACTGCGTGGATATGAGCAGCGTGTAGTTGGAGGTCAGCGAGAGACGCGCATGCGCCATGTACGCGTCCGTGTCTGCGTAGTGCCCTCTGCCCAGTAGCGTCAGCAGCTGCAGTCCCAGGGCAGAGTGCTGAGAGTACGGCCGCACACCCTAAGCACAAACGATTGTATAATAAACTATGTGATGCCCGCGATTTCGACCACGTATAAACCGAAATTAACCGAATATTATTATTATATTACTATAAAAAGTCTAATCTGACGGTCCATTCTATTATACTACTACTTTATAACATTCCTCTGGTTCATTTACTACGTTTTAAGAACACGGGTACAACTTTGCCTTAGAATAGGACTTCCCCATGTTATTAATTTCACTTATTTCAGGGCGTCGTAACAGGCGACTAAAGGAAAAACAGGAGATGCACAGCAGAATACCTATCAATCCAGCTACCAAGCGTAATCATCTAGAAACGGGATCGTTTCTCATTGAGGTTGGATATCGAAAGCCAAGGTATTGGCGTTGGACTAGTTTTTACGAAAACGACTGTCATCCGACCCTCCAACGCAAAGGGGAAACTGGACCATCTTTTTTCGGATTCGGCTGTTCGAGTTCATCAAGCCGCCGCAGGCCTCTAACCTACCCGGGATAAACAACTTTACATACATTTCAAAGCATGGAATCATCTTACTTTTCAAACAATAGGTGACTCAATCTGCCATGTCTTGCAATGTCCCCACCGAAATTCGAACCCGGGACCTTCTGCGCGTGTTGCACGTCTGAGTTTAACGTTCAACCAACTACGCCGCAGAGGCGACGTGGCAATCCGTGAGACTTTATATATGGACTTACGAATATGATGAGGAATATCAGATTAGACAACAAATACGTTGCTATATTTTATAGGTCTTATAACGTGTTGCTCCATCTCAAGTTCTACTCGGATTGTCTCACCTCAGTAGCGGGGCAGTGCCTCGGCAAGCGTCTCCGGGCCACCAGCCGTCCGCCGCTGCGCTCCACGCACGACTTGAGCGCGGTCTCCGCACTGGCTCCCAGCTGGCGCGTCAGCGCCGCACGCGCAGCTTCGCGGCACACGTCTGGTACCAACCATCAACATAATCAGAATTTTAGTCTCCCAGAAAGCACCATATAAATAAATTGCATGTGGTAAGAAGTACTTACTGGGAGACTTAAGCAAGTACCACAGGCATTAGGAATGGCCATGGGTTACTAAGAGGTATCTAAATACCGGGGCACAATTCTCCAGTGGCTTGTATCCACGCGAGCGTCTCCTCCCGACCTTTACCAGGTCGTCGTCGGTCCATTGGTGATAAGTTTTTGGTTTCTTAGTGCGTGATCTTTATTCTAAAACTAGTTTAAATTACTACAACATAATGCTGAATTAAAGCCTTTTTGTCAGAATTTTTTCTCTTAGTTTAGTAGTACATACTTGTATTTTTACATACCTACTGTATTTTTGTACTTTGTTGTAAATACTCGTATGTTGGCAAATATTCTGAGTTACTATCGTACCTACTCCCCATTATGTTCTTAGAGCGAAATGCGTGACCCAGTCCCATTTCAGCTTACAGACCCCTGGGCCTGTTCCATAAAAATACTATTCGAAATAAACTAACAAATGTCAGCCATTTTCGGCTTTTCGACCAATGAACGGCCACTATGGGCAATTGTATTTTTATGAAGCAGGCCGCTGGCTGACTTAACCGTGCTCGATATCAAATTACCGCTTACAAATTAAGTACCTAATGCATCCATACAAGTATCTGTTAAACATTCTCATGCCATGCAGTCTCCGACTACTTGAGTGCAGGAATAACAAGAAGCCCTACTTTCAGAATTCCTTATCAGAATAGACTTGACGCAAGCCAGAAACGTCTTCGTCTATTTTGTTCTAGACTTTGTACTTATTTGGAATGGCGAAGAATATGGCCATCAATACCACTGAACAAATCATGCCCCACGGTTTGCTATTGAATTTTGACGTGACGTCTCACGCCAAAAAGTTAGCTTTACGAATGATATCTAAAGTATACTCAACTGTTTCTGGTAAACTATAAAAGACACAGCAATCATCGTTATGTCAAAATATAGCCTAAGACCGAAGCTAAATGACCTTGCTATACTTTTAACAGACTTCAAATAAGTGCCCAGATTGTGTGTGCTCATTATTAAGGTAGTTAAAGTCGGATTTTAGTTCTTTTTGAACGCGTTCGATCTCGATTTCAAAGTTCGAATCATCGAAAGCTGACGTAAACCGCATACGTCTGCGGCAATAGAATACAAGTCCTACCCAGCTATTTCTGTCAAGCAATTCTGAAGTCTGTAAGCATGCTGTTTGAATACGTATCCACGCCTATACTTACGTCTCACAATAACGTAATGGTCATCTACTCGAACATCCAATCACGGCACGATGTAAGAAGGAAACGAGAAACACAATTAATGACGTCAACACATACATAACTACTACAGGTCTAACGCATAACTTAGTCTGTTTCTGAGTTATGAACCTCAGAAACAGACTCGGTTATGCTACAGACCTGTAACAATACGGACAGCAACAAGGCAATGAATAAACAAACACGACAAATAAAAAAAAACATTAGCAGTTCTAGATATTGCAAATTGATTTGTGTCATCTGATAACCTTTGCCACAGCATATGTTCAGCGCCCATTGAGCCTCATTTTATATTTTATCTAGTATTATTACTCTTATTTTATCTCTTTAAATGTAATACCTAAAAATAAATACTTTATCTAAATTACTCTAATTTTAACTCTCTAAAATACCGAAAAAGAAATTTATATCTGAAATTACACTAATTTTAACACTTCAAAACTCTACGGGCATTCAAACTATCGATTCGTGACGTCATATACATATGAAGGGAGATAGAAATAACAGAGTCAATAGTGTTTTCATAAAGAGTCCAGACGACTCAGAAATGTGATCAGATTAGAACTAAATTAACACTACTAAAACCTTGTATTTAATTAATACGGCATCGCCGCCTGTCACTGACGAGCTTATGTTATGTAGAAACTCTAAACTTTGTCAGTGACGGAGTACTGTGGATTCTAGATTATGTACACTCGAGTACAAAAATATGTGTCTACTTTTGAACCATGTCAGATTCATCTTTATTTAACACTAGCAGCCCGTCCCGGCTTCGCACGGGGTAGACAATTATTTATTTTTGGAAATTTGGATATAAAACACTTTTTTTCACAAATATTTTTATTTATTAAAAAATTATTATTTATTAATTATATATTTTAAAAAATTATTTCAGTGTCCCCTCCACCCCGCCCGCCGCGATGCCCGGCGCGCTTTTCAGACTGCATCGCAAACAACGGCCACGGCGCTATGGCGGTTTTGTTTACTGTTTGAATTTTTTAATTCGTAATATCTTTTGAATGGAAAGTCCAATTTAAATAATTTAAAAACTATTTTATAGGTAGTTAAATGGTCTTGACCATAAAATAATTTATTTGGATAAGGATTAATATAAACACATAAATAGCATGGTTTGAATTTGGTTAGCATTTTCATTAATGTTTAAAATAAAAAAAGTTGTTGTAGTGACATAACTACAATAGTTGGACATATGCTACCGCGGAGTTTTTTGTAGACATTATGATGTTCTTCAATATTGTTGTACATTATTTTGTTCTATCGCTAATAGTTTCGGCAGCGCATTCGACGAAAGACATTTTAAGACTCATTTTTCTACACCTTCGGTTACATTGTTCAAATTTTACCAAGGATCCCTAATTTTTTTCAAAATGAAATGTAGCCTATGTCAAATTGGAAGAATGTAGCATTCTATTGGTGAAAGAATTTTTTGAATCGGCCCAGTACTTTTTGAGCCTATTCATTACAAACATACAAACATACAAAAATAGTTACAAATCTTTCCTCTTTATAATATTAGTGTAGATTTCTTTCAACACACTACATAGGAACAAGCAAGAGTGAATGTGACATGGTTCAAAAGTGAATACATATTTTTGTACTAGAGTGTACTAACCGATGGCAAGTATGTTTTCGTCTACACATATGGAAATACAGAGTTACTATAAACTAAAACACATCTTGATACATGCGATTTAGCAAAACAATCAGGCTATGACGTCATATACCCTTCAAATCTTCATCCATCCCTATAGCAAAACAAGAAACAAAGCTCGTGCTAGCTAAATGTTTTCGTTCAATTTGATTGTTTAATCAAAAAGATATATCGCATACTTCCTCTTTATTTTTCACTAATTGTCACCCGCCTTTTCGCCCACAATTCTAATAAATCAAAAATATTATTTTATTTCATGTATTTTAAAATACAAGAGTTAAAAGGTTTAGTCATTTTCATCACTGTCATAAATTAATTAATTAATTACAAATTGTCACAATTAATTTATGAATAGTAATTTACAAATAGTAATAAAAGGCTAGCCCGAGTGATTTCCATATCTATTAACATTGACCTTTTGACACCACAGAAGGGATTTCCACGAATAAAAATCAACCTCCTAATAATCTAGAAGGTGCCTGTTCACCCTCGACTTGAAGACACCCAAGTTATAGTTTTCAGGGAATACAGACGCCGGCAGCGCGTTCCACTCCCTGGCTGTAGGCATGATAAAATTAGAGTTACCTTGTTCTGATGGTTTTCCTAAAATAAATAATAATAATGTTCTGTACGGAACCCTCGTTGCGCGTCTGACTCGAACTCGACCGGTTTTCTAATTGAGAACTTCAATACATTCATACCTTTCATGTCAAAAAGCGATAAGTGGTGCCTTAACGTGCGCGATAGAATTGATAACAAAACAGAGATATCTCGTGCAATATCAAGTCTAACATGCAACTACCCACGTAGTATCTTACCGAAGGTGGGTCGTGAGATGAGCCCGGTGAGGGACAGGGCCACGCTGGCCGAGTTGTGGCTGTCCCCCTCCACCACGGACGCGGGCAGGTCGTTGCTCAACGTACCCTCATCACCTATGTCGGTAACAATCGTCATGTCCATGATGACTGATGACTATATTATATTAATCTGCCAGTGTTAGAGATCGCTTCACAATAAATGCTTCGGCATTCTAGATGGTTATTGAATTGAATGGATTTAAACAATGTTGGGCCAATTTATCATAGATTCAAAAGTAGATTAAACTTTTTCTATACATGAATTTTATATTAAAGTAGGTAGTTGAAACATGATTAGATTGAATTGATTGGGTTCAATTCTTATTTTAAGCCATATACCGAAAATCCGTCCGTACGTACTGTAATATTTTCCGACGGGTTCTATTAGAAAAAGTCAAATCAAATCTTTGACAGAATCATTTAACTTTTCTCTCAAATAAGAGCAAGAATTTTTAAGATAGCTACCCGTCTTAGTGGAAAGTATTTCGTCGACCTCGAGTTTATCGTTACTTGTGTCATTAGATGTGACGTCATGCTAAAATTTCGCTAGCGAAGGTCACAACGGACGGTAAATCGCATGGTATTTCTAATTCCTAGGTACCTGTTTTGCGTCGTGGTTGTCTGACTCGCGGCACGTCTTCAAACATGGCGGCTGCGGAGGCGGCGCCGCACGCGCATTGCCCCAGCAGACGCGCCGCCCCGTACCCCAGCTTGAACGATATGTCCTCCGCGCGGCGCGTGGACATCGTGCCCTGCGCAATACCGCATCATAATCAGCCGCAAAGTCCACTGCTGGACATGATTTTTTGAAATGTCATGGTTTGCAGTTGACCCTCATCTCACCTGATGGTAAGTGACGATAAAGCTAACGAATGGTTATTGTGCGCACCTAGGTGCCTGAAGGTAATGAGGTGCCGAGTACCGATAGGTACCTCCACTGGGAATCGAACCCGGGACAACATTTTACATTACACACAAGTTAGTCCAACAGTTACCCATTAGGCCACAGAGGCGGAGTTTTGACAATGTAGTGATGATACTCGTACCAACGTTCGATAATGTGTTCCCCTGGGACAATTTACGAGATCCACGTATAGGAGAGGTTCATGTTATGTCCAACAGTGGACATGTATAGCTAAGAATGATAACGCTTTTTTTAGCAATATCTTGACCCAAAATCCTGTCTCTGAACAATACTCACCAAATTCGGTTCGTAATATTGCTTCATGCCCCTGTAGAAGTCCCCGATGACGCTGTACGGGTTTCCGAGGATGTTGAGTCCCAGCACCAGCACGTAGAACTGCTGCACCAGCTGGGTCCAGTAGTGCCTTGACGCCAGCTCCAGCAGGGTCGACAGGGAGACGGGGGCGTTGCGAAGTTCCAAGTACGACATTCTGTAATATACCAAGCATTATACAACGTGTACAAAAAAGGAGTGATAATACTTAAAGGTGGGTATATATCCCTTGTATAGAATACACTGTGAAAGTAGCAGCGTTGTAAAGGTTAGTTTAAATTTCCACGCATTTTAATTTCATAGGTGTAACGTCGTAATTTTTGACAACCCTAAATGTTTGTTTACCAACGCGAGCACTGGGGTCAATGATGAATGATCTTATCTTTGGTTTTAGGGGTTATTGACACATGTAGAACTAGGATAGGGATGATATTCAAAAATTTTAGTCAATATTTAAAATTCGTTTTTCTCCAGATTCGTACGGTTTACAGATGTCTACTACCGCTCCAAACCTTACCTAACATATACCACACTTCAGTTTTATCACTCCTTTTTTGTACACGTTGTACAAATGTTGCTGCGACATATAAAGCCACGTGTTGGCTTGAGCACGCTTTCATCGTACAGGATTAATGTCATTCATCACCAGGTCATATCTAGGCCAAATGAACCCAGTTGTACGCACGGCTACAGATCAAGCTATACATTTCCAGTATAAGATGAACTAGGATTGTGCGGGATTACATTCGATGCGAGGTCAGTGTATACTGGAAGTGTATGGCTTGATGTGTAACTTGATAAGCAAAATTGTGGCTTCTAGTTCAAGTCGGGTTACTTAAACAATTTATAACTCAACAACGACTGAACCGATTATTATGATATTTGATTTTTTTAATAGTCTCCGCCCCGAATAGCAGAATAACGTGGGATAAATTCAATAATATATAAGGATAATTAATTTTTTGACTGATTTCGTTAATTCGTTTCTGGCGTATCAAAGATTGTATATGGATTTAAATATGTTTGTTTGTCCTTCCTTGACGATGTAACCGAAAGTCAGAACGACTAGATTTTTTGTATATGGATAATTAAAAGGACATAAGCTACTTTTTATCCCATCGAACAAGTTATTCCCATGGGATCAATCGGACAGAAGCTAGTTTATACGCCAGAAAATATAATAGCGTTGACGTTTCGTAACCCGTTCCCATACCGCTCCCATACCTCAGGAACAGACTCAGTTATGCGTTAGACCGGTATTCTTTTATATCTCAATCACGCTGTCCAAAGAGCTTGCTATTTGTTGAAGCTAGAGGTCTACCAACTCACCTTAACACCACATCCTTCATGTCGCACAACGAGGAACCCCAAGAGTTAAACAGATACTCCAAGAGATCGCTATTGAAGAGCTTCGGTCGATTCTCCTTCTTGTTCCCAAAGCGTGCCTTCGACGGACTATTCGTATTCTCCGAATACCCTCGCGAAGACAGACTCAGCACCACTTTGATGGGAGACAGGTGAACAAACTCCAGCAACACATTCCTCCTCGCTTGTAACTGACTCTTCATCGCTAAAATCGGCAACGGCATATGGACTAGAGCTAGATCTGCCCGCAATCGTACAGCCGGTTTCTCTTCAATCTTCCAATGATTCAGTATATCGAATACATAGTTAACAAATCCTCGATCTAAATTGACGCAATATTCCTGGACTAGGATCTTCAAATATTTATAAACGTCTTGATTCAAAGATGGTCGATATTGTTTCAGAGCGACTACTTCCAGGCAAGGTTTTACGTCGCGATTTCTGACGTTGGTCGGCGTCGGAGCAGGGTACAGTACACTCGGGAACACAGCTTCGTTCAACTGATTATCGATTTGCAGCCGCTGCAGCTTTAAATGAACGTAAGTGTTGGTGTCCGATCTCCTGAGCTGCAACCATACGCCGGGGCTATAAGTGCGACGCAATTCGGAAAAGAACGGCTTGGTCATTTGCATTTTTTCCAAATCGATGTGGATATATTCCTTCAATTGGCACTTCTTCTGCTCAGTTTGGTACTTGTCCTCAATCCAGGTCGTCAGATCTGGAGAGAGCTGCTTCCATTTGTGGCTGACATTGACCTCCCAACGCGGCAGCGAATCCGTCACGCTCACATACGCCAATTCCTTAACACCTGACGTAGTTTGCACACACACAGACAAACTTATACCTGACAACGACATATATACTTCATAGTTGCTCCTCTCTGAATTAATCCTCATCCTGTATTGATACGCGATTCTCTCGTCCTGAGCCAAAGCGAATACTCTCTGGTATCCATCCATGTACGAAATCCAATACACGATGACTTTATCTTTCCTAATTTTCTTGGTCTTCTTGGTTTCTGGTTGCTCTGAGCTGTCTGAGTCACCTGAGCTCGATGACATAGGTTCTGGTGACTTTGGCGTGAGACGCTTGAGCGTCGACGAAAGTTTGGAAGTGACGCTGTTGGTAGCAATTAAAGTAGAATGTTTGACGGAGTGGAAGCTTACTTTTTCTTCACCGTAGCTAAAAAGAGAAGGGAATATTGTTAGTATGCTTTTACAGTAGCAATAAATATTACATTTTTTCAATTTTTCGTTTCTCATGGGAAAAATACGGCTCATGGTTCTTATCCGTCAAAGTCATGGCCGTTTTGGCGCCTAGACTAGCAGTGTTTGATAAATTTTTCGAGCTTCCCTGAGCGTGGGGACACACCTGTCTTTGCTGTTCAGATCTCTAGGATGACCTAGACCGGGCTTTCTTGATTTGCACAACCGCAGACATACTGAGTCAAATATGTATATCTCTCTCAGATATATGGAGTTTGCATGTAAGTCTGCCACTTTCTAACCGGCCAGCACCTTCTCCGGGAATGCTGGCTGTATATAGAACTATAGAAATGGTGTGGTATTAGTAACTCACCCATCCTGATTGCAATCAGCAACGTATCCCTTCCCTTTATTGTTGTATATGTTCCAGACGAGGGTCCGGTCCCTGCTGGGCTCATCCCAGGTGTACAGAACGCTCTGGTACGGGCTGAGTAGCGTCGCCTGCCCGGAGCCCGCCTGCTGCAGCTTGAGGAACAGATCATCGCACAGGTTGTCGATGCGGACCGGCGCGTCGCCCGCCGTGAACGGCTTGAATGTGATCGTGAAGGGGCGATCCGTCCCACCCGTTACTTCTACGCAGATCGCTGACTGTAAGCAAAGGGGTGAAGTTATTGTTGTATAAGCAGCTTAATCATCATCAGCCGGTAAACGTCCACAGCTGGACATCGTCTTATTTTTTTATGTATGATCTGTTTGCACTTGGCCTTCATCTCACCTGATGGTAAGTGACGGTAAGGTCGTTGGATGGTAAGCGAGAGAACTCAGAAATCTCGATCTAATGAGGCGCTGGCTATGCTATCTTTCATAAATAAAATATAATAATATAAAATTAATATTTAAGGGGGCGGGCTCCCAGACAACAAACGTGATTTAATACAATTTTTATAGATTTATATACGGCCGGTTTATATATAGCGATAGTTGATGTGTCGGAAAGGAGATACGCTACTTTTTATCCGGATCGAATAAATTGTTCACGAATTGTTGAAAAATCTTGTATTCCACGCAGACGGAGTCGTGGGAAAATCTAGTATTCATATAAACAAAGCTTAAGAAAAGACAAGTTATGTTACAATTTTTCTATATTTTTACCCCAATTTAAATAATCAAAAGCTTTCTAGATTAGAAAATTTGAAATCGCTGACGTAAAGAGTTAAATCAACGTGTCACATATTATCTAAAAAAGTTATTAATTCAATCAGATCATCAGAATCAGAATAAATTAATCTAAAAACCAACTGAATATTTTTTTACGTTCAAACGAGCTGAGCAACTTCAAGATCTAGTAACAGCGTAGGTCAGGGCTGGTCCTAGGAAGGCTGTGTGGGGGGTCGCTGTGGTCATGCATGATACAAATGAATCGTTCCTTATTTGTTGTTATAGCGACTATTGTAATACACGCCTATGAAAAAATCTAGTGTCTATCAATTACATCTGTAGAGTGTGTGTTTTATTATTTATATATTATTTATTTTACTTCTTAGTCTTGCAAATTGTAAAAAAATGGATTTAAAAGACACAGCCCTGTGACAGAAGGACGGACAGCGGAGCCTTACTAATGGGCTCCCATTGGATTGGGCTTTAAGGTACGGGACTTTAAAATGAATAAAATGTTAGATTGTACTTATACAGTCCTAAAAATGAGATGGGCCATTGCAACCCGATTGTTTTATCCATATCCCGATTATTTTGAAACTCTGGGCACACTCTCGGATAACTTTTGGACGCGATAACGTCTTATAAATCTATGAACGCCGGCTGCACGCAAGAAATAGTGTCCCGTTCCGACTGAGCCGAGCGTGCAAGCGAGAGCGCGGAACAAGCGATAGAGAGGCACGATCGGCCTAAGCGTTCGGCTTGTGACGCAACTTTTCTTATGACGTTATCACGTAAAATTATCGTCCGTAAACCGACTATACAGACCACCAATTTATTAAAGTTAGTTTTGGTTCGGTTGACCCCCACATGTAAGCCTAAAACCGCGACTGGCAAAAGTAACTGTAGCATTGGCGTGAACGTGTGACAGATTACGTCCAGCCGGACGGGCGCTGACTGAATCAGATCACTGGAACTGGTTCCTTAAGAATACGAGTGTTATTATAATTAGTTAATTACCCAAAGATAACTTGTAACCGCATGAAATGCTAATTTAAAAGGATATTATTACTGCTATTAGGTAATGATTTTGAACTGTTATATTATACAATTTATTTATAACACTTCATCGGGGACGCGGCAGGCAAAAGAAATGGTGGGACGAACTGTGACTGAACCGGAAGGAAATTAGAGATGTCTTGTTTGAACAGTGCAATATCAACCAATCATCTGTATAAGTCCACTGCTGGGCTGTTCATTATAAATATCTAAGGAACATACGAGTATGTAGATAAAAAAAACACTTATATCATAACAGAAAGTAATATTTTTTAGCTTTTTTTACGTCGTAACAGAGTCAGAATGGCTCGATTTTTTGTACAGGGGTACATAGTTGAAGGGTCAAAAAAGAATATAGGGAATATTTTAACCCGATCAAACAAGTCGTCCCCGTAGGATTATTTCTTGAGTCCCTAATGGAGCGCATCTTGAAACTAACTGATCGTATATTCCATAAACTACACGCTTGACAGGCGGATTTGCGATCGCAGTAATATGTTTTTAATAGGCTGCGGCTCCTGAATTAATATTTTTGTATTAGTTCTCTTTTTACGATACCCACGGGATGACGTGGGACATATCAATGACACTATTACAAAATATAGATCGGAGGTAAGTCTGACACATCGACAACCGTCACATGGATCTTCAGTTTGTTTGCTCTTTGTTAACGCCTCAACCGTTTTAAAGATCGGTACAACATTTGTTATGCATGTAGCTCCTGTTGTGAAGTTATACGAAAGCTTTCCACTAGCACGAGTAAAGTGTTATGTAATTTTTTTTGTAGAAATTAAAACAGAATGTACGCTTAAAAGTGCTTACTTTTGATAGGCTTGTGTTTGACCACAATCTCACCTTATGTTAAGTTTTGATGCTGTTGAGAATGGCACACGCTTGTATAGAAATATAATATTCACTCTAGCCTTGAAGAGCCACTGCTCCAGGCTGTAGCGCTCAGGAAAACAACAGTCATCAGGGAATTACACACGTTCAGGGAATATGACAAATCACCCAAATCAAATAATGTCATACGAGTAGTGAAACTAAAATATATTTCTAATGATATAATCCAAATCCTTAAACTAGCAATACAAGTAACGTAAGAAATAAGCCGATTAACAAAGACACACGAAACTTTAAAAATTGAACGAAACCTACTTTTCAAGGCATCAGGCACAAAAATACGCTTATTACGGGTTCGAAAAAACCATCGAAAGTAGTATTATGTAAAACGCATTGCGTCACAGACACGCCGGCGACTTCCGAGCTAAAAGGCTCTAATTCAATTGGCAACTTTCATTTCGAATATTATAAGACATGCGCGACAATTTCACCAGCTCTCAGTGCACTGAAAGCCCTTCTGTAAAACTGTCTCCTTAGTTGAAACATACGTCCAAAATAAGTGGAAAACAGGACAAATTCAGCAAGTAGCTATATCCAGTCGAAGTATAAAACATGGGACTGAAAACCGTGCTCGTTACGTTAGTGTTTTGTGCTATAGTGGAAATCGAAAGTGACACAAGTGGCACCAGTTGTGAAAGCTGTAGAAGACAAGTATACATCAGAATAAAAAGGGCTAAATACTACTCGAACCCTCCGCAAAAATTCTACAGGCGGCCTCCGATTACGCATCCCGTCAGAGGACCATTCTCCTATACCCCTCCGCCGGGATATATGACGGATGACGAGGAACCGACGTATCCCAGAACGAAGGTCAGTAGACGCCCTACTAACGAAGGATTAGCTGACGAAGATATCACTAACATGCTCAAATATCTGTCGAAAAAGGATTTGGATAAGATTGTAGAGTTCGCTGGAGAGAGGTATCCTGACAAGTACAGAGAAGAAAGGAGACCGCACGAGCTTGAGAGCGAGAAGTTCTCTTCTGCAGGACCATATGGTGGTGAAGATGACGATAGATCGTATGGCCTTGAGAAACCAAAGATCATATACGCGAGCCAACCAGATGCGTTTTTACCTAATCAAGAATTTAGTCTGGATACCAACCACGATATAAATTACATTAAAGATGCTACGCAGCCTAAAATTGTTTACGTTAATCCATCACAAGGTTTTAATACAGACAATAATCCAAATATAAACTATTTAAACGATGCAACTCAACCTAAAGTTATTTACGTGAACCCACCGCAAAATAGCAACCCAATAAATTCTGATGAACAACCTAAAGTTCCTAATAGCAACCAAATAGAATATATGAATTCCAATAACGGGTTCGGTCCTCCTAATGCAAATATGAATCAAATGAATCAGCCAAAAATAATCTACGTTAATACAGGCCAAACGTCAAATTATGTTCAAAATCCGAACTACAATCCAAACGAGCTACTTAGCAACACTAACAACAATCCAACACGGACCACACAATATTATAATTATAACAATGCTTATTCTAATGGACAATCAAATAACATGTACAGCTATCCTACAGAGCCATCGCGATATCCAATCGATAATTATAGAGGACAATCTAATGCAAAAGAAACTCCATTATATACCTACGATAACTCATATTCAAATACACCATTGGAAACTCAAGAAACGAAAGATAGTTATCAGGTATCATTTGTGAATGCTCATGTACAAGATGTGAAAGAAGTCACTGAGAACCTGGAGGATGTACTTCCAAAGCCAGCAAACCTAAGAGAAGACGATATAGACGTTTCGTTCACAAACAATGTGCCCAAAGTTGCGAAAGCTGAGACAAGTTCGTACGAATTGAAGAATTTCGGGGATCTGCCTCTGATGAACTTCTACAATTCGAAACTTCACACGGTAGATTCTTATAACGTGCCGCATTATACAGTGAGTATTGAGGTCGGACCATTGCTTATTTTATATCAGAAAATAACAACTATGCACACTGCATGTTTAACTCAACCGAATGATGCTGAGGTTCCTTAAATGTAATTTTTAACGGTACATTTCATTTTCCCTCCATCATACTTAATTTATTCGCATGGTAAAATTCAAAATAATATTTTATCCATAATTTGCATGGTAACAGTGTATGCGCCATAGCATACTATCTCTGTCTCGTGTGTCTATGTGTTGGTTTTCTAAACGTCAGTGTGAATTTATTAATGAATGACAGTGTTACGAGTGACGTGGGCGGGAGCGGATGTTTAGAAGGTATTACCGAACACGCAGGCATAGACAACAAGTTATAGACAACTCCTACAAATGATACATAAACAAGTTAATGCGTTCAAAAAGAACTGGAAACCAACTTCAATTGCCCTATAAGTCTACTTTTATTAAGGCAAATTTAACTGGACCAAATTGAAATGAGACCACACGGGAAGCGCCACAATTCAAATAAAAAAAGAATCATCGAAATCGGTTCACCCAGTCAAAAGTTCTGAGGTAACAAACATTAAAAAACATACCCAATTGATAACCTCTTTTTTTGGAGTCGGTTAAAAACAATGGTACCCAATGAAATAAACTCTTGTTCTAGGTGACGTCACCGGCCGGATATCAGAAACCCCCAGCATCATCATCAACTTTACTAAAGCCATCGAAGTCGTCTCAATCGATCAAAACACCGCCTCTAGAAGTGGCGCCACCTGGTTACGATGGCAAAGATCAGAGCGATGCTCATCTGAAAGCGATCCGTATTTGGACTCATCACTCCAAAGGAAAGGCGTACACTCTCCACGACGACGGCACGCTATCAGTCGAAAGGCCGATAAAACCAAAATACGGACGGTAGTATGATAAACAAATGGTTGTAAATTTTATTTCTTGAACCATCGATAGTCATTAACAAAGTATTGTTACACTTTCTAAACTGCGATAGTTCGAAAATTAATTAAATATTTTATCTCTGTAGCTATCACAAGCAATTACGGTGTGTCAACTTTTTTATGTATGATGAGTTTACACTTGGCCTTCATCTGACCTGATGGTAAGGTAAACCAGAAGCCTCATGATGAGGTTCTGATGTCTGATTCTGTCATGATGGTTCTGCTACCTTTTATAACTAGCACCTTTGGCGGCAGATTTCGTAACATGGTGGTAGTTAGTCAGACATAAAAAAAGCCCCACTACCAACCACACCGAGTACCGATGGTACCTCTACTGGGAATCGAACCGAGGACCTACGGATTGTCAGTCCAACTCAGCCACTAGGCCTCGTTAGCCGAAAATAGTTTTGCGAATTCGAAATTTCTAAGCGGCTGAATATCGTTCTAAATTTAAAACACTAACCTGAATGGCACATATGTATGATCAACATGATTTCAGAAGAAAAAAATCTGAATATAGATTAACGCTTGTCCACGATCTCACGTGAAGGTAAGAGACGATGTGGGCTACGATGGTGAGCTTTGGTCTAGAAGATACCTGTTCATTCTAGAGATTGTAGCTTTGTCAATTCACACGAAATTCATAGAAGTACGCATCGACAAATCGTAGTGATTTTTTGAAAACTGATTTAAAATGTAAGAAGTAAACAACCAACCAATTAAACAACTGGATAAATCCTTAGTTCTATAAACAGGTCTATTTTATAGCATTTAAGTGAAATTGTCCTTTAGTTATGAGTAATCTAATCTGTTACAATCGATTTAGTCACGAGTAGGTTAATGTAGATTTTAATAAATTATTTCTGAACGACGCGTGTTTCCATGACTAGGTTATATTGTTTTATTTCTCTTTTGATCTCCAGGATTTATTTCTCTTGGTCTGACTTTACTAGTATTATCTTTAAGTGTCACCAAACAAATACCTATATACAGGATATTTTATACGGAAGCATTATTTATCCAGATATAGTTTACAACCGTACAAATCATATGTGAAAGCAATTTTGTTAAATATGAGTAAAAATTAAAACAAAAAATTTAAAAATGTTTATTGCATCATCTCATCATCAACAGCCTATATATATCCCACTTGAGGGGCTCAGGCCTACTCTCCTACTGAGAGTGTATGGGCCATAGTCCACCACGCGGGCCCAGTGCGGATCGGCGGACTTCACATGCCTGTTCAAGACATGCAGGTTTCCTCACGATGTTTTCCTTCACCGTTAAGCAATCGGATAATGTACTTGAATTGAAAAACAACTCATAGGTACACGGCTGGATTCGAACCCGGTACCCTCAGATTGAGAGTCCGCGCCTTATCCATTGCGCCACCGACGCTTGCATCATCTACTACAATTAATATACAGGTTTTGGGGTACTCCTTTTAAGCTAAAGATAGCTTGTATTAGGAGACCCCGCTCTTCTATAATGTAAACAGCCTAGTAACTTAGTTAATAAAGAATTAATCATTTTTAAAAGTACGACCGAGCAGCAATGTATTGCGTCCAAATTGACTTGACAAAGGATAAACATTTTATTGAACTGTATATAAATATGAAGTGTAAAAAGATCCGTCAATCAGTCGATAGCTTTTTGATGTAATTAATACATTGCGGGCTCAATTATTTTGTATGAAAAAAAAAACACAATTAACTAACGAAATTAATGTAAAAGTGTTGTTAAGGAGCAACACTAATTACCATCAAAATACACGCCCGTATGAAATATACACGCTGTATACGCATATAATCTCCACGAATATTATAAAGAGGTAAAATTTTTGATTTTGTTTAGTATGAGGAAAATACTCAACCGATTACAAAAATTATTGAACCAATATAATAGATACATAATTAAAAATAATAGGCCAGGCCTGAATACCCTAGACTGTACGACTCCCAGAGTTTTTTTCAATAAATAATAATAATAAAATTTATTAAAAACTTACCCCTTTATCCATCCTTAACACGGTGAAATGGTTCTTCGTAATCGGGAAATGTTGTGATACAACCCCCGAATCCCTGTACTTGCAGTGCATCGACATCGAGTCGGTTTGCGGCCAGAACGGTGTACATTGCTGCGGGGCAAGGTCAATCCACAGATCGGCCGCTTCGTTCTCTTCCATGAAACGCAAATGTCGGCGAGTGTCGTTGTACACGAGGAAGTATGGTAGAAAGGTCACTATCTTTGTTAGCTGCGGGCACAGTTCTGACAGAGTAACCTGAAAACGAAAATTGTTACAGTTTGTGAACCTAGATAGACCCACGACGATGATCTGGGAAAAGTTGAAAATAGCCTGATCTTTTTTAGGGTTCGAACTTCCGATGCTAAAACGGAGCCCTTATAATCTCACTCTGGTGTCTTTCTGTCCGTCCGACCGCTGATTATATCAGCAACTACTAATACTATCGACTTGAAATTTGGAACAGTTATGGGAAATGGTGATCCGAAGGGCTGCAAGTAATATATTTTATTGGTATTTAAAAAGAGGACAAAATCGTCTAATGATATTAATGAATGTGAGTATTTGTACAACATTTCTTTTGTATTATATAAGATTTTGCTGACGGTACTTTATTTCTGCGTCAGATCTACTTAAGAGTACCCATCAAAACAAAACAAACGATCCCAAGCACGACGGGTTTATAATATAGCCTTATAGAAATATAGTGCTTATGCTGCAGGACTTACAGTCCTATTTTAAGCACTGGCTGATCAATAATTCTCTATGGCTGTTGTTTTTTTGTATGTTAATGCATTAATCACTGGTGTAGTTTTGGACAGTAAATCATTTTTTACTTTACTTATTTTTACTTTAATATTTAGTTTAGAAAGAAAGAAGAAAGACCGTAACCACCGACCTTCTACATCATCAGACCAGATCGATTTTACGGTGGTAAGTATGCCAAATTTCAGTTATATTCATACAAATGGTATAACGTGATATCGTTTCTTTCACTCGTCGTTCCCTACCTCGGTAACATTATGCAGACACTACTCACAGTGAGCAGAAGTCGGTAGTTGATTCGTCGCTCCGTGTGCGCGCACACGACTAGTCCAGGCGCGGCCGCACAGGGTCGGCACGCGCGCGACCACGTCGAGTGATGCGCGCGTACCCGGATCTTGTCGTCGCCGCGGCGCGCGCGCACGCTCGGGCTCCACAGCAGCGGCTCGTCCGTCACCTCGTAGCACGTATCCGAGTGACGACCCTAGCGGGACGTAAAACCACTCAATGGTGAATAAACACAAAATCAATCACATTCTAACGCATACCACAAGATACGTAACCCCTGGCTTGGATTGAGATCGTAATACATCGCAGAATTTTGCGAAGCAGTGCAACAGAACCCCAATGAGTTTAATCTGAAAAGTTCCTATGTTCCTGTTTGAATTTTATGTGACATAGTCTAGCCTTTAATCACACCTCATTTGTACAACGAGTGGTATGGTGGATATAGTAGGGGAGCTCATGCTAAATGGAGATTTACTTCGAGCGCGGCAGATTAACATATGGGAGATACCTTGCACCCTGGTAAGTATCTCTACCTCATCCAAGTATTTCAGTAATCTGTCGTCACGCTCAAATCGTCAAATTATTGAAGTACTCCCTTTTTAGCATGTAGTTAACTTAGTTAACTAACGTAGTTAGTCTTAATCTGATGCGCTCGAATATTTTCAACTATAGATTTTTTTAAATATTGGTTGGCTCTACACGCGCGGCTCTATATAGAGGGCTTAGATATGGTAGAGGTACTCAACAGGGTGTAAGGTATCCCCCATATGGTAATCTGCAGCACTCGAGTAAATCCCCTCTTGGGCTTCCCTACTATTAGGAGGTATGAGGGAACAGATAAGCTTACATACATACAAAGGTCTCTAAAATTATAGCCTTCCAATAAAAACTATCCTCATGTATCCCGGGCACGGTATGCGTACCTTCATCTGCAGCGGCAGCTGGGTCTTGTTGATGAGCCAGTAGGGCGCGTGCACGTACACGTGCGTGCACTCGCCCGCCACCACGCGCACCGACACCCCCAGCTGCTTGTTGCCCCCGTCCGTCTCGCACTCCGTCCACATGCTCACGTTCTTCTCAGTCAGGTCTGACAGGCACAATATTCAGATCAACAACGCTCGAACAAAGTCTCACATATCTTTAAAACTACTACGATCAAACAACGACCCGCAAGTAATTTTCGGCCGTGGTATCTCAATTGGGTAGTGCGACAGTCCTTGAACAGTCGAGGTTGGGTTCGATCTTCGCTCGTAGTAATGAGTTCCAATTTGGTATTTGGAATTTATGTACGAATGATAAAAATCATTACCATTGGCTTTTCGGTGAAGAAAAACATCGTGATGAAACTTGCACACTCCTGAGAACTGAGAAGTTCAAAGGTGAAGCCTATCAATCGGCACTGGTCCCGCGTGGTGGACTATGACCCATACACTCTCTGTAAGAGAGAAGGTCTGAGCCCCCTGCGGTGAGGACATATATAGACTGTTGATGATGATGCAGTCACTTTAAAACATATGCACCTTAAGTTGAAATTAGCTGCCCTCCTCGTCAGAATACAGGGTTCGTGCTGTATGTGCCACTTGGGCCCAGTGCGGATTGGTAGACTCAGACACACCTTTGTATTTCTCCTCAGTTCTCAGGAGTGTGCAATAGTTTCTTCACGATGTTTTCCTTCACCGTAAAGCCAATAGTAGTGATTTTTATCATTCGTACATAGATTCCAAATAACAAATTGGAACTCATCGGTACGAGCCAGGATCGAACCCAAACCTCGATTGTTCAAGGACCGATGCGCTACCCAACTGAGCTGACATGGCTTCAAATTCAAATGACTTCAAAATGACTTACCAGGTGATAAAGTGAAGCTTCCAGTCCAGGGCAGCCCCATATACTGCATGTCCACATTGAGCCTATGTGGCTTGGCCAGCTCCAGAGTGTAGGTGTGTGTTCTCTCACCAGCCTCTATCCTGGCGCGCCACTCCTGCGAGGAGCAGCGCAGCTCCATGGCGTACGGAAGACGGTTGTAAATGGCCAGTGGAGGGGTCACCCGGATCAGATAGTTCGGGATGGCACGAGTTACTTTGTGAGATTGACACCCTGCGGACAAAACATTGCATTTAATGGGAAACCTCTCATATTGCTTACATACAAAACTTATTTTGCCATAACCTTTTAAAATAGCTGGCTTCAATAAGTAATTATCTACCTAAAAATAAGAGATCAGATCATAATGTCTGGTCGTAAATATAATTAACGTAAAACTTTATTGTCAGCTACAATAGCCGTTACGCAGCTAGTGTTCCTTAGATGGCGTATTGAACAATAAATAATACTCGTAGTGTGTAAAAATGACCACAGCAACTGTGTCCGCGTATTTTCTTCTCTCTATAAATCGGCGACCAGATCGTCAATTAACACCTGGAGTGCAATTCACTAAGCCATTCACTCACATCCTTACAACTGAACCTTGGCTGACGATATCTCTAGTTTCCGAGGCAACAAGGGTCAATATCGAACGACTTCAGCGAAAACATCCTCGAGCCATGAGGAAGTATTAATTCCTTAGTGAATGCGCCCCAGGTTATGTACATTGTAGTCAAGAGTTGTTCTATTTTCATCAAAAAGAACTGGAATATATTCCTTGAAGACTCGCCTTCCACAGCCAGTATCCTCATCGCGAATATCCTGTTGTCGTCATCAGCTTTGGCGGGACATATGATGTCCCGCGGCGTGCCAAGGTCGTTCGCAAGGTCCATCCACCAGATACCCTGCGTGGCGGTCTGGTAGCTCCTGGCAATAAACAACAATATTAAAATTGGTCCTTCACTGTTGGCCGAATAGACAACCTCAAAGTCACCCAGCGAGCTATTGAACGACCTATGCTCGGAGTTGCTCTACGTGATAAAATGGAAATGAGGATGGAAATGGAAATTCCAATACCTGGAATGAGTAAAATCCGTAAACAAACTCAGGTCACCGACATACTTAGACGATTCGGTCAGCAAAAGTGGCAATGGGCCACATCGCTTGAAGAACCGATAGGGAATAAAAGTACTAGAGTGGCGACCACGTGCCAGACCGTTCCCTACTAGATGGATACACGACCTACAAATTAAAAATATATTAAATAAGGGAGGGAGATTCGAATCGAGTACAAAAATCCAATATTGAAATTTGGTGTACAGTATTTTGTGTATAATTTAAGTTGATTCCCTTTAAGTTAGGTTAGTTAAGTTAGTTGTAAATTGACATATTTTATTGTATAATTTTTTGGGTGCATGCAGTTATCAGCTTTTAATTGGTTACGCATTTGAATTGAAAAAATCAAAATGTGGAGTGGAGTGGAGTAGTAGTAATTGATGTCTGTTCAAAAAAAAATGTTGCGGGTAGTCGCTGGATGCAAATGTCTCGGGACCAGTCAATGTGGATGCTATGGAGGAAGTCTATGTCCAGCAGCGGATGTGTTCTGGCTAATGATGAATATTGGTAAATATATCAGTCATAATCGGCTGCGTTAGTCCTAGGTATCGACCGCCTCGTCGGACTGTGATTACATATTTGTAATTCCATGTCGTCTTCTTTAGTAGTTTTCTTAGTCAACCAGAAATTTTCACAGCTGAACATGAACCTAGTGCTCTAAAGAAAACGACGGTATTTGCTCTAATCGCAACACTTGGTAGATAGGCTATTGGGTATAAACAGACAAGGGATCAAATCCATAATACCCGCAAAAACAATTCAGGAGATACAGAAAGTTGTGTAAAATATTGCCGGTAGATTTAAAAATTAAATATAAAACATCAATCGATCACTACTATAGTGACGACTATAAGACCACTATTGTTAGTAGCCACTACACCAGGAGCGTCAGAGAGGGGAAGTTCTCTCAGCCAACAGCCGTTAACTACTACGGGCAAAGGCTGAATAAATATGTAGTGCCAAGAATATTCAATGAGCTCGCTTGTCTGAGAGAAACTCCCAAAACTAGCAAAACAGACCTAAAGAATAAGCTAAAACAGATTTTTTTTAAATAGAATATAGAATAGAATATAGAATAGAGGTAGATATTATGTATAGATAGTGAATAGCTTTAACTACATAGCATTATATAAGGAACGGAGCGTTACTCGCCAACAAACTGTTTTTCAGTTTGGCGGGAGATAAAGAATTGTAAAATAATATGTACTTTTGAAAATAAATACTTTTAAAAAAAAAGTACTCTATAGAACATAAGTTCCGTAGCAAACTCACTCGAAGTTAGACGGCAATAAGAACAGCTTGCAGTGGTAAGCTATATATAGTGGCACGTTGTATGTGTCCTGCGGGGCTATCACGGCCAGACGCATCTTGTCATCGAAGGGGTTGGCCACAGAGCCGATCAGGTCCGCGCCCACAGCCTGTAGGTCCGTTTTAGAGTAGAACAGCTCCAGTGTGTACGATGTTTCGTTGCGGACCTGCGGAAATAAATTATTCTTTAGAAAAAAGAAATTTTACTCTAGAATAGAAAAGTATATAACATTAGTTATAGCGTGCGTATAACAAACAATATCGTTACCTGTAAGGGGGACCGCACGGTGATCTTCCTGCTGTTGTATTTGGAGGTGCGCTCCACCACCACGTAGTAGCGGGTGTTGTTCTTGCTGGGGTGCAGCACGTGCAGCTTGGACACGGTGCGTTGCGGGCACAGGATCTACAACGTTTAACAACATATTAGTGTATGGGTTCAAAGAATTTTCCTAGGTAAGCGTTTCCAAGATTCCAAAAACTCTCATGTGTCTCATAATCAGCTTACATCGCCACACCTGTCTTTACATTACGTTAATTGAGCAACAACCTTTGACTTTGTATGTATTGCTTGCGATCTAACAGCACCAAAAATGCCATACGCATTCAAGAGTGGGTAACAAAAGAATATTGAGAGTCACAATGTCAAAATTTTTGTCTGTGGGATGACAAATACGAAAACTCCTCTTCATAGAAAATCTTCCTAAATCTGATTTCCAAATAAAAATATTTTGACACCGGATATTGTTTCAGCGCCATCTATCGAGTATATCGGAACTTTTTTGAACGACGTCTTTGAAGCTGTCCTTGTATGGGTTCAGTGTACGTTGGTTTACCGTGAGATGATCGAAGTCGTGCAGCCTGATGTGCAGAGTTTCGTCTGTGTAGCGGCGGTAGAGGGCGTCGACGGCGGGGGGAGCGCGGGGCGAGGCGTGCCCCGTCGGCGGGGGAGGGGACATCGCGCCCGCCGGGAACCCGCCCTCGAAGCAACTGTCAGAGAAAATGTATCAACATTATGTAAGTAAATGAGATGACAATACTGATGGAAAAGCTGGTCTAATGATGGATTTGGAATGTCTTTTGACTCTGTAACAAAAAGATTTAACCCCATCGAGCTTCGTCTCGTTTGATTTATCAAGTAATTTACTTCTAGATGATCTCCAGGATCCTGATGATGGAGCCGGAAGGTGGCCACAGAAACTGCTCAACTGAGCAAGATAGCCCCGCCGTCGATGTGAATGGGCTCGATGTATTTTTGACAAAAGCTCGCATAGAAAAGAATATGATAAAACACACACCGCCGCCTCCGTGGTCTAATGGCTAGATGGTGGGATGTTTTCGGTTTGTCGGCAGACTTAGTTCACAGCTAGCCAGGACATAAAAAAGTGCCCCTGACACCAATCAAACCTGAGAGCTTTTAGGACCTCCAGGTTATGAGTCCAAGTTTAGCCATTGAGCTACGTAGGTGGCGTAACTTTGCGGCTTTGGAATGAGCAACCTTTCATACTTCGGTCAGTTCCATCAGGTAATACCAAGGCCGGATGTGAGCCCATTGTTAATAGCAAATGTATAATGCAGCTCACCAATCCCAATCATCACTGAGGTCCGCCATTTCTGGTTTCGTTTCGACTGCCGCGTCGTCCAGGAGATCTGCGGATGACGTATCACATCCTGGAATACCACATAGTTACCATTAGCGTTTCTAGCAAAGTATAGGCTGGTGAATATTGTCAGAATCGACCGGTGAACTTACAGCTTTATAACAGAACCAGATCAACCAGACTGTCTTCTGGTTGGTGTCGTAGGGCAGTCACTCTGTGTCTAAATAATACATATGTATGGACATATCTTATCAAAATGATCAGAAAACGGTCGTTCCTCGCCAGGTCGGTCTATGCTCGGGTCCTCAGGTGCACCTCAACGAGTGACTCACCGGGAGTGCTCGGCCTGCTGCCGTCGGCGTCGTAGTCTGCGATGGCCAGGACCCGGTCGTTCCCCGCCAGGTCGGTCTCTGCTCGGGTCCTCAGGTGCACCGTAGAACCAGGGCCTGGACAAAAATAATCATAAAATATTTATTGTGTACAAATGAGTTACGTTCAAGCATATCATTTACCATATCAATTTATAACAACTTATTTATAGGATTCTTCTGCCCTAAAGTTGCCTAGAAGAGATCGCTCTTAGCGATAAGGCCGCCTTCATTGTACCTTTCATATTCTTTTTTCTGTTATGTTATGTTGTGTGTGTGTGTGTGTGTAATAAAGATTATTTGAATCATCGTTGTTTTCATTCAACAACTCACCTATATCGTTGACGAGCAGCAGGGGTGCGTCACCCACAACTATCGCCGAGACGACGGCGGTCCTGTCCGCGCATGCGTTCGCCAGCGCTAGCAGCACTCTCGCCGCGGCGGGAGTGACCGTCACGTTGAGAGAGTCCCGCGACTCCAGCAGCACGTACGTGCACATCCGCTCCAGAAAGCTTTCAGTCTCTAGACCAGAATCCACGCTGTCTTCGCGGACCGGTTCCTAGAACATAGAGATATTTTGAAACAAGACGTTTAAGGCTCTCCCATGCTGTCACGCGTCTCATGATAACGCACGTAGGTCGTGATTGGGCGAACACATATACATTTATTTTCCTACAGTATTATTGAAAGTGATTAGGCCGACAAAATTTTCATACTTAAATACTATACTATATAAGCATCTAGGTACAACTGTTCGTGGTTTAAATGTTTGCATGCATTTTCTTCTGGGAAGTCAAGGTATCGTGTGGTGACCACATACCGGGAAGCGTATACCGGGCCGTCCCCCTACTAGGTGGACCGACGACCTGGTTAATGTCGCGGGAGTCGCTGGATGCAAGTGGCTCGGGACCGATCAATGTGGCATACCATGAAGGAGGCCTATGTCCAGCAGTGGACGTTTTACGGCTTATTGTGATGATGATGCATTTTCTTCAAAGTTATTGTGGTGTGTACGTTATTTGATCGAGAGTCGCTCTGTAGAAACAAGACGGTTCAAGACATGGCTCCTTATAATCTGTTATATGAGCATTGTTCCTACCTGCAGAGTGACGGTCTTGTGGTCTGTACTCTTAACGCGGACTTCTGCGTCCACGAAGCTGACAGCCTTATCGTGGTCCTGCTCGCACTCAGCCTCCGCATCACTGCCCTCGGGGGCCGACGAGTCCTCGTCGTTGCTCAGCTCTTCGACGCTAGAGTCACTGTAATACAAATATACTTCTCATCAGAAAAATCGAAACACCTTGCAAGTTTATGTTTTGTAAGGATTATCAGAAAAATGTCGTTTAACAGTGAATAATACGAGGTTTTCAAATCCTAATGTTAATGTTCTAAATTCAAATTAAATGTTCATAGGTTTTTCTGATAATCCTTACTAAACATAAACTTGGAAGGTGTTTCGATTTTTCTGATGAGAAGTATATTTATTTAAAGTCATAAATTTCAAAACGGAAGAAAATCTTAGGTGAATATCGTCATTTTTAATTCCTCAGAACAAAATTAATATTACCGATTTACAACTTCACACTGTTTCTTTAAATAATTAAAAATTGGCGCACACTTTATTTTCGATACTGACTTTGTAAACAACTGTAACTCTAACAATGACTAAACATTTGGATGTGTTTCGCTCATTCTGCTACTATAAACACAACAAATCAAAAACCATGAAAATCGGACCAGCCGTTCTCGAGATATAAGTGTTCGAACAAACCCGACCTTGTTTTATACATTAAGGAGAGAGGAACCTTACTCAGTGAACAGATGCCCGATAGCCGTCGCCAGCTTGTCCATGAGCCCATTTTCGTTCTCCGAGTCGGACTCGTCGACGTCCGCGGCAGACAAGAACGACATGTTCCCAACGCTGAAGTCCACGTGACTCTTGCTGTCTCGCCCGCTCGGGTTACGGATGAAGGTCATCTCGTTGTCCGTGTCGCACTCGTCCGCCGATGTCTCAGATTCAAACTCTGACTTCTTCTTCTGCTTCTTTGAGTCGGTCGCAGTCGGCTCTGGTTCAGACTCTTGTGTTGTCGTTAGACGAGACGATATTGGGTACGCTTTAGCCTGTGGAATTTTAAATTACGAACGTTTGCAATTTATTTTAATACCATCGTTCACGAAGTGTCGCTACAGACGAACAGAACGTGTGGTTGTAGAAAAATCGGCCAAGTGCGAGTTCCGTTCGAAATATGAATAGTTAATCTACTAAAAACATATTTTATAAGAATAAGTTGTACTAGCTCAGTTGGATAGAGCGTCAGTCGTTGTACAAGGTCTGGGTTCGATCCTGTCTCGTACCAATGAGTTCCAATTTGTTGTTTAGAATTTATGTACGAATGATAAAAATTGTAACCATTGGCTTTTCGGTGAAGGAAAACATCGTAAGGAAACCTACACACTCCTGAGAAAAAATTCAAAGGTGTGTGTGAAGTCTACCAATCCGCACTGGGCCCGCGTGGTGGACTATGTCCCATACACTCTCTGTAGGAGAGTAGGTCTGAGACCCTGCAGTGGGACATATATAGGCTGTTGATGTGTGTTACAGATTTTTACTACGAGTAGAGTTCGCGTGTGTGTGTGACCTGGTACAGTGTGGCATTAATCTCCCAGGGCCGGTACAGGTTCTCCATCCTGACGACCGGCTCCACGAGCGGCTCCCACGCCGTCAGACGCTCGTTGTAGCACGACGCCTGCACGGTCAGCGAGCCGCTGCCGTGCAGCTGGAGCGACCAGTCGTGCAGTGTCAGTTCTGAACTCAACTGCAACACACATTAGATAAATTAATAAACGGCTTTGATCTGACTGACTGTCACACAGATCAACGCACAGCCTAAACGTATGGACTATTTATCATGAAATACAGGAGTAATTCATTGACTCCAAGTGAGCATGCTACGCCTTGCCGTCACTTACCATCAGATAAGACGGCCAAGTGCGGGCCAATTGAAGCCCAAGAAATGTATTCTTCACGGGCTCACTACGAAATGATTATTTTAAATTTTATTCATATCATTACAAACACATCGAGTTACGATGTGGCTGGAATCGTGGACTTTACAAGACTTTATAATAGATATTATTTTCGGTCATTTTTATATACTGGCTAGCTACCACAATGTTAACTCAGTCTGCCGTCAAACAGCAGTGTTGATAGAACTATTGTGTTCCGTTATGGAAGGTAGCAGACCCATCACCTCATTAGGGCTGAGACTTCTGAGTGAGCAGGCCATCCATTGTACAGTTCTACTGTTTCTAAAGACTATTCTATGAATGTACAAAAAGTTTTTTAAATTAGTTCTAAATACGAAAGAAAATATTCGCAAATGCAACTAACATTTGCAATACTAATTACTTAACCGATTGAGGCTCGGGCGACTATATGCAAACGTCGCAGTCAAATTAAAAACAACTGTGTTTTAGACCACACGACTGAAGTGAAACTTCTTTAGCTTGTCCCTACAATGTGATACAGACAATAGGCCTAAACTTTGTCTCAGATGTACGAAACGTAACTGGCTATGAGAGAAAGAGAGAAAGAAAATGTGTGCTCGCACTTCTCTCTTGCCCCTACAGTAATATACTAAACGTAACTCTCTTTCTATCTTCACTAACTTATATAACCCTCTCAACTTCCGTTCGCCTCGCCCGATCACACTTTTCGTAACGCTCTCGTCACGCATTCACCTGCCTACTCCCCAAGTCAAGTGTGTGTAAAGAATTTTTACTTCAACAAGATGGCGACTGCCTAAACTTACCTTGACCATCAACACGGGAACCCTAACATTCTGCTCCAGCTCGAACAGCACGCGGACGCTAGGCACGGTCCCGTGGAAAGTCTCGCACACTTTCACACTAGGGTACTTCGGCTGAACGTAACTATCTTCGGCATTTAGCAGAACATAAGGAGTCAGCTTCTTAGGAGACCACAGGTCTTCCTCGGTCTTCTCTGGTTTGAAGTTGTACATGTGTGCGTTGGATAGTCGGTCTTCTTCCGTCATGTTTAGTTCTAGGGTCACTTCGTCGATCAGGTCTGGGAAAACATTACATAACTGCAATTGATTGGCCAATCAAAGACTAAGGCAATCCGCAATGAAAATATGTAGCTTCATGCAAAAGGAAGAACGGAATCAATATAGTATCACTTCGTTGTCTGTCTGTCTGCCAAGACAACCTACCCATGACGGTATGCACGGTGGTGGCAGCTATGTGCAGCTCGATGTCAGAGAAGGACAGCTGCACTTTGACGCCTTCCTCTATGTTCTTGAGAGTCTTTGAGAACTGGACGTCGCACGGCTTCAGCACCATTTGTGGAGGGAGGCTCTTGAGCTTGGACTGGAGTTTAGACATCACCTAAGGATAAGTAATACAGAGGTAGTAATTACGGATTATAGATATGACCGGCCCCGAGCTACTTGTATCCAGCGACTCCCCGTGACCTTTACCAAGTCATTGGTCTGTCTCTCTCTAGTAGAGGGACGGTCCAGCGCACGTTTCGGTGCGTGATCGTCACTAGAGAATCCCTCATACACCCTGTTATCTGTTTTCGAGCGATGTTGCCTGCCCATTGCCACTTCAGCTCACTGACTCATCAAGCTATGTCGAACACTGCAATCAATCAGAGATCATTTCGCTACCAGAATCAGTACTGTTCCTCTTCTTTACAGTTCCGGTCAGTTCAGACTTGGTGAACACACTCAGTTGTGTTTGACCCTAGTCAAAGTCATGTCAGCTGTTGGCTGGATAAACTCAGTAACTCAGTGAGCTATGGAATGAGCTATCCCTACGTGATAAAATTCAGAGTGAGTAAATCTGCAGACGAACTAAGATCACCGGTCAATGGTCGGACTGCATCGCTCAAAGAACAGATAACCGATGGGGAGTAAAAGTTATCGAGTGACGTCCGTCTACTATGGACCGACAACCTAGTAAAAGTCGCCTGGAGTCGCCGAGTGCAAGTGGCTAGGGAGTGGTCATTATTGTGTCATACCATGGAGGATGTCTAGGACCAGCGATGAGAACGTTCCCGGGCTAATTATGATGACGATTTCATTTCGGTATCAAATGTGACAAACTTGCAGTGAACGCTCATAATAGTATTCTATAAGGTAGCTTCTCACTTGTAACCCAGCTAGTTCCACAACCAGACTCTCGCTGCTGGAATGGCAGGAGTAGTCTATGAGAAGCTCTGTCCTCAGCAGCAGCGCGTGACCCTCGCTCTTGGTGAAGTCCGTGAAGAACATGAGCTCAGGCTGGCGGAAGTGGATCGAGATGGAGAGCCCTGGACTTTCTTCGGGGATGGAGGTGGCTGTTGGTAAAGAAATAGACAATGAATATTCGTTATCAACTGAAAAACTACCTCAAGTAAACACAACAGAGAACACTTTGTTCAGCATACAATAAACAACAGACGGCGGGAGTCGCTACTGTTCAAAGGAATGTGTACTGTATTGTGACTTCTAGTTCCGAAACCAAACGTCATCAAAGATGCGTTGTACCTTTTCCAATAATATCTGGGATTAACGACGATGATTCATGTTAAAGTTCTAAAGATAGTGTTCTAGGAAGTTCACGGTACCAAAATTTACTTTACTTTGTTATGACAATCGAGTTCAATTTATAAATTTAAAAACCCCTACGCTATAATCATACCATTACTATAGCTAAGAACCACCGCAAGGAAATTTGCTATCACGTAAAAAAAGTTACAAAATCGGTACAAGCGTTCGAGAGCTATGATGCCACAGACAGACAAGCAGAGAGACACACTAATTGGCGTCAAACTTATAACACCCCTCTTTTGCGTCCGTGGCTAAAATGATGTGCATCGTCTTCTAAAACTAATTTCACGAATTTATTCTTTTCCTTATAAACATGCTTGAAATTAGTTTTAGGAAACGCTGACACACGCAAATTCCATATTATTTATTGCTACCTCCCACTTGAACTTTATATTCCTATTGCTATAAATAAATACATATATGTTGTAGTATTGTGCAAAGTAGGTACTGCTAAAGTGTGCGAGAAAATTCAGGTGCTGTATTAGATGAAGTCAGTCACCTGCCGAGTAGTACCCGCTGGTGGAGTCACTGGAGCTCGGGAAGCGGTTGTTGTTCCCAGGCTTGGCAGGGTTCTGGTCACCCACGTAGCCAAGGTTCACCACACCTCCATCCAGGGTCTTGTCTCCTGGTACACGACACATAAGGTTGATTAATCTCTGGGTTTTCGAGCTTCGCTCTGTCTTGCAATATCTCGGAATGAACGAAAGTTATAAGGGTACTTTGTTTGATTAGAGACCTATACAAAAATGAAAAGTATAACTTTCTTAAAGATTGATTCCTTGATCAATCGATATCTATCCATGTGAGTATATTACCTGGCATGGCGTCTAGCAATGTCCTGGCCAGCTGCAGCAGGAAGGGCAGCGCGAGGTTCCACCGGGTGCGGTCTACGCGCACGTCGCAGCTGCGGCCGGCTGCGGTGGCGCGCACGCTCAGGTCGATGAGCGGCGGTCGGCGCACTGATATGCCAGAGGTCGAGCGAGTAGCACCACCTTGTGACTGGAATATCCTGGGCGGAAATACACACTAATGTAGCGACAACCTTTTTATAACAGATCATTTGTATCTTTTTGGGACAAGGAGTCACTGGTACGTTGCTACATTTAAAGAATACGAAAATGATTATTTTCTAGGCTTTTGGACACATTTACAATTCACATTAGCTCCCTCATTGTGACAATTTTAGCTAACAAATACTTATTTAAACTTAAAATCCTTATTTACAATCTATCAACCTGAAGAACAATTCGGCTAGGCTCCAACACAATTTAGTTTAGTTACCCCATACCACTTCGCACGAAGAGTTTTGCACCTTCATTTTTTATCAATTCGCTGCCTGTTTCTGTTTTTCCTGAGCGCTAAAACCTGGATATCTTCAAGACCAGATTGAATAGGCTATTTCTAGTCAGCCGGGAACCATCCTAGACCACACCGTCGCTTAACATCAAGTGGGATTTTAGAACACAATGGATTCCACCTCTGCTCATTACCTTTTGATAACGATGTCAGGCTCTGGTCTGATGTCCTCCACCAGTAGACTCTGCAAGCTGGCTCTCAGCTCGGTGCTCGCGTCCGAGTAATAGTCCAGCTGGAGCGTGGTCTCGCCAGCTGTCAGCTTAGCCAGCCCGTGGCTGAGGTCCCGCACCGGCGACGACAGGACCTCGTCCATGTCGGAGAACAGCTTCAGTTCGACCCCTTCTAGTGTGAACCTGAAATTGGCAGAACAAAAAGTATAAGGATCAGGATCTAAATAATTATATTCTATCCTCTCTAACATCATTGAATTGGCATTAGAGAGAATGAGATAAATATACATTGTCTGTTGGGTTTCGGGAGAAAAAGCCACGAAAAAGCTATTCTTTGGTAGTGCATTTATTCGATCAATTTTAATATTTGATTCCACAACCTGTGCTGTAAATATACTGTGGCCAGATAGAACGACCGGCTCAGTTAATAGAAATTGTGAGCAAAAAGAGTGACTCTCTTTACCATCAAACTTTAACGACTACCAAAGGAAAAACACCAAAACCTATTTTAAAACAAAGTTATGAATACCTTAAAACGACTTCCTTCCGTATGGTCTCCCCTTGTGCGAAGAACGCCTGCAGTTTCTTTACTGAGGTATCAGATTGTTGTACTTCCGTTGGTGAACCAGGTACTATACCGCCTGTAATAATTATTTTATATACATACAAATTTATTAAGTTAAATCATAAAGCTCCGACAGCTAATTAAACGCCTCCGAAGCCTAGCTGCTACAAACTTGGACTTATAATATGAAGGTTGCAGGTTTGAGTACCTGAAGGGTACCTGTCAGCTTTAACCAGGTTTTCGAAGTCCACCGATATAGACAGTCAAACACTGTTGTGTTCTGGTAATAAAAGATAACTTAGCAATCCTGGCAAGCCAAACCTCCTCCAAGCAAAACCTTCATTGGCGTAGGGCTTCAGGATGACCACCACTTACCATCAGGTGCGATCAAAGACATTTAAATATATATATAGTAGGTTTAATTTAAATGTCTTTGGGTGCGCTGAAGGTAAAGTGAAAGAACATTGTGAATTTGAAATTTAGTACAGTTCGTTAGTTATTACTTTATACGATCTCATGCAGTGAAATCGAAAGAGATTGCGTTTCAAAATGGCGCCCAACAAGGTTGTGCGAACGTGTATTCGAACTTTTTGTTGAAACCGTGTCCTTATGATATGATTGTTGCCATTCTGTTCGTAAATCAATAGAACATATAAAAAGAAGAAAAAAGGGTAGTAAACTAATTGGATGCAGTCGATTCTCAGCTGGGCTGCTTGCCTGTATAAGAATAATAAATTGTTCAACTACAATAACTCCATTAGTATGTTTTCTTAGTTACATAGTTACTGACCGATGTAGTGTGCCTCGCTGAGGTTGTCGGTGTAGACACACATGACGGTGGCGAGGTCCTGCTGCCCGAGGTTGATGATCACCGCGTCCATGGTGACGTCAGCGTCGCACAGCAGCAGGTCGCGGTGTGCGCCCGCGCAGCACGTCTGCTGGTAGCTCACCGCTCGCTTCACGTCACACCGAAGCGACACCGGCTCAAGGATTGGCTCCTGGTAACGACAGAAATCCATTCAAAAATGTTTATCTCTGTGCGCATGACGTAAAAATCTAATAAGGAATTATAACAAGTGAGAGAGTAACAAATAGTGAATAACTACATACTTTTATTCATGTAAAAGGCCTATCTCAGCTCATGCTGCAACCACAGAGTGATTGCAGCGCTGGTTTTCAGGTAGGCCTTGACTAATACTAAACTAATCTAACTACGAGAACACAGTAATTAATGATGATCATGCAATAAAGACTAACTGACCTGTACTTTTAGAGTTCCGGCGAGCGTCATGACGGCCCGCGACAGTGTAATATTGACCAGTTTCACAAGAATATTGTCTATGACTGGACTCTGCATCGGACTCGTCACCTCTTGGTTGGGGTTCACTTGTTTGAAGAAGTTCTCGATCAGAAGGTCGCCTGCACAATACAATACATCACATATAGATATTGGTTACGCTAGATATCCTTTACTGATGGCGATACACCTCCATCAAAGTTTCATACTTAATTTCTTTGGCCATAATCTTTTAAAATAGTATAGCTGGATTTGTGTAGTAACTATCTAAAAATAGGACATCAGATACTGAGGTCACAGATACAACTTCACAGTGAATTTTCACAAACACAATTTCCATTAAAGGCGGTTAAAGACGTTATTTTTAGTGCAGCGAACCATGATTAGATTTGAGGAATCGTGAGGTGTTATAATGTGAACTGTACCCACCCATGTTGAGAACCAGCAGATTCGGCGATGAAGGCTTCTGTGGTAGCAGCAGCACCGGCGCGTGGATCTGTACAACACATGTCACACAAATAATTTTATTTTATACAGACATTACATATTAACGTTAGCCATCTTTTAATGCTTCCATACTAAATTTTTCTTGCCATAATCTTTTAAAATAGAATAGTTGGCTTTGATAAGTAATTTAATTATCTAAAATAGGAGATGAAATTATAGTGTCGCGAAATAAATATCATTAATACAGCTTTATAGTTAGCTACAATAGCAGTTCAGCAGCTAATGGTTCATAGATGGCGCTTTGAACAATAACCGAAAAAAGTGTTTTTAATGAAAATTGTGATTCACTGTGTTAATGATACTCATTTCGCGACATTACAATCTGATGTCCTATTTTTAGATAATTACTGCATAAATCCAGCTGATTTATTTTAAAAGATTATGGCAACAGAAATTTAGTATGAAACTTTGATAGAGGTGGGATCACCTTAAGACACGAATTTAATATGTATTATTTTTATTTCTATTGCAAATGAAATGGCTATATTTCTAACTATGGTACATATACATGGTAGTAAAGATTGTACCTCTATGACCAGGTTGAGCCTGGCGCTCCATGATCGGATCCCTTCAGCTTGTTTCTCGGCGGCGCGCTCGGCAGCCACGGCCGCTTCTGCTGCCATAGAACACGGCACCAGCGGTTCCAAGAATTGCTGGAATACAATGTACAATCAACTTCACTAACAGATTCCTTTTTTCCTATTCTTCTGAATGATTGATCTGAATGAATGAGTAAATGATTTCATTAATACTTCGTAAGTACATACATCCTTCAATACAAAGAAAAGAATACGACGCAGACCTCGTGGTTGACAACTGTATAGATATCGAAAGCCTAAACTTAAGTGCAGAAGGCGCTCAATATATAACTGCCGTGAAGCCGACCGACGAGGTGGGAAAGAGCGAAGAGGAAGAAGATTTCTTAAGCACCAATGAATTACATTTCCTAGCTCTTCTTTTTTATCCTTCTCCCCTTTTCTTACCTGCTTTATTTGCTTTGAACTTTAAAGGCAACTACTGCGATATAGTGGTCTTAAAAATTCTACTTATTAACGCTCTACATTAATGCTATGCCTCAAACTAGAATCACATAGATATATGGCATTATTTAACCTGTAGATGATGCAGAACACAATAGAAGAGCACCACATGCAGTCTTCCGAGATACACACGCAGCTCTCCATTGGCCTTCACGCTCTCCGCCTCGCCGTAGAACTTGGGCGCTGCGCGGACGTACTTGATCTCCAACACTTTGTCTTCGTCTGGCCACACCAACTGCAACACAACCGACATGCGCAAAACGGTGCTTCATAAAGTAATGTGATATGTCATTACATTACGTACCGCGTAACAATACATCGTACCATTACGCATCACTCTAAACATTACCTGAAATACGCGCCGTGATAGGTGTGAGTGAGAGTGCATGCTGGACAAGCTCGAGTAATGTTATATGAAGTACGTGATGTTTGAATTGGTCGAGTAATGTGTAATGCATCACTCGCATTAATTACACGTCTACACCACAATGTCAAGAGCTATATAGTCACATTGTCATCTGGAAAATGTACTGCTTTTTGATTATAAAGCAATTCTCCGCCAATTTATAACAAACAAGAGCCAGATAAGTTTTTAGCGCGCTGAAAATGAAGCGTAAAAATGTGATAGTACCTGTGGCCTGAGTTGGTTGGACAAATCATCGTTACGCTAATATTTTACTAGTTTTGTTAATTTTAATTTGACTATGTAGTAAAATTCAAGTCGAAGGCAAGTCTGACGTGGCGATCTTCTGTACAACAGTGGACTGCGCGATTACGAAATGTAATGAAACAAAACATGCGTGTGTACAAGTTTTGCTGTTGTTTTTGTGAACGCAAATTTATTTTAATATCATTAGTTGCACTCTAATTTAGTGAATGACCAATGCTATCTCACCAAACCATCCAGATAGCAGTGTTTCATCTAAAACAACGAAATACGTACCTTAGGATATAGCGTACAGTCAGCTAGATCATCCAGCTGTATGGAACTGAGGTACAGCTTGAATATCATGCGGTCGTTGGCTCGGAACACACAGTCGCTCTCTAGCGCCGCGAGACGAATCTCTATGAGGGAACAATCCAGGTGGCACAGCTTCATTGACACCGAAGAAGCCCTAAACGAAACAAATAACAGCATAATGAGATCGTTGACAAAAATATAATGTGATATCTATCATTCGAGAGACCACGAACATAAACAGCCCTATCAATACATTTTACAATATAACCAGTCGAAAATTAATTCTATTCATGCGGTGAAAACATACTCAGTACAAATCAGGCACGGTCCGTCACGTTACCGGTCGATATGGGAGCGTTAAAATGTATAAAGCTTATATCGACATTTATTTAAGTCGTCTCGCAAAGTAATATAGTTATGTCCTTTTCAGAAAACGTTCCTATCCGAACTTACCTGACTGAGTAGCTGAACTTGGTGGCCCCTGACGGCACAGGAGGATCAGCTTCCGGCTTCATCAGGTAGTCCCACAGCGTCCTCGTTCTAGGGAGCAACGTCTTCTTCAAGTTTAGAGAGTGACGGGTTTGTATCCTGTAATAAATCAATATATAAGTAAAAATAAAGAAGAAGAAAAACTTTAAATATTATTATTTGCATCCTACTACTATAACTTTATTTCATTCTCACCACGCCGCCCTCAATGACGTCATACGAAGGGCCCTTGCCGTTATCAACCTACCGGCTATCTTAGAGCCGAATGGTCTTCTACGGTATGATGGCAAGAGGCCCGACGGAATACAGTCATGCCTTGGAGACGGGGGAGCCCCTAGTGTGGGACGCCACATGTGTCGACACTTTCGCACCTTCCCAAGTCAGCTTTATACGTCAAAGTTGGCAGGCGTTCAGGCCGCGAAGACAAAAAAATATACGACCCTAGATCAAGGATACGAATTTGTGTCTTTTGGGGTCGAGACCCTTGGGCCGGGGGGTCGGGATCTCATATATTTTTAAATCTATATATATATATATTCAATGTATATATTACAATGTAAATATGAAGATTTTGAGAACACGGGCTCGGTGTCCGCCACCAGTGAGACTTGAACTAACTCACTTGTCATAGATGTACTGCAGATACTTGCACAGCTTGTTGAGAGAGGACGAGTGCAGGGTGAAGGACACGGGCCCCGTGTCCGCCACCAGAGACTGTTCCACATTGTGGAAGTGAGACTTGAACTCGGGGCAGTCAGCGCGCACCTGGGGTAAATCATAATCAGTTAATGAAACATTTGGGTAATTTGAGATATCTACATTCAATCAACGGCACTATTTATCAGCATGAAACGGATATACCTACTCAAGGCCAGAATAGTATACGTATATGTCGCAGTTGTATTGCTAAATAAGCTGTCAAATGAACTAGCTGGTTTACTAAACAGCTTGCGTTATGTAAATAAATAGATGAACGATGTCAGACCGGGGCGGTGTGGGGAGTGCCACGTCGTCCGCGCGCCAATCTACTTACGGGACTCGATGTGTCTCATCGCGCATGCGTCGAGCGCGCACGAATCGCTAATCACAAATAGCGCCATCTGTGCATGTAGCTAAGAACTACTTCACGACTGTGTAAACAGCTAGCTGTGTTGTGTAATAAATGTTTGTCTCTGTCTACCTTCCTATATAGCAGGTTGAAGAGCTCTCCCTCGCTGGTGAACACCTCTAGATACTGCCCGCTGGCGCTGTGGTGCTGCTTGTCGGTGAGGAGTGCTGCGCCGACGGACAGCTGCAGCGCGGGTCCGTACTGCATCAGCGCAACGTCCAGGCACACCTTCGTAACGCTCACCATGATGTACGGACGCTCCTTTTGGTCCGACGAGCGGGACAGGTTTATCACTACCTCGCCTGGATGAGGGACAGAGAGAGGTGCAATCAGGCAATTTAAAGTCTATTACTACCGACAAGTTGGTGCGCTGGGATCATTCTCACTGTACACTTCATTATGAAACACGGGACAATCTTCTCAGTCACCAGTTTCACACACTGCTTGCTAGTTTTTATAAGTATAATTTTAATTATGTATATGTAACAGTTGCGTTGTAAAGACGACGTTAGGAAGGTTGCGGGGAACAACTGGATGGAAGTGGCGCGGGACCGGGATGGATGGCGCAATCTGAACGAGGCCTACACCAAACTGGTAGAGAATGGCTAGGAAGAAGAAAGAAGATATGTAACATGTAAACAAGTGTGTGGAAAATGAACAGGAATCTTATCTTATTATATGTTATTTAAGACTTTTGTGTATAACGCATCCTGTATTTTAATATATTTCTTAATGTGTTTTTCTATGTGTATTGTGTTGTGTGTGTTATTAAATAAGATGTGTCTATGTCTATGTCTGTATCCATCCATTAACTGGTCAATGTTTGCAGCCAATTTATCATACAAAATTGAAAACTTAGAAGTTAAGAAAACCTTAACATCGGATGGCTATCCTACAGGGCTATTATGAAGGCCACGATATAATTTTGTAGGGTGTAGATATCTCGTGGCCTTCATGTTAGCCTGAAATAAAGGGCATTCGTTACAGGAGTGACAAGTATAGCTTTATGTGGTCAGCTTCAACGTCAATTTATATACTTCATCTATGCGGTGAGCTTTAATAAAATAACATTAAAATTTAGGGCTGTCCCACACCTACCGATTCTGTTATCTAGGTAAAATCGAAACCGGAAGGCAATTATGCTATACAAAATGTACCCATTGTCACACACCTAGCAAAAAACGTTCCGGGCCAAACATAATCGGTAGGTCTGTGACGATGCTTATTCAAAACAATAATAACTGGTCAAGAGCGAGTCAGACTCGCATTTGGAATTTTCCGAATTAATGTGTTGATTATGGATGATTTAGACAATGATTCGTTGCGGTAACTTACCAACGATAAACCTCAACAGGGTGTTGATGTTGTTGCTTGGCGACACGTTGTCGTCGAACCCCGGCAGGTCGACCGAGCGCGCGTATATCTCCATGTCCTCGTCGCTGTGCTCGGACGACATGAACACGTGGTCGGACTGAGTGAAACCGAGCTTAGCTGCGTCCTTGTCGTACGTAGATTCTACAGCCCTGTGGAGGTCACCGTTATTGGAGTACATTAGAACATCATGGCGTGGTAAAGCCTATCTATATAGATACATGTATTCTTTTTTTTCTTTAATAGTATATGTCATATATGACACAAAAATTAATTAATGTTTAGTTTGTATCCTTTTTGTTTTTATGTGTGCCTGTTAAACATTGAAATTTATTATGATATATCTCTCTGTAACGAAAAATTATGCAGAGCAGGGCCTCCTTACACAAGTCGTCAGTACTTAAGAGGAGGTCCTGACAGTCTTGTATAAAGTTGAGCCTATTTACGAACACTAAACTATTTTAGTTTAAGTTAGCGAGCTATATGACCTGCATATTTCCACTTCAGTTTACTGACTCGTCGAGCTATGTCAATGCGCTTAGTTTGTGCGGAAAAACTTCAACATCATCAGCAACAGCCTATATATGTCTCCACTGCAGGAGTTCAGGCCTAATCTCCTATAGAGAGTGTATGGTCCATAGCACACCACGCAGGCCCAGTGCGGATTGGTAGACTTCACACACACCTTTGAATTTCTTCTCAGGAGTGTTCAGGTTTCGTTACGATGATTTACTTCACCAAAAAGCCAATGGTTAATGATTTTTATCATTCGTACATAAATTCTAAATAACAAATTGAAACTCATTGGTACGTGCCAGGATCGAACCCAGACCTAGATTGTTCCAGAACTGACGCTCTACCCAACTAAGCTACCACGGCTGCAATAAAAAAACTAACTTATTCCTGTTGAAGTATGCGGCAACGATCTTTGTCCTGAGCTGCAGCAGGGTCTTGTACCCGGGGTCTGGGGACACTCGGTCCTGTTCCAGAGCCTCGGTGACGTCAGGGTCTGCGTAGTCCTCGCAGTAGTCCCCGGAGTCCATGAACGACACCGGCACCGTGTTGGGGACCGGAACCGGCAAGTTGTCGCAGAAGTCCAGCAACTGGCCGATCACGCGGTCAGAGAGGTTCACTTTCAAACTTGACAGCGATATGTTCAGTTTATATCTGCAAAAAACACGCCCTGTATTACCACAGAATTAATATAGAACTAATTAGAGAACAGACGTTTACCGCCCCCCACAGATCTGCGATATCTCACCTTTGCCCTCAAAAAAGTGGTCCACTCAAGGGTCGGTACTATGGCGCTCGCGATTTCACTCTCACATGCGCGTTTATAAAAACGTAATCCGCACTGCATAATAGCACTCTTGTGTTTCCGTATGAAAGCATAGACAACGCATTGACTTGAGACTTCCCATCCAAACAGACTTATCATCACTGATCATCAGGTGAGATTTGAGATGAAGACCTGCAAGTGTATAAACGAACTCACCTCGGCAACAACTTGTAATCCTTCTTGATACTGTTGGAGAACACCACTTGCATCTTGATCTTGGGCACGAGGTGTAACTCCGAGTCAGCGTGCTTGCGGGTGTCGCGCCACGGTGCGTTAGACTCGCAGAACAACACCTGACATCATCATTTCGATATTTAACATGACTTTGAGTTAATATATAAGAGGAATATTAAAAGTAGACATGTGTAAGTAATGCGGTTGATGCATTACACACTATCGCATCACACATTACTAGAACAATTCAAACATCACGCATTACACATCACATTACACGCACGACTCGGTCGCAGGCAGCTCCATTCATTCTGAATTGCTCATATGTTACTGAAATGCAACCGTATTACTAGGAAAGAAAGGCTTACATTATACGTATTTTATTTCCGAGCATTGCAATACAATATCAAGCGATATTTAGGCTGTCGGCTGGAAGCGCATGATGCGTTTCTCGAGTGATGTTTAGAGTGATGCGTAATATTACGCGGTACGCAATGTAATGACATATCACATTACGTTAAGAAGCACTGTTTCGCGCATGTCTAATCAAAAGTAACACCATTGACTAGTTAGCGATATAGGAAGACCCAAAATGGTCTATTGGAGGGCTGCAGGACAGACTTGATCACTATGACTACAGCACCCACCTGGCAGCTGCATTCGGCATGCAGGCGGTCATACAAGCGCTCCTCCAGCTCCATGCACGTCGCGTCTTCCAGCACTAGGTTGGAGGGCTGCAGGTCAGACTTGATCACTATGCGGCTGATATCCAGGATCAATAGACGCCCCGCCCTGCAACAACGGGACATCTCAGATGAATGCATGGACATAGCCACCAATCAATCAGGCTGTTCCCACACTGAGGTTCGAACCCGCAACTTCCAGATTGTGACTCCAATGTCGAAAAACTAACTAGATCAGAACAGCACAGAATTCTTTTGGTAGATGTGAGTTGACTCACTTGGTGACGCAGCCGTACTCCGGCACGATGAGACAGGGCCCCTTCACATCAATGTTCACGTGAAACACCTTCCGCCGGCTGACTGCGTACGTCACCAGCGCCTTACTAACACCCCTGGCCTTATCCACGGCCAGGGATAGCTCGTCTGCTAGCTCCTCAGACGACATCGAGTGAGTTTGGAAGAAGTTTATCAGCTCCGTAAAGGCGTGCTGTGAACAAACATAATGTATAATATATCCTGACATTGGAGTTCGCAGATAAGGAGTATGCATTAACACATTTATTCATCCTTGAGTGGTCTTGTTTTTTATAAAACTTTATTACACGATTGTCCGCTTTCTTGGCGATTTCCGCGGTGACTACTAGACCGACCTTAGACCAGTTATACAGAATAATTGACTCCTTAGATTACTATACCAGTATACAGGAGCTCTTAGATTACTATTATTAGCCCCTTAGACCTGAGTATACGTGACCCTTTAGATTACTATAATTGACCCCTCAGATTACTATACAAGTATACAGGTGCTTTTAGATTACTATAATTAGCCCCTTAGACCAGCAAACGTGACCCTTTGGATTGCTATGATTGACCCTTAGAATGCCTTAAATTACTATAATCACCTATAATTGTCCCTTGGACTACTAAACTTTAACCTTAATATTACTATGATTGACTCCTTAGATTACAATAATAGCTCCTTTAGATTACTATGATTGATTCCTTAGATCGACCCTACATACGAGTATAAGGTATATTGATATTGTTCGCGTACCTCAACATAGAACAGTTCCACTGGCTCCATGATGCAGCTGAGTCCGTAGTCTGCCTCGCTGCTGAGCGGGTTGTTCTCCACGTCGACCGCCAGCAGGTTCCCGCTGGTGGGCGCTGACACCGTCTCCCCACAGAGCAGGGGGACCAGTTCCCCGTCAGATGATACGCCTTCGATGACTATGCTTTCCGCGCGAGCTGACAGCTACAAAATTACAAGTTTACTTATAGAATAAGTTTGTATTAATTAATAATTTTAATCACTTCCGTGGCCTAATCGCTACACGCTGGTACTTACAATCCAGAGGTACCGGGTTCGATTCCCAGTTGGGGTACCAATCGGTACTCGGTTTGGTTGGTGGTACGACATTTTCCATGTCCGCCTGGCTAGCTACCACCATGTTACCTAAGTCTGCCGCCAAATAGCAGTGTTAATAGCTATGTTGTGTTCCGGTATGAAAGGTACCAGAGCCAGAACCTTATTAGATTGAGGTTTCTGGGTGCGCACGCATACAGGTGAGATGAAGGCCAAGTGCAAACTCATTATACATAAAAAAGAAGAAAAAATACTTTTTTAGTGAAGTCATGAAGTTGAGGCATCAAATCCTTGGATTACCCAGTCAATATTATTCCAGTTGCATTTATCTGCAGTTTTTAAACCACGCACCGCGACTTTAAATCCAATTCTTACACGAATCATAAAGTCAGAAATGTACATGTGAATAGCATATCTCGAGTTGTAATCTTACCTTATATGCTTTAGCTGAGGGTCTGGTCTCCAATGAAGCTAGGAACTGTGTGATAGTGGCCACCAACACTTCTTTGTTTCTGTTCATCAGCGTCAGGGATATATTCCCCAGCGTCACGTTTATTTTATGTTCTAGAAACGGAGAGAAGTAAAAAAGTTCACATAAATGTTGTCACAGGCCACTTAAAAACTCGCGGGGATTCTAGTCCACATGTTTACTACCGACTCTAAAAATATGACCGATTTCTAAAATATGCCAAATTCGATTATATGGGAATTTCCATTATATTATGGCATAATATTATGCCAAATTCCATTATATGGGAAAAGCTTCAGGAATATCTGTGACTTCATATTCAGTTGACTTTTCCGGCTGACAAAAGTAAATAAGAAATTACTTTTGTGCAAAAACGTTTTTTTTTATTTATTCATTTTTATTGTAATTTATGCACCAAACAAACTCTTTTCTTTCTTTCAAAATATAAGCAAATCAGTAGTGAAATTATTTTCGAGAAAGTAATACTTAGGTCAAATGTAATTCGGCCAACACTAACTTTAGTAAATTGCTTTTCGTAACGCACAAATACGAATCGACAATCGGTCAAATAAAATGAAGATATTTATGTATAAGCCTTAAATGTTTTAACGTGTGTTAGTAAAAGCTATTGTAATTACTTATTTATTAGAATGGCAAATCATTTGTGATTCTAGCGAAACAAAACGAAACCAAAACTGACGATTTTCGGTAGAAGTGATTCGACAAAAAATATCGAACTTCTGTTTACAACGCTTTTGTTACAAGGATGTTTGGATGTAGTCTATGGGACTCAGACACTGCCACGACACAACTCGATCATGTTCCTGTATATCAATAAGATTTCTTTAAAAGATGCGTTAGCGAAAGTTAATGTCGCCGTTTCGTCTCGCCACCTTTTCTAAAAGGGTAGTAGCTTCATTGACGTAAAGAAGTATATGAATGAAGATATTTTAAGTATTGCCTTTTGTCCAACCACGGGATAGTCTGAAATAATTATGATAAACTATCCAACAACTCATACCTATATACTGTTTGGACTTGTCAGTCTTGGGCGCCCCCTCCACGTAGCCGATCAGCTCGCAGACCCTCTTCTTCTCCGGACTGGAGAGGTGGCTCCACAGCGTCTTGCTCCTCTCTATCTTGACGCACAGGTCCACCCTGGTCTTGGTTTCCGAGTCGACATCCGAGTCAGGGTTGAAACTGTCGATCTCGGATTCCACCACTTCTATACGGTCGGGCTCTTGAGATAGAAGCTGAAACGTAATTTCAATTTATATAACGATATTGTAATCTGTCAATAGAGAGAAACAGAATACTGGCGGCCTAACAAACCGGGAAATTCTGTACGTGTTAAAATCAATAGGTAGTAAGAGTTTTCGAGTGGCCGCCACGTACAGGGAAACCTGTACGGGTCCGTCCCGATACTAGATGAACCGACGACCTGGTAAGGGTTGCGGGGAGTCACTGGATGTATAGATAGCTTAGGATCGGTCATTGTGGCACACCATGGAGGAGGTCTTTGTTCAGAAATGAACGTTTCCGGAAGATGATGCAAAAATCCACACACCAAAAATTATTTTCTCATACGTTCAAACAGAACGCCAGAATGTCTTGATTTCTGTAGATAGTTGAAATACCAAGGAAGGGCATTAGCAAGCGAAGCCGCGGTCGGAGGCTACCTTACATAAACTTACTTCGAACTTGGCCTGCTCCCTAGCAATGACGACAGACACAATCGGTAGACTGTCCTCGCACTTCTGTAGGTCCAGCTTGAGCTCCGTGTCGTTGGGACTTCGCAGCGTGCTCTTGTAGGTCTGTTTGTACGTGTTGTAGTTTTCGCGATGTCTCTTTATTGCGGCCCACGTGTAGGGTCGCACGCGCTGCTCCAACACAACGTTGTAAGCGTAGCGCCACCATCTTGTTATGTCTTTTGTTAGTGGTACGCCGGGGTGGAGGTGGCGGTATTTCCTGAAGGAAGCATATGATAAAACTGAAGACAATCTAATAAAAGGCGTATCGCCATCCTCAAACACAAACAGAAAGCATCATATGATAGTTATCTGTGCCTGCCGATAGATGGCGCTAGCAGTAGTATAGAACGCGCTAGACTAATTCGCTGTGGTTTAACTCTTGCTTTGTATCGGATCCCATCGAGCCATCCAGTCTCGGAGATAAGTAAGGGCAGCTCAGTGTAACTTCTAATTCCATAATCCTGAAGTAGCTTTGAGCCTTTGCTGAAGCAGAGATAATCTTCCTTATCTCTGGCCGAAGGTAGTGTGTTTCAACGTCGCGTATTTATAAAAAATTATAATTTAAAAACAATTTAAATTTTAAAATTTTTATCAATAAAATAATATTTTATAAAAATTTAATTTAAAGCTTATCCCTTAAATTATTAAATTTCATTAAAAGATAATTAATTAATTAAAATAACTATTCCAATAAATACTAAAATTATATCTTTATCAATCATTTACTATCTATATAATTATATTATATATTTATGACTTCTAAAACCATTACATTTTTCTGCCAAAATAGTTTTAAATAAAATATAAATCTTATAAATTTATTAAATTATTATTTAATAATATTCATTATTTTAAAATTATTTTAAATATTTGATCCTTTCGTACTAAAATATTTTATTTTATTAAAGATAGAAACCAACCTGGCGCCTTTCTTACCCGTTGTAACCCTTACGTTCAATAAACGCTATATGATCAACATTAAATCTGCGTTATCACTTTTTGTGAACACCCCACAAAATTATTTTTTTAAATTGCTTTATGCCTTAATTTTATTTTGTATTATAACTTTTTCTCTATGCATGAGCCATTAAAATGTATATTTCCCCTCACCTATTCAGCTTAATCCTTTCAAAAGACGCCATGAGGTTTGTTACTGAGAGGTACTGCCGTCTGGAGAGCTGCAGAGCGCTGTCTTGCAGCACAGCGTCTAGCAGCAAGCGCGGCACGCGGGCCTCTCCCGAACGATTGATCAGCACTTTCACCTTGCATGTCACCGGTTTCAGTACTGAGGGATATAAAAACATAGTTCGATTATCACTGGTCCGGTAAGGGTTAAACGAAAGGTAAAATTTTTTTAAAGTTTGTTTACTAAATTAGTGTCTCGGGCCGACGTGACGGTGCCCAACATGCTTTACCTGCAGTGATGGTTTTCAAAACAAGACCTATCTTTACCAATTCCATTATTATTAATTCAACTTCATAAGTCCCACAAGCGTCCTCCGTAGTCTGACTAACGATGCACAACACACTCAAAATGTCCCAGATTTGATTCACGGTGTGGACATTGTCAAAATCGCGGCAAAACAGTGCAAACTCGATGCAGACTGAATCATCTGGTTCTATGGCAGTTAGTAGCTACATGAACCATGTCAGAGGACTATGCCGGCTCAACAACTCTGACACTAGGGTGTGAGGTCATTGTGACTGATTGGGATTTCCCAGGAAAAAAGCCATGATTAAAACACTCAAGAGCATTGATTATATATTGTTTATAGTTGTCGCTCCTAAAAATTTCCTTAGTCGCCATTCAACCATTATACGACATCCAAGAGCTGAAATGGGGCTATCATATTATAAAGACGAAATCACAAGTTATTAAGTCAAGAAGGACTTACATACACATCAAATCCATTACCCTCCTTCCCCACACACACAAGTTAGGTAAAATCAGACATGTTCCATAACGTAATTTATCTAATTCCCTTGGCTAGTGGCAGCGAAACCTTCGCCTCTTTGTACATACATAATATTGTGATCACGTAATTGGCATTCCTGTTGCTTATTGTGAACTGTGACGTCATCTCAATGTGCCTTGACTTCATCGCAATACTCGACCCCAGATGGGTGACGTCATAATAAAGTGTTCTGGAGGATTAAGTTATAACTTGTTCCAATTAAAGTATGTGTGTACTAGCTACTACAATCCATACTTATATTATGAGAATTTGAGTTTGTTTGTCGTTTCCATCGTAACGGAGCGTCAGAATGACTTAATATTTTGTGTAGGGATAGTTGAAGGACCTAAAAAGAACATAGGCTACTTTTTATCCCGATCGGGCATTTAGTTCCAGTGGGATACATTACGAAATCCACGCGGATGAAGTCGCAGACAAAATCTAGTATTATATAAGTTTGCCGCCGAACAGAACTGTTGTGATCCGGTAAAAAAAGCTACCGCCTCTTTAATTTGAGGCTTCAGGCGGAATACGTGTTCTATCAAACAGTTTAATCATAATGTACCTGAAAAAATGAAGACCAAGTACAGACTATTATTTCGTGTCATTTTCTTTGAGAAAGATTTAATTATTATAATGGTTTATTTCGATCAAAGACAACACAAATTTTAATTCTTCAGAATTAAATTCTTCCCAAAACTAAAATTTAAAGCTGACTTACAAAACTCGAAGTCCTCGTGGTGCATAGAGAACTTGTCTAGTCCAGTGAGCATGTAGTGTTTCCAGTTGTAGTACTGCATTGGCGTGATGTGCGCTGTCTCCGTGTCGTCCAGGACAGTCGCCGTTGGATTCCAGTAGAGGGACAGTGACTCTATACGCATCATTTGGTAGACAGTCGATGCGTTCGCTGGCGTTACTGAAGGCTTCCATTTGCTGGAATAAACAAATTAAGGCCTGGTGTCCATACGGTCTATTTAAAGAAACTTAAGTTGTTCTAAAATTGAGTTTCTTTCGCTCTTTTAACATGTTGTTTCGCATTAACTTGATAAGTTCCAACCCATTAACAATGACAAAGGTATTTATGTATTCTTTCATTTGAAATCATCGCAACTGTTCTGTTGCTGAGATAAGCAGCTATGACAGATCGACAGACGAAGTTTTATTATAAGATTTTAATTTTACCATTTGGTTTAGAACTTTATACTCGTAAGTATTTAGCCCTTAGCCCTTATTAGAATCACTTTGCTAACTCTCTATCAAGATTATTTTCAACCGAATTTAAAAAAAAGCAGGTTCTCAATACGACTGTAAGTTTTTTATGTACGCTACGCGATAACTCCGCCAATTGTGAACCGATTTTGATGATAATGAATATATTAGTTTTATTTCGCTGTGAAGTGAAATGAAACTATTATATTATATTCATTAAGAGCTGAAAGGCACCTATTTGTACGAATAAACTATTTTGAGTTGTGATTTAAAGTCGAGCCCACCTGCTAGTGGTCTCAATGGAGAGGCTTTGCAGGCATAGTCCCCCGGCAAGTGGACCGTCCTTCGAGCTGATGGAGTCCTCGTATCTCACGTGGATGTTCCGAGCATAGATCTGGATGTTGTTCACTATAGCCGTGAACAGGTGCTCGAAGAAGTTCTGAGGACCTGCAGAGTCATATACAGTTGAAAATAGTTCATTCGATGAACAGGAGGTAATAAAAGAAAATTTTCTGCGTACGCCATTGGCTGTCGATAAGGTAAGGAAGTGTTTACAAGGCAGCAAAATGCCAGTCTTCATCGGTTGCTTGTACGGTGCGGACGCGTCAATTGGATACTCGACACCAAATTATGCCATAACGGACAGTAAGAGAAATCCCGCCCAAATAAAAATACGTAATAATTTGCATTTTTATTGAGATTTTGTAATAATTTGCGAAAAATATCAATAATTCCTCGATTAGAAAAAAATGCTCATGAGATTTAGCAGAATATTTGACAGACTATCTAAAAAGATAAATAGCTTTACCAAATTTTTTCGATACGACTAATACTTTTTTAGCACAACCCGGCGAAAAGTGATTCTAGTCATCGGTTGAGTTTTGTGACGTCACAACTATATTGAAGCATTAAATGTATTTTGAGTTCTTTCGCAAAATAATGTTTTGTGTTATATACTCGTACCATCATATGTAAACTTTGAAAATTCAATGAAAAACTAAATCTAATAACCATTTTACTATTCGAGGAATTAAATATTTAGCAATTTTGAAGTCTTTACATCATTGCAAAATCCAAATAACCAATGAAAATTTTCTAATATTTATTTTGAAAAAAAATTCTTTTAAGGTTCGTTATGGTGTACAATACAATTCAACCCCAGTCTTATTTGGTGTCAAGTACCCAATTCTGACTAATTTGTGTAGCGCATACCTTTAAAGACCTCACTCTCCGCCTCTAAGTCCTGCAGGATCTTCCTCTTGGCTGCCCTCATGAGGCGCTTCTCCCTGTCAGGGTCGAAGTAGCTGTTGGAGATGGCTGGTCCCACCAACACGAGGACATCCTCGATGGTCACCACCACGGGCTGCGAGTACAGGGCAGTCCACGGTATCTGCAGGTTCACGCGGCCGATGGTGCCGATCTTCACGTCAATCGGGAGATCCAGTTCATACTGAAATAAAAGTAATTTAGTACCCATTACGCTTTTGTCCGCGACTTCAGAAATTATGCCATGGGAACTACCTATATTGATTTGTTTGGACTTACATACGAATTTTCATCTCCTATTTCATTCCCATGTAACTCGATATTTCAAAAACTCTAGAACCAATTTTAAATTGGACATTAACGGACTTCCATACAAACTGGGATGAACCCCTATCAGCCGAACCCTTCAAGCATTTTTTGCGATAAAATTTTATCTGTACCAAATCTCATCAAAATCGGTTCATTGGTTTAGGCGTGAATGCGTAACAGCCAGACAGAGTAACTTTCGCATTCATAATATTAATAGTGATGGTGGTAATAGTTGTACATAGTTTATTTGTATGTATGTATGTATGTGTATGTATGTATGTACAGACTTACTCATCCACGAGACAGGTAATGTGCTATACAAATAATTCTGTCATATTAATGTGGTGGAATGGAATGCACGATGATTAGCCCGTTTAAATTCTTGCTGTGCTAGGAACCAGTATGAAACTTTTATCGGCGAAATCACCTTACGAGTATAAATTAATTATTACCTTTAAGAATTGTTCTCAGTGTACTTACCAGAGCTTCTGGCTTTAGCTTGAGGTCTGTGAGGTTGACGTTGCCAGAGAAGATGCCCACGTTGAGGTTCTCTGTGTCCAGGTCCTGCACGTACTTGCCCAGCAGACGGTTCAGGATGCCGGCGACGGCGCCCTCGAACATCTTGGACGGTTGCTATAACAACTGAAGACAAAATCTACAACATCTGATAAGGATAACAGATGAATTTGGTAGTAAAAACTAGGTAAGTCTAACTTCGACAAAGAGGTCAATCGAAGACAACTCGGCTGGGCAGCGTTCGGTAAGTTACGACATATCTTCTTATCCAAAACACCTGTGTCTAAAGACAAAAGTCTTTAATCAGTGCGTGTTGCCATTGATGACATACGGAACCGAAACGTGGTCCTTTACTGTGGGCCGAATAAACAAGCTCAAAGTCACTCAGCGAGCAATGGAACGAGCTACGCTCGGAATTTATCTACGTGATAAAATTCGGAATGACTAAATACGTAGACGAACGAGGTTCACCGACGTAACTCGATGAGTCAGTGAGCTGAAGTGGCAATGGGCAGGCCACATCACTCGAAGAACCGATAGCCGATGAGAAGTAAGAGTTATTGAGTGGCGATCATATACCGGGCCGTCCCGCGACTAGATGGACCGACGACCTTTTAAAGGACGGAAGGAATCGCTGGATGCAAGTGACCCCGGACCAGACACTACTTCTTACCATGGGGGAAGACCCGACTGATGATGATTATACCTGCTGCTGCCATGCACACACCAGGGGTGGGCCACCACGATAGACGGGAATCGAACTTGAGACCCCTAGATGATCCAACGAAGTAGGGTACACGCGAGTGCATTATATACCCACTTTTGTACTAAGTCACAATCACCCTTTCTTGTTCCAATGCAGTTGAAAATGACAATTAAAGGTGAAAATGTCATGATATAATTACCGCATTCAAAAAGAAATAAGGAACCGACTTCAACTGCCGTTAAAATCTACATTCATCCCCTATAATGTTCACCCTTAAAGGTAGAGTTATCTGGGTATATATCTTGTTTTTGTTCATTTTTTCAAAAAGCGCTCAATCAATTTCGATCTAATTTTTCTCCAAATTTATCCATCTCCAAAAAATTCATAATTGTAGAAATAATCGCAGAACATACATAAAGAAACAGAGCAAAAATAAAAACAACGCCTTTTTTGAAGTCGGTTGATAACTTTTATCAACCGCCCGTAAGGGGTTCAATTTTTTGTTTTCGAATGTACTTGGCTACGTACAACATAAAATTGCAAATCCCAGTTAAAGCCACGTGAGCTCCATTCTCCGTAGGTATATCATTCCATTTCCCAGAACGTTCAAGTCTGCGAATCGATTCAAGACGTGGGACGAACTGCGTAGTTCCGTGTACCCCGCACAAACACCGCTCGGAGCAACTAGGTTACTTCCATTCCACCAACACCCAGTTCAAGATGAAAGGCATCGAGTGGAACTAGCAATTTGTCGAAGTGGAATGACATATATTTACCAGTATAATGATATGTGGTTATTCGCTCATTCAAACACAGACTAATATAACTTTGGTCGCTTGTACTAACATTCCGAAGGTCTCGGGTTCGATTTCCAGTGGGGATACCTGTATCGGTACTCCGCTTGACTGGTGGTAGGGTATTTTCTATTACCGCCTGGCTAGCTACCACCACATTACCTGTCTGCCACCAAAGGCAATGTTAATAGCACTTTTGTGTTCCGGCATTAGCTTTAGGCTTCTTGGTACTGATATATTTAAAAAAACTAAGTACACTAATAATAATTTGCTTTACTAATAAACAATAACTGACATAAGTTTAGCTTTAGACATAATGCTAGCATTTATATAAAAAGCTGTCGTTTGATTCAAATGTGTAAACATACTTGTGAGTAGGATCGTGTTTTGTTATGTCCCAGCATTCCACCACACCTCCGCTGATAGTAAACAAAGCCGAACAAAGACGATTGAGCGTTTATTAATATTGTTATCGCAGTGATAGCTGTTATCAGAGAATTTGTAATACCTACAAACAAAACAGCGATACACGCTGTACTAGGATATTTCGATGTATATAGTATGGCACATGTAATTATTGACTACAGAACAAATATTGTGCAAAATACAATTCGTAATTTGTGTATTTTACTTGTACACTATTTAAAAAATCAAGTAATAATCTAAACGTGTATAGAAAAATAATACAATAACATTGTTGCATTTAATTAGATTGTATAAAATCATTCTATTTGTACCAATTGACAGCGTCAAATGTCATTTTATTGACGCCATCTTTGTTTTCAACGTAAATTGGTACCTGTTTCGTGCGTTTTATGTTTTTGTACAAATAAACTAAATATACAAAAATGGTAATTAAATAACTTTTACTTGATAATGACCTTTTAAAATTATAGGTGAACAAGACTTGGCTCCACACATTCGCGGAACGTGTCATTAAAAAAACTGACTGCGTAATTTTTTAAATTTTTATGATTTTGATAAACCCAGTGTTTCACAGTAAATACGAATCTAGCGACACCTCTCGAGCTAAAATCCATGGAGCCGTTCAGTCCGCAGAGATAAAAATCAGTTCAGAAAATAAATCGAAACTAAACCTGCATCGAAAATACGACACCATATTCGAGTAGAAGGGCGTATATACGTTCCTATTTTGGTAAGGCTTTTACTGAAAGTACTCGCCCAAAAAACTTCATGAACTAGCTATCTCGCTCCCCGAACAAGTGCTGTGATACTTAAGTTATTTTTAGGGTTCCGTAGTCAAACAAGCAACCCTATAGTTTCGCTCTGTACTTCTGGAAATTAGAAAATGTCCCTATCACACAAAATAATCACTGTTAAAATAACTAACTAATCTGGACGAAATCTACCTTGCACATAGCTACTATTTTTTTAGAAAGATACCCAAAAACGATCATTTTTCAAATTAAGTAAGTCTATTTGATTTTAGAACCGCAATCATAACGACAGCAGTTCGCCATTCCTGCCTTAACTTTCGAAAATAACAGAATTGAAAAGGATCTCTATCTATCTAGACTAGAGTATTTTCGGGCATCTAATCAAAGAGAAGCCGACAGCTAAATCCTAGTTAACGCCGGGAAAGCTCTGGCACTAATTCCTATTCGAACTACTGTTTAATTTGACCTCTACAACAACAGTCAAGTACAATTTTGGCTCACGAGTCGAGGGTTCCAGACATACTTAACGTTACGTGTTTCTATTTGCTGTTGAATTATTTTGGTGATAATAGCATGCGATTAAAACGTGTCCGAATTTGTCGCAACCAACTCAGAGATTTAATCTTTGGAAAAAAGGTTTCATTATGTTGTTTTATGGAACCCTGAAACGATAATTCACTGGGTGAACAAAAAACTATCATATTCAACCTTTTTGACGGTTAAATCAGTATAATATAATTATTTGTGGTATTTTATCTAGCTATAGAAACGAAGACAGGTATATTATAGCAAAACTTTACTAAGTCGTATGAAATGAGATTCTGTCAGGACGAAAATCATTCCAGAACGTTTCTAAAATTATCAATTCTTTCCTCTACCGAACGTTTCCTTAATCTACGAAAGATAAGCTCTTCCCCAAATTAGTTTTAATTGTTTTCCTCCGGGCTCTTACATCAATTGCTTTCAATTAATCTATATCGAGGTTAAACTTCGTAAGTTAACAATCTATTGCTAAAGTTCGAAGCAAAAATATATGTTAACACAGATTTCTTAACAGGTCAAAAATCAATATTGAAGGTCAAGTGTAATTCATATCAAAGATTGATAACATCGAGACGTTCGCTGCATGCTAAAAATAGAATCTAGAAAATCAAGGACGACTCTACATCCTTCTATGTCCTATGGTTTGCATGTAACGATTTTCCCAAAACAAATATTCTTTTACATATTAACGAATTAAGTATTCTAATTTCAAAACTCCTAAAATAAAAATTCACATAAAATGCTAAAATAATACTGGCCACTGTAGTCATAGATACACATTTCCAGAATTCATATCCAGCCAGGTATCAATTTTTAATTTTAGAAATTGAATGATTAGAGATAACACAAAAATTAATAGAAAATACTAGAAAATTAGAATTACCTTTTTATGGCATGATTTTCCACGGCAATGCAGAGTTGCAGACGGGTTTCCCACTGCTTGATTGATAATCTGACGTCAGGGGTGGCGGGGCAGTTGACAGGTGTCAGGTTTGGCGCATGTCCTCCGCCCGCACATGCGCAACGTAAGTTATTCCTTGACGTGGGCGGAGCGTTCGATACGATGCTCAGAGTTTATTTTGATACACTTGGTACTTCCACGTGGGCGGTTTATTGGTCTCAATTCTCTCTAGTTTGTGTTCCCAAACGATTAAAGGTATATGCTTCATATAATTGAAGAGGAAAACCGCTTTCACCGCTAGGCGTATTTTCAATTGAACTTACGTGACGTTTCACAAATCCGTTATCATTTATAGAATTGGTATCGGCATTAGACCTGTTTTAATACAATCTTCATTTATTATCTCCTATATTACGCGAGACAACCAGGCGTCCACGGAAGATACAAAGATGCAAATTTTACTTCGTTATCCTATTCAAACACAACTAATCTATTTATTTAAAGGCTTATCGTATCCCACTTCTGATATTGTACAAAAATATAATCGGAAGGATATTAAACCACAAATGAGGGACTCATATTATTTTCATGTTTAATATAACCCTACATTACTTTTTGACCAATATCCCGGTCACGCTTTAGCTCTTGAGCCGTTAAAACAGCGGTAAACCCTCTACTAGTAAACTATACGGCCCATCAAGCATTTATGTGAAAACATAAACTCAGGTGCTGATCTATGTAGGGCTTATAGGGTAGTGTTGACAAGATTATTCGATTGCGCGTCAGTTCGTTGAAGCTGTAGTTTCAGGATGAAAGAATATAATAGTCAATCAAACAGTAAAATATATAAAAACTTTTTTATTACAAAGGCATTGAATTTCAGTTAAATAGCGCAATATAATTAGATACAAATCACATACAAATGAATGAAAATTAGTACGTGCACCAGTACACAGAAAAACCAAGATTCGACTGGGAACACTTCCAGGCAACACATTAGACGAATATGTCTTACACATTTTTCACACTTAAGCTCCGACCAATTATGACATGCTGCCAATTTGATAGCGCCAATCAGCGCGCATATCTCTCCCCTGAAGACATTACCATATGATTAACTAATCAGGGTGTAACGTAGATTTGAATCTCCTTAGTGCGTGCCCCCGATCCCGCTAGGGCTGGGCTGCTAAATAATGGGCTGGTAGGACAGTTTGTCAGTAGAGAACGGAGCGAACGAGGCGACGCGCAGAAGCCCTCCCTCACCGTCAAACAGTGAGGCTGTTATCGTGACATTGAACGCGTCCGGAGCGGGAGTTTTATTTTAATTGTATTATCAATTATTCTTATTATGCTATTACATTATCCGGTTTTCTTTTATTGAGAAATAGTAAATATACATCTCATAGTTGGTCTCTGGCCGCACTGGCTTCAGACTTGTCAAACAGGGCGATGAGGAAGGCCCTATACGGCTAATGACGAATGTGATTGGTATGAATATTTGACTGTTACTTAGACAATTGAAAACGATAACAAACTTTTGTGTCGGATGACCTCAACTCAGCTCTACGTAGCAAAGTAGGTCCCTACATTTGTGGATGGTGATTATTCAAAAGAAATTACTGTTCAAAAAACTAAATACGCAGTTGTATGTTTGTATGTAGTATGTAATATGTTAGTAATGCACAAAACAATACAAACGAAATGAGCCCAAACTCGAGGAGTTTACTAGCCGCCGCAGTCGTAGTAGCTCAGTTGGATAGAGCGTCAGTCCTTGAACAATCGAGGTCTGGGTTCAATCCTGGCACGTACCAATGAGTTCAAATTTGTTAGTTGGAATTTATGTACGAATGATAAAAATCATTACCATTAGCTTTTCGGTGAAGTAAAACATCGTGAGGAAACCTGCACACTCCAGAGAAGAAATTCAAGTGTGTGTGAAGTCTATCAATCCGCACTGGGCCCGCGTGTTAGGCTCTCTGTAGTAGAGTAGGCCTGAGCCCCTGCAGTGGGGACATATATAGGCTGACGAATTAATAGTATTACTAGCACTCAGTTTCACTTTCTACCTCCTGACTCCATCATCAGACCCTCACCACCAAGTGTAATGTATTAGACTCTTTTTAAACACACAAGATAACCACAAACTCGAGGTGTTTACTAGTACCCATTGAAGAGTTCCTCTATCTGCCTCCTGGCCCCAGGATCAGATCAGCTCAATGACGCCAGATTATTATATAGTCATCCGCATTCGAATTACATACATGTGTCACATACAAAGTTTCAAATCGATACGACAGTTAGAAGTAGGTTAAAATTAACTTTCTAGATTTGTTTACATGTAATAAGAAAGCCTATGTCCAGCAGTGGACGTTCCCTGGCTGATGATGATGGTTACATACAAGTGAATCTAATATAAAGCGTGATACAAAATGTTCATATTAATTACAATTCTGCAATATGTTTAGTTATGTCGGTAGTCTATGGTGACGTGGGCAGCAGGAGACATGCATTGCAGGATCCATAGGGCACCTGAGGAGCGAAGCAGTCCGACGGACAGACGGGACACGAGGCCGCATATCGTCGTGGATACTCGCAACTCGATGACCGGGACCATTGGAAGGGTTGCGCGTGCTGAAACATGCATTTGTACAGGTATAACGCAAAACTAAGTCTGTTACTGAGGTATGGGAGCGGTAAGGGAGGGTGTGTTTAAGGAACGTCAAACGACGGATAAGAAACAGACTGAGTTATGCGTTAGACCTTTAGTAATAGTATAAGTAGTAGTGCTGGGATTTCATCTGTAATCGGCCTTATATTTCCTACGTATTTAAATTTTAGATTGACCTAAAACAAGGACAATTTTTGGAAAGAAAACACTAACTGTTGAGATGCACAACTGAATAATAAACTTCCATCAGAAAGTGTCAGAAACAAGGAATACTGAGGCACTTGAGGCGTTCAAGAAAGTATTGGTGAAGTATATTACTCAAACCCAATCGGTTTTAAATTACACAAATGTTCGTAAAAGACACGTTCCGCGAATGTATGGAGCCAAGGCCTGGTCTTGTATACTTATAATTTTAAAGGACCATTATCAAATAAAAGTGATTTATTTAACATTTTTGTATATTTCAGTTTAATTTATTTGTACAAAAACATATAACACGCACGAAACAGGTAGGACTCGACGTTGAAAACAAAGATGGCGTCAATAAAATGACATTTGACGCTGTCACTTAGTACAAAAAGAATGATTTTGTACAATTAAAATAAATGCATAAATTTAATTTTAGTATTTTTCAATAAACATTAAGATTATTACTTGATTTTTTAAATAGTGTACAAGTGCAGGCCGAATTGTAAACATATATTTTTGTCCTGTAACGGTAAACGACGAGGAAGAAAAAATATTATATATCAAAAGTCATAGTGACTTCAAACTGAAGATCTTTAGACAATTTACAGCTGACACTGTTTGCCATCTAAGGACCATTAGCTGCATAACGGCTATTGTAGCTTACAATGAAGTTTTTTTTTTTTTTTTTGTGACAATCTATTGCCGAGAGGCCTAGTGGATATTATATAGTAGGCGTTCGGCGACCGAATGTTGTTGTTCATTTAGTACCACCCAGGGAGCACGTGTGGGTTAAGGACTTCAACGGACGCGAACAACTTTGCTCCTCCATGAGTACAACAATGCTACAACAATACTACAATGAAGTAGTACGTTACTAAAACTCATTTCCGAGGGTGATAATTTATATTTTACAGGTTTAATAGGTATGAGGTATGGGAGCGGAACGGGAGGGATGACAAGCGGCGTGTAGCGTGACGCCCGACTGAAGTTCTGAGTAGTTTAACGTTCCGTAAATACATCCTCCCGTACCGCTTCCTTGTTTCTTGCCAAAATTCTGGATTTTAGGTCAACGGTAGGCACCCTATGGGTTTTGATTCCCTTTCATTTTGTATGGGATTGGTCTAAAATACAGCTATATCGTTTAATTGCGTTGACCTATAAGTTTTTTTTTTCTCAGATCTAAGGGACGGCAGACTTGAGTATTCGATATTAATTTTAATTTGATATCTCCACGCGTTCCTGAGACAAAGGGCCTTGACAGACAAATAGACAACAAAGTGATCCTATTAGGGTTCTTTTTATCCTTTTGAAGCACGGAACCCTAAAAATACACGAACCTTAATAAACCCGGCGAGTGCACAAAACATGACGTCATAGACGGTGCAGTTGACAAACGCGCCCTGCGCGGGTAGATCGCTCCTCACGCAGCTGGTCGTGACGTGTTGGACGGCGGGGGTCCACGCTGGGTGGTCCTTGGCGAACTGATCGAAGTACGCGACCAGCTTAGATTGATCTATCTGGTCGCCGTTCATCCAGCCTGACTTCTCGAATATGCACTTTGTTTTGTCGCACTGTAATCATAAATTAAATTTAAAATTTAAAAAAAGCTACGCAATAATACGCAAATAAAACAAACTTATTCTATTTTATGCCAAAAATACCTAGCATCAGATTTTTACTAAATATAGCTAAGAACGACCGCAAGGAAACATGCTTTCACGTAAAAAACGCATCAAAATCGAGTCCATCCGTTCGAGAGCTACAATGCCACAGACAGACATTGGGGTCAAACTTATAACACCCCTTTTTTGCGTCGAGGGTTAAAAACAATATTATTTGGCGGGAAGTTGTAATAACGGTTGATTTTTGATAAATCGTTTAAAAAGGTCACGCAAAAAATGTGAAGGTATTATTGAGATCAAAGGCTGCACCATGCCGTCCGGGTCCGGGTTCGATTCCCAATGGATTCAGTACCTGGCACCTTTCGGTACTCAGTAGTTGGCGATGAGGGATTTTATATATACCCATGGCTCTAGTTAATATCTAAGTCTGCAGCCAAACAGCAGTGTTAATAGCACCGTTGTGTTCCGGTATGAAAGGTAGCAGAGCCGGCGCCTCATAAGCTTGAAGCTTCTGAGTTCTGGGTGCGCACGCTTACCATCTAAGGGCATTATTGTCACTTACCATCAGGTGAGATGAAGGCCACGTGCAAACCCATTAATTATACACAAAACGTACGGTTAATTAAAGAATGTTGTGACTAATATACATTGATTCTTTACTTACATTCCATCCCGGACCCTGGCATTGTTTGGCGACGTCAGGCTTCACTATTGTCGGGTTACCGAGACAGCTCAGAACCTGAAACGAGATTCAATCATCACAGTCACCATTTCCTATGGACTTCATTTCTCCTGATGCTACCTACCAGGATGGAAGCTTCTCGTTAGCTTGAAACTTCTGGGTGCTTACGGTTATCACCCAACGGCCCACTCGTCATCTACCATCATGTGAGATACAGGGCAAGTGCAACCTCATTATTCATACACTCTTGAGCTGCAGACCTCGCGAATCTTAACATAACTTAAAATTGAATAAATGTCAACCTAACAAAAAGGTTTGATGTTTTAACGTTTTCACTCCCCATGTCTCCGCCATTCTAAAAATTTTTAAAAAAACTGATTTGACGAAAACCCATGTAATTCTTGAACGTCCTCTCAAATTTTCACGAGAATCGATTAAGAAATGCGACCTGTAGAGGACAATACCTGGATATCCTCCGGTCATACGAAATCATTTTTGCCCAAGCTGAAACGGAGTCGCTTCGCAGTCGACAAATGCAAACCCATTATGCATAAAAAGAACGTAATACCATAGATTAGATATGTTAATACTCACAGCGTTAGGCATCACTCCACATTTGACTGGTTGGGGCGTGGTCGCACCATCGCTACGGCACCCCTAAAACAATTATCTTGCAAAAAACGAAAAACAGTATATGTGGTCAAATAATAAGCATTCTAATTATTATTTAATAATAATTTGTTCTTTACTAAAGACACAACACGGTAAATGTTAGGTAAATCTAAAATACACACTGACGTATGCATCCAATGAACCAATGACATAGTTTTAAGAATTTCAATTCAAATAAACTTTATTGCACACTCACACACACACAAAACAAAACAGAACAGAAAAGAACATAAAAGGTACAATGAAGAAGGCCTTATCGCTAAGAGCGATCTCTACCAGGCAACCTTCGGGCAGAAGCATCTTATGAATAAAAAAAGAAGGGAAGAATTTATACAAAATGATATAATTAAAGAATATTTGAGTTTAAATACTGTATTAATATGGATTAAATATCGCGTGATTCACTTATCCCTACCGGTAAATATGAAGAAAAAAATCAGTTGAAGGCGAAAAAATCAGTTTGTCGTTACCAGTAGGGGTAAGCTGGTAAGGATAAGAGAACCATGTAATTTACTATATAAGCTACACTTATGATGGTTGAAATATATATTTTTAAAATATTTTTACTGTACAAATAGCAAATGTTTGAACAAAAACAAATATATTATTAACAAATATAAACAAAGTAAAACAAAATTACTTACCAACACAGTGAAAGTGAACAAAACAATAATTCTGATCATTGTTAAACACAAGGCTTCCCTTCAAAACGTATTACGGACTGATTCACTTGGGACATCTATGTGAGGTCGGTGTTAATGGAGGTCAATTTGGACCAATAAAATTGTTTATCAACCTATCAAAATGTTTTTCAACCTGCCAGAAATTAGATTACGTTCATGCAGGGATTTTAAAGGTCAACGTTCAGTTACTGGCTTTAGTATAGGTGATTCAAAAAATTCGCTGTATAGACGAATTGGGGATTGCAATAAGATGTTATGTATTATTAGTGATATAGGGTACAACTGCCCAAATGAAATTATTATTGGACACTTTTCAGTACATGCTAGTTAGTTAGTATTCAGTAGTTGCTATTGTATAGCAAAATAATGCAATTTATATCATTTAATATTCAATTTATTAAAAATGACAATTAATAATTAACTACAAATTACTACCTACTTAAATTTTTAAGTTAATTAAGTTAAAATAATTACTACTACTTAAATTATACAGTTAATTAAAACAATTAAGTTTATTTAATTTCTGACTGCTTTTAAAATTTTTAAAATTGCATTTTGTTACACCGATTGCATCTTTTAAGTTTCGGGCACTATGCCCATAACTTATGACTATATATTAAGAGTTCCTCATATATGACGTTTTATAGGTGTAACTAAATCATTCCACCCATTCCCAAGTGTTGGGGTTACCAATGAACCAAGTTTCATTTGTACTTACATAGATTATTATTAATTTTAACAAAAACAATAGAAAATAAAACAAATTTAAAAATAGATGGGACAATCATATTTTTAAAAATAGGGAAAAAAGGGTGCAGACTGCTTGTCTATATTCTTCTTCTAATAATAAAAAAACTACAAAATAACAAGTATAAACCATTTATTCCTATTTACATAGTGTACATATCATACAACATCAAAATTCCCCATCTTGTATCTTAAAAAAATTCTTTCTTAAGACTGGCAGTGATTCTTCGTCTTTTAAACAAGGTGGCAAGGTGGTACTAAAATAAGGATACTTGGGATGCCACCAGTCAAACACCATGATATCAATAACTGTATCTAATACGACGGTGCATTCAGGCAGTATGTCTCTGGATATATTATAGTTACCAGTGTTAAAGCCTAGATGGAGCCGGTGGTGGCGGAAACCCTGCGATAAGACCACACTCACCGATGACAGTGTCATGCCCATCAATGGTGGGACTTCATAGAATTGTCGGCAGTTTACCTGGAATTAAAAACAACGCATTGCTTCACATCCTATGATAGGCTTAAGCAACTGATAACTAAATAATGTCTAAATGTTTACTGCTATTAGCCTTAAAGGTTAGGAACTCTTGGTGCACTTTATGGTCATGTATGCATGGCCTACAGCAACTACTGCTTTGCAACAAGTTTGCAAGTTTGCAACAAGTTTGCAAGTTTGCAACTGTTACATTTTTAGCAAAAATTTCATGCATAAAAATGTACCTATGTATTTAGAAGTCATTTTAAATTCAATAAAAACTAACATACCTGCATAACTTTTGCATCCTCTTCAGGATTAGCGTCAATTCGACTCAACTCCTCAATAAAATTGGTCTCTACTTTAGAAATCCTCTGCATAGATCGTAACTTCTTCAGCTTGAAATAAATAGACCAATATGATGTTCCCTTACTATACCACACATTGACACAACGTCTTCTGACCAGGTCATGTGGTTTGCTATCATGCACTGCTAACTGCGCGATGTACTTCGTAAATACATCATAGGTGTTGTATAAAGCCCGTATAACTCTCTGTTGCAACCCATAAACCTTATAGCCTTTTTCTATTCGAAGCCTCTCTGGTAACTTTGGATGGTTTTCACAGTATCTCTTATATAGGGTCCTCCAAAACGATTCTCTTTTAGTTATAGCGTAGGTGGATTTATTGATACTGGCAAACCGGCCCACTTCTTCTGGTTTGACATATTTAGATATTAGATACCAGACAATTTCAGGATAGACAACACCAGAGTGATTGTCTATGTTGTCTTCAGATTTGGAATGGTTACATTTCTTTTTGTAGACAAAACTTTTCGTTCCATCAGCATTTATTTCTTCAAATACATCAAAATCATCCTGGATCTCATCCCAGGACAGCTCTGGAGTGCCAGTTTCGACAGGTGAAGACTTTTTCACTCGGCTTACTGGTTTGGGAGCATTCGCGGAGTCATTTATAGTGAAATCTGTAATATGTACATGTTTTTTTAAACAGTAGTAAAGTTTAAAACAATCCAATGATTCAGGTGAACAGCTGAACTTAGACACCCTCTTTTGTGTACCCCAACCATTTGAAATTTTTGTACTAGTATATTAGTATCCCTTTAACATAAATCATAACAATAAAAAAGAGAAATCAACTTGTAATGTTTTACCTTGAATAATATTCTTTTTGTTTACTTTTTTCTTCGGCATTTGCCGTTAGTTTTGATGTTGAATCAAACAAAATAGCACATTCAAAGTAGTATGCTCTATCTCTGTAAGTTTTTAATACCTCCCTTTGGAATTATTAATAATACGCTTTCAAACACACTAATATTTAGAAAGGAAAAAACTACGCTTGATAGTTTTGTTTGTTACTTATATTCAATTCAAATGAAAGATCATCTCGGATATTCTCTTTGGATTATATTGAACACCGACTATTACATGTACCTATACTATACGATTTTGAATATAATATACACCAACTAAATAGAGCTGTTAACACGTAAAATAAAATTAAAATATGTATAATATAACCTATAAATAAAGACAACAGATTCAAGCGAGTCAAGAGTAGTCAAGACAGGACTGACGGATAGGGATGTGAAAAAAAAATCGATTATGGAAATAATCGATTTTTTAAAATCAATCATTCAATCAATTATTACCGATTTTTCATCTGCGAACCCCTCCGACATTAAGTTTGGTCTTCTGGCCCGGAGCCCGGAACGTGAACTGTCAAAGAATACTATCTCCATAATATTACATAAACGCCATCTGTGCATCTATGATGGCATTCCTTCTGTGTTTTTGAAATAGTTTAGTAGATTTATTTAATTAAACATTCACTAGATGGAGTTAACGAACTGGAGCCCGATTCTAAGTTATTTTAAAGAAACGTAAATGAAAACGCTTTCGAAACCACACTAAATGACGTATTTGGTATTCTACTAAAGCCTAAATTACGTAACCATTCGGCTGATGTAGTCGTTCAATCGCCATTTTAATTTGAACCTTTTATAATTTGATTGCTAAAACTTTAATTTGTGATGATTATATAAGCTTGCTATTTCTGTTGTTTATTTTTAATTAATAAATCTATTGATATAATATTTATGGCGTTTATTTTGAACTTAATTGACAAATTAGCAAAAAATCAATTAATATAACAAAATCAATTATTTCCTTAAGAAAAATCGATTATTCATTAATCGATTTTTCATGCAACAAAAAAAATCGATTAATGAAAAATCTATTTTTAGGTACAATGTCACATCCCTTCTGACGGATCTGTGATTGATGGCTATTTTCACAATTACAGATCACACAAAAAGAACAGATAAAAAATACACACATTCAAAGATGGCAAAGAAACATTTTAAGGCTTTGACAACTAGCTCATTTGTCTAAAAGCCATACCTTTTTTTAAAAGCTTTTAAAGGTTGTAATGGTCGTATCTCTTATTTGGGAATGACACCACTCACGGGTATCTACTGTCTAGTCACAGATATCATTTGGAAAAATGGCATTAGTTACATACATACATTTTAAAACGCCAGCGACACACTCAACTGCACTCAGCCAACTCTAAATAGCCACTAGCGGAGTTCGTGGTCAAATCTCGAAGATCATATATAAATACTTCCTTCATCCTTCACTCATTTAAAAACTCTAAAATGTCAGTGTCAACTGTCAAAGACATTTGCACTTGTAGGTTATGTTATGTGTTGCCGAAGTTTGTGTACGTACGATTCATATTGATTTATAGTTACACATTTTAGGTCTAACCCCATCCGTTCCTAGCTTTAAAGCTTAACAATGGCTGACGAAGAATACGAGGCAGATGACGCGGGAGCAGATTACGATGACATCGCAGAAGATGATGATAATATTGAAGAAACAGAGGAACAAGAAGAGGAAGGGTACAACGTGCAATGCTTAGCGCCGGGTCAGGCTGGCGGAGGTGTTGAGAAGTCCAAGAGGATTACCACGCGATACATGACCAAGTATGAGAGAGCGAGGGTATTAGGTGAGGTTTATTGGCTTTTGAATAATTGGTTATCTAAAGATTCATGTTGTTTATATAGTTGTTGATTGTTCAATGATGTTGGTTTTGTTTTCTACTTGAAAACTAGTTGCTTGGCTTGTCTTGAATATTATTACTGGGAGTTGCTCTCACTCAATGTCTTTTTTAGGGTTCCATCCCTCAAAAAGAAAATGAACCCTGATAATATTACTTTGTTGTCCAGGTGTAGTTCTTCAAGGTTTTTAAAAAAAATCTGTTTCTGATTTCAGGTACCAGAGCACTTCAAATAGCCATGTGTGCACCTGTGATGGTGGAGTTGGAAGGTGAAACAGACCCACTTCAGATTGCGATGAAAGAATTAAAACAACGGAAGATCCCTATCATTATCCGAAGATATCTGCCTGATCATTCCTATGAAGACTGGGGCATTGATGAATTGATTATAATAGACCACTAAATAAGACTTAGAATAGGACATTAACTCTAAAAATGAAATAAGTATATAGTAACAAATGCATATTTTTATCAACTATATCCAAAAAATTTAAAAAGTGACTAATTGAGTTGGTAGCTTGAGGTCATTCAACCTGGTCTATTTTATTTATTATTATACTTACAAAAACTTACAATCCGGAGGTACAGGTTAAATTTCCAATGGTACCTGTCGGTACTCCGTTTGGTTGGTGTTAGGGCATTCTCAATGTCTGCCTATCTACCACCATGTTACCCTACTCTGCCGCTAAACAGCTGTGTTAATAGCATATGTTGTGTTCCTGTATGAAAGATAGCACAGCTATCACCTCATTGTCGTGTTAGCAGAATACAGAAAACCCATCATACATCAAAAAACATTGCCACAATGGATGAGTGAAGGATCAAGGGCCATGCCTGCTCTACAACCTATTACTATATTTAAATCTCTCTAGTTTGAAACATTAACTACACAAGAGGTGTTTTTTGTTTGAAAAAATAGTAATTTGGATGTATGTATGATATGAATCTCGACTACAGTACATTTTGAAATGTAAACTGCATTGGTGTATACATTCCGCTAAGTCATTGCATTTTCCAGGCAATATTTTGATATATTATAATTTTGTCTGGTAAGTAGAAATCACAAATAGTTAAATCTACTGCATTTATCTAAGACTTGATTCTTTGCATTTGTTTAAAGCTCATGAATCAACAAATTTATTCCACGATTTAGTTATAAGTATTATCTGTATTTACATGTTCCTTAGTACAAAATGTGTTTTTTTTTTGCTGAAACGTTTACTGGCTTATGATGATAAAATTTAAGATCTAAATACATTCTGGGTTTATTTATAAAGTTTTATTACCAAATAACCTCAGCATAACCTCAATCAAATTCTAATTTCCCTTCATTTGTTATGTGATATGCGTGTCCCTAAATAGTGGAATTCCACTACAACGGATGTATTTTGCATGTTTTTTATATGTCCACCTGGTTAGCTAACAACATGACACAGTACATACCTAAGTCTGCCGCCAAACAGCAGTGTTAATAGCACTATTGTGTTTCGGTATAAAAGGTGGCAAAATCAGCGTCTCATTAGCTTGAGCCTTGTATCACTTGTGTTGTCGTTACTTAATATTAGTTAAGATGAAGGCCAAGTGCAAACTCATCATTCATATGATAATTAACGCGTTCAAAAAGAACTAGAATGCGACTTCAACTGCCCTAAAAGTCTACAGCATTCCATTCATCCCCCTAAAATGTGCACCCTTAGATATAGAATTATCTGGGTATGTATTTGGTTTTTGTTGATTTTCTTAATAAGGGCTGAATCAATTTCGATAAAATTTGGGACATGGAATGGAATATTTGTTCACCTCTAAAGTATGCTCTACCAAACGGAACAATAATCATCAAAATTGATTCATAATTGACGAAGTTATGGCGTAACGTACGCACGGCTACAGGTCAAGTTTATACACTTCCAGTACAAGCTGAACCCGCATCGTGCGGGATTACATTCAACTGGAGGTCAGTGTATACTGGAAATGTATAGCTTGATGTGTAGCCGTGTGTACATAGAAGAAAAAACATAAAATCGAATTCCTAACTAGACCACATCACAGAGATTGTTGCGCATGCATTTTTAATTCAGTAAATACCATGCCTGGTTGGTGATCATAATGCGATGTCGGTGGTACACGTAGACGCTACACCCCATCCTCTGGAATTGTGACCATCATTCTAGCATACTTGATTTTAGTTCATAATAATACAAATACCTATACTGCGAGGAATGCGCTGACATGAAAGTTTCTTCTTACGTTTCCTAACATCAGTTTAGGTGGCCATCGACGATCATGGTTTTGAACAGGCAGATAGCGTTGTTTAACGGTCCAAAATTACATCTCGTCGTCTGAAGACAAAAGTCTAATTTTAAATCCCCTCGTGTTACCAGTGATAACATACGGAACCGAAACGTGGTCCATTACTGTTAATCGAATAAACAAGCTCAAAGTCACTCAGCTAGCTGTGGAAGAAGCTATGCTCGGAATTTCCGTACTTGATAAAATCCGGAATGAAGAAATCCGTAGATGAACTAAAGGATGCTCGACGGTGTCAGTGAGTTGAAGTGGCAATGGACAGGCCACATCATATTTAAATCTCTCTGGCCACATCGCTCGAATAACGAAGAATCGATGGGGAAGAAGAAAAGTTCTAGAGTAGCGACTACGTACCGGACGTCCCCCTACTAGACGGATATGCGACCTAGTAAAGATCGCAGTCGCTGCATGCAAGTGGCTCGGGACAGGCCAATGTAACATGCCATGGAGAAGGCCTATGTCTAGTAGACGAACTCAGGTCAATGACATAGCTCGACGAGTTCAGTGAGCTGAAGTGGCGATAGGCCACATGGGTCGAATAATGAAGAACCTATCGTAAGTAAAAGTTCTCGAGTGGCTATCGCGTACCGGGAAACATGTTCCGGGACTTCCCCCTACTAGATAGAGGGATTGACAACAATCTGTAAATGACGTTTTAGGTAGTACGCTGTCACGTCGTAAAGATTTATCTTTATAGTATACAGGGTGGTCCAAAATGTGACGTCCAAAAATTTTTTTTAGATTCCTTACACCTGGGTGTATCCGAAAATACCCCATGTATGTTCCGCGATTTTTTGTAGTTTAGAAGTTATGATTTTTTAAATGTATATTTCGAATTTTCTGCCGGAGCGACTTAAAATAATCGTAACTTGTTTAATAGTAAGGTTTTTTTATTTATTTTTTCTCGAAAGTGATCGTCTTGAATCACCCTTTCTACTTTATTATCAACTACACAACGTTATTCATTACAAGTTACCGAAAAAAGGGACGAAAGTAAAAATTTTAGGTTTGAGTTGAACGGAGCCAAATTTTCAAAAATTTCTTAATAATACAAAATTAATGTTTCATTGGTTCAAACTAATTTTAAAAACTCCAGCAGTTTGTCAGCTTACCAAATAATAAAAAAAAAGTTGTTCTTAATAGGCGATTTTACGACGAAATTGGCTTCAGAACTTAGTTAGGTGAGAATTCATAAAGAAAAAATTTTGTCAAAAAAAAATATTAAGCTTATTTTGTTTTCATTTTTATGGCCTACATTAGCAAGGCATCATCAAAAGCATTCAAATAATTTCAAATTGAACGATCAGTGACACATTAGAAAACATTTTATTTTAAAAAAGCTTAGTTTAGTTTTTATTAATACGGTTATTTTGGTTTATTTTTAGCATCAATAAAAGAAAACACAAATTAAGTTCAACTACTTTATTAAAGAAGATTTTCAAAATGACGCCCTTCAACTTCGATACACAATCGGCAACGTCTTAAAAAGTTATCTTTTAGTCTGCGGAAAGCGCTTGAATTTTGTCTGACTTTCGTCGCTGCTTCTCTCAATTTTCGTCTCAGTTCTTCTTCGGAGTTAGTTTGCTGAGCATAGACAACTTCTTTGTAGTAACCCCAAATAAAAAAATCTATTGGGTTCAAGTCCGGTGAACGTGCAGGCCATTCGATTGGGCCGCCACGCCCAATCCATCTGCCCGGGTATGTTTCATTAAGGTGCCCCCTCACTTGGCGTGCGTAATGGCAAGGAGCACCATCATTTTGGAATATCATGTGCCTTCTTGTTTCCAAGTTTACATCTTCCAGCAATTCAAAAAGGTTGTTCTGCAAAAAGTTTAGATATGTGTCTCCATCCAACCTAGACGGCAGCTCGAAAGGCCCAATCAGTTCTCCATTTACAATTCCCGACCACATGTTTACGCTGTATCGATGTTGAAAATTTGATGCTCTTGCAAGGTGTGGGTTTTCAATTTCCCAGCTGTGATAGTTATGGATATTAAATACTCCAGTGTTTTCAAAACGGGATTCATCGGTCCATAAGATCTTATTAAAAAAATCTGGGTCTTCCTGACACCTTTGTATCATTGTTTCGCAGAAAGCAACTCTTCTAGGGTAATCTGAAGCTTGTAGCTCCTGAACGCGCTGAATGTGGTAAGCGTGGTAGCCTTCTGAAAAAAGAAAAGGACTATTACTCACCACCTAGGCAGGAAGAAGTCTAATACCTGGCATTGTATCTGTGATTTATGTTTTGTGTAAATAAAAAACAAAACGACATACCATTTTTCAATATCCTTAGAACTGAGGTCCGTGGTATTCCAGTCCTTCTGGTTATTGCTCTGGAACTCGTAGAAGAGTCTCTTTCTACAGCTGCGATGACTTCATCTCTTCTGTCCGGATCTACTCTGGGTACTCCTTCGTGCCTTTGGCTACGACCGGGGATACGCCCGGCCATCAGCGTATTATGAGTATTAATAAATACCCTATGGTCCGGGTAATGGTCCAGTATTTCTCCTCGCCGGTCCAGTTGTTGACGATATAGCCTTGCGGCTAAATGACCGTTTCCTTTGGCCATACCATAGTAAAAGTGCATTTCTGCGTACTGGCTTAGACTAAAATTACTCATGTTGCCGTCAGTAACACAAGCACAAGTCAGTCGTAAGGCAAATCGGAGTCCGTAACACAAGCACAAGTCAGTCGTAAGGCAAATCGGAGTCCGTAACACAAGCACAAGTTAGTCGTAAGGCAAATCGGAGTCCAGTAACAAAGCGAAAGTAGGTTCAAAATATCGGTATCGGAAAGAAGCAACGTCAAGTAGTATCACACGCGATGGAAGTGAGTGAACGACTAGCGGACGGACGATACAGTGAGATGCTACGGAGAATGTATGGGGAGAGGGGGGAGAGGGAAGTGCAGGTAAAAAACCCCTAGCGCGCACGGCTGACTTTTGTGGCCAAGACAGTAGGTCTTTCTCTTTCGTACTTCTACGCAACCATAACAGTGCGAAAGAGAAAGACCTTACTGGCCTGGCGCCTTTTGAAACGTGTTATTTATTGCTTTGTGTCATTGTGTGTGATTGGCCTTGAAGTAGATTTTGGTTTAATTCTAGCTTTCATAATTTCATGTCTAAAAACAGAAAATGAAATGTGTCACTGATCGTTCAATTTGAGATTATTTGAATGCTTTTGATGCCTTGCTAATGTAGGCCATAAAAATGAAAAAAAAAATAAGCTTAAACATTTTTTACGACAACATTTTTTTTTTATGCATTCTCACCTAACTAAGTTCTGAAGCCAATTTCGTCGTAAAATCGCCTATTAAGAACAACTTTTTTATTATTATTTGGTAAGCTGACAAACTGCTGGAGTTTTTAAAATTAGTTTGAACCAATGAAACATTAATTTTGTATTATTAAGAAATTTTTGAAAATTTTGCTCCGTTCAACTCAAACCTAAAATTTTTACTTTCATCCCTTTTTTCGGTAACTTGTAATGAATAACGTTGTGTAGTTGATAATAAAGTAGAAAGGGTGATTCAAGACGATCACTTTCGAGAAAAAATAAATAAAAAAACCTTACTATTAAACAAGTTACGATTATTTTAAGTCGCTCCGGCAGAAAATTCGAAATATACATTTAAAAAATCATAACTTCTAAACTACAAAAAATCGCGGAACATACATGGGGTATTTTCGGATACACCCAGGTGTAAGGAATCTAAAAAAAATTTTTGGACGTCACATTTTGGACCACCCTGTATAATCTAAGTTTCATCACCGCCATGGAAATATGCATATATTAGTCTGTGGAAATATATATAACTTGGCTATAACTAAGTCACAGATCACCATATATAACTAAGTTATAGGAATACTCTTTGCTAAAAATGGAGCGTTGTCTCTTAAATCTATGGACTGGGCATTGGTACCTAGGAGCATTTAATCACTACGATTGGTACAATACCACAGCACTATACAGGATCATTACGAATAATTAACTATATGCTTAAATTTTCAAATAGAGCAAATCTTGGTCACGGTTTACAATAACGAATAATCAATTATTTAAATAAATACTTACAAGAATAATACACAGATATTTTCTTTAAGCCTCAAAGCTGTCTCCGTAAACTGAAAATGTGTCACACACGCCCTCTATAGTAGCTGTAGAAATAGCGTTCAAAGATTAAGTTGAAGCAGAAGGAAACAGATAGACAATATGTGAGAAAAGGCTTCGAAAAGAAATGTTAACTTATTTGATTTTTTAATTTCCTACAGTTATTTACATCAATTGTAATCTACCAACAGTCTAACGTTTCAACTAGATTAGATTTACACTCTTCTATTTTAATTTTGTTTTGTTTTTGTATGTAAAATTTTGACCTTGATAAATTGTGACTAACATATTTCTGTAACACCAGAAGAAAATTAGATTTTTTAATTATCAGATTAAACTTATGCCTTAATATTATTGCCCTCGTATTTCTTTTTTATTTAATTTTACCTTCAGTCTTTTCTTTGGATTTTTGAGTCGTAGTCTAGTCTATGATTAGATTGACGTTCCAATCCAAGATGGCAGACATGCCGCTTGAGCCATGATAGTATGGAATCGTAGGAGTTTAATTTTTAGGTGTGTCTTTCTAAATATCGAACTAGAATGCCTCCCGAAATCTTGACCGAACTCCTGTATTTATATTGTGACAATGTGATACTACGTGACCTCATGGCGAGTGCTAGTTTTAGGTAACGTTAGTGCCGGAACATATGTAATAAAACGGTGATCGAATTTTGTGTTGTTCGGTGTGTCGCAAACGTTTTCTGGTCAGATGTTAAATTAAAATGTGGAATATGATGTGCGACGTGATGCCCACTATATCTGAGGACAGTATCAGTCAGCGGAGCTCGCAGTTCAGCGGTGAGGATGCGAACTTCGAGCAACTCATGGTTTCTATGCTCGACGAGCGCGACAAGCTCGTGGAGAGCCTGCGGGAGACGCAGGAGCGCCTCGGGGACTCCGAGCTAAGACTCAAGGAGGTGGAGAAGGAGCGGGACTCGCTACATCGCCAGATCGCCGCCAACTTGCCTCAGGTCAGTGACATAGCCTTGTATGACTAGTGAGGCTGACTTTATCACCTTTTCGTATTATCTAACGCGTAAAAATGCATAGCCTTGTGCGTTACGTTGCTCAAAGATAATGATTACGCCGTCATTTCATATCAAATTCTAAAAGATTATGCTAGTTGTAATGACTGCATGCTGTTTTGTAAATTCAAAGAAACTGGTATTTAAAGAATGCCTTTGAATCCAACACCTTAAACAAGACCATGTCCTTATGTCATATGGCTGTAGCTATGTTACTCTAATATTTTAAATAGGCTAGTTGGTATTGGAATATAGGTGAGGTTACTCACTATTTTCACACTACTTACCTATCATTGGATCTGCAGCTTATAGAATCTATGCATCAGTCAATTCAACCCTGTCCTATTTGATACATGATAACCATTAGCTTAATAAATTATTTTTGGAAAGTCAAGAATTATTGTAGCCAACAACCCTCTTTAATTTAATTTTTGTTTGAGATGTTTAAAAGCATAGCAGTGTTAATCCAAATTCAGGTCTAATTTGCAGGATACCTTTTATTGCACTTGGCCTTTATCTCACCTGATGGTGGCGATAAGGCTGTAGGATGGAACATGTGCTGACTTAGAAGTGTCAAACCATTTCTTGCTATAATGTTTAAGTTTCATCCACAACTCCTGTTCAAATTGTCGTAGATCAAAGTTCTAGGAAAGTAAAATCTAGTAAAGTCTAAATAATGTATCCCTGTTGGCTGTTGTGACGATAGGTACTGGATAAACTTTAAGATATGTCCTACGAATGAATGGAGCCCATGTTGTACACTGCTAATCTTTTAATGCTGAGCCAGAGCCCTTCATGTCATGACACAATGTAACACATCAGCCCCACATATTATTTTTAGTTGTTTTATTTTATGTAATAATCTTGTTAGATTATGTATATTTCTATTGTCTCTCTTCTTTTTTAATGCTGTATTATTTATTTATTCTGTGCTGTGACATACAGTTGTGATCTATCTATCTAATGTCATCTATATGTGTATCTAAAACAAGAATGGCTGAACAGATTTTTATGACATTTCTTGGTTTTTTAATTTGTCTCCACCCCAAATAGCAGAGTAATTATTAAAGCCTAGGATAAATTCTCAAACATTTTTCATGGAATGGCACAGAAGAAGTCACAGACAAAAAGCTTGTTAGCAAATAAAAGTAACTTAACCCTTCAAGAATGCACCGCTTTTCCCTGATTTTCTTGAAATGTGCACTTGAGTGGGTTTATTTTTCTTCAATTTTCATATTAGGAAAGCCTTAGAAATTCAATAATCAATTAGTCTTTTACACATTCAACTTTAATACAAATGCAAGATGTAAAACATGAAGTCCAGTGATAATATAATGATTTTGTTATCAATACTTTACACTTTAAATCATGCCACATATCATCTATTGTTTCTTAAGTAAATTTACTTTTCATTCACTTGTTTATGATGGTTAATATTTCTGCAAACGTAAGCTTTCTTATGACTTCCATGGAAAACCTTTATAAACCATTCATGGCAGGGATTGGATGTTGGTAATATTCTGATGAAATTAATGTCCACAACGTAAAGATATATTTGAAGAAAAACCACACCATTGATCTTAATCTGAAGCCTAATTCATAATGAATTTAAGTTTTAAATAAAGGCTATTAATAGCTAACTACAGTTTGTACTAGGTGTAGGTACTAATCTAAACTCTTTTACTTCTATTACTATTAATCTGAAACCGAATCACAAGCGTGAAAAATATCAAATGGCACTCCTGCAGCAATGAGTTAGTGGGTCAAGGAAATAATACATTGCAAATGGTGTGCTCAGCCATTGGAACCAATGAACAACTAACTATTCTAGTGTTTGGAGTTATTACCTCAGGTCTTACATCTCAGAAATGCTAAGTATGTGTTGTAACCTAGTCTAAGTAGCTAACTTTTTTCTTGGTAAATAAATAAAATAGGATAATAATAGGCACCTTGTGGAGGTACAACTAATAATTTTTGATGATCTCTACAAAAGCATGCAATTGAATGTTCTCTTATATACTCTCCAACATCCATTTAAACAGTTCGTTCAATTTCCTTATAGAAAATGGATTTTTTACTTACTAAAATATTCATTAGATGAATCTATGGCTTAGGTAGGTCATTGTGATGAAGGGTGATAGGAATTCTATTGCTATTAAACTATGGGAAACCAAAATATGTGTGCATAGTGAGAGTCACTCATACTACAGCCAAGCGTGCTTGCTACAAATTTTATCATTAATTGCATAGTAAGCTTTTTGAATAAGATTATTCTCAACATATTCCTTCAAATTTGATGACTTCAAATTTCAAATTTTTCGGACACTGAAACCGGTACTTTAAGGTGTTTTATATGTATTTTCCAACAGTTGAAGCATACAGCATAACACTTGCATTACAAAAGTGTTAGTCAACATAACATTGACCCTGGGCTGATGCTTTCAAGATCAATTTGTATGAGGGTGATAATGATTTACCATTTTTTGGCAATCTCTCAACTCAGTACACAGAGTGTGAGAACTGTACCAGTCATTATTTCTCTTGAGTATGTTATGATCTCGAATAAAACGTAATATAATTTTAGTAGGTGTTGGTAGGGTCTAAAAAGTCTGTTTATTTCTAATGAGATAACTTTAGACCTACTTGAGAAGTGAGAATCCTGATGGCTCATTCATAAAATCAACGTAGATGAGGTTGTGGACATGGATTTTTAACAATATGATGGGACCACATTTAATAATGAGTGAGGTCAACAAAAATACACATGTAATGTAGTACTGTAGTGTACTTTGCGTTGTGTGCACCTTGTGTATAAAAAACGAAAGTGTCTGACCTAGTTGCTTCATACGTGTTTAGAGGAACACAAATCTCAAGACAGGATAAATTGTGACACTGTTGTGTTCCAGTATGAAAGGTAGCAGAGCCAGCACCTCACTTCGGCCTTAGGGTCGCTTACCATTCAGTGAAATGAAGTCAAAATCAAATCCATCTTGTAATAAAATACACTGTCGGCAACATAGAAAAATACAATGCTCAAAAAATGGATAACCAATAGGAAGTCTTACTCCTGGATCTCAAAAGCATCCATAAGAAATCATGTGTAACATGGCCATCTCTCTACAAGCCAAACCGACGACCTGTCGCGGGGAGTCTCTGGATGGAAGTGACTCGCGATCGGTCACTGGTGTACCATGAAGGAGGCCTATGTCCAGCAATGGACGTTTCCCGGTTTATGGATATACATGTTATATTTCGAAATGAATAACAATACATTGAACATTTTGATTGTTGAAACATTTTGTTAAAATTATCAATTCCACAGTAATTTGCCTGGTGCATGACTTGAAGTTTTCCACCCCATGATTTATTAATGCTTGCTCGCAATTAGTAGAAGGTTGCCGACGCTTGTATCAGGTGCTAGGAATTGTTTTGTTTCGGTTTGTATGTTTATCTTTCAGCTTTTTTATGTTGAGGTTATTGTTTACCATTGTTTTGTAAATTCAAACCCCTTAATGAACCCATATGACTAAAATTAAAAAACTATTTTATATAAATTTAATTTAATAAAAAAAATGTTTTTTAATATTATAATTAACGCGTTCTAAAAGAAGTCAAGTAAAAGTCTAAAGCATTCGTTCCCTAAAATGTTCACCCGTGCCAGTAGAATTATCTTTAGCGCTAGATCAACTTCGATAAAATTTATAAGGGACCATCTCTGCAGTATGATCTGCCAAACCAAAAAAGAATCATCAAATCTATTCATAATTGGAGGAGCTACATAAAAAAATCATGCAGTGGAATTGAGAATGTTATCATTATTTGAAGTGTGTAGAAAAATCATTTATTACCGGACCGCCGCCCGCCCGTACTGTCTCAGCAATTTCCTTTCTTTCGTCGTGAATAACATCCCAGAACGCATCGTTCCGGTTTTAATGAAGTTATGGTTTCCGGATCTATTCCTGTGCGATTGAACTAAGCTGCTTCTATCGTACCATGAACTCACGAGGCACGGTATATTTCGATCGCGGAGATAATTTTTATAACGCCCTTCGGCTTTGATGCATCGGAACATCTATGATATTGACCAACTTTGAATACCGTAATGGTTTGAGCATAAGTAATTTATATTCCAATGCCAGTCCTTCACACAATCAATAAATTGGTGTTAAACTTTCATCATGGTTTTGATAAAAGTACTCCAAACTGAGATATTTTTAAAAATGTCACCTATTACTACTTAAAAATAAAATTGTAGATTGTAGTAAATCAACTGTAGACCGACCGATTATATGAGTCCTCGCCCGCTTCGCCCGCCCGGGGGACACTATGCGCACCTGCCGCCTGCTCCTGTCTCGATCCCCTTTGTCGCCGTACGCCTAAGACACATTTAAGCAATTTACCTTTACTAACGATCATCTATGAGAAAATAAATAGAAATACGTTTATTCATCAATGAAGATGATGAAAAGGCAGATAGCTCTGTGGTCGAGTACCTCAGAGACGCTGTTATTCTGCTATTGCCTGTGACACAGAAACAAATGGTAAAGCCAGGTTTTTCAAATCTCGGGGACACCTTTTTTTCTTTTCATATTTTTTGGGATTGACTACAAACAAAAATAGTTTCACTGCTATCCAATACTTACCAATATCTATACAAAAAAAACACGAGGTCTTTCTAAGGTCGGGTGCCATGTTCACATGGATGTATAACTTTGCGGCCATTAGAGCTCATGACTGACAGATTGTCAAACATTAATTCAGAATACTATTAACGCGTTCACTGAGCATTCCGCTCGGAGTGAGTGAGGTGGTCTTCAGAATGAGAACCTGTCACTATCGGGAACTTATTGGCCTCTTGCCAAAACGCGTTATTACTTGTGTTTACCCTGTATACTGAGAAATGATCTAATACTCGACAAAGTAAAAGAAACATATTGTTAAATTTTAGAGAATAATATATTTTAACTTTACCGTGTATGTACATCACTGAAACTGCCTTATTCTTACGTAGAAACCCATGTCTCTTCCCTGGAGACACGAGAGCAAGGCGTAACTGCCAACTCTGTGTGAAATCTTTTAGAACTACAACTTACCATAGAAGTTTTATATTACTGCTTTCAAAAAAGAATTATGTACGTATAGGATTGACAAAACGTTTTACACTACGGAATCTTTAGATCGTTAAAATTTATTATGCCGTATGTCATGTGATAATTTTCACAAATATGTGTATTTGTATTTTTGTAATACACCAAGCAGGTAAACCTACAGGTTGATCACAGAGATCTTGTTAATAACTGTAATATCCAAATGTAATAAATGAATTTGATTAAATAAACCGGCCAAGTGCAAGTCGGACTCACGCACCAAGGGTTTCGAAGGATGGAAAAATACGAACGGATATTTATTAGCTTTAAATAATGTTCATTTTACCAACCTCATAACTATACAAGATAGAAAAGTTTTCCTGTAATATTTATACAAAATCCTGCTTACTATGATTATTCGAGAATTCTCACATGATATACCTCTTGAGCTTAATGACTTTACTTTGAAATTTCGATCGGATCCTTGAACAGAGCTAGAGGCTGCAAGCTTGAGGAGTCTCGGGGAGCCAATGGCTTGAATTTGAAGTGAAAAACTTCAAAGGTAACAATTATGAGTTACTCACTTTGGACCCTCTACTTAGTTTGATTGAAGTTCACATTCTCTGAGCTAATTCAGGATTGAACTATATTTGAGTGGTCTTCACCAACTGCACAAGTCGACTGTTGAACATGTGCCTCCCTCGTTAGACGCCACCTCGGACTTTCCATGTCGTTTAAGTAATCACTTCGATTGGCAGGCGGATTGATGATGAACCTGCTCTCTAAAATACTAACTACGATGCTCTCGGGATGAAGTGTAGTAACCGGATTCTAGAGCTGAGACCTCACAGTCACGAGAATATCGATGCTAAGATTATATTTTATTTTGTTCTGAGAGCTGAGATTTTGTCTGTACATTTGAGCTCAATGTTGCTCAATGGAGGATGTTAGTTTCTGTCTGAGTAAATACTGGAGACTTCGCTCCGGCTGCGGCTTGCTGCATTGTCGCTAGTCGTTACCTAAGCGTCGGTAGCAGTTCCACCTTCGAGACAGCTTTCTAAATTAACAAGTTAGGGAATAACACACAGTAATGATTACTAGAGAGAGGGACAAGCCCTCTCGATGGCATGCAGTGAGAAATGCACTGCCATAGCGCTCGCTCTGGTTTAAACGGAAATCTCATTTATTTCCAAAATGTCATGTGCAAACTTTAACATGCAGCATGACGTAGTGTAGAGTAACGACAAGGGTCTGATAATTGGTTACAAGGGTCTAATGATGAAGCTAGGAATTAGAAAGTGGAACTTTTCAAGGGATACTAGTAAACTCCTCGAGTTTAGGCTCCTTGGGTTTGTTTTAACGACTCTAATACATTACACTTGGCAACAAGTGTCTGCTGGTGCTGATTTAGCCACGATGTGGATTAAATACAAAAGCGTTTTTTTTTCTTCAATTATAATTATTTATTTTATTTAGAAGTATAGTCTCGCGTTTGACCACAATCTCACGTAAGCGACGATGTGGTCTAGAATACCATCCAGATTGTAGCACTCGGGGAAACAAACTGTCAAAGAGTTCCACTCCCTAGCAATGCGCATAATAAATGAAATTGCTTTCCTGAATTTTCCCCTAGTCGCATTTTAAGATCCCACGGGATGACATGGGTATTGCTAGTGTACATCCGGCATAACACGACACCTTAAACGCCTCGTCGATTACTCCCGCTCTCTTTACCGCTTTAGTACCAGTAAATGACGGTTCTGAGTGACAGAATAGGATTGAAGCATAGAACAGTGTGATTCGGTTCTGCTAGATGTAGTTCAACCCATAGCCGTCAGAAAGCCCCGTTGACGGGAACTAATCAGGGCGCGCTGCGCTCTGTTCTTTCACTGCGGAAGCGCCCTCATTCCTTTGAGAGGATATCATCGCTGAGGAGTGACAACGGCTCACTAGCCCCGATTCGAATTTTAAAGCAGAATCCCTTGAATCGGAAAGTTGGAGTTTTGCAGTAGAAGTGTCCGTCCGTGGAGTCTACGTTTATAACAAATCTATATTTAAAATGGATTTTGAAAAGAATCAACACTGATAGTTCGCTAAATATTGACACTGAATCGCCGCAAAAATTATTTTAACCATAGACTGCTAATATCGTGTGAGACGAAACTCAAGTTCGAAGCTCTGTGAACTCACGCACGCAAAACATACTTTGCAATAGACCAAAATATCATCTGATCTTCTGTGCGTTTATAACATGTCAGAATAATATACAAGGAAATACCAAATATCCAATTCCTTATCTTAACATTCAGGTTATATGTTTATATATTGACTAATAAATATTATTGACTTAAGCTCGTCTTAATAGCAAGAGTAATAAAAGACGGGGCTCTGAATTTGAGCGTATTCAGCTATAATTCTGAAGTCTTGGGCTCCAACTTAAAATAATATTCAAAGTTTATCTTACGGCCTTCGGCTGGTACGGCGTAAGTAATGTTTCGTTAAAAGGCAGGGAGGCCCATCTGCCCGCGCGCCGCGCACAGGAAGTTATCTGCCCAAACTTGCGTAAGTTTTATGGTGATGTTTTTCACTATTATCATAGGTATTACGGCTGTGTGCTCCTGGATTCACAATGAAATGACCCCATTCCATTCCAACTCAACAGAAATTTAGTATGGAAGCATTAGGAGAGGGTTAACGTTAATAATAAACGATACATTTGTGACAAGGGCGCTTGAAAGAGACTTGCCCTTCCCTGCAGAACGCTTTTCTAAAAGATTTGTTACAAGTTCATTTTGAGATTAAAAACACCGATGGTGGATGTGATGGTAAAACATTTTCCCATGATCGTCTTTCACGATGCTACTCTATCATCACACGGTAGATAAATTAAATACATTATATATTAATTGATGTAGTAGGTTTCCGCATGAGCCGCGTCCTTGTGCCGGCGGCGGTGCGGCGGGCGCAGCGCTTGGCTTGGGTATCAGCGCGCGACGCTCTCCTTTCAACAATCTCTTTGGGTGTCGTTACATTACACCGACCCAACTGTCGTCATAATAGTGCAGACAGTACTGCATGAACGCATGCAGAATGCATGTAGATTTAATACTTTTTTTTTTCCTTTTTAACCAACTTCAAAAAAGCAGGAGGTTATCCATTCGACGGGAATTTTTTAAGGTTTGTTATCTCACAACTTTTGACTGGGTGAACCGATTTGGATGATTCTTTTTTTATTTGAAAGGTGGTACATTTCAATTTGGTCCATTTCTGACAACGGCTTCCATGAGAAAACGATATAAATCTTAAATTTGCCTTAGTAAAAGTAGACGGTTAGGGCAATTGAAGTCGGTTTTCAGTTCTTTTTGAACGCATCTCCTTGTATTACTAAGCATCGAGAGGTTTGTGTACTTTAAACTTCAGAAGAATTATTTTAAGTTTGGAGCCCAAGACTTCAAAACGATAGCAGAATACGCTCAAATTGAGTTCCCCGTATTTCATTCCTCGTTGTGTACATTAAAAGTCATCTCTTTCGTGACTCAACAACAAAACAAGACAATAATATTCAAAAATTAAAATATCGGGTTATGTGGGATTCTTAGCCACTAAACCTTTCCGGTGGTCATTCCCTGCGCATATCGGGGAGCTCTGGGGACTCCAGAGGAACGATCGAAAGCTGATATTATAATATAGGCTATTTATTTACTTTTTGGTAAACTCCAAGCCTGTACCTGAAGATGAGGCTGGACATTCCAATGATCACCAAGATTTCGTTCTTGAAGTTCCGTACTCTCTCCCAGGAGGCAATACAGGTCCCCATTAACGGGAAGAAATCGGTGAATGTACTACTAGATAATGCCGCCCTCGTTTCTGATTTGGTTGAACAGTTCTAATACTACGTCCAGCATTTGCTATCCCCTGCTATCCCTCACTGGAATATGGAAAGGATGGTGTCATCTCCAGAAATGTGAATTCGGTTTATTGATCATAAACCAAAAGTACCATAGATACATTTAACATCAACAGCCTATATACGTCCCCACTGCAGGGGCTCAGACCTACTCTCCAACAGAGAGCATATGGTCCGTAGTCCATATCACGCTGGCCCAGTGCGGATTGACAGACTTCACATGCCTGTTCAAGACATGCAGGTTTCCTCGCGATGTTTTCCTTCACCGTTAAGCAATCGAATTGACTTGAATTTAAAAACAACTTATAGGTACACGGCTGGATTCGAATGCTTGCTTTACACTAAACTTGAAATATGTAGAACCCTTGCATTAAAAGGGCTTTCACTATCGAGGAGCATTGATTGAATGAAGGGTTTAACTGAATTAATATTTGATTGCGCTCGTGCATTAGCCTTTATTCCGGTTTATCTATTATTGATGGGACAAGTTAATTTGAGGTGCTGAGAGTCGGCGCAGGTTGGTTTTCAGTCTGTTCAATCTATTGATTAATATGCGCTCATTAAATATCGTTTCACGAAACCAAAGGACTAGGTACCCAACACTTCGCAAGTTTCGAGCTGCAAGTCGCAAGCTGAACCCTCACGAGTGCAAGGTCTGTTTCCTTATATGTGCTTTTCCCAGAATGTATGCTTCATTGGAGCAAACTAGTTCCTTCAAATAGAACTAAAAACCGACTTCAATTGCCTGAATTTTTTTGTCTTTGTTGATTCTCTCAAAGAGCGATGAATCAATTTCGATAAATTTATATGGAACCACCTCTTGAAGTATGCTCTACCAAACAAAAATAGAATTGATTCGGTTTACTATGGTCGGAGTTATCGCGTAACATACATACAAAAAAACGTCGAGCGTTGTATTGAGAACCTACTCCTTTGAAGTCGGTTGAAAAAGCCTGGTATTTGAAAGTGAATAGATGAGAAATGAGGTGTAGCACCTTGGGAAATGCTCATATCCATTAGTGAACTGCATACCGCATGCTTTAGGTGATAAACAAATTCAGCAAACCTACACTTGCATATAGCTTCAAAGTCGATCGGTGAAAGGCCACCCTTTCTTAGAATAAGACTCAAGTAGCATTTGAAACAGTACACTAGTCTAATGTTTTGTGGGCTTAATTTTGCTGTATTGACAATTGTTTAAAGTAACGTTGAGATCTTGTACCCGTAAAGACATTCATAAACTACTATTCCCTTACTATTTCTAGTTGGAGCTCGGCGAATTGTTTAAAATTTACAGATTTTGTTTTTTAAGTTGAAAATGATTGCACACAACCAATATTGAAGAATGCTTCAACACAGACTGTCTTTTATTGAATACGTCGAAAATCCTCGGCGATAATCGTCACTATCAAGATACTATGAAACTCGAAAATCGAGACTTTGAAAATGTGCTCTAATGACTCACAGAATGTGTCGTTTTAAATGATTAACCGCAACCAAACAAGCAAACGGCAGATATCGATTTTATCGCTCGATTGCAATGACAAGGCCGTCAGACCTATCAAGAATTTCAGAACACGAGTCGACACCTTAACCTAATGGGGGAAGGTTGCAATTTATATGGGAAGTGGGTTTGCTAAAGTTTCTCCAAGTGACTTTTGTTACTGACGTGTCGTGGATTTCTTAGAACCTTGCTCAATCTTTGAAACGGATCCAACGATCGTTGGAAGTTTTTACATTCAATAGATTTACATGTGGCCTTCTCTCGTCTGAGGTGTGGCTTAAATGGAGGCGAACTTGTCCAGGGTTTATCTTTGATTCCCTTAACACTGCCACAGTGGATCGTTAAACATTTTAACGATGTTTAAATTAATGTTATTAATGTACAGATTACAGCTATTTTGATTATGAAAATTTCTCTTAGTTGACGCCTTGATTTACTACGATTGTATCAAATTCTATGCAAGTCGTATGGGTTAATTTTTGAGCACAATGAGCTTGCAGTCTCGTCTGATGTTAATTGAAGGACGTAAAATTGAGAGAGTGCACACCTTTCACACCGAAACATATATTGTTGTTTGGCGTCAGACTTAGACGACTTATTTTATAAATAGTTTTTGCCGTCACTGAATCTTCCATCACTTTCGGAAGTTCTGCAGAAAAGTAAGACGATTTTCTTGGGTCAGCCCTTTCAAACCGATATTCATAATTTATAACAGTTGATAGATTAGCTTCTTAAATTAAAATTGCTTTGTAATCTACGCCGAGTGTTGCCATTTAAGAAATGAATTATTCTCTTTAAGAAATAGAGCAGTCTCCCGGGAGAATTAATTATTTATTTTTGTTCGCTACCTTCGGGAGCAAGCACAGGTCGTCGCCATAGTGAGCTTACTCCTACATAAACTCCTTTGTTTATGTATTGTGACTGTACAATCATAAACACAAAATATTATTATCTTTTGTATTGTCAGGGGTCATTTTAATTATGACGCCATTATTTTAAGTTATAATGATTTTTTGGTTATAAATGAATGATGTCTTGTATTATTATTTCATTTACAGTCGAGTACATATATGTATCCACTTTTGAACTATGTAACATTCAATCTTTCTTGTTCCTACGCAGTATGTTGAGGGAAATGTCAATTAAAGGTGAATATGACATGGTTAAAAACGTAAATTCATATTTTTGTACTCGAGTGTACACGAGCGCCTCTTTGAACTGTTTCATCTGATATTTGTTTTGGGGTCATTTGATTATAATTATTTTTTTCATTTTTTGGGTGCATGCAGTATCAGCTTTTAATTGGTTACTCACTTGAATTGGAATAACGTAACATGTGAATAATTGTAGTGTAGTAATTGTTGGCTGATCCAATGAATAAAAGAAAAGAAAAAATCATCTATGTAAGTTTCGGGGAGTGTAACCGCCTCCGTGACCTAATGGCTAAATATTGGATTAACACTCTGGAGGTCCCGGGTTCGATTCCCAGTGGTCCTAATTGGTACTCGGTTTGGTTGGTGGTAGGGCATTTTCTATGTCTACCTGGCTAGATACCACCATGTTACTTAAGTCTTCCGCCAAACAGCAGTGTTAATAGCACTGTTGTGCTGCGGTATGAAGGGTAGCATAGCCAGCGCCTCATTAGATTGAGGCTTCTGAGTGCACACGCTCACCATCCAACGTCCTTATCGTCACTTTCCATCAGGTGAGATGAAGGCCAAGTGCAAACCCATCATACATTAAAAAAGTCTAATTGATCTAGATTCCAGACCAACGAAATATGTAATTATACCGAAATATAGATTACTAAATATGTAAAGCAACGACGAAATCGATGGATTAAGTTAACATACAGTATGGCACTATTTTAATTGAATAGACCAGATATCTCCAAACATCAACCTGTCACTCGCAATAAATATCTATATATGAATTATGTAGATAAATGAATCGCGGTCAAGGTTATGTCGATCTCAAAAAATAAATTAAATGTTCATATATTGTATTGAAATTTTTATTTATGAGATTTTTGCCCATACCACGGGAAAATTGCAAGATCTGGATGAAAAAATGTCCCAGATCCTTTTTGGCCTCCTCCACTATCCATTTTCAAAAAAATCTAGTCATTCTTATTCTACGTTACTACGTAAAGGAAGTACGAATAAACAACTAATTCACTTTTCGCATTTACAATATTAGTATGGAGTATGGATGTGATTGAATCACTGAATAATGCGGGTCCAAGATTTTTCCTCTTGATATTTTGATTTACTTGGAACAATAAAAATGCTAAGCACAGCACAGCGAACCCTTCACAGTGCGTCCTCAATTTCTCACTTTAGTGTAACTTCTTCCTATATATCCCTGTAAATTCACCAAGACCCCGGAAAATCCCCGGCCCATAGTTCACCACAGAGGCCGACTGCGGTCCTTTTGCCTAAAAAGTTGCCAGTTTATTTACGGTTTATTTTCAAAGCTGGCAACATCCTCGCATTCCGTCCCGGAAGATGTCATTAGATGTTTTATAACGGGGGTGGTGTAGTACTCGTGTTATCAACATGCCGACACATTCCTCCTCGGTGAAGAATGTGGCTGCTTCGTTTGTATTATTAGAACAATGTGAACATGAATATATCCCACTTCTGATGCTATCAAATGTACGATTGGATTCCGGATTGTGAGTTGTGTCGTTAGGTACCATATTGTGCTTTGATATACAATCTCAACACAAGCCTTTTGATAGCATCTTCCCTAAACTTTGGTTATATTTTCAAACATACTGAGCGTATTATTTACGTGTCTAGTGATTTTATCATATCCGATGATCGAGCTTTTGGTATTATTAAAATTGACTCAAATGATTTAGTAAATTGTGCTAAACATTTAGATACATTTTATGTGTATTAACAAAATTGTCTTTAGTTAATAACTTGTTATCGGAGACATGATTCGCCTATCTATTTGCTGGCCTTCTATTGGTATGCAAATTTGATGAAGTTTCGTTTTCTCCCGATTTCCCTGTTTCCACATTAGTCATTATAGCAACTCTACATTATGGCACCTGAAAGAATCTTACATAAAAACAAATTGGATCGACGGTTGGCGGCTCAACGTGATTGTAATTGATAGAGGGTCCCGTACACTCATCAATCAACCGTTTTATAAAACCCCGCCGTAATTAGGGGTCGCTCTTGTTCCCGCGTCAATTCCGCACGGCTTCTGCGGGCTTTGATTTTGAAATTTGAAAGAAATTGGGTGTTTGATGTAGTGCTCTAACGTGTCTAATATTCTGTCGCAAATTGCGACGATAGCGCTTTGACCTCTTATAAATTTCTGTAAATGAAATTGGATTCGCACAAAATATTAGCCTACATAACAAGACTTGGTCCTTTCGTCTACGTAGTTTGAGTTTGCTATGCCTAGAACAGTTTTAGTTTTGCCATAAGTGCTAAATTACATTAGTCAAAGACATTGTTGAATTAATTCTTTTCGAAGTAAGAATTAAACTGGTACAGGTCCAGGGCAGCCGCTGAATGCAAGTGACTTCCGACTGGTCATTTCAGCGTAATATGTAATTTGACAAAACAATTCAAATTTTTCCCAAAATAGCACTGAAGACTACACATTTTTGCGGCATGATTTCAATTTGTTCAGCTTAGTTTTCATGTTTTGTGAATTTGTCTCGTTGTATCATTTATGTTGTCTTGGTTATTCGCTCTATAATGACTTGTCATATGTAATCAGAAAAAAATATATACAGACGGATGTCAAAGTAAACCGAAAAGGGTTCCGTTTTATCTTGACGCGGCACGGAACTAATAAAGCCCGTCGAAACGCGGCTTCCGTTCCATCTAGAATTAGCTCATCCAATTGTGGAATCCCAGATTAGATGAACGTCTGGCGCTGTGAGGGCTACCTTGTAACGTAACAATCATCGCCCCCAGGGCCAGCTTAGGGCCAGGAGGGCGGACAATACCGGCCAATGTAATATTAAGAGCGCTGAGCGCCTGCCGCGCTGTGTAACCACAGATTAGTTCCACGATCGCGTCCGAGTCGAGGCGGACTCGTGTCGCTACAAAAGTTTGGAATCATAAAAAGAAGCGTAAAAGTGTTATTACATCGAAATAAGGTTCATTTCCCCTGCACATCATTACTAAGGTTTTCAAGGATTTTGATGATTAAAAAAAATATATACAAACACACAAGCAAACACCCTCTCACCCTAAACGCATACACTGTCTCCGTTCCGTCGCGGGTAAAAATAGAGACCACGCATCGGTTTTCCTATAATATTTATGGAATAGTAATGGCTTATGCTCGAAATTTCTCTACGTGATAAAATCCGCAATTACGAAATCCGTAGACGAATTAAGGTCACTGACATAGCTCGACGAGTCAGTGAGCTGAAGTGGCAATGAGCAGGCCACATCGCTCGAAGAACCGAGAACCGAAGGGGAGTAAGAGTTCTCGAGTGGCGACCTCGTACCGGGAAGCGTCTATGTCCAGCAGAGGACGTTTCCCGACTGATGATGAGTTTGATGGTATTTTACACAAATTTTTCAAAATATATGTTACGTCTTAGAATTTAAGTACAAACAAAACCCTTTCATATGATAGCCCAAATGATCTAGTGAGTCTACTTTTAAATTTCGACCTCTAATTTGGACCCTTTTAAAAATATATAAAAAAATTAATAAATTTTTACCAGTGAGGTCACAATTTCCCATAATTATTACGAATGGTGTGTGAACGAATTGAACGAACGTGAGTGGTATATCTGTTCGAATATATTTCTACATTCTGTGGTATTAGTAACGTTTCGGCAGGCTTTACTCATATGTATTTACATCCCCCGGAGGTATTTTCACGGTAAGCGAGTGTTAACTGTACTGATTTTTATTTCATTTTAACTGAACAACAGAGTACTGACTTAGGGGTCCGTGGTAAGGCTCCGCTCTGTTTCCCTCTGTCTTTCACTGGGCTGTATCTATGAACCGTAATAGGTAACCCCACTGCAGGGGCTCAGGCCTACTCTACTACAGAGAGTCTAACACGCGGGCCCAGTGCGGATTGGTAGACTTCACACACACCTTTGAATTTCTTGTCAGAAGTACAGTTTTCCTGACGATGTTTTCCTTCACCGAAAAGCCGATGTTTCTTATCATTCGTACATAAATTCCAAATAACAAATTGTAACTCATTGGTACGAGCCAGGATCGAACCCAGACCTCGATTGTTCAAGGACTGACGCTCTATCCAACTGAGCTACCACGACTGTACTGTAATTAATAGGAGTAGTAATTATTATAATTATGTAAATTGGTGGTAATTTAAGTTAAATCTTTTCATGGAAATTCTGGCCCCGTTAAAATAAGAACCAACTACCAAATTAATAAATTGTAGTACATTTAAAACATTTAATGACGATTCTGTAGCGAGTCCGCCATTTAGAACGAACGACTTAAAATTAAACCGACTACAAAGTAAGCCTTTAATCAATTGAATCGAAGCGCTGTTGCAGGCGGCTGTGGTACCCACGGCGAACATAATTATTTAATAATTAACTGAACATCAAAGTTAGAGAGTGAGCCGTTAAGGAATCCTTATTAATTTGTCGAATGAAAAAAGAGATTTAAAAAGTTATAACGAGAGATCTCCGAGGGTTTGTGGCGTGTATAAATAGAACGGTCGATACACCCGAGGCGCTTGGGTCTCCGGATAGCTGGAGAGCCGACGGTCTCTGCTTTGTGCGCTTGTCTCTTGAGAGAAACAAGGCATTGGGACATTCTGTGGATGTCAGGAGGTCACCGTCTACTCCTATATTTATACCTTAAAATAGATTGGCATCTCTTGATAGATGGTTGACTCCACGTCTGTTCTTTGTGTGCTTGTCTCGTGACAGAAATAAGGCCTTTTACATTTTGTGGGTGTCAGGAGATCACCGTATACTGATTTATTTTGTACCTCTACTTAGAATGATCTCTCTTGATAGCTGGTTCACTCCAAGTCACTGTTTTGTGTTCTTGTCTTTAGAGAGAAACAAGTCCTTGTGACATTTTGTGGACATTAGGAGGTCACCGTCTTCTGCTATATTTATATCTTAAAATAGATTGGCCTCTCTTGATAGATGGTTGACTCCAAGTCTGTTCTTAGTGTGCTTATCTCGTGAGAGAAAGAAGGCCTTGTGACATGTTGTGGATGTCAGGATGTCACCGTCTTCTGCTTTATTTATACCTTAAAATAGATTGGCCTCTATAGCTGCTTGACTCTGTTCTGTCTGTTCTTTGTGTTCTAGTCTCTTGAGAGAAAGAAAGCTTGAATTACGCTCTCTCCACCCATACTCCTTGCCATCGTCACATTTTACATTAAGTAAATGACACCAGTGTATAATACGTCACTTTTCAGTACACTTTAATAAACCAAACCTTCGTCTTTGTGTTGACTTGTGTGGTCTGGTCAACTTTGATCTACTTTGGCCTCTACCGCTTTGTGAGTGAATATTTATAATATCATGATGATATGATGCTTATAACTTTTTGCTAAAGTCATTAGAAACAAATAAAATATAGCATACGGACGTACAGTGCTGCATGTGCAGTGTTTATTAAACAAATGTTTACGTGCCTCGTTAGTACCTACACTTGCCGAGCACATGTAATGAAAAAGTACATATATACAAAATCAGTTTTCTCACACCACCCTCAACAAGTCACACAACGATTAGCAGTGACGTAGTACTTTTAATGACATCAGAATTCCGATTCATATTGTTCACAGCTTTTTATGAGGTCATAATGAGGAGATTTGTCATCGTACTGACAAATTCTTCGCGATTGGTCACCATCGGTAAAATGCTTAGATGATGACTGACAAATGATTTTTTGGGCTTATGTCCAAATATTTTTAGCCGCGTCCGTAGCCTTATGGCTAAATGTTGGCTAAACTAACGACCCGGAGTTCCCGGGTTCGATTCCCATTGGTGGTACCTATCGGTACTCTTTTTTTGTGGTTGGGCATTTTCTATGTCCACCTGGTTAGCTACCATCATATAGAAGAAGAAGAAAGAAAAAATGTATTTGCCAAGTACATAGTTTTTTACACGGTGTTTAGATAGTAATTTTTATTTTTTTCGATGTACTTAACCTGTCCACAGGTGTGCAAATATTATGAACATATCTAATAAGGAATTTAATTGTTAAAAAAAATTAGTTTACATATACCTAAGTTTGCCGCCAAATAGCAGTGTTAATAGCACTGTTGTGTTCCGGTATGAAAGGTAGCAGAGCCAGCGACTTGAGCTTGAGTCTTCTGGGTGCCCACGATTACCATCCAACGATCTTACGAGTACAGTCACTTACCGTCAGGTTAGATGGATGGCAAGTGCTAACGGAGTTCACGTTTTTTTTTTCTTTCTAATTTCATGCTATAAATCTGTAACATGGACTACTTCCTAAACGATTTCTTAAATGATGTGCCCAACAGTGGACGCAGCTGATTGTAGTAGTGTAATAGTATTCCAAAAAGTTTCCTTAGCAGCAGAGAACGTGTATTGTATTATAGAGCAAGTCAGATTTTACGCTCCCCGTCACACTAGCGCAACGAATGAGATTCACTATAAACTAGACAGTTTTTCCGCCATTCAAACCAGTGGAATTTGCCGTGACAAAAGGAATTCGATGAATGAACGCGGGCCGGCGCTTGCGCAGCGCGCGGACCGGTCGCTCCCGTGACCTTGTCAAGGCAAACCGGTGAATAGCAGGCGAACGCGCTGTAGCGGTGTTTGAAGAGGTGGCAAAAAGGTGACAAGATTATTCGTTAGCTGAATGAGATCGTTTGTTAGATTCGATAGGAGAACGGGAGTTTGTTTTGGGGATATCAATGTTTAATCGGAGTTTAATTCTAATGGAAGAGGAAGTTACTGAGTTTGGGTTGGATCTTATTGGTCGAAACACGAAAAGGCCTGCAAGAATTTCGATTGATTATTTTTTATTTATTAGATACAGTTTATTTCAACCGACTTCAAAAAGGAAATGTGTTTTTGTATGTGTGTTACGCGATATTTCCGCCAACAGTGAACCGATTTTGATAATTATTTTTTGTTTGGTAGAGCATACTTCGGAGGTGGTCCCATATACATTTTATCGAAATCGATCGATCGCTCTTTGAGAAAATCTACAATAACCAAATTCTTAAGGCAATTGAAGTTGGTTTTTATTTCCTTTTAAACTTGAAGTTATATGATTTCTAATCAAAGTGCTTTTAATTCTATTGTTTGACGGCAGATTTAGATTGCGTGGTGGTAGCTAGCCGCTAGCTGGAGAAGGCATTAAGACACTTCATACGAGATATAGTATAGGGAATCCAGTCCGCGACCAGCCCGGATTATTAAGGACTTAACTCAAGGCCATGGGCACAGAATTAATATAGTACTTCGTACAGAACGTACGTTCAGCGCCTCCCACCGATCAGCGATACCTCACCTCTCCCCGCAAGAAAGTGACCGCTTCAAGAATCAGTAAGCGCGAGCGAATTCACTTACACATGCGCGTGTATACAAACGTCATCCGTTCGATGTATAAGAATAGGAACCGATATAACGACATTTGTTTGAAGTGTCCGGCCTCTGACATGGGGTTACAGTTTGAGTTCCAAATTTATAAGTGATAAATGAGTATCCCTATAAATAATTATGGTAGTGAAGGCGGCATTGAGACGATCGTCAGACAAAAAGCTGTAATTTATCAATTTATTGCATCGTTGAGCGTGATAATGTGTCTGGTCTGAGGCTAATTAGAAGACAAAGAGAGATCTAGGCTATTGTCTATAACTATAGGAATGCCCTGGTTAACTGGAGATCCGAATTTAGGTGCCAGTATCAATTTTATATACGCCAGTTTCTGGATCTGATAAATTGTATTTGTATTTATATATAATTATAGTATGTAAAGTATGTATGTATTATTATTGATATATATTAGTTTGTTTTGTATCTCTTATTTATGTAATCGTTTATTATATCGTACACGCCTAACTGCCCTCCTTTCTTCAATATTTCTCCTTGACCTAGGACTGCTGGAAGAAATTTCTTTTAGAAATAAGCTGTTCCTTTTGTATATATTTATTGTGTTTTTTCTGTTTGTTATTTTCCGTGTACAATAAACAGTTTAAATAAATAAATAAAAGTATTTTTACCTGCATAATGCTTAAGAAAATTGATACGATGGACGGTATGGTTTCGTTGCTTTTGCTTATGGCCGCAGAAGTTGCCTTGCAGAGGGTACCTTTACACATGCCTTCTTTAGTTGAACTTTGGATTTAACAACTAAGCATTAAGTCATCAAATCCAAAGATTCAAGACTTTCAATCGGTACGCCTTGATTTGAGTTACAAGTCAATTCGCTGCCATGTTAAACATGACATGACATTTCCCCGACGCTGGTTTCGCCCACGGCTCCATCCGTTCTGACGTTAACTGATTCGTCGATCACGAAACGTAACTGTCGCACAGTTCACGCTGATCCGACATAATGTCAAGGTCTAACTGCTCGTTAGTGCACAGTTAAAAATGTATCAGATGTATGTCTTAGTTGTATTTCATTTAGACTGTTTAGAATGTTTGTATCACCTTATTATGGCCTTAACTGGATTCGCTCAGATTGCTTCCACACAAAATGATTGACATAATCTTTTAAAATAGAATAGCTGGCTTTGATTAGTAATTAAGATGTAGTAAAAGTAAATGAATGAGGATATCCGTAGACGAACGAAGGTCACCGACATAGCTCGACGAGTCAGTGAGCTTAAGTGGCAATGGGCAGGCCACATCGCTCGAAGAAACGGTAACCGGTGGGGAGTAAAGGTTCTCGAGTGGCAACCACGTACCGGGTAACGTCTACCAGGCCGTCCCCCTACTAGATAGACCGACGACCTGGTTAGAGTCGCAGGGAGTCGCTGGATGCAGGTGGCACGGGACCGGTCGATGTGGCGTACCATCAGGGAGGCCTATGTCCAGCAGTGGACGTTTCCCGGTTGATGATGAAAAGTAAATGAATTTCACTGACGTAAAACTTTACTGTCAGATACAATAGCCGTCAATAGATGGCGCTATGAACAATAATCAATAAGTGTGTAAAAATGAAAATTGTTTTTCACTATTAATTTTTAGAATATTCATTATAAGCCGATGCCTTTTTTTCTTAAGATAGTTACTGCACAATGCCAATGTGTTAAAAAATAATGGCAAAATAATTTTATAGTATAAAACTTTTATGGGTGGGAATGAAGTTAGGAACATCAAAAATTATGTTTTAATATGGCTGTTGCTGAGAAAATGTTGCGCTGTGACAGATGTTTACATATCATGTTATACAATGCAATAAAAACTTTAATTTTAATCGGCTCCGTGGCATAGTGGCTAGACTGTTGGACACACAATCCGGAAGTCCTCCCAATGGATGCACCTACTCATCGGTACCCGGTTTGGTTTGTGGTAAGACATTTTCTATGCCCGTCTGACTATCTTCCGCCAAGGCACCTAAATATATAGTGCACACAACTGTGTTTATAGCTCTTTCAAGACTACACCGTCAGTTCTGGGTGAGGACACTTTACATCTAAAACGGCCTTTTTGCCGCTTAATACCAGCTTTTTATTTTATTGAGGTTAGTTGGACTACAATTGACGCTTGACCACAATACCACCTGATGTTGAGGTCGACGATGTCACGCGTTGGCTTAGAGGTGCCTATTTACTTGTCGTTTGAAAACTCCCTAGTTGTATTCTTCAAAGAACATGGAAACTGGCAGGGCATTCCATACTTTAGACGAGATGAAGGCTAAGTCACATCACACATCAGAAGCCTATATATGTGTCTTCACTGCAGGGGTGAGCCGAGCCTTCTACAGTGAGTGTATGGGACACCACCACGCGGAACCAGCGCGGATTGGTAGACTTCACACACACACCTTTGAATTTCTTCTCATTAGTGTCACGATGTTTTCATTCATCGAAAAGCCAATAGCGAGTTTGATGATTCCAAATAACACATTGGAACTCATTGGAACGAGCCAGCCGGGGAAGCAGGTCATTTATATTGTACAAAGAACTGGAGACTAATTGCATTTCGTTTAAAATTCATTGCTACTCGCCCATCGAGTGCTAAACACGGAAACCTATTTATAAATAGTGGAAGCGTCTTATCCGGCGCGAGCCGCTCTAATCCGGTTACGACCCGGTTACGGATATTGTTTACCCGGGCACGTAACCGCGTTACCGAAGTGACAACTGCTCTTTACCATCAATTTATTGTCCAATACAAACCTCTAGGACTACTGGACTACCAAAATCACTATATGGATATGCCATCCCTTTCAAGGCTCTGAAATAGAAAAATATATCATTAAAGATAACTATAATACTCCGTCTTTATTTATTAACTACCCTGTATGCTTCTGGGTGGTGATTGACTAGAATAATCTGCCAGCTCAATTTCTTCTCACGCACAAAACCCTTAATGATACTTGAGTACGGATATCGCTCAAGTAGCATCACATCCTTATATATTTCCGGGTTTTGGGAATCTGAACATAGTTGACCTCCTCTTGACCTCTAAGAGAGAACATTTCTACATATAATTAAATCGTAGGAGTAAAAAAGTCTGTACATTGAAGAATATGTCTGGAAAAAAGACACAGTTGTTGTTGTTGAAACAGTTTTAAAAATTCTTGTTTAATCTGAATGAATATAAACGGAATATCTAAATAGATGTCAGTCGTCCTAGTGTTACATTTAGGGTTTGTTTCATTGTTATCGTCACACCCAAAAAGTTTTCTACACGGATAAAATCGCGGGCGTCAGCTAGTAAAGTGTAAAATGGCATGACATAAAATTATTACAATTGACAGAGTCTAATACCATACATTATTCAAATGCAATACAAATGTAATGTCATTGATTAATTTTTAAATTTAAAAACTTGTAACGTTTTGTTAGGGACCCAATACAAGAATTTATTTCAATGGTAATTTCATTTTGGATAAATAGAAATCCAAGAACAGTTCGACGTGTGTCGTACAATATCTGTATTTTTGTAGCACGCAGTGGCGCCTCGAGCGGAAAATTATGGCAGCTTCAACCGCAACCACGCGAAGGTTCGTTGTGGAAATATCACGTGCTAGTTTCTCAACCCCTTAATAGATGGCGATACGCGCACTGTATTTATAACTATTTCATGTCCAATTCTGTTTTAAATACATCTACATCTCTGCACTTTTGTTTTTATTAATTTGATGAATAATTTTTTATGTAGCATTGTTATTTACCCTTTTGTTTTTCAATTTAAAAAAAAGTAGTTTGAATTAATACTACAGAACGAAAGAACGAATAATATAAGTACTTGTCAGTTGAGTTTTAATGAAACAAATACATTTTACCTTTATTTCACCTCATGGCCCTATGATAGAAGAGTGCTCAAAGAAACAAGGCAATGAGTCGCTGGCTTATATTTTACTACCGAAACGCTTTTCAGTTAAAATTGCTGTTTGGCGCTAGACTTAGATAACACGCCAAATTGGTACAAGTGCCCTACCGCCAACCAAATCGAGTACTAACAGATACCCCAAAGGGTATCGAATCTATGACCTTCGGATTTGAAGTCCAACTGCCACTTATCTGCAGTGTAGGGGTATTGTATAAAATTAGAAAAAATGTTCTCCTCCATGTTTTTTTTAATGCAAACACGAATTGTGTAACTTTCTAATAATAACTTCTTGCTTTATTCATCGGGAATGAATTTGAACCGAAGCACCTGCTGCTTCGCCCGATATATTGCTAACAAAACTAAACAAATTCCAGTACGGTCGGTAACAAAACCAACTTTTCGCTCTATAAACATGTTCGAAGTTTGAAAATTAGAACGTACGAGGGGCATACCGAAAAGATCGGTAATCGAGTACTTTCGATTTAATTAGATTAAAAACTCTTTTTGATGAATAAACACTGGTTAGTTGAAAATCGAATACAATTGACAGAATTAAAAAAAAATTTTTTTTTAAAGAACAATATCAGTTTGAAATTGATAGGTCGATAAAAAAATGGAGCTTACAAGAGAAAGTTTTCGTGCCATAATTTTTTACAACTTTCGACGAGGATTATCTCAGGGACAATGTCTCGCTGAGCTTATATCTATATTCAAGAGTGAAGCGCCTAGCCAGACGACAATATATCGCTGGTATTCTGAATTCCGGCGTGGACGTGCTTCTCTTGGCACCGTACCTTCCACAGGCCGGCCAAAAACAGCGGTTACACCAGAAAATGTCGCTGTTGTGAGCCAAATGATACAGGATGACCGACATATTACATATGAGCAGATTCGGGCTACTTTAGGGATAGGTATGACTGCGATACAAACTGTTTTACATGGTGAACTGGGAGTGAGAAAGCTAGTTTCCCGCTGGGTGCCCCATAATTTGTCCGAAGAGCAAAAGGCGGCTCGTGTCAATTGGTGCCGGTCTACTCTGCAACGCTTCAACGGAGGAAAGTCAAAAGCAGTTTATAACATTGTCTCTGGTGATGAATCATGGATCTATTCATATGAGCCAGAAAGAAAGCATCAGTCGGCTGTCTGGGTCTTCGCAGGTGAGATCAAGCCAACAAAAGTTGTCCGCTCTCGCAGCGTATCGAAGAAAATGGTCGCTTCGTTTGTCGCGAAAACAGGACATGTAGTCACAGTTCCCTTAGAGGAACGGAGAACGGTTACCGCTGATTGGTATACAACGGTTTGTTTGCCACAGATGATATCCGAACTCCGTAGAGGTAACCCGAAACGACGCATAATCCTCCATCACGATAATGCGAGCTCTCACACCGCTCAGAAAACAAGCGAGTTTTTGAAGCAGGAAAACGTTGAATTAATGGATCATCCTCCATACAGCCCTGATCTGAGTCCCAATGATTACTTTACATTCCCTAGAATCAAAGATTTATTGCGTGGTCAGCGGTTTCAAGGTCCAGAAGAAGCAGTGGAAGCATACAAATCGACGATTTTGACCATGTCAACTTCGGACTGGAATTGCTGCTATAATAATTGGTTCGAACGAATGCAAAAGTGCATTAACTGCAACGGAGAATACTTCGAAAAGCAATAAAAATAAATTTAGTTATTTCCTGTATGTATTGTTTTATATTCCCGATCATTTCGGTATGCCCCTCGTATCAGCGAAATTAACATGAGATAGTTATTGAAACTCTGAACAGCAGCTTGCTGAAACGTAGGAATTAGTAGACGAAAAGGGTTTGACCTATTTATCGTGTTGGTCAGTAATGTAGCAGTAATTCGTGTCATAGGCTGTAGTAAAAGGTAACTGAAGGATATGAGCTGAAATAAACAAAAATAAATCACACAGTATCGCAATCGCAGTAATGAAAAGAGTGGTGATTTTAGGACATCCTCACATGGAATGCTTGTTTTCCTTGGCGAACTATAAGGGAGGCTTTTCCGTCACAACAAATCGAATACCACTACCTGCCATAGCGAAATTGCTAGCAGATTTTTTTTAAATAATGGTGTATACGATCCACGTATATTTAGTTTCTATTTTAAGTCAGCATTTTACGGTGCCCCGCTGGTCGCGCTACCGCCCTCCTCCAGTGCACACTCAACCGCCACGCGGTAAACAGAGAAAATCACCAAAACTAACGGTGTAAACTAAACTTAACAATAAACAGTTAAATAGTGAACTTCTGCACTCATTCATCATCTAAACATCTGCATACTGCTGCGTGTACGGCGCTAACTGGCCCGTACAAATGGCTTTAACCAGTGGTTAACTAGCCAATGACGAGTAAAATTAGGTGAACAAATTTTGAGGTTATAAGCTATGCCGAAGCCATTTCTTCAGCTTTCTCAATAAAATGTATAATGTGTACATTTTATCGCTTAATTTGGATTCTTGACGAGAAGTTCAAAGGCCAGCCTTGGTTTCAACATTATCCGAAAGAATCCATATGCCGAATGTACTCGACATGATAAACTCTTCGGATCGCGTCGAAACCCTCGCAATTTTGCGTAATTGATACTATAACACCGTCCATGACACTTTTTGCACTATATCACACCATTATAACACAAAAAACACACATAACAGTATTATTATTCAATTAACAAAATTGCAATGAACCACCATTTTTGAAGTTCGCGCCAAGAATCCCAGATTATTGTTAATTTTCATTTGCGCAATTTTATTATGAATCTGTGGTCATATTTATTGGCTTTGGCAGCTAGCTGTACCAACACGTTGGTTTCAACGATAACAATGCGAGCGCATATTATTTTCCTCGTACACATTATCCACAGATTATATTATACATACGTTATTTGTTTTGGAAATACCGCCCTGACGGTTTTATAGCTTTCCCGTCAACGGTTTATGTCTATTTGACGTTTTTTATCGCTATTTCTACTGGTTTTTTGTTAAAATAGTAGAACATTGCTCTATAAAATATTTATTAAGTATATCCACTAGAGTTGAAAAGTCAATAACATCGTCATCAGCCGAAAAACTTCTGCTGTCTGTGATTTTTATAACCTTAGCCAATTTTTATAAAACTCTTTCTGACATAAACGATTGATTTAAGCGGTCCTTTACATCATGTTTTTACAAAGTAGATTAATAGTAGATTTATTGACTTCAAATAAGATTTGTTACAAAGTTGTTGTTTTTATTTTTAAATATTGACTATTGTTAAAGACTTATTTAAAAGCGCCTGTGTAATATAGAAGAGCAATAGTTTTTATGTGCACAAAATGTCAAGTGTTTTTTCACTCTCTCATTAAACCTTCAAAAGGAAGCATCGATTTTATTTTCTTCTCCCACTTACGGCCAAATACATGGTCCTTCGAGCCGGATTCGAGGATACCAGCTGGATGGTGTGATTAAGTGATAATTAATGAAACGTGGAGTGAGTGGAAGAATTTAATGCATATTTGAGGAGTCGCCGAGTGCAGGGAAGGATCGAGGAGTAGATGTCGGCATACAAAGGAATGCCAATTTGATGTCTATGTTATAAGTTCCCTTAATTTATCCCATCAACCCATCACTCGCCAGGTATTATCTAGATTAATGTGTTAGTTTTAAGGAATCAAATCAATCAAAGTTGCTTGCCAATTTATTTTCGAGGTAGGTAATCTTAAAAAATTATGCAAGAGTTATTTTTGTTTAGTAGGCGTGAGAAACACATTTAAATGCATTTTAAATGCTGAGTTTTGTAGTTAATTGTAATACAATTGTTTTGTGTTCGTTATTTTTTAGTTTTTAACTACAAAGTTAGTGTTCTCAAAGCCATCAGTTTTCACTAGACAAAGTAATCGTTCAATTTAATGTTATTCCTGTAACTTTAAACATTAATTTATATAGAATTACATTAATAAAGATTTATAATTTAAAAATAAAACCATACAAAATAAAAAAGAAACCTATTCTATTTAATCAAAAGTAGATAAGCAGATGAGAAAATAAATAGTATTGTATAACGTTAATAGTTCATTCCTTTGTTTTACATACTAATTAAATAACCTTTCATTGTGCTGTTATTAAATTCATCTACTTTGATATTGATTTCCTGTGTTAGGTAAGCACCTATTTGTACTTTGGTTTTCAAGTGTGATTGTAAACAATTTCAGGTTGACTACATTTGTCTCCCATTATGACTGAAGAAAAAGAATTGGTCAAAAAACGGGGCAGCTACAAGGGTCGTCTAACGGTATTCATCAGTCATTTAAACTCGTTGGATTCTGCCTCGTTGTCTGCTGCTGATGTCAATGAGTTACAACTGCGAATTGGTAAGATGGAAGTGGTCTACAATCAATTTGATGATGTTCAGACATCATTAGAATGTTTGGGTGATTTAGACGCACAATTGCAAGAGCGAGTCGCATTTGAATCACAATATTTCAAGGCTTTATCTACAGCACAACGAATGATAGATCAGTTTTTACAGACCGAGTCCAACTCGACTGACTCACGTTCTCACGTAAGTAAACAAAAGCTCGTTAAATTACCAACTATTCAGTTACCGAAGTTTAGTGGCTCGTATGGCAACTGGCTTGAGTTCCGCGACACATTCACCAGTCTCATTCATGCGAATGATGATATTGACGAAATAAATAAATTCCACTATTTACGTGCGTCGCTGGACGGAACTGCTGCAACCATAATACACTCAATTGAAGTGTCGGCTAACAATTACAATATTGCTTGGACGCTTCTATGCGAGCGGTTCGATAATAAGCGATTATTGATTCAGCATCATGTGTCGGCTTTGTTCAGCATTGAATCAATAGCTAGGGAGTCGTCATTTACTTTAAAGCGTGTCATTGACCAGGTTAATAAAAGTATACGTGCTCTAACCTCCCTGGGCGAACCCGTGCAACACTGGGACACTCTTTTGATTCACATAATCACGCAAAAATTAGATTCGAAGACGCTCCGCGAATGGGAAGAGTTTAAAGGTCGTTTGGATAAAGAATGTGCTGTTAAATTAGAGTCATTTCTTAATTTCATGCGTAATCGTGCTGATTTATTAGAAACATTAGAGTTTTCTCAGTCAAAAACCTCAAACAGTAATAATAGCAGCACCACAAAATCCGTGAAACATAAAGCCATGGTTTCAGTTCACGGCACTGAAAATAATCAGCCTTCATCATCCAAATTATGTCCTAAGTGCAACAGTGAACATAGCTTGTCCGATTGTTCACAGTTTCTTGCCTTGAGCAATGAAAAAAGATTAGAACTGTTACCGACTTTTAAGGTTTGTTATAATTGTTTTCACAAAGGTCATTTCGCAAATCACTGTAAAAAATCTGGGTGTAAATTATGCAAACGTAAACACAATACGTTAATTCATTTGTCGAATTTTAAACCAAGCAAGGTAGATGTCGTGTCATCCGCGTCCACCCCGCCGCACAGTCCGACACCACGTGACACCGGCATTGTGTTATCAACGAGTGTTACGTCATCGAACCCGTTTGTTCAACACGACGAAGTGTTGTTGTCCACTGCGCTCATTAAGATATGCGATAGTTCGAATAATGAAGTTATTGCGCGCGCGATACTGGACAGTGGCAGCACTTCATGCATAATGACTCAGGAATTATGCAATAAATTAAACCTGGATGTCAGGAAAATTGATAAATCCCTAGTAGGTGTTAATAACTTGTTATCACACGTAGGTAAAATGTGTCAGGTCTCAATTAAATCTTTGAATGATCAATATCAATCCAACCTAAAGTGTTTCATTTTGCCATCTATTACAGGTAACGTCCCGTGTGAACAAGTTGATTTGTCACAATTTGATTTTCCATCAAACATTTGCCTAGCAGACCCGCACTTCCATACACCAGCCAGTGTTGACATGATATTAGGAGCTGATGTATTCTGGGATTTATTAGGATCTCGACGAATAAAATTAGATAAAGGTAATGGCAACCTTACGCTGTGCGAGACTAGGCTTGGATGGTTAGTATGTGGTACAGTCGCATCAGTGAGGTCATCGCATATTAAATGCAATTTTATCAACGCCAATCATGCTTCCACTGAGATATTAAATAATAACGTACAAAATCAGATATCTCAATTTTGGAAGCTCGAAGAAGTTAGTACTGATTCATGTCCATTTTCTGAAGAGGAAAAACGATGCGAAGATCATTTTATAGAAAATACTACTCGTTTGCCAGACGGTCGTTTTTGTGTAAAACTGCCACTGAAACAAAGTGTAGATTTACTAGGGGATTCGATTCAACGTGCTAAGCGTTGTTTTCTTTCTTTAGAGCACCGTAATAAAGGTCGCCCTAAATACAACGATATGTATAAAGAATTTATGCAGGAGTACAAAACATTAGGCCACATGTCTGAGGTACCAGGGAATGAATTGATGAGTCATGGCTATTTTATTCCACATCATGGCGTCCTGCGTGAAAACAGCTTAACCACAAAATTAAGAGTGGTTTTTAATGCCAGTAGTCCAACCACGAGCGGTCTCTCGCTCAATGACATTCAGATGGTAGGACCTACTGTGCAGGACGACCTGTTATCAATTCTTCTGCGTTTTCGCCAGCATAAATATGTTTTGGCTGCTGATGTCGAAAAGATGTACAGGCAAATTGTTGTCCATCCTGATGATAGATATCTTCAGCAAATAATTTGGCGCGATGACGTCACTGAACCTCTCAAGGTATTTAATTTAAATACAGTGACCTACGGTACAGCTAGCGCCCCCTTTTTAGCAACACGGTGTCTGAAGCAAGTAGGACTAGAGTGTAAAGACAGACAAATCTCTGACATTATCTTACACGACTTTTACGTCGATGATTTGCTGACGGGTTCTGACAACATAGATGATGCCAAACGTATTCGTCAGGAGTTGACATCTGAACTTAATGGCGCATGCATGCCTTTACGTAAATGGAAATCTAATGATCCCGAATTGATGTTAGAGTCTTCTTCTTCATCAGTCAATCTCAATATTGGCATTTCTGAACCGAGCAAGACATTAGGTCTAGGTTGGTTGACACAATCAGATGAGCTCTGCTTTCCTGCAGGTCCATCCTCTCCGCTTGAATATACCAAACGTGAGATGTTGTCAGTTGTATCCCAGATCTTTGACCCTTTGGGTTTATTAGCTCCTTGCGTCATTCAAATGAAAATGCTTCTTCAGAAGCTTTGGTTACAGAAATTGTCTTGGGACGAAAAACTCCCGTCAGATATTGCAAATAAATGGACAGATTTTGTTGCAGATTTACCACATCTGAATGAACTTCGGATTCCTCGTCATGTCCTATGTCATGATTATCAGTTAGTGGAGCTTCATATATTTACTGACGCTTCTGAACGTGCCTATGGTGCTTGTTTATACGTCAGATGTGTCAGCAGTAATGGAGACGTTTCAGTGCGTTTATTAACAGCCAAGAGTCGTGTTGCTCCATTGAAACCTACCACCATTCCCAGACTTGAGCTTTGTGCTGCTCTGGTAGGAGCTCACTTATACCAAAAGGTGATTAAATCATTACGGCTTCAAGTCTCGAATGTCACATTCTGGACCGATTCTATGATCGTTTTGGGATGGCTGAAAATGCTGCCAAATAAATTACAAACGTTCGTTAGGAATCGTGTGGGTGACATCTTAGAGAACTCTAGCGGTTACACTTGGAGACATGTCCCTACCAACAGCAACCCTGCAGATCATATATCTCGTGGTATTGACTTAAAGTCTATACACTCATTGGAACAATGGTGGTCGGGTCCTCATTTTCTAAAAGAAGATAAATCAGCTTGGCCAATTATGGCGAATTCTAACAAACAATTACCAGAATTACGTCCTGAGATTACATTACATACAATCAATGAGAAGCACTTGAATAATGGTTTCATAAATTTTGATAGGTTCTCAAATCTGTCCCGATTAAATCGTTCAGTTGCATTAGCGCTGCGTTTTGTCAAATTATGTAAGAAACAACCGGTGCCCACTCGTTTTCTGAATAAATCAGAATTACAAGACGCACTTAAGTTAATAATCAGAGTTTCTCAAGTAGAATCGTTTCCGGAGTATTCACTTCTGATGAGTAAGCAACCATTACCTCATAAAAGTCCGCTTCTCAAGTTTAACGTTTTCTTAGACAGTGATAATATCATGCGTGTTGGTGGCCGTTTATGTAACTCACGGTTTCCATACGAGAAAAAGCATCCTATTTTAATACAGTCCACACATCAATTTACAAAATTGTTATTTCAATTTGAACATAAAAAATTAAAACATGCAGGGCCGCAGCTATTATTAGCTTCAATTCGAGAAACTTACTGGCCAATCGGTGGCCGTAACTTAGCTAAGTCTTCTTATAGACAATGCGTTCAGTGCGCTCGTATGAGAGGTCAGGTCACCTCTCTTGTCATGGGTAACTTACCTGAGAATCGAGTATTATCGAACGGCTTCCCGTTCCAATCAATAGGAGTAGACTATGCTGGTCCCATCCTATCCGCTAGTCGTCAAGGTCGTGGATGCAAGCTGGTGAAGGTCTATATTGTAATTTTTATATGTTTCGCCACGAAAGCCATTCACATTGAATTAGTGGGTGATCTAACGAGCAATAATTACTTGTCTGCTCTGCGCAGGTTTATCGCGCGTAGGGGAAAGCCCAAAAACATTTACTCCGACAACGGTCTATCATTCGTTGGTGCATACAACGAGTTGTCTAAGTTTTTAAAGGATAATTGTGACACATTGTCATCGGCAGCAGCCAACGAACAAATAGATTTTCATTTCATACCGGCTTATTCACCGCACTTCGGAGGTCTTTGGGAGGCAGGTGTTAAATCTGTTAAATTTCACCTGCAGCGAGTGTTGTGAAATTGTAATTTAACGTTTGAGGAACTTTATACTGTGTTAGTCCAAATTGAGGCGATCCTCAACTCCCGACCGCTCACCCCTCTGTCGTCTGAACCTGAAGACCTCATGCCACTCACACCAGGACATTTCATTATCGGCAGACCGCTAACTTCATTACCAAGTCCAGACTATGAAGATTCATCTTACAATCATCTGAATAGATTCCAGCGAATCGAGAAACTGCGACAGCATTTCTGGTCCAGGTGGAGTAAGGAGTACATTTCGGAACTCCAACAAAGAACAAAATGGCGAACATGCAAAGGTGATTTGAAGATAGATTGCTTGGTGCTTCTGAAGGAAGACAATTTACCGCCTTTAAAGTGGAGACTAGGGCGAATCGTGGCTGTATTTCCTGGCAGTGATGGCGTCAACCGAGTAGCCGACGTCAAGACTTCAACTGGGATTGTTCGACGGTCTTTCAGCAAGATTTGTCCCCTTCCAGTACTCAGCGTGTCTGGTTGAAAGGCAAGCTTTCAACGGCCGGGGGAATGTTAAAGACGTATTTAAAAGCGCCTGTGTAATATAGTAGAGCAATAGTTTTTATGTGCACAAAATGTCAAGTGTTTTTTTCACTCTCTCATTAAACCTTCAAAAGGAAGCATCGATTTTATTTTCTTCTCCCACTTACGGCCAAATACAACTATTGAATCTATTGGAACTTGTCAGTGGCTCTTGTCTGCAGATTGATGCAGATCGCCTGAATCCGCCAGTGGCAATTTTTTTACTAATGTTCAAAAATATTAATTTTGAATAGATTTTGAAATGTATGGATGCATGTTATTTACTTATGGATCCCGGACTAGGTATAGCCTTAATCGCAGTAAACTAAACTTACTATATAAAGCAATCTGACGAAGTTGAAAACTTCCAATGGCGCTATCGTTACCTCCAAGCCCGAGGTCTCGGCTGAGATCGAGAACTTTTATGGTCAATTGTACGCGCAACAAGCCATAAGAGCAGAGCCCCATGAAACTGATCCTAGAGCCAGGCTTACCCGGCACTACACTGACGAGCTACCCGAAATAAGCCTAGACGAATTGAGACTGGCACTCAGGCAGCTTAAAAACGGAAAAGCCCCTGGAGATGACGGCATTACATCCGAGCTTCTGAAAGCAGGTGGTCAGCCTGTGTTGACTGAGCTACAGAAGCTATTTAATGCCGTCATAGAATCAGGGAGAACTCCAAAGGCGTGGAGCAAGAGTATCACAGTTTTGTTTTTCAAAAAAGGAGACAAAACCCTACTGAAGAACTACAGGCCCATTTCACTCCTGAGCCACACCTATAAGTTGTTCTCGAGAGTCATCACAAATCGTCTCACACGAAGATTTGACGAGTTCCAACCTCCCGAGCAGGCTGGGTTTCGACAGGGTTATAGTACCATAGACCACATACACACAGTGCGGCAGATTATACAGAAGACTGAAGAGTACAATCAGCCTCTGTGTTTTGCATTCGTGGATTATGAGAAAGCCTTTGACTCTGTTGAAACCTGGGCCGTTCTGGACTCCCTGCAGCGGTGCCAACTTGATTGGAGATATATCGAAGTGCTGAGATGTCTGTATGACGCCGCCTCGATGACCGTCCAAGTCCAAAACCAACAAACAAGACCTATCCCATTGCGTAGAGGAGTAAGACAGGGAGATGTTATATCTCCGAAACTGTTTACGAACGCATTGGAAGATATCTTCAAATCGTTGGATTGGACTGGCCGGGGAATCAATATCAACGGCGAGTACATCTCCCACTTACGCTTCGCTGACGATATCGTCATCATGGCAGAAACCCCGCAGGAACTGCAGGAAATGCTGGATACCCTTAATGTAGCCTCTAGACGTATAGGTCTCGGAATGAATCTGGACAAAACTAAGGTTATGTTCAATGACCTCGTCGTTCCGAGACCGGTAATCGTCGATGGAACAACTCTCGACATTGTTCAAGAATATGTTTACCTCGGGCAAACGATGCAGTTAGGTAGAAACAATTTCGAGAGAGAAGCCGATAAGAGGATACAGTTAGGGTGGGCAGCGTTTGGGAAATTACGTCAAGTCTTTAAATCGTCGATACCACAATGCCTCAAGACAAAAGTCTTCAACCAGTGCGTCCTACCCGTGATGACTTACGGAGCCGAAACGTGGACACTCACGGCACGACTAATCCACAAATTTAAAGTCGCTCAGCGGGCTATGGAAAGGGCTATGCTCGGAGTCTCTCTGATGGACCGCATTCGGAACGAAGTGATCCGTCAGAGAACCAAAGTGACCGACATAGCTCACCGTATTAGCAAACTGAAGTGGCAGTGGGCCGGTCATATTTGCCGAAGGACAGACAGTCGTTGGAGCAGACGAGTTCTCGAGTGGAGACCACGCCTAGGCAAACGTAGTGTAGGACGTCCCCCGGCGAGGTGGAAAGACGACTTACGTAGGGTAGCCGGACGTGAATGGATGCGGAGAGCAGAGGACCGAATCGAGTGGCGCACTCTGGGAGAGGCCTATGTCCAGCAGTGGACTGCCGCAGGCTGTACATGATGATGATGACTATATAAAACTCATCTGTGAAGCTAATGTTCTTGTAACCTTCATCTTTCTAAAATTTAATTCTAAATTTAAAAACAATTCAACGCACAAAATAAATACAATCATTCCATCTGGCAGATCGCCTGGCGGTCATTCGGCTATTTCGGTAGCACGCACAAAGTTCATTCATTCTTGACGTGCGTTTAAATTTAGAACGATTCGTTTAGGTGCGGTTGGCACCGCCGTGGGATCTCAGATGTGGGTGTGCGCGGACGCTGGCGTGACGTCATCCAGATCACAGCTTGAGCACAATTGCCAGAAAGTCTTATTGTATGTAAACAAACGACTTGTACTCGTCTGCTTGACTAAAATATGTCATTGTTGTCTAGTCAGAAATATACTCAATCATAAATTTGAAAATGTTGTCGAGTCCATTAGGTCACATACATTTTAATATGTGATCAACATTTATCTGGTTTACATCACTATCAGCCGAAAAATGTATACTGCTGAACATAGGCTCTTCTTATAGGTACCTTCCTTTCGTACTCCACGATAACTGCTCCCAAGCCGCTTACATCAAGAGGCTCCGCGCGACTTTTACGCACGTGGTCGCCATTCGAGAACGTGTTCGTCCCAATTGGTAAAACTAGTGTGAACACACCATTATTAATCCTATATTTAAAAGAGAGATATCAGCTCCTATGTATAGTTTGATTTGACTGCTGGTCAGGCCTCCGCAAAGACGCGCTACTCCTTTTAGAATTTTGTCCCGCTCATCCACAGTTCCATTTAGTTAAGAGATTTCTATTCAGACTACTTATAGACTCGTCTCTTCCTGACGATTTTACACCATAATCCAGTTTGCACTCACTTAAGGTCTTATTTTTAAAAAAAAACCTCAAGTTTTTTTTAAAGAAGAATGTTTGCGTCATATAACAGTCAGATAATTTTGAAGATGGCTAGTAAAGGCTCTGTAGTTCAATTCTAACTTTAACCCCCTCCCCCATTCACCCCCGTAGGGGTAGAAATAAAAAATACCCTCCGCAAGACTACAAAAAAACGAGGAGTATATTCGGCCACTATGGTAAAACAGTTTATGTTGCCAGTGATGACATACGGAACCGAAACGTGGTCCTTTACTGTTAACCGTATAAACAAACTCAAAGTGAGTCAGCGAGTATTTATGTTCTTGATGAAATTCGGAATTAGGAAATGCGTACACAAAGTCACCAACATAGCTCAACGAGTCAGTGAGCTGAAGTGGCAATGGACAGTCCACATCGCTCGAAGAACGGATAGTCGATGGGGAGTAGAGTGGTCGAGTGGCGATCACGCACCGGGAAATGTTAACGGTCCGACCTTCCCAATAGATCAAGGACACGGGGAGATTTTATTTTAATTTTATTTAACGGTCACCTACAGGATATACATTAACATAAGCATTAAGACACAAATGTAACAGTATAGCCAAATGCTATCCCACTTACAGGCAACAACCACATGCTAATAAGAACGTTATTAAATTAAAGAAATATAGCAAAATGATAATAAAAATATAACATTTACAGTTTACAAGAAATTTTGAGAGTTGCTGGGGGGCTAGCGTCTCCGGACCGGTCATTGTGTCGCACCATAGTGTCAATGTTTATCAATATTGAGTTTGTTAATATGATCCTTATTTATAGGAGCCACAGCCACAGTTTCGAAACAGCTGTGAAACGGTAAACACCTCGCTGCGCCCACGCACGCGTCCGCACCCGTGTCGTATGTGTGTCACTGTACCGTCTGTACCTATTGTTTGTTTGTGCCGGCTGTACTGACGTGCATTTTTCTGATTGCCTTTACATTGTATAAGTTGTTGTTTGGAAAGTAGAGAGATATAGTGCTCTTAGTTCGTTTCTTTAAATTTTCAAAATATTTGTGCCTGCACAAGTCTAAGACACAAACATAATTATTAATACGACAAGTATTTTATATTTTATGAGTATGTCTAGAATTTGCTAAAGTGTTTTAACCAATGTTAGTCACGCAAAGGGTACACTTGCGTCTTCTATTATTACATGCTTTTTTATGTAATGTTCACTTCTATGTAACTATTTTGGTAAACAAATCTAGCAAGTCAATTTTACCTTCTTCTATCTGTCGTATCGATCTGAAACTTTGCGATTGTATGTAATTCGCATGACAATACGATAATTTGGCACCATCGAGCTGATTTGACCATGGAGTCAGGAGTTGGACAGAGGAACTCTTCAATGTGCCCCTCGAATTTGGTCTCATCTCAATACCAGACTACCAGGTTGACATAAGTGTAATAATAAAGGAGCGTGCAATATGGCTATCAAAAAAGTGGAAGTTTTAATTCGGCTCACATGAAAGGTTCACTTCAGTTTGAGTAAATCTTAATTTTTGAAATGTGAACGCGTGACTTTTAAAAATCTACATAGATAAATGAGCTCCGCTTCCCTCGACTTTATTCCTGACAAAAGCGTGTATTTAGTTTTTATAATGTTTTGATCTATGTTTGTGAGCCGATAGCTCATCGCCGTATGACCCAATGCAACTGACCGAGTGCATTCAATACGGCACTGCGATCAATCTGCAGCAATGCGGTGCGCCCGTTCAACCTCGTTGAACGTCGACCAATTTGTGATCGTGAATCAATTTACTACAACCGAGACCGGCCGTTGCTTACTTGCTCAGTGTAACCGAATTTATCGGTTGACTTATTGTGGACTCCCGCATACCTAGTAGCTACACTGTTTGAGTCTTCTTATCGTGTAGGTTGTAAGGTCAATGACCAACCTCAAACACCCAGTGTCAGAATAGTTGAGCCGCCATAGGCTTCTGACACGGCTCATGTAGCTTAGCACCGATTAACAGAGCCTAAATTTTATAGAACAGCGGTTCCCAACTACTGCAGTCTGGTTACCCCTAATGACCTATCAGGGAAACAGATTTTACCACTACCGTCTGTTAAAATTTAATCCAACAAAATAATACTCGACTAATGCAAATGTAAAATTGTTTATTGGTCAAAATTGCGAGCCTTATTACCTACCCTCGTAGAATACCTGTTTTATCCTTAAGAAGGTAATTGCCCTCAGGTTTAGAAGGCAGGTTATAGACCTTCATTCTTTAAAATATGGCGTATCATGGAAAGGTCTGAGAATGTATCAGGGAGACTAATTTTCATCTGTTAAAGAAAATACAAAAATACAAATATTACTCGGAGGTATTACACAAGAATTCTCAGTTTTCATTAGTGTTCAATTTAGAGAGAGCCCAAATATACTGCCCAAACGCTGAGCGAACTACAGTAGGGTTTTTAATAAAAACAATGTTCAAAAACACGTCCTAACTAAATTGCCTTAATGAATTTTAACTGTACCCCTTTGTTCCTTTTGTTCGACATCTCCAGTGCCAGACAGACCTAATAAATAAAATCTAAACTTCTAGTTCTCTGTGCACAACGGTTATGGAATACAGGAGCAATTTTTCAATTTATTCAGATAGGACGATATCCGAGTGATACCTATGGCATACACGACCTTACAGGATCTCTAAGAGATAGCAGTATTTAGCATTTATGAAGGTACCTTACTCGGTGTTGGTGTTAGGGCGTTTTGTATGTCCCTTTTTTACCACCAAGGGTATCGAAATATCCACCCAACCGAAAGTGTTTGTAATGCATCATTAAATTGAGACTTCGGTCTAAGTTATTTAGAAAAAAATGATGAAGGCCGAGGAAAAACACAGTTTTGTATGTTTTTTATACAGATAAAGTTTATTTGCCTCAAACATCGTGCAAAAGATCACAATCTTTAAAAATATCTTCCTACGTTACGGGAAATGCAAATCAACGTAGTTCAACATATGCGAAATTACACAAAGATACAACAAAATTACATGCATAAGTAAACTCCTGGTATCTGCTGCTGGAGCAAAACAGCAACCGTTCGCCAGAGTAAAACGGTGATGGACTTTTTGGGAAGGAAATACAACAGTTATTCCATTCCTTTCAAGGAATTGTAATAGTACGAACTTTAATAAGTCCATTTGTTGTCGATAAGGCGGACGTTATTCCGGTAGACCATTCCTTTTGTCCTTCAAATTCCCGACCGGCTTCCATCTGGCAATGTGGTGCGAATTCAACAGGCTTAGAACGGGACAAGAGCGCTGTGCAGTGATAAGGCACAATAGACTTAAGGATGATCCACTATGCTTAGAAACAGCGTCGCGGCAGTGCAACCTGTACAATACCTGCGCTGACCAGAGTGGATAAATAAATTCAGAACCGGGATAAGGATTAAAAGAAACGCGAAACCTGATAAAATAGATATTTCAAATACATATTTTAACCCTGCTTTTGTACACTATTTAAAAAAATCAAGGGATAATCTAGAATATATATATATAAATACTACAATCAAATATTTGTTTCTACAAAATGATCCTTTTTTGTAGTAAATGAAAATGACAAATTTTATTTTATTGCCACCATGTTTTATTTTTAAAAAAGAAGCAGTCTCGCCTTTTTTTAGTTTTATATTTTTGGTATAAATAAACTAAACCAAACTGTTCTGAAATTGTATTTAAATCACTGTTATTCGATAATAACGTTTTACAATTACGTAGTCGCATGCGGGGCTGCATACATTCGCAGAACGTGCAATTATTTAGTTTTTTACTAAAGAACATAGGCCTCCCCTATGTCCAAGGGACCTATGACTGACCGGTCTTTAAATATACATGACCACAATTACTTATGATTTTTCATATTTGTTACAGGTATGTGAATACTGCAACCAAATATGTGACGGCGTAACCAACCTTAGGCGAGGACACTTGATGAATATTTACGTAAGTCTAGAAATAGTTGTCGCGAATTGTTTTCGTACGGCAATCTGTTACTGCTGCGAGATTATTAGCACCCATGGCATTCGCCCAGTACTGACGTGGTCCCTGAGTCCACCATCTGTATGGTTTGATCAGGAGTAAGGGGTTATTGTTAGTTTTTGAGTTGTGTTGCCTTTGAATTTCTTTGTTATGAATAGGACATACGTGTCATCATCATCAGCCGGGTAACGTCCACTGCTGGCAATAGGCCTCCTCCATGGTACGCCACAATCACCAGTCCCGCCCGAGTCACTTGCATCCAGCGACTCCCCGCGACCTAGGTCATCGGTCCACCTTTTTTTTGAGGGGGAAATCTTTCAAAGATACCCGACTCCTTAGGGGAGAAGCCGGGTTATGTAGAATTTTCATCCACTAAAACCCCCTCGGTGGTCATCCTCGGCGCAAGTCGAGGAGCCCTGGGAACTCCAGCGGAACACACCAGTGCTCCTCTCGCGCTTTGCATTTAGCCCACCCCTTGACCAGTCAGCCACTACATCTCAGCAGCTCCAGGCTGCAGCGGGACGGGACCACGCCGTACTACCGCTGCCTTCCAGTGGTTGCCGGTTCACACCGATAGGGCGGCCAGAGCTCCTACTCTGTCCACCTAGTATGATACGTTTGCTAGTACGTGGTCGCCACTTGAGAACTTTTCCTCTCTATATCTATATCCGTTCTTCGAGTGATGTGGCCTGTCCAGTGCCACTTCAGCTCACTAAACTCGTCGAGATATGTCGATGAGCCTTCGTCTCCGGATTTTATCACGTATAGTAAATCGGAGCACAGCTCGTCCCATAGCTCGCTGAGTGACATTGAGCTTGTTTATTCTGCTTATAGTAAAGGACCACGTTTCGGTTCCGTATGTTAACTGATTAAATATTCATGGAAATAATATTAACTGTTATATTTAAGAAATAATTTTGTCGTTGAGGTTCAAATTAACGGAACAATGAAGACTGGTTGTAAATTTATTTATCAACCAATCAAAAAGTTAATAAAAGATGTCAGTAAACCGGTCGATGGTGAACTAGGGCCTGTTTATTTGGTTCGTCTCGTCGCTCAGTCCGAGGGCACTTACTGTAATTTATCGTCGACTATAACAACAATGGGCCCTTTGGTTTTGCGTATACCCTTCTTACCGTGTTTTCATAAGTGTTCAGGGAAAGAAAAACGACGGGTTTAACCTTGTAACTGTTTGTTTTAATAGAAATGGTATGAGCATACGATTGGATTATTTAATGCATTTAAACTGGTAAGTCTTGCCATGAAAATTAGTAACTGCACCAATAATAGTTATCTGGCAAATAATGAGCCGTGTCATTCTATGCGTGGTTGAGTTCTGCGTCCCAAGAGTAAATAGCCACCTTGTAGATAGATCGTATTTCCCAACCTTTTAAGGACTACCGCTGCTACCTTTACAAGAGAAAAATTTCCAACGCCTCCTTTTGCGTAATAGTTAATTAATTATACTAATTTTGGATGTCTGTCTGTAATCACAAATTGTAAAGAAATATATCTCTCTAATCGTGCTCCTGCCCGTGACAGATTATTAATTAATTAAAAATACAAAAACATGTTATTACATTTTAGACGGCAAATAGACTCTATTTTCTAATCTATTTTATGATATTAAATTTCTAATTAGGTAGGTAAACCGCAACAGCCCTCTTGACTGTTGTAACGCCCCCCACTTTCCTTAGGACCCACTACCGCCCCAACGAGCTCAAGCATCCACTAGGGGGTGGTACCGCCCCCGTTGGGAATCTATGTTCTAGTCTAGATATACGCGTAACATTGTCGAGCTCATTTAAAAATCGCGTCATCTATATCTTCACTAAATAAATCAGACTGTAATTTGTGTCTGCATAACTTACCCTTCTAAAATAAGGGTGTTGGCTCGTTACCCCATTACAGCACTAAACACTAGAACCGACCAACCTCAGAAGCCATTAAAGGTTACGTTCGCGGCCATACAACTCCATACAACACCAATTACAACATTTGTAAGGAGTTGATCGACCATTACGGTGGCACCCCGGCGGGGGGCGAAGCTGTTTCCTCAAGTGTATTCATTGTGGGATCGTATAGTTGCTTTGTGAAGGAATAAAATATTTGGGCTCGGTCACTCCTACTGAACAAAATGCATGCGTGCTATTTGACGGACCCTATGAAATGAAAAATCGAATGTTCTGGAAGATAAAACCTTGACCAATCGATTCTATGATCCCGAAACCCTCTAATATGTGATTTTCATCAAAATCGGTTGCAAGATCGTCGTGGTATAAAATAATTAACTGTACGCTTCATCATCATCAGCCGGGAAACGTCCACTGCTGAACATAGGCCTCCCTCATGGTACGCCACATCGACCGGTCCCGAGCCACCTGCATCCAGCGACTCCCCGCGACTCTAACCAGGTCGTCGGTCCATCTAGTAAGGGGACGGCCTGGCAGACGTTTCCCGGTACGTGGTCGCCACTCGAGAACCTTTACTCCCCACCGGTTATCGGTTCTTCGAGCGATGTGGCCTGCCCATTGCCACTTCAACTCACTGACTCGTCGAGCTATGTCGGTGACCTTCGTTCGTCTACTGTACGCTTACGGATAGTTAATTGAGGATTTCCAAAAAATTCCAAGTTCAGTATAATAAAACTAAAAGACATATCATCATTAGTTGCGTAAGGTCACTGCTGGAATTGAGTTACCCTCGCCGATCGCCAGACGAATACGTTTTCAGAGGGCTTGATATATCGCCATACTACCATGAAACATAGATACACGCTGCTGCCTATCCCCCGATTTTCTCTCTGTCACCATCATAAAGGTTCTAATTCACTATCATTATAGTAGAGTAAACTAGCAGCTCTCAGGAATCAATGATTGACCGAGATGCTCTGAAACCGGCAGGGAATTCCACCTCTTTAACTGTCGATGAGAGTAAATCTTCATGCAAATTCGGGTGGGATTCTAAAGTTCTTGTTGATCGATAAATAGAAGGAATAGCGTGGAATAAGGACGTGCCATTCCAGTTAACAGCCTCCAAATAAAGACTCCAAAGTAGTAGACTTCAAATAAAGTCATCTTTACAATGCTGATAGGCTGTTTTTCATCCAACATGTGCCGTATGTATCTTTCAGCAATAGATTTAATTAAATTCGTTTATAATTTATTACACACAACCAATTTCCCATAAAATATAAACATTTCAAAATGTAGAGATCGAAAAAAATTGTATGTCAATGTTATTTAAGATAAATGAAGAAGAAAAAAGACAAAATAATAAGCAAAAAGACAAAAACAGAAATGTGTCATGCCAATCTCTCTCAGATTGTTAAAATAAAATAAAAATGTTGAGATAAAAATGTATTCTGCACTGTCATACTCTTTAATCCGACAATAGGTTTTGTAGCCGTCGAGAAAACGTTTCTAAGCCTTATCATTTTTAAAATTATATTATTTCTATTTTCAAAATACTGTTATTATGTGGATGTCGCTCTTTCGCAAAGACCTCATATTCGTCACTCGCCTTCCGCCATAAATCGAAAGTGAAAAGTGTTACATTGCCACTTTATGAAACAATAACTCCTGACGCGCGCGTATATATGAGAGGGCAGGACCCGCCCCGCACCGCCCCGCCCCGCCCCGCCCTCATACGTTTCAGTCGCGTTAAAGTAGCCCAATTTGGCGTCCGTGTGAAATGTATAAAAAACGTTCATATATAAAATTGTATAAAAACCCGCGGCGGAAGGGACCCACCCGCGCCCAGTTTACGGGTTATTGATACGGAATTGTTATTTATCTTGCTAAATTTAGATGCACAGTCTAGCTAACAGTGTCTCGAAATATTGGGTGCTTCATTTTAAGCATTATTAAGAAATTCGTTTTATTAATTTAATGTTTAACATGTGTTCGGTTAAACTTTACACATATTAATTACAGTGTTCATTTATGTTTTTTATCGACTTCGATTTTTAAAAAACAACATTTATATCATAATTTTTTATTTACTTTAAATCAGTACATATTATTGATGCCTGGGTGTAATGTGTTGTTTATAATATGTAATAACTATGGAATATACCTTACTAGCTTAGTCTAGCTTCTATCCGCGATATCGTCTGTGAACTTTAGAAATTATTCCACGAGATTACTTTGCCGCTATATATATTCTGACAAAGCCGATCTATGTCAATCTCTGACCCATAAACAATCTCTATACAAAAATGACGTCTATTTGTTATTCTGTTTCTGTGTGATAGGGAAGCAAACCAACAAACACGCTTTCCCATTTGTTATATATTAGTTTATTTAGATACGGTCGCCTTTGTTACATGGCTGCTCGGCTAGATCGATCGATCTACCTTGGTGATTCATTATGTATCTAGGCGTTATGGGTGAACGGAATTCAAACATAAAAAGAAATTGTTTCGAGTGTAACAGAATATTGTGGGCTGGCAACACGGGCCGCTTGTTCTTTTTATTTTTTACTCCTCATTTGTTGTGCAACCAATTGTGTATGTTCTGCCCCGTGCATGCTCCCCAGTAGACATTCTGTATTTGATTGTAGGGGAGTAGTTTGTAGTTTTACCGTAGCATTGTTTCTGAAATCTAATAAATGTTTCGGTTTATCTAATTCATTCGTTGCATTGCACAAATTCATTATGTGCGAGTTAGGCATAAATTGTTAGGGGAGGTGTTCTGGGCTTAAGAATAGGCCCAGTTGCGGTCCAGCATATGTATACTATAATCAAGAAACGGGCAGCAGCATCTGTCATCGATTTCGATCGATTACCAATCCTGTTATCGTACACCTCTACCAAAGAGAATATAACTGCTGTGTAAATAAATGTGTCAAAGTTGTTAACAAGACGTTTTTGGGTTGGTGTGTATGGACTGCCATGAATTTAATACGTTTCGAAATACAGACTTTTCTTTCTTTCTTTAGTGACAGATTAATTTCCTATCTATTAGGAGCTATTCCGCGCCATCTATCTTGGCCTTTAAGTACTCAACTGAGAGCCGTATCTCTAAGTCCCTCACTAATGTATAATTGTGCCCGAACGGAACACTTAGACTAAGCTATTTTCGAGACAGTTATTATAGTAACTGTAATGATCCTTTCATTTTCCACTCGCTGCGAATCGAGTCACACCTCCAGAATTCATAAGTACCACTCAGATATGGCTGAAACTCCCTTCTCGCGACGATTTTTCTTTCAGCTTAGTGGCCTGCATTATTTATTGCGTCAGCTTCTTTGTCGTAGATGTTGGACGTTTACGATGAGTGAGCGAGAGGACTGTGCGGGAAAGGGAAAGCTTGCAGTGACGAGATTTTTGATCGTTATTCCTCTAGATAAGGAAACTTAGTATTTTCTATAAAAATATCAAGTAATTATATAAATAACTAATGTGAGTTATTTTAAGAGAGATTGCAGTATTCTAGTAGCAGAGAGCGCCAGTGACGTATGGACGAACAAATCATGAAATTACGGATCAATACTTATGCAGATGAGTGTGTCTCGAGAATCTCATCGTCATCTCTGGCAAATATTTCACCTTAATGGTACTGAAGTTAGGTGACTTTAAGGTAGCTAGTATTTAAACAAACGGAACGGAGCACAAATAGGTAATCAAGTAGGAATCGAACACGGGACTTCCGCAGTGTGAATGGCCATTAGCTATTAAAATGTGACAGTGAATATAATTATTATTATTTAACCTCAGCAGCTGTCAGACCGCAACTCGATGAATGTTCACGTATTTTGCATGATAGGGCGATCTGTCTATTTGTACCGCCCTAGTTAAACCATAAAGCCTAACAGTTTGTTTGTGTTGTTGATACTTTTATTATTTGTTTTCTATAGATATTAATATTTAGCGAGTAATCTCGTTCTTACTTAATATTGAGTACCTACGATTGACGTGAGCAATAATGTGTTATATTACACTTGCTCGGAATACCTTCTTATTTTAAAACGAGGTTGAATATATGTAGTTACAGTCATGCAAATATGCGGTATTAAATGTGTATGAAAATCCATTGTTAACGCGCTGAGCCGGCGGAAAAATTATATAAAAATCCATTGTTAACTTCCCTGGTTTTTAAAATTGTTTTATTACGCCAGTAAATGTCAAACTTGCTTTTTCACTTCATGATTAAAAACCGTGCGTGAGCAGCTTTCTTTTGTTTTCTCTTTATAGATTAGTAAAATTACAAGCTAATAAAAATGACGTCTAGCAGTGATAGCGAAGATTTGATGATTCCTATTTCTCGTATAAGCGACAGGTGCGGTTCCAAACTCGTGCGTTAAGGTCGTAAGAATCGTAATTAATAAAATCAAACTATACACTCGTTAGTAATCGGTCACTTTCTTCCCTCGGTGAACAATGCTATTCTTTTCGCTCCCTTCCAGTCGGAAGTTAAAAGCAGGAGCAATAGGATCAATTTGTTTGTATCGAAACCTTGCGAAAATACGAAATTTAACAAAATTAAGTAAATGTTTTCTTCGTTTACATGCAAAATAAACTGGATTGGTTTTTTTAAAAATTCATCCTTATTTAAACCATAAAATGACAAAAACATACCTTCCAGCTCAGTGCCTCCATAATTTACGTTTCAGGACCTGCAGTTCATTTTAATGGTATAATTTCTGGCTGTTTGCCACCATCCTTTATCCACGTCTTATTTCAGTAAGTCTATGTAGGGGGACCACTGCTGAGTCGGTCGGCCCTTTGTGAACCGACCTCGATTTCGTATTTTACTGATATTAATGTACAGGCCTTTGACTGCTTAATTTAGTGTTCCAGAAAATATGGTTTTGCTATGCTTTCTATGAGAACAGAAAATTATAAATAATTCCTTCTGGGGAGCAGTCGGGTCTTTTGTTCCGATTTGAAGTAAGACAGTTATTTTTATTTACTGTTTTGTGAATTACGGCTATTAGGGGCGCATAAACCCGATGCAGCGCTTATGTCGTGCCTGAGAAAGCGAGAAAATGTGTATTCATAAAAACCGGTGCAGTTTAGCGGGACATTTTTCATTTGAATATGGAAGTCGCAATTTTATAGTTGTACTTCGTTAATGTTTTAAGTCGATTTAAGTATAGCGATGTTATTAACAGGACAACCTACTATTATTGGTTGGTTAATATCAATTTTAAAGTTCTGATTTGAATTTCCAATATTATTGTCTCCATTAAAACTTCATTTGAAAAACTTCTATTCATTTATTGCCTACTCAGATCATATTCGTTCGTCCCCCCCCCCCCCCCCCCATATGTTCCCCGATCGCTACCACCTGGATGTTTTCAAAGCCAGATTGAAAAGGCTATTTCTAGGATAGCGTTTACCACCACTACTTAACATCAGTTGAGATTGTGGTCAAACCAAAGTCTATTTACTGTAAAAGTTGTTTAAAGCTCTAAAACGGCCAAATGAACCCAAATACTCTACCCCCAAAGAGCATAACCGCGTAATTAAAATTCCAAGGCTGTAGTGTTTTTCTAATTACCATCCTATCTCTTTTAACTTCATTACTGGGCACAACGGAGATTCCCTGAACAAAAACAACGGGCTTCTGCAATCGTGAAGTGATCTTAAAAAGAAATGCGGTCCCATTGTGGGGGACAATGGAACTGTAAGGGGTATGATAAGCTGCAACCAAGAGCAATGTTAATGGAACTGTGTGCATGCCGATGACACCGATATTGTAGTATGTATTTAGAAAATGTATCAAGGCTCGGGTGACATACGGTTCCGTACATCTAACGATAATAATAATAATAACATTTATTTCAGGAGTCCATAAATTGTTAGTAGAACACAAATATTAAGAACTAGTTTTAGTAGCGAGCATATAGAAAACAACCAGAACATGAAAGCACACACAAACTGACTGCCTGTGTGTGCAGCCGCACCCAATGCCTCAACATCGTCGAGTCCCGGGGGTCGGACAACGCGGCCAGGATGATGATGGTGTGACGAGGCACAACGCTCTCGAATGATGGCGTGAAAACCATCCTCGCGCTGCCTGCAAACACGCCTGAAGCGATGCAGTGTCGCAGCAGATAAAACAGAACCATTTTATAAATATCGAGCCGCCAGAAAACCTGAAAGGCTATTACTGAATAGTGCACCGAAGAGTGCATTTTTCCTGAAAAACTGTTACTGCATGTGCATAAAGATCTATAATAAGTTATCTTCAGAATTTAAGAACTTAACCTCCGGACAAATGAATATTGAATCATATAAATGGCTAGTAAGTAAAAGCTTTATCGTACTTAAGCGTACCAATGAATTCCGATTTGGAATTTACGTACGAGTGGTAAAAACCTCATTACGGTGAAGGAAAACATCGTTAGGATACCTGCACACTCTTGAGAAGAAATTCAAAGGTGTGTGTGAAGTCTACCAATCCGCACTGGGCTATGGCAGTGAGGACATACATTTGGCTGTTGTAGACTTTGTTTTGCCACATTTATAAAGAAACCATCGTAGATTGGAACGTCTCGCTGTTGTCACCTTATCGTTTGGAACTAATCTAACTAATAGGCTGTAGCGCGCGCGGCCCTGTCCTTAAAACATAAACATGACTAATTGTGCCACAAATCTGCTTCAGTTTGACGTAACGAGCTCCGGTGGCTTGACGGCCTCGACATTAGCCCATTTCGAGCTGCGGAAGTAGTTTTTAGTGGGGAAATATGGAAAATTTCTTAAGACGTTGGGAAATGCAGTACGCGGTACTGGGGCAGATTTATGTATTTTAAGCGGAAAGCACTGAAACAAAGAGACCGGATTTGTTCTAGCTGACGTTAGAAAAGCGTGGACATGTTTCAGATTCGACCTGCTCGATTTAAAACATCAAGTGATAATCTAAATATGTCTAGAAAAATACTAGAATTATATTATTGCATTTATTTTAATTGTACAAAATCATTCTTTTTGCACCAAGTGACAGCGTCGAATGTCATTTTATTGACGTCATCTTTGTCTTACCGGTTTCGTGCGTTTTATATGTTTTTGTACGAATAAACTAAACCAAAATACTCAGTTAGTTGAGTGAATAACGGGCCACTGAACTAATCTATTGCTTTTACAAACATTATTTATCCGAAGTAAGGTGTCACAACATTGAAATCTCGTTTTTCTGATCGAACGTGATCCTTGATCCCTCTGGTGCCGTGACAGTGATTGATGAGCAGCTCCTCAGGGCTCAGAGGTCTGAAGTCAGGAACAGCTCCTCTAATTCTGATTACGTAGAATCACATAATAGGAGTTGGAAAATGACATGTTTTATCTGACCGTATGAGTTCTAGTGAAAGTGAAGGATGACTAACGACTAGCTATCCTATTGTATACGTTGACGGGGATAATTTTTGAAGTCGCAGAAATTTTCCGCGGGGAAGAGTGGGGCCTCCTAACACAAGTATTATCCATACTTAAAAGGAGAGCCTCCACATACTATATATATATAGGTTGTAAACGAAATAAACATTTTGATTTTTTTTGGGACAGAAAACAGTGGTCAAAAGTTTTGGCACATTAGGATGATTTACTTGGATTTATTTTTGAAATAGAGTTTTACGCTAACCCTAATATTGTATGAATGTCAGTTGTCATATATTTAGACGTTGATGAGTAAAATATTATTTGAAAAAAGAAAATTAAAAACCTATGCAATATTAGTGGTGCATAGTCGATAGGCCTTTGTTCGTCCCCTGGAATATTATTTGTTCGCCTTCTACGACTCCGGTATGAAGGAATGGGGTGGTCGTATTCTAAAACTTAAACTACACATTAATTGCAATTAACTAATTGGAATTTAACTTGACAACCATTTCAAAAATGAGTACGTTTTTCGTTGCGACTCTTCCGAACCAGTGAAGCGATTGGAGTAGTTTTGGGAGTTGGCAAAAAATATGAGGACGAAGTTCAAAGCGTCATCTGTGGTAGTGGAAGAAATGTTGATACTTTTATCTATTTGACTTGTATGCTTTTAGGTACATCAAAAGCGGACAGTCGTACATATCCCGGTAATAATATCCCTGGCTGGCTATATAAACGTTACTTTTTACGGCAACACCGCTCGTGGTGGGATATTGGCAATGATCGTCTCCCATTCAGCCTCGACCGGTGTAAAACATGGACACATCAGCGTTTACTTGATTAGTTTAGAATCTCTTTTGAGAGTAAAGATGAATAGAAGGGTGCATTTATTTTATAGCAGTAGATATGCTAGACTTGTGATGCATCATGTTTAATCGACTGAACAGTATATTTCTAGTTTCTTCTCACAGGTTTTTCCGCCTCAAGAAATTTTCATATATCATTTTATTGATACTGATAGCCTAGACGACACCAAATCAGATTGGGGTAAAATTGTATTTTTAAACCATAAAGGGCATTATAAAACTACTAAATGTTTTCTGGACTTATAAAGCCCTCGAAATTATAAAAAAAAACTTCCTCGAATTACATTGCTTTGCCCGACAGGGCTCATAAAACTGTATGTGTATGTACATGTATGTTTTTGAAAGCAATAAAATGAATATGAATGAAATTTTTTATTTTAAAGTTTGCTTTGTTATTAAATTGTGAATATTTTTTTGTAGAGGAGTGGTCACAAAAACATTATTTTACGAAATAACTCCAATATGGTTAAAAGTTTCGTACATTATCTACTTCAATGCGCAGACGTGACGTCACTCCTAGGTACTGATTTGTACGGAACGTTTTTGCACCACGTGACTATAATCACTTTTCGACGGGTTATATTAAGAAAACTATAAGTCATATCGAAAAATCTTTAACAAGGCTATTTATCTTTTCACACGGTCTCTCGAACGAGGGAATAAAAAAATAGTCATCATCCCTATTGATTGGTACAAGGCAATTTCTTTAAACTAAATTACAATTAAATACTAAATGTTAATATTTAATAAATAGGAAATATGTTGGCAATCTAGATTGTTGCCCTCGCGAATATTAGAAAAGGGACTTTTGTCCGAGTTGCCTAATTGTCACAAGTACTGGGCAGTGAAGTCATTTAGAAAAAGGTTTTGCTGTCTTGACGTTCTTGTCATTGCTATCTTCACACACAAACACACACACATGAGCATAGCAAACTTAAAATAGGAACTAAGATTAAAAGAAAACCATAACATTTAAAACAGGTTAATTTTTACTAACATAAGTCTTTTCCTTAAATAATACTCTGTAAATCCGTCTGGAAGACGCGGTGCACTTCCAACACAAGTGTCGAAAGACTACTTTCTGGAAGGCCCCTGCAAAACTCTGTAAAAGTTATTTAAGAAATAAACACGTTTTTACTTTTTTTGGTCATCACGGAATATGATTCTAGACAAAGTCTACGAAATACGTGGCAAATTCAACTGTCAGTGCAGGAATTGTATCTGCGGTATCGGCGGTATCACATTGAACCTACAATCCCCTTGTCAGGTATGTATAAATTCTTTTTTCTGGGCGATACCGAACACCTTTATACAATCCAGCGACCCGTTTTCTGGGAAGGTTTCCCCAACGGTTGACAGGTAGATTCTCTCGTCTAGATAATTTTCTATTGGTTCCCAAGCGTCCTCGGGATCTGTCGATGTTGAGAGCGCCTCACAGAGTTCAAAGCGTTTGCGTACAAAGTGTTCTTTAGCCTCGCTCTTTTCAAAAGTAGGTTAAATTCTTATTATGATTTTGTATAATAATGACATGAAAATTCTCGAGTTTTTCTTTATACTCGTACCCGCTTCCGTGGCCTGTGGATGTCGCCGTCGAAATGTTATCTGGAGTTGTGGATTCAATGCCAGAATTTATCTGGTTTGGCATGGTATTAAAATCAGACGCTAAACGACTACCATTGCAAGTAGGTTTTGCTTGGCAAATATAAAATAGGCATCGCCTCAATGAGGTGAGCTTAGTAAGCACGTTTCCATACTTCGGCCATATCGACACTTATTGTTGTGAAGCACAAGTGCAAAAATAATTGCGCATAAAATGTATAAGATAAGAGAGGACGGTACAATCTCCTGAACTATCAGATTTCATAAACATAATTAACTCATCAACAGCCTATATGTGTCCCCATTAGAGGGGCTCAGGCTACCCTCAAGTGTATGGTCCATAGTCCACCACGCGGGCCCAGTGCGGATTGGTGGACTTCACTTGCCTGTTCAAGACATGCAGGTTTCCTTCACCGTTAAGCAATCGGATAACGTACTTAATTGAAAAACAACTCATAGGTACACGGCTGGATTCGAACCCGGAACCCTCAGATTGAGAGTCTGCGCCTTATCCACTGCGCCACCGACACTTCATGCTAATTAAACAAATTAACATATTATATACTAGGTTTAGTGTTTAAATTATAAGTTATTTGTAATTAATTACTTAATCACATTTTTAATAAAAGACTTATAAGATTTTTAAAAATCAATTTAAAAAAAAACTAAAACTACCTTTACACTTTTAAACTATTCTGTACAACTAATGCATTATACCTGACTTTGATAGATTGTTGGCAGGTCATAAGTAGATAGTCATGTAAAACTTCCCGAAGTAAACGAACCAATTTATCTACAATCGTAAAGTTAAAAAGTAATCAGACTTTTGTTACAATTTCTTGTTATTTTACTTTTTTTCCGGCGCTCCTTGTGAGTGGAAGGTCCTTATCTCGTCCTCAGGGGACCTGTACTCCTAAACAGAACGAAATGAAACCTAGGTTCTGGATAAAGCGAAAGTCCTGTTCTATGCTAACTCACTTCAATTGAATTATACACTGCACGATTTAATTATAAACAAACTCCCATATTGAAACAGTGCAATTAGAGGTAAATAATAAAATTAGGTTATTGCGGTGAAGCTGATTGTGCTACAATCGTTAACCCATTTTGATAATGAAGTTAAAAACGAAGCGGAAAATGTGTAAACGATAAAATATGGGGGAATAGAGTACTCCAGTTGCGACCGCGCATCGGAAAAAGTTGAGAAAGACGGCCTCCATTTTATGGACATTGAATATAAATGTGCCTAGAATCCACAAGTGAACCAGGCATCCTATCCTGCGTTATATTTGTTTGCGAAACGCAAATAGCCCTGTAAAAGTTATTTATAGGCTAATAATTTTTGTTCAATAAAATTCAATGACAAAAAGATACTTTGTTGGTAATTTACCAGCAACCACTCTTGTAGACTGAGAAGCCTCTCACGAAGTTACTGGTTGCATTCTTACTTGGGAATGTTTTTGAAGTCGTACGATGACGCTAAAGCAAAAAGACGAAATTTTCCTTATATTGACAAGTCCCTAAAACAAATACCAATTTGCGAAGGTCCATGATTGATTCCAGCCAACTACCTACGATCGCTATGTAACCTGATTACCCTAATACGTTCGCTTTTATCTCAACTTTCATAAAAGAATTCTTATTGAGTTACAAGGTTACGTCATAGGGGTCTACGCCGCGGTTCGTAGCGCCGTAGCAGTGTCTACGGGCCCGCTGTAGCGGTCGAACGCTACGGTTCGCTACGATTGCGTAGCGGTTTACAATTATTTGAAAACTTTAGTGATTTGTAAAAATTGATCGTTTTAAATGAGCTTTTAGTTGATAATTGTTTTTTTTAAATGGTTTGTTTTAGTTGTAAATTGATGTTTTCGTTCGTTGAAATTTAAAGTGAATAAGATATTAATACATACTTTTTAAGTGCGACTGGTTATTAAATCGAGGACGATTGTTTACGATTATAATTATTGAAATGTGTTGTCGATAATTAGCGTGTTAAGCGAATGTCAACTTTACTACCTAAATAACAAACTCAGGAATCGTTACGTTTTTAACAGTTTTTAAAGTTTTGGAGGAAATTAATGACGTTGATGACTTTGTTTTGTAAGAACATTTCTGGAGTATTTCAATTCCTAATAATTGAACTTAGAATTTTATTCCCTGAGCGTGACAAAATTCAGTTTGATAACAATTAATCAGTTGTTAACTTTTTGAGGAATTTATTAATATGTTTTTGGTATGGATTGGATTTTAAAAATTGTTTTCTTGTTTGTTCCTAACTTTGCGGCTTTTTAGTTGATAAATTAAACATTGGAAATTAATTTGGCAGTTGCAGAATTTTACAAAATATTATTTGTATGTTCTGTGTATATTACCGGACAGTATAAAGCTATCTTTGTAATTTTAAATATTATTTGGGGGGTTAAAATTGTATCAGTGTGGGAATTATATATGTTTTGACCTGTCATTCTTTTTATTGAGTTATAAAATCTCGCCCCTTACATTGTAGTAATATATATTGCTACAAATATACTTTGCCTTTATGACTTTCCAGCGTCACAGTTATGCGTTATTCGACTCCATATTGATGCCAGTAGCTGTATATTTTGCTAAGTTATTTTGTCGTGTTTTCGTCCGTGAGTAACCCGCCCATTAGGTAACTTACCTCAGAAAGTCACCCCTCTAATCCCCCAACACAATTTAACAAATCTAAAGAAATGTTAAGATCTTAATGAGTTCTTGCAATGAATTTTGGCCCACACAAACATAAGCATGAGTACGTCGTCGTGTTTTGTAGAACAACAATTAAACTGTTACGTAATCATAACTGTCTTTATCTGTATACATATAGAAAGCCTTATGTTACTGTTGATATCTTGAGGCTTGTATGTGCGCTCGTTTACCATCCAACGGCCCTATCGTCACTTTCCATAAGATTTGATTTCGGCTAAGTTCAAATTAACTATACATTTCAACAAGTAAATTAAATTTAAAATTTTAAAATAAACTATGTAATAATTTCATACGAAAAATAATCAATTTTATGCCAAAAATGCCTCACATAAGTTGATATTCGTACTCTTAATCGATTTTTACCAAATATAGCTAACAACCATCGCAAGGAAACTTGCATTCTCGTAAAAAAAATTGGACCATCCGTACGAGAGCTACGATACCACAGACAGGCAGACAGACATTCGTGTCAAACTTATAACACATCTCTTTCTGCCTCGGGGGCTTCAAAATGTCAGCGCTTAATTCAAACTCATTAGGCCAAAAATTTGATATTCTGAACATCGATTAAGATGATTAACATGCCTTTGATGATAATACCACTAAGAAATAATTTTCCATGCTAACGAAGCCGCAGGTGGACTTCTAGTAAAACTAAATCCTGTGACGTTGTTTAAATTAATTTGATCGTGCTCCATAGACTAGCTAGTGTAGAGTGCGACGGAACGTTTCAATAATAGAAACACTTGCCCAATTAAAACCTCGTTAAGTTAAAATGTGATTTTCGATATGGGCGAGGGCCAAGGGCCGAACGTGTTCTTCAGTACCGGTGAGAATGGTAACGGTTACCGTCTGTCCGCGCTTGGAGTGCGCACCCTGCAGAGCTTCCTCAGGGAGCATGGCGCTGACTGCGTGCGACAGCTGATGCAGGTGAGCTCGTGTCATGTTGTTCAGTACCGGTGAGAATGGTAACGGTTACGGTCTGTCCGCGCTCGGAGTGCGCACCCTGCAGAGCTTCCTCAGGGAGCATGTCGCTGACTGCGTGCGACAGCTGATGCAGGTGAGCTCGTGTCATGTTGTTCAGTACCGGTGAGAATGGTAACGGTTACCGTCTGTCCGCGCTCGGAGTGCGCACCCTGCAGAGCTTCCTCAGGGAGCATGGCGCTGACTGCGTGCGACAGCTGATGCAGGTGAGCTCGTGTCATGTTGTTCAGTACCGGTGAGAATGGTAACGGTTACCGTCTGTCCGCGCTCGGAGTGCGCACCCTGCAGAGCTTCCTCAGGGAGCATGGCGCTGACTGCGTGCGACAGCTGATGCAGGTGAGCTCGTGTCATGTTGTTCAGTACCGGTGAGAATGGTAACGGTTACCGTCTGTCCGCGCTCGGAGTGCGCACCCTGCAGAGCTTCCTCAGGGAGCATGGCGCTGACTGCGTGCGACAGCTGATGCAGGTGAGCTCGTGTCATGTTGTTCAGTACCGGTGAGAATGGTAACGGTTACCGTCTGTCCGCGCTCGGAGTGCGCACCCTGCCGAGCTTCCTCAGGGAGCATGGCGCTGACTGCGTGCGACAGCTGATGCAGGTGAGCTCGTGTCATGTTGTTCAGTACCGGTGAGAATGGTAACGGTTACCGTCTGTCCGCGCTCGGAGTGCGCACCCTGCAGAGCTTCCTCAGGGAGCATGGCGCTGACTGCGTGCGACAGCTGATGCAGGTGAGCTCGTGTCATGTTGTTCAGTACCGGTGAGAATGGTAACGGTTACCGTCTGTCCGCGCTCGGAGTGCGCACCCTGCAGAGCTTCCTCAGGGAGCATGGCGCTGACTGCGTGCGACAGCTGATGCAGGTGAGCTCGTGTCATGTTGTTCAGTACCGGTGAGAATGGTAACGGTTACCGTCTGTCCGCGCTCGGAGTGCGCACCCTGCAGAGCTTCCTCAGGGAGCATGGCGCTGACTGCGTGCGACAGCTGATGCAGGTGAGCTCGTGTCATGTTGTTCAGTACCGGTGAGAATGGTAACGGTTACCGTCTGTCCGCGCTCGGAGTGCGCACCCTGCAGAGCTTCCTCAGGGAGCATGGCGCTGACTGCGTGCGACAGCTGATGCAGGTGAGCTCGTGTCATGTTGTTCAGTACCGGTGAGAATGGTAACGGTTACCGTTTACTCTTTGGTAACATATCGTAACGGGTATAAACCGATTGCGGTTGTAACCGTCACACATTTTTTTACGTGATTGATCAAATGACTCGCACGATAAAAGTTTCATACAATTTGTTTTACTATAATCTTTTGAAATAGGATATCTGGCGTTGTGAAGTAAATTATTTATCAAAGCTTGATCTTGTTATCATTCTGAAAGGATTCTCGGCAAGAAATATTTGTTTTAGTTTCTGTGTATTATGTAAGCAATTAATCAAACGTGGCCTCATCTGGTACAGAATCCCAAGTATTTGATTGGTAGGAAGGCTATAGTCACGCACTAGTTCATCCTCTCTTGCCATATGTTTTATGCGTTGTCGTTGACAAAATTCAGTATACAAATTCACGAGGCGTACCGAGGTTAACCGTATCGCTTGGTAACGAAACCCATCGCTTTTTTGTATGAGGCGACAAGCGATCGATCGATGGATTGTGTACGCTAGAACCTAGACCCATCTGCGTGCACAACAAACATAATACCGGGTCTGAGCTACCACCGAGTACTTGTACGAACAAAGTATCCCAGAGACATCGTAAAACGTACCGCTAAACTTGTACAAAGTCTCACTGTGATGAGACAGTGATCGGTTACGTAAGTCCCACGTAAACTTGTAATGACGATTCGGGGTAGATAATTAGTACTCGCAAACTATGTTTGCCCCTCTGAAGTTAGCCACAAAAGGCTGCGAAGTATCAATTATTAACGTATAAGCGGGAGGTAAGGCAAGTTAGCGGGTGGAAAGAAATGTCCAAGTGTTTTATGTCATCTAGGGATAGTTATTATCAAAAATAATACACACACATTCCGTCTGTCATCATCAACAGCCTGTATACGTCCCAACTGCAGGGGCTCAGGCCTACTCTGATACAGAGAGTGTATGGGCCGTAGTCCACCACGCGGGCCCAGTGCGGATTGGTAGACTTCACATGCCTGTTCAAGACATGCAGGTTTCCTCACGATGTTTTCCTTCACCGTTAAGCAATCGGATAATGTACTTGAATTGAAAAACAACTCATAGGTACACGGCTGGATTCGAACCCAGAACCCTCAGATTGAGAGTCCGCGCCTTATCCACTGCGCCACCGACGCTTTTTTTCCCGTCTGTATATGTTTGAAATTGCGGAGAGCTAGCTTTAGAGGGGCAAACATAGCGTGCGAGTACTATAAACAACGGCAATAATTTAAAATTAGACAGAGATTTGTAGAAGATGGTAGTTTGAGAAATGGTGACGTGATATCTTTATTTGCCATATTCTTACTGAAATAAGTTTTTTTCAGTCTAAAATGAAAACTTTTTAAATATATTTTGGGTTTGCACTTGCAAGCAACGAAATTATTGGAAATCCTCTCATGGAAAATACGATGTGGTGATGGTGTGAACAGTAGGACTGCCTGCAAGCAACATAAATAAACGTATTCCCGTGATGAGACCTGAGGTGCCCGCGCGCCTCTTTCGGCCTCTCATTGTTTTTGCACGAAACGAAATGGTCTGACCCTAGAGCTCACGCCTATTGCAACACAAATTGTTCTTACATTCTTCAGTACCTTGGAAATAGTTTGTCTTAAAAGAATATATACAATAGTACATATGAGGAGGCCTATGTCCAGCAGTGGAAGTTTCCCGGCTGATGATGATGATATAGTTAACAAAATAACTCAATGTACCGTGTAACTTCTTGCAAAACATAAACATAAGTATACGTAGCAATTATTATATAGCTACACCCTTAGGTGTCATATATATATAGATTCTTCGTCCCTTCCGCCATTATAATCTCAGCATCCTTTCGCTGTGCGCGCATCTCTAGAGATTACTTAATCTTGTCTAGGACCGTCTCTGGCCCTTAACTGTCGTACTTTGTACTTACCACCGGTCTTGCGTTTAAGAATGTACACTTGGCTATATATAGTGGTACGTAAGTAAAATCGGACGCCCCTTGTTTAGTGTGAGGCTTATACAGAAAACGTATAGCTGCACATAGCCGTATTTACCAGCTGATAGCTTTTAGAACATCACTATGAGTATGTATTGAGTACATAAATATAAATAAAGTGTGAGTTTGTGCGAAAAAAAATCATATGATAATATTTTCTTGTTTTATACTGTTTAGATTGTGATTTTTCAGTAGTTGGTTTTTACTTTTTGAATGTATTTTTTAAATAGTCAAGGAAAATCCTAATGAAGAGAAAAGTTTGGAAAATACATCAGCTTAATTTTCTTTTTGTTTGTGTGCCCAATTTTGTACGTATGTAATGTTTTTTTTTGCAATAAAATTAGACTAAAATATTTCATACGGGATGCCACTGCCAAGCGTGGTGATTAAGGCATATAACTTCGTAGATAGATCATTTATCGTGGCAATCTGTGTGGAGGGCTCGTGGTCAACGGTGGATTCAAGTAGCTTTTATGATAATGTTGATAAGAATGTTCAAAAATTGCTATTTAACAGATATATTGGTAAACTTTTCATATAAAAATTTAATATCAAAAGTCAATGGCACGTCAAATTTACGTGCGAGTAGTGTGACACTAGACTGCGTGACTTATTCCGTACCAATTGGTAACAAGTTTGGGATCAATTTTTTTAAACTAGTAGTATTAAATGTCTTTGTTATTTAAACACTTTTCTGTATTAACTATTCGACGTACGTAATTTCATCTGCGTACAACTTAATGAACTTGCGTTCTTTCCTAGGTTTTTATAAATCAACTGTTCTCGTGCAAAGAAAACTAAAAATCCCATATCATCTAATTGGACAGCCCGCTTACAATGAAACAATTACTTAATGATGCGCTGGTATTAGTTACGTCTGTTTACGTATACTGTTTTCATTTTCATAAAGTGGTTTAAGCGTGATGCGCGTTCAGACAAACAAGAAGTTGGTTCATATTCAGTTATTCGAAATGTGTATATAAGCGACGTTTGGTAATTCGAAATGTATTTTCTTTAGAGCTTTGCATTGTGAAGTACTTCATATCACTCAAATCGAAAACATTCTTCTTTAAATTATAACCTACGTGTAAGAAAAGGTATTTCGTTTCAGACACAAAACGTAAGCGTGAAGTTTATTAATTTCCGCCCTGTTTGCTAACGTGCCGCCGAAGCCTTCTGAACTCGATACGAAAGGTGCTTTAATTAGAGCTGCTCGATTCGAGGGAGATCGAAAGGTCCTGTCTAAAAGTTGTTTGGCGTCAAAGTTTTTTTTTCCCAACTCCCTCACTCCCACTCCTCGGAGCGAACCTACTGGAGATGCATAGTAGAGTCCCAAAAATAACGAAGATATTGCAGTAGGCATGTTAAGGAAACGTTGTTCCTGGAAAATCCCTCTACTCCGAATTAGTACCTCATAGGTGCCTTTTTCTCAGAAGTTCCATCAATTTGTCTTTTTGAGAGATCCGAAAAGTCCGGATATACATATAATGTTTCCTGAACCCCGAAAACTCCCGGTCCTACCGTTGGAAGCCCAGCTCTAGCCCCAACGTTATCTTTATTGCAAATATTGCTAAAATTAGGTACGAACACACCCTAAACGATAATGAAACTTAGCAATAATATTTAAGTACGCACTACGCGCCTGTACGCAGCTTTTGTGTCAAATTATACTTGCTCCGTGGAATTCCGCAGAGAGGTTATGTGTGCAAACATTCGTAATGTTATTTCAACACATGCGGCACCACGCGTGTTAGGTTTTAAGTTTTAATTGCGGCACCATACCTGGAGGTATGTATGAAATGAAACCACCTTATCGATCCTACCTTATCTCATTAGCTTGAGATTTCTGGGTGCGCACTATTACAATCCGACCACCTTATCTGCACTATTAGGTGAGTTGAACGCCTAGTGCAATCTTTAGTAGCAATTTACCAGATTCGCAAATCACCAGATTTTGTACTACCAAGCAGGAAATACGTGGGTACGAGGGGCATACCGAAAAGATCGGTAATCGAGTACTTTCGATTTAATTAGATTAAAAACTCTTTTTGATGAATAAACACTGGTTAGTTGAAAATCGAATACAATTGACAGAATTAAAAAAAAAATTTTTTTTAAAGAACAATATCAGTTTGAAATTGATAGGTCGATAAAAAAATGGAGCTTACAAGAGAAAGTTTCCGTGCCATAATTTTTTACAACTTTCGACGAGGATTATCTCAGGGACAATGTCTCGCTGAGCTTATATCTATATTCAAGAGTGAAGCGCCTAGCCAGACGACAATATATCGCTGGTATTCTGAATTCCGGCGTGGACGTGCTTCTCTTGGCACCGTACCTTCCACAGGCCGGCCAAAAACAGCGGTTACACCAGAAAATGTCGCTGTTGTGCGCCGAATGATACAGGATGACCGACATATTACATATGAGCAGATTCGGGCTACTTTAGGGATAGGTATGACTGCGATACAAACTGTTTTACATGGTGAACTGGGAGTGAGAAAGCTAGTTTCCCGCTGGGTGCCCCATAATTTGTCCGAAGAGCAAAAGGCGGCTCGTGTCAATTGGTGCCGGTCTACTCTGCAACGCTTCAACGGAGGAAAGTCAAAAGCAGTTTATAACATTGTCTCTGGTGATGAATCATGGATCTATTCATATGAGCCAGAAAGAAAGCATCAGTCGGCTGTCTGGGTCTTCGCAGGTGAGATCAAGCCAACAAAAGTTGTCCGCTCTCGCAGCGTATCGAAGAAAATGGTCGCTTCGTTTGTCGCGAAAACAGGACATGTAGTCACAGTTCCCTTAGAGGAACGGAGAACGGTTACCGCTGATTGGTATACAACGGTTTGTTTGCCACAGATGATATCCGAACTCCGTAGAGGTAACCCGAAACGACGCATAATCCTCCATCACGATAATGCGAGCTCTCACACCGCTCAGAAAACAAGCGAGTTTTTGAAGCAGGAAAACGTTGAATTAATGGATCATCCTCCATACAGCCCTGATCTGAGTCCCAATGATTACTTTACATTCCCTAGAATCAAAGATTTATTGCGTGGTCAGCGGTTTCAAGGTCCAGAAGAAGCAGTGGAAGCATACAAATCGACGATTTTGACCATGTCAACTTCGGACTGGAATTGCTGCTATAATAATTGGTTCGAACGAATGCAAAAGTGCATTAACTGCAACGGAGAATACTTCGAAAAGCAATAAAAATAAATTTAGTTATTTCCTGTATGTATTGTTTTATATTCCCGATCATTTCGGTATGCCCCTCGTATTACTCTGATAAGATAAATTATTTTCATGATCAGTGGATTAACAAAATAAATTGAGCGATGTTTTCAGCTGCTATGGCACAGACCGGACACTCCATACAAATGTCGTGATATCGGTTCCTATTCCCGCGCACCGGATGATGTTTGTATACACGCGCATGTGTGAGTAAATTCGCGCGCGCCATATTACGATCTTTGAGCGGGTCACTTTCTTGCAGGGAGAGTTGACGACAGACGGACAACGGAGGCGTAGTAATAGGGACCTGTTGGGTACGGAGCCCAGCCGGAGAAGTAGAAGCCAGGATGTCACATTTTAAAAAATTCATTACAGAATAAAGCAAAAATAGTTTTGGGGTTAAGTTAGTTTTTTCTTTTCACTGTACTTCTGGTGAGTTTCGAATCTGGTAAATTGCTCCTAAAGGTAGTGCAAACCCAGTAGCCTCAAACTAATGAAGTGCTTGCTCTTTTATCTTTCATACCGGAAAACAACAGTGCTATTAACACTGCTGTTTGGCGGCAGACTTAGGTGACATGGTGGTAGCTAGCCGGATATAGAAAATCCCATCACTTACCATACCGCATACCGATTGGTACCCCACTGGGAATACAACCCGGGACCGTCGGATTGTTAGTGCAAGTTACCCATTAGGGCCAGGATCGTAATTATTCATCGTAAATAATTCAAGAAATGTTCATCAGCATCTGCTTATGTAACAACATCTTACTGTGATTGCCAAGTAATTACGACGTGACCTACGTGCCGACACACGCTTGCATACGACTTCTGAAGAAGATGATCACTCTAAGAGCTAAAGCCGCCTTCCACCTTGTAATAGAACCACGTATGTGAAGGAAATAGAAAGGAAACGCTGCTGATTAACCTGATATACGATACCAAGTCCTGGTCTGGCAGATGGAAAAGTAATACGACTTCCAACTTGTAATATGAAACCTTTGAGCTACCACACTTCGCAGTTAATAAATCATGTTTAGTACACGATATACGAGGGGCATACCGAAATGATCGGGAATATAAAACAATACATACAGGAAATAACTAAATTTATTTTTATTGCTTTTCGAAGTATTCTCCGTTGCAGTTAATGCACTTTTGCATTCGTTCGAACCAATTATTATAGCAGCAATTCCAGTCCGAAGTTGACATGGTCAAAATCGTCGATTTGTATGCTTCCACTGCTTCTTCTGGACCTTGAAACCGCTGACCACGCAATAAATCTTTGATTCTAGGGAATGTAAAGTAATCATTGGGACTCAGATCAGGGCTGTATGGAGGATGATCCATTAATTCAACGTTTTCCTGCTTCAAAAACTCGCTTGTTTTCTGAGCGGTGTGAGAGCTCGCATTATCGTGATGGAGGATTATGCGTCGTTTCGGGTTACCTCTACGGAGTTCGGATATCATCTGTGGCAAACAAACCGTTGTATACCAATCAGCGGTAACCGTTCTCCGTTCCTCTAAGGGAACTGTGACTACATGTCCTGTTTTCGCGACAAACGAAGCGACCATTTTCTTCGATACGCTGCGAGAGCGGACAACTTTTGTTGGCTTGATCTCACCTGCGAAGACCCAGACAGCCGACTGATGCTTTCTTTCTGGCTCATATGAATAGATCCATGATTCATCACCAGAGACAATGTTATAAACTGCTTTTGACTTTCCTCCGTTGAAGCGTTGCAGAGTAGACCGGCACCAATTGACACGAGCCGCCTTTTGCTCTTCGGACAAATTATGGGGCACCCAGCGGGAAACTAGCTTTCTCACTCCCAGTTCACCATGTAAAACAGTTTGTATCGCAGTCATACCTATCCCTAAAGTAGCCCGAATCTGCTCATATGTAATATGTCGGTCATCCTGTATCATTCGGCGCACAACAGCGACATTTTCTGGTGTAACCGCTGTTTTTGGCCGGCCTGTGGAAGGTACGGTGCCAAGAGAAGCACGTCCACGCCGGAATTCAGAATACCAGCGATATATTGTCGTCTGGCTAGGCGCTTCACTCTTGAATATAGATATAAGCTCAGCGAGACATTGTCCCTGAGATAATCCTCGTCGAAAGTTGTAAAAAATTATGGCACGGAAACTTTCTCTTGTAAGCTCCATTTTTTTATCGACCTATCAATTTCAAACTGATATTGTTTTTTAAAAAAAAATTTTTTTTTAATTCTGTCAATTGTATTCGATTTTCAACTAACCAGTGTTTATTCATCAAAAAGAGTTTTTAATCTAATTAAATCGAAAGTACTCGATTACCGATCTTTTCGGTATGCCCCTCGTACACTGCAGTGTTGCCGGGATACCGTGGCAATAGATCAAAGTCTGCCTCATCAAACGACGGGATTGCACCCCCGCGCCACGGCACGCCCCGCTCCTACACGCGCCATGCATCTTCGTTGCAGGCGAGATGACGCGAACGACATCGATATACATTGCTACAGGACTCATACACGTATTGAGGAATAAATAGAGATTTGCTAAGTACTTGGTTCATGGTAATTTGTATTGGCGTCAAGTGCTCATTAGTTACGCTCGTGGTTCTCTGTTTACAGACAATATTTTTCGGGTTCGCAGTGAGAAAACGACAGATTCCTTTACTAATGAATGTACATTGCGTCGACGAAATAAGAGCTAGTAATCTTTTTAGGGGTAGTTGTTTTTTCTTTCCAAAGAGTTTTGATCATTTGAATATTAAGTAATATTAGTCAAAAATCAATGGGAAAGAACAATCTGGGGGGATCATTTGCATCTACTAACAAACAGTTTTTCTCGACGTGGCATTGAGCTTTGGTCTTCAAAACAAGAAATGTTAATCAAAATTTTAACAAAAAGATGTCAAACCAGGTCAACATGGATTTTACATTCCAAGACAGTAAATATCTTCTTCTAGTATGTATGGATTGACGTGCTTCGTGGTGGTGTAGTAAAAACATGTTAAGATTATGTAGTGAAAAGAGACCCAAATTAGACTCCTTAATTTTGAAGTTGGAGCATTCAGATATTCTACGTGTTTGAATTAAAAATGTTATATTTTGTTACAGGTACTATACCGTCACATAATTCTTTTACAAGCTCCGCGCGCTATGTAAGTAATGCAAAGTAATGCAATACAACCTATACTATCCATCGAGCATTTACGGATACATATAATATTATAGGTGAACTCATTCAAAGTGTTTACGGATTTACGAAGATTTAGTTGAATGTGTGATTTGTACGTGTGACTTTAAAAATACCTAAATCTATGTTTGTGCCCCAAATGATCTTTATGATCGCAAAAGTTATTATTACGTCCCGTTAAATTCATCTCCTTCACTCGACTAGAAAACGAATACTTCATTACAAAATTCAGTTATAGGTAGTTCAACTTACTAGCTACGGTGTGAAGAAGCAATATGGCGCTCTCATCACATACTCCGATAGAGCGCGGTGATTCCCAGACTTATTACATACGCCAATCGTGTGGCAATCAAGCATAACGTTGTTGCTGGATTTGCGCCACCGGGTGATGTGTGCACGGCACCGACAGCAACTCTTGAAGTGAGCAGCACCTTCACTTAGGCCAAGTGGGCTTCCACTGGGAAATTGATCGTATATTTTCAGATGCACTACGTGTTTGAACTTTCCCGTCTTATCACCTGATGGTAATTTGCAATAAGGTCATCGATCGGATGTGTTCTTATCCATCAACTTCAAATTAAACAGGCGATGTTGATCGGCGCTATTGTCAGCTGTTGAATTAGATAAAATATTATAGCAATGTCATGTCTTTTTCAAGAGCAAATGTCTCTAAATTTATACAGCAATCCAAGCGGTACCAAATACCTAGCTTTAGTTATGTTTTATCTGAATTTAAATACACCCAAAACCAGCGGACTCGACGACGGGAGGGAGCACTTCTATATTTACTACCACTACAAGTTGTTATGAAACACGCGTCTCTGTCAGACAATGAGACAATTTACATGCTCGGGGTTCGAACCCGCGCCCCGACCCGCCGCGACGTCGCTGCCACCTGGCCAACTCACAGAAACAATTGAGATACTATTGTGAGCTTATTGTAGACTTGCTCCAAGTTTGAATGTTCTGCATGTAAAGTTTTGGGGATGGAGTGTCGCGAGGGAAATATTGAAATTTTTGCGAAGTTCTGCTTTAGACATTTAAAGAATGTTCTATTGATGGATGATTCCAACCGCCTCCGTGGCCTCGTAGCTTCCCTACAGCCTGATGGATTGATGATCCTAAGGTTTCAGGGTGTTGATGCCTATCAGTACTCTTGTTTGTTTTAGTTACAGGGCACTTTTATATGGCCATCTGTTTAGCCAATCTTGAGTCACTTATCACTATTAATTCCATTTTATACGGTACGTTTGAGCTAAAACTGTATTTATTATTTAGTTTGTATCTGTGGAGATATTTTATTGGCTTTCTGTTCTAATGCTTTCTGTAGTCATAGAAATAATTATATTGTCCTAAAAACACGTCATTATACCGCGGCCTCCACACTAGGCTGAGCCTATATCGTGGAGACCAGATACAATTTACATATTAAAATTAGATTACATTGAAAACATTACATTATAAACAATTACATTTCATCATATAAAATACATTAGAAAAAGTGCTGTCGACACGACTGTTAATAGCATATGTATAAATATACTAGTCTATTCCAGTCATTCGCCTATAGATGACGCTAGTATTAGTCTAAATGGCGATATAGGCGTGTTATGACCAATGACCTTCTTTTTATATTTCATATTAAACTAGACTTGCCACATAACCTACAGTTGTTTCTTTGCAACGGGGCTCATCTTGGGAGTTTCTTGAGACTTTCCACATAAATATAAATAGGTGTTCTTTGATTTTACAATTTTTTCGGAAATGTATTTAGATTCGTTTCGTTTTCTAAAACCTTTATGACACACACCAAAACATAACAATAAAACATCAAGCGATGGTTGTGTAGGGAGCCGTACGAGACTTTTCTCCTGCTACCGCCATATTGCCGAAGGCCTTACGAAACCTTACGTTTAGTGTAGCCGTCAGTGCAGTGCGTTCGACCGTAGCTCGTAGGTGAGGGTAGGCTGAAAAGTGCCACTGGGGGAAACCCTCAGGCGAAATGGCTCACGTTCACTTAGACTCGCTCAAATACTAAGGTTTAGGGCTTGGAATGTGATCACGTCTTGCATACTGAATATTTATTATTTAAGATAGCTTGTTGACATTTCTTGTGATTGACGCCATCTTGAGTACGATTGGACCAAAGATAAATTCCAATTGAAATCTAATTGTTACAATCAACTCGCCTGACAGTGGTAATGATTCTGTCAAATCCACGCATGGAAAGATTACCTTGCCGATCTTTGACTTATTGAGCATTGCACTTCAGAATAATAATTATAATAAAAACTGAATTTTTAGTGATGTGATACACACGGCTTCACATCAAGCTATACATTTCCAGTATACACTGACCTCGCATTGAATGAAATTCCCCACGACGCCAGTTCATTTTATACTGGAAATGTAGAGCTTGATCTGCCGTGCGTACTATGTTCCAAGTTCAAATCTAGTGACATTTGATAAACCGAGTCCTGTTTCCGTTTTTTACTCGACACTAAATGTGCTAGATGCACAAGGCGAAATTTTATTTGTAGTGAGAAGTGATTCTTTGTCGCCATCTTCTGCGTGACTAAGGTGCATTATTAGGACATAGTCACAGATGCTACTGAGTTGCATATTTTTTACTTTAGTCTAAGTACGTCATCTACCCTTTGTGTTTTATTGTTGACTTGCGTTGTTTGTTTCGCGTGGTATTACTGGCTTTGAGAGGTGATGTCACGTGCCACATACCTTAGATTTTATTAATTTTCAACGCCCGACCAAAAAAGGCGGGTATTATAACTAGTTAAAAGTTTGAAGCAGGACAGACAGACACATTTGAAACGGGTTCATCGATTTCAGTTAGTTTTTTAGTATTGGTGGGGCTGGTTTAATCGACATGGCTCTTGTTTATTAGAAATCTGTTCAGTCGCCTTAAATATTATCAGTTATTTTCATGATCTCAGTGATAAGTGGAAGTGTCGGGTTGATTTATTTGTAACTTAAGTTCAAATGTAGACAACTCGCATTTTTTCAAATTTTAGAAATCAAAGTATAATCAATACATTAATATAAAAAGATTAGAATTGCATTATTGTTAGTATTATCTTTGTACAGAATCACTTCCTTTGGATAAATGATTATTATTATTAAAAATATACATTTTTGTATTGTGCGGATATCGTCAACTATCACTTCATTGGCACCGTTTTGCCTATTTTAGTGAGTATAAAAGGTTTTTGTACCCAAAAAGACTACACCAAAATATTCAGAAATGGTAATCTATACACTATGATGATGAAATTTAGAAGTAACTAGTGTAGAACGTCTTTTATTTAATATTGAATAAGTTACAATGTGCGCAATTGAGTATTTATCTAATAAAAAAGCGTTGAATTCATTAGACTGTTAGTAATTTACTGTAACAGGTTAAAGCCGAGTCCCTTTTATAAACGGATCAGGACCGCAATATAAGAGGGGCGTAAATAATTTATGTCATAATTAAAAGATATTTACGACTTCCACGTTCACGGAGTTAGCTTTACTCCTTAATTATTTTTACTGATAAAACGTCGCGAGTCCGTAACATCGTTAGCTATTCAACTATTCTCGTCTATTCACACTTTGAATGCTTTGATCCGAGACTAGCTATAAGAGTTTAAGTAGACAAGCGTTTTTTTAAACGCCAGAAATTTTTTAGAGTGTAGAAAATATTATTTAGAGAAAATGTTGCCTATATTCTTCTCCATAGTCTAGGTATATGCAATAGTATCATCACCACTGACTGCAGTTGGAACTCCAAGAGGTAACAAACAAATTCCAACATTAAATATGATATTGACACTCATCATTCATAACCTATATTAGTTGGCCTTCAACACAAAAATTACCACGAATTATTTATCCAGTACGGGAGTTGCCATAATCATCAGAGTCTAGTCACCCTAGTCTCAGAAATTTTGTTAATGCACGCCGCCAGGCCTGTTTGTTCTGTAAAGGATACATTTTTAATTGCTCTTAATTTTTTGAATCATCTGTCCAAAATATATTTAAATGTACTTGTTATTTTCGAGATTAAAAAATATCCATCCGTACTAGATCACGTTGGCGGTAGAGGTAAAAATGTGTGCCTGGCCATAATGTTTTGTTTTTGCTGCCAAACAGCATTGATTGTATTACAATAACGAAATTTAAGATGTACCCAGTGCTTCATTTACTTAAGCTTCTGAGTGTGCACGCTTCCGCGTTACGGCCTTATCGATGGTTTTATAGAAGAAAGTATAGCGATTGTGTGACTACATAGTTTTAACTACCGCCCGTCTGTGTCAGCCCTAAATGTAGTGATCTGTATCTACCTGAATCGGTCCCTGTCCCGTTTTGACCTGAATTTTCCAGTTTATTCCAGTCCGGACTGAAGTGGTTCGGTTGGCCCAGCGAACCGCGGGACCAGTTTTTAAATGCTGCCGTATATTTTTTGGGTAAAAAAAAACGAACAAAATATCCCTTCGCTCGGTTTTTACGTCTACCCCAATTCCGTGGCTAAAATTAAATGGACCTCTTACTTACTAAATACTAAGCTAAGAGCCTTGGGTTGCTAAATATTTACTACTGTTTTCGTGCATTTACATTAAATTGTTTTAAAAAAATGATAAAATAGACGATGTTTAAATAGATGGTATTGCGCTTTAACTGATAACTTTTATTCATGTAAGATTGATTACAGTAATTTTTTTTTATTTGACACTTGACCCAGGACTGCTGTAATAAATTTCTTATAGAAATAAGGTGTTCCTTTTGTACATATTTCTTTGTGTTTGTGTTCTGTAAAAATGCGTTACTAGTTGTATAAATCAACGTTTCGACAAGACCACCGGATTTTCTATGGGGTGATTTGCATTAATCACCGCGCTGTACAGTTAAATACTGCTAGCCATATCCTGATATTTTTATCTTAGTCGCGTTTTCCGCACATAATTACAGAACGGACGTTCTCCGCCTCCCACCGATCCACGATACCTCGCTTCCCCCCGCAAGAAAACGACCCAGATACGGATCGTTACTACGGCGCGCGCTTACCCTCTCACACATGCGCGTTTATTAAAACGTAATTCCTTCTATGCATTGTCTACGGCCACACTGTAACCCATATTGGTAAGTCTAATAACACCTATTCGAGTTAACGATATGTTTAAGTTTATTCAGACTTATTGTTGTATCTCTAGTTTTTTTATAACTTCCGGCACAAGTCACGGTCCGTTACAGACAACTTAAAAACTTACATTAAAAATTATAGCGGCTACAGCGCTGAGGTTTCTGAGAGACTTTTTTCCAACAAATCGCTGCAACTCCATCAGTCTGGGCGCGATAAATGTCCGCCATTTAATTATTCACTCCTTTCAACGGCTCGCGTGTTCCATATTTAATTATAGCATTACGCGGTAAACGTGGCGGGGGGTCTTGTTACTAGATACGTTTAATGTGAGCCAGGTACACACTAATGTAATTTTTTATTCTCCTAAAAGATAGTCTTTCTTCTGTAGTTGGTGAAATTTGGAATGATCGCTACTGTTCTCTTTTTTCCGCTATTTTCTTTACAGTCTTGTCTGTTAGTTTTTGTCGATGGTCAGTTACGACTTATTATTTATTAATAGGCGACCTTTTTATTTCCTCTTATGTTTTCTACAGTCTTTGTAATCCCTACAGAGCCAAATGCCACAGGGCTGTGGTTAACATAGTCTAGTTACGTCTAGTCTTAATCGTGTCCTCCGCTCCTCAGAAACGCTCACACTTGACATCCCTTCCCACCGCACCAGCTTCTACTCTGACTCCTTCACTGCGCGAAGCGTTAGATTGTGGAACTCCCTTCCCGAGGCTATCAGGCAAGCCAAATCTATGGCCACATTCAAATTCCAACTTAAGTCGCATTTTCTCAATAATTAATCCTATGTAGTAATCCTATGTACTAGTATGTATTGTATCCATAAAATAACGTATATTTAATTTGTCTGTATTTATTATTATTATTATTTAATATTATATATTATTAATATAAGTATACATATGTGTTTATTCAAGTATTTAATTATAATCTATCAATATCTGTCACACCTCCACCCAAATATTGTTACTTATTTCCTCTACCCAAAGGTTGTCTGGTAGAGATCGCTGTCAGCGATAAGACCGCCTTTTGTACATTTTTTATTTATTTTTATTTTATTTTTAACTTAAGCTTTGGTGTACAATAAAGTTATATTGAATTGAATTGAATTGAATAATTCAATTGGGAGTTCTGGGTAGACATGCATTCTTTCTACTAACCATCACACAAATATCATAAACTCGACGGTAACTTTGTCGTTTTGGCTGTGTCTATTTTTTGCTTTTTTACGTCCAAACGACTGATTTTATGTTGATGATATTCGCCACGCATCTAGCCTTCTCGTACTATGGGATGGGATACTTTTTTAAATCATAGTACAGAGTAACCTCAGAGGAATCTGAAAACTTCGGACTGATAGTCCAGGCGTGAGCCACAGAAGCGTTAAAGTTTTTACTACTCACAGTTACATCCACTACCAAATTTGTTAGTAACACTCAGCCCCTCCTTTCTCTTGTTGTTCAATTAATACGTGGCTTTGCGGGCTTAGTAGTTTGAATGGATGAACGCAAGTCGTCAGTATTCTAGTCCTCCCAACGCAGTCCTATCCGACAAACAAATGAATTATGCATGTGAGTTTGTAATCGCCGCGGATTTTCGCCTCGGGGAGTTTACAAATGCGCCGACAACTGACAACGCGGTCATTATTTTCTCTCAGCCGTTTGAGCAACATGAGCAGATGTTTCCAAGAAACCGTTCGAGTCATCTTAAAAGTGTTGTCTGGTATCATATTCGTATTCAGCTGGTTACGCATAGATCTATTAGATATTTTTAATGTATTATGGATTTGCACTTGGCATTAATCTCACTTGAGCTGATGGTAAGTGACGATAAGGCCGTTGGATGGTAAGCGGGCGCACCCCAGAAGCTTCAATCTAATGAGACGTTCACTCAGCTAGCTTTTATACCGGAACACAACGGTCTGTCTGGCGGCAGTAGCAGTGGCGGTGGTAGCTAGCCAGCCCGACGTAGAATATACCACCAACCACCATACCACCAACCAAACCGAGTACTGACAGGTACCCCACTGGGAAACGAACCCGCGACCTCCGAATTGTAGTCCAACGTTTAGTGTTTAGCAGCATTTAATTTTGTGCCAACAGGTAACAAACAAACAAACTCATTTGTCCGTTTATTTTATTCTTGTGATACTGTTTATTGGAAGAAGATAATTATAATTTAACGATCCATTGAATTGGAGGTTTTACTGTATAACGTAGTATTCTCGTTTTTGATCAAGAGATTGTCTTAAATAAACACACAGACAGGGCCAATGTAAATCATATTTCTATGTGGTCTGAAAAGACGATATGTAAATTGGAATTAGTGTTTACATACAGCGTATCCTAAGGCTATAATATAAACAGATTTTAATCTGATGCGCAATGGATTTGGTCTCTGGCCTCATCCGATGATGATAAGGCCTTGTTGAAAATGTGCTCACCCAGAAACCTGAAATCAGTGAGGCCCAGAGTATGTTGTTGATGCTTGATGGAATGTTGATTGACGACAAATTTAGAATAAGGGGTGGCTAAGTCTGTTTGCTTGTATAGTGTTACCTTTGTTGTATTATAAGCCACTCGGTACACGCCGCCTCTAGTCAAAGGACTGCCTGTGTAGCACTGGTGAATTTGGCGGTTTATATCGAGGCATCGCAAAAAACTATAGAACACTTCGAGTGATGAAGTGTAAGGTTTAATTTGATGTCGTGCCGCCATTCATGTGGTCATGTGTACCCATATTTTGTCTATTGCATTATTTTTGCTGCCAAAATTAAATAATGTGTATTATTACTACAAAAATTACATATTCCGTTCAGGTGTACCGACACTACCTATGTCAACGGAATATATTTTGTACCGACTTTAAAAAAGGAGGAGGTTCTGAATTCGACGGGTATTTTTTTAATGTTTGATGTCTCAGAGCTTTTGACTGGGTGAACTTATTTCGAGGATTCTTTTTTATTTGAAATCTAGTGCTTCCAGTGTCGCATTTCAATTGATCCAGTTCTGACAACGGCACCCACGAGAAAACAATATAAATCTTAAATTTGCCTAAGTAAAAGTAAACTTTTAGGGCAATTGAAGTCGGTTTCCAGTTCTTTTTGAACGCATTTACTTGTTACCTTTTATTATTATTTTCTATAAATAAAATTATAGTTATTTTCTATAACGATTTATTTAAAATTGTCATCCAGTTATGACAATGGCATTCATGAGAAAACCATGTAAGTCTTAAATTGCTGTAGACTTTTAGGGCAGTTAACGTTAGGTTTCTTAGTTCTTTTTGAACGCGTATAATGGGCATGGAATAATTGTGTACGTCTAACCAACCTATTATTATAATGGCGCCTTCAAAGCCTGGCTTGGAAGTTATACCGGTTGAAGCCAGAAAACTGTGCGAGCACCCTAAACTAGAAATATTTTGTATCTGTAAACTTTGTTGAAAATAATAAATAAACAACTTTCTAAGTAACCGTAATGATAAGTGGGCCGACCTTATTGCCAGTAAAAGTAGGTAACGTCCTCACCACACTTATAAGCGGCAGGTGCTAGTGCGCCCTAAACAAGATTTATGAGAATAGTTTGTAGTTTAGCGGCAGTATCTCGTAGTTATACATGACGTTAGTTGAACCCTGTAGAACTTGAGAAACCGCGGCATACTTCATCTAGAATAGTGTTTATATTGTTCAAGTTTGAAGTTGGAATGTTAAATTTATTTGCATACATTGCATACATTACATGCATACAACATTTTTAAACTACATCTGGTCGGAAAGTATACCTTTACTTATTTGGAAACGAGGCAGAATATAAGTCATTACGGTCTTGCAAATATGCGGGCGGAAAAAGTGTATGAAAATCCATTGTGCGAGAAAGTCGCCTGTAAATGCCAAAAGACAATTTTTTGCGAAGATCTTAAAACCATAGTGTCCATTTGCTTTTTCCCTACATTATTAAAAATTCCTTTTATTTTATCATAATTGTCAATTAATAGGTAAAATTACAAGAAACTTAAAATGTCGTCTAGTAGTGATAGTGAATGAGTGATACCCAACTCATATCAATTGAGTCCCTCGTCTTTGCCTCGTCCCTCCTACAAACTGCACCCTCGTTGGTAATCGTACATTTTCCCCTCTGTTAACATGTACTATCATCAGGCTAAGACTGTTCGAGTGATGTGGTGTGCCCATTGCCACATCATCGCACTGACTCGTCGAGCGTTATGTCGGTAACATTAGATCGTCTACGGATTTCTTCATTCCGGATTTTATCACGTAGAGAAATCCCGAGCATACCTCGTTGAATGACTTTAAGGTTTATTCGTTCACCAGTTTCGGTCATGTATGTTATCACTGGCAACACACACAGATACTGTTAGATTTGTTACTGATAGATTTGTAGACGAATATGTATATCTGGGACAGATCATACAACTAGGTAGGTCCAACTTCGACAAAGAGGTCAACCGAAGAATCCAACTCGGCTGGGCAGCGTTCGGGAAGTTACGGCATATAATCTCGTCAAAAATACATGAGCGTCTAAAGACAAAAGTATTTATATCAGTATATTAAATGATGAAGTACAAACAAACGTAATGTAAACGTAACGAGGAGACACCTGTCTCACGGTGAACCTCGTGTCGTGCCTGTATCTACTCCCGCGTGCATCTCATCTCCTCCAATCTGACGAGATTATTGTGTCGTGGGGCTGGCGTGGATTACGGAGGCGGCCGTTAATTACCGACGTGATAATGCTTGTTTATTTTGTTATGTTCATCGGCATCATTAACAGGTGAGCGAGTGAGCACCAGAGAGAGCTGCGATGGATGAGATAGACAGACTGCTTCGTTAGCAATGAGCGTTTTCACCAAAGTTTTTGGGACTAGTTGCCGCCATTGTGGCAAAAGGTCTCTCATCCCATGAATTTGTATCTTTTTCTATTGATATAAGGTACTGTTTCCTTTTGTGGCGCGCTGTCAAAACATAGTTTTAACTACTACTTACACTGCTACATGATTGCGACCGGACAAAGAATAATAATAATAATATAGCCTTTTATTCAGATCACTTTTCACATTTCACATTTGATTCTTATGTAACGAACTAACATTGAAATCTTATATTGAATAAACAATTTAATCTTATATTTGTTGCTTCGTTATCTTTCCTAAATCTGCTTGCCATTTGGCATAGGCCTCCTTCAACCTTTTCCATTACTTTCTTTCTTGAGCCACTCTGTTCCATGTGACTCCTGCCACTTGTCTAACATCAAACACACAAAGAATACCTTATCTTAAAACAAACGGAAAAAGACATATTTCTAGGATGGGTCCAACTCTTGCCAAAGTGGCAGCAAATGTTAGTAAAAACCATGATTGCTTAAGTCCACTGTTGGGAGTCATGGATGACATAATCACTACGCTAGACTGGTGGATTGGTGATCGTAGTATAGGGTAGGATTTTCTAAAGCCGAAATGTTGTTACCTAAATCTTCCGCGAAACAGTTTTGTTAATAGCACTGTTGTGTTCCTGTATGAAAGGTAGCAGATCCACCGACACCGGCTTCTGGGTAGGCACGGTTTCAACTCAACGGCTATCGGCTAACGGCATCGCTAAGTGCTAAGAAATGCATATACTCATTCTATTCCAAACCGCGCTTCTTTTTATTGCCATAATACTTTAATAGAGCCTCTTCATATTTCATCGGCTTGTATATCAAGGCCTACAATTTTGACAGCTCATCCTCGTTCACATTACCGTCGGGAATAAATCTAATGAAATAAGCTGACGTTCCTGCCCCATTGCTTTCGTAAGCGAAATGTAGAGTATATTTTGTCTTCAAACACGTTATTCTGCGGGTGGCTTGGTTGGGACCCTCTCCACAAAGCGTGGCATGATTAACGTCCGTCCCAGGGGAGCCAAGGCGCTTTTACTACATTAACGTGCCTTTTTACACAAGGTACTCTTGTACTGGACTGAAACCAATGACATGACATGGTTATCTGATGGGCGATTTTTATTGTTGAGCCTGCTAGTCCAGCCAGTCGATCTTCTCCTAGACGTGCTTGACGCTTGATTTTCCAGCACTCCTGCCTTGCCAGATGGTTGCCTGTTGTGTGGACACACTGCTACAAGGCGTGAGCACAAGAGCAAGAGTTTCCTTAGCGGACCATAACTCACGACACAAGGGTCTGTTTGTGATATGGTCTTCCTCTTCAGACACAGAAGGATGCATGTCAGGCGTTCAGAGAGCAATGGTTGATAAGAGTGCTCGAGTTGCAATTACTTACCGGGAAATGTGTAATGGATCGACTCCTACCAGGTTTGACGACCTGGCAAAGGTCGCGGGACACCGCTGGATGCAAGCGGCTCCGGACTGGTCGGTCATTGCGATGTACTCGAGTGTACCACGGGGTAGGGCTATGTTCAGATGAAAATGATTATTGTGCTTATAGCTTCTCCTGTTCAGTCGCGACACGACTGTTATTATCTTATGTGTGAATATACTAGTCGGTTCCAGTCGTTCGTAGATAGATGTCGCTAGTATTCTTCTAAATGGCGATATAGACGTGTTGTCGCTTAGTAATAACCTTCATCTTATACTGCTTCTTAAATCAAACTTGCCACAGAACCTACTAGCCCAAGAGCCTGCGAGGGCCAGACCTTCGTTATTATTTAAAAGCTGATAGTTTCTCTGCGCATTTACACATACAGGCAAGAACGATCAGAGACTATGTACCTTGGATTGGATTTTATACACCTTCCTGACCAGCTACCTGCCAAAGTTACCGCGGTCCTAGGTACATAGTCTCTGTTCGTTCTTGCTTGTATTGGGAAAATGCACAGAGAAACTATCAGCTTTTAAAAAATAACTAAAGTCTGGCCCTCGCAGGCTCTTGCTCTATATACTCGTAGTTGTTTCTATACAACGGGGTTCACCACTTGGGGTTTCAAGAGATTAAACATCTCCCGAAAGGTATTAATTTCGAAATCATATACTGATATTCAGTTGTATTAATGTGTAAAGGCATGTGTGGTGATTATAACATATCCCCTCATGGAAAGTGATCTAACCGTGAGGTTCATGGCCATTAGTGGACTTGTGTGGCCAATTATAATGAAAGGCTTATTTATGAACATGGCTGAAATGTGTGTCATATCTTGATTACCTTACCGGAGCAAATTAAATTAAAGGAACTTGATTAATTTTCATATTGTTTGCACAAGTTGAACTATCTTAGTAATATGACAAGTAAACTGATCGCGTGGAATGTTTGTGTGTCTTACATGGAGTATATACTTAATGTATACCTGTTATAAGTTTTCCCGTGTAATATAATTACGAGTACATCGTATTCATAATCCGCCGGGAAACGTCCACTGCTGGACATAGGAGTCCTCCATGGTATGCCACAATGGCATATTTAAATAAACGTGTAGAATGTCCACGTGCTCGGTACTACTTAAGGTCCAAACTAGCCTACGTCTCTCAGTGGTTGACACTGTGACATTGATGTTCACCAAACCACACAGTGACACACGAGACTGTGTAATTATGTCACACAGTCGACCTAGTGACCCACTGTGTAATACCCCTTGTTACTATTCATATCACAAAAAATCGATTTAATATTAACTTTTGAAATAGGAGTTACACACACGCACTTTTAAAAAAATGTATGATGGGTTTGCACTTGGCCTTCATCTCACGATGGTAAGTGATAAGGCCGTTGTATGGGAAGCGCGCGCGCACAGAAGCATCAATCGAAGTTTTCCTGTTTACCATTTTGCTTCGAAGCTCTAAAATATTCATGTCTCTTCGATTCTTACGGCTTAATCGCAGAAATTAATACACATAATCAATGCAAAGCTAATCTCGTTTCGGAAACTGGCGCACCCTAACTTACTTACGTGAACGACCGTGCACTTGCAACCAATAAAAAGCTCTCGATGTGAGAATACACGCGGCGAATCTCAATTAGGCAACGCGGCGTCAGTCCGACGTCCGATTAACGTCTACATGACGTGTTATGTTGGCTTACCTAGAGTGAGGCACTCCGGGGACTGGGGACCACGCCAGCCAGCTTGCCTCTGCTTCTATACATAACTTGACAGCCCCTACGAGAACTCCCAAGAATCGAGCAGTTTTCAAACGATGAGTGAATAGGCACTGGATAAGGCGCGGACTCTCAATCTGAGGGTTCCGGGTTCGAATCCAGCCGTGTACCTATGAGTTGTTTTTCAATTCAAGTACATTATCCGATTGCTTAACGGTGAAGGAAAACATCGTGAGGAAACCTGCATGTCTTGAACAGGCATGTGAAGTCCGCCAATTCGCATTGGGCCCGCGTGGTGGACTACGGCCCATACACTCTCTATAGGAGAGTAGGCCTGAGCCCCTGCAGTGGGGACGTATATAGGCTGTTGATGATGATGAGTAAATAGGCACCTCCTAGTCCAACGCTATATTTCGTCGACCGCCTTTGATCTCAAATAACTTGAGCACCAGGGCTAATATGAAGGCCATAAGATAATTTTGTCACGCCATTTTGTTATGCAGAATTTTGGTAACTAGTTTGGAACGTACACGTTTCTGCAACGTCATACGCAATGTACGTATAGGGATTGAATATTTCGAGAAATCCTTTGTCAGTACCACTAAGACAGGATTTTCCTTAAAAAATTAAACGTGCTTTTCCATAAAGTGATTTGCCCTCATGCATGGTCAAAATGTAGAGAACTGTGTGGAGGACAGGGTGATCACAATAAGATGTCATTTGTATTGGCGTACAATGTGGTTGCTTCGCATATCTCCTGAACTTATCGCATGTAATCTAAAAATAACTAGCTTAATATTTGCTCGCTTTGTACACCAGCCAGCTAGCTGTAAGTAAAACATCGGCGCCATTTTGATAATTTTAGTTTTGTTTTTGCTTCTTTCAAACTTAATCCATGATTGATTAGAGAGGGCCTCCCGAAGGAGCTTAATTTTTAAAAAGGATTAGTTTTTTTGTATTATTTTTTCAGACAACGATTTAGAAATTATTTCGACTAAACCGTGTAGCAAACGTATTGACAATGGTTAAAACATTATTTTTTCCTTAAGAGATACATAACAGGTCGGTGGGTGACACTGTACATTTTTTATCCGGGAATGTGTTCGCAAAGGATAATTTCTTGATTCCTTTTTGTCAGCATACCCTTATTTATATACTTCTGAAACCTACCAACCGTGTTTGCTCAGTTGGGTAGGGCGCCATTCCTTGAACAATCGAGGTCTGGGTTCGATCGTGGCTCGTACCAATGAGTTACAATATGTTATTTGGAATTTATGTACGAATGAAAAAAAATATTACCATTGGCTTTTTGGTGAAGGAAAACATCGTGAGGTAACCTGCAAACTCCTGAGAAGAAGTTAAAACCTTTTAAAATTCGTAGTGTAGGTAGGTATAAGTTCTAATTAGATACAACATACGTTTTCGATCTGTGATTTGCGTGACCTGACTTGCGTCTGGTGTGGTGACACAGTTTTCGATTCAGTTTGGCTTCGACACGCGATGCAATTTAATTGGTAAGTATCGGCGCCCGCCGCCGACCTCATAATGCACCGGCTGACATGCAATCTCTATAGCATATCTAGTTATTAGTTATCTGTTACTATAATGTAATTATTGTGTATTTTAAAACGTATTGTTTTGACTTGAAAGTATAGCATTGTATGTCGAAATAATCGGGAACACGAAAAATGTAAAAAATATAGTTTTAAAATCTCGTGGTCATTATTGTAAAAACCGGCCAAGTGCGACCCGGGCTCCTGCACCTTCGGCTTCTTACAAAATGTGAATAACAAACATACTGAAAATCACAGGTAATTGTTAAGGTAACTGAACAATGCTGTTACGAAAGTGTCAGTCTGATTGAATAATAATTGTAAAAAGCTATTTTAATGTAATATAATTTTAAAAATATAGTTTTCAAATTTATTCATACCTGTGCTGTAGGACCATGCTTTTTGCTAAACTTCAGGTTTTTATTCCTTGCGCTCGCAAGGATTTCCCTTGAAAAGGCTCCCTTACACTTAAATTGGGGTTTTTTAGTTCTTCTACTATCGAAAGCAGATAAATTTTCGTAGACCGCCTATAGAAATTTCGAACCCCCAATTTTTTGTTACGCATGCGAAACCCTAAAGCATTTTTATTATTATTACTTCCAACGTTTCTTACAACTCACAAATTGGCCGGCGTCGTGGAAACATTAAAAGTGCCAACTACATTATTACTTGCAAATCCTATCGGCACACACGAGTAATACAAGATGAGAAAGCGAAACCTCCGAAAAAATCTAATCTAATCAATAGGAATTCGATGGAAAGTTTGTGGAGGTTCCTAATAACGAGGCGCGTACAGTCATCCCATAGAGTATACTATTTACTGCTCGGTATTAGTTGATCGGTACGTCATACTTTAGCGGGGCACTGTATCTTGATTAGTGAAGCTTTAGAATTCGGTAGGTCCTGATTAAATATTGGCCAATGCGGCTTTCAGTAGGGACGGCGCGGGTCTTGGGATTGCTCTCCTAAATCAAGTTCCATTCAGATACGCATTTAGGTCTATTTTCGAAAATCTTTACTACATGCAGTAGAATCTTCAACCGACTTTCAAAAGGAGGTTATCAATTTGACTGTAGAGGTATGTTTAGTTGTATGTACGTTACGCGATAATTCCGCCAGTTGTGAATCGATTTTGATGATTCTTGATGTAAACATCGGTTCTTGAGGATATTCAAAAATGGTTCATACCGAGGCGTGAAGTCATTTTTTTTGAAATATACAACATTTTTTTATGTATTACATTTTTGCACTTTACCTCACTTGATGATATGTGACGTGTATGCGTTCTCACCCACTTAAGTTCAATGATGCGCTAACTCTGCTACCTTTCATACCGCAGCACAATAGTGCTATTGACACTGTTGTTTGGTGGCAGACTTAGGTGACATGGTGGTAGATAGCCAGGCGGACGTAGAAAATGCCACACCACAAACCAAAAATTAACGACAGGTACAGGACACAGGGAATCGAACCGCGACTTCCGCATTGTTAGCCCAACATTCAGACAGTAGGGCACGCGAAAATCCGCCCATTTCGTCACTTACCATCAGATGATATGAAGACCATGTGCGAAGCTATTGCAAATAATAAAATGTATTACGTACCAACCTATAAGGCATTGTTGGACTGGTTTTTATTTTTGCAAGATACTCACTCGTACATTTGAACAATTTCATTTGCTCTTACAAAATTTGGGGTCAGATCTCTGGCTTTGCATTGAATTATTAACCAGGCACCGGTAGAATGTAGACCCGGCCCAGACGCTCAAACTTATTCATCACTTATGCATTGGCCCAACAAGTTTAACTTGCAATCTATCCGGTCAATATCATAAGCAGACTATCAGTCGCTGGACCGAACATAAAGTGCATTGTTTGTCTGCATTAAAAGCTCATTTCATTCCTATCACCTTCGTGTTATTAATAAATCTGGCCAAATGTAAATTAAGATCCGTACTACCATGCAATATTTAGCACAAGCTTGATCAAATATAAACCAGCCAAGTGCGAGCCGGACTAGCGCACCGAGGGTCCCGTACTGAATATGAATAATTGACACTCTGAAGATCATAAGTAAAAGGGAAAGTAATATGCACCGAAAATAAGGTTGGTCTAATCCGTGTCAATTTTCTAGCTTCGGCCCTGCTCATAATCACGCCTTACTTCCCTACCCTTTAAATCAATGGTTTTATTAAAATATCCCGACACCTTTAATTTAATTTTGCACATTGGCTATATCTTAAAAGGTAGTTATAATAAGTTGACAAAAGGCAAGCAAAAAACTTCTAAGCAATTATTTTGCTCACAAAAAATGCAAATTTTATTTTACACAATTGAAGGCCTATTTTTAACACGCTTTTATTAGCTTCATTAATGCTTATATTCAGTGGTGAACTCTAAAGAATTGATCTTTACAACTTCATTTCTAACTATTTATCCATCATCATCAGAAACGATTGCACTGCTGGACCTGGGCCTAAGTCAATTATCATGGTATGCCACAATGACCGATTCTAAGTCAATTGGTGCTAACAATTATTATTACAAAACATTTAAACTATAATTTGTCAAACCAACAAGTTAGTTTCTCATTTGACTTCACTACAGCAATCATAGGACAGTAAAATGGAGTAACACGTTAGTAATGTCATACAAAAATTACTGATTTGGATAGCAGTCATATACCGTATTGACATGGTAGCTGACCATGTGGGATTAAGTAGGCACCCCACCGGACATAGAACCCGCAACATTCGTATCCTAATCCCAACGGCCGACTTGTCCACTGACGCGAAACAATTTTTGAATATAATTTTATGTCGCAAAATGTCAGCACAGTTTGTGGAAATTTAGTACCAATATTGGAGTATTTGTACCACAGAATGCCGTCACGTATTTATGGGCGCGCTAGACCCGAGCGAGGAAATCCATCCATCGATTCCACTCCGATTGAGACTCGATTCGGATAAATCATCAATGAGACGCTCTCTGAATTTGTTTATCGGAACGTCCGCGAATGTATGGAGCCAAGGCCTGGTCTTGTACACTTATCATTTAATTAGGCCATTATCAAATAAAAGTGATTTAGTTACCGTTTTTGTATATTTTGGTTTAGTTTATTTGTACAAAAACATATAAATCGCACGAAAAATGTCTTGACGTTGAAAACACAGATGGCGTCTATAAAATGACATTTGACGCTGTCACTTAGTACAAACAGAATGATTTTGTACCATCAAAATAAACGCAAAAATGTAATTCTTTTGTTTTAACCATATTGTTTATTTATATATACTTATCTGTTTGCATGTTATTCCTTTAATTATTATTCTGTAGTCTCTCACCCGCAGCTGATCGCTATCATTATCATTTGATCAGGCTACAGGCTTGACCTATTGGGGCTGCTATAGCAAAAAAACCGTTTTTGGTCGTCATTTTGGTCCGATTAAATTTAGGTGTAAACAAGTGTTACTAAATTGTCATTATATCTAAATAAATAAATAAAATAATAATAAAAAGAAAGAGAAAATACATACTTTGTTGTATTTGATGTTCTATTTACAGTATTGTATTTTCCCGACGCATCTTATTTTTTTGTTGTTGCTTAAAATCTATTTTAATCCAGTATTTCACGTTTGACTTTTCGTTTGGTGTACTGCTATATATGTACTTTAATTGAGATAACTTTGAGACTGAATAAACTGTATTAATTGTCTGAAATTATTTGTTCAAAAGATTAAAGTTAACACATGTTAGACTCATGATCCGTCATCTCATCTCAAAATCATATAATTGTATTACGTGTTTTTTTTGTGTGTGTTTGTGCAATAAAGTATATTTGAATTGACTCATAATCCGCTTTAAAACTCTGACACCCATATTCTAAGACGTTTCCTTCAGATTTACTCACCTTGAACTGACGTCCCTCACTCAAAATGGTATCATAAGTCGAGTAAAATCTACTAGACTTGAGAAATTCTCTCGGTCGAGTGGAGGAACTGACATCCGTATTATTAAACGTTTCCTTCAGATTTACTCACCATGAAATGACGTCACTCCCTTCAAAATGGTATGATAAGTCGAATTAAATCTCCTCGAATTTAAAAATTTTGTCGTTTGGGTGAGGTAACTGACTGTCAAAGTCAAGGTACCTGCCGACCTACCTTGAAGATTCCTCAATGTAAATATCGCGTTGTTTCGATCAACTTTTAACAGAATTTAAGCATGTCTTTCGAAGAGTTTATTGATTATGTTTACGATAGTCCATACAATTACCCTTCAAGGCATTATTTGCGTGATGTAACAAATCCAACAACAAACAAAAGTTTATTAGTATCATTGTTCTGTTAAAATAATTAATATCTGGGCGACCGAGCTTTGCTCGTAGTTCTTTAAAAACAAACAAAAACTTTATTTCTGCCCCTGGTTAGCCATAAAGAGTGGAACAATTTGCCACTAAAAAAAATTACAAACTTGAATAAATAAATAAAAACAAACAAAAAACAAAATAAAAGCAATTTGCGTCGAATAATGCGAAGGAAAAAGCGCATGAAAACTCGAAAACGCGCGTTTTCCCAGACATGAGACTAATCTAGATCGATTTTTCGCCTCCAAAACCCCCTAAATACCAAATTTCAGCGAAATCGTTGGAGCCGTTTCCGAGATATATATTTTATATATATTGCTCGTTTAAAGGTATAAGATCAGTACAAAGGTGTAATAATCTCACAAGGTTTGCAATATGAATACGCGTTCGTTTCAGATCGTTAGTGGGGATCTGCAACACTTGAGCCAGCCAGTAGTGTCCAAAATTGTGGCTAGAATATCAAAGGAATTAGCACTAAAAGTGGCTATTTACGATTATATTAGAATTGAAAACTAATTTTATGCCAGTTGACCTGTTAACTAGTTGCAGTTCGTTTCACGTCAGTTACTAAGCTTGTGACTATCAAAAATATTTAGAAACTCATCTTTTTCATGTTTTTACTAATGATAACCAATTTACTTTTTAAAGTTGTTTATTTTTCATATGTATTTTTATTTCTGACTGTTATTTGCCACATGTTTTGAGCTAGAAAAAGTAAAGTTATTGCGTATAACGAATACTACATGATATTATTCAAAAGGCTACCAACATAACAAATATGAAATCCTCGAAACAATGACGCGATCACTCGAATCCATGACGTCATCCACCTCGCGGGAGGAACGTCAAATCGCACTCAGGTTTCGACTTAGAATACCGATTCTGAGAGAGTTTTGACGTTTTCCTTTCGGTGTCCTTGAGTAAAGTTGAGTGAAGTAAATCTGAAGGAAACGACTTAGAATACGGGTGTGAGCGTTCCTCGTTAACTCGACACGGCGCGGCAGCGGGGATAGGTTAACACCGCGGTAACCACGCGATTGCAAACACCGGTAAGCTCTCACAACAAAACCGCAAATAAATAAGGTACTAATTAAACTTTTTAATTGTAACGTGTATTCCCAATAGTCCGAGGTGAAGTTGAGACTAGCCAATCCGAACCGAAACCGTGAATATTTTGTCATTGCGTGAAGCATGCGGCGTACGGCAGACTCGCTCCATTCCCGCGGGCAGCGCCCGTGTCTTTGCCCGGGCAAATTCGAATTTCAAAAACCGCGCTCGATCTGAACGCGAAGTGATTTAAAATTGGAATAAATTATTCGTCTGTTTTAATTTCTGCGGTCGGTGTTGCCAGAGAACGTGATTGAAAAGTGAAAAAGTTTGGATTTCAGTGTGATGTGACGTGTTTACCTAATTACTGGTTAAAATTTTGTGATAGATTTATAAATCAAAGCGTTAAAGACATCACTTTTTGAAAGGTTAATAGAAGATGTTTTAAAGAGTACCTTCTTATATTTTTATTAGAATGTGAAAAGAATCTTGAAATATCCATAAATGCTTTTATATCACGACGTATACTCGTAGTCAAAGCTTATATTCTCCGCACACTTAATGGAGGTTATTACGATAGTCTTTATTCAGTGAACAGAAAAATAACTAACCACGGGAGAGCAGGTTTCGGAACAGGAAAAAATAACCAATGCTACCTTCTGCTATATTTTCCTCCTCAAAAATCCTATTAGTGTATTACAAGCCTATCACAAGCTTTTCGTATCTTGATAAAAATTAGCATAAATATAGCATATGAACCCAAATTACACGACTATCTAAAGATACTATCTTCAAGTAGAGAAAGTTACATAACCTTTTACCTCTAAGATAATATTGAAAATTTACCTACATTTTTTTATTAAGAATACTGTTTACAAGTTGAACTTTTTCCTGTCACATTTGTTAGCAACAGGCGACCAGCTGTGACCTGACCAGTGGCATTTGTTGAGTCGGCGATCCATTTTTCCCGGTCACATTCATTCTGTATGAAAGAAATTGCCTTTTCGCGATAAGGACGTATATTTGTAAGCTGTTAAAAATTAATATTTCAGTCTGTATAGAATTGTATCCGTAACAAAGATCTATATAATTGATTCTTGACAAGATGTGACCATTGGCACTGGCATTTGTTCATTTCTTAATGACATACTTGTTATATCCATGTTAATCATATTAATGTTATGTCGCTAAAGGTTTGCTTATTGGAAAAGGACTTGGTGGGTCACCTTTGAAAATTCGTTAGCAACAGGCGACTAGATGTGACTACTTCTGGGCACTAGGTCATTTTTCAATTTACAGTCATTGGGCTTATTAACATTACACAAGTCTCTATCAAGTGTTTGATCTTTCCAACATTATCAAATTATTTAAATAGTTAGTGTCAAGTTAGTGTTGCCATATTAAAAATTCAACCGATTACTTAGGTCACGTCAGATCCTTCGTTAGAAACAGGCGACCGGGAGCTCTATTTTTGATTCGCTTAGCTTCGTCGCATGCGACTTAAGTCACGGTCGACTACAAGTCGTATGAAAACAGGTTTGACCGTATTTTTGAATCATTCGCCTCAGGTGTTGCCGATATAACTTTAAATGTTTAATTTTATCCGTTTTATGCAGAAAAATAAAACCGGTAATTCATGCAAGTAAAACGGAATGCAAAGTACATAGAAGTTCAATGTCAATGAGTGGTAATGTCAGTGTTCGACGATGGCGTTTAGTCTATCGCTCGCCTCCGCAAAGAGTGGTCCCGACCACTCGTTGCAGAAGAGCGATTCAAAAATACCAAATTTCGTAAATCGAACGAAAATCAGTAGAAAACGAGCGCTCGCGGCGCGTAGAGCGAATCAAAAATAGAGCCCCAGGGGCTCTATTTTTGATTCGCTCGTGTGACATAGCTTCGTCGCACACGACTTAAGTCACGTTCGACTACAAGTCGCATGAAAACAGGTTTGACCGTATTTTTGAATCATTCGCCTCAGATGTTGCCAATGTAACTTAAAATATTTAATTTTATCCGTTTTACGCAGAAAAATAAAACCGGTAATTCATGCAAGGAAAACGGAACGCAAAGTTCATAGAACAGTTCCTACTGTCAATGTCAATAAGTGGTAATGTCAGTGTTCGACGATGACGTTTAGTCTATCGCTCGCCTACGCAAAGAGTGGTCCCGACCACTCGTTGCAGAAGAGCGATTCAAAAATACTAAATTTCATAAGACGAACGAAAATCAGTAGAAATGGAGCGCTCGCGGCGCTTAGTGCGAATCAAAAATAGAGCCCCTGATCTGACCAGCGCTTTACATTTTGGTAGGCTTATGGCATTGCCACGTAATCAAAACGTTCTGTATTGTGGTCATTGTTGCAACATTAGTCGAATGTCTGTCATATCGCTTAAGATTTATGTTTGCCGATGAGTTGACCCTTTCCGTTACCGTTCGACCCCTCGTTAGCAACAAGCAACCAGATGTGACCAGGGGGTCAGGGGTGACACTGACATTTGTAAAGCTTACGGGTTGCCCATATCGATCAAGTGTCTGGTTTTTTGGTGATAAGTTGTTGCTTTGTTACAAAACGGTTTTGTTATACTTTATCTGATATTTTAAATTCCAAAACAAGTAATTATACTGCTATGAATTTATTAAAGCTTTAATACTCATACCTGCGATTGTTTTATTCGGTTTCTTAAACGATAAAAAAAATTGGCATTGTATTCGCAGGTGTGACACGATTTATCGAACAAAGAATGAAGCACTTGCTATCTTTGATGGTTTCATGTTCTCTTACTTAGAAAATTAAGATCCATGGATGTACGAGGCCTATATTCAGTCAGTGGACGTTCCAATGACGAGATTTTTATCATTGATTTTCGCGTGTGTGTTTTATCACTTTATTTCAGGCAATAGATCAATACAAGTGTTACAAATAGTACTTATAAATAGACTTAATTGGTAAAAACTAATAACTAATACACTTACGTATCATTATTGACATATTGAGATATATTCTTCCAATTTTATCATTACTGCGTTTTTACTTGTAATCATTCTATCTCTTAACGAGAATATTCGTGTTATTGTTTACCCTATTTTTTACTAGAGTTTTGCCTGCGACCTCTGCATGTACTTCAACAATTATCCCAGTGGAACTTACTTGTCGATCGGGATAAAAAGTAGGCTATGTCCTTTTCCGGTCCTTCAACTATCCTTATACAAAAATCAAGTCATTTTGTCTCTGATAAGACATGAAAACAACCTCCTACCAAAATTATAGTATGCGGTCTTACCATCGTTAGTCTCTAGAGAGCCAATTCAATACCAACTTTATTTCCATTTCCAAATCGAACTACTTTGCTTTGGGAACTTATAACCTCACCCTACGGATCGAAAGTTTGAATTTTTCGCTCCTATAAAGCCATCTCTAGACAGCTTTAAAACTCTCAGTCGAACTTAAACTCCTCCCCTCATTATAAAGCGGTCCCTGGACGAATGACAGAGATTCGAATTTAGATATACATAGGGTGACATGACGGCTGGAGTGACCTTTGCCTTCCTTTGACTCCCTTTACATTCCCTAAGGGTTAGTTGGTCTTGTGTTTCGTTTGCGAGTAGTTTTAGGGTAAATTGTGCCCGTTAGTGTTTTCTATTGTCAGTATTTATAAGAAGGTGATTATTTTGACTCAGTTTTACAGTTCTTTCGGATTTGTTGTCGTTTCTCAGTCTCAAAATGTATGTTTGTTTAAAGGAAATAGTCAAATATCAATAGGATAGTGCGGTGATTATACGTTATCGTGATTTGATTCTCTTCTTAATAAAACATATCTGTCAGATTCGTAAAATTTACCAGTAGATCCATGAAAATTATCGACTGTTTTTTTACTTAGTTCCTGAGGTGTAGGAGTGGGACGGGAGGGATATGTTCACGGAACATCAAACGACGCATTTATGCATTAGACCTGTAACTACATGGTCATATATTTTCTGTTAATATATTATTTGTACATAGCGTATATATTTATATTGTCCTGTGAAAGCCAATTTTTCTTTTTGTCTTCAATGAAAGTTCCCCAGACCTGGATTCAAATATATAACGCAAGTAGAGGTAACTAGGTAGCTACTCCTAATAATTTACCGCCTCCAATACGTAAGCCACAATCCGTCTACATTTTTAAGAACGCGCTTAGAAAGTACTTACTTGAGGTACAAAAAGTTCATCCACAAGCAGTCGTGCTGCGTCAGACATTGCCACACTAGTTTACATAATTACGTATATAATAGGTTTATGTGTGTATAGGTGTTTTTATGGTTTTGTGTTACAAAATGTCTACTTGTTTATTTTAATTTTCTTTAAAGTGTGTGTACTCTCTGTAGGAGAGTAGGCCTGGGCCCCTGCAGTGGGGACGTAAATCAAATCAAATCATTTTATTTGTCCAACATAGGTATTGAAGATCTTATATTAAACAACGGCCGCTATGTGGAGCCTTGCGGCGTACAAATATATACATAATAACATAAAAAATTATATGTCAAAAAATAATATTAAATTAAATACAAATCAAATAATAATAGAGTCAAATTCAATTTTATAAACTAAACTAAAAACTAATAACAACAAACATATTCTTGTTATATATGCTGCACTTTATTGAGAAATTCATCAATCGTGTAATAAGTGTTGTCTGACAGGTAGTTGAACAGATTTCGTTTAAACTCTCGTATATAGGCTGTTGATGTTGTGTATACTCTTTAAATATTTATTTTTGTTTTTAATAGGATAAGGATTCTCAGGCCCTACGGAAAACCTGCGTCGCAGCAGGCTATCTGCTGCGACAATAAGCTGAGGGGGGACCTTTTTAAAAACGTCATAAAATTGTTTTTTTCATTATCTAGAGTATAAGTTAGTTTTAGTTTAACGTGTCGAAATAAAGTTTGTTCTTTCTTTCCATTACACTGATACTTATCAAAATTCAACACTGAATATCATCGTGTCCTCTCAGCTCCATCAGTCCACTGTTGCGACTGATGATGACAAAAATGTTCATTCTATCATCATCATTATCAGTTTTTGTACGGCCACTCATCTAAACCTAGGTATACTTTTCCTCTAAGCGATCTAATCCAGTTTAAGTACAACTATCCAGCTTTCAATTTATCCTGAATACACTTCAATTAAACTGTCCGACGGCTAATTCTGAACTGCTCCTGTAATTTCAGCCGGCTCCGGACTTGATGTAGAATTCAGTTCTGCGGACGGGAGGTCTATATTAGAAGTTGTAGACTTAACACCAATGCTGTATCTAGATTGAGCTTCATTTAGTTTTGATATACGATAACTTAGTATAATCGAGCTATGTAGATATAATTTATTACGGAATGAGTTTACAAACAAGGTTGGATAATTTTGGTCTAAAAGCACCAGTGGGCGTAGCATTAGACGCGGTGCGAGTAAGATATGTCTACGTGACTCTGATCTCATGCTTCTCACGAAACTAATATTGACACACTTTGTAAGTAGATTGGTGATCGCATTATGATGTCGGTGGTTACCATTTGATAAGACACGACCATCGCCAGTGCATTTTCACGCCCCAGCACCGCCCCCGGACGGTTTTGTAATGAATTCAACTCACGCGCCGCCCAAGCTCTCTCATATTCAAAACACTCTCGCCGCCTGCGGAAATTAGGAAATGGACTCTGGGACCCACAATTGGGTGGTTCATGCATATTGCATGGATTGTTTTCAAAAACATAAATTCCTCACCAAAAAAATTCACACAATTGCATGTGATGTGATAGTATAAATTGAGTGAAAGTTCCCGCCCAGGAAACTCTACGGGCCTTAGGCTGTGGACAAGTTTAATAAAATATGCTTTCCACCATTCAAATTGTTCCCGAAGTCTACACCCTTCGTAATTTATGAATGTTAACAGCGGATTTGGTAATCACGCGAACGGACTCGAGTGCTAAGGTATTATTTTTAAATTCATTTAGGATCTTTCGTTAGTTTCAACTGCAATACATTTTAGTATTTTTATTAAACCGCCTCTGAAACCAAGGGTTGCTAGAAGGTCAAATAAAGGTTGCTTTACGAAGAAGTTTTTTAAATCATTTGAGAACGTTTCTTTGTACAAGTTATATCATACCCTGTAACCTTTAAATATTTATTATTCCCTTTTTGTTTTCAAGAATTGCATTATTATGATATATTCTTTCATCTGTTCAGGTATCTTATTCAATAAATGCGTAAGAAAGAAAGAATTAATTTGTCAAGTACATAGTTTTTTACACGGTGTTCAGATGGTAATTTCAATTGGTTCGATGTACTTAACCTGTCCACAGGTGTGCAAATATTATAAACGTAGATTGGTTTATAAACAAAGTAAGTATTTGTAGGTGCTTCCTCCATCTGAAAGTGAGGTGAGAAGGTCCATAGTTTTTCCTTTCAGACGTGCTCTGTTTTCGTGGAATTGCACAGGCAATGAACTTGTTTGTAAGTTTCGTGCCCCTAATTGGTGGTAGCTGCATCTAAACACGAGTTTTGTGTTTTCACCGCAGTTTATGTTCGGACTCCTGACGTTTTATTTAGTGAAGTTGTTTTATTCATAGCTGAAGTCCGTTGCTCTTTTAATGGGATCAATGTTGGGTATAAAGCCTTGCTTATCTAGGTATTATTTTATATTTCCTCAGAGGTTTCTGAATACTGGAATGTAAGTCTTTTCATACAAGACTATAAACACAAGCCAATTCAATGTATAATATATCAAATATCTGGTAGACCGAGCTTTGCTCGGAGCTTAAAAATAATAATAAAAAACTTGAATAAATAAATAAAAACACACAAAAAAAACATTTTCGCGATCGGGATACGAACTCAGATTCTCTGGACGCCTGTAATTTTAAAGCAAACGCTGTAACCACTCCGCCATGGTTTAATATGTTTGACAGCGTGAAATTTCCCATCATATTTTGCATCGAATAATGCGAAGGAAAAAAACGCATTAAAACTCGAAAACGAACATTTTCCCAGACATGAGACTAATCTAGAGCGATTTTTCGCCCCCGAATACCCCCAAATACAAAATTTCAGCGAAATCGTTGTGCTGTTTTGGAGATCCGGATTATACGAGTATATATAATAGAGTAAGATCCCAGAGCGATCAGACATAACTTATTTTCACATGAATGAAACTTTAGGTTCTTAGCAGTGTTTTATGTGCTTTGTCATACCTGTGTGTTTGTGGAGTTTGCCCAGTGACACCTGGACAGGTACCAGGTGAGAAAGGTAACTAAATATAAGAGTTATTTAACTTAAATTTGTATAGCTGATCTTTATATATATTTTGTAGAATATTATCCTGAACTAGTATCTTAAGTTTCAGACACTTTTCATGGACCAAAACTTTTGTCAGACGCTTTAAAGCTCAACAAAAAATAAATAAACTTTACTTATTTTTACATGTCTGATTTTTACATATGTTATTCAAATAACTATTACAAAAGTATATTACATCAGTCAGACAAATTTGAGTGACCAAACATCCCCTAAACACGAAAGTTATTCAGCCGGGAGTGCGAGCGCGACGGCACTATTCGCATGCGTATCAGAGTAAAAAATGTAAATGTATTAAAAATACTTACTACTTTCAATCCAAGATTTTTGCATCCTTATTTTAATAAAGTTAGCTTCCATGTTAAGTTAATAATTAATAAATATTTAAAGTAACTTTATTTATTGTCTGTATTTGGGATAATGATTAAATTGGGACCTATTTTGTTTTAAAAGGCATTATTTTTATTTTATTGTAAAAAAGATACTAGTTAGAATAATTTTAAGAAAAAACATGTAACTATGATTTATTACAGCAAATATTTTTAATTTTTTAATCATCGTAATCATCGACAAAATCATTAGAATTTTCATCATTCATCCAATCATGATACTATCCATTCGAGGCATCATCCTCGTCGTCATCTTATGTTGTCGTTGTTAGCAGCTTCTTCTGCAAAAAAACAGTTTAAAGAGTTAAAAACATAAAGTTATAACTACAAAAAATTTTAAACTTCAAGTCAAAGTATAGTACCTGAATTTTTAACGAATTCACTAACGTCTCCGGGTAATTGGTCACCATCAAACCAATGAAAGTGATACTGATTTTCTTCTAACTTCCACCCATTGTGTTCAGGAGTAAAAATGGTTGGTAGTTTTACACTTGCATTGTTCCATATACTAGAAATGTAATTAGCTCGGAGAAATTGTTGGAATAATTCAGTTTTACATGGTGGTAAATTGCTAGCATTAAGGGGAAGGGGAATTAACATCACATTCAAATGTCGCACAAGGTTCCTCAGAAATACATGACACCGGCTCAACTGATTCTAATTCAACACTAGGTTCAACACTTGGCTCAGAAATTACAATAGGTTCAGATATAGTATTAGCTGGACTTGAGTTTGATACTACATCTGAATCTAGAACTGTAGAATTACTTTGTTGACTTGGGGTAGATTGTGTACATGGATCATTGTTAATACAAAGATCGCTTGGTAGCCTTGATGTCGATGCAACTGATGTATTTTCAACATCACTTGATAATTTTTTTTAACTCTTTTTGAATTTTCTGGAGCGGCAGAATAATATTTCTTTGGCAAAGCAGTAAAATTTTTATAACACTCTCGATGGTAACCATTGTCATACAAATCTTTCGGTAAAATTAAGTCTTTGAATTTTAGGTTATGGATTACTCGCTGTTTTAAAACTTGTTTAGGGGATGTTTGGTCACTCAAATTTGTCTGACTGATGTAATATACTTTTGTAATAGTTAATTGAATAACATATGTAAAAATCAGACATGTAAAAATAAGTAAAGTTTATTTATTTTTTGTTGAGCTTTAAAGCGTCTGACAAAAGTTTTGGTCCATGAAAAGTGTCTGAAACTTAAGATACTAGTTCAGGATAATATTCTACAAAATATATATAAAGATCAGCTATACAAATTTAAGTTAAATAACTCTTATTTTTAGTTACCTTTCTCACCTGGTACCTGTCCAGGTGTCACTGGGCAAACTCCACAAACACACAGGTATGACAAAGCACATGAAACACTGCTAAGAACCTAAAGTTTCATTCATGTGAAAATAAGTTATGTCTGATCGCTCTGGGATCTTGGACTATAAGAATTGCTCGTTTAATAAGATGTTCGCGTGTCGTTCATTTGTTTACGTGATGCGTAGGGCTGCTTGATTTGTTGTCAGATTTTAAAAATGCAAATAAAGTATTGTCTAGTTGTGGCTCGTACAATAGTCGTATTATAAAGGTATACTCGACGATTCATTTTTAATATGTATTTATTTGCATAGTGGAATCCTATGCTTATATATGCTATGCCTATATGTTTGCTTCGTTTTTCATTTCATCGATATTCTCACCTTTTCGGTTTGTATTATCCATTTATCTCGGACTCTGGTCATGTTTGCATATTCGCTGTACTTCGGTTCCGTTGCCAATTTATCGTCTTCAAGAGCTATGGTGGTGTACGAGTAGTGTTGATTTTGTATTTGTTGGGTTGGGAACTGAAAGGTATTTAACGTTGCTAGTGCTTGTTTCAAATAGATATGGTAACATAATGATGACAGGTGCAGTTTTTTAAGAGTATCACATGTCTAGCTTAATTAAACAATATGCACACAAATGTGATATTAAATCTGTTGTTTGACGGCATGTGTTCAATAACCCGGTGACTCGATAGATACTCCGCTGGGAATCGAAATCGCGACCTCCAAGAGGAGCTGTGTCGGTGTGTTCTCGGTAGTAGGACTCTTTTTTTACACATATATTTAATGCTTTACATATTAGAGTTCTTTTCTGAAAACCAGCGCTATGGCTACTGCCATAGCAGATGCTGAGATTAGTCCTTTTTGACGACACATTACAACACAATACCTATGTACATCTATAATGTATTACTGTAATTGTACGGAATGTATGTATTAATCGTATCTTTGTATTGTGTTGTGTGTGTTTTAGTTAAATAAATATTTTTCTGTTTCTGTTTCTTTTTTTTATTTGCAAATTCGATTCTCATGCAATTGGTTTGGGTGCAGTAGTATGAGTAACGGAACTCAACTGCAGCGGAACTTTTTTATGGATGATTGTTTTTGCCCTTGGCCTTCATCATACTCGTAAGCGTGCGCACCCAGAAGCCTCAAACTAAAGAGGCGCTGGCTCTGTTGCCTTTCATACCGGAACACAATACTGCTATTAGCAATGTTGTTTGGCGGTACACCTAGGAAACATAGTGGTAGCTATCCAGACGGACACAGAAAAAGCTCTACCACCAATCAAACCGAATACCTATAGGTCCACTGGGAATCTAATCCTGGACCTCCAGATTGTTACACTAATATTTAGCCATTAGGCCATGGAGGTGGTTAAACTACTGGCAACTCATGTCTAAGCCACTAGTATACAGAGGCGGGTTAATAATAAATTCTAATACAAATATAGCCACTACAACCTAACGGATATCTTAAATGTAATCGCCGCCGCCGCTATGTACAGTAGAATACATATCTTCAGTAACGGTGGAGCCACGTGCGGCTCGTGTCTGCGGCTGAAGTCGAGATATCATTACTACACACTATCGCGATTGGATCGGAATGGTTCGACGTATCACGTCAGTGTATCACCGTGCGTGCGTACTTCCTGAGCTTTATTCGGGATTCTCAACGATAGGTGAACCTAATTTATCTTATATTGACGCGACTTCGGCTACGTTGAATTCTGGAACGATCGCTCGGGAACTTCTGGCCCGATCGGTATAAAAACTGTCCCTTCAACTGTACACAAAATCAAGTCATTCTGACTCTCCGTAACATAGGAAGGAGATACAAAGAAACTCACTTTCGCATTTATAATATTTGTCTAAATTAATATGAAAGCGTGTGTTCTTTCTTGTTGTGGATGGTTTCCTTGATCTGCGTTCGGAACCATAATGTCGCGTTCTTTTGTTCTATCGTTGCGCTTACGCAGGTCTTGTCGTCATCTTAGTCTATATGTTTATAATGGGTGGATCAATTTTAGTTTGGCTCTTAGTCTACCTTATTCTATGTATCTGTAACCATATAAACATGTTGCAGCTGCAAAACAGGCCAAAACTGTAAGTCTTTTGGATTAGGACGCGTTCCGCACATAAGTAAAAATAAACTAGCCAGGGCCTCGTGGAATTTAGGTTTAAAGCAAGCCTCTAAATCATTTCGTCGGCAATCAATTCATTCTGAAACACGCCCTAGACTCGATGAAAATTATTGAAATGAGACTAGACGAAAAGAGAACAATAAAATTCAATTACCATCGAAATGAAGGCCATAGAACATTACATTAACTGGTTCATCAACATTACATCATTAGGTCAACTGTGCAGGTTGCAGTTTGCTGTGGTTTATTTATTACTGGTAACTATCCCTAACATTTACTGCTTTATATCTAAATACTGCACTACAAAGTGTAGCGGGCTGGAAGCGCCACTTCCTGGCGTGTAACGGGATACTACCCGAGATGTTGAGTGCTTCACAGTATTAAACCTAACCTAAACCGATGCTCTACACTTCACATAGTGCTCTAATTTCGTACATAATACTGTATAGAGTCTGGACAACGAAAGTCTTGACTATCAAGCATCATGCATTACCTCCGCATTACTCATAGCATTCCGCGCGCATGTACACGTTCTGCACTGCTCACTCGCACCTAGCGCCGCGATGTTGGTTTTTTAGGTTAGTTATAATTATCGTCTGCATAAGTCCATAGTTGGACATCAGCCTCCCCAATAGATCGACATTCGACACGACGGTCTTAATTAGGCTCAAGACTTGGCTGGCGGATTGGTGATCACAGTGAGATGTTGTTGTTACATAGGTAGATGCTGCATCGCCTGAATATATTTTTTTTTTGTCGCCTTTTACGACACCCCCGGGATGACATGGAGTAGGCTACTAGATTACACGGCAAGTAGTTTTAGGGTTTGGTTTTAAGTTGTAGCTTTAGGTACGATAATCTTGATTGCAGGTGAGATTTTTGTCGCGTTCTTGTCGTCAGGTCGTACTTTCGTTGGCCAGACTCCTATCGTCTTTGTATTAGTGCTTTAGAAATCTCTTAGCTATTCACAAAGTCTTATCAACTAGCTGGATCAACTCTCAAACCTCGAGTCGAAAGTTACAAGAACTAATTCCAATAATGCATCTCATCCAAACAATTTCCTACAAGGAAACACCCCTTTCACGTCGTCGCCAGAGACTCTAAACTTGTACGAAGACGAGTCCACCGAGAGACTCAAAGAGATCCCCCGCTATGATATTAATCAGAGGTCCAGTGTGGACGTGTTTCGTTGGTAATCAACTTATAGAGGGTCCTAATTAGCGACCTCAGCGACCTACACGCTTTGTATGTGGATTACGGCGATGTATGAGGCTGATACGTTTTAGTTTCGAGAAGAGATGTCTGTTGAGCTCAGATATTATTTTGTTCTGTGTTTTCCCAGTGCGGTTTAGTTACAATTTAGCTGAATTGCTTTACACATAGAAATCAAGCCTATTTGAGCTTTGAAATAAGGACGAGGATGGTGCTTAGACTTGTGAGATTATTGAAATTCCACTGCTTAAATGGATAGTCCCAATCGCCACGACAAGAATTATCTATGAAAAGATATGTGTTATTTTATCTGCGCTTTGCAGGCGAGCTAGAACATGGTTTTGATGCTTAGGTAGACATGCAGTCCGTCACCTGAAATTTTACCTTAGTGTCCATCTGATTTTTTCGGGATAAGTTTTCTTGTAGCTTAAAGTAAGTCTTGCCTTGGGTGTCGTAAACGATTTTTATTGGCTCCCGACCTGACTCCCTGACTCCCTCCCTAGAATAGACTTTGATAAGGAATTACCTGAAATTCGGATAATCGTATTATATTGTTGCGAAATGAATATCATTAACATACAACTTTATTGTAAGCTAAAATAGCGGCTAATGGTACCTAGATGGCGTTTTGAACAATAATAATAAAAATTGCAAAAATGTTAATGATAATCATTTCGCGACATTACAATCCGATGTCCTAGTTTTAGGTATATACTACACAAAGTCAGCTAACCTAATTTAAAAGATTATGGTAAAAAAAATGTATGAAACTTTTATCGAGCGAAATCATCTTAAGCATTCAGAAAACTAACGCCATAATTACGATATTTGTCAGGCTGTTAATTAATATACATACCGTCTCTTTAAAAATTTCCCTTAATAGCCTTAAACAACACCTAATGAAAGAGATGGGCTGATATTATTACAAAGCTGAGACCACACCAATATATATAAACGTAATAATATCTAGAAACCTAGTGACATATCGCAGGACCAAGAGCTAAGCTTTCAAAGAAATAGGACTTTACCACAATGTCGAGGAGAGCTGATTACACAATATTAATGACGTCCAATAAGTTTGAAAGCCCTTGGAGAAATTAGGTACGGGTATTTCCAAAGCAGATTGCACTGACAGATTGAACGTTGGTAACAAATGATAGAATATTTAAAGCGATACATTTGTATCATTTCTGACATAAACATATTCGTTATTAACGATTATATCTGTACGTTTGCAGTTTTTTTGCCGTTAACTGCCACTAAAATAAAATGTAATCGTAGCTTAAAATCATTTTAAGTTGTAGAGCAACTACAAACATCATCATAATCAGACGGGAAACCTCCACTGCTGGACATAGGCCTCCTTCATGGTTTGCCACATCGACCGGTCCCGAGCCACCTGCATCCAGCGACTCCCAACGACTCTAACCAGGTCGTCGGTCCAAACTACTACGTTTTACGTTATCACGTAAAATTATAATCTCGTGATACTATCTTTTTAAGTAAAATAATGTACTTCTTAATTTACATCAAAAAGTAAGTAAAAGGTTTATATCGCGTCGACGTGGCTCGCCGGCTCTAATGAAGCGATAGACAGAGGTAATTGCTTGGAAAAATTGTGCAGTTCAGTCTCCACCGGCACCGGTCACCCACTTTCACGAACGTTTTAAAACCCATTACTCACGTTTTTTATACATTTAACAAAGTGGATTAATCAGAAGAGCTCTTCTTAGTGTTTTTCTGATGGTTTGCGATCTTAATTTATATTTCATTTAAATCGCTTTTACGATTACGAACTTTTCAAATAGCTATCGATATATTCTTAGTGCTGACAATTTTGTTAACAACCATTGATTTTGGTCAGGCATACCTTTTATTTATGATTTTCAGTATGTTACATACTCCTATTGATATTCTGTACGGAACCCTTGGTGCGCGAGTCCGACTTGAACTTGGCCGGTTTTATTGTGTTTTATTTACACTTCATATTTTTCAAAAATGTCAATTTACGGTCTATTTTAGTACGATATGATGTACAAAATTCTTGTTAAAGTGTTTGGGCATCAAGCCCCTGCATTTCTGAAAGATTTTGCTATGTTATTAGACGAGGAGTTTGTAAGTGACCCGTAAATCTGCTCATTTTGCCATTCGCCAACTTTCCGTTCATTTTCAGCCCATTCGTTCACTGCACTGCGGAATGCATTCTTCTTTTAGAAACGGCATGTTCATTTCATGTTTATTTCTTTATCGCAGTACGTTCTTGTTGCGTGATCATGGCCAGTTCGTTTCATGAAAATAATTCGGCGCCAAGGGAGGCCTAGGGGAACGGCGGGGTATTCTCGCCGTGGGGTAATCGAGCAGTAACAGGAGAAGCATGATACAACAATAAAGTACAAGATGCAACAAAACTCGCATAATATCACAAAGGGTGAGGGAAGTAACACCCAAGGCCTTTTAAAGTTTTGATTGTTTTTCACTTTGACACAAGGCAAAGCTCTTCTTTTACTTCCGTGAATCTGTTTGTAACTTTTTGTTAAATATAAACTTTGTTTTATATTATAACCGCTTCCGTGGCCTAGTGGCCACGTTTGGACTTACAATACGGAGGACCCTGGTTCGATTCCCATTGGGGGTACCTATCGGTACTTAATTTGTTTGGTGGTAGGGCATTTTCTAGGTCCGCTTGGCTAACTACCACCATGTTACCTAAGTCTGCCGCCAAACAGCAGTGTTATAATACAAGTGTTGTGTTCCGGTATGAAAGGTAGCAGAGCCACCGCCTCATTAAACCCAACCAACGTCCTATCATCTATCATCAGATGAATGAAGGCCAAGTGCAAACCCATTATAAATTAAAAATGAGGTCCAGACCAGAAGATCGTACGCCAGAAAAACGTCAAGGAACATTTTCTGTCTTTTTCGAGTAATTCATGAGTTAATATATTATTGTATGTATGTATGACTATTGATTTATGTAAATATTTTGTATCTTGTATTTATGTAATCGTATATTGTATTTAGATATATTATATGTACACGCCTGACTCTCTTCACTATTTCTGTCTTGACCCAGGACTGCTCTAAGAAATTTCTTATACAAATTAGCTGTTCCTTGTGTGTATATTTTCTGTGTTTTTGTCTGTTTTAGATTCCTGTGTACAATAAATTGTTAAATAAATCATCAATCATCAACAGCCTATATATGTCCCCACTGGAGGGGCTCACGCCTACTCTCCTACAGAGAGTGTATGGGCCATAGTCCACCACGCGGGCCCAGTGCGGATCGGCGGACTTCACATGCCTGTTCAAGACATGCAGGTTTCCTCACGATGTTTTCCTTCACCGTTAAGCAATCGGATAATGTACTTGAATTGAAAAACAACTCATAGGTACACGGCTGGATTCGAACCCGGTACCCTCAGATTGAGAGTCCGCGCCTTATCCACTGCGCCACCGACGCTTCGTTAAATAAATAAATAAATTTAAATAAAATCACCTGTTACCCCGTGGGTATTATAAAAGGTATTATATTATAAAATATTATGTTAGAGATATGCAGTATCATTTAAATAGCTACGTATTAACGACACCGGAGATCACAGGTTCTCCCAACAAGCGTGGTGCAGTGGCAGATCCCCTCACGGAGAAACGTTCGTTATCAACATCATTGGATTCATATCTAAGTTGACTTTGGTTGTCGTTGTTGACTATGAACAATATAAACTATTCGATCCTTTCACCTGATTATATCCATTACTTTTAGTTTTGATATTTAAAGAACTCATTATGCTAACTACATCTCGGAAATTATACAGATGTATAAACACCACCTGAAAATGCGCACCTTTTTAAAACGTTATACTCGTACGCTGAATGTCGCCAACTTTAACACGTTAACGCAAATTTGTAGAGATAGCAACTAGGAAACGAATAGGTCCCGGGTGAGCTCTTTAATCTAGTTTTAGGAACTCAGCACGAGGACATATCCTAGTTTTAAAGATTCATTTGTATAGTACGAGCTGTCTGTAGGTATATTTTGTTTTTATTTCTATTTATTTTGTGGTAGAAAGGAATCTAACTAATCCTATCTTCCCGGTTTGTAGCAAAAGCGTCTTCGACTAAATTTCACAATTTCGGGCTTCGGCGTCTATATCTAACTTCAACCCACATTTTACTGCGGTCATCAATACGACTGCCAGGTGTCATGGGGAATCCCCTCATGGAACACTTCTGTCAGATTACATTTCCTATCCACACGTATTTATCCTTGTTATGTATGTTCCGCTGGAGCAGACGAGTCCTCCAGTGGAGACCACGTCTAGGCAAACGTAGTGTAGGACGTCCCGGCTAGGTGGAAATATGACTTACGTAGGGTAGCCGGACGTGAATGGATGCGGGGATCGGGAGGACCCAATCAAGAGGCCTATGTCCAGCAGTGGCCTGCGAGTGGCATAGCTGTGGGAATAAACCTGTATAAAAGTTCTCTTGTCTGATTGTCATATCAACGCCCAGTCCTGACAGCTTGTGTGAATACAGTTGAAATTAGGAACAACGTGCACCGGTCCATGCGATGATGTAGTTGTAGGATATCGTTGTGGACAATCAAGGAGTTTCCGTACGGGCAAAGCAGCAAGCCGCCTACTAGTACATATAAAAACAGTTTTTCTGTTACATATTTTGTTTCCATTTTTTACTGAATATTTCCAGTAGATGCCATTAATTTACAATGTACTCCTGCTGTGAAACTCGACCGACTTCTGATGTTCTAAGTTTTGCTCTCTAGATTGTGCAAATTTTTTTCGTTAGCTCCTCCTTTGTCTAAAGTTAGACAGACCTTTGAAAACAACAGTATATTAATCATTAAACTCGCGTTCCACTCACGTATTCCAACAATTTTCCTGCGTAAGAAAATCTCAACAATGCCCGTTACATCCGTAGGCTTCTCGAATCTAATTCCAAATTCAAATTAAATTCTTACATCTCGCTCGCAGTCGAAAAGAAGCCGAAATAGCAACGACCAATCATAAATAAGTAATTTTCGCGCTTTTCTCGTACAGACAGCTGTAAACAAATGCTTTCGCCGTTTATCTGGCACGTAATTATAATATTAGTCTTTACAAACCCCTTTCCAAACATCGAATTACTTTTATTTGTTATGCAGCTATAAAAGTCATCATCATCATCAGCCAGGAAACGTCCACTCCTCCAACCTCCTCACCATGATACAAAACAATGACTGCTCTCGAGCCACTTACATCCATCGACTATCAGCGACCTTTACCAGGTCGTCATGCCATCTAGTTGGGGGTAAATTTTTCCCAGTACGCGGTCGTCACTAGAGAGCTCACATCCGCTATCCGTTCTGCGAGCGATGATTCCTGCTTCTTTCAGCTTACTGACTCGTCGAGGTATATTGGTGACTTTAGTTCACCTACGGGTTTCTTTACTATAATTTAATCATGATTTTCCAGACAGTTTTTCACATAAAATCTTATTCCTGTCTCTATTTTGTTTTAGACAAAATATATTTCAAAAGCAGCCAGTCCGTGGCACTTGGGAAGACAAGTTGCCACCTTTCCCGCTATAAAATGGAAGGCTCAGGTTGCGTTTAAAAGCATTCCGAGTCTAGAACGCTTCGCCGTAAAATATTCTAATGTTTATTCCAATACTCCTTCGAAGATATCTGTTTTAGACGGTACAATATTTTTCTTCTAATTGGTATGTTTAATTTAAAATTGTAGCAATACTTTTAATGCCTTAAGGATTGACTTTGGAAAAACTTGTAGGTTTTTAAGTGCTATATAATATACACTTGTATCGTATTCTACAGTTTTTTGAGACTTCATTTGTGTTTTTTCTCCTTTTAATTTACTTTTCAAGTCTACTTAATGAAAGTAGTTGATAAAAGAAGCTAATTTAACCAGAAAACTCTAAATACAAGCAGAGTACGTGAAACATGTTGCAGCTAAGTATTCTATTAGGGTCTGGGCGCTTTGATGCGGTCGTGGAAAGTCTGGGTCTAGTTTAAATCTCTTTTGAGGGGATTAAGGCTCTTTAATTATAACAGTGTTAAAGAGAGCTCGTTAGAAAGTTAGAAACAAAGTGAAATTTATTATTGGAACGAGATACTAGAAGATAAAAGTAATGTATTTTGTAAATGGATCTCGGGGCGGTGATACGTGAGCGACAACCTTTGAAAAATGTAATGTCGCATGCGTACTCTCCGTGCTCATAGATTTACATACTATTTAATACAAAAAATATTGTTCTAATAGTTTGAAAAAAAATAATTTTTAAAAAATTTATCAAGTGAAAAAATATGCTCGCCCATGTTGCATTTTAAACTAATCGAATCCACCCAGTCTTTTGTCGTCTGAGCTACTTAACTCACACATACCGTCCTAAATACACCATAAATACATTATCCTGTATCCTGCAACAATCTTGTAAAATATCTGGATGATATATGACAAGAAACTAAATCATGACAAGTATATTTTAGTATTAATGCACATGAAATTTCATAGCGATCGTTAGTAATACAATCCGGACATCAGTCTGCGTTGTAAAGTGACGCCACTACAGACTACACAGTGTTCATTATTCACTGTCTGTCTGTCACATTCTTATGCAGCTTTATGACACCATCTTTCTTGGTAATGCATCATGAAAATACATTTTAATTTCTAAGAGAAATCATAGCTGTATACTGTTTTATGCACAAAAAGCTTTAATGCGTGTTTTCCCTTTTTTGCGAAGGGAATATCTTTCAAAGAAATTCGGCGCTTCGGAGAAAAACGCCGAATTATTCTACATTGAATTAAATTCAGCTGAAACCCCATCGGTGTCCGTCTCTCGCGATGTTTGCGGAGTTCCGGGAACATGCGATTCTTCCGCGTCTCGGCTGGCAACACCATCCGTCTCTTCCCCTGCGTTGACTTCGAAAATTATCCCGCGCAAACGTTTTATCGGGTCTACAAGTAGCGATGACACTTCCCGGCGCATACAATCAATCAAGTCAATCCGTTGAACTGTTGCTAAGTGAAACAAAGACAAACCAACCAACAAATACACTTTCAAATTCATAATATTAGTATCTTTTTCCTCTTCTTCCTAGCCATTCTCTACCAGTTTGGTGTAGGCCTCCTTCAGATTGCGCCATCTATCCCGGTACTGCGCCACTTCCATCCAGTTGTTCCCCGCAACCTTCCTAACGTCGTCTTTACAACGCAACTGTGGTCTGCCTCGGGGACGTTTTTCCTCCCAAGGTCTCCATTCTAGGACCGCCTTGCCCCAAGAACCGTGTTTACGGGCATATTAGTATAATAATAAATAATACCTATTCACAGAATGCGGTAAATTAAACACTTCTAAATTTTGTCTGCGAATTCGAGGGACGTATTTTTTCCCACGTTAAAGTCTTTATTACAAAATAAACCAAAGTGTCTCGGTAATTCGTATATATCATACTGTAAAACTAGAAGCCTCTAATCTCTGTAATTATAAACTTGTTTAATTTATTAAATCGTTCTTAGGAATTAAGGTACAAGATACATTTTGTTGTAAAGCGTTCCCTAGAATTTTGCGCCGAGTTTCTGTAAAGTTACAAACTTGACGAAGATACTGTCTTCTGTATACTGTATACTTTAGTTTCAGGCATCACTCTGAACGTCGCTGCTTACATTGAGTTTATTTGTGGGAACATTTTGATAGACGTTTAGCTACATAATTGTCTTATTTTGTGCTTATATATTGTCTTGGCTATAGTAATATCAATATTCTTGTTTAGTACTTATTAACTTCTTCCTTACAACGCCACTTTTTCAGTCTACTGCGGATATCATATTGTTATTATTTGTGAGTTCTAAAACTAGATAATTCGACAGTTTTATGTACAGCCAGAAATATACTTCTCATCAGAAAAATCGGAACACCGGTTTTGTAAGGATTATCAGGAAAACCTATGAAAATTTAATTTGACTTTAGAACGTTAACTTTTAGGATTTGAAAACCTTATATTATTCACTATAAAACGACTTTTGACATATATTCCTAAATATACACATTTTTCTGATAATCCTTACAAAACATAAACTTGCATGAACATAGTAATAGCTTATAGAGCGGGACTTGGGAAACTTTTCATAGAAAAACTTCGAAAGTCTTGAAAACTTTATCTTGTTTCTAAGCGACTTATTACCAATTGGTAATAAGTTTATGAACATTTTTTGTCCGGTCTGTCACTATAGCCCAGTCATATTAGGGCTTTCACCTCGGAATGAAAGATAATAAGCTGCAAATTGGTATGAACCTTTGTTTTGTCATTCTAAATGTTGTCTCAAAAGTCACAATCGTTATCGTGTCCGCGTCTCAAGATATTCAAGGTCAAAGGTCACAAAAATCGGTTTTTCGCGAATATCTGGCTTCCTATCGGTTAAATGAGATTTGCATTTATTATAAAAGTTGTAGGCTATAAAATTCCCTACAACTTTTGTTTAAACTTTTTTTTCATACGACCAACCGTTTTGAAGGCAGAGCGCGAAGTGCACATCGTACAGTCATATACGGCCTAATGCAAGGTCAAGCGTGAGTTATGGTTATCAGTACGTTATAAAGTCAATTATTTACTTGGAAATTATAATTATTAAACAATGCCTATTATTTATGTACTAACTATTAATTATTTATATTTAATTAAAGTAAGTAACTTGATTATTTATATATAATTATTCATATTTAACTATTTAAGTATAAAATATTATTAATTCTGGATTATATATTTTAGTTTTATTTTAAGTTAAAATGATAGTAAGAGTATATATTTTACACATATTTTTATTTATTATTAAATACGGCATAATATACATTTATCAAAATGTGAGTTCAAATATCAAAAGTATCTGATTTTATCTGATTTTATCAGAATCCAGAATTAATAATATTTTATACTTAAATAGTTAAATATGAATAATTATATATAAATAATCAAGTTACTTACTTTAATTAAATATAAATAATTAATAGTTAGTACATAAATAATAGGCATTGTTTAATAATTATAATTTCCAAGTAAATAATTGACTTTATAACGTACTGATAACCATAACTCACGCTTGACCTTGCATTAGGCCGTATATGACTGTACGATGTGCACTTCGCGCTCTACCTTCAAAACGGTTGGTCGTATGAAAAAAAAGTTTAAACAAAAGTTGTAGGGAATTTTATAGCCTACAACTTTTATAATAAATGCAAATCTCATTCAACCGATAGGAAGCCAGATATTCGCGAAAAACCGATTTTTGTGACCTTTGACCTTGAATATCTTAAGACGCGGACACGATAACGATTGTGACTTTTGAGACAACATTTAGAATGACAAAACAAAGGTTCATACCAATTTGCAGCTTATTATCTTTCATTCCGAGGTTGACCCCTTTTTTTACCTAATATGACTGGGCTACTAGTAATGTTAAATGTGAGTAGGACATATTAAAAATATATTAATTATATATTAATAAATATATTAATTATTAGTTTTTGCCCGTGACATCATTCGCGTGATGTGACGCGGGAATAGTGGTTCGATCGGTGTAAATAGTAGCCCATGTTCTTTGCCGTCCCGTCAACTATACAAAAAATGAAGTCATTTGAACTCTCGGTTACGGCAAGGACAAACGAATAAAGTCACATTTGAGGCTGGTATTGGGATTGTCTTGAGTATCCGTAAAGGCCTCCCCTGGAGCTTGCCACCCGTTTCAATCAAGGGGCATCCTCCTCCAAGTAACACCAGATATTTTATTAATATCGTCCTCGTATCTAAGCCGCTGTCACAGGCCGGACACTTCGAACAAATGTCGTGATATCGGCACACATCCAACGCATGTCGTTTGTATACACGCGCATATGTGAGTAACAATCACACGTCATACATAACGGTCATTTTCTGCGTCAGTCTCTTGCGTGTAGAGTTGAGGTATATTAACTATGTGACGCTGTCATACCTCACCCTTACTCCATCTTCGTTTTCCTCCATTAAAACCTTATTTAGAAACAAATGTACCATTAAAACAATGTACAAACATTTACCAACCGTGAGTGAGATATGTAGACTGTGGGTGATGTAGAGTGCTGTGTTGTGTATGTGTGTGGTGACGTCACCGATGCGGCGGCGCGATGGTCGGCGGCGCGTGCGCATGGCTCGGCACGCCCTGCGCGCGCAAGAACGGAGCCGTCTGCGCGTGCCGCGTGCACACCGCGCTGCTGCAGGTAAGAACCGAGGAGGACCGCTCAACGACAAGACAGGACAACATATATCAACCTTACTACATAATATAGTGTTACATAGGTAGATGCTAACGACCATCTGACCACTGATTAATTTTCTATTAGTGGCCTTTTACGGAACCCGAGGGATGCAGAAGCAACAGCAATATATATGTCCCCACTGCCGGGGTCAGGCCTACTCTCTTGATTTTCAATCCACAAGCATTCCACAAGAAGCGAAATATTATGTCTATACAACATCTTTATTGCGTATATTTTATGTGTAATAAATAATGAGCGCTCTGCAATAATGACCTATTCAGCTCTCTAACAAATTTACTTTGATATTGAAAAAATTATTGGTATTTATATGTAAAACAATATCAACGTCATGTAATGCTTTGTAGTTTCAGAGCTTAGATTAGCTGGGCAGAAACTTGTAACCGCTTGTTTTCTGTAGGTTCTTATCGCGTTTATTTTTAGATAAAGTAACTGGAAAGCTCTTATCTGTTCACATTCCATTGGAGATAGCATTCCGAGGTCTTGAAACAAGCGAGCGTTCCAAGTGGCGGGCGCTGACTTCAACATCGTATATGCTATCAGTAACAATAGCTCTTCAGACCAACACTCATGTTTTTCTCATCGTTTCTTCTTATCGGGAAGTTCACTGCAGATAGTAACCCTTATAGAAATACTGGACTAGCTTTTCGTGACGGGATTTTCGCAATCACTAAGCCCGGCAGGCAAGATCGTGGACGATGCTACCGGTCAATTATAAAAATTGCTACAACTTATGCTTATAGTTATGCGTTACAACAATAGGGATGATGACTTTAAAAAATTATTCCCTCGTTCGAGAGACCATGTGAAAAGATAAATATCCTTGTTAAAGATTTTTCGATATGACTTATAGTTTTCCTAACCGTCGAAAAGTGATTCTAGTCACGCGGTGCAAAAATGCTCCATACAAATCGGTACCTAGGAGTGACGTCACGTCTGTGCATTGAAGTAGATAATGTATGAAACTTTTAACAATATTTGAGTTATCTCGTAAAATAACGTTGTATGTGACCACTCCCATACAAAAAAAAATCTTCACAGTGTAATTACAAAGCAAAATGTAAAAAAAAATTATTTTAGGAGGATATTTTAAATTTTATAGGAGTTTTATAATTCACTTTATGGATTAAAATACAATAAAATTTAACCCCAATTTGATTTGGTGTCATCTAGCCGATTGCATATCATTGCCCGTTCAAATAAAACAGTCTCTGTAAGTAAAGAGAAAATTGTTAGAGTTGAGATGTCGGTAGTATTTTTGATGCCGAAAATAAATATACCAGTCGTAACAGATGGACAACTCAGCGACACAAATGCAAAGATATTTCTTAAGTGAACGTAGCAGCGCGATCTCAGGTGCACTTCGAAGATGTAACACAATTACCTCTTCAGGGAATCTATGACCTCCGAGCTACAAAAAGCTTCTGAGAATTATATACATTATATAGAAAGGGATTCTGTACAGATGTCCTATTTAAATAACTGAATCTATTGAAAACACTTTGATGCGATGTTAGGACTGAGACCAGGGTCATGCCTGGTTACACATTTGGCTCTACAATTCGAAGTTCCCGATTTTATTCCCAGAGGAGGTACCGCAGGTTCCCGCTTGGCTAGCTCTGCCGCCATGTCATTTACCAAACATCAGCGTGAATAGCGTTGGTTGTGGAAGATAGCATAGCCGGAGCCTCATTAATTTGAGTCTTCTGGATGTGCAAGCTTCTATCTATCAGTAAACGAGATATAGGGCAAGTGCAAGTTCATTGTGAAGAAAAAAACACGGCCAAGTTCGAGTCAGAAACACACACGGTTTTTCGCTTTCAAAACATTGCTCCAAAATGTGCAATTTAACTTTTTCCTAATAAAGCTCTGTTTTTGTTATTGTGTGTAAACATTTTTTAAATTATGTTTTCTGTAGAGTCGGTTTACGGACGATAGTTTTACGTGATAACGCCATAAAGAAACATTGCATACGTTTATGAATTGAATTATTATCACTGAATTATCATTATTTTGTATAACAAAACGAAGGAGTTAATTAAAAATTGCAATTTTTTCGATAAATGAACATTTATTTACACTCGTTAATTCAAATATCTTTTTATTTAAATTGTATAAATTAATTACCAGTAACAATGTGCCGAGTCAACGCTTGGGCCGATCGTGCCTTTCTATCGCTTGTTCCGCGGTCTCGCTTGCACGCTCAGCCTCAGTCGGAACGTTACACTTTTTCGTGCGTGCCGCCGGTGTTCATCAATCTATAAGACGGTATCACGTCAAAACAACATTATGTTAAACATGTTTCAAGACTGAAAGCACGTTTGAACCCGTACTAGATGTAGATATGATCATATGTCCGCTCAGAGCTGGGTGTAGCCCTCTGCACGCACGTCGTTAGTCGAGCTTTACTCAGATAAATAAATCGCAGCAACGTAGAAATGTAGGGCATCACCGTTTATAACCACTCTGACTTGTTGAAAATAAAAACCGTGCCTGGCACGGAAGCTTGAATGCGTCCTAAAAGTTTTATGACGTGCAGTCAATTCTATCAGACACTCGTGCGTTGAAGGTCACCATACAGTGTCGTTGTGTTTTCATTTGTTTTTCTTTCGTTCCTTCATCTACCGCCTCGCGGCGACAGCGTGCAGCGCCCCTAGTGACCACAATTACTCGGGTTTATTTTGACAGTAAATAAAAAAGAGTTGTAATTTTTACATTATAGTTAAATAGAATATATACAGTTATATGATGCTTACTTTTTTCTCTTCACAGCAGCTATCCATTTATTTATTTGCTCCTATTTTCATTTTGATGTTGAAAACGAATAAAATGTACACGAACTGTTTATCCCATTTACTTTAGAACTCTTTATAATACAAAACGTCCTGTGACCCATATCGCGAGTAACTTTTTTACTTAAAAATTATATAGAACTAGCTTCCGCCCGCGACTTTGTCCGCGTTTACTTCAGGATGTATTCTACTTGTTCGATAGGCACAGGTGACGTATATGACAAATTATTACACAGCATAAGGTACAAAATAGTGTTTATTCTGTTACGTAGTCTAATAGTTTAAAGAAACAAAATAAATTTCAATATCTGACGTAGTACGAATTTACATATTCGATGGTCGGTTGCTAGGCAACGCGTTTTTGTTATGCCCAAATTGCCCATGTAATCCCACTAATATTATAAGTGTGATTTTGGAAAATTTACTCAATATGTCTTTATAAATTATAGCCTATATGTTATTCTGATGTATAAGCTATATTATTGTAAAGTTTCATTCAAATCCATTCAGTAGTTTTTCCGTGAAAGCGTCACAAACATCCAAACATCTAAACATCCAAACATCCAAACTTTCACACTTATAATATTAGTAGGATAACGTTTGTATGGAATTCTATGGAAATATATCAATTTGACACATGCCAGTCCAGTGACACTTCACATCTCTGCCCAATCATCGTGCGCTACGAGCCTTTTGACGGTCCCCACCACCCGCTTTGCACATAGCGGATACTAACCTAACTGTTAATATTCGGTTTTGGTAGTTCCAATTTGTTTTATGAAACATGACGTCATCGGATAGAATACGATATAATATAACAGAAAATAATTTATTCAAAAATTATTCACTTTGGTCGGTTTGGTTTGGTTGAACCAGGTAGGGAAATGTCCGCCTGGCTAGCTATCACCATGTTACCTAAGTCTGCCGCCAAACAGCAGTGTTGTCGATCGTAAGAATACTATACTTTAGCTGAAATTCGAATGCCGTCCCGAAACAGTCACAATTTTTCAGTTGACGTTTTACACAACGTATTAAAACTTTTAGCAATTGTATAGTTCGTACAGTGATACTTTTTACTTCAGTCCATTAGGTGGTTAGGTTAATTTTTGTAGTCCACCCTGACTTAGTCAATAATAGAGACAATGGAAAACAACGCCGCCTCCTATAAAACACAGTTGTCGATACAGAATTGTATTCTCGCTCTACGGGGTGCAAACTATACTAAGATAAGATGACACCCTTCAACCCTGCCATTTACCCCCCGGGGCACTAAATTACCCCCGGGGGGTATAGCAAGGGGATAAAGGGGTCAATGTTTGTAATAGTGAGTGAAGTATGAGGTTTCAGTTGCATGCGTATTTTTGATCGACTGATAAATATGCAATGGTTATTATTTGATGTTATGTATGTATGTATATAATTCTCAGCCATTTTAATTTCAAAAAGATTCCAAAGTAAATAATATTAACAATAATAGAAGCTACTACCACAGGCAATAGCAGAATAACAGCATCTCTGAGGTACTCGACCACAGAGACAATGCTGAGCTATCTGCCTTTTTATCATCTTCATACAATATTGTTTGTGAAAAATATTTATGCCTGATTGAAGAATAAACGTATTTCTATTTAATAAATTTTCCTTCAATTTGTCTGTTTGTCGTGCAAAGTTTTATAGGTTTTTGCGGGAAAGTTGAAGTATAAAATAGTTTCTATATTTCCCATTCCCAGTAAGATGTTTTATCATAGGTAGAGATGCTGCCCATCTCCTGAATATTGTTATCTTTGTGACGTCACGAAACCAGCTGGATAAAATTTTATAGACAACAATTTGGTACTGCATAAGTGTATTGTAAGTTCACCGGCTTGTTGAGGTCGTCGTCTACTAATAGCATTCCTTTAGATTTGATTAAATTCCCTAACCTTCGGCACTGCGTGGACCTGCCGTGCATTACACAGGCCTAATGATACCCCATCGATTGGAAGCCTTGGACCTAGGTAGTTCGTGAAAGAGGTCAACCGAAGAATCTAACTTGGCTAGACATATCTTCTCGTCCAACATCCTTCAGTGTCTTAATAAACGTCTTTTTGGCCGAATAAACAAGCTCAAAGTTACTCAGCGAGCTGGCCGTCCCCTTACTAGATGGACCGACGATCTGGTTAAGTCGCTGGATGACAGCGGCTCGGGACCGGTCACGGTGCCATACCCTGGGGAGACCTATGATCAGCAGTTGAAGTTTCCCTGATCTGACTGGCTGATCATGTTCCATATACGTTACAAAGCCTATATAACCTATGTATCAGTATGTAACGTTATTGTTTCAATACCTGCGTGAGGGAGACGGATGACTCTCTGTAGTTTCAATTAGTTCGTGCAGGAACGCAGACACAGGTCAGGGCTGGCGGGTAGTGTTTAGACACACACAAAAAAGGAAAACTGTATACATGCTACATCAAAATGTTATAGAACAGTTTCCATTAGCTAGCGCACGTGTTGCAGTAGGATAGCCAATCTGTATTGGAACAGATTTGTTGTTATTCCTCCAAAAAACTAGAACAATCTTTTTTGAAACAGAAAAATATTTATTTAACTAAGACACACACAACACAATACAAAAATTCAATTGACACATAAATTGCGTACAATTACAAGTAATACATTATTACTGTACACAGACATTGTGTTGTAATGTGTCGTCAAACAGAACTGATCTCAGCATCTGCTGTGGCAGGAGCCATGGCGCTGGTTGTCAGATAAGCCCTCTAATATGGAAAGTATGTCAAATGTATGTGTAAAAGAAGTGTATGTGTAAGTGTATATGGTCGTGTTAACATATAGATATTTATTACATATATATTAGATATATATTTCAACAACATACCATTATGATTCGTCTTAGTTTCATGAGGCTCGATGAAGTGCGTTTTAATGTAGTCTTTTTGAGCTGCTCTCATTTAACTTACCTGTGTTTTATAAAATTTTCATCGAATTCATATTCTAGCTTATTATCTCGTCTCGAAGTTAGTAACATCCTGATAGGTTAATTAAAAGTTTCATTAGTCAAACTTTCCCAAAACACATCGCACTGTTATTATAAATTAGAAAGTATATTTCTCTATTTGTTAAAAGATCGTGGACAACCGTTACTCTGCCAGAAAAATTGGCTGAATATAATGAGTACCCGTGTGATAATTTAAAATTTAACACGAGCTTACACTGTCTTGTTCCACGAATATGCTCCCACAAATCCGGTAATCCGGGACTGATGGCAGCCCTCGCAAAGAGCCGGTCACGCTGAATCAATTTCCGGACGGCACCGCCCCTGCCGGCACACAAAAAATGTAACGTGACGTTTTAACCGGACAAATACAAATCTTCGACGGCTTCCGGCTGAGCGAGCGCACCGCTTGTTTAGAGAGTTTCAACTTCCGGTGAAAATGAGAAAATAAACTGTTACGTGTAAACTTGTAGTAAAAACTGAAAATCACTCGGTAGCGAAGTAAGGTTAGCTTTGGTATGTTCCCGTTTTGTGTTTTATTGCATTTTTTGCAGCCCTTGGACATCCGATCGCTCGGAATCAATTTCCGGAACGTTCCCGCCGCGCGCCGGCTGCCCACAAAAACTGTATTGTTACTTTTCAACTGGACTTATTAAAACACTAATCATAGTTTCTGTTTGATTTATACATTTACTTACTTATATTTGTTTACGCAAAAAAAGTTTAGGGAAAAATAGAATCTTTGGCTTTTTTTGGATCTACCATTTAAAAAATGTCGATGATGTGTTGCAATTTCCTAGAAATAAAATGTTTTTGGTGTCGTTTTCTTTTTATGCGTATTATCTGGTGTCAAGATTTTCTTTAATGGGCTTTTTATGTCTTTGTATGTCATCTGCTTAAAAAATAATTAAATACGAAAAAAAGCAGTTAGGCTTGCGTTTGACCTCACTCCGCGCCTGATATTCAGTGTGTTATATAAATAAAACCAATTCAGAGTATATTTTTAAATATTCTCGTATTTGTAAATAAATATCAAGTGCTGGATTTAAACATTAGAATATCGATTTAATATATTAATTTGTTTCATGTTTTGTCCACAGGAATTCGCGACCCTCACGAAAGAGCTAAACCAAGCCCGAGAGCAGCTGTTAGAACGAGAGGAGGAGATATCAGAGCTAAAGGCAGAAAGAAACAACACCAGGGTAAGTGAAACATATCTAGAAATATATTTGAGGAGTTCGACGGTTCATTGAAAGCCCCAGAAGTGTTGACAGTTAAGATTTTTAATTATCTGTCAGTTTCTTTGGCCCTGGAAAAGTGCAATGTGGGTCTGGACATGTGCTAAAATTATATAAAACTAAGGTTCGTACGGCATGTCTTTGCCTATAATCGGGTGTTGATATTATTTTAGTTAATATTTCTACTATTTTTTAAGTGTTCAGAAACAACCCGTGGGTGTAGGTACGGTGGTCAAGAGATGGATAGTTATCAATCAAGTGGAGCATCAACATATTCATGGATTATTCAAGACCTACCAAAATGTACCTTTCAACAGAATAAACCTTACCCTTTTATAAGAATATATAGTTGTATATTATTTACCACAGCTTTTTTGACGTTAAACTATTAAAAAAGTATTACACGTGTAGATTCAGGGGTATATACAGACAGTCTGATCAAACCATCACAGTTTCACAGTGAATTCGAGGTAATTGAGAGCGATGTCTCATGTATTTCTGGGTCTATTTTCCAATACGGGATATATCGGGGAGGTATATAAAATCTTCCTGTCTGTCGTCGGGAAGGCTCCAGGGAAAATGATCAACGTTTTGACGGAAGTATATTTTCCGTCGGTACTTTTTGCGAATGCTTTATATATTGACAGTTTGATGTTAACGTATTTTTACGTAGCTTAAAGCCTGGCTGTAAGTGTGCTAGGCGCTTCGGCAATTACGCTACAAGCGAATTAAATTAAAAATTGTCAAAAAAAACTACGCAATAATTTTTTTAAATCCATTTCATGCCGTAAATGCCAAGCAATAGCTGATACTCTCAAACTGATGACTCGATTTTTACGGTCCAAGCCAATCCGGTCAAAAGCTACGATGCCAGACATTAGCGTCAGCACTCCTCTTTTTGCGTCGGGGGTTAAAAAAAGAGCAACAAAACGAGTCTCAATAATAATCATAACCCTGAAGTACTTAACGTAAACGAACTAAGGTCACCGACGTAGCTCGGCGAGTCAGTGAGCTAAACTGGCAATGGGCAGCTCACATCGCTCGAACAACCGATAACCGATGGAGCGAGTACTCGAGTGGCGATCACGCACCGGGAAACATGTACCGGGCCGCTCTCCTACTAGATGGAAACGTCAATTGCTGGACGGTACGCCACAATGACCGGTCCCGAGTCACTGCATCCAGCGGTTACCTGCGACCTTTACCAGGTCGTCGTTAGTCCATCTAGTAGGGGGACGGCCCAATACACATTTGCCGGCATCGCACTTTGCTATTTATTTTAATTTTGCTAGTTTGTATTTTAATAATAGTTTTTAATAGGCTATATACCTGGAAAAAATTAACAATAATAATAACAAATATGTGGAGAAATACGAGAAGTTGAGACTGTTTGAATAAAACCAAATTGTTTTTTTAAAGTAACTAACCTAACTTTTAAGCCGCCACAGAACTCTTTAAACTTCTTAAAAGTTAGCTCCGTAGGGACGTTAAAACAAAGGAAACTAACTACACCTGTCAAAGTTATAGGTTAAGGATTAGGTTTATCAGAATTTCAAGTGCGTCGCGGCCATATTTCTCCAAGCAAACATCCACGATCCAGACATTTTTAGGAGCCATAAATTTCGTGGTCCCCCTTCCCCCTCTACGTCAAAGCATATCACAGGACGTCACGATTCGTTGCAACCTAAGGTAAATAAACATACGCATAAATAAGACTGTTTTGTTGTAGAAAGTAGTTCTCAATTAAGTTCATTTAAATATGAAATACATTTAAAAGTACTAGATCGGAAAAAGAAAATAACATTTTGATCATTAACTTATTACCAATTGGTCACTCATTTTAGTTACATTACCTACCACGTTACGTGCCCGTACAAGACATTTGACGTACTACGAGGGGCATACCGAAAAGATCGGTAATCGAGTACTTTCGATTTAATTAGATTAAAAACTCTTTTTGATGAATAAACACTGGTTAGTTGAAAATCGAATACAATTGACAGAATTAAAAAAAATTTTTTTTTTAAAGAACAATATCAGTTTGAAATTGATAGGTCGATAAAAAAATGGAGCTTACAAGAGAAAGTTTCCGTGCCATAATTTTTTACAACTTTCGACGAGGATTATCTCAGGGACAATGTCTCGCTGAGCTTATATCTATATTCAAGAGTGAAGCGCCTAGCCAGACGACAATATATCGCTGGTATTCTGAATTCCGGCGTGGACGTGCTTCTCTTGGCACCGTACCTTCCACAGGCCGGCCAAAAACAGCGGTTACACCAGAAAATGTCGCTGTTGTGCGCCGAATGATACAGGATGACCGACATATTACATATGAGCAGATTCGGGCTACTTTAGGGATAGGTATGACTGCGATACAAACTGTTTTACATGGTGAACTGGGAGTGAGAAAGCTAGTTTCCCGCTGGGTGCCCCATAATTTGTCCGAAGAGCAAAAGGCGGCTCGTGTCAATTGGTGCCGGTCTACTCTGCAACGCTTCAACGGAGGAAAGTCAAAAGCAGTTTATAACATTGTCTCTGGTGATGAATCATGGATCTATTCATATGAGCCAGAAAGAAAGCATCAGTCGGCTGTCTGGGTCTTCGCAGGTGAGATCAAGCCAACAAAAGTTGTCCGCTCTCGCAGCGTATCGAAGAAAATGGTCGCTTCGTTTGTCGCGAAAACAGGACATGTAGTCACAGTTCCCTTAGTTAGAGGAACGGAGAACGGTTACCGCTGATTGGTATACAACGGTTTGTTTGCCACAGATGATATCCGAACTCCGTAGAGGTAACCCGAAACGACGCATAATCCTCCATCACGATAATGCGAGCTCTCACACCGCTCAGAAAACAAGCGAGTTTTTGAAGCAGGAAAACGTTGAATTAATGGATCATCCTCCATACAGCCCTGATCTGAGTCCCAATGATTACTTTACATTCCCTAGAATCAAAGATTTATTGCGTGGTCAGCGGTTTCAAGGTCCAGAAGAAGCAGTGGAAGCATACAAATCGACGATTTTGACCATGTCAACTTCGGACTGGAATTGCTGCTATAATAATTGGTTCGAACGAATGCAAAAGTGCATTAACTGCAACGGAGAATACTTCGAAAAGCAATAAAAATAAATTTAGTTATTTCCTGTATGTATTGTTTTATATTCCCGATCATTTCGGTATGCCCCTCGTATACTGACTTTCGAGATGATTTTTTTTTCTATGAAAAGTTTCCCAATGACCGCTCTATACCTTATTTTTGTATTGGGCTGAAAGGCCGAAAAATGACATAGACTACTTTTTATCGCGATCGAGCATGTAGTTCCCGTTAGTTTATTTCCGAAGTCCAGCTACCGAAGTTGTAGCCGTAACCGACTGAATACCGATAGACACCCCACTGGGAAACAAACCCGGGACCTCCGGGTTGTGTAAATTTTAACCTATTTCTTTCTAACTGTAGATGTCGTATCGATTCAATACTTTGAGATTGTGTGTAAGCCGGATGACAATGCAATAATTTGACTATTTATGCCCTTGACCTTGGAACCAGGTGGATATAGATGCACTACAATGGGTGCTAGTAAACCGCTTGAGTTTAGGAAGCATTACACTTTGTGACGAGGGGCTTATGGAGCCAAGAGGTAGATAGTGAAACACTTCAAATGCTATTACTGAATCCCTCGAGTTTGGGCTCTTTTTTATTGGTACTTTATAGTGAATTACTGACAAAAGCGTGTTTAATTTTTTAACTATAATTCATTTACAATGTACAGATTACGCTTGCTTAGCTTTTTGTTACATGATAGTAAGTGGTTATGATACTCGGAGATGATAAAAGACAAGAAAGCTGTAGAATAGGGCACCATATTCTGCTGACTGCATCTATACCTATATAATAGGGAAGATGCAACCAAATTAGATTGGGTTGAATTGTATTTTATAGCTTAACGGACATTAAAATAAATCCCACCAAAATAAACACACGTAAAAATTTTGCTTTTTTATTTGGATTTCGCAAGGACTAAATGTCTCAAAAATTTAGTTCCTCGAATAGTAAAATGCTTATTAGATTTAGTTTTCTCAATGCATTTTGAAAACTTTATTATAGGGGTATATAACACATAAACGAGACATTTTACGAGATAACTCAAAATATCAAACAAGCTCCATACATTTTAACGCTCTAAAACACGTGTGACGTCACAAATGTCACCAGATTTATATGGAGCGTTTTAGCACCGCGCGACTAGAATTACTTTTCGACGGGTTGTAGTAAAAAAAGTATTAGTGGTATCGGGAAAAAAATGGTTGAGGTATTTACCTTTTTACATGGACTATCGATTTAGACAAAAATATTCTTCCATGCATCTTCCCCATAGTAGCCAAGTACCAACCCCTGAATTTTAAAAAGCACGTGCTCGAATCGGTCCCCATCTTTAAGTGAATCATTATTAATGTATGCGCCCTAAGCTGAGCGGGTTATGTCAGGTTATGTAATTCAAGGGCACCTCACGTAGGCCGTGCCCTGCCGAGGGAAATGGAGGGTATACAATGATTTAACGCTCTTGAATAAGTAAACAGGCATGCAAAGCTCGAAAGGGCGTAAAAGTCATGTACATGTCAATATTTTTTCTGTAGCATGGTAGCGCTAGTCGGTGTGTTTCCGCTTTATCTAGTTGGTTCGTTTTAGGGTTCCAAACATCGGTTTGAAGTCGGTCATCGACCTGACAACCTGCACAATTAGATGAAGAATATGTTGAAATTATTAGTTGTGTCGTTAGATTCGTATTTACCGTGAGAGCGACACTGGGTATGTCAAAATCATAAAAAAGTTTAAAAAATTACGCATTCGGGTTTTTAAAATTTACTTTTCATTCACTTGTTAACAACATTTTTGAGACAGTAAGTGTGATTTTAAAATTAACTCTACTTTCTACTCTTCTTCCTATGCATCCGTTTTTAAAACTTATATAACACAGGCACATTTTGTTCTGACGGCCTTTTATGGAAGCGAAGCGAAAGGTTAGTTATTTTAGCTAATTGCTGCATATTTGGCACGTATAAATCCCGTAATGGGTCAATTTGCCTTGTACATTCTCTCCTATTGGACGAATTTCTAATAGATAGCACAGCCGAACGAGCTTATTATTGGATAATTTACCATAATTAACATGGTTTATAAGGCTCACAGAGTCGCCTTCGACATGCAGAAGACATACTTACCGCGATGTCTCAGTGACCCAAATTGGATCTTGTCCTGCGACACGAGTGCACGCCACTGCTCCCTACTGTTCGCCACCCGGCGCCAGTCGCCGTCTACCAGCTGCCCTACGTTTTGCGCGACAACATCACACTAGCTATACCTGGGTCGTCCGTAGCCGGCGAGGTTTGCTATTTTTCACGCGATAACCAATGGCTGCTTAAAATGGAAAAATTCTGCCAACAAATTAGCGGCAAGAAAAACAACAAGTTTAATTTAAAGTTGAGCGATAAATTCGTTTTCCTGTCATGATAATTAGGACCTGTGAAAGATTTATATTTCCCGAAAAAATATTGGTTTTAGCTAATGTTACCTTGTTCGTTTGCTTTTAAAGTTAATATCGGGAATATGTAAGCTTCTGGGCCAGCACGCTTCCATCCTTGGCTATTAACGTCACTTGCCATCAGATGAGACGAATGCGAGTGCAAATAATTTAGAGTTTATAAAGTGATTTTCGATTAATATTTAATGTATGGATAAAAAAGGTCTGAACGGAAATATCTCTACTCTGCTCCTGCTCCAATGCAGTGTAACTCTCCCACAGCTCGTAGCTTCTTGACCAATAACCAAACTGAGCAAAGATGTTAGGGGTTTAAATCTCTCTCTCTCTCTCTCTCTACGGCGTTCCAGAGCGCCACTCATAGGCTGGGTTTTTTAAACCTCCTCCGTGACCTAATAGCTACATGCTTGGACTGGACCAACAATCCAGAAGTCCTGGGTTCAATTTTTTGATGTTGATGGTAGAGCATTTTCTATGTCCGCCTGGCTAGCTACAACCATGATACCTGTCTGCCGCCAAACGCAGTGTTAATAGCACTGTTGTGTAACGGTATAAAAGGTAGTGCCACATTAGCTTTAGGCATCTGGGTGCGCGTACTCATCATATTTAATAAAATCTAATTACATCAATAATAATTTGTATAATAAAAACTGTTCGTGGAGTTCCCAGGGCTCCTCGACTTGCGCAGACGATGACCACCTATGAGTTTTTAGTGGATGGAAATTACACATTACCCGACATGTCTCCTGAGAAGTCGGGTATCTTTAAAAGATTTCCCTCTCGAAAAAACGGACATTTTCTATGTTCGCCTGGCTATCACACATCTGCCGTCACACAGTTATGTTAATAGCACTGTTGTATTCCGGTATGAAACGTAGCAGAGCCAGCGACTCATTAGCTTGCGGCTTCTGGGTGCGCACGCTTACCACCAATCGTCCCTGCCGTCACTTACCGTCAGGTGAGATGAAGGCTAAATGCAAACCCTTCATACATTAAAAAAACCATTCTCCACTTGGTCGATTCCCGCATGTTTTTCATAACAACACGGGCAGCACTCTCGTAAACCGCAATAGTTTGTTGGTGAGTGAGTTTACGATCCGTGCACGTTACCCTCGCAGCCGGGATGAATTATTCAATGGTGCTTCCATTTGCTGGTAGACGCGACGCGACGCGACGCGAGGACTTCACGCGAAGTCACTTGCGCTTGATTAGCGATGTGAATCAGCTTTGGGGATAAATACTGGTTTATAAGGGTGATGGATAAGTTGCGAGGCCTAGTGAAGTGATAGCCGTTGGTTTTAATGGAGCTACATCGGTTAAAGACGCCCAAAGAACATTGCTAATAGTACTGTACTGTTTCGGGGAGAAAAGTTAGCAGTTTCTTCTGGGCTTCCATCTTACTGCCTTATCGTCACTTAGAATAATTGGTCAGCTCTCTATGTCGTTACGAATAATACTCACCATGCTATACTACGGCCTGCTGGCCTCTGCTATACGACAGGATCGCCCCATGTAAAAAATGACTTTCAAGGAAAAATATCAAGAGATGGACAGCAATTTTCTTATTGTATCAGCAACCTCTTACCAACTTTTCTGTAAATTGAAGCTTCCCGGTGAGCATCATACGGTCACAGACATCAGAACATCCCGAAGCCTTGTTCCACTTAAAACGTAGAAGGAACTACGTCAGACACTTCACACAGTACACCAAAAGGCAGACACTCGTCCTTCAATATGCAGCACGCGCCAGTGTCAGTTACCCGTGTGTGAGTGTATTTTTGTTGACCTCACGAATTATTAGAGGAGGTGGAATCCGTTTATCGGTTTAAAGATCTTTATTTCTTCAAAGAATTTACAAAATTCACTTATATAAGAAAAGTAATATTAAATTAATTATAATACAACATACAGAACTAACGTGAAACTAAATTAAACCAATATGAGTGTTCAAAATAACATTGTTTTTTGTTTTGTTTTTTATAAATTAGACTAGCCTAATGTGTGGGTAGAATTTTAAAACTATACAATACAAACTACTCAAGTGTGTCATAGAGCTTGAAGCAATAGATAAGCATAGATTAAGTTGGAGCGTACTTATTTTGTACGTAAAATTTATATACTCGTATTCCTTATAAATCGGTACATACGGTCTCGTGACATCTGGGAGCATGAACAAACCTGTTTGATGTCGTGTATGTCGTTTTTATTATCCCGTAGTCTCTCATCCTCAGTTAATCGCCTATCATCATCATTTAAAAATTGAACAACCATAATTAAATAGCTCGTCCTGCTACAGGCTTCACCTATTGGGGCTGCCTTAACAAAAACACGTTTTTGGTCATCACTTTGGTCCGTTTAAACTTAGGTGTTAACAAGCGTTACTAATTTGTCATTGTTGTAAATAAATAAATAAATAAAAATAAAATAAAAAATTGTGTTTTCAGCTACTTCTCGAGCACCTAGAATGTTTGGTGTCGCGCCACGAGCGCTCGCTGCGCATGACGGTGGTGAAGCGGCAGGCGGCCGCGCAGTCCGGCGTCTCCTCGGAGGTGGAGGTGCTCAAGGCGCTCAAGAGTCTGTTCGAGCACCACAAGGCACTCGACGAGAAGGTGAGTCAGTACACCATAGGTACATTACTCTTAAAACATGCGATTATCTTATATATCTATATAAAAGCGTCGGTGGCGCAGTGGATAAGGCGCGGACTCTCAATCTGAGGGTTCCGGGTTCGAATCCAGCCGTGTACCTATGAGTTGTTTTTCAATTCAAGTACATTATCCGATTGCTTAACGGTGAAGGAAAACATCGTGAGGAAACCTGCATGTCTTGAACAGGCATGTGAAGTCCGCCGATCCGCACTGGGCCCGCGTGCTGGACTATGGCCCATACACTCTCTGTAGGAGAGTAGGCCTGAGCCCCTCCAGTGGGGACATATATAGGCTGTTGATGATGATGATGCGATTATCTTCGAAGTGCAGTTGCTGGTCGAAAGACACTGAAGAAGAGATTTTTAGCCTCGCAGATCTGTTTGTAGCAAGAGTCGCAAATATTGCAATTTGAACATTCTTATTATATTCTATCCGTCAAGTCTGCTAGTTTTAAATGGTGAAATTCCATGAGTCTTGTCACGAAAAACTGGACCGTAGAAACTTGACTCAGCATGTGATAATTTAGCGAGGTTTGTACCGGTATTATGTCCTTGCTGTAATAGATAAATCAATTTGTGTGAGTATAGAATAGAAACACACTGCTGGTGTAGATTAGATCGTTGAAGGCGACTCTATAAGTTTATTGCTTATGTATGACTAGTATTTTTATTACTGCGATTGCGAATCCGTTAGGCATTATAATTATGGCAAATTACCTTTTGAATCGTCGGGTGTGGCCATCTGAGAAGGATGTTAATGTCCCTATACTTGTGCAGCTTTTGATGATAGAATTATCATACATCAAATGCACTATCACAGATCACCTAGAGGGATAATCTTCGTTTTTCGACTATTTAGCACAATGATTGGTCACAATAGGAGAGCAGTGCACTCTGATTGATCCGTTCGAATTCTCGCCATGACGTAAGTGGGCGGAACCAAACTATAAGACAACTAAGCCTGGTGTGTTGTCTGAAATTGTTTTATGTAACCTATCCCCAACGATATTCATTTGGTGTTTTGTAAATTTCAGGTCCGGGAAAGGTTACGAGTGGCGTTAGAAAGGAACACAGCGTTAGAAGAAGAGTTGGCGTTAACCAAAGAAGAAGTAAGGTCTTTTAAATATCTTTGGGGTTCTTAATAATTTTATTCTTAGTCTTCTATCATTTAGGTATAAAATATTCATGTTTTTAAGTTTTAATCAGTATTTGATCACCGTTTTTTGGCACATTAGTCATTTTGGTTTCCAGCATTCTTTTTTCTTTTTCAACTTTTAGGAAGACTAACTTATACAACATTATGCGCCAACTTGCAATAGTTCTGACCCAAACGTTTGGATTGAATCCTAAAATGATAAATTCAATTTCCTCGTAGATACGACCTTGATCAGTCTATTCCTGGACAAGGGACCGAACTAATGCGGGTATTTCCTTATTAGAGTCGTTTCCGCGATTTCAAATGTAAGTGAATAAATCTCCACTTCTGCTAGGGTAGCTTGAGAGCGGCGAGAGTGAGATATGACTCATTAAAACGTCAAATGATATGACGATATCTCCTCACCACTCTCATGTGTCTTATGCTACCCCAGCAGGATTTTTAGTGCAAGCATTGGTCGTATCTTACCCTAGTGACTAGGTCCTAGTCTGTTTAATATAGTTTTTTCTTATGTATAACTCTTAGAATCTCCCCCTTTTCAACCGACTTTAAAAAAGGAGGAGGTTTTTAATTGGAATGTATTTTTTTAATGTATATTTCGCGATAGCTCCGCCAATTATGAATCGATTTTGATGATTCTTTTTCTGTTTGGTGGTATACTCCAGATGTTCCATATAAAGATTCTCAGCGGTTTTTGAGAAAATCAACAAAAACCAAATATGTACTCAGATAATTCTACATCTAAGGCAGAAGACGAGAGAAGAGAGGGACAGAAATGCTGTAGACTTTTAGGGCAGTTGAAGTCTGTTTCTTTCTAGTTCTTTTTGTTCTTTCTAGTATTTCGTTTTAGAAGTTATATTGTTTTGCATTCATTATCAAAATATTTCATACTATCGTTTAAAAAAATTGGACGTAATAATTTATTTTTTGAATTGCTCTACCTGTTGATCTATCTTGTTTAAGTATCATCCTTAGATCTCACGTGACGTTTCTGTAACAGTTGCAGCAGTACAAATCGTCGACCGGTCAAGACGGCGACAAGCCCAAGGAGAATGGCACGGTGCCGAGCGGCTCCCCCGAGCAGAACGGCGAACAGCAACAACAGCCTAAGGTACAGTGCGGTGTCCTGAATTCCGTCCGACGGCTAGTGTTGCCAATGAAACAAGATTTACTTCCAATACAGTAGAAATATTGTTCATCGCACCTGAAGATAGGTGGATGGCGTGCTATATACTCGTTTATATTGACGCCACTGCTCGGCGTTCTGTATGCTAGCGTATGCAAGCGTATTTGATCGTTTTGATAGCAATAGCTGATTCAAATGAAAGACATTCATTTTATGGTCCTTTAAAACTTTAATGACTGTTTTTGTCATTTAAAATGACGCTAGCAATTATACGTTTTAATTTTGTTGCCATGTTTTAGAATTAAAAAAAAGATAAACAAAATCAAATTTATTTAGTGGTGTTTTGTATATTAAAATTGTTGCAAATTGGAATACTTACAATAAAATCTGTGGGTAAATGTAATTGGGTAATAAATGGTCTAAGGAAGAGCACCCTAGCACTGGGAAAGGTTTAAACTAGGCTTAACTATATAAATACACAAAACAAACGACTATTACACTTTTTAACAGAGTTTTTACACTAACACGAATAAAACAATGAATATAATTGACTGGAATGGAATTACACACAAAAGTGATATCATACTTGATGTTAAATTGTTTAGATTGCTTTTTGAATGTGTAACCGTGGCGTTTATGTGTAATTTCAATGTCTAGAAAAAATTAAGTGTTGGTTTTATAAAAATATTTATTCTAATCGATACATTACACTCGAGTACAAAAAATATGTATCCACTTTGGAACCATGTCACACTCCTAATCGACATTTCCTTCAACAAACTACATAGGAACAAGCAATAGTGAATGTAACATGGTACAAAAGTGGATACATATTTTTTTACTCGAGTGTACATCAACGAGCAAAAAATCTTCTGTGATAAATCTTTTTGTTGCGCATAAAACGAACACTTACCAAAAAGTTTTGCCTTTCAAAACGATAAAACTAGTGTCAGCATGTCTAGTTTTAATTTTTGATTTGTTTGATGGTCGACACAGGAACAAAATAATGTTAACGGCGATTCGGAGACCGGGAGGAAAGTCACTGAGCTCCAAAATACTATCGCCAAACAGGTTAGAACATGTCATAAATGCATAATGAAACATGAAACGAGCGGGCCCTGTTGACGCCATTGCACGAAAGTGTCGCCATCTAGCGCATTGTTATAGTAACATGAAAAAAATATTGATCTAGCAATCATGCCACTAACTGCTTTTATAGTAGCCGTAGCTGCATTTATTGTGTTCCTATAAGTTACACAATCAATAATACATGTAACAATAAGCACCAGAGTTAAGCACACTGAAAATAATGCAGTTTTTTTTTTAAATTAAAAAAAATCTTTTTTAATTTAATAAGATTCGACATGATTTTCTGCATGTTTAAAGCAATTTATTTATCTCCATATTTACATTTACTTCGTTTACTCTTAGCCTATTTATTATCTTTTTTTCGTTCATAAATTAACTTAAAGAATGTTTGTTTAATGAAATTACTGGTGTTTTTTTTTTTAACATTTTTCACTAGTGTGATTAAAATTGTTGCTGAAATATTTTATCTGCTCGTATATTGCTGCTAATCGCTAAGCATTTTAGCTGCTTATCACGTAATAATTAATTAGACTAGTACACTAATCAACACATACTAACATATCATGGTAATTAGCCCTAACACACTCGCAACCACAGGGGGAATGCTATAATTGGTCACTTGTAGTTCACCGGTACATTTAGTATTAATTGAATATCCATACATCTCCCTGTCATCCCATGGGTGTAGTTAATGGCGGATAAGGGACAAGCGTCGGTGGCGCTGTGGATAAGGCGCGGACTTTCAATCTCAGGGTTCCGAGTTCGAATCCAGCCGTGTACCTATGAGTTGTTTTTCAATTCAGTTTTTCAATCCGATTGCTTAACGGTGAAGGAAAACATCGTGAGGAAACCTGCACACTCCTGAGAAGAATTCAAAGGTGTGTGAGAAGTCTACCAATCAGCATTGGTCCTGCGTGGTGGACTACGGCCCATACACTCTCTGTAGGAGAGTAGGCCTGTGACCCTGCAGTGGGCACATATATAGGCTGTTGTTGAAGGGACATATACAGATGACAGCAGTGTCTACATTATCAGCAGCTTACCCCGATCACTAATCAGTCGGTCACGGATCACAATCATTGGTAACGGTTGTGAAAGTCCGTTGGATGTGGCGTTCTGTGAGGGTAGGCTCAATTCCAGCAATTGATTTTGGGGAGTGGTCATTAAATAGGTAAGTTGAAGGGTTTATGGTAAAAGAGAAGTTACGCTTCTACTACGTAAATGTATATACATTTCGAACTAGCTTGAATTTATATTGCTAAATTGTATATTGCATTGGTTTTAATTTAACGGGAATCACATATGTACACTCGAGTACAAAAATATGTGTTCAAAAGTGGATACATATTTTTGTAGTCGAGTGTACATATTGAAACGAAGTTTTGCCCACGACCGTATTTTTTTATTCTTCCTTCCTTCGTTTATATTCGGTCAACACGATTAATCTCTGAGTCAGGACAACGTGACAGAATATTTACATTTATTTTGTAAATAGATTGAACGTGTATGATTGAAGCTTTACCTGTAATAACATCGAACCGATGTAACGTTACAGTCTGCGGAGCTGAGCTCGTGGCAGCGTCGCGTGGCGGAGCTCAACAACAAGATGTCCGAGCTGGAGGAGCGGCTAGGGAAAGGGGAGAAGGAGCTCGCCAAGAAGCAGGACGAGTGCGCCAAGCTGCAGCGAGACCTCAGAGAAAACGTGGCACAGAAGGAGGACCAGGTGATTAATATGTTGATTGACAAAGGAGACACGCTCTTTCTCTCCCACTTTTTTAGGATTTAAAAAAAATAGTCTCTCGATTGACTACAAGTCTTGCATGAAGTTAAGTTTCGAAATTCGAACACGTTATACGCCTAAATAGCTTATCATCTGGCCTTGAAGATATCCAGTTTTAGCGCCCAGAAAACACAGATTACGTTGAGAAATGAAATCATTATTTGCATAAAAGATATTAAAATTACATGAATAATATATATTATAAAATATTTACATATTTTGTCAAACATTGGCAAGCAGTTTTTAAGCAATATTTATTACCCTTATAAATCATATTCCGCTAAATTAAAATGTCATTATACAATTTTATATATTAACGTTATCCCTCTCCTAGTGCTTTCATACTAAATTTCTGTTGCCATAATCTTTTAAAATAGAATAGCTGGCTTTGATAAGTAATTACCTAAAAATAGGAGATGAAATTATAGTTTGCGAAATAAATATCATTAATTTACAACTTTATAGTTAGCTACAATAGCCGTTACGCAGCTAATGTTTCATAGATGGCGCTTTAAACAATAATTGAAAAAAAAAAGTGTTTAAAATGAAAATTGTGATTCACTGTGAAGTTGTATGTTAATGATACTCATTTCGCGACATCACAATCTGATGTCAGATTTTTAGATAGTTACTACACAAATGTAGCTATTATATTTTAAAAGATTATGGCAACAGAAATTTTGTATGAAACTTTGGCGGAGGTGGATCGCCTTAAAAAGGACAACAATACAATCTCCAATTTAAACTTACAAATTATAAAACATTTTGAAATCAAACATTTTTTAAGTAAAATAAATTGACATGACTATGTAAAATGCCCACATACCAGGAACTGATGATGATGTAAAGTTGATGAAGTGTTATTTGTTTGTATTCAGGAGGAGAGGATAGCAACTTTAGAGAAGCGTTACCTGAATGCTCAGCGGGAGTCCACCTCCCTCCACGACCTCAACGAGAAGCTGGAGCAGGAGTTGCAGCACAAGCAAGCACAGCTCAAGGTCACAAAACATTTACTGTATACTAGCTTCTTCCAGGGACTCCATACGCGTGAACTCAGTTAGGACGTAAAGCAAGTACAAACAAATAAAAATTGTAAAGTAAATGTAAAGTCGGTTTACGGACGATAATTTTACGTCATAAGAAAAAATGTATCACAAGCCGAACGCTTAGGGCGATGGTGCATCTCTATCGTTTGTTCCGCGTTCTCGCTTGCACACTCGGCGCAAGCGGAACGTGACACTTTTTCGTGCGTGCAGCGTAAGACGTTATCAAGTCAAAAAAGTCACGTTCGCATTCATTATATTAGTATGGATATTGAAGCCGTAGCTAAATACAGATAAAAATAATGTTAATGATAATTAAGTCGGTGTGTTCAGTAGTTCTGATGACGATTAATATTGTAGCTGCAAGAGGAGAAGATAGCAGCCATAGAAGAGAAGCTGGAGCTGTCGACACAGAAGCTGGCGCAGATGTCCTCGTTGCCGGAGATGGAGGAGCAGCTCAAGGCCAGGATGGAGGCTCTCAGTCAGGTGAGGCGGCGTCACTCCTGGCGCAGGCAACTGACGGTAATTAAAGGGTGGTGGGAGTCCCGAATATGTTGTTCCCCTAGCACTTCGATATCATGACATTTGTTCGAAGTGTCCGGCGTGTGCGAATGTCATTTCGACAGCTTTGAGACATGTCATTGGCCGAACAGCCACTTGGGCCCCTCTCGTCACCCCGGATGCTCGAACTCATCCCCACTATGCTCATTTTGTTCAAGGTATTTCGCCGGGAACATAATACTATCTGTATCGCGATACGTAATTCGTGTCTTCTCCCCAGGCGCAGGAGAGGCACGGTTCTGCGGAAGACCGCATCCAGCGTCTGGAGGCCAGCGTGGAGGAGAAGAACGCAGAGCTCATGAGGCTCAACCAGCGGCTCCGGATGAACGAGGAGCACAACACACGTCTGTCCGCAACCGTAGACAAGCTGCTGTCAGAGTCCAATGACAGGTGAGACAAACGTTCTGGCACTCGTCGGCCGCTATCGCGACACATTTTAGTAATATGTTTGACTTGTTGAAAATGTTATATGATTACTTTAGTCTCCAATTAGGGTAAATGTACCTATAGTTGACTAAAACACACAAAACTTGTACGAATTTCTAGCAACACATAATAAAACACACCTTATTACAACTTAATCACAACTTTTATACACCACATTTTCTGTCCGGACCGATCAATGTGTCATGCCATGGAGGAGCGCTAAGTCTTAATCTTCTATTAATTTTATGGTTATGATACCAATCCCAGGTTACAAGTTCACTTGAAAGAGCGCATGCATGCTCTGGATGAGAAGAACGCGCTGCAACAAGAGCTGGAGAAGACGCGCAAGTACGCCGAGGAACTCATGGCGGAGAAGCAGGACATACTCAAGGAGCTGGCCAAGTGGAGGATGGAGACTGAACAGGTACTTACCTACTCGATGTAATAAAACTTTGCACACTGACGTTTGAGGATACCTTGAAGCATTTACTGTCTGTGTGCCAAAAAATATTTTACAAATCCGTCCTGATCTGTGTCGATTATTTGGGAAACGAGGAAAACCGAAAGATCATTGAAACAATACTATAATTGTATTTTTTTATATTTTGTTTGTGTAAAATCTATCGTTCTTAAATAAATAATCTTTATTTTTGATGAAGTCAGCCTATTTTGTGTATTTAATTTAATGTTTTCGTATAAATCACTAGACAAGAAGAATATTCAAGAGATAATAATTGAAGATAATATTATTTGATAATTATGTTTTAAAATTAGAAGTGTGCAAAGTCCAGGTCTAGATTATTGAGTGGCTAGCGTCCAAGAATTTACATTTATACCTTAATATTAGTAGAATACGATGAAGTTAGACGTGTGTCAATGTTTCCAGCTGAAACGTCAGATGCTGCAGCAAGAGATAGCGTTCAACATCCAACAGACGGATGCGCTGACGAGGTCTCTCTCGCCGGGGGCGCCGCCGCAGCAGCCGCCCGTCGCTCTCTTCCAGTCCAAGGTAGGTGCATCAACACCTCACAGCTAGGGATTAGCGTCATTTACTTGAGGCTTCTCTTGAGAAGCGTCAGTGGCGTAGTGGATAAGGCGCGGGACTCTCGATCTGAGGGTTCCGAATTCGAATCCAGCCGTGTACCTATGAGTTGTTTTTCAATTCAAGTACATTATCCGAGTGCTTAACGGTGAAGGAAAACATCGTGAGGAAACCTGCATGTCTTGAACAGGCATGTGAAGTCCGCCGATCCGCACTGGGCCCGCGTGGTGGACTATGGCCCATACACTCTCTGTAGCAGAGTAGGCCTGAGCCCCTCCAGTGGGGACGTATATAGGCTGTTGATGACTTGAGGCTCCTGGGTAAGACACTATACGTCCTTGTCACCATCAGATGAGCTAGAGGCTAAGTGCATTGTGTCTAAAATGATAATTGTGTCTGTTGGTGGACCACGCGTTGATACCGGGCCTTTATCGTCGTTTCCCATGCCGCAGCTGGACGGGTCGTGGGACAAGCTGCAGCAGGCGCACGTGCTGGCCAGCGTGCAGCAGGCCTTCGAAGTCTCTAGCGACGCAGAGGTCGGTACCTGAGGCCAATACCAAGTGTATTACATACATATATTGATTATCACAAAATATCGATAACAACAAAAAATCTTTTCCATTGCGTAACTGTACTTCTATAGCGGTTTCCCCGTGGACTGTGTCGAGTAATACTAGCTTTTGCCAGTGAGTTTGTTGGCGTGGATTTCAGAGATTATCCCACTAGAACACTACCGGGATATCAAGTAGCATATGTTACTATATACTATATAAACTATATTGTAAAAATTTCGGCGATTGCACTAGTAATAGAACGAGTATGAGAATCAGAGTTGGAAACACCATAAATGCTGTAAATCTTTAAAACAATTATAAATAAAATAAATTCTAAATTGTTCTTATTCAGTTTTATACTTCTAAAACGGCTATAGGACAGCAGAGGCGTATCTACTGTCTTCTTGTAAAAAATCATGGATTGTGTAACCGTAAAAAAATAAGATAATGTTACGAGCTTGCAGGGTTTGTAGATTGAAGAGAAAGAACACGACTCCAAAGTTCCGGAGTTTATTGGTAACACAAGTCCACACACAAATCTTCAAAATCACGGGTCCCCCCAAACAGAGTACGTCCCTGTCTCACTAATTCCGAGTCTTCTGCACTGAGTCCGTCCCTGGATTCCACGTACAGAGTCCTTGAACACTACTGACGCCGATCTGTCGATACTGACACCACGTGACACACTAGTACACTAACACTTTTCCACCACTTTCGCTCTACAATTTCTTCCGGTTTTCGTTTCTTCACTTTTTATCACTGTGAACTCAACTCAAACTGAACTGTCCTCGACGCTCGGCTCGCGCCTATATGTACCCCGTTTCTAGATCCTATAGTCTAGAATCTTCAGGAACATCTTTCGTGAAAGAGATAGATGAATTGGTGTCCCTTTCGCACTTGACAATCCTTATGCGAGTGCGAATGCGAATATGAGTATTCGAGAGCTTTCTCCGGTAGTCATTTTTCAATATCCGACACGAAGGGGATAGATGGATACGCCCCTCTCTTTTCTTTATCTCTAGACTTTTCAAGAAGCTCCGAGATAATGTCCGACACGAAAGGGATAGATGGATACGCCTCTCTCTTTTCTTTATCTCTAGATTTTTTCGAGCTCCGTGACAATAATGTATTTTGGTGAAATTTTCCAATCCGTTTCGAAACGATTATTCTTTCTTATTACACTCGTAGAATATTCTTCTTCATATACATGCATATATAATCTGTTGACCTTCTTTGTTTATAAATATCACAGTCGGTTTTAAAACTAAGTATTTGTATACTGTCATTAAAATGCTTAATTAAGGGGAGGGGGGACATTTTGACCACCGTTTTATGTTTTGACATTCTACAAGGTTTGACTGACTGACTTTGGCTTTAAATATCTCCGGGACAAGAAGCTGATTTTGCCAAAATGCATTTTCGGTTTGAGAAACGTTTCAAAAACTTTCAGAACGACGAATCAGACGGCGGCGTCGAGGGCGGGCACACAGATGCCGCGGCTCTAGCGTTGATGCTGCAGGAACAACTAGACGCAATCAACACGGAGATACGACTCATACAGGAGGAGAAGCAGAGCACCGAGGCGAGGGCGGAGGAGCTCGAGTCTAGGGTATCTATGTCTCTGTTCATTATGTATGAGCTGGCTCATGTATAACTTAGATCTGATGCTGCGAGAACAACTAGACGGAGATACGACTCATACAGGAGGAGAAGCAGAGCATCGAGGTTCTCTATGGTCTAAAGCTTGCACTTCATCTGACAGGAATCGTCTCATTATGTTTTTCAATTATTTTGTATTTCGATTTCCTGTGTCATATTTGTAAGTCATTTAGGATACAATATTGTTACATACAATGAATTGTTTTCAAAACTCCTTACAGCTCTCATACATTTGGTCCGAGTATTTTAGTATTGATAACTTAGTAGAGCCGTGGGATAATGTCTGAAATCCACACGGACCGTTTGTGCATTGTATTTATATGGCTGATCGATTAACGTGGTTGTGTGTGGTCGCGTGTCAAGCAGGTGGGCAGCTACGAGCACATGAACGTGTTGTCGCGTCGCGGGGACTCCCCGCCCCTGGCGGCGTCACCCTCCCGACCACACCCTCACCTCGCAACACACCACAAGTACCACACGGTAAGAAAACACACACACACACATTGCCTCTTATATTAATAATAATTATATCAAAATATGCTAAAACAGTCTTCTACGTTGGGAATTGTAATATTTATTATGGTATTACCTTTTATTTGTGTTATATTTACACTGGCCTATTTTAAAGATTAATAATCATGATTCTATGTAAATATTTAATTTCAGTCAAAAGAGTGATGACGAGTTCTAAATTTAAAACAGAATCAGAAACCCGACATCTCTTTCTTTACTCTTAAACAAGAGAAGGACGGTGGCATAAAGGTTGTCCTAAACAATGTTTACATAGACTCGTGCGCACTGAAGAACTATTGGCGCCACTTACGCTGTGACTCGTGTCTGATTGGTTACTGAAACCGCCATATTGGACTAATCGCGTTTGGCGAAAAACGTTTCGATGGCGCTATTAGTTCCTCAGACCTCTGTATCTCATAATTGATTTAATTTTAAAATAAGTCAGCTATAATGTTTCTATATCGGGAGCGTTCCAATAAATGAACATTTCGATTCGAGCCAGAAGTTAGCTAATTAGTAGTCAGTTGACAAATTAAATAAAACTCTGTGGCATTTTGTTAATTAATTTCTTACTTTGGTACGAGGATCGTCAAAAAATAGGTATGATGTGTAAATGAAATGCACACTCATCGTAAATACGAATCTAACGATACCTCTCAAGTTAAACTGAGCATGCATCGAGCCGTACAGGCCGCAGAGCGTGCCAAACAATTATACATACATAATCTCAAAAACCTAACCCTCCTTCTGGTGCAGTCGGGTAAAAATGTGTCCGGAAAAGGAATCACTGATTTCTAAATTGTGCATTTCAATTATTCAATGAACGCGGTCTTGCCATCTCTTGTTATGCTTGTTGAGATACTCTGGGGACACAAAAATATGTCTAGTGTCCGTTAACGGAAATTCGCTCACAATGCTTCCATACTTAAGTTATTTGGCCATAATATTTTAAAATAGAACGGCTGGCAGATCAGATTATAGTGTTGCGAGATGAATATCATTAACGTACAACTTTATTGTCAGCTACATTAGATGCTACGAAGCTAATGGTCCCTAGATGGCGTTTTGAACAATAATCTAAAAAAGTATACGTAAGTATGTAAAAATGAAAATTATGATTCACGATGAAATTTTATGTTAATGATACTCATTTCGCGGCAAAATAATTCTATGTCCTATTTTTTATAATTACTGCTCAAATGTATCCTATTTTAAAAGATTATGGCAAAAGAAATTGAGTATGAAACTTTTATCGAGCGAATAACCTTAATGTATTGAACAACAACAACAATAATAATAATAATTTCTCCAAGTATTATCGTGAGTTATTTTTTATTTGCTCTTATCGGAGTGTTCACAATGTAACGCTCCCTCATCGATGTCTAAACCTGAATGTAACATTGTGACGTGATGTGCGGCATAGGCGCCTGCGTCGATGTCCCCCGCGCACCACTACCGCACCCCGCCGGCCTCCGAGAGCCTCCCGTCCAGTCAGGTCTGTCAATACTAACGATATTGACCTGATTTATATATATGTACATAGCTATGTTGGCATGGAGAGAACTTTGCATATTCCTTCAGATAATATTGAAGCCTTATTGTTTTTTAAACTGCTAATTTGCTACTGCTCTGATTAATGTATAACCCACATAAGCTTTAATTTGTCACGAGACAGTTTCTGACTAATACCGCCACAATCTGAAAGGCGTTCGAGACCGATGTGACGCTTATGTATGCGTGAATGGGCGCATGTTTTTGTTAACAACTGCTGCCAACGAGTATATTTCTATCTTTTGGTATTTCTATCTTAGCCAAGAATATGTTGTCATTAACCTTTGACTGGCGCCCGTATCCAAATTTGATTCCTGCCATTATTTCAATGTGTCTCCCCCTCGACAGTTCACATATCTTCCTGTTCTATAGAATCGTGATAACTCCCTGTTGAATGGACAACAGTACTGGCAACTGTTACGTCAGTTGTTAATTTTTGAAGCGTTTGCAGTGACTGAATGTGCAAGGTTTTGTAAATGCTTTATGAACTAATATTAACAAAATCCTTAGTGAAACTACATGTTATCAATTCTTCTGCACACACAAGAGAGAACGCACGGATGTCAAAGTTGAAAGAGCTTATTTATTACTACGGGTAAAGATTTATTGATCCCAAGTCCATACGTCTTTTTTTATTTATTTGAGACAAGGGACAACCGAGTCCAACCACTCACTGCGACCTTGATAGATTTATTGTGACCCCTATGTGGTTAAAGTACTTCCCCGAGGCTCACTCCGGTCATATATCGGACGATATCTCTAGGGGTGGAGACCTTGATATCGTCTGGTGTGACGATATGGCCTCCAAGGTACTTTTGTCTACTGTGATGGAGTGCATCGCAGTGACGCATACGTCGAACTATGCTAAAAATATATTCAAACCATCAATACTCTTAATTATGGCGCTATGTATCAAATGCGCCGTGGACTCGGACTGCACAGATAAATTCAAAAATATCGCGTTTGGACAATTTTCTCCGCAGCTTGTAAGTTTTTCTTATTGTTTTATTGAAACAAAAGTTTTGTATTCGTTCGTCCCTAACTGTTCCAACTTTGATCTCTACTGAACCGTTGCGCTTAGCTTAAAAGAACTGCAAATATAAACATGGGCCGGGTGAAGTTGATTTTATTGTACACTCGAGTACAAAACTATGTATCCACTTTTGTACCATGTCACATTCACTCTAGCTTGTTCCTGTGTTGTGTGTGTGAAGGAAATGTCTATTAAGGTGAATGTGGCATGGTTCAAAAGTTGATACATATTATTGTACTCGAGTTTACATACTCCTAAAACTGCATTGATTCTACATGAATAAAAAATTATTTTCAGTAAATTAATTGATTTTACTTAAGTGCATAAATCACTGTGAGTTCCGGATGGTCACTAAAATATTTGCAGTAAATAAAATATACTTCGTATAAATGTAATGCACCCATGTTGACTATTGTACGAGTATGCCGCGATGCCTTCGCGGCTTTAACCAATGTGTATAAAATGTTAGCCTGGCGCATTTATATATTACCTTATTTGGTGGCGAAATCACGAAGTTCTTATCTCTAAGAGCGATCTCTATTTTTAACCGACTTTAAAAAAGGAGAAGGTTATCAATTCGACGGGTATGTTTTTTTCTCTTTTTTTACTGTTTGTTACCTCAGAACTTTTGACTGGGTGAACCGATTTGGATGATCATTGTTTTATTTGAAAGGTGGTGCTTCTCGTGTGGTCCCATTTTAATTTGGTCCAGTTCTGACAATGTAATCCATGAGAAAACGATATAAATCTTAAATTAGCCTTAGTAAAAGTAGACTTAGGGCAATTGAAGTCGGTTTCCAGTTCTTTTTGAACGCATTTACGTGTTCTTCCTGCTTTGGCCATCATTGTGACTAAATACAAAACATATCAATTATACCTGTTATAATATTTTAAATGTATACATGGATATAGCTTTTGTAACTCTAATTGTACTAAAATTAATCATAGCACGTGACCCTTACTCGTTGTCCGTATACTCTTATTGCGATATGTATATGCCTGCAATATAATACATACATATTTACTGTGTTAAATCTAAAGATTTCCAATCATTAAAATACATCCTATTTATTATTTAACGGGAATAATTTCAGAATTTTCCATACAAACTATTTTTAACCGACTTCAAAAAAGGAGGAAGCTATCAATTCGATGGGTATTTAAAAAAAATTGTTACCTCAGAACTTTTGACTGGGTGAACCGATTCGGATGATTCATTTTTTTTTGTAAGCTGGTGCTTCCCGTGTGGTCCCATTTCAATTTGGTCCAATTCTGACAATGTAATCTGTAATTTACCTTAATAAAAGTAGACATTTAGGGCAATTGAAGTCGGTTCCAATTATTTTTGAACGCTTTTATTTGTTACTATAATATTATAAAATGTAATAGTTAGATTAGCTAGATTTGATAATTAATTATCTAAAAATAGAACCTGGGATTGTAATGGCGCGAAATTAATATCATTAATATACAACTTTATTGTCAGCTAATATATCTGTTACGCAGCTAATGGTCCCTAGATGGCGTTTGTACAACATTTTAAAAAACCGGCCAAGTGCGAGTCGGACTCGCGCACGAAGGGTTCCGTACCATTCTCTATAAAAACCTATAAAAAAAAATTGTATGGAAGTCCCCTTGAATATTTATTTTATTCTGCTTTTTGGTATGTGTTGTTATAGCGGCAACCAAAACACATCATCTGTGAAAATTTCAACTGTCTAACTATCACGGTTCATAAGATACAGCCTGGTGACAGACGGACAGACACACGGACGGACCGCGAAGACTTATTAATAAGGTCCCGTTGGTTACCCTTTGGGTATGGAACCCTAAAAAGGGTGTGTATGAAAATTGTGATTCACTATGAAGTTGTATGTTAATTATACACATTCCTCGGCATTATAAATCCTATTTTTAAAATTACAATGTCAGATAAACTATTTAAAAAGATTATGGTAAATTGATACAAATGGCTCGGGACCAATTTAGCTTTGTGAATTGAAATAAAATTTTGTATATATGAGCTCACAAAAATCTGGATGTGTTTTGAATGTTGGGAATTCCCATTTCCTATATATTATATTATAGCTATATATAGAAGTATACCATATATACTACAATGAGCAAATTGCAAACTCTAGCACTGCTTTTTGCAAAGTAGTTAGGCAAAAGCTTATGTAAAGGCCACACAGAGTTAATTGGTCGTAATTCTGAGGAACACTTTCAACGTCTAAACTCGATTTGGCTGGCCTATTTTAGTCTTATTATATTAAACGACAAGAAGACACGGTAGCTCAGTTGGGTAGAGCGTCAATCTTCGAACAGTCGTGGTCTGGGTTCGATCCTAGCTAATACCAATGAGTTCCAATTTGTATTTGAAATTTATTTACGAATGATAAAAATCATTACCATTGGCTTTTCGGTGAAGGAAAACATCGTGAAGAAACCTGCACACTCCTCAGAAGAAATTCAAAAGGTGTGTGTGAAGTCTACCAATCCGCACTGGTCCCGCGTGGTGTACTATGTCCCATACACTCTCTGTAGGAAAGTAGGCCTGAACCCCTGCAGTGGGGACATATTAGCCATAGCCTGATTATAGTTCAAAATTGTTTCCAATGAATTAATAATATCACTATCCCTATTTTGTGAAAAGTCAAATGAGAGATGATGGACAATCCCATATATAATGAAAAAACGAATCTTAATGATACTTTTAATAACCCTGAATGCGAGAGCATCAACATGACTTTTATCTCAGTCACTCATGAGTTTAGACTTAAAGAAATGTTTTGCAGAATCGTGACCGTCGTATTGCATTTAAAATTATGTACAAATGTACGATGTAATTATTAGTATTATATAGTTATATATATATTGTTTTGTAAAGTAAATAGATACTATACAAAAGTAAACCTTGAGTAGAGCCCGTTCTTTAACTATATCCATTGAATTATTCGTAATATAGCTCATTATTGAATAATAGTATTACTTATGATTGATAAGGATGCTGGTGTTCTATTATAATCCAATCTAAACTGACATTTAATACAGACAAATGCGTGCTTTTCTAAGTTATTTTGTATGTAAAATGTACACTTATCTCCACTAAGTTCACTGAAAATTGCCTCTAGCCTCTTGAGGAAAACTAATAAATAACATTATACTGCAATAAAACAGGAAGAGTTAAAAGCGGAGTACGCAGTCTTGCTACTTAGCAGCTTCAACACTCTTTGAACATATAAAACTACAGACAATTGCAGTGATAATTAGATTCAACACATGTGTCCAAGGAATTCACACTTATCACAAAGTAATTCATTTGTTGATAATAATTTTGAATAGTATCAAGACTGGTTAATCGGACATGATGGTCCCTGATACCTTTGAAAATGTTTCTATTACAATCCCTTCCTTAAAAATACAATAGACTGGTTACTGACTTACCTCAAATATCATTGTATACAATATAAAACATAAAAAAAATTGTCAAAAACAATTTACACTCAAATGGTGAAGGCATACAGTCCATCATAGGGGGAACCCTGTGCCACAGGGTTAATATAGTACATACTACGTGTAGATCGGACGTTCACCGCCTCCCACCTCTCCCCGCAAGAAAGTGATCCGCTTAAGGATCTGTGTAACGCGCGCGCGAATTCACTCCAACATGCGCGTGTATACAAACCTCATCTGTTCGATGCATGGGAATAGGGCCCGATATCCGATATCACCGAAAGGTGGCATTATTATTGCTTTGTTCAATATAAGTTACATTTATTTATTCAATATGTTACGTCATCAATTTTCAGTGAACGTAGGTACTATATCAGTGTGTGTGCAGTAGATCGTAACAAGTAACACGTGCAACAGTTGCAGCTGTGTGAGGACGGCGGTGTTGGGGGCGGGGGCTCCGGCGGCGAGGGGGCGGAGTCTCCGCTGACGGCGCGCTCGCTGCGACTAGAGCGGGCGGCGCGTGCGCTACACGCCGAGCGGGACCGACTACGCACTCACTATCCGCAGCCTTACGACTCGTGAGTGGCAGGAATTATTGTCATAAGTGTTTTATTCTTTATACTTTAATACCCAGGCCGTGAGTTCATTTAACCGCCTTATCTTAGTGGCTACAGTTTGACTCGTAGGCAACGAATTCGATACCCAGTGTGGGGTGTCTCTGATTTTATAAGTTTCAATGTTGGTAAAGCATTTGTTATATGTTCGCATGGCCGACCGGCATACAGCAGTGTTAATATGACGTTGTGTTCTGCTAATTCAGGATAAGATAGCCAGTACCTCTTTAATTTGAGGTCTCTGGGCGAGCACACATTCCATCCTAAGGTCATGTCTTGCTTACCTGCCATCAGGTAATATCAAAAACAATGCCGACAGAGGCATCTTTAGTTTACTATATGACACTCTCTCATAGATAGTCACGTTTGACTTTCCGTGAGGAGAGTTGTCTTAATCAGGCGGAGTGATGATCAGAACAATATATCTTTTCACATAAGTATATTGGTAGATAGATAGTCATTTTATTTGCCAACATAATACAACAAATACACACACAAAAGAATATCTTGGATGTTTTTCCTTTCTGTGAATCGCCCTTTATGGCACCTACGGGATGCTATGTTGATGTATTCTAAATCCGAGGCCACACATCTATTTTGTACAGCGTCATAATTTCCAACTGTTCCACGCTGCGCAGGACTTCAATGGTGTCCGGAAGCCTCGCTAGGATACCCATACACAGGTGTACATCAGTTGCTCATATAAGACCTAACTTAATAAACAACTCGGTGTTAAGGCCTCACTTGATAACTAGACCCACGTGTTTATCCGAGTTGAACCTCGCTGATGTTTGGTGCGATTGCCCCGATACGTTATTTAATTACATGCCCCATAGACTATGTATGAAATCCAATCTTTTTAAGATCGTTGATAGCTATCTCCTTCATCATCCCAGTTTGATCAAATCAGCGAGCTATATCTGAACAAGACGTGAGCCATCCTCAAACCTCACCAGATTGAACTGAATTGAAATCTCAGAAATTTGTTTTGATACAGATTGCTCATTATTAATATTATTATAATTATCATAACATTGTTATTCAAATCGAACCAAACATTTGATTCGCATTTCAAAAGTTAATGAACTTTTTTGTTACAATTGTCGTGTTTCAAGTGATTTCTTAGTGCACAAGATATATTGTCACACAAATTACATTTGTATTTTTAGTTGGTACCAAATAAAATGGAATTACTAAAGATTTTGAAGTGTATGTCAATAATCGGATCTTCTTTCAACGTTTTCTTGGTATGTTTCATACATTTTATTTGCTGTGTTTCCCTCTCCAATGTAGAACAATCCTACTAATATGCTATGTCCAAGTTAGTAATTCCATTTTTGCTATAGCACCATCTGAAAATGTGAAGCATAGCGGCCATTTTTGTAGTTATGTATCAGTGATATCACACAGTTTTCCTTGTTCACGTTCTCAATTCAGTGTGGCTATTACAACTTTAGAATTTTAGTTGACGTTCAATCGAGGTTGGATATTCGTTTCATGAAAGTTGTAGATGTAGGTAGCTTTCCAATCCAAATTTATTTTAATGTTAATGAACACATGCAAAGTAAAGGCGCAGCCGCGTCATTTAAAATTAGATTACGTTGAGTGAGCCTTTATAAATAGGATTTGTCGTAAGCCTGGCCTATGCCAATTTTGTAATTATAATTTTAACAATGATAAATTAATAGCTTTCTGGGATTCATCCCGTTTAAAAAAAAAGAACACCAAAAGTACGGGTTTTCATGTCAGCTGTTAGTTGTAGTTTTATTTAAAGTAACTAGATGGCGCTACTATACAAACATCGACTTTCAAACTAACACCAAACTTAGACGTAGACTTGTAGAGATGTACACTTTTAATGTCAGCGCCATCTGTTGATCCTAAGAAACACTATTTATCAGCTAGATAAAATATGATTTTGTACATTGACTGTTATGTAAGCTAGCCATCCAGAGTAATTGCTGAAACCTACTCACCAAACTTGAATTAAAGTGTATGTTTAATGTTCAGCTCGAGTCAAGAGTCGCTGGGTGGTCTGACGTCAACGAGCGGGTGGGGCGGCGGGGGAGCGTCGCCCGGGCTGCCGCGGGGCGTGGCTGCCGCCGCCTCCGCTGTCTCCATCGCGTCCATGCACCAGCAGAAGAAGAGGGGAATCAAGGTCTCGCTGGGGAGGTTCTTCAGCAAGAAGGAGAAAGGGGGAATGCAGGTCAGTGATTGATACTACTATAATACCAGTTCGCGTGCAGTTGTTCACTACTAACACAGCGAAAGTAACATTACGACTGAGCGCAAATTAATAAAAGCCCGGCGCCCGGTAAGTGTGTGGCGATGAATTCGATTTCGTTTAGGTAGATCAGAACTGAACTGGATCTGTGACGGCGCTAAATCAGTTCCATCGTTGATTAACAATAGACTATCAACCGTGTACTTGCATGACTAAGACGTCTCTCTGTATGATGTTTCAGTTGCAACAAGGTCAGGGAGGTCGCTCGATGTCGTCCGCGTCATCGCTGGGGCTGTCGTCCCTGGCGGACGAGACCACGCCCACACACGACGCCATGCAGCCCCACCCCCTGCAGCACCAAGACTACGCACGATCCAAGAGCAAGTCAGTGTACAGCAGCTTGTTTGAAATAGCAATATTCTTTATTACATACTTCCACATCAGCTACCAGATAAAAACCTTAAAATTGGACCCAGTTGTCCCTTTGATGATACAGACTAGAGTGTCGTTGTGAAAGGATTTTCCATGCGGGTAATATATAACGGTTTTTATAATTGTGGGAAATACGAATATAAAAACTTAATAGAAAATTAACCGTTTGTGTGGCCTGCCGGTTTGTTTAATGTCATTCTGTAAAGTTTACTTAGCCAGTGCATCATTAAATTAAAGCTTATTTATTCAACTAATCATCATCAACAGCAGCCTATATATGTTCCCACTGCAGGAGCAGGCGTGAGAGGTCTTGTCAATACCACGGGGTCATTAAAAGCTCGAAGGACCAAAAGAATGTAGGCTTTCTACACTCGCGCTAGATTGATGCTAGTTAGATGCTGAGTTTGATACTATGACTGTTATTTAGATATTTGTATGGAGAGAGGTGAAATAAACCGATCCGTTTGCTTGCTAATTGAACACTGATTTTATTATACAAATGCTAGCTAATATTAGTTATTGCCGGCGCATGCTAATGCCGGACAGCTATCGATGGAATTTTGTACGTTGGCTCGTAGAGGCCTACTCTCCTACAGAGAGTGTGTGGGCCATAGTCCACCACGCGGGACCAGTGCGGATTGGTAGTCTTCACACACACCTTTAAATTACTTCTGAGGAGTGTGCAGGTTTCCTATGTTTTCCTTCATTAAAAAGCCAATGGTAATGATTTTTATCATTCGTACATAAATTCCAAATAACAAATTGTAACTCATTCGTACGAGCCAAGATCGAACCCAGACCTCGATTGTTCAAAGATTGACGCTCTATCCAACTGAGCTACCATAACTTCTAAGTACAAGAAATCCCACTGGCACTGAAATGTATTGTGTCGTGATTGTGTGCTGCAGAGACCGCGACTACCGTCACGAGCTGCTCGGGGAGGCGATGCGCGCCGGCACGCCGTTCGCGCTGTGGAACGGTCCCACGGTGGTGGCGTGGCTGGAGCTGTGGGTGGGCATGCCCGCCTGGTACGTGGCCGCGTGCCGAGCAAACGTCAAGTCCGGGGCCATCATGTCCGCGCTCAGCGACCAGGAGATACAGCGAGAGATCGGTGAGGCTGCGTGTTTAGCGTGTCTTACGGTCCCTCGGTCACAGGTCAGACGCTGCAAACAAATGTCGTGATATCGGTTCCTATTGCCATACATCGAATGGATGACGTTTGTATACACGCGAATGTAGATTGAGGTATCGCGAACCTGTATTATTTTAACGGGATCCCGCTTTATCAAAGTTTCATACAAAATTTCTGTTGCCATAATCTTTTAAAATAGAATAGTTGGCTTTCTGCAGTAATTATCTAAAAATAGTACATCGGATTGTGATGTCACGAAATTAGTATCATTGACATACAACTTCATATGAAATCGCAATTTTCATTTTTACACACTTTTTATTATTCTTGTTTAAAGCGCCATCTAGGGACCATTAGCTGCGTAACGACTATTGTAGCTAACAATAAAGTTGTAAATTAATGATATTAAATTCATCTCCTATTTTTAGGTATATTTTTAGATATTTTGAAAGATTATGGCAACAGAAATATTGTATGGAAGCATTCATAGAGAGATCCCGTTACTTCTCTGCCACGGTGATGGCCTAGCTGGAGCTGTGTGCGAGATGCAGATTTGTATTTTTCAGTTTTTACAACTATCGGATGAATGATGTCTGTAATATGTGCGTGATTTGTTCAGGTATCAGCAACCCCCTTCATAGGCTGAAGCTCCGTCTAGCGATCCAAGAGATGGTATCGCTGACGTCACCGTCGGCGCCGCGCGGGACCGCGTGCGCCGCCCTCGCCTTCGGTGACATGAACCACGAGTGGATAGGGAACATGTGGCTGCCGTCACTAGGTGAGGCGTATTACAAACTAGCTGGTGACAGAGATTTCGTCTGCGTGGACTTCGAAAATTATCCCAAGGGAACTAATTTATTGATTCGGCATACAAGATACGATAATCGTTTATTGTTAGCACACACGTATATATAAGGTGACAAAAATAGTTTGAAAGGACAAGCGTGATGCGCCAGTACATTGCATAATGTTTAATGTGTGTTTATTTGTCATTATAGTTACATAAACTGTGCACAAAAATATACAAAACATCAAGGACTATTGTCTAAAAACTAATCCTAATAATTAGACACAGAGTCTAACAATTTACAAAAAAAACTCGTCATAAAAAGGTCTACATATTAAATATTTATACAATTTATTGAATAATACAATTCATTTGGAGTTTATTCATACAATAAGTTAACAATATAATGCTATAACTGTAATTAAGTTATAAAAATTAGTCTATATCCTGCTCCAATCTGAAGAAAAAAAACATTATTTTATCTATATATTAATACGTGAAGCAAAAACTTTGTACCGCTTTTTATGAAATTTCGCACACTTATAGTTTATGTAGAGAAAGAGTGCAGAATGTTAATTTTTTTTAAATTAATGATGTTCGAATTTCGTCCACTGGGCAACCACTAGTTTCATTAAATTTATCGTACAGTTTTCAGTCATAATGTTGTTCTTCAGTGTTATAAAAATTTATTCTAAATTAAATATCGACTAGAAATGTGGTTACGTACCGTTTGGGTACGGAACCCTAATAATCGAAACGTTTGTTTTCGTTTCAGGTCTACCTCAGTACAGAACGACGTTCATGGAGTGTTTAGTGGACGCGAGAATGTTGGAGCACCTCACCAAGAGAGACTTACGGACGCAACTTAAAATGGTTGACAGTTTTCACAGGTATTCCACATCAAAGTCCGTATGTATATCATCATTATTATCGATCGAATAAGTCCACTGTTGGACATGAGCTGCTACAATAATTATTGGCGTACCTACAGGAATTAAAAACTTTAGTCGATTAGCCACTCTTCACGGAACTCAAATTAAATATAGACCTTCAATTTTATGATGTCTTGGATTTGTATTTTTATTTACAGTAGGAGGATTAACCGGAGTAATTTTAGCTAATTCATCTATTGATCTTTCTCTGACATGTTGTGTGTTCGCATGTTGTTACTTGGGTAGACGATGCATGTTGCTTTATTTAGACGTGTTATTCGTCTTACTATATCAAGTTAAAAAATAATTAATTTCGATTGAGGTATAGATTACCAGTTTCGGGGGTTTGGCCGCAGAAATAACTTTCTTCTTCATATAAAGACTATAATTAATGCGTAGGTTTCGTTCGTTTACGAGACGAGACGAAGTGAAATGGGGATCAAAAATTCGTTTCATTGCGAAGTACCCCAGCCTGCACCCCGGAAGGAAGACCTATTTTTCTTGACCTATTGTATGCCTTCTTTTTGTGGATTGTGGTATTTTCTGCTAAGTCGTTACGGACAGCAATGCGATGGCCCTCGGTCTTACCACCACATTACCACGCAGTTTTCACCGCCCCGCCCCGGTATGACATGGCAACATCACCCAAACTGACCGTCACGTGTTACCCTGACAAATCTGTGAAGAGTGTCTATCTCTATTTACTCCACTTACCCCACACATGCTAACCTGCGATAAAAAAATGTTTCCAGAACGTCGCTACACTTCGGCGTGGCGTGTTTGAAACGCGTGGGGTACTCGGTGCGGACGTTAGAGGAGAGGCGGCGCGCGGCCGAGCAGCTGAACCGGGACGTGCTCGTGTGGACCAACGAGCGTCTGCAGCGGTGGCTCGTCTCCATCAACCTCAAGGTCAGTACGTCATAAGATCTACCGGCACTGATGTCATACTCAGACGTTAGAGGAGAGGCGGGGCGCGGCCGAGCAGTTGAAAAACAAATAATAAATAAACACATATTTCCTCTAGGAATACGCCAACAACTTAGTAGAGAGTGGCGTGCACGGCGCACTGATCGCCCTAGACGACAACTTCGACGCGAACAGTATGGCGCTGGCTCTGCAGATCCCCACGCAAAACACGCAGGCCAGACAGATCCTCGAGGTGGAATTCAACAACTTACTGGCGGCGGGGACGGACCGCGCGCGGCTACACCACGAACACGCGGCTTCCTCCTGACATCACGCCATCAACTAGGACGAGACTCGTCTGAGCCAGAACACGGCGGCTGTAGATAGATATCAGAATGTGGTTTCACCGCCTTGATCTGATCTACCAGTTTGTGAACTGAAGGTTTGTTATATAATACAAACATTGGTGTGTTTAGTGTTTTAGGCCAGGGTGTTGGATCAGGGGTCGCGATTTAAAAGATGTATTCTAGATTGTCAGTTCTTTGTGAGAAAGAAATGAACATTTCCAATTAGGTATTTGAATTACCCAGTCAAATTTTATTTTTATTCTTTACTGCAATATCTTTGAATATTTATTGTAAAGTCTGACTAGAAATGTATGAGGTCCACCAAGGCACGACTAGAATCAAATTTGTTGCCAGTGCCGGAAGTTACTGCCGACTAAAATCCATAACTTGTTGGAACCTCATATGTTGTTGTTCAGGCTTTATTTGTTGAAAGCAATATGAATTTTTCGATTGCAATTCAATATTACGATGTCTACTTATGAGAGACATATTTGGACTTCAATCTGAATGCCAAAAAGATTAATGCAGTTGCAAAAGTAGCTCGTTTGTATCTAATAAATTTTCTATTGTATTGTATGTAAACTTGTAATACGACCCTGGCCAAATAAAACCTTGCAAAAGGGGATACTTGATATAAAGAACAATCGCTAACAATCAGATCAAAAAACCATTTAAAATTCGGTGAAGACTGGTCAGTAATAAAACTTTAACTGTATTATCACCTTTATGGTGTATTTGTAAAGTATGGTGTTGTCAGAGTTGAAAAATATACTACTATATTTTTCAAGTGTGGCAATATGGAATAGAGTTAAACAGCTAGAGGTACGATAGCCAGCGAGGTTGCGATTGGTTAGTGACGGTACGCATAGATATTTTAAATTATTATTTATTATTAATTTTTGGTACAAAGTCCATATTAATGTTAAGTTTGTGGAATCTCTACGGTCGGTAGCTTCGATGCGGTAAGGCTCTGCGTGACTTGGTCTGTCTTAACTTGCGTATGGCAACATTCTTATCAAGTTATTATTAAGAATGTGATAGAAAATAGAAAATTAAGAAACCATATCCCCGTTTTGTACAATACACTTCACCAAATATGTATGTTTGTTAGTATGGACGGAAATTTCACAACTTATTTATTGAGAAACATAATTTTACGAAAACATTTTCAGCTGTTTCTACTAGTACTAGATATTCCTTCAAATAAATTCCCTCTTGACAGACAATAATACGCACAAAGCTGTGCAAGAAAGTTCTATAAGAATGTTGCTATACACAATCCCAGGAAAATACGTGAAAAACGTCGTCGAATAAACAAAACTATGTTTTCAATAAACTGTATGATAACAAATAAATGTTTACAATCAGTAGCTAATAATGTATGCTTTCAAATATATAATACAAGTGCTCTGACACTAGAATAGTAGACGTTATGTACTTAATGTGTATTCCGATGTTTATTATTTAAATAAAGCTATTTTGAATGCGTTGTGGTGTTCTGTTATATCTTTGAAAAACATAATGCTACAGGTCTACCGCATAACTGAGTCTGTTCCTGAGGTTTGGAAGCGGTACGGGAGGGTGTGTTTACAGAACGTCAAACGACGCCCGAATATATAATAGCGACGTTTGATGTATTCCGTAAACACATCCCCCCGAACCGCTCCCATACCTCAACTACAAACTCAGTAATGTGTTAGACTTGTAATTATGAGAAATGTCTGAAATGACCAAATGTAAATTGTGGCTCCATTTTAGTTTTACCTCTTTAATGTAATTTATCGAAATAAAGAGGTCCAGAATGAATGATTGGCTTCTTGTGATTGACTACCCAAACGGCCATATTGGTCTAAGTGTTTTTCCTATTGGCTTTCTTAACACAAAGGTCATTGGCGCCATTTTGATTAATTTGAACACCACACGCATGAGGGTAAACCCAAACCGGAATAATAGCGGCCATTTGTACCTTGTCACATTAACCCTTTTTTGTTTATTTGCAGTGTGTTCAGGGAAATATCAAATAAAGGTGAATATGACATGGTACTAAAGTGGGAGAGTGTTTTTGTACTCCGAAGTCACAACACTCTATACTATTTAATTTTTAAAAGATACAAGTGTCGTATATATTGCGATAGCCGACCACATATATAATAAAATAATAATTTAATTAATTTTTTTTAAAACGTAATAATTACTCACCTCAAGGCGCCGCTTTCAACCGCTGCCATTTCGGTTTGTGTTAACCATTATGGAACTTCGTCATACTCTGATGCCAAATATTAGTTAAATTTAACTAATATGTTTAGGGCCGAGTTTTACTGTTTACAGGAATTTAATTAACACAAAAATATTGTTTAAAAAACAACTAACGAAAAATTTACACACGTCCATTTTGAAAAGGTCCTGAAATACTACAAATTTTTGCTGACACTTGATGTTATATGTTTTTTAAGTGCCTGTGAACAGTTTAATTAATTTACATATTAACGATGGTGTGAAAGAAGTTATTGTTTGTGAGATTACAAGTGTTAATTTTAATATTAAATTAATGTAGATTTTGAGTTTATTTCTATTGGATCAAGAGCTAGGTACAATTTCCTTGTGAAAAAGAGATTTTTCAAATTCGGCCTGCACTTGTACACTATTTAAAAAAATCAAATAATCTAAATATGTATAGTAAAATACTATAATTACATTTTTGCATTTATTTTAATTGTACAAAATCATTATTTTTGCACTAAGTGACTGCTTTAAATGTCTTTTTATTGACGCCATCTTTGTTTTCAACGTCAAGTCTTACCTGATTCGTGCGTTGTATATGTTTTTGTACAAATAAACTAAACCAAAATATACAAAACTGGTAACTAAATCACTTTTATTTGACAATGGCGTTTAAAATTGTAAGTGTACAAGACCAGGCCTTGGCTCCATACATTCGTGGAACGTGTCATTTGTGGAATGTTTTGTTACAACAGTGACATTAGGAGCGTGTACAAAAAATAGTTTGAGTCGAAATCGATGAGTGAATTATACCAAGCTCATTTCTACCATGTAGTAGAAATAGATTCAAAATCCCATATACCTGTCTACCAAGTGCCTCGCTGAGGTGTGTACATATAGCTTCGTCTAGGTGGATGTGTGCCTCTCCGATTGTATGGTCAATGTAGCAAAAATATAACTATTGTTTCTGTAATCGTTTAAAGTGTGAGTTATCTTGAAGTGGGTTAACTACAGTCCGATTACAATGAAATCTCACCATAAACCAGAAGTGATATTGTATGAAATTAAATAGATAGAATGAATAAAAATATATACAAATCCAGTGATAGAATCTGATACGAGTATAATATGATTTCTGTTATTAATATGGCCATGGCACTCGGTGAATCTTTGATTTGTACTTTAATAACGGTGTGATTTATTGTTTAGCCTATAAAATGGACAATGCTGAGACTTGGTTCACGCCACTTCAAGGTAGGCCGTGTATCAGAATTGGTGCAGTGATTTCCGAGCAGCTTTCGTCCGCGACTGTGTTCTACAGTTCTACTAGTCTGTACAGCGTTAATTTTGTAATATATTTTAGATAAACAATGGAATGATTCAACAATAGGGGGTGTCGTCCTTACTGACCTCTCCACTCGTTACCTCGCGTGATACACAAAACAAGAAAAAATATTTATATAGTGTTTCATACAAGGTTCAGTTTGTTTTTGATGACGTCAGATAATCTTTCTATCGCCTTGTGTGGTTTATTATCGGCGTGCGAGCGAGAGAGAAGTTCATAATGCGTTTGATATTCTATTATCGCTATTTCGGCTGCCGTCTAGGTTATATAGAACTTTAGTCGGAATTGTTCTGTAATAGAAGGAAATTGACTGACCCTGTTCCATAATTGAACAACTGGGACAAATGTCACAGTTATATGTACCAATATTTATAACTTTTGTAGCTGACAAAATGTGGTCTCATTCAACACAAAATAGTAAAGTGCTTTGTTAACGAAATAATAAATACTTAAAAAACACGTTTGTTGACTATTGCAAAAATTTAGCTTGACATAAGTCTTTAAATTACGCAGTGTATCTAATAGATGGCGCCAGTTAGCGCTGTACGTGTTTTGTGTACGGTGTTGAACAAGGACGTCACGTATTCTGAGTGTAGGTCAGTGCGGACGACAGTTTAGGTATAAAAATGGTTTCTGAAAACAAAAACCACTGTCAGGGAAGTAAACTGTTTTAAAAAGAATGGATTTCTGAAAATGATAAAATGAAAATTTTAAAGACAATGAAATTTTATAATTCTGGTAATAATTACGATTTAATGAAAATATTGAAATGGTTGAATTATATCACAAAAAATATGTCTAATTGCGAAAGTGTTTTATAAAATCGATGTAAAGTACAATGCTATTATTAAAAAGTGGTATTCGTTTTCGAAAGCTTATTTTTGTACCTGATATTTTTGTTAAGAGATTACAAATTAATATCGTGTGAGTTAGATTTTTATTTTTTATTAAGTCCATAGTTAATAAAGTTTTAAAAAAAATGTATAGCTTGTAATAACCTATTTTTTATTTCTCGGAACGTAAGTAGCTGGATTATATTGTAAATATTGTTTTTAAATAATATATTTTAGCGTTTCTAGTTCCCGACATAGCAATATATAGCTAGGATGTGTTCAAACTATATTGATATAGTTGATTTTATGCTTTATTTATTAATTAGGAGGTTTTATTTAAAAATATAGTTGTCATGTTGAATATTATTGTAACATGTCATGCCTTAACGTATTCGTTTTTATATTCAGTTTATGACGTATGACAGTTTAGGCGCGATCTACACGAACGAGAAAATTGCGGTGATAGTATTGACGTGACACCAAATTCTATATAAACTCCATGTGACTGTCTCCACAGAGCGATATTATCGCGGCGATACGACGATCGACTCTGTACGAGCTTTATTAACGTCACGTTCGAGTCCTTCGAACTACAAAATGAACTCTTCTAAAACAGTTGAGTGACGCAACGAGTCGTCGCGGACACGCGGCGATCCGTTGTGGTCTCGCGGCGATACGCCGACGGAATTATGTACAGTCGAGTAAAAAAATATGTATCCACTTTTGAACCATGTCACACCTTTAAGTGACATTTACCTCAAAATACTACATAGGAACAAGTAAAAGTCAATGTGGCGTGGTTCAAAAGTGGATACATATTTTTTGTACTCGCGTGTACCGTGGAGATTATCCGACGATTGTTGGACGAAGTAGTCTCGTCCGTGTAGATAGCAACTAACACATCTGCATTAAATAAAATCTTCATCACATATTTGAATGATTTTACATGGTTTTTTATATGAAATGAATTCGTCCAAACATGTTTTAATTTATTGGACATAACATTTTTTATACTCGTAATATACAAAAATCGTAAATTAATATTTCGATTTTTTGTCCATTACAAGACATGATTTTTTACTTACGAATGACTTACAGATGCTATGTTTGCTGGAGATTTAGTACCTCAAGTTGATGTGTGAATGCGGTTGTAATGAAATCACAATATTTAATTTTTGTATACAAGTCAAGGGCAAAAGGCTGCTCAAGTACGAACGAAGACTTCAATTGGTACACATTTATAATCGGCGAGCCTTTTTATTGATAAAATCTAAACGGGATGCTACGAGTTTTTAATCTACTTACATTTTAAATTAGCAATAGATTTTTTTAATTTCTGACACGTCATTCTCTCTGAGAATAAGAGAAATGATCGCTTAGAATTGTCTGAACACTGACAAAGAAACTCTTGTTGAGAATATCCAGAGTCTGCTACTCTAGTTTTCCAGTGTTTGGATAGCGAAGACATAAATACCTACTGTTGTTTATATAGTACAATTTTATCGTGGCGATTGTCATTGTTGTATTTTCGCCTGTCGCTATAAATGAAGGCTAATGAAAGTCCACGTTTGTACCTGGATTAGTATTGTTCAATAAGAAACTGTATAATATGGATAACAGTATTAATAAAATTTAGGAGAAAGTGTGGCCAGCAGTGTTGTCTTGGAGGCGGTAGGGTTGGACAGAGTATACGAATGATTTGGCTGTTTCTCCAGTGAAAAAATTATTGACTACTACTTAAACTTAGTTGACATGTTCGTAGTATACAGTAATTTGTTTTTTTCGTACCTTAATGCTACTGAGACAATAAAAATGACTTTATAACGTGCGAATTATGTCTGGATGGTCTCTGTATTTTATTATATAAAATAACAGATATCTCGCCGAAGTGCCATTCGTATACTCTGTAGCGAATAATAGCGAAAGTTTGCCTCTAAGTCGAGCCTTATGTATTTTGTATCGTAGCCTAACGTTAAAAAAAAAACAGAAAAAAATCGCAATGTGACTAAAATGTATAATTCAAAGTTTCATATATGATGAGATTTAAAAAAATTACAATAAATCATATATCTATCTTTTTGTCTTTCAAAAATTTTAAACCGCATACCTAATAAATGCGTATTAAACATTGTAAATAAATATACTGTCATTCAGTGTTGGTGGGAGAATTAAAAGTTGAACTACCAGTTGTCTACAAAAATAAGAGCTTCATTAAATACTACGGCAAATATTTATTTGACGTTAGAACCGAGCAACGTCTTAAAGTTTTGATGAAGTTAGCAAAATGCATTTCATGTAAGCAATTTTTGTTGGCAACTAGTATGTCTTAAAAAGTTTTTAAGACCTAAATATGGTCTTCGGTCAGAACAATTCTAAGATATTCTTGTTCAAAACTACGAATATTGAACACAGTATAAAAGTTTCCCAACTTTTTGATAAATAGAAAATTGTAGACCAAATGCAGGTGACAACTTTTAATAAAATGTTATAATCATCGTTATATTCATATATCCTCGCTATTCAGTCGCCGGTCGCTGCAAGCGGACGTACGGCCATCGGTAGATAAGCTAGAGTCGCGGAAATGTCTCAATATATCATACATACACATCAGTTGTTTCATATAAACATATGTAATTAATGAATAATGACATAGCTAAAATATTATATAGTATATATTGCGAGTTATTTGTTAGTGTATAGCTTCAGAGTAGCGAGGTTTTGTAAAATATAGCAGTTTTTGTAAATGGTTTGTTGTATCGTAGCAGTCAGCCGAGTGTGAATGCATCCTAGTGTAGGACGCTCGTCCGTAAGTCTGTTCAGTCTCTGCGAAGTCAGCTCCCAAC